>OX456990.1:27915899-29187774 GCA_949752705.1 Callimorpha dominula | reverse complement strand
AAACTCAAAACTATCATTTTTGGGTCGGGGTTACAAATATACTAACATGTCGATACTACTTAAAAACAGCTTAGTGTCTTATCGCAAATTTGTGACTACATATATTAATTATTCAGAATTTAGCAGGACGTGTGCTTGCTTGCCATCATAGTTTTAAAACCGGAGTAGACCAGACTAGAGCAGTTCAGAGTCAATAAGAGAGAGTCAGAATAATCGCATGCTTAGGTAGTCAGGTCAATCTTAGAACCCATTTTGTGTCTGTATTAAACTGTGAGTCACGGCGAGAGGTTATAAAAACTATAAGCTTCCTCAATAAACCTGAGATTAGCGCATTCAAATCTACAAACACTTCAGTTTTACAATATGAGCATAGATATGTAATGAGAATTGTACACACAAAATCTGAGTGTAGTAGTGGGTGCGTGTTTGTTTTGATCACGTTTAACAACGCGAGGGTTGTGACGGAATCTATTTCCAAGACAAAACATGTAAAGTTAGGTCATGAGGTCCGTTTTTTAATTAACTGCATGGCACTTTACAACTTTACACCTCTTTTAATTTAGAAATCTTTATTTTTTCTTAACGTCCAGACTGCTTTATTAACAACCGACGTAAAAATTAGGGGTTATAAGTTTAACTTGTATTAGTATTTGTGTCTGTCTGTGGCATCCTAAACGGATGTCGCTCCTAAACGGATGGTTGATTTAGTTTTTTTTTATTTGAAAGATACCGTGTTCTATATATATAGCTATAATTCAAGAAAATCTGTTCAGCCGTTCGAAGATCATCAGCCCTTTTCTATTAGTTGATGGGAATTTTGAAAACGGGGGTATTTTAAAGTTATGTTATATTTCATTCAGGACTTGCATTATGTGTATATTAATTACATTATATATCGACCTCGTGATAACTGAGTGACAGTTAAATTTGGATGTTAGGGATTCAGATAAAGGATGTAGTAAATTTAAGATTACCCAAGTAATAATAAGTGAATTGGTGGCTTGGGGCCCTCGCTCAGCCAGCCGTTAGGTATAAAAATATACCTAGGGACAAGCGTGTACGATAAGAAATACCGATAGATGGTAATCAGTGTAAAAAGTGCCTCCAGTCCAATGTTGCCAACCCCAAAAAACTAAAAAACGGTAGCTCACCAAAAACAAAACAGGAGAAAACAGTAGGTAAAGTGGAAAAAGGTAGATTTCATACTTTCCTCATACAATTAAAACAATTACCTATTTTTATTACGTAGTAGGAATCACATACATTGGTGTATTGTAATATTGATTACAACATTTCCATTTTCATCCTCAATTGCCTCATATTCAGTCTGTAGTAATAGGTGGCGCTGAACGCTAATTGAAAAACAGTAAAAATTAGGAGTGAAACAGAAAACAGCATCATCAATGTAAAAACAGCAAATCTACTGTTAAAAGAGTAGGGTTGGTAACACCGCGTGCCAGTAGATAGATTTCAATAGAAATTCGTATTATATATACGAAGGCAAATCGTAGTCCGAACATGCATGCAATTATTGTCATATAAAACAGAGAAATCGTATAATTATAACACCGTGACAGCTAAAATAATTTATTCTCTATACTTATGACCGACACCGGTTGGTAGTTGGTAGTAAACAATATTATTGATAACTCGGCTTATAGGGGCGTATCAAGATGAAACATGCACCAGATTTCAAAACTGAAAACAACATCAAATTTTGTGCAGTAGTTTTTGCGTGATGAGCGTACAAAGATGCAGACTGACAAACAAAAATTCAAAAAAGAAAAAAATGTCTCATGCTACATGTTATTTATTCGTACCTACCTATAGATTATTTATTCGTAGACAGAGCGGAAACATAGGGAAATGACTAAGTATTAATAAAAAAACGTAAGTTTGTCGCGTGCTTATCATAAATCACAGTATTTTATAGTACGGGGTCCTGTTGCATGTTTACTATGATCATCGAGTATGTAAGCCAAATGTATTGTTTATACATACATAGGCTGCACTAAAAGTATCGGGAATGGAATATTTCCACTGTTTCTGTCATATTAAAATCTTTTTAATTGAAAACTCCTTGGTTTTAAAAATCGAATACCATTTATTTATTTAAAAAAAGATTCTCGGTCTTATCACAAGGTTTTGTCAAACTTGTTTAGTCGTTGAGAAAATGGAATTGACTCGAGAAAATTCAAGAGCGATGATTTATTATGACTTTCGAAGTGGTTTAACGCAAAAACAGTGTGTTGACCGGATGATTTCTGGATTTGGTGATGAAGCCTCATCCAAAACCACAATTTATCGCTGGCTTGCTGAATTTCAACGTGGACGTGTCAAGCTCAGTGATGAACCCCGTCAAGGTCGTCCAAAAACTGCAGTCACCCAAGAAAAATTTGATGCTGTGCGTAAGCTGATTGAGGAACATCGACATGTGACATACTGCGAAATTCAGGCAACTTTAGACATTGGCATGAGTCAAATACAAATAATCTTGCATGAACAATTAGGTGTAAAAAAGTTGTTTTCCCGATGGATACCGCATTCGCTCTGTGAAGAGCAAAAAGCGGCTCGCGTTACTTGGTGCGTCAGAACTCTCGAAAGATTCCACGCAGGATCCTCAAATGCTGTATACAACATCATATCAGGTGACGAATCCTGGATATACGCGTACGAACCCGAAACAAAAACCCGGTCACGAGTTTGGGTGTTCGAAAATGAGTTAAAGCCAACAAAAATTGTTCGTTCACGGAGAGTGTTGCAAAAAAAATGGTGGCCACGTTTGTCTCCAAAACCGGCCATGTTGCGACTATTTCTCTTGAGGGACAAAGAACGGTTAATGCAGAATGGTATGCTAGCATTTGTTTGCCATAGGTCGTTTCTGAACTCCGTAAAGAGAACTGCAACCGCCGCATCATCCTCCATCACGACAATGCGAGTTCTCACACCGCGCACAGAACAAAAGAGTTTTTAAAGCAAGAAAACATAGAATAATTAGACCATCCGCCGTACAGCCCCGACCTAAGCCCTAATGATTTCTATACTTTCCCTAAAATAAAGAATAAATTGCGTGGTCAGAGATTTTCATCACCTGAAGAAGCTGTGTACGCTACAAAACGGCCATTTTGGAGACCCCAACTTCCGAATGGAATGGTTGCTTCAATGATTGGTTCCATCGTATGGAAAAATGTGTCAAATTTCGCGGAGAATACTTCGAAAAGCAATAAATACATTTTTAAATAATAATGTTGTGTCACTTCCTTGATTCCCGAATTTTTCAGTGCCGCCCTCGTATAAAGCGGATTTTAGACTATTATAAAATCATTTGCGTTTACTGGGACCAATAGTGTCCTATTTATGTAATTTTAATATTCCTTTACTTTCACGTTCAATTTGCACACAAGCCATTTTTCACATGGATAAATTTAGATCATACGGTCGTGTTACGGTTCACGAACTCGACGGGTTCAATGATAATGTCACGAGGATTGATTGTGTCACGTTTGTGAGCATGTTGAAGCGTCACTCACTGGGGCAGGTGTCATGTTTACGGAATTACTGATAAGACATGTTCCAAATAGGAATTTTGAAATGTAATTAAGAAACATTCCGATCCATGGGTATCTAGTAATTATTTAACAATATATATATATATATATATGTATATATATGTGTGTTACTGTAAAAGCCCGAATATTGGTAAAAGTCCGAATTTTATAAAGAAGGATAATTTTTCGGGCTTTTACCATGAAAGTTTGGTAAACCCTAGGTTTTACCAATGACGGTTAGTAAATGTTGTTTATTTAAAAAAAAACAATGGATTAATTAACCTAATCATTTATTTCAATCACATTCATACACATCAGTCAAAACCTTACACAATTGTAATCATAATTTTGATCATTTTTAATTATCTACCTATCAGTTAAATACCGACTTAGTTTAAAGTATTATCATTTGGAATATTTATAAATAACTAGTAAAACATAATTAAGAGACACCTTCAAATTACTTTTTAAATGATAAAAAACAAATAATAAAACACAATTTTTGACAACTTCTCGAAGACTTACTTCTTCTTTAACAACTTTTTCTATCTTTATATAATCCTCAGAACACGAGGTAAACTGACTGGCTGCTTTAGTACTCCAAAATACCTGATTTCTCCATGCTCTTCCTTTATCGCCGCAATTAGATTTCTTCGCCGCCTATAGTCAAAATATCAAAACGCTACACATCCGTCTGTAATGAACGGCTTTCTTCTTCTTCGCGTTTTTTGCAGTTTTGACTTCCTCTAAACACTATGTATTTCTCCTTATCCAGATAAAAGTTGTTATATTTCTTGCTTGCCACGATCTCATTCTTTATTTCTTAAAATCTCTGTTTTACACTCATTTTGATTTGTAAGTTACTTTTAGCAATAAAAACACAAACAGAAATCGAATTAACATGTGTTCAAACGTGTCAAGGGATTACTAACTATTAAACTCAGGCAACCAAAAGAGTCAGCCTGTGACCACGGCCAGTGCAACCTGGTTTAAACGTCAGGTAATTTAGAGGTATGTAATACCTAAAAGCAGCGTCGGTAGGATTCGTCGCATCGCAAAGGCAGGAACCTCCGACCAGGCGAGGTGATCATGCCTGGCGGGCCATGGCCCAACGGGTGAGGTTGGGATGTTGTATATAATACTAATCGGCGCACTCTTATAGCGTCATGCAGGATTAGTAGTTACTCCGTCTTCGTAAGATAGCGTTGAAGATTGTTTTTTGCTGTATATAAAAATACTTTTACCTAGTAAGTATAAGAATCTGGCGTGTAGCCTTCATCTTAATTATATGTATTTTATTGCCACGCGTATCGATTGAATAAAAATTTTGTAATTTTTCTGGTAGTTCACTGTTGCCAGGAGGAAATTAAAACACTTTTAAAAAAGGGCGTAGTACCTTATTCCTCGTATCATGAGAAATGGTTCAATAGTTTGGATTGAGGGTCACATTAGCGCATTAAGCATAGCGTACCAAAAATATTTTTTGTACAATCAGCAGGAAGTGTTAAGAGTAAAATCTAATAATCAAATTGTACTTGTACTCTCTTGTATTGACTATCCAGGGCGTGAGATCAAGAACAGGCCCCCCTATTACGAATCTCTTAAAAATGACTGAACTCCATTCACCGACAGAAACCCATAAATAAGCCAGTAGTGGTGTTTAAACGTGAGTTTTACCACCTGTACTTAGGCCAGAGGTACTTAATCAGAAATCTACTGCGACAAATTTTTTATATTGTCTTACATATCAAATTCGAAGAGTCATACATTACGTAATTTTCCAGTTCATTGTTATTATTGAATCACACTAATTTCATGCCCTCCTTGATGTGACGCCACATATTTATCAACTTTACACCCAGAACTGAAAAGAGCAGTTCTAATTTTTTTTTAATAAAAGTGCTGCAACGTGTCTAGTCTTTCTTTTACACGTTATGTTTTGTGTTTAATACTTTAGATTTCGACATGTGCCGTCACGAAGCTTACGATCCCCCACCCCTTGTCACACAATCACACACTTCGTTGACCCCTCCCCCGCCTCTTTACGTGTGGCGTAATTTATGGATGGCCCCTAAATACTAATAATATCCATAATACACGAGATACCAATACAATGGTTTGGTTTATTTACTAACATATAACGGAAAAATTCTAGAGCTCATCGATTGCAGTTTAATACTGCACTGTAAAATATTGATGAGATCATGACACGTGTAACACTGAGATCAGTTTCGTAATCATAATGTATCACATATTTAGGGTTGCTGCGCGACAGCAGAGCTTCAATAAATTAAAATTACTAAAATAAGAGAGATATAGAGAGAAGACTGCCTTGTTGGACTGACTAAACATTAAACTTTGTAGTTTAGGGACAATCAGTGGCGTAGCTACCGGAGGGCTAGACGGGGCAGTGCCCCGGGGCCCCCAAGCTCAGGGAGCCCCTCAGACTCTGACTTACAAACTATAAATTGAACTAGTGAAAATTTCTCCCACATTTGGAATATAAATAAACCTGATTTTTTAGAACCAGAAGTTATCAGGTTTGTACTAGAGTTGTGACTAAACCACAATTTATATTAAATTGGGTACTTGTCTACTTGAATATGGAGTACGACAAATCTGGAGTACGGCAAATTCGGAACACGACGAATACGCAACATACGATTTTAAGTAGTTTAGTTGGGGCCCTAGTTTATTTTTTGCCCTAGGGCCGTTGGTTACCTAGCTACGCCACTGGGGACAATCCTATAGTTTGGCATCTTGGAGCTGGTCTGATAATGGAGAGTCAGTGGCTACTAGTTAACCTCTCGAGTTTAACAAAAAAGGTTAGATTAGTTAAAAATTAGGATTGCTTGATAAAATTTGAATAAAAGTTACTAATATTCGCTTGTCTTAAAAAAATATTAAATGATAATTAATTCTCTGTACGGTACAGAAAAAACTACCACTGCGTCCGGTGTTGTGGGTTCATTGTTAACTATATATTTATTTAGAAAGTTCGACCAAGATCAGGATAGTTTCAAAGTAGCGGAAGTAGTTTTTTGTCTGTCTGTCGGTTCCGGATAATCTTCGAAAGGGCTGGACCGATTTCTACGAGATTTCACTGGCAGATAGTTGGTGATATAGGGAGTAACTAAGGATACCTTAATTTCAAAAAAGAATTAGGGTTCCGCTCATAAAATATGTTATATTATTAAGAGCCCCGCGCGGCTAATTTGGAATAGAAATATAGAGTGGCACCTAAGACTAAGATCGATGCGAGAGAGCGCTCCGCTCTCTAATACAGAGGCTCTGTCGGTCTACAAACTACGGAGTCAGGCATCTTTAGTGACTATAAATACTATTGGTCTAATGGTTAGTAAGCCTGACTGCCGAGCCAGAGGTCGTGGGTTCGATTCCCACCTGAGTCTGGGTGTGCTTTGTGTCCATTGTTTGTATGTTTGTAAAGTCCCCCGCATCACAGGAGTAATTCCTAATGCGGGAGTTGTCTTTAAGAAAAAAAAAACTACTCGCATTAAAAATAATAGAAATCGATACTTCAATTTATTACATTGCACGTGGCATGTTTGGTGGCTATTAGAAGTGTAGTCACGTTGGCTCTAAGAAAATTGAACAGTGGGCCATGTTAGGAATGACGTGTTGTGTACCGAAGGTCTAGTAGTTTAACAGGCAATTGTCGGCCACACCTACCAAGTGATGGATGATGCTATTACTCAGTTACCGACGGCAGGCGTGTTATGTCCAGGGCTGTTCCAAAATGGAATGTGAGAACTCAAACTAATGATAATACTTATATGATTTTATTAGACAGGGAAAAACGTTTTAGACGTTTCTGCTGTCTTCTAATACTAAATAAATTTTAATGATTGACTTTAAAGTCATAGTTAAAAAAACCCGGCAAGTGCGAGTCGGACTCGCGCACCGGGTTCTGTAAAGTGTTTTTATTATATAATGTAACTAAAAATTTCCGGTTTTCGCAATTTTTCCTTTATCTGTGCTATAAGACGTTGCTTCATACCAAATTTCAAGATTGTTAGTTCACGGGAAGTACCCTGTAAGTTTTGATTCCCTTGCGAGTGTCGAAAATTTGCGGAAATTTGCGGCATAAACGGCTGTATCTTTTGATTGCGTTGGCTTGGAAGATTGATTTTTTCACAGCTCTAAAGGACAGTAGACTTGAGTATTTGATATAAATTTCAGCTTGATACCTCTACGCGTTCCTGAGAAAAAGGGTCTTGACAGACAGACAGACCTTCCAACGGACGGACAACAAAGTGATCCTATAAGGGTTCCGTTTTTTCCTTTCGAGGTACGGAACCCTAAGAAGAATATTTCCATTCAAAACTTTATTTTACATTATTTTTTTATAAAAACCAAGACGACACTATCTATTAACAGTATTTCAAAGTAACTTGCACTAAACTTTAGTTCTACGACAATTTGTTATGTAATCCAAGACAAGGCAAGAAGACTTTTAAACTAACTTGCACGTCAGTCGCTGTAGTCATTTTAGGAAGCGGGGAAACACAAACAATTAATAAACTAATTAACTTTTTTTATAATATAACAGCATTTCTAACGTTCCATAACTCTCCACACATATTGGTTGATTGATAAAACTTCATATTTTAGTAGATCGCATCTTTAAGTACCTACTTCTAAAAAAAATAATACTTAATGAACTGTTTTGAAAATTTATAAACATGCAACGTAAAAGTAGCCACGTCAATTGTAACAACGTATATCTGTGCCAACTGTAGGGTGACCGAAAAATCGTAAGGCGAATAACAAAATTAAGAATATAATCCGGATACGAGCCATTATCATGAAGTCACGTTATATATCACGCAAAATGCGTGGCAACCCTATGCAACAGTAAATACGTCGTCACAAGAAAATTATATACGTCAGCTCACACCTCCAACATGGGCTGGATTCTGAACTGAGAAGTAACAGCTACTCTGAACTACTACTGAAACATGAAGAAACCGCTACAGATGTCTATATGTAGTACTAACTTTTGCCCGCGGCTTTGCCCGCTTGGGAAAATATCCTATGTGTTAATCCAGGTCATAAACTACCTATCAGTATGTATATGTACAGTACACTATCCTCCTAATATTATAAACGTGAAAGTTTGTGAGGATGTATAACAACAACTTCACACATCTCACACACGGCCGTCTGATCCCAAACTAGGCAGAGCAAGTACTATGAAAACCAGACTGCTGATAAACATACTTATATACTTCGAAATACATACATATTATAGATAAATTACACTCAGACACAGAACAAATTATCGTGCTCATCACACAATATATATATTCTTTTAGTTTTACGGGCGGTTATTGATCGACATTGCAGATCGATCTTACTTATTTGCAAAGCGGTATTATTTATTTTTATATATTGCATGTTTTTCTTTTCACAAAGCAACCTATTGTTGCGGTGACATTGTGTAGATTTATATGTTTTTAATGTTAGTATAAAAAAGACACTTTCAAACAAATTTCAAAGAATTTCATAAAATAGAGATATTTGACTTTGAATATCCCCATTCTATCCCATCGACGGCTAGAACTAAAATTAACTAAGCAAATTATATATGTTGTGTGGTGTATACTTTATACGTTCGTTACAATACCTCATGTTCGTTTGAAAAAAAATTATAATGGGTAGTTTGTACCTTTGGAGTGGTCCAATGAAAGTTGAAAAAATAATATAACATTTTAAGAATAGCTAAAACAATTTTAAATTGGTTTTCTTTAAGGACATTGAAGTAGCAGTTACTCGATGTAGCTTTAGGTCGTGAAATTAGATTTCTGATTTTATCCTGTTTGCCAATAGATGGCGTTACGGTACAAAATAGATTGCACTGTGGTTTCGTTTACAATGTTAGTGATCGAGATGTTTCATTATATCAAAAGTCAGAAGTTTTTTACTTTAAATTCGGATGAATTGAATTTGAAAGATAGTCGAATAGGGGGTCGAATTGAATTGAATTGAATTGTTTAAATAATGTCCAGTTTACTAATGGTACTAATAATAAAAAGAAAACCATTAAAAACATTGTACGCATTTAATAGCAGCTGCTTGAAATCTTTGTTATAGCTTCATTTTATCTATGCGAAAACATCCAGTATAGCTAGAAATAATGTTACTTTGAAACTCATTAAATTAAATCAAACTCTTTAGTTTTTATGAGATCTAGGGTAAAGTACGGGTAAATAAAAGAAAAACATATTTGAAAGAATTTTCCCGTCTTGAATTCTCAAAGTGGTCGTCTGACGGCAATAGGCTTGCCCCTACTACGTGAGTGGTCCATAATTATATTTGTGCAAAAAAGTGGGTGTTTATTACGCCTGTGTCCCCTTCGGGAATACAGGCGCGAGTGTTTGTATGTATGCATGTATTTCAAAAGTTTTCTTCATATCTCATTCTTATATCGCACACCTAAATCTAAAGGAAGCTAACTAAAAAAAATATTTTTTTGAGTTATTCACACCATCGAGTTCCTTATCTCAATACCTACCAACAAATGAAACAGATTTAAAAATATCACCACTACACGACGCTAGACGCTAAATTTAACAACACGGGCTCAACTCAAAATAAAAAAACGAATATACATATATTGTTAAGCAATAGGGAAATAACTACAGAAATCCAGTTTTCAGCCCCAAAACATGATAAAAACACAAGAATCCTACACTATCTGTCTTCTAGCTGCATATTAAAAAAAAAAAAAAAATATAAAAAGCATACATCTGTACAGAACACTAATTAGTTTTTCGCCTTTTCAGAAAAAAGTGTTTTTAGGGTTCCGTACCTCGAAATGAAAAAAACGGAACCCTTATAGGATCACTTTGTTGTCTGTCCGTCCGAACGTCTGTCTGTCTGTCAAGACCCTTTTTCTCAGGAACGCGTGGAGATATCAAACTGAAATTTATATCAAATACTCAGGTTTACTGTCCCCTAGAGCTGTGAAAAAAATCAATCTTCTAAGCTAACGCAATCAAAAGATATAGCCGTTTATGCCGCAAATTTTCGACACTCGCAAGGGAATCAAAACCTACAGGGTACTTCCCGTGAACTCAGAATCTTGTAATTTGGTACGAAGCAACGTCTTATAGCACAGATAAAGGAAAAATTGCGAAAACCGCAAATTTTTAGATACATCATATAATAAAAATATTTTTAATAGTTTTAAACTTATTACCCTTTTCCTCATGAACGCGTAGAGATATTAAGTTGAAACTCATATCAAATACTTAGGTCTAATTGGCTTCAAGCTGTGAAAATAAAACAAATTTCATCGTACAACCATAAACTTAGTATGTAAATGTTTATGGGTTCAACCATTTATACATACCATTTATGCATATTTTGAAACTCGTAACTACTCGCAAGGGAATCAAAATCAAAATTTAAATAGTGATTATAAACATAATTGTAGATACCGCAATGACCGCGACTTATCTCTATGTATGGGGAGGGGACAACAGTTTTCAAACAGCTTGTCATATTATATTATAATATTGTCAACTGAAACGATAAAGAGACCTTTGTCTTTAATTTATGCTCCTCCAGCTTTCCATATTGTAATGTTATGGATTTCATTTTGCAATAAAAATGCCATAACTATGACTCGATTGTCGTGATGGGTGATCTTTTACTTGTATACCTACAGGTTTGTACGGAACCCTCGGTGCGCGAGTCCGACTCGCACTTGGCCGGTTCTGTTTTAGTTAATACCTGTTTAGATCTAGGTGTGCGATATGGCCGGTAAGTCAGTTTTTCTGTTTGAACTGCTTGAGCTCCTGCTTTGAGTACACGAGTACACGGCCGGCAGTTTATTGCAGTGAAAACTTCTTTAGGCACGTTGTGCACTTTTGCAAAAAAAAAACTAAAAAAAAACACTGAACTCGCGTGACCGTAACGCTAATAATACATATATAGATATACTAGAGGGCGCTAATCTAATCATTGAGTTCTGTCAGCTCCTTATTAATTAATCTATAAAATATAATTAGTTCAATAAAGTACTTATTGTGTGCGCAATTCTTATGGTAAAATAAACAAAAACATAATAATTGTAATTAAGGTGAAAATTTATAACGCGGATAACGCCTATAGTGCTCAATAGCAACCGTTATTCAACGTCCGAATGTACATCAGTTTGATGGATGTCACTAGTAGATGACATCACTTTCTTCAAAGTTGAACACTTCTGATCGGCAACTCACAATAATTACTTACTAACAATTTTTAAAGTGAAAACTTCGTTAGGCACGTTGGGTACTTTTGATATGGGGAGAAAGCACTGAACTCGCGTGACCGTCTCGCTCAGCTACATACATATATACAGATGTATGTGTATTTGTATATATATATTATTTATGTTTTCACTTCTGACGTGCAGTCCTACGACTTACAGGTTTTTTGGAGTTTACTCCTTAAGAATCGATTTGCATATAAGGCATAGAAAGTATGAAAAAAATATGAAGAGTAAAATTTAGTGATCGGAGGGCAGCGTAACGCTTTATTGTGCTTTTTATGCTTTATTGGAGTTTACTCCTTATTCTCGACGCATGTAAGTAGATATGTGTATACCTTTATGTTATATATATGTATATGTGTAAATATATACAGAATATATAGAGGGAAGGAGGGAGGGAGGGAGGGAGGGAGGGAGGGATAGAGAGAGAGAGAGAGAGAGAGAGAGAGAGAGAGAGAGAGAGAGAGAGAGAGAGAGAAAGAGAGAGAGAGAGAGAGAGAAAGAGAGACTCCAGTAAATTGTAAACTCCAGTCGTGCGTCGGAGCTGACACACACATTTCTTTATTTTATATTTGCAGAATGTAGGTACATATATTACAGTTACTATATGTAACATTAATAATGAATGTTATATAGGTAACAATTTAGGTAAGTAAAATCTGTTAGTGACAGTGTAACTTCTAAAGGTAAATATACTTGTACGGTGTTCCGTCACGGGGTCTTAGGGTTTTGTAGCTGGGGCTATAAAACCCGTAGACGAAACATGACTTCCCCGTTGAACGAGGCGGCGGAATCCATATGAACGGAACATTGAATATAACAATGTGTACAATATAAAATAAAGCCGGCCCTGACGACGTGACAAACAGATAAATAAGAACCGTTTCATCGCACCGATCAATTCACCCTCCCCATTTCCGTCGGACGATCATCCGTTGCATAAATCGCATATTCGTTTGGCGCGTAGATTGCAACACCACAACGCTTTATATCTTCATGATTGTTATTGTTGAGACATTTTGTTAAATTGCAAAGATTGTTCGAATTGGAGTTGGGTTAGGAAGTACCTCTGCCCCCTAGAAAACTGTTAGCGCTCTAGAATAGAGGGGAATGAGGTTGGTAAAGGACGAATATTACCACTTGCTGGCAGTTTACGCACCGGTAACCCGTCAGCTTCAGGCGGGCCGTGTAAATAAACAACAAAAGAAGAACGTCAACTTTTGATCAATGCTTAAAGAACGACTTAACTAAACAATAAATAAATGACACTTTATATGTTTAAAACATTATGGGTAACTTTGTCAATAGAGTTTAGGGTTGAGTTGTATTTTACAAATATATTTCCTTAACATATATGTATTAGCGATGACACACAATTGTGTATTACTTTTGCAATACTTTATGAGATGCAATACCTATAATGTGGTTGACCATATTCGTCTTTGGCGTAATGTAACGCTTTACGTATATGTTAAGCGATGGAAGCTTTTACTCGCAGCGTTAATGTGGAAATTTCAATCATTGCAGATATAAATTCAATCATTGCTAGGTATCCTATGTCCATTTCATGATGATGATAATCGTGGGAGCGCCATGATTCGGCACGTATGGGCTGGCTCGACAGGAGTGACACCACGGCAGAAAACCGGCGTGAAGCAATGCTTCGTCGTGTTTCGCAGAGAGAGTGAGGTTACCGGAGGCCCTAACCCCTAACTCCTTTAAAAAATTACGGGTCACAAAGGTTATAGGATAGTTCGAAAGATCGTTTTCTGTAAGCGTTGTCTTTATCACACACGAGTGACAGTGATATGAATCGGCACAAGTGTGATCTAGCGACGAAACCCTATTTGATTTTTTTGGAAAATAAAAGTAAAAATATTAAGATGTTTGTTTAATGCACATTTTGTTATGTTTAATTATCTCAAATCTTATTCAAATGCAAGCTATTTCTAGCCTTGTACAACGTGTGTTACAGATTCACTTTATTTTTATATGGGTGAGGTATCGTTACAATTTTATAAAATTTTGACTTATTGCTTTTATTATACTAATATAAAATTTACAATCCTACTACGATTTCAATGATATAAAAGTTAAAGTGACAAGTTTTAGTCCGTGGTACACGTATACATATATATTTTATTTATTCATAATGTATAAGTATGTAGATCAGTCAATAAATTGTTAACTTCTGGTGTAACTTGTGGCAAACTTTTAAAAATACATACGACACTGGCGATATCACTATAATGACCATATAATAGTAAGTATCTCTAGAAGTCTCGTGATTGTCAAGAAGAAAACCACAGACAATTTCTTAGTGTTCTTTATTAGATAAGTGGTTTAGTTTTCCGCGCTGGTCTCTTCTCAAACGGTTCTTGAACAATCATTGAAGTTAATGGGCGGAATAAGTGTAACAACTAGAGAAATTATTAAGAGCCTGGGGTGGGTAACGAAGCTTTATATACTTGGATGTAATTTCTTACATAAGCTACAAGCTACAAGTCTTCTAGGACCGACAAGCGTATTATTATTGAGAAGAATATCAAGAAAGAGACACCAGGAAACTCTGAATTCTGATTCTAACATTGCGTTCTTCTCTGATTCTATAAATTTACTAATTTAAAGTCGATTGCTTCCCATTCCGGTGTAGTTACCCCAACAGCAATATACGTACGTGATCATCATCCCTTTTTAACGATAACCATTTTAAATCCAAGACGCAAAAAGTAGGTTAAACTTATAAAGTTTAACGTGTGTATCAGTGTGTCTGTCTGCGGCCTCAAAGCTCCTAAAAAGAGCGACTGATTTTGTTTTTTTTTTATTTGAAAGGTGACTTGATCGAGAGTGTTCTTAGCTATAATTCAAGTAAACCTGTACATCCGTTCGAAGATCGTCAGCTCTTTTCTAATCGTTGAAAGGATTTTTGAGTCAGGGTAATTTTATTTTTAAGTACTTATACTTTTTGTTATAGTACTATAGAACGATATGTATTGAATAGGATAATAATAACACCACACATCTCACACACGGAACAGAGGATAGTTGTATATGGTTAAAATTAATTATTTACCGTCTATTCTATAAGTCTACTTTATAAGCCTGATAAATTAAATCCCTTACTATTTCAAGTTTAGTATTGTTCTTTTAATTCTGTAAACAAGCATCAGAAGTAAATGATTTGACGATACCAACGCGTGACGTCACACTTTTCATCTATACTAATATATAAAGCTAAAGAATCTGTTTGTTTGTTTGCTTGAACGTGCTAATCTCAGAAACTACTGGTCCGATTTGAAAAATTAGTGTTAGATAGCCCATTTATCGAGGAAGGCTATATAACATTACGCTACTGGAGGGGAGGGCTAGTATCACATATATCTTAAGTACTACTTAGTACTAAGTATCCGTACTTATATTAGTTAGGGCAAATTACACAGATGGCGCAAGTTTTGTTATGTAAATTTTCCTCAGTTTATCACCCGATTTTCTTTTTAATTCTTCTGTTTAGTAGCTATTGTTGAGCCTTAGTTAGGTATCCATAAAAAACCTCTACGTTCAACGGAGCTTCATCAATACCAAAGCACCTACTAGTAAAGCATCCAGGTATTGCGAATCAGTCTGGAAACTTCTTGCACGATATACGCGCAAACAAAACCAAGTTTAAAACACAATTGCGGCATCTATTCGCTGTATAGCGTAAGTCATCTACGCGACGGAAGCTTGTTATTAAAAAAATATCTCAATTTACAACAGATTACGGTTTGACCCTTTGATACTGTTTTATAAAATTGAATTTCTTAACACGTGTTGTAATCATATTTGTTAATTAATCTATATGATTCGGTTAATACCAGTCCATTTGACTTTTGATCTGTTGTTTTTTGTGCTGTAATCCTTAATGATTATTAGCAAACGGTGGTTTTATTACGCGTTTTTATTAGCTTCACTTACAAAGAAAACGTGGAAGTCAATTTTAACCTGGTTTTAATGTCGAATTGAAATGAAAATAACGTGTACACAAATAGTTGATTTAACGTGTTTTACAAGAAAAAGGTACCTAAGTATGTCTATCTTTGTTCTAGGACTCATAGTACAAGTTATGCTTAATTTGTGTCTAGATATCGCTGTGTACATAATAATAATAATATAATAACTTGATACATCTCACACACGGCCGTCTGATCCCAAACTAGGCAGAGCCTGTACTATTTTAACCACACTGCTGATAAACATACTTATATATTTCTAAATACATATATATTATAGGATAAATTACACCCAGACACAGAACAAATGATCGTGCTCGTCTCACAATTATTTGTCCTAGGTGGGAATTGAACCCACGACCTCTGGCTTAGCAGTCAGGGTCACTAGCCACTAGACCAACAGGCCAGTCAATAATGTAGCAGAACTTGTATTACACTCATAATAGCAGTGTTGTCGACCTGGAACTACTCACCAACTTAAATAAAACAGTCCAATAGAGCATAGAGCGCACGCGTAAAATTTAGCAGTTATAGAGACCAACTCTGCTATGTTCTTTCTCTTTAAAATCCTCAATACTTACATTTTATCTTTTACTAACTGACCCGCGCACTTCCGCGTTTGTAAATTTTCCCCATTTTCGCAACTCATTGATGCTCAGCTCCTATTGGTTGTAGTGTGATGCCTTCCTCGTTAAAGAGGCTATCCAACACTAAAATAATTTTTCAATTCGAACCCATAGTTCCTGAGATTAGCGCATTCAACCAAACAAACAAACTATTCACCTTTAAAATATTAGTAAGTATAGATTTAGCTCAAGACTTGTGTAAATACCAGTCAGACTTAAAAAGTATTTTATGCTTAGCTAAATCTATACTAATATTATATATAGGCCCTTTCACATCACGTAACGGCTAGTATATATGTAC
Source organism: Callimorpha dominula (assembly GCA_949752705.1). Lineage (NCBI taxonomy): Eukaryota > Metazoa > Arthropoda > Insecta > Lepidoptera > Erebidae > Callimorpha > Callimorpha dominula. The sequence goes on along the minus strand of OX456990.1, from coordinate 29,171,029 downwards.
AATTACATATATAAATTCTAATCGGTTATCAATCTTTGGAACTTGCCCCACTCTGAGCAAAGACCACACAAGAACACCGGCTATTCTATTTCCGTACAATGCACTGCAGATATGAACAACACTTTGACTTGGAAATACGTGTTTTAAAAATACTATAAGTTAAGTTTATTCCGGTCAATTATTACGGAATTTGTTCGAACTTTGACCTCAAAGCATCTTACGCAGTATGAGCATTGACGTAAAACGCCACCAATTATAATGTTAATACGAAAACATGATATTCCTTTGTTAAAATAAAAAAAAATCTATATGGCTTGAGTTTCTCAACTCACACTTCCTCCGTTTTTTCGTCGGTTAAAAATAGATGTTTTAAATGTTATTGGGGTTTCGTCTCTAATATGATTTAAATAAGATAGGAACGTCAATGATCTTAATCTGTCAACTGTCACGTCTGTCACTTAGAAAGTACGGTTTGCACAGAAAATTCTTTATGTAAAATTAACATTTTTTTTTACTCAACTTTTTTAGCTTTAGTATTACCAGGCCAGGCCAAAATTCACTGGGGTGTCGCGCGCCGGCCGAGCCACACGGTAGTACTATGTAGACTATCGAGGTGTCAGTCCTAGTACCTAGCCTAGATTTATTTGTTCACAAAATAGAGTAATAGGCACATAACTTACTGGTAATTAAATATTCAGATTAATGAATTCTTTAAAAGAGACAACCCTAACATTGCGGCATCGTCAGAAAAGATAAGAGTAACTCGTAGAAAGAGAGACAACTTTTAAGTGAATATAACTGTAGTTAATTAGCGCTGTGCGACCTGAATTGCGGCTTTATTGTGTCGGAACAAGAATGATATTTAAATGATTTGGAGGAGTAAGACTACTTTTTTTTTTTGAAGAATACTAGTAACGTGGGTCACACATTACTAGTATTCTTGTTAACCCTGGAGGGGCTAAGCTAAATGCTTGTGTTAGGATTGGGTTCACGTCGGCACTGGGTGGGTTTCGAATCCGCAACCACTTGATCGCAAGTCCGACCATAATTAACCATTACGCTACCGCCGCTTACTTCTGTACCTGTACGATTATGTATTCTGTGGTATTACTGAATGTATTGATTTCATAGTTTTAAAAATAACTAGAGGTCACCTTTTGGTCGATATTCGACCATAATTTATTAAGTTTTAAATGTTTTGGTTTATAAATTTCTCACAAAAGAAACAAAAATGCTTGCATTAAATTTAAAATAAATATTTATTTTTATATGTTTTTTCATTGTGGATAACATTTTACAAATTTTTGTTACACACGTCCTAACGTGCCCCCGGGCTACAGAGGCCCCTAGGCCCCGTATCATTGATACGGCTGATACGGCGGTAGCTACGCCCCTGGTCAGACTGAATTTCAGGAATAGTCTGGAGATAGGAAGTTCTAAATTTAATTTTAGAAAGACATCATTAAATAACAACAAACAGTATTCCTCAATACAGTATATCAGCGCCATCTGTGACGCAAACGAGTAAATATAAATATTTATGCGACTTGCTTATATCTTTGTTTATTTTTAAATACATTTTTCTCCGATGTCAAGGTTTTGGTATCTGATTTCGATTCGTAACAAAAGGTTATTGAATTCTTGTCTGTTTGTTTAGAGATATAATTGTATAATAGATAACAGCAGCTACAAGCAATAATACTCAGGATAACGGCAGGATCTGCAATTTGAACAACTACTACAGTAGTAGGTATAGAACAAGATGTGACGATCTCTGAGCTCCATGACCGCTGGTCTTTGGGTAACGGGTGGTGTTGTCCGTTTACGTTCTCTAAGTTCGATTCCGATTTAGTAACTTTAATCATCAAAATGAAGATTATATAATTTCACATTATCGGAAGACTTTGTTGGGAAGTTAGACAATCAGTAACAAATCACATGGTTTAAGAATCTAATCTGGAATTTATTATGTGTGTGTATTTTAGCAAGTAAGAAGATATTATTATTATTATTGCACGAATTATAAAAACTGAAACATTCGGCTGTGAACTTTAACAATAATTTTAAAACTATTGAGTCATTTGTAATTTCGTAATTTTTTTTTTTGTAAGCATTATGGGAAATGATTTTGGCTTTTGATTCATCTTTACGACGCTATGTAATAATAATAATAAGTAATCAGATACTAGTTTGTTAGTAAACAGTATTTATTGTATAGAATTTCGCTAAAGGGTATCCTATCTAAAGTAATCTTTGGTTTTACCACAATCAATATAATTTTCACTGATAATACTGATTTTGGAAAAGCATTTTATTGATAAGACTCACATGACACACGTCATTGTCTGGGAATTGTGTTCAGTTGATTTCTCTGTTATCATCACGTTAGTACGTAAGAGGAATTAGGTATAGATATAGGAGGAGTAATTACATAACGTAAAAAAAAAAAAAATATAATCTGAGATAAGTGCGATCATATTAGGTTATTAATTTCATAAATATTATAGGAATAGTTAAAGAAAAGTTAAGAAAATATTTGGCTCGGATATATAAACCTCGCGCGGCCTTATGCGCCCGCGCGTTCTTTGATCTGAGCGTCAGCTGTTTTTTGATATATTTTTTTATGAAATTATCGTTTTATTTAGCTGTACTAACACGATGGAGCCTAAAAAATGCTAAAAATAAAATTGATTTTTTTTTTTACATCGGGCGTCTGTCTTCGTTTTCGGGAGCGTCACTAACACCCTGTATACGGGAATTAACGCGATCACACTTGCTGACGCGTTGACTTGGTCGAAACGTCAGGTAATTCAGAGGTATGTAATACCTATTTCGTGATTGCGTTAATTCCCTTGTATTCAAAATTAGTATATATTGGATAGTTTACAGATAGTGTGGTGTAAATTTAGTATAATATATTCAGACTCCTGTTCTTCTAACCTAGACGACGACACTACACCTAAGAGGCTAAAGATATCATGGGAACGTATTTGTACACATCAACTATGACGGGATTTTGACAACCTGATAGAATGGCGCTCAAAGTCTTATCACATACTGTTATAACTACATACTGTATTCATATAAAAACTATAAACTATTACTCACAGTAGAATGCCTCCAGAAATGTATCAGCGAGTGTATGTCCGAAGCCGGGGCGAGCAGCAAGTAGTCCCGCCATTCGTCGTAGCTGATATTCAGACTGCCGTCCTGGTCCATCCTGAGGACAAACTGATCGAGTGAGGGAGACGGGGAGACCCGGTGCGCTCATGCTACGAACAATGTGGTGAAAGTTTACACTTTATTTCGATTGATTTTAAATGCAGGCAATTTTTGACTTAAATATATTTACTTTAAAAACATGCATAACAAATCAGGAATCCATTTTTGCTGTGTTAAAGGTCCCTCCTCCATTAAATCCATATATGTTAATTCATCGTATCCAAATCAATGTATCATATAGGATATATACCACCCATATACGTAGAGTATATTCTCTACATTGTATTGTAAACAAAATATATTTTGAGAATCATTTTCAAAGATTTTATAAACTTTCTTACAGTCTAGTTATAAGACTAATGGCTCGCAATTGCACTACAAAAGAGAGGTAAATATTTAGTAACACTGATGAAAGTTTCAACACATAGGAGCTACCCAGGAATTCCGGAAGAATACTGCAAAAGAAAACTAAAAGTAAGCACCGGAAATCTTTACAAATAATAAGAACGCGTATTGGCTTGATATACGAGTACATGACCCATTTAAGCATAAGACTGCATCTAAGCACTTTTTAATGTTTATTATTAGAAATGAAATACCTATCGTTGATAAGCGCATCCCTTGACAACGGCTGGACCGGTTTGACTCATTCTTCCTCTCATATATTAATAATGCTCTGAATAATTTCTAGAAAAATATAGAAAAGTTGGCGGAACTGGAAATGTTTTTTTTTTTAGAATAACCTCTGTTGGGTCAGCTACAATATAATATAAAGAAGAAAATCCGGTTTAATACTTTTTATCTAACTAGAAACCAGAATTCGAACCAGATTCGATCGGTAGGGTAATTAGTAGCAAATAACTGAATCTGCTCGACCGTATTAGCCGGGTAATTAACGACTGTGATTTTGTAAACTAGCTTAGAATATTACAACGTTAAATTAAAAGTGGGACGAAATAAAAAACAAAAGACTAACAGGCTGTCCCTTAAAATACGCGCAAACCTCTCTATTTTTATTTTTATTAATTATTACACATTTAACGTAATAATAATAATTATTAATTGTCAATAAGTGGTGTTTTACTTTTACAGGATTCTGTGACATACACACTATTAACTAAGACAGAAAATGAATACGAATCATGTGAATCATTGCTTACTAATAAAGAATGGAATTTAAAAAAAAACAATTATTGTTAAACAAATCATAACAATAACAATTTAAACTAAAGAATTCAACGACAGATTCATCATTATTGTCCTCTCCTCAACTTCTCTTTTATCGATAACGAGCTTGGTGGAGCATCAGTGTTTATGACCGTGTGAATTTCGTAAAGTTTCTGGTCCGACTGGCCTTTAAGCTATACACCCAATGTGACTTCATCCGGACCAACGCTCCCAACGTCAAAAAAAATAATCGGATACGTAAACAGTCTGCAGTGCAAGCGTCCGTAGGCTAAGGTAATCGCTTACCAGGCACGCGGTATGCTTGTTTGCCACCGAAGTGGTATAAATAAAACATAATAAAAGTGCAGACCTTGTCAAAGTGACATGGAGGAGACGGATGAAGTACCTTAATGGGCTTAATTATCAACTTCACCAACAGTTGTGTAGCAATATTCATAATGGTCAGACAATGTGATAAATAACAAAGTTTATATAAGTATTAATCACAGAGCCTAATTTCATTTGTCATTATTCAATTGGCCCGGGCATTATTTATAATGTAATGTTTAATCACTTGGTCCATAACATATTATGCTTGTTAGGTGTGTAAGGTAATTACGTCAAGTAATTAAAGCCTTAACGTGCGGCACGTTAATCTAATTACGGTGTCCAGGGCAATAGGGTAGATGAGTGTCAAGTCAAGTAGTCAGTATCATTCTTTTATTTATCTATATACAGAGGGTAAAAATAGAACACTTAACCATCTCAAAGGGCATGACTCTAGCACGCAGTTACAATAAGAATTTGTGAAAAAAACTATCCGTTTACAAGTTATGACCGTTTCAATTTCCAGGTATTTTTGCCTCCGTTTTTTCATAAAAGTAGGTGGAATGTGTAAAGTTAAAGATTTTAAATGGTATATATTTTTTATTTTGGATTTTTTCATTCCGTTACTAAGAAAATCCATAAAAACTAAATTAGATTTTTATGGATCTCAAAAACTGAGTGGATAGATAGAATGTAAACGGATAGATTTGTTAAATTTTGTTTATTGTAACAGCATGCTAGTCATACCCTTTCAGTGATTTAAGTAAGTGTTCTATTTTCAAATACACCCTGTAGGTAGATATACAAAAAAAACGTTGTCTGTTCTCGATGAACTCCTAAACTAATGAACCGATTTTAATGAAATTTTGCACAAAGTTTAGTCCAACTTCATGAAAAATAATGGTTTTCCCTTGTGATGAAAATTTTATACAACCCAACACATTTTACTTTACGTGGCATTGCAACGCATACCTATTACAGCTAATTTTAAATAAAATTCCAACCCAAAGGGTGGGAAAATACCTATTGGAAGTTTCATTTTGAAATATTGGTCTACTCTTCACACTGAATTACAATGTTTGTTATTCCTTCACAAAGGAAAAACTAGTCGGATTTCGATGAATTTTGCACACTGATAGATTGTGTGGTCGATGACGAGAGACGCGGGCGCCTGCTTGTTATCAGTACAACTTAAATGATTATAAAACCATTAATGAGACATTTTTATCGATTATAACGTTAGTACAACTGTTTCTTATTTAAGGAAAAAACGATAAGTAAATTCATCAGATTAGTCGCAATTGGTATGGTATAGCTCAACACAGAATATAATAAACAAATAGGATGTCGAAAACACATGGCTAGAGAAATACAAAGAATGCCTAAACAATAACAGCTTGCCAATATTCGCGAAACTAATATATTACAAAGCGTTTAAATATAAAATAATAATTATACGTAGTGTATAGAGCACCCTGCAGCCAGGTGGAATGACGAAAAACTGTACGAGGAGAGCTGACGATCAAGCTTAGTGGCGTACATTATGAGAGGCCTGAGTCCAGCAATAGGTAATGAAAGGCTGATGATGATAGTCAGAGTAAAACACGCATTCGAGTGACGTAACCTCGGTAATATTATCTATTAATATTACCGTGACGTAACCAAAGTGTTCAATCAGATCGGGATTATACCTATTATTGTTTCAGGTGAACTGATGATGTTATGTACATAATGATTATGTGTAGTTACACAATGTTGAAACATACCTAACCCATGTCATGATTAAGTAGAATTTAACTGGTAATTTATTTGTATTATTATTTTTTTTAATTTAAACATTTATTCCACAGAAAGGATTGTTTAAGCGTGGCCATATGTGAGTGTACCTCAGATATAAAAAATATTTTGCTATGTAAACTAAGTACCTACCTTTTTTTATTTCAAATCAGTTAATATAAATTTATTTTAATATACAAGATTTTTTTTATACAAAAATCCCACATGTGTTTTATTTTTATATAATGATTAAAGGCTTCATCCCTTTTCTAAAATCTCGATTATTAAACTGCACGATTCAAAATATTCTAAATTTTACAAAAAGGTTTAAAGCGGGCGCAAATACATCGACAGAGGCCTGGCTCGGCGCTCAGCGCTAGCAAGGCCTCTCAAATACATTTCAACCGCTCGTCGCTCCCGCCTCGCCCGCTGTCTGCCCCAACCTTGACTATGTTAACCCGTGTTCTTGAACCCATAGTACAAGCTATGCCCTGTTTGGGTCTAGATAGTGATGTGCAATGTCAGTGTTATAATTATTACGCTGATATGTCTTATCATACTGCTCTACCAGCTATTGGTTTAGTGAATGTTTCTGTCCGATTTTGCCTATACACTCACTCCCTTATATTTGTATATATGGCGGGCGTATTTAAACAAACAATCCCAATGGCTTAGCTAAAGAGGCAATCTCTTTAGTACTAGTAAATCTTAGACGTTTATCTCGACACTAGCAGATAACTGTTCTTTTTGTCTTGATTTTATTTTTAAACCCTAGACGCAAAAGGAGGGGTGTTATAAGTTTGACGTGACTGTGTATTTGTGTGTCTGTCTGAGGCATCATAGCTCCCAAACGGATGAACTTATTTGATGTGTTTTTTTTTGTTTGCAAGGTGACTTGATTGAGAGTGATCTTAGATATAATTCAATAGTACCTATTCAGCCGTTCGAAGATCATCAGCTCTTTTCTAATCGTGTTCTAAATTTAAAATTTATGATTAATAATAATTTGGTTATATGTTTGTAAAGTGCCCTAGATAGTTGTTAATACGTATTACAATACGAGATTTAAAAAAAATTTACGAAGTTTAGAAGTGGTTTGTAAACTTCTTAATGATCTACAAAAGGTCACACTTCAAATTTTCAAATGATAAATTGCGCTAGGAATCATTAACATATAAAAAATTAAATTTCTATCATAAAACTGCGCTATATATACCTAACTACAAGTCCTCCTAAATATGAGATTAACTTGTACTGGCTCAATTATTAAAAGCTTAGTTAATTCGACAAATTTTAATGTAAGTATGTGAAGCGACAAGCAGTAGACTGATTTAGATAGGCCGTCTAGCTTCTGCAGTTCAAAGGTAAAATTTAACTCTTATCCAAATAACAGATGAGGGTCGAAGGAGGAAGGAGCTATTTAATCTCAATATTTACACAATATAAATAATGATCCTTCTTTAAAATAATAACTTGCGATTAAGGACCCAGGTATTCTTTCTTTTAAGAAAACATTAGCAAACGTCAATAAATAAACTTCCTAATAAGGGCGACCTAGTTCGTGGCTGATAAACAAAGTTTTCAAGTATTGTAGGAAAGAAATATCGTAATAAGAAGCAGTGCGTTTGGCGCCATAACTACATATTATATCGACTTGAAAAGAATAGCATTGCTAAAGTGATTGTTTAAATTTCGAATGTTCCTAATGACAGATGTTCGGTCAAATCATTTAGGCAAAGATTAGCGTTTATAAATCCTTGTTGTTGTTTGATGGCGATGTTTCAACATTAGCAAATATGTTTAGCTAGTCTACGCCACATACTACTTGTGGTTTCTCGACTTACCACCAGAATATTGACCAAACAGCTTTTCTGAAACATTTATTTTTTATTGTTTTTGAACATGCTTCTTGAGATATTTAGAAAGGTGTCTTTATACATAGCATTTCGCTAGAGCAATCTGTCAGAATTTTTCAAAGATATTAAATTGGCACTGCAACTTAAAGTACACAAAACATTCGCAATTTTTTAATGATACAACATCTCACCTTTTTAATAAATTAGTTGCTTCGTTTCTGCCTATTGCGATACCGAGGTCGGCGAAAGCTGAAATAAGCTCCTCCAGATCAACTTTTCCTGAAAAAAAAAAGAACAACCACATTCGTAAAATTATTGAGTAAAGTAAATTATTGAGAGAGTTTTTAGAATAATTGTCTAAATTATCGTAAATTAAGAGACTCAGTTGTTGTTGTTTTTATGAACTTCTCTATACGTGTGTATCTATTATTATTAGTGGTGGGTCGATAATAAAACGATACGGATAAACTTTATAAGGGATGTTATAAATTCATGATAACTTAGTTTTCTATAGAACACCTGAATTTCTTATGACTTTAATCCAATGTCATCTGTGTCCCAGTGCACGTGATGAAGTCTTTAATTCATCAGTTGTTGTCATAATGTCAATACGAGCCATTTTATTTTATATATTAAACTCACATTTAGACATTTATAAATTTGGTCCCATTCACGTAATTGGAGGCAAGCCTATAGCCATCCACCGGGCACTTTGGGAATTATAGAGGTTAATTAAAATCATGAGTATATTAAAGGGAATGTACTGCACGAGTCCAGTGCCTGGAGAGGCTGGTAATATGTCATACAGGTCTCCTAGTACAGATACCAGTCTCTCACATAGTAGCAAATACATGTCTTGACTAAGTTTCTTTTGTCCAATATTATTATTATAATGGTCCAAAAGAACGGAAGGATATGGATATTACTTATTATGATAGATTGGGAAGTGTAAGCAAAGGACACACCTTGTCTGGTTGCACACCTGTAACGACTCGGCTGTTGCCGGGAAGTCAAATAAAAAAAAAATCTCCTGGCCCTGTCTAGCCACTCTCCTACTCTAGCGAAATATAGTGTTCGATACGCGTCCACCTCTACCTCTTCGGAAATACAGGCGTGAATGTATGTATGTGTGTGTGATATTTATTTGATACTAGCTGCGCCCCGAGATTTCACCCACGTAAGTCCCTCGTTAAGTTTTTTAATTTACCCCGCAACATTTTTAATTTTTTCTTTCAAAAGAACCTTCTCCTGATAACAATCACAAAAAATTAGCGAAATCGGTCTAGCCGTTCACGCGTCATGCCGTGACCAAGCAAAATAGGGATTAATTTTTATATATATAGAGTATAAAAGAACCATAGGTCATATAACCAAACTTTGAAGACTCCATTCATATTTTTTTAAGTTGTTTTAAATATCGAGTAACTCTTGGTGTAGCGAGGTCAACTGTCAATGTTACTGACTAATGCCGCGTTCCAATAAACAAAAAACGAGGAGTTTTGCTTACGGACGGTAAAAATTTCGTGGAAAATTGAATGAAATTTTGACCGTCCGTAAGCAAAACGAATCGGTTTTTGTTTTTTGGAACGCGGCATAAGCAAGCCTATGCATTTTAGGATTTTTTCTATCACAAAATTATCTCTGATCATCCACTAGCTTTTCAGAACTTTGACAAGATTTTAAAGCGGCCCGGCTGAATACAAAACCCAAAAGTCGCTAATAAATAATTTTTCCCACTTTTTTATTAGGTTCCAAAATTTGGAACAGAACTAGCCATGTTTTAATCTAAGTTCCAAATTTGAGTAGATACTACCAGAATTACTACGCCATCTTTAGGGCTGGATCTAACAGTGGTATTTGCCTAAATCGTAAAATGGTGTTATGTTACTTAATAAATCAAAACAAACAAAAACAATTTTCTGATACACTTGAGAATATAACTTGACATTTTATAGACAATCTCGTTGTTATTAAATCCCTTAAACTACTTCAAAAGTCAATAATCGAATGAGTTCGAGTTTCGTGAAGGTTCTATAAGACGCGCCAAAATCCAGGTTAAGATAAAAGTGAAATAAATAAACAAGTCATTAAAAAGTGAAAGAAAATACATGCCATAATTGAATTTTGGAAGGAAAAACTTCTTTAGGCACGTAAGGGCACATTTGGTATTGGAAAAAAAGCACTGAACTAGCGTGACCGTCACGCTCAGATGACATATATTGTCATGATGATAATGTAGGTACATGTAAATATACGTGTGTATGTGTTTTCACTTCTGACGTGCAATCCTACGAATGACAGCTTTTTTACATATAAAATCAGGTACGGTACAGGTACGAATAAGTTTTTATTTTCTTCAAGGAGATATTTAATGTTGCTATCCTCGGCTTCTGATAAATCTTATTTTACGGAGTTCTTGTAATCCTTCATTACAATTTAATCAATTAACAAATAACACGTACATAGAATAATAATACTTGAGACCTCACACACGGTCGTCTGATCCCTAACTACGCAGAGCCTGTACTATGATTACCTAAGTGCTGATAAACATACTTATAATATATTACTAAATACACGTGTATAGATAAATTACAGCAGAATAGCATAATGAATGAAAAAAAAATAGAATGCCAGTCAATATTTTTGCTCTACCTGATTGAATTAGTACAGAGAAGTTATTGTATCGTGAACCGAACGGAAATCAATGATTCAATGTTCTTGCTGGAGGCCTACATCAATTATAAGCACGATGGATCACAAGATCGACGTCATCACATCCTACATAAGCCATACATATATTATTATGTTCACTGCTCGTGTCTTATCACTCGCGCTCACTGTATGCAAGCGTCATATGTAGTCGTTTGTTATGTATGTAGGCAACTAGTACTTACTTAGAGATAGCTGACGAGCTAGTGAAATGTTGCAATCGATTCTACAGTAACCTATACTTACAGGTACAGTCCAGAAAATAAAAAAAAAACATTTTAGTTTTATGGTAACTCGCTCACGACTCACGAGCGAGTTAGAATAGATAGATAGATAGAATAATCTTTATTGTACACCATTAATAAAATACAGTTACCATAACGAGTGGCTTCGATTTTAATTTGAATTTATTTTTGTGTGTTATTAAAAATAGTACTATATTTGATTGATTTTAATGATTTTTTTCTATCTTTTATGATTTTAATAGAAAATAATAAGATATTATGTAACAAGATAATAAAATAGTTGTTTTTTTTTTTCAGTGAACTGAATAATATAACGATTATAATTACTGGCCTGTTGGTCTAGCCGTTAGTGATCCTGACTGCTGAGACAGAGCTTGTGGATTCGATTCCCACGAAGAACAAATAATTGTGTAATGAGCATGATTATTTGTTCTGTGTCTGGGTGTAAATTATTTATAATAACGTATTTAGAAATGTATGTATAAGTATGTTAGCAGTCTAGTTACCATAGTACAGGCTCTGCCTAGTTACGGATCAGACAGCCGTGTGGTGTGAGGAAGGCCATGTTATTAGTTCATTTTTACTGCACGGATAACTATCTATTAATTTATAAAAAAAAAAAATCACATTATAACTTTACTATGCTGTGTCGTTATATACGTTGAGTGCACATGTGTGAAAACATTTTTTTTTTAAATGCAATAAAAAAATTAATTGAATTGAAAAAACCGGAAAAGTGCGAGTCTGACTCGCGCACCGAGGGTTCCGCAAGCAAACAAACTTGTACGTAGATAGTACGTCCATCTCGGGAATCAATTCTCGAAGAACTTGTGCCCGTCTTTTTGAAAAGACAAACTTAACTTTGCGGTTGCGATGTACGACAAAGTCAACAATCCAACCGCAAAATAGAAGTTTGTAATCACAAAAACTATATATGTATGTGATATAACCACAAATCAACGACTTTCAGATTTTTTCCTTTATTTGTGCTATGAGACCTTGTTTCTTTCCAAATTTCATGATTCTAGGTCTATAGGTTTTGATTTACCTGCGAAATGTTCAAATTTGGTCAAGTATAAGGCTTAAGTGGCCATATCTTATGACTGCGTTGACTTAGAAGCTTGATTTTTTTACAGCTTCAAGAGACCGTAGACTTATGTATTTGGTATTTCAACTTGATGCGTCCACGGGTTCCTGAGAAAAAGGTCTTGACAGACAGACAGACAGACAGATGGACACCAATGTGATCCTATTAGGGATCTTTTGTTTGCTGCGGCCTCTCGGAAAACCGGCAGTGAAGCAATGCATTGCATTTCGCCGCGTGAGTGAGGTTACCGGAGGCCCTAACCCGAGGAGAGGGAATCTCTCCTATTCCCGTCCTTCCCCCCCCCCCCTCTCCCTCTTCTCCTAATCCCACCTTGAAGGGCGGCAACGCACTTTTGACTCTTTGAGTTACAGATGCTCATGGGCGGCGGTAGTCATTTACCATCAGGTGACCCGTCTGCTCGTTTGCACCCTATACTATCAAAAAAATATATATTTTTTATTTCAACGTTATATCAATAGATGGGTGTCGCAGAATCCTGATCATCTTACATTTAGTCATGCTTAGCAGATGAAATAAATTATTACCATCTTTATTCTTGTCAATATGAGAGAATTGGAGTTTAAGATTCTTCTCGTGCTCGCGCACGTAGTGGATGAACTCAGATAGCGTCACGTCACCACCCTTCCAGCCCGACTTAGCCAGAAATTTCTGAAACAGAAACCGTTTATAGAATTAAGAAAATTATATGGCTATACGTAACACATAAAAATGCAGCTTTATATACGATCACTTTATGTCGTCTAGCTATCAAATATAGAAAGACTCATGGTTGCCAACGAGAGGCCTAACTACAGCGTTGGCCGCTGCACTCCGCCAATATGCCGAGTGCGATGACCTCGCGGCAGCCCTCCGTAATGGATTCAAGTCGCCCTAGTGCCAACTAGGCAGAATTGAATCCATTTTCGTTCTTAGTAAAAATAATTATCTTTAAAAAAAGTATCACCGACTTCAATGCGCCTCAAAATACCCAAATCGTTTAAGTGTTTGAAGAGTTCCCTCGATTTCTCCAGGATCCCATCATCAGATCCTGACCTTTCAAACACAATAAGACTTTTCTAAATCGATCCAGGCGTCTTTGAGTAATCGATGAACTTAAATACAAAAAAAAAACAGTCGAATTGAAAACCTCTTTCTTTTTTGAAGGCGGTTAGAACAAACAATTTGTAGAATTTTTCAGTTTTCGAACACATTCAGTTTTAATAAAAAGGGACCAAAACTCTTTAGATGTCATGTTCGATTCAAATATTTAAAATTGCAAATGTATAAATCGTAAATAAAAAAAAAATAAGCAATGCGTTTCATAAAAAAATGTCAGAAGACTTTGGTCATTAACTGATACTACATTATAGCGCAGGTATTTCAAGTTTCATATTTTATTGCCTATTCATATAATTCCTTTCATATAAACCGTACTCATATACTCCAAGACAGAGTTTCTCAGAGAAACTCGGTGTATTATTTTGTGGCACAGGAACACGCAGTGTCAATAGCAATAGCACTCGCTGCCTGGTGAGAATTTCCCTACGATCCCTATCAGTTCTCGCCTCATCTGGATCTTCTACAAACTTGGGCCATTCGGTATTGTGCATTCATGTACTATTTTAAACATAGTAAGGAAAGAAAAACTAGAGTAGTTACCAAAATACTTGGTGGCAGGAAAGCGAATTGTCTGCTATTAGATATAATATATCAGTTTAAGTAAAAGTACATAATATCTCTTCTTTAATTGTTTGTGTTAATATTTAGAAAATGACAAATGGAATTTATATACTTTCGGTTTACTGTTTCTGTCATTATAAATAGTAACCGTGAGTTTTATTGCTTGGTTTCTCAAACACTTAGAGCTTGTGCAAATTTATTAGTTACTAGCTGTGCCCGCGACTTCGCCCGCGTGGAATAGTGTCTTTGGGTAGAATGTTTAACTACATAGGCTAATTGACAATACTTCCATACAACTTTTCATCCCCACCTTTCAACCCCTTAAACCCCTTTTTTCGCATTAAAAAGTAGCCTATGTCCTTTCTCAGGCTCTAGACTATCTGTGTACCAAATTTCATTTAAATCGGTTCAGTAGGTTTGGCGTGAAAAGGCGACATCGCATTTATAATATTAGTAAGGATTATACCGTACCTAGTTTTTATTAAATTATTCAAATTTCACAAGTTCCATCTTTACTTTTAAAGCATAAACTTAGTATACTAGACGCTAGTATGCTAAGTTTATGTTTTAAAGTGTTGCATGAGTGAGTTGATTTAATAATTTGCGTGCTTGTGAAAGTACTAACTATGAATAGAATAGTGGCAAATGAAGGCAAATAATGAAGATTTAGAACACAGTAATACTGTAAAAACTGTACTAGGTAATGGAATCCTTCTACAACAGTACGTCCATTTCACCACAGACCTTTGTAATATGATTAATTAATCCGTCTGTTTTAAGAACGTCTTACGTCTGCCATTACTGTGGACATGCCTGAAACGCATTATATGTAAATGTACTGTGACTTGGCGACTTCCAATGAGTAGTCACATTGTTAAATATTCCATTTCTCTGCATTAGACTTTCACTACAGAGTGAAAATATAAAAAAAAAAATCAAGGCGCTATAGACATCAAGTATACAAATTATTCTTGCAGTAAAGAAATTTAATTAAGGGTGTATGTAGATTTAGTTGCAGATTTGAGTACAAAAATAAATTGTAATATATGTATTTACGACACTGAATTCTCGCATTCTTACTATTTACTACATGTATTTGCGACATTATTACTACAATGCTTAACATTGTAGTAAGAGGGTCGCGAATCCATAGAACTGAGTTAATACTTATTCTCACCTACACACAGACCATTCTATTCTCTATAAATATACGTCACCTTGATAAAAAAAGTCAGAAATTATCAATCCTATCCTACTTCCTACTAATATTATAAACGTGGAAGTTTGTGAGGATGTATGGATGTGTGGATGTATGGATGTTTGTTACTCTTTCACGCCAAAACTACTGAACCGATTGCGATGAAACTTTTTATGTAGATAGCTGGAGACCTGGATTAACATATAGGCTATATATATATAACATTTTATCCCGATATTCCCACGGAATCGGGACTTACGCGGGTGAAACCGCGGGGCACTGCTAGTGTAATAATAAAATTGACATACACGAAACCCTTAAACATCAGTGTGTGTAAATATAAAACATAATTAATCACTTCTTTAAGAGACTACTAGTTTCACCAGATTACAGTGCCATTTAGAAAGCGATTTTTCGCTGAAACTGACACTGCTCACCCCTTTTTGCACAAGGAGTTGTAGGAATCCCGCACACCACAGTGGAAGCGTCGTTTTGGTGCTAACCAGCAAGATATTGAAATACATAAGTTAGCAAACAACAAGGTGGGCTTTTTCGGTAATAATCAGTAGTACCTAGACTTCGATAGATTTAAGTGCTTCCTCAGACGAGGGGCTCATACTCGGAATCTGATGAAGTCTACCTCTTAGCAGAAGGATGACTTTACTGTAACACGCTAGTGCCTGTATTACTGCCTAAGGATGTTGCAGACATTTGTATACGCATCCGCAATTGCGGAACATACGGTAAGATTTAGATATTCGCATCCGCAACAATATATGCGGAGCTTTTGCGGACCAGCGAGTGACGCCTGTCATGATTGAGAAATAGGAATTAGATATCACGGCACGCACCACTCGCAAGTACCAAGATTGATATGATTATTTGTTTAGTTTAGAATATTTATTGTAAATCAATCACGTATAACCTTATAATATCTGTCGAGTATTCACCGTAGTGTTAAATGAGAGTTTCAGTGTGTACAATATAATGTATAGAGCCACCTCTAACGTAGTGTTTGTATACTCTTTGGTGCCACCATGGAAAAGTGACTAACAACATTCAATTAATTCCAAAAAAAAAATTATACCATGTCGTTCACTACTGACATTTGGAAAAATCAGCCATTTAAAAAAAATATTAAAATATAAATAAAAATTACGACGAAAGAACAAGTGCATTGCAATATTTTTAATAGACCTTAAAAAGTGGACGTTCTCAATTCAAATTCAATCGACAGATATTTTTGTGTGTTACGCGATATCTTTGCTATTTCCGAAAGGGATGAAGAATACAGCTTCTATAAGTCGATGATAGGTACTTTAAAAAAAAAGTTAATTTTATTAAAAATATCGACGTGAGCTCTGAGAAAAATCCGCATCCGCATCTACATCCGTGGATGTTGAAACTACTCTTTAACCAAGGTGATTTATTTTTTTATAGTTTATTGTATTATCAAGACAATGTAATAGTACAAAACCTTTTATAACTATGGGAGCACAACAATGGACGACATTATGGCAATATTTTTTGATGGAAACACAAACAACATATACATGTAGATATCTGAAAGAAGACACTCTTGATGATGTTAAGCGCTCACTATTTCAGAAATAAACCCTAATTTTTAATATAAAATCTTTATTTTAAAACTGAATCTATGAAGTTGAATTATTGCCCGATAAAGCTAATATTTCATAAGAGCGAAGCGACGTTAATATAATATCCGTAATCACTACATATTATAAAACAAAGTCCCCCGCCGCGTCTGTCTGTCTGTAGGCGATGAACTCAAAAACTACTGAACCACTGAACGGATTTTCATGCGGGTTTCACCAAAAGATAGAGTGATTCATGAGGAAGGTTTAGGTGTATAATTTGTTAAAATTTTGTGTAAATTGATTGAAATATGTCGATGATTGTTGAAGATGTCTCTGTTACCCGTGCATAGCCGGGGCGGTTTCCTAGTAAATACTACTAAGAACGTTGATGATATAGTATCCGAAATTAATATAACTAGCATTTTATCTACCCGGTGCAAGCTTCTGTAAGTGCTCTCTCAATAAATATTGTTTAATTATCGGGTATTTAGGTATACTTGGAAGAATTTTGCATAAGTGTATGTACAATTCATTTATAAGTTACATAGTGAAATGTTAAACAATCAACTTGGGCAACGAGAGGTTTTGTTATAGAAGAGTGGGAGGGAAATGGGATTGTTGATGAAAGAATAAAGACGGAAGTGGTGCATACTAGACCTTATCGTGGGCCTAGTATAAGATCTTATCACTGTTGGGTAGTTGACCCTGTAAGTAGCTATTGGGGGCATAGGGCTGAAATATATTTACTACTGCGTTAGAACGATAAGAAGACCTGAAAAAGATGTTCAATAGATGAGTGCCAGACTGGAATAAGAAGAGAGTGACCATTTAAAGGAAATGGCGTGCCGTGTACTGTTGCTGTACGTGGCGTAAATAAACGAAACCATAAAAAGTGTAAGTAGGCTAAAAGGTGGGATGATTAAACGAGAAGAATTGTAGAAGAAAGGCTGTAAGGATTTATTAGCGGTTGAAGGTAATACTACATTAAATGGAGGCAAAAATGAAGATGATGTAAAATAAAAAGAAAAGGAATAGTATCGAAGCATGAAAGTTAAAGTGAAAAAATGCGTTAAAAGAAAGAAGAAACAGAAACAAGTGAGGCTTGAGAAGGATTTCGACGATGGAAGAGATATTTCGAAGATTTGTTCGAACAAGACATGGATGAGCGGTAGTGTTTTTTTTTTTTTGTTTTTAGGCAAGAAGGGGTAAACGAGCAGACGGGTCACCTGATGGTAAGTGACTACTGCCGCACATGGACACCTTTATGGTGGGAGTAGGGGAAGGGGAGGGGATTAGGGCCTCTGGTAACCTTAGTTGCTCGGCGAAATACAACGAAAACATAGCTTCACGCCGATTTTCTGTGAGGCCGTAGTATCACTCCGGTTGAGCCGGCCCATACGTGCCGAAGCATGGCTCTCCACTTAAACGTGTGTAGCGAAGAAGTGTTTGTCATTTTGTGATGAGTAAGTTGGACGTTTTACTAATTTTTTTTAACTGTACCTATTGAGCGTCACAACTAATTAGGTATTCAAGAATTTAATGAAAAATTTTAATATACGTCCTTCAAACCAAGATATGGGGATTTAAATAATTCTATCAATCGATAACTATACATAACGACTCTAAAATTCCAGAAATATGACTACGTCTGTAACACTTGCTTTTATGAATAAAATATATGTTTCTTGTAATCTTACTAATATTATAAAGCCGAAAGTTTGTGGATTTTGTGAGGATATATGGATGGATGGATGTTTGTTACTCTTTTACGCAAAAACGGCTAAACGGATCTGGATGAAATTTGGCACAGAGATAACATAAGCATAAGTTACTCCTAATAACAGCCAATTAAAGTCCCATGAAAATCATCTATCCGTTCCGGAGATTAGCCGAAACACCCAGACAAAAAGACAAAACAAAAACCGTTTCGGAGATAATTCGGAACAACCAGACGGGATCATTTTATTTTTGGTAGAACTACCGTGTCAACATTCAGATGCATGTAGCAAAAAGCTGTTATTATGATAATATATTGAAAACAGATTTTATTTATTTGTATAGATATATAGATAATAATATACCTACCACTGTCTGTTATTGTTATTACAATAAATCATCACTATCCTATGACGATCACCAGTACGCGTGCACGTGATAAAATATATTATTATATAACTAAATTGCAAGTATTACGAAGTACGTGCAAATATGTTATTTTAATACGTGCCGGGTGTGCATCCCACCCTAATCCTACTAATACTATAAACGTGAAAGTTTGTGAGGATGTATGGATGTATGAATGTTTGTTACTCTTTCACGCAAAAACTACTGAACCGATTGCGACGAAACTTGGTATGTAGATAGCTAGAAACCTGGAATAACACATAGGCTACTTTTTTTTAATATAAGAAAACATTTTATTATATAGTCTATGGAGTCTAGTAATAAACCAATATAAACTTAACTCTTCTATCATTGTGAAGTCGCAATAACAATAAATTGGAATAATACATATGTATAGACTGTTCTAAAATTATTTGTATAGAAGATAGATTATTCTATAGATGTATTGCCGTTAATGTGAAGACTTATCGGAAAATATTGAATAATGTATCGACATTTTAAGTGTAATTTTTTCCGATAACATTAAATATAATATATAGTGTGCCGGGAAGGATCTCTCTTAAGATAAGATGCAGTCGAGGGTTGAATCGAAAAATTAGAAAATTGTATATAAATATCTCTCATATCAAACTAGGACGGACGGAACGCGCGCACTCGAAACAGCACACGTATCCTAAATTTCTCTGAGTTAAAATTCGTTTTCATAGTAATAATTGTTGTATTTTTCTCTTATAACTAAGTGACAATAAAGATAGCGGACATTGCAGTGTGACAATCAGTTCACGTTAACGCGTAAGTAACACGTGTAGCACGGCGCTTACGATGTTCTGCAGAAATGAAATTCCACATGGAGAACACTTACAAGTGTATTTCTGGGTTTATCTGCATATGATTTGTTATGTGTAAATATATATCTATAAAATGATGCATGACTATAGACGTACCTCCCCTATACGTTGTTCGATCCCGACCTGCGAGGTACGAGATGAATTCATTATACCATCCAAGCTGGACATGTCGTGTAATGTCACACAGCACCGCAAGCCAGGCAAGTCGTCGTCGCCTATATACGTGATAGAGCCTAGTAAGGACTTATGTAAATCAGACTCCTCAGAGATTGTTCTAGGACAGGAACTAGGTCTATTCTGTAAAGAATTACGAGCGACCCGTATAGAAATGAGTAGCAGAGCAGCAGTGAAAAAAAAAATACATTGGAAGCTGGAATCGCCAAGTTAGAGGACAAGATTAAAAGATCGAACGGACATAGAAATCTTAGAAGAGCAAATAGATCAGCTAAAACCGGACCTGCAGGAGCGTGAACCGGACTTACTATGGAATGATATTGAGATTGCTGGCATACCGGAAACAGTCGGAGAAGGTTTCACCCACATCGTGCTTCTGTAGCCAGGTAGGCACAAAGCTAAACGTCCAACTGGAGGAGCGCGACATCGTGTATGCAGTACGCGATCAGGCTTTAGCGCACTGCTGAAAGCCGCTAGCGTCAGGCGTGGCGCCACAACAGCAGGTATGGAGGTAGCCGGCCCTCCGTGCAAATTCTATATAAATGAGAAACGTTCCAAACTGAATTGACAGCTGTTCTGGAAAGCTCGCGAGGCTGCTGAACACCTTAAATGGCGATTTGTGTGGACGCGTGATGGTAAAATTTATGCCAGAAAAGATGCCGACTTTGCTAAGTTTTTTGGTGACTAATCGTTGGTTCTGATTCTAAGATTAACTTGTGAATTAATTAGTGTTTGTTTTACTCTACAGTATTGTCCAAGAGTATGTTTTATGTAACAAAATTATTTTGTCAAATATTTTATGTTTTCTAAAAATATTTTTATTCAAATAATTTACTTCAGAAATATCTCTAATTATACCACTCAAAGCATTGTTTTCAGACTAATACGTGGCTATACACATGAGCATACGACTGACACACTAAATAATTATTTCCTTATAATTAATGTTTTTTGGAATATCTAAACTTTTATAAATAATTCGTATTAAAAAGTACAATTTGGTTTTGGGATTACTGAATGCACAATAGTTAAATACCGGGCAAGATGAACTACTGGCCAACATTGACAAATATATACCGGATATTTTGGCCATCAGTGAGATTTGGATTAGAGCTGGCGAAGAAAAATTTGCCCCTATAGTGTCAGGCTTAGTATTTAAACATAAACCTCGGCTAACCGGGGCGAGTGATAGTGGTATTGGATTCTTTGTAAAAAACTGATTACGAGTACGAATCAACCTTCATTCGGTCTCACCGCTCGAGCAGTTATGCATAGAATTCACTCTACCCGGCAGGGGGCGTCTGGCTGTCGGAATAGCATATATGCCGGCATCTATTTCAGTGGACACTGCTATCGTAGCTGAGTGGATCTGTAAGTATGCTTTCTTACTGTAAACATCTGTTTCTTTTGACCGATTTTAATGTGGACCTTTCACAACCAAACAAGCCATCAGCTCGGGAAGTACTCAATTTTCTTTCACAACATAGTAAAGATATGGTTATTCTGGATTCAACTCTTGTTAATGATTGTTCTGCATCTCTTTTGGACCTAATTATAACTGATTCGCCTAGTTTATACAATAAGGTGAGTATTCACAATAACCCAGTTATTAGTGATCACGCTATGGTGATGGCAGAGTTTAGGTTGAAGAACTCAAAGACTTAAGACCGATTAGTATCCTACCGGTTTTATCTAAATTTGTAGAAATAATCATTTATACTCAGTTAACCAAATTCTCAGATACTGCAGATATCTTCCCTGACATACAATTAGGATTCTTCTTCGGCGACTGAACTTGCACATGTCAATGATGACATCGTGACTGCATCAGATGCTGGTCTGTGTAGCGCACTGGTATTGTTAGACTTTTCAACGGCTTTTGACTGCTTAAATATAGAAATGCTCTTAACGAAGCTCCTACTATGGTGTCTCAAATGAGTCGTGTGACTTAGGTCCTTTTTAACTAATCGTCAGTCAATTTGTTGAAATGGAAACTGAACGAGGCGAATTAGTAAACTCAGAGATCCATAACATAAAGAAAGATACGCCACAGGGATCTATTTTGAGTCCCATTCTCTTCGTTTTTTTACTGCAGTTCTTCCTAAACATATACAAAATAGACACAGAAGACAATCAAACAAAATGATTATACCCCGACACAGAACAGCTCAATATAAAGGAGGATTTAAGTATTCTGCTACCAAAATATGGACTTACCACCACCCCTACGCAAAAGTTATTTGGGACATCCCGAAAGACTTTGAAAAAAAACTTGGTTAGAGAACTACTCAATATACAAAAAACATTGTAGCAGAACCGTGTGTCGAGGGTACTTTGTGTTCAGCCAGTTGTGATGGTTAGTTTATTGGAAGTGTTTCTTAAGTCTTTCTTTTTTTTTGTTTTAAAGTCTAGTAATTGTAATGTTTTATAGTTTTGGTGATTTTGAGTTGGTTTTTACTCTGTGTTGTTTTGTTTTGTGTTGCTTCTAACGATTGAATGATTGTGCGCGTGTAAATTTATAGTGTTTCTTTTTTGTCAACCCAAATGGCAGGGGCCAGCTGAAAATCAGTGCTGTGCACTAGCGCAGCGATAGCTGAGCTGGATCCTTTGTTGCACACACATATATGTATATATATTAAATTTCTTAATTGTATATCCTGTGTGTGGAACAAAAATAAATGGCTTAAACTAGGCAGAGCCTGTACTATGGTAACCAGACTGCTGATAAAAGTACTTAT
Organism: Callimorpha dominula; assembly: GCA_949752705.1. Classification (NCBI taxonomy): domain Eukaryota; kingdom Metazoa; phylum Arthropoda; class Insecta; order Lepidoptera; family Erebidae; genus Callimorpha; species Callimorpha dominula. Next base: position 29,148,277 of record OX456990.1, on the reverse strand, counting down.
ATATTTCTAAATACATACTCATTCTATAGATAAATTACACCCAGACACAGAACAAATACTCATCACATTAACTGTCTTGTGTGGGTGGGTGGGAATAGAATCCACGACCACTAGCTCAGCGGTCAGGATCACTAACCACTAGACCAACAGGCCGTCAACATTAATAAAGATTTCTAAACTCTAACAACCTCTGTGACACAGCGTCAGTACTCGGGGCTTTGATTTCGGCTCCGTACAAATATTTCTACGTATGAACAGTCTGTTTGCATTGGCCTGCGTGTTTCTTTGTATAATATGTATTTATTTACAAAAAAAAGTATGTAACCATGTCATTCCGTGCCCCGGCCCCAAGGCCCTCAGCATAAGAGGCACCAAGAGAGGTGCTTTTGTACATTCTGTTTCAAGCGCTCGTTGTCATTATATTATTAAGATTGAGCAAAAAACACGTTTTTGTGTGTGTGGAGGGGATGAAGGGTGTGTTAATTTTTAGTTATAGAGATAGTTAGGGAGATTTAGATATATAAGTAGTAATACCCACTCCGTGAAAATTTTATGTAGGTATAAGATCGAGCAAATCAAAAGTTTATTGCATGGAAATTTCCTTAAATTTTAAAGGATATTTTATTGTCGTTATTTGTTGTTACAATTTAATTATCTTCCTATTAAGTACAATTCAAGAGCTAAAAAACACGTTTCTTGTATGTGTGTGGGAACCACTTTCATTTTTATCTTAATTTTATGTTGTTATAGCGGCTATAGAAATGTCCACCCTGTGAAAATTTCAACTGTCCATTTATTACTGTACATGAGATACAGTCCGCTGACAGACAGATGGACAGCTAAGTCTTAGTAATAGGGTTCTCCGTTGGCACCCTTTGAGTACAGAACCCTTAAGACATCGCTCAGTTCTGAACACTTTGCGCTACTTTTTTCTTACACGGCACTAGCGGCATCCTAGATCAGTGAAGAATAAGGTTGAAAACTGCAATTTCATTATATTACTAGATGAAAACCCGGCTTCGCTCGGTTGAAATGTGACTCATAATACACAATCTCACAATCACAATCAAATATGTGTGGCAACCTAATGGAGGGCCCTGTCCGATGAATTAGCCACGGGCCTCAAATGGCATAGTTACGCCACTGCCACGCGCCTTTTACTTAAACTACCATTAAAGGCGGTATTTGCAGTATCGCACCTACTTTTCCCAGACAGGGAGAGAAGCTGGAATATAGGATTCAAACAACCTACGTTAGGGTCGCAACTCAAATGCCAGCGTTGGGCAATAATGATTTTTTGACTGCACGGATCGCGGGTTAAATTCGTCGTCTAGTCGCTACGCCGCACTAAGTGACTCCCACACGGGACAAAATTCGTATTTCGTATATCCACAAATAGTCCTCAGTCTGGGTGTTTTTGTGTCCGTCGTTTAAATGCTTGTTAAGTCCCTCGTGACACAGGAAACATTTCTACTGCGAGGGTTGTCTTCTTTTAAAGAAGAAAAATGGACGATCGTACAGAGAATCTTTGGGAATGCTAAGATCCTCGCTCATCGCGTTTATCCCTGCCAGTTATATAAGAAAAAACTAAATATCGAAATATTTATACCTTAGCTCTTTAATATGTATGAAAATTTTTATTTATTTAAAACACTTCCTGTTAATGCATTGCAGGATGCGGACTTAATAATATACATCTAATTATCGTAGTATCTTGATTTTAAATAGAAAAGTAATACCACTCTGATAGTTGTAGCATTCCTCTTGTTCTTTACGTTATTGTAAAATGGTTTGAATTTTAAGAAACTAACTCCAGAAACGGCACTTCAGATGCCTACTTGGATTGGAATTCCTTAATTGTGAAAGTACTTCCACCCTACGAAACACAGCTTGTAACTAATTAGTATGACCCCCAATGCTCTGTAGGGATATAGCGTTAGGCACCACGTGACGTCACACTGATACATAAGTATAGGTAACCACTTACCATCAGGCTGGTCGTTGTTTACGTTGGGTAAGTTGTAAAAAAAAAAATTATTAGGTAGCGTAGTTTACCAGTCAAAGGTGTAAAAAATAGTTACCACATTCCATTTAACACCATATTTGCCTTTGCTTAAGTTTAGAAAATCATCTAATAAATAAATTGAGCTCTAGTATCCTATCGTACACTACAAGTATTCAAAGTAACTAGGCCAGAATGACAATATCACAGGAAGTTCAATTAAACTAATTACTATGCTTTGCAAATTACCATACTACATTATGTATGAAATTCACATAAAGATAAGTCTTCATGAATTTGAATTTTTATAATTTTAATGAATGCCATACAAATGATCCACTGCTTAAATAGAAGAGTTTGGGGGGATGTTCTAAGTTGACATACCTAGTATTACATAACGACATGTATATCCTTATTTGCACCTCCGTTATATAATCTTTTTTTTTGGTACATCGGATTTGAACTGAGTAAAACCACACAGTGTTCCATCACTGGGTCTTATTGCTAGGGCCTCAAGTGTGCCCTAGAAAGGAAATCACTGTTGATCCCTGCAGACTCGGCCGCCTGTCCCTAAGACCTATATTAATATTCATAGGTTTTATTGAGTTAAATCAAAATCATTTGAAATTTAATATAAGTTAAAAAAACATGTAACTTTTGACTTAAATGACAAAAGGGAGGATTTATTACAATGGAAATCAGACTAGGGTGTATAGTATTGAATTAGTTAATGCTCAGGGCATTTTCTTAATTGATTAGTTTGTAAAGAAGAAGGCACAAAGGGGTTAGACTTGACGAAACCTTTTTTGTGTACTGGGAAAGGTAAAAGAAAATATTAGTTAAACATAGTACTTTCCATATTATTGTTGATTTACAGGATTCTTAATGTTTCATATTAGTTCAAAACATGCCATCACTTCAGAGGGATCCACTTGGAACTTCATACTTTGATCAATTGGCAAGTGAATCCCTAGTGTCAATCTGAATCAAAATTTTAATTCAAATTTAAGACTCAGACTCCGATGAGATTCTTAATCACACATTTTATACAGAACCTAACATCATGCCTTGGACAAACTGAGTTGGAGGTTCCAATCTTCATTAGAAGACTGGTATGCTTTAATCTTCATTCTTAAAATCGCAGCTTAGAAACAAGTTTTATATAATATTTCTGAAGAAATAATTAAGATACACAAGTGCAGAATTGTTGAAAAGTCATGATTTTTATCCTATATGATTTGCCTATACAGACAACATGAACTCAAGAATACTTCATGCCCAGTTCTATAGTGCGTTTTACTACAATTGGATATGCTCAAAATAAATGATTTCTCCAAGTTGAGCAGTCCAGTATTTCCTGCATTACAATAAAAAGTTAATGATTTGACAGCAGTAAGACGAGACATCATGTCTTATTATGTTATACAAATATGTACCAAAGCTACCATTTTGACATTTACTAAAAAGATACTGATTTGACTTAACAGTCATCTGTCCTATGATATGACTAATATTGCGTTGACTCTACATGCAAGATAGAGTCCATATATTTAAAAAAAATTACTAATATTGTGGATATCACTTATGCACACATTTTACTCATTTGACAAATATGGTAGAAAGAGTTAATAATAAGAAGTAATTTTTTGACCTTTGCTAATGTTATTAGTGATTTTTTGTTAATAAATACCTACTGCATATTTCATTGGTCATTCAACTGTCATTTTGAATATAGGTTTGTGATACATGCTTTTCCATAATTTTTTTTTGTGCAAGTGAGAACCTACATCATCCCATGATGATTTTCAGTAAGGCGGTGTGTTGGAATCGAACCGACTAAAACCACATTGGTGCAGAACTGTGCCTCAAATATCAGATCCCGCACAGCTTTTATTAAGTCAACTGGACACATGCTTTTTCATGGTAAACATGTTAACCATTATTTTGAGTGTTAAATATTGCTGCTGATGCAGTAAACTGTACATAATAAAGTATGAGTCAAACAGCATTTTATCTACTATTAACAGAAAAAAAAATCTTGACAGGACACTGATACAATATCAGTGATTTATCTATTAGAACTTTTGGAAATTTATAATTTTAAGACATTTTTACATAATTATATTTGTTCTTATAGCAATGCATTGTAATAAAACTCAACTGGCCTATTGCCACTCACTTAATAATGTACAGACATTTGGCCTGACCTGGTCCACCACAGGCTACTAAAACCTTATTAAAATACCATGCCAAATGTAGTGCATATTTAAAAAAAAAAGTGGAATGTGTTATAAAAAGTGCTACTAAACATAAAAAGAAGGTACTTATGTAAATCTGTTAAAAAAATATATGAAAGAAGGTAAATTCATTCAAAAAAGGTTAGATTAAAATAGGAATAGGCAGCAAGGAAATCGATTTATAGGGTTACGGAAAAAAGGAAGCTATGAAATTGAACATCGAATGTAGTGAGTTGCGGTTTACGTGTCGGCAAGTAAATGAGCGTATCATCGGAAGGTGAAACCGTTAGTTGGACCACAATTAGGAAATGTCTATATTCTAACCTCTGCGTAACTCCGGTTAATGTGCGGAGCCAACTCCTTGAGCGCCACAGACAAGTCGTGGATGTCAATCTTCCCATTTCCATCGGTGTCTAATTTAGAAAACAGTGTTTCTAATCTTTCTTCGTCTTCTTTTGGTAATTCCTCTAGCTCCAACGGCGGATGACACTGAACCATGGTGTCTGAAGTTAACGTAAGTACTGCTCGTTGAATAACAAGATAATATTATTTCATACGAGTAAGTATGGGCATACATAACTCAAGTCTAATTTAATAACGTAAAGAAATTCATTTTTATAAGAATTTATTGCACTCGCTTTCCTTCCAGTCGTTTTTGACAGCTACTTGCTGCCGCACTGCTACACACACTCACACCCACAAACGTAAAACTTGCAAACCATTTTACCATGTCCTACAAATCGAAATAGAATGTTAAATTTTAATAAAATAATGAAATTTGAACCTTATCTGTGGGTAACTAAAATTCACTAAAACTGCAGCTTACCGTCAAACACAAACACTACGTATGTGTGGTCTCGTTTCACTGTAGGTCGCGAGCTTGGAGTAACGCCATCTATTCATTGATAACTAAACTCAAGTAAGGCCACAGAATATTGATTTTATATCATCAGGGAAAGGTAGTTTTAGGCTGTTTGATTTACTTAATTTACGTGATTGTTTGTATGTAATTGGTAAGTTATAAGACTTCGTTCATTTGTTCCACTTGTAGCATTCCGACGCGAAAACGATATTATGATTTTCCTAAATATAAAAAGAATCTTAGAGACCGGCAAAACTGATAGACCGATAATCTTAGCAAAAGAAAATGTTGGTGTTTTTGGCGTTGCAAAGTAATTAAACAATGTAAAAATCTCATACATGAAGCAATAAGTTTAAAGTCATCTGATCTCGTTTTTTTTTGTACAATATTGTCATTTCTTTTTTAAACCTTTCTACAAGTTACCCTGAGTCTCAACAACAGATGGCTCTAGTTGTATCGCCAACTCTTAATTTTGTGTAAAATAAAAAATATCGGGCAATGATCAAGGCGGGTACCCTGGTCACAAATTAAAATCCGCATCAAAAAATAAAATTTCAACATACAATAGAATTAACGGAGAAGGGTCGACACCACATAAATAAATAATTAATATTTTCAATACTTACCTACTTAATTAATGCGTGAGAGTGGTTAATGCAGTAAGGCAAAACTGTGAAATACGGCTATATCAACATTTACCTTAATGTAGTTGGATATATTTGGGTTTTTATCTATATTTTTGATTATATCAGGTAAAGTATTAATTAATTATTATTTATTTTATATTAATTCTTATCATCTTTCCCATTTTGTTTTCTATTAGGTTTTATTAGTAGTCTTCACTAATTTGCCTTGTATCGAGGCCTTCCATGGCACACAATCGGCCTTTTTACTGGTTTATGTCGTTCTATTTTTAGCTAGCAGGGCACCAAGCAGATACATGAAATAAAACACTGCCAGCTGTTTATAATAACAAGAATATTTATTTTATCAACCATAATATATAATTGAGATCGTTTTAACCCTCTTTAGCCCTCTAATCAATCTTATACCTAGGTATTTATTGTGTTAACCTATCGAGCAGGTTAAAATAAGCTCAAGGCGCTTCTAGTCAAATACTGTAAATTAATTTAGTTTTTCTTTTATTAGCAGAATATACAAGATATATGCTTTAAATTATTTTATATTTGCATTTAGCACCAAACAGTGATGGCAAATAAAATCGTCTTTAGTAACAACATCATGTTTTAATCACTTTAAATGAAACCACTTCGGACTTGACAGCCAAATTCTTTTTAAATCGAATGACATTGCTAAAAACAAATGATTCTTGAATTCTTGTGATCATCTGTGGGCGTAAACAAATTGATGATATGTAGGTACTTAATTCTGGTCTAGGAGGGTCTAGGTAAATGAAGTAGCATTATTTTGTTGCTCGAGGGTGACGCTGTTAGAAAAAATCTGATGCAAAATTATCTCGGAGATTGTTGCCGAGCGTCAAAATATCTTTAGATTTGGTCCCTGTGATTACATCAGTAAGAGTGTCTTTGAAGTCAAAAGTTATGATCTTTTATCACCCTTTTGTTATAATGCACGTGAGAAGTTACAAGTTACTAACTCAAAACTTTGAATATACATCACTGGCTGTGCTGGGTAGAAGGCAGAAAACAGGTACTTCCAAAACTAACTAAAATATATATATTTAGTTGGCTAGGAATTTTAAATATACATTTCTTGGGAATTGTATACAATTCCTAGATTTCATACATTTCTGGTAACATATACACAAAAAAGGGCGAGTCAGCTTACTATCATGTTCACATTTTTAATCTGGTTACTCCTAAAATAGGTAAATGTGCGATTATCACCATCCTCCGCTTTGCCCAACTTTCAGTCTAACTATGATACGGCCGAACTTCGATATTTTTCGTGAAGCGACTGCCATCAGACCTCCACCACCCAAGTATTAGGCGATACCCGTAACGAATGCCACAAATGCAATGCAACCGGGACCGGCTTAAAGTGCTCTCCGAGGCACGGAGGGGTCTTGATGTGTTAAAAATGGTCACCCATCTTAAGACTGACCTGGCTATTATTACTTAACTTTTGTAATGTGCTTACCTACTCGAGTTTCATTGCTTTTCGCCGAGTGAGTGAGGTAACCGGAGGCCCTAACCCTTCCCTCTCCTTCACTCCCCTCCTCGCCCCCTATTCCCCCTTACCCTACTCCCACCTTAAAGGCTGGCAATGCACTTGTGACTCTTGAGTTGCAGGTGCCCATGGGCGACGGTAGTAATTTATCATCAGGCGACCCGTTTGCTCGTTTGCCCCATATACCATAAAAAAAAGTCATCAAATAAACAGTTTTTGCCTTGGCAACACAAATATTTGGCATAGATAAATAGAGTTAAAGGACCCGCACTTTTCGGCAATGTCCTGTTCGAGCTAATGCTTCCACTCCTCAATCCTTACCCTTCTTACGTTATCCTTCCACATTTCCGATCATTAATCCCAAAGTGCCCGGTTGATACACCTCTGATTACCCCCTCCGGGAATAAGGCGTGAGTGTATATAAATATATGTATTTATGTAAAAAGATACACCAAGTATCTAAGACCAGTCGGCACCAGCGGCTCCAACTTGCTTGCTTGCGGTGTTAACCCGGTTCAGAAAACGGTAGATTACGGTGTCTATAATAAAAAAAAAACTGGACAAGTGCGAGTCTGACTCGCGCACCGAGGGTTCCGTAAGCAAACAAACTTGTATGTAGATAGTACGTCCATCTCTGGAATCAATTCTCGAAGATTTTTGCCCGTCTTTTCCGAAAGACAAACTTAACTTTGCGGTTGCGATCACGACAATGTCAACTTTCCAACCGTAAAATATAAGTTTGTAATCACAAAAACTATTTTTTATGTGATATAACAACAAATTAACGACTTTCAGATTTTTTCCTTTACTTGTGCTGTGAGACCTTGCTTCTTACCAAATTTCATGATTCTAGGTGAATGGGAAGTACCCCATAGGTTTTGATTTATCTGCGAAATGTTCAAATTTGTTAAAATCTAAGGCTTATTACTTTATTACAGATTGCGTTGACTTAGAAACTTGATTTTTTTACAGTTTCAAGGGACCGCATATTTATGTATTTGGTATTAATTTCAACTTGATGCGTCCACGGGTTCCTGAGAAAAAGGGTCTTGACAGACAAACAGACGGACGGACAACAAAGTAATCCTATAAGGGTACCTTTTGTTCCTTTTGAAGAACGGCACCCTAAAAATATGTACTTATAATATAAAAATACGGAAACACTTAGGTAGTCTTGTAATATATTTTTTGTAAATTCATGAGTTTAAATGTGTTATTCTTTATTATAAATTAACACATTTATCATAATTATTCAACACTTAATCGATTGGACTTCAATCGACACAATGTTTACCTTGCCGTTTGATAGATTGCTAGGCTAAAAGGTTTCCAGTTTGCCATCACTAACACTATTATTGTCGAGTATCGTCGATACACAACCAAAATAACACAAGAATTAAATTTAACATTGCCTTCTATTTGAATGAATGTTATTATCATGACAAAATATGTAATCGTTCGTTGCTTTAAATTGGACGACAAAAAGATACAATTCCATTGGGTTACTTAGTCGGGTTATGAAAGAGTGAACTGATGAAAAATAATCGATTTTACTCCTCAATTTATATCATTATTGCAGTGTTGACATACTTTTATCAATATTACTTGACTTAAAGATGAACTATAACAACAATATGAAATATAATCAAAACACTAAACCTATGAATAAGTAATCGATAGTTACGGTAGTTTTTATTACCGTTTCATAGATAGTACGATGGTACTAACTTTTAATACCTTTTCGTGATCGCGTTAATTCCCGTTAATACGTAAATAAGATAGTACGATGGGTTGTAAATCAATCAGGTAGGTCGTATTTACGGTGTAGATACTGGTCGCCGCTCATTCTCGTCTCCTCTTGCCGATCGTCTGTGCCGACTTTTTCTGCAATAGGTTTGGTGAGATAGAGAGAGAGATGGAAGAGACGTAGTAGTACTGAAGGACGTACTAGATCGAAGGAGTACTTACAGAACGTTATTAATTAAATGTATATACTATATGTATACACATAATATGCCTCACGCCTTATTCCCGTCTTGTGTAGGCAGAGACGATAGACCACCATTTGCCATGACCCTGACATACAGCTCCCACTTCTTGCACATTTGTCAGACCTTTATTAGGCGCTCGCAAGTTCTACTACTAATACAATTTTATTACCATTACTAGCAGCACCCCGCGGTTTCACCCGCCTAAGTCCCGGTACCGTGAGAATATCGGGATAAAAAGCCTATATGTTAATCCAGGTCTCCAGCTATCTACATACCAAGTTTCATCCAAATCGGTTCAGTAGTTTTTGCGTGAAAGAGTAACAGACATTCATACATCCATACATCCTCACAAACTTTCACGTTTATAATATTAGAAGGATTATTTTCTCTATACATAATAGAAACGAGCTAGCATGCTGCCTTTTATTTTTAATATGTGGAAACCCCCACGTGTCGTCACCCCACCGGGGCTAAGCGGTATTTTCGTTGAAAATTCAACGAAATTTTATCGTCCGTAAGCAAAACGAAAGGTTTCTTGATCATAGGAACCGGGCATAAAACCACTAGCGGGCTAGCTAGCATGCTGCCTAGCATTATATATGTTAAACTGCCTAAACATAGAAAACTATAAATTACGGGTAGGATTATATCTGATTGATATATAAATGATGAATGGAAAATTTTCTTATTAATATCAAGTAAATGGAGGTTTCGGTTCTGTAGCATTTTCACAGCTATCACTTTGTAACACTACACACATATTGTATTTTGCATTTTGAAAGAGCGGTAGGTACATTAGAGATGCACAGTACACAGGCGCAGTTGTTAAGAATGTCACTGACATATTTCGTGCTGACCGGAATCAAATATGTATAGGTAATTTCTTTCGATCGAAAGCGTGGGTTGTGGGCTTCCCGTCTTGTAGTAAAACTATCAATAAAATAATATGCACTTTGCTACTGACATTACAGAAGACTACTACTTACTCTACAATGCACATTCAATAAGTAGTGATTTAAATATTAAAATAACATTTTTTTTAAACTTAAAAAAAAAACAATCAGTCATTGAGAAATTACAAAAAGAGGTTGAACTTTCCTTTTCCGATGGAAAGTATTACGTAAGTACCTATATATTTTTTAATAAAACATGCTCCTCCTTCACTCTAAAGGTTTTCTTTAAGTTAACGAATAGCGATGGATTTTGTTTGCACTTGTACGTAACTTCTGACGTTACTAGGTTAAAGGGGTGGCCTTATGCATTGCGAGGCAACGGGCGATAGATCTTTGCGACGAGACCCTTGTCCTTTGAGGAATTTATGTGAATTAAACTTATATTTAATGTTGATATGACGAGGTGTGGAAAAAATAGTCTTAAAATTATATAGAAAATTGGAATAACTTATGTCAATTTCCTCCACTTTTCTAGAGAATTCACTAACCAATTGACAATCTGTCTTATTTTCCGCGAAACCTTTTAAAGCATTACATTTATTTCGCTTAGTTGATATTTAACGGCTTTCATCGACTCTAACTTGCATTCCCACCTAGTTTCAGATAGCGGTTTCAGAGTTAAAGATGTTACGTGTACGTGTTGCCACCCCCTAAGGCCGCCACTGCTAGGTTATTACATAAAACTCAGCATAAGGGTCATAGCACAGATTTCAACTCGTAGACGGATGATCACCACATCAAGTCGAGCCATTCGGCATGCTTTGTATGAAATTCCCTACTACAATGCACAATAATTGGCATTGTAACATTATACCTACAGTTGACAGCGAGGTAAAATGGGAGACGGTGATCCCTTTTCGCGTTGATACGTGTTCTATGAGCTTATGACCATTTAACTCCTGCGTACCGCACATGCTAAAGGTGGTTGTAATTTACTAGCCATTCCTCATAAGATATGATATGATATTCTCATTTATGGCCACTGCTCTGCTCTTAAAGGTCATAGCGTAATGTTAAATCTGTATCCTTCTTCTAAAATGTTCAGCTTTATTATATTAGTGGTTATAGATTACCAGCATGGCGCACTTGCGACGTGAAGCTGTGTTGAATGAATGTCCCGTAAGTTTAATTTGTACTGTAAACTGTAATTCAAGATGTCTATGTATGTAGAAATCCGTTTAGTTATTCCGTCATTATTATAACAATTTGCGTTGATTTGTACCAATGTCGCACACACATGTATAAAATAATATAGTAGTGTAGTTTGAGTATCGAATCATTATTTACTAATGTTTAAAATTATTCCAAAGCGAACTATAGCAACATTTTTAACCGACTTCAAAAAAGGAGGAGGTTCTCAAATCGTCGGAATCTTTTTTTTTTATGTTCACCTATTACTCGAATACGCCTGAACCAATTTGGAAAATTATTTTTTTGTTTCAAAGGGTAAGTATGGTGGTCCCATTTAAATTTATCGAAATCAGTCGAGTGGTTTTTGAAAAATCAACAAATATCTAAAAATTCTCACGTGGGAGAGCCATGCTTCGGCACGTATGGGCCGGCTCGACTCCGCCTTTGAGTTACAGGTGCCCATGGGCGGCGGTAGTCATTTACCATCAGGTGACCTGTCTGCTCGTTTGCCCCCTATACCATAAAAAAAAATATATATATATATATATATATATATCCGAAACCTCGCTGTCTCATTGGAGCAGTACGTTTAGTTGGCCTACCCATATTATATTTAAACAAACATCTACTTTCCACTAATTAGCACATTGAAGTCGGTGATGCTTTTTTAAAAGATAATTATTAACATCCGAATCACCCATGTTTCCAAATAAAAAATAATGTTGCTTTTCAGCCGCCAATTACGAACTTGTATATTTAGTGGTACTTTAAATTGACGTGTACATTAACTGAATACCGCTCGGATTTTTTCGTTGCAAAGGTAACCAAGTATAAATAAAAAGTGACTCATAAAATCGGTTACACGATATTTTGGGGTGCTCAAACCAACGACAATAAGTCACATTGACGAATATTGTCACGTAGCTGACGATGACATGGACATAAAAGACCGTCACCCTATTATACTTCATTAAATTCACTCTATATTATAACAAACATATTTGACTAAGTAGGTATTTCATGCGTCATCCTGTTTTCACATAACTATTTTACAAAGTGTGTAAGGGAGATAGAAATGTGCATTTGTCAAAAGCTGAAGCAACTGTCGTCGGATTTCAACCAATAAATCCGTGAGGATGGGATAGCTATTATGTCAAATATGACAATACACAAATTGACGCGGCCGAAAGTCTATAAACTTTAGAAGTTAATACGTGGCTGCAGTCGAGTCTAACCAATACATTCTCGATCTTATAACGAGTATTATAGAGTCCAAAGTAGTTGACGGCCTCGAAAATATATCGGTATTGCAATTTGAACTTTTAATGGTTAAACATTGAGTTGATATTGCAAGTAAATTTCTTCCCATTGTTGAAAAGATGAACCGTCAAAAAAAATTGAAAAGGGGGTGAACAAAAGCTCACAAAAGATGGAGATTAATCGGGATTTGGGTACAATAACACACATGCCGTGGCTGATGGGCTCGTCTGTTTGTCACTAACAGTGTTATATGGGGCTAGGCGAGTAATTATTATTGCCAATTCTGCAAACACCGAATCATTGAAAATATATTGCAATAGTTAATTGGGAAGTAAGTTGAGAAAATCTACTTTCTTGGAAAGTTATCTATAAGACAGGAATGTAATTACTTCGCCGATACGCGATATTCAGCACTAATGGGGAAGGTCATGTAATTTAAAAAAATATATTGGTACAAATTTTATTGTTTTATTTCGTCTGGAAACCCCCGCGGGACATGGTAATTTAACCAGTGAGGTATCACTGGTTCTGCACTCTCCGGCGCCTGGTGCATCTTTTGCTGAACGGGAGAGTACTCGTCCTCTCCCGTACCCTTTCCGCCGCCTCTTCAGCCAACATCACCCCTTAGCAACATAAGGCTGCGGAATCCCACGCGCTCTCGCTTCGTACCATAAACAGAACCATGGTCTACAGCGAAAGGCTTCCCGCAGCGATAGCCGTTGCAAGGTTGAGCCGCTGCTGCTCTAAGGTCTGGAGTGCAGTCTCGCGACAGACTCCGCATTGGTGGCACGCAGACGTTGTGCGGTGAGTACCTGCGTCAGCCGGTAGGAGAGGCTGCCATGTCGTCTCTCTAGCCAATCTTCCATGACGGGTCTTACCGTCACAATTGTGCGCCAGCGCTCGGTCGCCCAAGTCGTTCTTTCGAATCGACCATTAAGACCTGGTGGAGCTGAGACCGTTGTGCCTCAATTTCACAACGCAAGGGTTCTCCTTTCAGCATACCTAGTATCTACTATAGAAGAAAATCTTTTGTCCTGAGGAGATGGTATAAAATCTTGTTTTCTCGCTTTCGCATATACGAAAATACGAGTATTGAGTATGAAAAATAAGAGGCTTGTTGACGACTCGGACACAAATATATTCGGACACTTGTGCGAATAGAATTTATTTTTTGACGATTTGGATTTCATGACAAAAAGTCAGGATCTAAAGATGGAATCCTGGAGAAATCGAGGAAACTTAAAAAAATATAGGCACACCTATAGAGATTTGGGTATCTTCGACTGACTGTCCAAAATAGCTTATATTTTCTTGGTGTCCGAATAGCCACTGAAAAAAATTATTAAAATTAGAAGTGTCAATTCAGAAAAGTGTCCGAATATACCTACATATTTGTGTCCGAGTCATTAGCAAGTCATTTTAATGGCAAAATTTATTAAATTGAGTTGGCCTTCTGTACTAATAGATTCTAATGTGTGTGTGTAACGTACGTCCTTAATAAACATGAATACCATTTAGGCTTCATATACACGAGCGGCTCGTTGTCAACGGCAGAGTCAAGGCAACTGCGCCTGACGATAACGGTCGGCTGTTGTCGACGCGTCGGCATCTGCCGTCGACGCGTCTTCATCTGCCGTGGACGCGTCGACGGTTCAGATCTTCGACGCTTGTATGACGGAAAACATTAAAGTCTCTTATAGCACTTAATTCTGTTAGGACTGTTAATAACACTCTATTGTCAGGAATGATGACCAGGATCCGAGGAGACCATTGATACTTACGTATTGAAACAAAATTGGTTCTTGAGACGCCGTTTCATTTGGTTTGGTAAATCACTTTGTCATGTCATCGTCGATGTAGTATGGGAAGTTTCCAAAGGGTTTGTTCTAACACGAATACTCATTAGCTGGTTTGGAGTACCTTGAGGCGAGTACTATTGATACTGTTGCATCCAGTATACGCCATATAATTGAATTAACAACTTCACAATGAATCAGTCTTCATATGTCTACTAACTGAGATTATCTGTTCTCTTCCGACGTGTGGTGTAAAAGTGTAAAACATACCAAATTTAGGTATAGGGTACATATAAATGAATTTCAAGAGAAATAAATAGCCCAGAATTAGTAATAACCCTAATTACTTTAAATTTATTTTGTTTAATGGTTGCCGCAAAATCGCAAACTGCAATCGCAAGTTTGCAAAAGACATTACCGGTTTCTAAGAATTTCTATTTAAAATTTCTAAACCGGAAGGGGGGCAAGGCCCTCCGCACGCGATTGGTCTCAGGGACTTTCTTCCTAGGGTATACCCGAGTCCCTTGCAATAGACTCACTTCTCACTTAATACCGTGTGGTTTTAGTCGGTTCAATTCCAACATACCATTTCACTGGCAGCCCCTGTGGGGTGATGACCCGAGGGGGTTTCCACGCGATAAAAAAAAGATTAAAATGATTCTAAGCAGGGCGACGTTGCAGCGTGTTTTATTTACATGACAATACTTTCTTGACTTTTCCTCTGTGCCTATTATAAGTTTTTTAATCAAATACAGCATAACGTTCTTCTTTGGATCGATATTTAAATAAAATATTAATTGGTTTTGTTTTTCTTTTTAGCATATAGTAACAAGAACTAGTCATCATCTTCCTCGTCTAACAAAACACATATTAATAAACTACGACGTTCTCTCTCCTGTACCTTAAGATTGATTTATGAAAGAGGCAGGCGTCACAAAACTGATTTTTGTGTAAGTCTTTAAGAGACGTCTATGTTTAGCAGCGGACGTGTTTGGTTATACTATCTAGCATGTACATATAGCTTGTACTACGTATTATTGTAGTAGTAGGTGTTCTACAACACGGATAAATTTACTTAACTATACATATTTTTCACACGTCCAGACTAATGCAAATAGCCATATTCATAATTGTTTATAAACTCTCGCGACTGTACATATTCGATGTGTAAATCTACTTGGACTTACACATCTATTCTGATTGGCTACTGGACTCCACCCGTGGACACCGATCGTAGTTATGGCAAGTAGCTACTTAGTAATCTGTGGTTATGGGTCCACCCGTGATCGGTGTAATTCGATCGAAACGACGGCTAACCAAAAAAAGGTATCGTGCATTTATTTTTTATTTACATCTATCATCTGAAACATATTGATTTATACAAATGTTTGCACTGAGTGGCAATCGAGTCCACTACCTCGAACGTTGTTATCGAATATACTTGCACACTGCAAATAGGTCGTATGTAAATAGTGTATTTTCATTTCGAATTAATCAAGGAAGCAAATATAACCCATTTTTTTATTTTAAACATTTATTTTGAAACATAACTACAACAACATCTATCTAATAATATCTACTTACTACCACAACACAGTGCCATTTAGATTATATTGTATTTAAATTTTTGCACAACTACAATTGTGAAGCTCCCAAATGCAATAATTAACCTTACCACAATAGGTACCTACTAAATATATTGGTATTTATTGTACGATACAGCTTATTATCTTTAATGTATTTATCAAGAAAACATCAATTTCTTTTAGATAAATATATACATAACTAATCTAAGCTAATAAACATTATGTACCTACATGTTAAATTGAAATACGTTAAAATCATTTTTCTATTTATTTAATTCGAAAATAATTGGAATGCAGCGTTCTGACTAGATGAACATATTTCAATTTTGTAGCTTTTTTATCACAATAAATAAAAAATAAATTTTAAATTACACCTATGTATTACCTACATCTATTTATCTAAACCGACCATAGCAAGTACCTCTACTTCAAATATTTTTCTCTTTATGACATCAATTTACATTTAATAAAAGCTAATACACCTATGATTTCAAGAAATTACGTGACGATATAGAAATATGATTCAATCAGCAGGCTACCCTTCGCCACGACCGGTGCAATGCGGTCGAAACTTCGGGTAACCAAAAAGTTATACCTTATAAATATTATCGCGATTAAGGGAGGTCGCCTTCGACGATATGCAAATCGCAAAGCGACCGCGATACAGTTGCGATGCTGTCACTGGATCGCAATGTTGTCGCGCTTCTGTAGCGATACGCCACAGTCGCAAGTTGAACTCCGTCGAAACAACAATGACCAATATCATCAGAAAAGTATCGCGTTTGTGTTGATACAGTCGCGAGTTTGCATCGATGTTAGCGAATGCGATGGACGGCCAAAAGGAGCGATATAGACGCGCGTTATTGAAACGTGGTACTGAATCGCTAGAAAAAGTCGTCGCGGGCGACCTCCCTACATCCTGATGCACACGTCATCTAATAAATATATGGTGGGTCAGACATTGAAATCAGAGACGAACATTTATGTAACAATTAAGGTGTGCAAGTAGTTTTACTGATAAAACTATAGACAACGGCTGGCTACAGGAGCAGTGGACATCAATTTAATGTGTCTATGGTAATAATATAATAGATGTAATTTACATCATATAAATCATTATATATACATTGAGCACAAAATACATTTTTTATTGCGTTTTTTAATCTACTCGTTAGAGATTACTGATCTATAGCTACCGATGATACAAGTACAAGTAACACTAATAACACAGATACACATAGAAACATTAAGTACACTCGAGAGCAATGAATCCGGGCAAAGATAACTGAAAATCTCGGTAACTAATAATGCTATAGCTTAATGAAATAAATTGTGTTTAGTAGACATTAAATAAATATTTAAATGCTTTAGTAAATGGAACTACGAATTTACTGAATCTATTTTTGCTTTTGTTTCTATTCTGTCAAAAAGTTACGTGAACAAAGTTCTTTGTGTTCAATATTATTAAAACTGTTATAATATCGCTTACACCTGACTAATGCATCAGAATTCTCCAACTGACCAGGAATAAGTGAGCCAGGTGTACCACAGTACGAGAAGATCGATACTTGGTCAATACAATGCTTCGAAACCGCTTTCTTACAGGAACTGAACTTACAAATCAGCTTCGACACCTGGGAGAAAGAAACCAAGGTGCATGGACTGTAAGACGACGACTTACTGAAACTAATATAAAACCATTTAGACCTGCAAACGGCCCTAAAGTCTAACGCGGGCATCGTATTTCGAGACTTAGATATGCCCGGCTGCACTTAAATTGAAGTGTTTGCAGATTTTTTAATTGTTTATTAAACACAATTTATTTCACTTAGCTAACATTCTCAGTTTCCGAGATTATGAGGTATCTTTATGTGACTCGGGTTCTTTGGTAAGAATAAATATTGTACTAGTGTACTAGCATTTATTATTAATTTTTCATAAAGCTGGACATCAATATTTTTGAAATTACACGTTATTTTTATATTTTATATATTCCTCCATGGTGTATGTAGAGAAGCAAATTACTGTTAAATATCAACACGACGGCATAGATAGACGAATTGTACAGCTAAGTAATGTTGCAAATATCATAATAATTATTCATTTTAAACTCCAGTGCACATCACAATCTGTTTAAAGTTCCGTCACTCAATCTTTAAAGTTCATTGTCTCTTATTTTAATTTTCTTTTTAGTACTCCATGTTTCCTTCTTCAGGTATATTGTCTCGTTTTACGTTTCATTGGTAAAAATTTCTTGTATCATTTATGAAGTTCTGGCCATTAATGGCTATTTACTGAAAACTCCTTGTTTATTTACACCCGAGAAACAAAGAACTGCAAGTAATTTCGGGCGTAGGTCATGGAAGATGGTAAGAGTAAACAGAAGGAGTTCTCAAAGTTAAACGGCTGTCAGTCGGTCTGCTTGTCATTTGTGTACATGTCACTGATGATCCTCTCAACAGGAATTTCTCCAATGGTGGCCCTGAAGAACAGCTCCACGATGATTTGGCTCGGCACAGTGCAGAATATATGAAACAGATTCAGAATTCGGCTGTATCTGTTTGGTTCCATCGGATAAGCACTGGACGTATACTAAAAGAAAAAATATAATAAATTTTTATTATTTTTCCTACGTGGGAGAGCCAGGCTTCGGCAAGTATGGGCCGGCTCGACTCCGCTCGATACCACGGCCTCACAGAAAACCGTCAGTGAAACAATGATTACATTGCTTTTTGCCGCGTGAGTGAGGTTACCGGAGGCCCTAACTCTTCACTCTCCCCTATTCCCGTCCTACCCCTCTCCCCCCTCAAATTCAAATTCAAATTCAAAATCATTTATGTAATGAAGACACTAAGTGACATTTATGAACGTTAAATTGAAGCTAGAGTTAAAATCATAGATCGGCCCAAACAGACGCCACAGCATGTACTGGATTGTCGAGGTAAATTAGGTGAAAACACCAAAATCTACTACCTGCTTGTGTCCATCTATAACTTCCAGTTTCCAAAATGCGTAGAGCCTTATGAGAAGAATACTGGCAAAGAAACTCATGGCCACTCTTTTTGAAAGTCAGATCTTCAGGTACAATAGTGTTAGTGTTACACGAAAGGTAAAGAGGATGCAAGCTGATGCCACCTGAATTTCATTTTATTGAAATGCTCCAAAAGCTAACGTACTAAAAAATAAAAATCACTCAGTGATACCGTTGAAGGTTTGAACCTATTAAACATAGAAATCATTCAAGGTGCACATCTAACTTCATTCAGTTGCAAAATCTACTGTAAAAAATAATTCGTGACTGGATTAAGAGGCTAGAGTTGCAGTTGATCGAACCAAAATAATAGTATAGGCTAAAGCATCGCTGACTAGGCCGACCAGTTACCCCAAGCAGCACCCGTTCACGAGTATGACGCATGGACCAGCCATCATCTCCTTCGCCATATTAGAGGGAAAGAAATGATCTAATCCCCCTCTCCCGTCTTCCCGCTTTTCCCTCTCTCCCCCTCTTCCCCTACTCCCACCTTAAAGGGCGGCAACGCAACTTGTGACTCGAGTTACAGGTGCCCATAGGCGGCGGTAGTCATTTACCATCAGGTGACGCGCCTGCTCAATTTGCCCCCTGTACCATAAAAAATATATATATATATGTTTAGCAAACAAATTTTCTTAGAAGTGAGTAAGCGGTTGTCTTCTCTTCTTAATATAATAAAAGTGAAAGTGAAAGCTTGAATGAGACTAATATGCTTGCTCCTTGTGAGTGACCATTTGAAGGAGCAGGAAAGGCAACTTTTGTAGCCTGTTGTACAAAACAACTAATGTTGTATATTAGGTATATATGCATATAGCTATGCTATTTTACCCTCTGGTAAAATATATATGATAGCTCTAAATTACATTATTTATTTATATATACATAGTTTATACAAAGTCCGATATAAATGTCCGTAGCATTTTCTGATATTTTATTTAGTAGTGGTTAACAGGTTTAGGTAACGAAATATTTATTTTAGAATCTTACCTCATACATTACCCTTTTAGCGTGATCTTGTATTAAAGCGATGGATTGTAGGTCTTGGAATTTTCGGAGATAATTTCCCCTTTGTCTGCTGTTAAAGCAGGTCCTGAATAGAACAGCCACTCTGAGACAGCTAAATTCGCTTGTATCAAGTCGTAATTTGGCAACTTCAGCTAAGACTGACTCATAAGCTTCTACATCCTTGACGTTTATCGCCCTGTTTCCATGTAAGAATACCCGCAAATCTGTTGGAAACAGGAACTGTGCGGATCCAATTAAAAAAAGATCCTTCCAGGACTCCTCAAGTAAGAGCACCCTGTCTGATAGACACAGAGAATCGAAAATTCCAATGTTCTTCGTCCATTTGACATTCATAAACAGCAGCCGGGCGGCAGCTTCACACATGGCGTCAGGATCGCTTGGATTTAGAACAGCAGAAGTGATAGGCGGTGGGGATGGAGCTCTTGTTGGATTAATCAGAGCGTGGTGCATCATCGCCAAAGCATTGTAAGTGTAAGGGAGTATTGGCACTGGTGCTGCTGGCAGTAGAGTGATAGGAGATGTTGTCATTTGTGTTGTAGGCATTGGTGCCGGTTGGGCGTTCCTTCTCATATCAGGTGGTGGAATTGGGTCTTTCAGGAATAAGGCCATTTGTCGTCTGATCGTTGAGTTGCGTGGACCACGTTCATGTTGGACCGCTGAAACAACGTAATACTGTATATTATGAATACACACACATATAACAATTACTTGGGAAACATAAAAGTTTGGTAGCTGGGTATCAAACGCATATTACTCGTTTGCGAAATCCTTGTCTCTCTAACGTCTATTTAATTTCTAATGTTTATTTTTTTACAAGTAAGTTCATGTAAGTACTGCAGTACTATAAATCATTATCTTCTTCATTGTCATATCAAATGTCTTTAGACAATAAGTTTTCTTTTTGTTACATTAAAAACAAAAATACAAAGGTAAAAGTTAATTAAAAATATCTGGCCGTCTGTAGTTCTTTATTATTTTTTCTTTTGTAGAAATACTGTTTTTAAATATTTTGCTTTATTGTTAGAAAACTCGAACGAAGGAGTTATTCATACACCCTAACTACCGACGACTTGGATATAAAATATTATATAATTTGCAAATTTGGTACCTATTTAAAAAACAACTATTTCCAACCACACACTTTTCTATTTCGAAAAAAAAAAAAAAAATTCTTACCATCCCTATTCATGCCAGCTTGCAGACACTTGGCCAGCCTGCAAGCTCGGCACTGATTACGGTGCGCCTTATCCACTAAACAAATGCCAGGGGTTCGTGATTTGCAGGTATAACGCCGGTCACGGCGCACCGACCGTTTAAAGAAGCCGGCGCACCCATCGCAGGCGAATACCCCATAGTGCTTGCCAGACGAATGATCTTGGCAGACTGCGCACGGCACGTCGTACAGGATACGGCCTGATGAAGGAAAATAACCTGTAGATAAATTCCGTCTTGAGCTCTACAAAATACACCAAAAGAATAGTCTGTCATAAAAGCTGGGAGACCGAGCTTTGCTCGGTAGCTTTCTGTGAAATCGTAATTATTTTTGTAAAATTGCACTTTTACAGGAAATACAACTATGCAGTTGAACTTAAAATGCAAAACTATATCTGTATACACAATTTTAACAAAATCGTTGGTGCCGTTTCCTAGATTCAGATTATATATATAAATATACAAGAATTGCTCGTTTAAAGGTATTAGAGTACCTGGATGACCGACCGACCTTTACTCGTTTTTTTTTTACTTTTCCTAAAAATGAAACCTAGCTGGATCGATTTATCGCCCCCGAAACCCCCTGCATACTAAATTTCATGAAAATCGTTGGAGCCGTTTCCGAGATTGAGATTATATATATATCTAGGTACGTATATACAAGAATTGCTCGTTTAAAGGTATTAGATAAAACCCATCAATGCGATAGCTTAATATAGAATAGTACTAGATAAAAGGAACCTTTTTGCAATTTTTTGAACCCCAACAAGGTGTATGCAAAAGTTCATGATGATTGGTGAGTAGCTAAGGCGTGGAAGCGTAACAAACAAGGCTACTCATATTTACATTCATAAAATATTAATTACTAGCAACGCCTCGCGGTTTCACCCACGTACTTCCCGATCCGGTCCGGATAAAAGTAGCCTATGCGTTAATTCAGATGTCCAGCTATCTACATACCTAGTTTCATCGCAATCGGTCCAGTAGTTTTTGTGTGAAAACATTACAAACATACATACAAAAACACAAATGTTTCCTCTTTACAATATTAGTTTAGATTAGTTTAGACAAACATTTCGTTATCTTGCCTAAAATTATAGTTTTGTAAAACTAAGAAAATAAGCTATAATAGTGAACTGAATTAAAAAGTAATAAAGAGTTCCACTATCCACCTCCTGGCCTAATCATTAGACCATGGTTACCTTACCATACCAAGCTCAATCTGCAGGTTGTACTCGGCAAAACAAATCATATAAACCTAAACTCGAAGGTTTTATTAGAAACCACTAAGGAGTTATATAAATAAAGAAGTCTTTACTTCAAAAACAGCGTTTTAAATTTGGAACTTTCTATATAGTCTATTATTTATTCTAAAAATGTAGCAAAGATTTACTATGTAAGCTTATTTTTTTTTAATGAAAAGTATCCCCCATTTTCAAGTGAAAACTTCTTTAGACACGTTGTGCACTTTTTGGACGGGGAATAAGCACTGAACTCGCATGACCGTCATGCTCAGATGACATATATGACAGATGTGTGTGTATAAATCTATATAATATATATATATATATGTGTGTGTGTATGTGTTTTTACTTCTCACGTGCAGTCCTACGACTGACAGTTTCTATTCTTACTTGGTTACTTGCAAAATATTATCGCCTTTATCGTCGTTGTCGCTAGCCGCTAGGAGTGACACTAACTTCTCGCTTTATGCATATTTTTTACATTTTTATTAGCTTCAGTTGCAACTAACAACATACTCGTAACATTTTACAAGTCTATGATTTGATATTTTTAATACTAAACACTGTTGTAGAAAAAAAAAAAACAAGCATTTGGTTTAAATTTATTTTGGAATGTTGTATGTTCTTATAAATAAATTTCAGGGTTATCTACAGAACTTGGCACCCGTTTTAGATCGCAATTCTTTTGTCAGCGATGTCAACAACCATGCATATTATTAATATTGAACTTGGCTCCCATTTGTAATATTCATATTGATGGAATTATTATAAACAAGGCAATTTTTTCATTTTAATTAGGTACCCAATTTTTCCCATCGTGTTGCTCGACGAGATGAGTAAACTCTTTGAGCGAGTCATCGCAGAACGCCTCACCGCTTTCGAGAGTGGGGCTGGATCTGGCGGACAACCAACATGGTTTCCGGCGGGGGCGCTCCACTTTGGACGCAATCATGCGCTTAAGAGCCTTGAAGCAGTATCTTGGGATGAGATGATGTTGGCGGTGTCTCTCGACATCGCCAACGCATTTAACACCTTGCCCTGGAGTTGCATCAGAGAGGCGCTCATTTTTCTCGGAGTGCCTCCTTACCTTCGCCGTATTGTCGGGGCTTAATTATCGGATAAAGCGGTAATCTACCCGAGTCGGGCAGGATATGATCGGCGAGAGATGTCGTGCGGTGTTCCACAAGGCTTGGTGTTAGGGCCACTCTTGTGGAACATCGGATGCGCCTGGGTGCTATGCGGAGGGGTAGCCGTGACTTGCTATGCTGATCACACCCTCTTGACGTCGTGAGGCAAGACACCGCGAGGCTACCATAAAAGCCACGGCCGGTGTCGCTCAAGTCGTTGGAAGGATTTGGCGGCTAGGTCTCGAGGTGGCCCTACATAAATCCGAGGCTCTTTATTTCCATGGGCCTCGGAAGAGGCCTCCAGCTGGATCTAGCCTCATTATAGGAGGTGTTCGTATCGGCATCGAGCCTGAGATATCTAGGGCTAGTACTCGATAGCCGATTAGATTTCGGATACCACTTTCGGAATCTGGCCCCCAAACTTATGAGGACGGCAACTTATATTGGGTGATATCATCTTCAGACGAGGCACCCACCTACCGTCCTGAATTGCTTGCAAGACCTCACCGTGAAGGTTGGCACCAGAACCAGATTCCTTGTCGAGATCGTCAGCTCGACAGAGTGCAAAGTAAGTAGAACTTTAAGAATCTTTCTTATCGGGGATTCCTGAAGTAAATTCTATAATTCAAGAAGTATGAAATATTACAGTACAATATCCTCAAAATACTTTCCGTCTCTAAAAAATATTTAGCGTAGGTGTTCCGCGAAGTATATCGATAATTACCATGAAATCTGTAAAAAAAATGTAATGTGGTATTTCTGCCAGTGAGCAGGATCGCAAGACTCGCTTGTGGTTCTGCTCTTTGGAAGTGTACTTGTTTGAAGTCAATGTTCGATATCGGTGAATTGGTTTTTTTGTAAATATTATAGAGGGCAAACGAGCAGACGGGTCACCTGATAGTAAGTGACTACCGTCGCCCATGGACACCTCCAACTCAAGAGTCACTAGTGCGTTGCCGGCCTTACATTCATCGGATAACAGGAGGCCCAGTCACTATCGGCAATATAAGCATGTACTGTTAGATGCTTACGAGTATATTGCCGATAGTGACTGGGCGCAGTCTTTAAATGTACTCCTGAGTGGCCAAACTTGTTCAATGTAATACAATTTGATAAAAAGGTACACCTAAAATAACTAACAATCCCCCATAACTGCCTACTTTTTGTAGGCAGTTATGGGGACTGCCGACAGAAGTAAAACCTTAAAACGACATGTCACATTAGCGTGTCGGTGACGCGAACCTATAACTTTTGTCCCTAGCAAAAAGCATTATATGCGGCTAAAGAAGTTTTCACTTCAAAAATTAAGTGTCAACTTTAGCTTCTTTGTCCGATTTCTTCTCACAAGGCTCAACCAGATATGATATTATGTTATCCATTTCTTTTAATAATTTTACACAGTGTACAAGTACAAAGCTTTCTGAAGCCTAAATGTTCATGTAAGAACATTTAGGCTTCAGAAAGCTTTGTACCTACTAGATGGATACCTCACAATTTGACGGAAGATCAAAAACACCGTCGTTTGAATTGGTACCGCTCAAAGCTTGAAAAGTATGACGGAGATGACTAGAATGCTGTAGATGACAATGCCTAAAGAAATTTTCACTTCAAAAGTTTGAAAATTGTACTTCATAACCCTTTACGAAGTGCAATTTTCAAACTGTTCAAGCTTAAATTATTTGTGGGATTCAAAAGTTTTATCTTTGTCGACGAATTGGATCCCTATCCAATTCGTCGACAAAGATAAAACTTTCGAATACCACAAATAACTAAAGCTAGACGTAAGACTCGGTTTTAAACTCGGTTTTAAAATTATGCCTGCTTATCATCGTCGACGACACACGACAAACTTTCTTATGCTCTTCCGCGACATCGAACACCGAGGAGCTCTTGTGTTATTTAGTATGGCCTTGTGTAAAATTATAAAAGAAGATGGCATGATATTGGTACAAATGGGCGTATTTCTGATGGTGGTGTGTAGTAGAAAACAAAGTTGTTTCAAAAGTTATATTTGAAATGTTTACATGTTTCAAGCTCCTCCAGATATAAAATTCAGAAGAGTTGCTTTTAGTACTTATAGGCGATAAAGGCTTTTGCTCTGAGGGTGTGTATATTAAACCGTAGGCGCAATGACAAGCACCGGGAAGCACAAGTAACCTCTTACACACAAGTATAGATTATGAATAGCTAGAAGATTTGTAGAAAACAGTTCACTTTTTTAGGTCGCCTATAAATGCCAAGCGTGAACAATATTTACAAAATATGTAGTATATATAGCATGCTGTGTCTTGCACAATTTCTTGGAAAAAAAAGCAAGAAACTTAAGTTTTGATATAGTAGGTGTCCGCGCTATATCAAATCTTTTGCGAAGACATTTCTTTGACTCTTATAATCTGAGGTCATTAAAATTCAGCGAAATTCATTGAAATGCTAAGTAATTGATATTGTAAGTACGGTAACTGTCATATCACAACTGTAATACAAAACTTATAGATTTAATTGTACTGGGCTCAAAACTGAGGGCGTCGGATTTGCGATCAAGTGGTTGCGGTTGCGAACCCCACCCAGTGCATTGCCGAACCTACGCCTTTAGCTTAGCTTGAGGGGTATACAAGAGTAACAGTAATGTGTGACTCACGTAATTATTCTTATTTTTTTTTCTTTTAAAAATAATACTTCTTCTTGCACTAGCATTCTTACAGGGGCTTACAGCAAGGTTTATTATCTTACATTTGAATTTGAAATAAAAACTTGTCGTGAAGATTATTTTGAATAGCTTTTATTTTTATGACCTCCCCGATTTTTTTAATCTAGACAAATAAATTAAAAGGAGTTATAGGTTATAGGTTATAGTAGGAATAGTTAATTTGAATCAATTCAGTTTTTGTTTACATGTTTAAAGAGATGCTGCCGCTTGAAGATGACTTTTTGCACGTGTTTGGACAAAGTTACTTTGGACTAATTGTATTTGTCCAAATTTCAACAATCAGCGCAAAAGGAAAGGAAACTTTTAAATAAATAATCACCACGCTCTGTAGTCGAATGGTTAATGGAACGGATTGCGAGATTTCATCCATTCATCCGTGATCATAATCAGTGCAATTCGATCAAAACTTTGGGTAAAGAATAAGATATCTGACCTCAAAATCAAACCCACCTGACTACTGCATTCTGTAATAGGTACTTATAAAAAACAAGAATGTGACATTTAATATTATACAACTAAACCGAAACCAGGTAATTTGGAATAAAATATGTGCGATGATATAAGTTTAATAGTAAATAATTTGAACCATTGTAAACTATTAAACAGATTACCTACTTTAATAAATTCAACTATACCTAAAACTATTTTCCGTGTTGAAAGCTTTCTCAAGGCTACATCGTCAAAGTATTTTCCAATCATCGTAGCCTAAGTAAGGCTTGAGGCAACGGTGCCAACGTCGCGACAAATAACATTTTTAAAATAGCAACTTTTGGAAAATAGAGATACGGAGTTTTGAACCGTTTAATAGAGATATATGACCTGAGAAATTTCAACATTTCACATCAACGAGTTGAGTGTTGGCTTTATTGTAGAACTGATGTAGTTCCGCCGTTGCAAAGTAAGTAAACAATATTGTTCGGAAAAACAAGCCTCACTTTAAGTTTCTTACTATATTGTTATTATTAAAAGATTATTACAAAGATAAGACGAAATACAAGATGCAACTGTAAACTAATCTCACTGCCACTTACCAATATACAGGAAGACGATACGTAATTTGGTCTACTAATCAAATCTGTATTCTGAGGTATACAAATATTTCAGCCATATTAAGCTTCAAAAATAATTACTATCATTCAAATGCTATCAATTCAAAAAGTGAGCCACAGCGTCACTTTATACAAATCTTGCTTGTAATGCTTTTAATACATACATAACTGAACATTAACATCAGTTACTTTCGTTAAATTATAAGCTGTTGAGAGTACACATTGCTATCTAGACCAAACTAAGCAGAGCTTATACAACAAGGTCTAGAACATACCTGCGGTTAGGGTTGCTGTTTATTAGTAGGACGGTCAAATTATGATGGTGGGTTAAGGAATCGACACAAACTACAGAAAGTAGAATGGCATGTATAGAGGGAAGCTTAATCATTAGCTGATTTTTGAAGTGAAATCTTCTTTAGGCGCGTTGGGCATTTTTTATATGGGGAAAAAGCACTGAACTCGTGTGACCGTCACGCTCAGATACATATTGGTGATGCAAGTAAAAAGGCAGCTGACCAAATGCAACATTTGCTATTCAATGCTATAAAAATGTCCAAATGTACCTAACATGTGATATGATATGACACTTTTTTGCCGGGAGGCGATATGTATAAATATTATTTATAATTATGTAATTTCCACTTCTGACTGCCGACCTACATCTGACAGTTTTTATTTATATAGCGCACGTTTCGTATTGCTGTCATTTTTTCTTTCGAATGAAAAAAAAATGTTTATGTATAATCATCTCAAGAACCTGCATTCAACATACAATACGTTAATAAATCAGATGTGACATTGGTATATAAACGCCACGCTTCTCGAGAGTGGAGCGCTACGAGTCACGACCGTAGGGTTCCGCCCTAGTGGGAGGTCCTTCGGTGATTTATGACTTTATATGCCCTATACACTGACTTTGGAATATTTAATATTAGTATGACTGGAAGAGCTTTATATTTATATACTAGTTTTACATCATATTTTGAAGTGAAAACTTTTTTAGGCTCGTTTGGTACTGGGAAAAAGCACTGAACTCGCGTGACCGTCACACTCAGATATATATGTAAAAACAGAGGTCTGTGTGGGTGTATAGCGGAAATGTGTATGTATATATAAGTTATGTTTTCACTTTTGACATGTCATCCTACGACTGATAGGTTTTTAGCGAGTGTTTACTTCGTTCACTGTGCAATTCTCTGGGTGTTTAATTATCTGTTGAGTATCAAACATGATTATATTTGTCTTTGTTGTTATACAGAAAGACAGAGACAGAGTATAATATACTAAAATTATAAATGCGAAAGTAACGCAAAAATAGTATTTTCAAGCCTTAACTGCTCAACCAATTTTGATGAAATTTGTTAAAGAGGTATATAAACAAATAGGTATTATAAATATTTTTGTAACGAAAATAAAACTGAAGAGTGAAGTTTGTATGGGAGACAAACTTTCCTCCTTTTTTTTACATTCATATTTTTAGGTTCGCGCAAAAGCCGAAGGCAATTTCAGTGTCTATTAAAAATTAATAATGTCAAAATATTATCTACACACATTTCTAACTATGAATAAAGTCCGTTCCGCGCTATTCATTGCACTTTCGCAAAAAAATCTCGTCCGTGTTGGGCTTTATATTATATAAGTCACTCATGGTTGATCGTGGGTTCCGTAAAGAGTAATATACATAATACTAATACTACATATAATATATAATCTTTCTTATTCGATAATAATAACTTTGTACAATTAGAGCAAGCTCTAACACAGATGCATAATGAGTAAATTTAAAATTTAAATTGGTACCTACCTACTGTTAAACCCTGAAACAGCACTACGATCATATTTTTCAACAACCTATGCGCAAACATTGTAATTAACAGTACGTAAGCAAAAGTGAAAATAGTGGTATGATTCATCATATCTGACAAACATAATCTACTCTCAAAATCCAAATACCCATTCCCGGATACTACCTTACTTATTTATTTCACCTCTTTTTTTTTTCGTGCGGAATCCCTCACGGGTCATCACTTCACCGTGGCTACTGGGTGGTATGGTGGTATGTCGGAATTTCTGGTAGTTTTTTTTACGAGAACTATTAAATAAATTATTTTAAGCATAGGAGACTACCCCATTAATTTGCTTTAGTTATTTAAAATATGTTTGGTGATCTTCGTGTTTTTTTTTTTGTAAATCCATTAAAAACATACAAGTACATTCATAATAAGCTTTAATATCCGACGTACCGAACCCTAAATCCACAAATCATCCATAAGCTCCCACGGGCATATACAATAGTTTATTCAGTCACGATCAGTCGAAAAGGCATAAAGGCAAGGCGAATAAGACATCCTACTCGTATGAATGGTATACACTTGTACAGGATGTGTGGTGTCGAGTGAACAGCCCGAAGAATGGGCGTGCGGACGATGGGAAAACGCTCATGATAGATAATTACGGCTTCCTGAATAAAGACTTGTGTATTTCCTTTTTTTGAGGTTTGTTTTTATAAGTCAAAGTCCTTTAAAAATATTCTATGTTGTATCGTCGACTCCTTTTTCGTATCTACCTAAAAAAGTAAAGTCTCTGAATAAATGGCATAATTTACATTCCTTGTAATCAAAACAGTCGTAGAAAAGTTTAGGTAAATAGCAACATTGTAGGAAATTATTTAAATTCTTTGTCAAATTCTACCTAATTCAAAATTAAACTTTCACTGAACTTAAGTTAATATATTTTTTTTCTTTTGTTTATGGCTTAAAAACTTTCTTCTTATACTTATACGGATAGAGTAAACTTTTTAAACTATTCAAAATATTCCATTTTTAAATATTAAGGTTTTACTCGCTTTGCACAATTTTAAAAATGGCACAGGCACTATACATCATTAGGCCTATCGGTTCCAAATCATCCTAAAAGATATTTATCAACCGTGCGAACGCTCACCTGTGCCTAAGTCACCCACCGATCGCGTGATCAACGAGGGGTCAAAACAAACCGATGGTTATTAATCGACGATGCTATTTAAATTAAAATTTATTTGAATAAGAGCTAGTCCCGTTGTTCCCACATAAATTGGGGTGTGTCTGCGTTTTTAGTAACCCTGTTTATGAATGTGATGTATGAGTATTGTGCTTATTAGTTGCTTAGTAGCTGCTATATTGAAATAAATAGCTATATTATTTCCTAATTTAATTAAACTATAATTTTAATATCAAATTTTATGTAAATTTGAATTTAATATATTTGTAGAAAAATAAATGAAAATTGAATATTATTACTTATCACATTCATTGTCAATTGTTGGCATTGACACACTATTTGTCATTTCATTGATTGATTATTTTTCACAAAAAATAATTAATTTCAATGTTTGTTGATGTCTGATTACGAAAACATTATGTATGAACTACATTCCGAACATTAATAAACGGTATCATTATTCGAGAGGGCGCGAGGGGGACTCTGAGAGTTTTGACAGATGCGCGTCCGCACCTCGTGGGAATAGATCGATGAGCTAAATTGTTGTCACGTCATCCCATATATTGCTAATTAACGAGAACACACACACACTGTTGGTACTAAAACAGGCCATTCCCATTAAAATTTGGTAACGAATAGTAAATGTATTATGCAGAAACTGTATTTTAACATTTTTGTAATTATATACATATTTGCAATATTATTATGTGTAGGTATGGACAATATGTATAGATAAAATGGAGGTAATATAACAGATTCGTAAAATATAAATAAAGTTAAAAGTTAAATGTAAGGTCGGGGAAAAGTTTCTTCGTAATTTACATAGAAATTTTATATTCAAATTCAAGACATTTGTTTTCAAAGTTTAATTAAATTTAATTGTAATATATATGTGCCATTTTGTTCGATAACTTGTTGCCATCTTGTAGGTAGTGACATAATTTTGATAAAAATACTGCGATAAGTAGTTTTGACAGTCCTCTCTTGATGCTAACCTAACAAAGAATTCTGAAGAGGCCGAAACAGGTGAAAATCTGAGGGTGCAAGGTCAGGACTATATGGTTAATGCATTTACACTTTCCAACCAAACTCTCTAAATTATTGCTAAGTGGCCACAGATGTGTGAGGTCTGGCGTTATTATAATTAAAGACTACTCCTTTTCTGTTGGTAAATTCTGGCCGTTTTATCTTAATTTCTTGTTTGAGTCTCATTAGTTGTTGGCAGTAGAGATCCGAATCGATGGTTTAGCCCGGCGGTAAAAGCTCAGAATGAACGATGCCCTTCCAATCCCACCGTACACACAGCATCACCTAATTGCGTGTTAATCCGGGTTTCCCTACAGTCTGTGGAGCTCGACTACCCTTTGACCATAATCTTTTTCGCATGCTCTGGTGATCCACTTTTCATCACCAGTGATCAATCTTTTTAAAAATGGTTCCGTTTCATTACGTTTCAATGGAGAATCGCAAATAAGCACACAATTCATTACGTTTCTTTCAGTGAGCTCGTGTGGCACCCAAATATCGAGCTCTTTTGTATAGCCAGACTTTCTCAAATGGGTCAAAACTATTTTGTGGACAATCCTCAATTCCTCGGCTATGTCGTAACTACTGATATGCCTATTTTGCTAGACTTTATTCGTATGAGAGTAACCAGAGCGAGCTGCAACTTTGACATCAAAATTCAAGGACTGAAAACGCTTGAACCAACTTTGTGCTACTCTTACTGACACTGCATTACGTCCATAAACGTCACAACGATTTTTCGCGGCTCGGTTCCGATTTTTTCTTAATAAAACTTCAGAATGTATCAAATTTCTTCGTTAGATTCACTCATTTTAACGAACAGAAAAACAATTGAAAATTGACGGGAAAGTGTTTTTTACTTTTTTTCTTAATGTCCTTCCTATATTTATTGAAATTAATATCAGCCAGATACAAAGAGTACAACCAAAGAGATTTTTCTTCAATTTTCTATATTCAAAATACAAAAAGACTTTTTTCCCCGACCTATTATGTAACATAAATATATTCATAGAGTTATTAGTAATTTCAGAATATTCATAAATATATTATAGTGATACGATTTGCATGTTTCACTAATCAGTGTCAATTTATGAACTTAGATATCCAACTAAAACCCGTTTGGGAACGTTGATAAAATTTTAATAGTTAATAAGAGTTGAGATTACTTACTAGAAGAAGCTTGCATCGGCTGCATGTCCATTGTTTAAATTACAGCATTGCACCTGTAAAAGCAAATGTATTATTAATTAAAAGAGAGAACGAAATTATTTTCACACAGGAAAGGTCACGAAACACCACTTAAGAGTCCATTCGCGGTTTTTAAGAGCACTTGAGAATCACTACAAAAAAAAATAATCAATCGAAAATTGCAACAAATGTAAGAAAATAATGTGCCATTGTGTGACTTGGTGGCTGACATCTTTTGGCCACAAAGCTGAGTGCCACTTGTATTATTGTTCATTATTCCCATTGTTCTAATGGTTATTTGTTATAAACGGCCATTGCATCGAGCACCATCCAGTAGTTACCGTTTAATTCTTTAGGAACACTCACATTTACCCTAGAAATGGTTATAACCGTGTGAATAATTGAACTCGTATTGATGACTGAGAGCTCTTTGGTTTAAAAATAATTTCTTAAGCCACTTTACGACGGGATCGTAAGGAAACAGAGTTTGTTACGTACAGAATGATGCTCAATGCGATGTCTCGGCAGATAGATTTATTTAACTGTACTCTAAATGAATATGTGCTTAACTTTTATCTTAAGTATGTAACTACACTATTGTATTAGTATAGTAACCTCTGATGATAGTTCTATGTGGTAAATAAGTAAATAAATAAATAAAATTTGTCAAATACACCATTTGTCCTGTAACTACTATTGTATCTAATATAGTAGCAAAATCTATAGTAATAATTTTTATTAATTTTCTTTTTGAGATGCGTGTTATTAACTACTTTGTGTAATGTTTCAATGACATTCATTAATGACAATATTATGACGAATAAAGTAAAGAATAATATGTCTACGCCGATTAACGGTAGAATATGTGAACACAAGTTTAGAATATAACAGCTTAAATGTACAATCATTTTATTGTTTGGCGCCGACTCAAAATAAGTTAATATAAAATTTGATAGTTTATGTAAATAAGCTCAATACTTAAGACTTAAAAGTTTATTTATTTCTTGCTTTTTAGTTCTTTTCGTCGGTTTAATTTTTTGTTAAAAAGATGTTTATTTTATGATTTTTTTTATCATCAGCTCAGCCACATGTGATCATTTCTAAACCCAAAAGTAATGAAAAGTACACAGACTTTTACCTCATAAAGTAATGAAAAGTAAACAGAAACACTATTCGTTCCTACAATTTTCGAGGGTTTCTGTCAATTTTATCAGGATCCCATCATCAGATCCTGACTTCCTGGATATGGGGCCACCCTTGAGGTACGTACCCTATCTAACAAAAAAATCAAAATCGGTTCATAAATAACGGAGAGGGCTGGTCTTAAAATGATGTAACCTAAAAACTCAAGTACTCTTTTCCACTGATATTTTAATTTCGTATCATTATTCAATATGTTCTTCAAATAAAAAAATATGGTGTTAAGCTT
The DNA here is from genome assembly GCA_949752705.1 of Callimorpha dominula. Lineage (NCBI taxonomy): Eukaryota > Metazoa > Arthropoda > Insecta > Lepidoptera > Erebidae > Callimorpha > Callimorpha dominula. The sequence goes on along the minus strand of OX456990.1, from coordinate 29,114,290 downwards.
TTCTTGAATTTATGTGTTAAAAAAAACTATAACATTAAAAAAGTATCGTACTGTAAAAATAGTATTGTACTATTCGTCGAATAACTAGGAGGAATATTCATTTACTTTTTAATCAAAAATAATATAATCATTGTAGAAATGTGAAAAAAAAAGTATTTTAAAGTGGGATTAAATCGGTAGTCACTCAATCACAAATAGATTCCCAGAAACAAAAATACAGACGAAGTTTTTGTTTACTTTCTTTAGTTTGCGTAAACTAAAGAAAGTAAACAAAAAGCACCCGGTAGCAAACGCTGCCACTTCTTTGTTTGTCCGGCCGGCGCGGCGCGCGGCGGTCACTCAGAAGTTAGGATTGCATCTTTTTGCACGCGTAATTGCAGCTTTGCAAAACAGGTAATTACGTTCTGATAATCCCTGTAAGTATCGGCACAAAAGCGGGGATGAGCCGGGTCGGACGGGCCCGGTGCGCGCTTGAGGGTTGCAAACAAAAGGGCGACCAATAATAACATCGGAAAGTCGGTAGCTTCTTGCTTTCAACATTGAGATAGTAAAAAAATGTACTAATACCTTTTTTGTTGTGTTTGGGTCTATAGCGAGGAATTTGCGGCCCAATTTTTTCATGAGTGACTTTTAAGCAGCTGTTGTAATAACAAACATTTTTATGGCGTATTAATCTATAATATGTTGTAGGTACTTAATACATTAATGAGGTGTGGACTCACTTAAATATGAACTCCATAGCCAAATTGAAGTCAGTTTAAATATAATCTTTTATATTAACTACTAGCAGCGCCATGCGGTTTCACCCGCGTAAGTCCCGATCCCGTGGGAATATCGGGATAAAAAGTAGCCTATGCGTTAATCCAGGTCTCCAGCTATCTACATACCAGTTCAGTGGTTTTTGAGTGAAAGAGAAACAAACATCCATCCATCCATGCAAACTTTTACATTTTTAATATTATTAGTGGGGTTAGCCAATCATATGTTTAAATTCGAATTTACTTTATTATTTATTATTGATTACAATACCTAGAGTTACGAGATTGAGAAAGCAAAAGACGAGGCATTTGGCATTCTTTGGAGGAGGCTTTTAATAAAATCAAATGTCTCATTTACGTACTACAACTATTTTTATAATGTATGTAAACTTGATTTTACCACTAAAGGTCTATTTACTAATTTCTCAATTGTTATTTTTCTATTTTGTATTTTTTGTGATGTAGGCATATATGTACGAAGTAAATAAAGCTTTATTATTATTACTATAGGTAACTCGTGAGGTACCTAGGTAAGCAGAGAAAACCCTTTGAGGAAAGGGCACGCTAAAGCTACCTAAGTACGGCTCTGTCTACCCCGAAGGCAAAAGGGCGTTAAGTCATCTTTGTATGTATGTTATAGTATCAACATGGATATAATGTCGCATACGCTACTTTGTTATGAATGACTCCTGCAAGATGATTGCTAACAAACTTAACTCTGTTCGTTATTAGGCGGCCTGCAACAATTTAATGTGGCCCTCTATGCATATGGCTTATTTATATAAGGGCCATATGTTGGTAAGCCTTAGATGAACCATATATATGAAATGTTAGAAACATCTCAGTTTCAGAAAAAAACATGTTGAGAGCTTATCCGAACCGCAACGCTGACACGCATCGGCGGCTTCTGGAGTCCCCCCTGCCGTACCTCATGACTAGGTACATCCCGGAGTGACCAGAGTAATACAATCAGTAATTAAAAAAGAATAACAATAAAATTTATTGTACACCAACAAAAATATAATAATAATAAAAGAAATACATCAGGTGAATATGTACAAAAGGGCGGCCACCTTTGAAGGGACAAATCGACAATAAGTAGATGAAATCATAGGTAGTTTATAAATATAATAGAATATACGTACCTATAATATCTTATTTGAAAAATTTCGGTAAAATGCTAACTGCAAATAATTTAATAAAATGCTAACTGCAAATAATTTAAAAATAAAATAATAGTAATACCTATAACGAAGCGAGGCGTGTACCTAGTCGACAACTGACTTACACCGGTTTTCCAGTCTCCCTTGTAACGATACTAGTAACGATAACGTATGTATGTTGACGAGTAAAAACAATTAAAGATTAAGCCAATAAGCGTGGCGAGAGACCATTAATAGTTGAAAGTTTAACAACTTGACAAATAAGCGAAATTTAATTTCAGTATTAACAGCCGAGTTATTGTTTTCTATCGGAAAATTAATTAAACACAAGCCACGAAACGTTGTCGTCGAGTAATATTCGATTAATAACTAATAAATAGGTGTTTTTCTAGTTATGTAACAAACGACCGCAGCTGAACTGTTTAAGTCCCTTGTAATGCACCTTAATTAAATTTGTATTTTAGAGAATACATTATCAGTTATTAGATACAATAGCTACAATACAATGATCGAGGTCACGGGTGGACTGATGAAAACTCAGCGACGCCTCCGTGAAGTGCGAGTTTCAGCAACTACCCGTAATTGGTCATCATTTTTTTATTTGTACTGTCGACACTTCGACACACTACACTTACGACGTCCGTTGAATGGCGTGTTGGTCTAGTGGTTAGTGACCCTGACTGCTGAACCAGAGGTTCGATTCCCACCCAGGACAAATAATTGTGTGATGAGCATGATTCTTTGTTCTGTGTCTGGGTGTAATTTATGTATAATATGTATGTATTTAGAAATATATAAATATGTTTATCAGCAGTTTGGTTACCATAGTACAGGTTCTGCCTAGTTTGGGATCAGACGGGGCCATGTGTAAGATGTGTGAAGTTGAATGCTGTCGAGGGTGTACTCGCTGATGATAGCATTTGCTGATGACGGGATTCCAATGGCCCATGGGTACCTGCAACTAAAGAGTCACAAGTGGTTGCCGCCCTTTAAGGTGGGAGTTGAGGAAGAGGGGCAAGAGCGGGAAGAGGGGTGGGGGGAGAGAGAGAAGGGTTAGGGCCTCTGGTAACCTCGCTCACGCGGCGAAAAGCAATGCAAGCATTGCTTCACTGCCGGTTTTCTGTGAGACCGTGGTATCACTCCAGTCGAGCCGGACCATACGTTCCGAAGCATGGCTCTCCCACGAAATAAAGTATCAAAGTCGCTAAAGTTTAGAAATAATTTTAAATTATTGGTTATTATTTTTACAATAGAAACAATTAAACTATCTTATCTTCCATTTAAAGACTTGAAATAAAATGTGTGCATTGCACACACACTATTGCATCTGATGCGACTATGAAACATTGTATCCTAGTTATGGATCAGACGGCCATGTGTTAGTTGTGTCAAGTTATTATTATTATTTTATATAGTTACATAGCAAGTTTCATGTTTGATTTTATGACGTACTTATAAATCAAAATTACAAACAAACTAGCTATAGGTCATGACTTTGTTCCGTGGATATTTTGGTGAAATAAATCTCACGGTATATTTTTCCAGTAGTTCCGTTGCCTCATAAACTTTCGCCTTTATAATATTAATAAGATATAATTAAAAACATCAGTAACGAATGAGACAAAGAGGTAATTTTAGATTGGATTTCATAAAAAGTTCTATTTTCTGTAGTTACGCTAAATAATAAAGATTAAAGCATGCTATGTTACCTGGGGTTTAGAATGTCTAATATTTCTCTTAATGTTGATACCTCCTAGTAGGTACAACTTATAAAACAGGGCACTTATATAAACGAGCTGTATCTGACAATGGAACACTTATTTAAAGGGCACGACTCTAGCACGCAGTGACAAAAAGAAGATTTAAAAAAATAAACTATCAGTTTACAAGTTATGACCGTTTATCATAATTGTTATTATGTACTAGCTGCCTCGACAGACTTCCTTCTGTCAAAAGTTATTGATTGACGACAAATGTTTGACAGCTGGGGGGACATGGATTTTAATTATTAGTTAGGTACTCTGTGGTTTGTATAAGAAAAGAAAAGTGTTGTTTTTACTATTTTCTTCGTAATTTTCACGTTTTATCTCTCACTAAGAACCTTCCTTGTGCCTTAACGAAAATATGAAAAAATAATTAGCCGAATTGGTCGAGCTGTTCTCGAGTTTTGCGCTTAGCAACACATTTGGCGATTCATTTTGATTTATATAGATTTAATTAACAAGTTGAAGAATAACAATCTTTTTACGGTTTTCTAAAGCTATCAACAATATATCGCTAAATAAAGTAAATTACCTTGTCGCGTTTCGTATATTGTAACAATATAATAAAAGGTAAACAAAGATGTTTTATAAACAACTTTAGTATCACAAACATCACACGAGTCTTAAGGATCATATTGCCATTGAAAGGGTTACATTTTAACCCTCTCTTCGCCCGCATACACCTACTCCTTCATTCTCCATTAGACAGGAAAGTTACCTACCGCAGTGCTTTATGGTGGTCCTAATTAAAGTACGACATGTGTAACAGCGTATCTACAGCACACGCACAGCACAAATTATAATAAAAATCATTGCAACTATTTTATTAAGCATTTACCTGATGATTTTATACACCATTACATTCTAATTCAAATATTTAACATTTAAATAATATAAATATAACTATAATATTGTGTAGTTAGTAAGTAGATTTGTTTAGTAAGTAGCTTTATACACCTTGTTTGTAACATCTATTGGTAAGACTAGCTTCAAGATTTTATTTGTATACACTGTCGCATTAGGTGTTTATCTGTAATGATAGTGGTTTAAATAAATAAATAAAATAAACAAATAAAAAATAAATTAACACTCAGAACCTATATGGAATTCACTAAATTTTATACTTCTATATGAATAAAATGTTGTGTTGTTCTATCTATATGTTTAAAAATGAATCCCTATTTCCCTTGGTCACGGCATCATGCGTGAGCGGCTGGACTGATTTCACTAATTTTTTTTTTTGTTTGTTATTTTCAGGACAAGAGGTTCTTATGAAAAAAAAAATTAAGAAAGTTGCGGAGAAAATTAGAAAACTTAAACCGCGAAACCGCAGGGCGCAGCTAGTCCTACTAATATTATAAACGTGAAAGTTTGTGCGGATGTATGGATGTGTGGATGGATGGATGGATGTTTGTTACTCTTTCACGCCAAAACTACTGAACCGATTGCGATGAAACTTGGTATGTACATAGCTCGAGACCTGGATTAACATATAGGCTATTTTTTATCCCGATATTCCCACGGGATCGGGACTTACGCGGGTGAAACCGCAGGGCGCAGCTAGTACTATATAATTATGAACGCGATCACGTAATAGGTAGTAGACACCTGTACGTTTCGACCCACAAGCACACCGTACCTCAGTGTAGGTTATTACCAATCCTAACAACACTCCCAACAACAATACTGTTGTTGGGAGTCTTTGATAAAGCTCTTGTAAAAAGTAAAAACAACAACAGTAGACAAGACAGGGTAATTAAACATCCACATTGCTAACTATAGTTTGGTCGTACGTACGTAATAAGGGCAAGCCTATAACTTTCAACCTGGCACTTTCGGAATTAAAGATGAGAAGATTTATTGTTTTTATAATACTAGCAGCGCCCCGAGGTTTCACCCGCGTATATCCCGATCCCGTGTAAATATCGGGATAAAAATTACCCTATATGTTAATCCAGGTCTCCGGCTGTCTACATACCAAGTTTCGTTTAGTTTCCAGTTTTTAATATATATTATATTATACTAGCTAACCGGGCCACGCGTAGTTGTGGTTAAGTTGCAATAACAAAATATTGTGACAATAAATTGGGATTAAAACTAACCACAACTCTGTACAGTTTGGTCCAACTAGAGAGGTACTCAAGTTGGACCAAACAGTAAACAGTTGCACAACTTTTAACTAAAATCGCTTAGGAGTTAATTGCGGACAAACAATGTGACACGATTTTTTTATATATAAACGTTAAGATATACCTGGATATGCCTAGACAACTCAGAGGGTGTTTCTGTTGTAATAGAAAACTCTATCGAGATGATATATATGACTGGACTTGCCTGTTGGTCTAGTGGTTAATGACCCTGACTGCTAAGCCAGAGGTCGTGGGTTCGATTACTACCCAGGACAAATAATTGTGTGATGAGCACGATAATTTGTTCTGTGTCTAATTTTATCTATAATATGTATGTATTTCGTATGGGTGTAATTTATCTATAATATGTACGTATTTAGAAATATAAAGGTATGTTTATCAGCAGTCTGGTTACCATAGTACAAGCTCTGCCTAGTTTGGGATCAGACGGCCGTGTGTGAGAAGTGTGAAGTTATTATTGTTATTCCTTGTAAATAGTTACAAGTTCGAAACATCCGTTAAAATTTAGATAGTTAAGTAAATAAGGAACTAAATCTAACCTAAAAATACATCATATAAAAAAATAATATGCATATTAATTAATCCAGAAAACGATCTATTAGTGTGCCCAGTTTTAGCCGAATCCGCCTAGCCGTTTCAGCGTGCATGAGTAGCTGACATACTACACACCCTCAAAAAGACACTCTCATATGGATATAGAAAATACAAATTTCATCCCCCTTATGTTAAAATATTTCTTAACTCCTCGTTTTCAGCATGTCAAATTAAAACTATTGAATAAAAATCATTCTGTCTCCGACCATGGGTGTTATGTTGATGTTCAGACAGACAAATATACTGTATGTATATTGATGCACATTCAAGCTATGAAACAAACCGTTTTTATGTACTCAAAACAGAATTTTGTATGTTACAGAATACCTATTGTTTATATATATATAGGTATTTTGAATGTGACATGTTTTATATTGTCACGATAGAAAATACAGTACATAGTATTGTTAAACAAGATGAATGGCAAACCAGAATAAGTTAAGTATGATACATACAGACAGATATCATTTATTTACATACTCAAATTCGAATTCAATATCATCACTACATATTATAAAACAAAGTCCAGTTGCTCATAATAATAGCTATTACAATATAGAAAAGCTATATATCTATGTTCTAAGGTTAACACATAATAACTAAAAGATGTACACATTATATGCTCTGCTACCCGTGCGAAGCCGGGGCGGGTTGCTAGTTATTTCATTAAATTGATTATCAATTATTCGAAATCGTCAATTTAAAAAATAAGTATTATAAAAAAATATTATAAATCAACACACACAGAGTCACCGCAACAATAGTTTGTTTTGTCAAATGTAAAATTTTTACAGAAAAAAATGTATGGTGGTAAGTGGTATGTGTATGATGTAATCTTGACAAAATCAAGGAGTTTATGACCGTTGTTAACTGAGATAAATATGCCATATTTTTTTGTAAAAAACCCTAAACGGCCACAAGCTGAGACGCCATCTTGAATCAATTGTCTTTGATTGTCTTAATTTATATTAAGTATTCAGCATCAAATAACAATTTTAAATACAATACGATATAATTATTTCCACATGTACCTGACAATCAGATGGGGAACGATGTTGCTACAATGATTTGATTAATTTACTGTGTTGGTAAAGAATTTATTTATCAATTAATAGTACACAATATATGCGCTTCGGAAATTAGGACAATTAAAACGGTAAAATTAATGGCTGCAGACACGATATTGGACTTTAATTAAAACATATGCAATGCAATATGAAAATATTTTTTCGCATGAATAAATCACATTCGCTTCGGTGCGTAGCAAGCATGGAGAGATCGGTTTTATATTCAATATAAACTCTTCTATATCATTAACCTTTTGTACAATACTGAGATAACTTAGGGACCACAAGCATAGACCAAAGATATTCTCACTAGACTTGCAACAAATAGTGTACTCGGCCATATACCGAATACCGAATATTCTGCAGGCTTCCTGGCCGAATAGCCGATTATTCGGCAAAAACATTCGGCTGACGCGTGGCAGGAAACTTTTATGGACACTTTGTTTCTTTGTTATTGTTGCTACTTTCCACTATTTTAACGCCTCCCGCAATGACCTATCCATATACTTTTATGGATTGCTACGAGGAGTATTCTGCAGAGAAAGCATAACATGGGTTATGCTTTCTCTGCAGAATACTCTTTGAGACCTCAAGATCGAGACATCGAAAGATAAAACTCAGTTGCAGCTATTGTCGGAAAATTCAGAAATATTAGTTCTCTGCAGCTCAATCTTCCAGTGCTAAATTTTTATTACAATTCAAAGGCATGGACAGATATTGTTTTTTCACATTATGGAACTAACATATATGTATGAGTGTTTTATTGAGAGAACAAAAATAAAGAGTACCAAAAAATGAAATCAAATTAATCGTTTTCTTTTACAAAAATCTCAGACTACAATAAATAAAAATAGATACATATACGTACTCTCACGCCTTATTGCTGTCATCAGACCTTTCTTAGCCCTTCTTCAGTAGGTATATTGCTGAGCTGGACAGTGTACATCATTCGAGGCCTACTTGCATCGACTCATCCACTCACAGGAGCCCCTAACAAAAAGCGTAGTAATCAGTATGCGGCCGAATAGTACCTATATATTCGTTATTTTGCCGAATAGTATGAAAGTACGCGAATAGGCCAAATACCGAATATTCGTTGCAAGCCTAATTCTCACCAGTTTTCGTGCAATACGGTTTGAGTGCAATGTGGGTATTTAAATTCAGGTACTTCGTTGGTCGCAGAATTCACCATTTTTTCATGTATCACGTGAAACTTGGCAAAAAAATCTACCAACTATTATAATAAATACTCTGTGGTGTATATTTGTAATTCATCGGTTTGAATTCTTTAAGTTGGTTTGAATTAACTTCTTAGTCAGTATGTGATAATAATTTTATTAATCAGTAGGTATAACACTTGTATTTAATCTATAATTCAGCCTTTCATATATATAATTGTAAGAAATTAAACGCACAAAAAGAAAGTTAAATTATTCTGAAACTTTTTATCTTTTTGTTACTTACCTTGTAGCTTGTAACTGTAATGTGCGTGTAGCTTACATTACATTTTCACGAACTCCATTTTCACGAACACAATATACTACCCGATACATTTGTATGTATGTATGTGTGAGTCTCGTCAAAATAATCGTTGCCAATTTTTACTGACTAAGAAATCCGAACTTGATGAGAAATGAGTTGTAATATAAACACACTCACTTAAATAATATTCACTAAAATGTCACTTCACTATTCGGAGATAGTAAAAGAATCCGATTTACGACTACTCCACGTCAGGGGGATGGTTGTGGATAGAGTGACTCTCGCGCAGCCTCGCAGGGGTCGGTAGGGGCGCGGCGCGGGGCAGCACCGCCCATTCATTGTCCTTTTCAAGTTCGAACCCATTTATTTCTCGATGATCACTTATTGACAAACGTTTCGCACCTATTATTACTTGTTTGGGTAATTTTTATTTTTGATTTATTTATTTATCATTTATCTATTTAATATATATTTTTTGGTGAATTAGTTATGTGTTAAATTTATGTAACATACTTCCCTATGCATTTATGTATATCTTATTTCTTTTTTTTACGGAAAAAACGGAATGCTACTATAGTTGGTTGATATAATATTAGTTAATACTTCTAAAACCATAGAATAGGCATTGCAGTTTCTTCTGCCTCTCGACAGAATCAGCATGTTATGCCTTCGCTCAACTTTAGGTAGAACATATGTACGATCTGTTATCGTAAATACAAATAGTTTTTAGCTTTTGTCACGTTGCGACCTACTTTTGGGCGCGCGTTGTTATTGTTATAAATACATTAATGAATACTACGTTAGTAAGTTAGTACGCTACCAACTATTACACCTACAAGCACAATCAAGGAAGGATTCGCTACTCTGTACATTTTTATATACCTGTACTTTACCTTAGAATTTACTATTTACGTTTGGTTGTTTTGTCTGCGTACTGAATTAACTAATTAACAACTATCCTAGACTGTAAAAGCTAACAGGCCCGTACAACATATATTTAGTCAAGAAATAACATCAGATGGCTGCTGTGCAGACCTTCGAACAATGATGCCGAAGCTCACAGAATAACAGCCCTCTCGTCAATCGGTCTTTACCATAATTGCTCCAAGATTACCCCAGATATCACATTGCTCTAGACAAAGGTTTAACACTACAAGTCCTGTAATCAGAAACCATCCGTCATCCTCAATTCTCGCCGGACCTTATTCCAATCGACCAGCATTTTTTCCACAGTTTGGACAATTTTTGCCACGAAAAAAAAAATCTTCTCAGGAAACAGTACAAAATGCCTTCACATCATTTGTGGATTCCATGTCATCAGAGTTCTATCGCAGGGGTTTCAATGGTATTTTAATTAGATGGTGGAATTAGGTAGATAACGAGAGTCAATACTGTGATTAAAAAAAAAATACGATAAGTAGGAAACAGCAATTTCATACTTTTATCCCTCAACACTGAAACGTAAACCAAAACAAATATGTGCCTGTTCGCAGATAAATTAGTGCAAAATCAAAACATTCCTAAAACGTAGGTACTTGTTTGTACAATTTCCATTTTCCATTCCATTTTTTAACATTGACAGAACGAATTCACAGAGCTCAAAGGTTAGACTTTACCTCTATTAACAATGTTTACTTATTCAACGTGTTATACAAATGTGCATTACATAATCGTTATGTATAGCCCATAAATAGTTAAGCCAGGGTATAAAAAGATTGCAATAATATTCAATTTATTATCTTAATTTCAATGATTTTCTTTATTAATATATACTCCTTATAGTTTCATTGGCGTCAGCAATCTTACAAAACGTTAGCTTTAACTAAAAAAAAAAAAAAAAAAAAATTTGCTTAAAGATTTCAGTAGCAGTTATGGCAGCTCGCGACAGATTTTATCGATCAATCGTATCACGTATGCCCTTCAAGTTGTTGATTATATAGTAGGTTTAACTAAAAAATGGATCTAAGCGAGATCGTGGGCATGTAGCGTGCAATGTCATATGCAATCGCAAAAAAAAAAAAAATTAATCAATCGAATCACGTATGCCATTTATGCCTTGATGAAATTTTGAAAAATAAATCCAGCGGACAAGCATCGGCATACGTCTAGGTCGGGTCCCTGTGGCTGAAGTCAGTCCTCGCAATTGTAAAAAAAAAAAAAAATCGCCAATCGAATTATGTATGCCGTGTACATACTAAATATTTATATTAATTGTGAAAATAATTTGTCAAATAACTAGTCGGCATCCGTTTAAACTTGTGCCAACATATTTCAATTATCGCGTTCGTACAATAAAATTTATTTTTGGTGCAACGCTACATGTCCCGCTCTCACCGATCTTGCTTAGATCCATTTTTTAGTTAAACCTACTATATAATCAACAACTTGAACTTGAACTTGATACGTGATAGGATTGATCGATAAAATCTGTAGCGAGCTGCCGGTCTATTAGTTGTAGTTTCAGGTTACTCATTGGGTTAACAACCTTTTGTAACACTTTGTATAATTATACTAACCATTTTAACATAATAAAATATATGATGTATGGTTATGTAAACCATGGGTGATTCATGGGAGTCGTCGACCGGAGTGATACCACGACCTCACAGAAAACCGGCAGTGAAGCAATGCTTGCAAATTTTTTTGAGTGAGGTTACCAGAGGCCCTAACCCTTCCCTAACCCCTCCCTTCCTCCTTTTTTTTTATTTGTAGGTGCCCATGGGCGGCCGTAGTCATTTACCATCAGGTGACCCGTCTGCTCGTTTTCCCCCTATACCACAAAAAAAAAAAACAGTAAATTAATCCAATCTTAGTATACCCCCCCACCCGACCTTAGTAAAATCCAGAATATCTAAATTAAACACAATAAATAATAGGACCCACGGAACCTACTCCGGTACATTTCCATGGAAGGTCTTTAAGTTATGGGCCCGGAACAAGTCGCATTTTCGGGAGGCGTGGGCCTTTTTGCTCTTAAAACGGCACTCAGACTCTCCGGCACCGTACCGGTCTGTAGGAAGGGATAGTAATAGTAATCCTCTCTCATTCCCTTTTCCCCGTTTCTTAAATGCTCGTTGACGCTGACGTTCTTAAAACGAGGCGCTGGTATCCTTTATCTAATTCAGGAATCGGTGCTTTAACCTCACGTTAATTTTATCATGCAGTGTTGACAAACCATTGTAGCGTACAACTATTTTTGAAGTGACAACTTCTTTAGACACATGGGCACTTTTGGTATGAGTAAAAACTCTGAACTCGCGTGACCGTCACGCTCAGATACATAATGTGCGTGTGTGTGTGTGTAGAATAATTGAAGTTGACATCGATTCAATTATTGAAATAAATATTGCTCTTAGTTTCAAAATTATATAAACTAACTATACTATATGCGTCTATCATCTAAATCATTGGTTCTTAACCGGTGGTCCGCGGACCATTGGTGGTCAGTGGAAGCATCCCAAATGGTCCGCGGAGCTATTCTAAGGCCGGTCACACATTGTAAGAATTTTTCGGAAAGAAACCTTTTTTAAATGGACTTTCAGAATGGCAGAATTCTGATAGTCCGAAAGTCCATATAAAAAAAAGGGTTTCTGCCAGAAAAATTCTCATAATATTGGGCCAATCTAATAAATAAGTAACAAAGAGTCGACACAACAAAAAGCTTTGACGATGAGAACATCTGTAAAAATAGTTAACTTCATTAAAAAGAGTGCACTCAATACTCGGCCCTTTCAAGCAATTGTGTTCTGATATGAACTATGAACACGAAAATCTACGCTTCAAAGTAAACATGCTGCCGAGGTTGTACGAACTAAAAATATTCTTAACTAATAAAGAAAACAAAGAGTTGGTTGATCAGTTCTGTGAGTCCGAATTTAAAATACGTTTTGCATATTCAGTCAATTTTTCACGCAATTAAATAAATTTAAACAAGTGCAATTGCGAAAAAATTTGAAGTAGCAAGGCATAAGCAATATATTTGCGTACGAAGATAATATCAGGTCGTTTATCGCTAAAATCGAGCTATGGATCAACAAGGTCGAAAGAAAAAACTATTCTGCGTATGATATGCTCAATCAAATTGTTGACGGACAGGGTCCTGAGATTATAGGGGAAATACAGAAGAACAGTATATTCCATTTAAAAAACTTAAAAAGTGAATTCAATCGCTTTTTTGTCTGACTGCGAAGACAAAAGTATTCAGAAACAAATCCGCGATCCTTTCATTGTCAACGTTACTTAGGTGCTTGATGAAATTCAAGAAGTGATTGAAATGCAACACGACATTATCCTAAAAGATACATTCGAATCAGGAATTAATCAATTTCTTTACCAAAACTTACGTATACTTACGTAAATATACGTCTATACCGAGACATTGCTATACGTTACCTAACTTTATTTTCATCGAAATATCTATGCGAGCAGGGGTTCTCGGCGCTTTTGATTATTAAAAGAAAGCATCCAAATGGGTTGGATGCCACTGCCGACATGCGTTTGGTTTTGAGTGACACTGAACCATGTACTCGTATTCAGAGGTAATTATGCGATAACAAAATGTTATTAAAATCTGGAAGTAACTGTAATGTGGAATTATCGTAAAAATTAAAATACTGTTGGCTTTGAATAATTTAATGCGTGTTTCATTTATGGGTAGATAGAAGAACGCTTTATTTATTTACATTACAGAACTGTACATTCCCTCCAAACCAATAAACCGATGTATTAATTATGTATTCCGTACGCAAATTGAAATTAAATGTTATAACTAAATATTTTGTGTACTATTGATTTCCTATTTTTCAATCATTAAGATTAAAAACGCAATTTTAATACCCTAAATCGAAATAAAATCCAATAATTTTTGGTTAAATGCCTAAAAACAGAAGAAAGTTTCACTTGCATCGTGGTTTCATAAAAACACAAAATTGTTTTTTTTTTTACATTTGTGTCTTAGAGTTTGGGCGTTGGATTACAAACGGCATATTACCTGCTTTCCGTATGACTCGTATCACCGTCTGCCTGCCATGTATGTAAGCAACCAGCTGGTTGCTTACATACATTTAATATTGAACGGCTAATCACAATATCGATTCTCCCCTTTTTAGGCTAATTCTATAACATAGTTTGTTTATTCTATCATTTTTAATACTACGTCGGTGGCAAACAAGCATATTTTTACATGCATGAACTATTAAAATTTTAGTTTCGGGCCCACTTTTATGATAAAAAATATTTGTATAATAAATATAATAATTGTAAAATACATTATAAGTATATATATATATATACATATAAATACATATATTTTTTATAAGTTTTAGGAACACGCACAACACTTATTCGTATAAGTCACTCGACTGACAAAAACCTCAAGAGTTCATCATTGTATAAATAAATAATAGTTTAAAAAAACTTAAAAAAACACGCTTTTATAGAAAATCCAACAAAAAAAGTGAAGTGGAGCTAATATAAAGCGTGTAAAAAATAACATTTCCCTTCCCTTCGGAATACAATATAGTCAACGACTAGTTTTGCTACTCAATTAATTAAAAGCACATTAAAATGTTTAAAAAATTAGGCCTCCATCCATGGTATACTCGTACATCTACGATAATCGTCTTCTACTTAGTGTAGAGCTCAAACTCGTAGCTGTTTAAAAGTGCTACGGGCACCGTAGACTTTCATAGTTCGGCCTGCGAGCGGGCAAGCTCCGTTCTGTGCCGAGTGTAACGTTGCAGGTCATATCTTTGATAGAGATTATTATCATCGATGGCTCGGCTCATACAAACAGTTAATTTCATAAAAAAAATTAAAGCAAGAAAAGACGCCTTCAGTCACTTCAGCCAGTTATGTTTAAATATATTTTTTTTATTATAAAATAAATATAATCTCAAAATATTTAAGTCGGATACACTTGTAATCTCACTCATTGTAATTTTGTAATAATAAATATATTACCTAGTTTAAAGTATTGCGTCGAAGCAAAGCAATCTGCCGACTAATTTTTATAAACAAAATAAGCGGCGGTAGCGTAATTGTTAAGGCGTCGGACTCAAGTGGTTGCGGGTTCGAACCCCACCCGGTGCACTACCGACGTAAACCCACTCCTAATACAAGCATTTAGCTTAGCTGGAGGGGCTAACAAGAATAGTAGTAATGTGTTGCAACCCACGTTGACAATGAAATTTATTGCTTAGCATATTTTAGAATATTTTCGATTAAAAAACAATCTACTCACAATACAGGACTCACAACAGCTGAACAGGAACGACACGCACAAATTTATTATATTCTACAAGTATTACAAAACAAAAGATTTTTTTAAATAGTTATTGAACATTATAATATTTTGTAGAACAAAGTAACTGTTTATTTCGGAACAATATTTTAACAATTATTATAAAAAGTGGACCAAAATGTTATAAACTCTTCACCGAATTTTGGAGCAGCGTTCCAGCGTTACAGTCGGTTCCGTGGTCGCGTGGAAACTGATATGCAATACTGCACATTAAATGAAATACACACATCCAGAAAGTCTAAGCAACACGCATCATTTACAGAAACTCTCTGATATTTTATTTTTTCTTAGCAAAGTAGATTGGTATACAATCTTTTTTGTTCTTGGAAACATATGCTGGCTGATTTAACAAAAAAAAAACTTTTCGATTGTGTTTTGTTTTCATTAAAATAAAAGCTAATCATTTCTTCCCGACTTCATGTGTTTTCGTTGCTTGATAAATTTGGGACATGCTCTAGAGACGAGAGAGAGTGTTCTAGAGAACCTGGACGGAGTGTCGATAACCCAACAACTGAAAGACTTGTTAAAATTCCATTGGGAGCGATTGCCGATCAGACAAACAATCTTATAAATTCAATGAAAATTGTTGCCGACGTATTAAACAGAGGCGGCCACACTTTGTATTGAATTAGCAAAATAATTAAAAAAATGTCCTTATTTAATTTTGTAAAACATTAACAGGTTAATTTCTTTTTAACTTTATTTTATACTGTGTGTTACGGTACACATATTGTGATTAAACGAACAATTGAATGAAGGATTTTGTTGCTTTAGTCACTAATGCATAGAAGAATGCTTAGTTATTATTTATAAAAGAAATATAAATATATTACAATTGTAAAAATCGTTTAAAAATTCAAAACCGTACATGTTGCCTAGACTTTTTTGATGTGTGTAGATTAATCTCGCAACGCGGTACATCGTACCAAGTCGAGAAAGACCCTCCATATTTCGTGAAGATGATTATATGTTAATCGTATGTTTGTAAATAATAATTGTTAATTGTCTCTAATTAAATAAATCCACATATCTTTTGGTAAAGATTTTGTATCGTGAAATCGTGTGATTTTAGTGTGTATTTATATAGATGATGATTTCGTTTCACCCTATTAATATGGCACCCGAAATATTCTTCAAGATGTATAAGGTAACTAATCTTACTTCATTATAATTGTTTTATATTATAACTGTTGGTCTAGTGGTTAGTGACCCTGACTACTAAGCCAGAGGTCGTGGGTTCGATTCCCACCCAGGACAAATAATTGTGTGCTGAGCACGATTCTTTGTTCTGTGTCTGGGTGTAATTTATGTATAATATGTATGTATAAGTATGTTTATCAGCAGTCTGGTTACCATAGTACAGGCTCTGCCTAGTTTGGGATCAGACGGCCGTTTGTAAGATGTGTGAAGTTATTATTATTCCTCTTTATTCAACTTAATACTTATAAATTACATTTTTAAATATGTACAAAACAATATATGTACCTATTTAAAAATATAAAAAATAGTAGACCACCGACATCAGATACAGGGACCAAGACACCAGTGGTTAGGGCTCCAAAGACAGGAACCTCCTCACTATACGTGCCGTGTCGAGAACAACTGCCTTCTGCATCAGTCCCTTGATCCAGCCGTCTAACGCGAGCCTCTTAAGGTGTTGGTCTAGGCTTTTGGCTATTAGATATGACAATCGGAACAATGATCGCCGAATCGACATTCCACATATCGACAATCTCGTGAGACAAATCCAAATATTTTATTTGTTTATCTTTTTCAACTTTCACGAAGTTCTCGTCATGAGGAACAGCGATATCGACAATCATTGCGCGGCGCTCTAATCGGTCTATCAGCACTATATCAGGTTTATTGACAACAATAGTTCTGTAGTTATTATTATTATTATTGGCTAAAGCGAAACAAGTGGATACCAATCCACTCCGACATGAGCACTTAGCATAGGTAGGGTTAGGTAGGTAAGGTAAGGGTATTGTGTAATAGGAATAGAAGTAATGCTCGGTCCAACCAACTACAATTCTTTTATTAAAATAACTTAAAAAAGGATTTACTTATTCAGTCTTAATAGAAAATGTGATTTGGTTAGACGGTTGAACGGAGAAGTAATAAATCAGCAAAGATTTTTTTAATCTCGTAATAATAATATCATGTCAATGAAATCATTGACAATAGAATCACCGCTTGCATTTAATGTGACCGGAGGCACAGACAACAAAGTAGGGTGCCATCTTTGAATTGATGTCATTCCTTCTGCATTCTGATTGGTCGTTGGAGGCAATAGTGCACCATAGGGGTTCTTTTATTTTTAATGTAGGGCCACTTTGCACGGATTACCTTTTGTGTGTGTGACTCGGGTTGCCTTTGTGACTAGCTAGTCATTTTTTAATCGTTCATTACGGTTTTGTTTGTCAATTCAATAAAGTAGTAGTTGTTTTGGGGTGAAGTGGAATACTTTTATTAAATCTGATTGTAGAATATCTTCCTTTTGTTCTTCACTAGTGTATTTAGTTAAGATCCCTATATGTGAAATATTTGTTTTACGCGACGTATAAAACTGTATTATATATCTTTTTTTTAAATAAGCAATTTTTAATATCTAATATATTTAATAATATATTAAAAAGCGGTTATTTGAAAAAAAAAGACGTGTGGTTTTATACGTCGCGTAAAAAAGGTATACCTCAAAATATCGTTATAAAATCGGCTAAAATCGATATTTCTTATAAATTCCAACGGGCTCATAAACTTAAATGTTTTTTTTTAATTTTCTAAGCTGCTCCGACTAGTTTTAGTAATTAAGGCCAAAAAATAATGGTCGTTAATAACTTAAAAGCTTAAAACCATCTCTCTGAAATTTATATCACTTTTTAATATCATCACAAACTACAATTTCAGAAAGTTTCAGACTTCCACGTAAGTTCCTTTCAAAGTTATAAATATTTAAAAAAATACTCTTTTCTCACTTTGACCTTCATTTGCTGTTAAACAAAAGCACTTAGCGACTTTGAACAGACTACGGGTATCGAAAGTCTTAATCAGCGCATTTTTTTTCAATTTATATAAAAATAAAACTGCATGGTAATCGAAATATCCATTTTTGATCATAAAACAGCTAAGTTGACTGGGCTATTTGTATTATCCTGTTTATGAGGTCTTCGCGTCATTGTCGCTATTTTCCCATACTTCGGGGAGAAGTAATATTATATAACGGTTATCAATTGTAAAAAAAGAGGAATTACTAAAATTATACGTCTATATATGGAATTGCAGTGAAAAACCAAATAGCAAATGTAGAGGATCAGTTACTATATTGCTATGGTATTTTTATTGTAAACTTAACTTGTCCATTCATATTTATAAATTTCATATAAAAAAAAAATTATGTAATTACACAGCATACAAATACAAGTATTAAAAAAAAATCTATATATATACATACATTACGAGGAACAAATTTGATTACCATGAAAAGATTATAGTGAGTCAACCTTAGAAGATAGACATAATGTTGACGCGGACTTTTAGGTAGATTTCTGAGAAAAGTCTACTTGGGACCTGAGGGGAGGGGGAAAATCAAAATTTGTTGGAAAAAAAAAACATCAGCTCCGAAACTGTAAACATTTTTACAATAGGTATTATTTTTAAATGAAAGCTAATTTTAGGTAGATTTTCAAAGAAACGTCTAGTTATGATCCATTGACCCCAAAACAACCGCCAGTTAAAAAGTATATATGTATGTATATATGTATATATATGTATGTACCTCAATTTTACCGGCACGATAGAGGTCGCAATTATGCACCGATTGCTTTCAAAACTGGACGACAAATCAACAGGGCAAAAATGAAGGTTAAGTTCGTGAATGGGGAAAATTCTCCCAAAGAGGGGGACTGGGGGGCAGATTTAAAAAAAACAATACGAAATCTACCTCTGCGGGACTGCTGCCGTAGTAGTAAAATAAAATAAAACCGGGCGTTTTATTTTATTTTACTTTACAATGTAGACATTTAAACTTTTTAATACAACTTATATTTTTGGAGATAAAAATAAAAAAAACACGAAATCAACCTCTGCGGGCCCGGATTTTTTTTTTACGCAGCGCACGCAAGGGAAGCTTTCAAAAGGAATAATTTTGCCTGTTTTTTTTCAACATTTTTCATTGATGCTCCGCTTGTATTTGTCGTAGCGTGATGTAATATAGCCTTCCTCGATAAATGGACTATCCAATACAAGAAGCATTTTTCAATTCGAACCACTAGTTCCTGAGATGAGAAACAAACCACTCTTCAGCCTTATAATATTAAGTATAGATTAAGGAAATATTTGGTGACGCGACCTTCAAGTGTACTTCGTTTCCCTTCGCTGAGTTGTATGTGGTGAATTAGGGAGTACGAATACTACTACAAACCTTAAGCCAATATTGAATGCTTTGCTAAATGACAAGACAAGCGAAACATATTATGTGACGCTGTATAGATTATTAAAGTCTCAATTTCCAAATTGGACTCCCCAGCAGTACCGCTGTGATTCCCAGCAGTACCGCTGTGATTCCCAGCAGTACCGCTGTGATTCCCAGCAGTACCGCTGTGATTCCCAGCAGTACCGCTGTGATTTCGATCGTGCAGCGTTAAACGCTGTTGTTACGGTTTTACCTGCTGTAATCTTTGTTGGTTGCTATTATCACTGGTCTCAAGCTATGTGGTGAAATGGGAGAATTAAAAAAAAAGTAAACAAAATCAGGAAAAGATTGGTTGGGTTGTGTTCGGTCTTACCTCTACTACCCAATGAAAGCTTACACACTTTGTAATATGGGAATAAATACAATTGCAATATAAATGCATAGAAAAAACATATTTTTTTTATGGTATAGGGGGCAAACGAGCATACGGGTCACCTGATGGTGAATGTCTAAATAACTCAATTTGAATTTGTATTGAATGTGTTGTGAAACAAAATTGTAACTCAATAGTCACAAGTGCGTTGCCGCCCTTTAAGGTGGGAATAGGGGAAGAGTGGGAAGAGGGGAGAGGGGGATTAGAGGAGGGATAGGAGAAGGACGGGAATAGGGAAGAGGGAAGGGTTAGGGCCTCCGGTAACCTCACTCCGGCGGCGAAAAGCAATGAATACATTGCTTTACTGCCGGTTTTCTGTGAGGCCGTGGTATCGAACGGAGTCGAGCCGGCCCATACGTGCCGAAGCATGGCTCTCCCACGTAATTTATAAGTTTTGAAATAAGGGATGTAAGATTCTTAGTTTTCGCAAACAGACATAGAACGACTAATGTGTTGGAAGCATAGCGCAGTAAAATTAATAATAAAAAAAAGTCTTTTAATTTCATTACATAAACATTTAGAGTTCAAACAAACTATCTTGTTGTAATACAAATTAGTGCATTCTTATCTATATTTAACTAATATCTATGATTTAGTTAATTAGTATTAAGTAATTTCTTATCTGTTTATTACTGCTTATTAAATTATATTCATACATTTTTTTAACTGTTTTACATATTTTTTAATGTGTAAACTATCCTACTTGTGTATATATAATAAATATATATATATTTTTTTTCCTACCTAGGTATACTATTCTATATTATTATAGTTATTTATGTAACTGTAAGAACCTCTCTGCGGGTAAAGGCCTCCTCCAAAAAGCTGTCCAGTCGTCCCTGGATTGGGCTGTTTGCAACTAGTTGGGACCAGTTCAGATTTTTGTGTGACGTATTCTTTGCATTTTTCAATACTTAGCATACTACATAATAATATAATATAATAATAACTTCACACATTTCACACACGGCCGTCTGATCTCAAACTAGGCAGAGCCTGTACTATGGTAACCAGTATCGGTTTGTAGTTCCCAATATCATTCGGGGATCCGAATGATATTGGGAATCTAACCATTCGGATCATCATCTTTTTTATAAATAAGAATGATGTTAGATTCCGACCATTGACTCTATGACCTGCCAGTTTCTAAAATATGGTTGAAAAAGCTTGTCAGGGGTACAGCTAGGGTGGAAGACGCTGTTTTTTTTTATGTGATAGGGGGCAAACGAGCAGACGGGTCACCTTATTTTAAGTGACTATCGCCGCCCATGGGCACCTGCAATTCAAGTGTCGCAAGTGCGTTGCCGGCCAAGGGAGGGGGAGAAGAAGGGAAGGGTAGGAGAGGGAGGGAGGGAAAAACAATGAAGCATTGCGTAACTGCCGGTTTTCTGTGAGGCCGTGGTATCACTCCGGTCGAGCCCATACGTGCCGAAGCATGACTCTCCCATAGTTTTTAGAGTTTCGTTCGTAATCTTGTCAGTACGGGGACTTTTCTCTAATTCCATCTTCTTATCGCTCCAATAATCTCTAGCTCACTAATAGGATGGACGATCTTTGTACATATAGTGTTGTTGTTACTGTGGGGGCTAGTGGTGGTATGTATGTTGTAGTTTTTGTCGTTACTGGTATACAGTGTTGTACAAAAATCTGTTGTAACCGTTATGAGGTTACTTCTAGTATATAGGCTTTTGTGACCTTTTCAAACTTTTTATCTTATTTATTAGGTCTGAGCTCTTTAAATTTTGTGTGCTCCCCAAATGCTCTTTGTGCTTTTCTATGATGCTTAATCGATACTTTAAGTAGTCTCTTGATGTATTTGTTGACCAGTTTTTCGTAGATCTAGTCTTTGCTATAGGTCTTGTAGTGCTTTTCTTCTCTCCGATAACGTTAATGTTTTGTGATGGAAGCATTTTGTACCTGTGTTTTGTGAGCCTTGAGATCGTGTGTATTATCAGAAAAATACTCGTGTCACGTTCCAAGGCCTATTTATAAGTTCACAAGGGATCAAGATTTTAGTCTAACAAATAAATTCGATTTTGAAACGATTACCACTCCCTGCCCAAATAGTTGCTTAGACGGCTAAATCATAAAACTATATTTACGTTTGTTACGAATTGCGATCGATCGATTGAGAATGCCCTTTATGATGATAAAATATTTAAGTTACTGCCATCAGGTAACAAGAATCGTCGTAGACCAGGAGTCGGCAATGTTTCACATTTTTATCTAAAAAAAAAGTCATATACAATTATTTTTACGGCGAACAACATTTTGATTCATATTTTTATCCCTAACAACTCCAAGTATGGGGTGTCCCAAAATATTATGTATATGAGGCCTAAAACAAAAAAGAAGGTCATCAAATTCTTTCTACGATGAACAATTACTGGCTCTTTAAAAACTTAGAAATTTTGTAAATTGTAATTTTGACTCTTGTGACTCAAAAGGTTGCCGACCCCTGTCGTGGACAGTACATTTATTATGACTACACACATACAGGGGATTAAATAATTAAACTTCAAATCTTATATATTTGCACCGGACATACCACCAACTAATAATATTATTAACAAATCGATTCCTCTTGTCATTTCAGAAAACGAACAAAACAATCACAAAATAGAGTTTACAGATCTCACCAAAGTGAACATGACAAATTGTCAGTGTGGGAGTTCTAATGAGTGAGAGTGGAATATCATTGCGAAAGTCAATTGTAAGACAATGAGCAGTATTCATAAGTGTCAGGACACTCAGGACTAACCAGTGCGCGGGTTGAGTATCCGAGAATAAAGCGACATCGCCTATTTGAATTCATTGAACCTTATAGAGAAATTAATCTTCTTCTTTCTTTTTCAGGAATCAATATCAGGAACAATTAATTTTGTGTGTACATTATGTAATAAGTATACATACATTGTTTTAATTTCCAGTTAGTTATCAACTTTGTTTTGTACTAGATTTTGTATCTAATTAATTATCAATCTTTCTTGTCTGGAAGCATGCACCAATATATATAATTGATATGATCGAAGGTACAGGCAAACCCATTATTATATTATGTTACCGGCAATCTCTATAATTCAAGTATTCTATACAATACCTAGAATATGTAAAAGAAAAAAAAGATTAATACTAAAGACCTGGGGCGTTCAGGCCATACATGTGTGAAATATTATGAATATTATTGTCCATGGTTCACACTGAAAGTTCTAAAACTTTACCTACACTTTTTACTCATAATGAACTTTTTTTAAATCAATAAATTATTATTAATAAAAAAGTAATCTTTAAAAAAGTAACCTAGTATCTACCTTTCTATAACTACAATAAAGTCACAATAAAATTATCGTGAAACTTTTCACTACTAGCCCACACGTCTCTCACTGCTCTCGTCTTTTACACACATTAACGGTTGTGTATTCGGTATTGTAAGGAATAACTAGGCAAAGTATAAAATAATTGACATTTGATAAATTACCTAAATGTTTTAAGTATTCTATACATTGCCTAGGTCCATACCTAGGCAATATAATTAGCCACGCAATATAACGCTGTGAGGTGTCTGTACATTGTATATTAGTTCAGTACCAATTCAACCAACGATAAAGGACCCCAGAAGTCAATGTCAGACAGCCACTTGAAGAGCTCACCGGTTATTTTCGCAATAATGTAAATTTATACTGTTTTTCATACACATTGAAAACTGGACTCGACTGGCCTGATGGTCTAGTGGTTAGCGGCCGTAACTGCTAAGCCAGTGGTCGTGGGTTCGATTCCCACCCAGGACAAATAATTGTGTGATGGGCATGATAATTTGTTCTGTGTCTGGGTGTAATTTATCTATAATATATATGTATTTAGAAATATATAAGTATGTTTATCAGCAGTCTGGTTACCATAGTACAGGCTCTGCCTAGTTTGGGATCAGACGGCCATGTGTGAGATGTGAAGAGTTATTACATTTATAATAAACTTTTTATTGTACTATTGTATACACATAATATTAATTTAAAACAATTATATCGACTTCATAAAATTTAGACCACAAAAAAAATAGTAGGTCTCGACTTTTTAGATGTACTGTTTTTACGCTGTGTAATTTAAATGATATACAAATACTTCAAAGTTTTTTAATAAAATACTTCTTCGCTATATTCAAAGGCCTTAAAAGAGCTACAATCATTTTGTAAGCTTCGCAGCCAGATCTAATGGTATAAGCGGTGAAGGAGTTTTGAGGATAAAAAATAGACTAATAGAATTTTACCGAAATCATTTGAAAATCAATAAAGCCATTTCCGACATATTTTTTTGACTTCTTTAGGCACGTTGGACACTTTTAGTACGGTGAAAAAGCACTCAACTCGCGTGACCGTCACTTTACGTTTTCACTTCTGACGTAATCCTGGTATTTAGACAATATGAATTTATGAAGATATGTAGTTTGAAACTACGAATATATAGGTACAATAATTTCATTTACGTACGTTGACTGACACTAGGGCTCGACATTCCGTTATGTAGCCGCCTGATGTTCAACAGGCAGCCAGGGGTGCCGGTATTCTTGGGAACTACCTTCTTAGGTAATACCTGAGCCACTGCAACCCACCCACCTGTCACTTCCGCTCGACTACTTTCTGTGGGGCTACATGAAATCTCTGGTCTTTAAAGATAAACCACTTTGCATACAATTGCTGCCCTGGAGGCCAACATAACTTCACAAAATCCACCCCCATTCATACTCATTTTCACAGGTTGTTTTATTTAATTTTAAAGTTCGAGCGCTCTTAATGAACACCGCAAATTTTAACGTGGGAGCTGCATTCCTTTTAACTAGGGCTGATATCCGTCCGGGTTTACCCGGATTTGTCCTAGTTTAGAGGGCGTCCGGGGAGCGTATTAACGGGGTTTTTAAAAAGTGTCCAGTGGACAGTCTGTAACATGAGAGAGCCATGCTTCGGCACGTATGGGCCGGCTCGACTCCGCTCGATACCACGGCCTTTCTGAAAACCGGCAGTGAAACAATGCTTTGAGTGAGGTTACCGGAGGCCCTAACCCTTCCCTCTCCCCTATGCCCGTCCTTTCCTCCCCTGTAATCCCCCTCTCCCCTATTCCCACTCTCCGCCCACTCCCCCTCTTCCCCTACTCCCACCTTAAAGGGCGGCAACGCACTTGTGACTCTTGAGTTACAGGTGCACATGGGCGGCGGTAGTCATTTACCATCAGGTGAAACGTCTGCTCGTTTGCCTCCTATAACATAAAAAAAAAACAATGATATAAAAACAACACTTCTAATTGTTAATCACTTACCCCTCCTTAGCAAAAGTTTTCATTGTAAGAATTATAACAAGGAAAACGATATCGTACCCTCCATTGCGGTGCGGCGCTAGGGAACGCGGGTTCGATTCCTGCTCAGCATCATATGTATGTATTTAAAAATAAATATTTATCCGTATTAAAAATCAAAACTATTTATTTCAAGTAAACCCATTGTAGGCATTTTTAAATTGTCAGGAGGAGTCAGTCAGTATAAGTCGGTCGTGAAGCTAGTTGCCTGTTCCAAAACGTAGATTCTATGGAGAAGAACAGGCAAGAAACTCCAAGGACACTCTTTTTCAACATGGTTTTTTTTAGTTACTTGTTACAAATCTTAGAAGCGCATTTTAATGTGAGTACAATGTAACATAATACTGTTCTAAAATGAAAAAGAAAATCACAAAGCTACTAAGCAACATAGAAAATTAACTTAATACATAAGTGACTACACAGTTTTCATATGTACAATTCCAATTCAGTTCCAGAACACATATTACAAGCTATGCTTAGTTTGTGTCTAGAAAGCGCTGTGCAATCTGTCACGCAATATAATAGTCGACTAAATTTAGTAGATACACGGTTCTTATCATATATACTTTTTGTGGTCTCTAGTAACAAATAGAATTACGACATGACTATCATAATTGTAGTATCTAACCTGACATTTCACGTGCTGTGCATCCAGAGATAAACATTTTTAAAATACTAGTATATGTAATGCAATATACTAAATACAAAATACCTATTTCCATGTTCTATTTGAATACTTTATTTAGAAAAGCATTTTCTATTTTATTTGAAATACCTTTTAGGACATATTTTGTATTTGCAAGATGCAAAATTTTTTTTTTAGCTTAGCGTAGCCAGAAACTATTAAGTAAAGAGCCGCACACTGAGACGAGACTAGTTACGAAAATAACGCATTCTCGAAACTAGTGACGCCATTAAAGTACTAAAACTACTAACTATAGTTACGTTACGTTTAGTGAAATTCGATCGTAGCGAATCTCTCAAAACAGTAGCGAAATACAAAATGTATTAATAATATTCGAGTGCTATACTGAAGAGGTTTTTTATTAAGCCGACCAATTAGTCGGTATTTCGTTTTCGCTTGGAAATGCATATTTACGAAAATATTTGTTGATGGTTAAACTTCAAAGTACTTATTGTTAGTATGGCAAACGAATACGTGATTACGTATATATTATTATAGTAATACTTTTTATTTCCAGAATAATCTAGCAATTCCACGTTGTCTGAATAATCTAGCAATTCCACGTTGTCTGAATAATCTAGCAATTCCACGTTGTCTGAATAATCTAGCAATTCCACGTTGTCTGAATAATCTAGCAATTCCACGTTGTCTGAATAATCTAGCAATTCCACGTTGTCTGAATAATCTAGCAATTCCACGTTGTCTGAATAATCTAGCAATTCCACGTTGTCTGAATAATCTAGCAATTCCACGTTGTCTGAATAATCTAGCAATTCCACGTTGTCTGAATAATCTAGCAATTCCACGTTGTCTGAATAATCTAGCAATTCCACGTTGTCTGAATAATCTAGCAATTCCACGTTGTCTGAATAATCTAGCAATTCCACGTTGTCTGAATAATCTAGCAATTCCACGTTGTCTGAATAATCTAGCAATTCCACGTTGTCTGAATAAATTTGTATTTTAATATTTGTATAT
Source organism: Callimorpha dominula (assembly GCA_949752705.1). Classification (NCBI taxonomy): domain Eukaryota; kingdom Metazoa; phylum Arthropoda; class Insecta; order Lepidoptera; family Erebidae; genus Callimorpha; species Callimorpha dominula. The sequence goes on along the minus strand of OX456990.1, from coordinate 29,087,159 downwards.
TTTGTTACATACTTCAAAAAGGACTATCGTATTTAAGGCTCAAAGTATAACATTATCAAAACGACCACATCTATTCTTAAACTAAACTTCCCACGTAAATAGTTCCCAGTCAGCGCCGCTTCACGAGGCTTAAGAGGGCAACCTACTCCTCTGCAGACCTGCTACAAAGTTCTTTACTACAATTGTTGCTGTTAATATCGTGAATGTTTTGTTTGTAACATTTAAATTTATAAAAAATTAACGAAAGAGAAGCCACAATCCATTTGTTTAATGTATTGCAGTCTTTTAAAACATGTAAAAGCCAATCATTTTCCAATTCAAATCAAATCAAAATTTTAACGTAACGACCCACAGCTTGTAAAGATTTTTTTTTTAAGTATAATACCTGCCTGCCTAACTCTGCACCACTAGAAAGACTTTTTTGTTATGGTGGCATGATTATGAGACCACACCAAAGACCACATATATTTAATTAAATTAAGTGATCAAAGTAAAAAAAAAATTACTAATAAAATAAAGTAAAAACCCGTTTTCCTCAAAGTTGTGCCATCCTAGAATGTGTTTCTAATGACACAACTACGCACAACTAAGCACAACAAATTTATTATAAGCTGCATTCCTTTTAACTAGGGCTGGTATCCGTCCGGGTTTACCCGGATTTGTCCTAGTTTAGAGGGCGTCCGGGGAGCGTATGGACGGGGTTTTTAAAAAGTGTCCAGTGGACAGTCTGTAACATGAGAGAGCCATGCTTCGGCACGTATGAGCCGGCTCGACTCCGCTCGATACCACCGCCTCACAGAAAACCCGCAGTGAAACAATGATTGCCTTGCTTTTCGCCGCGTGAGTGAGGTTACCGGAGGCCCTAACCCTTCCCTCTCCCCTATGCCCGTCCTTCCCTCCCCTGTAATCCCCCTCTCCCCTATTCCCACACTCCGCCCTCTCCCCCTCTTCGCCTACTCCCACCTTAAAGGGCACCCGCACTTATGATTCTTGAGTTACAGGTGCCCATGGGCGGCTTTGTCGCGTTGAACGATAGCGAAACGTTGCGGCCGGTATAAGTCCGAACAATTCCTCGGAGCACTCCCCATCATACATGCGATAGAGAATGCAGAGTAAGGCTACATCTCTACGCAACGCCAAGGGGTCAAGCCGATCTGAAATATCCTGGCAATCGATGATTCGAGTCGCTCTCCGTTGAATGCGGTCAAAATAGAGAAGCTGGTACTGGGGTGCTCCTGCATAGATATGAGAAGAGTATTCCATATGCGGCCGAACCTGCGCCTTATAAAGTTGTAGGCGGTGGGCCGGGGTGAAATACTGTCTCGATCTGTTGAGCACACCAAGCTTCTTCGAGGCTAATTTGACCTTACCCTCCAAGTGACCATGGAACTGGACTTCGCTCGATATATCGACGCCAAGGATTCCGATGCTGGCTGTGGCAGTCAGGGAAGTGCTCTCAAAGCGAGGTGACACGACAAACGGTATCTTTTTTGCGGTGAACGCGCAAACCTGTGTCTTCATTGGGTTAAATTGGACTAGATTGAGTCGACCCCAATCGGAAACTCCTTGTAAGGAGGCTTCGATTACAGACAGAAGTTTGAATCGACTGTTAATAAATAGAATAATTATAAATGCTATTGCATGTTATTTATTCTGTTCTGAGAAACTGGTAATTAGATAAAAATTATTATTATGTTATTTTCGTGCATACGCCAGTATATCCTGACTGTAAGCATGTCTGTAACTTCATGAATTAGCAGAGATTTATGAAAAGAAAAAAAATTGTTCCCAAAATGTCCGTGTTCTGAGAGCGTCACCGCACTAATAACGTTGTACGGTCGTGTCATTCGACCCTAAATAAACGTCTAAACAAGAACACTGTGACTGTGTTACGACTACTAATGTTCTCATAACGCTACATAAGTACAATGTTGTTGCAAAAGATCTATGTTTAAGAGTCCAGAAAGATGAATCCATTATTAAAGACGAATATATTCGCAATGTGCAACTTCAATACGTTAATGGAGTAACCACATTAGGGCACTAGATAAGCTTAGATAAATGAATCGAAGAACCGCCGTTTCCAATAGGGAATATGCATGTATTTTTTTTTTATCTTATATTGACTTGTTCCATCATTCTACCCTAATAAAAAATATAAATAACCTTGGCAATGTTCAAATTAATTTTTAAAATAACATTGAAAACATCGATAAAATTTGATCTGTTTGAACGACGCCATATTTCGCGGGCCTTGGATGACGTCACGTTTCACGCTCAGTGTTTGTTTCATAAACTTACTTGAAGTGTTACAGTAATTTTATACCGATTTCCAGTTGTAATTACTATTTATTGTAATTAATAGACGATGGATAAAGTTAAAAAACCATTTTATAGGTAGTGCCTTGTCCCTAAGTGTAAAAACACTATAAGAAAAACAGCCAATACAGTATTTTTTCCTGTACAAAATAATAATGTAAAATACGAAAACAATGGTGTACATTAATGAGAAGAGATGAAGTATCTGCAATATCGTGTTTATATTGTTGTGAAGATCACTTTAATGTAAGCATATTACAATTTAATTGCTAGTATAGTGTGAATTAGTCAGCAGTAATTTATGTTTGTTTTAAATATCAAGCAGAAGGCAACTTGCTTGTCTACTTAAACTAGGTAACAAAAGTCCAGTAAAACTTCATGAATATAACTAGCTATACATATCTTACCTATCCTTTAGATTATAATATAACAAGTATTATAAAAATTACCTTGCGGCTTTCACTCCTTTAACCTCAGCGGAAGTAAAATCTGGATTTGATGCAAAATATATAGTCGTCATGAGCACCTATTTTTGGTAGATTGTCCGATTGTGCTTTGACAAAACTACATTCAGTCATTGTCCTAGATGATTTCTAATATCACTAAAATGCCTAAATTGCACTAGCTAAGAGCAAAAACCACAGAAACACCTATCTTTCTCCGTAACACTAGGAATATAGGCGCCGATAAATGACAGAACGTGGAATGTCACGTCATGTTTTGTTTCGACCAATGGTGAAGCGTTTTGCAAAGTTGAATTTCGCGCCCTTATTTTGCATATTTTAACTAATATTTTTTGCAATTAAACACGAACTAAATAAGAAAATAATTGTTTAGGCATAATATCTGGACAGTAAAGATTCATGGGAAAATTAATCAAGTAAATTTAAACCACATGCATATTCCCTATTGCCTTACCCAGGCATCCCACCTGGGAGTAGACCTGATGGATATGTACCTATCTACGTGGATAGTTTGTACCTAGTAACATCAGCGCGCCGCGCGCCCGCTGCATTAATTCAGAAATAATCAAGCTCAATCAAGTACTTATTCGGTTGTTTCATTGCTAGCATATATCGCAATTTATCAAGTGTTGATTATAAAATTAGCGAGTGGAGCAAAGGACGATTGAATCAATTTTTGTTATCTATTACTGTAACCGATTACAAGAAAGGTGCATCTCTCAACTTATGTCTCGGATGAATCGTACCGACTGCTACGTAACCTCGCCTACCCGCGGAATTTGGAGACGCTGACCTTTCCGGAGCTGACTGCATAACTCGACGGTCACTTTTAACAAAAACAGTGCTCTTATGCTGATAAAGCGAAGTTTTATGGCACCCAGAAAAACTCAAGCGAATCAATTGGTGACTGGGCGGCGCGACTCAGGGGGCTTGCGAGCTACTGCAAGTTCGGCGCTGCCATGGAACAGAATATTACTGATCGATTCGTCCTAGGGTTGAACATGGGCCCGTTCGCGACAAGCTTTTTGAGCAAAACGCTTCGACGCTGATACTAACTCGAGCTATCGAGATTGCTGAGAAGGCGGAATGTGACGCAAGGGCTGTTTTTGGTGACGTCTCTTCACAAATCAAATATGAACCATTATATCGTGCCGAGTATGATTCCAAGACCGGCCAGCGGCCGCGACGCGGTTAAGGTGGAGGCGGCGTCGCGAGCGGTGCCGCTGGTTCCGCGGGCACCGACCAGCAATCGGGTGTGGTGTGCTCAATCTGTGGAATGAAAAATCACTCGGAAGACAGGTGCGTTTTAAGAAATATCGCTGTCAAACTGTGGTGAAAAAGGGCATTTAAAGAAAGTGTGCAAAAACAGAGTGCGCGCGTAAATAACATCGCCTCGAAATCGGACGAATCGGACAGTACTTGTTGCGAGGAATGTCAGAACTATAATGTAAGGTATGTAACCGAGAAACCGATTGAACTGTTATTAAAATTGGCAACTAAACTAGTAACTATGGAACTGGATTCAGGTTCAGGTAAATCAGTTATATCAGATAAATTATACTCAAGAGATGTTTTCTGATTACAAACTTTCAAGTTATAGCTTAAAAATATGCCTATACGACGTTAATAAAATCACACCAATGGGGTATTTTAATATAAATTCAAACTATAATAAAATACCTTAATAACCTATTCAAATCTTTGTCATAAAACAAGGAGCCCTTACTTGGCCGTGATTAATTTAGGTTTAGGAACACAATTAAAATGGTTTATCAGCTGATTCAGACTATAGTTTATTGTTGAAACAATATTCAGAACTATGGCCAAGCGTATGGTCAAGCGTCACCACCGTCGGCACCGGCATGTCCAAAACCGATGCCAATGCAGGTCGCCCAGAGCGAATTAACTGCCGAGCAAAACATAGGTGAACCAACGTTCCGCCAACCTAATGGAAGGTCTATTCGTCCTAGGCAGCCACTAGATTATAAGCCTTATTTTTGATTGTGTATCTATTTAATACTAAGTTTTGTTTTGTTAAAGGTTTCAAAATAAATGTAGAGGGAATGATGTATATGTACCTACCTACGTAAGTAGTTTGTACCTAATTCCTTCAACGCGCAGTAATAAATAATAAATTTGTGACGGGATGAATTCTTTCAGTAATAAACAAGCTCGGCACTTATTCGGTTGTTTCGTTGCTAGCATATAATATATCTGAAGAGCTCTTTTTGTTTTCTTTTTTTTTTAATTTTAAATATTTGCAGTGTATTGGAGAAATGATGCATAACACCTGCAAACAATTTGGAAATTGGCCCCAATTCTGTTACTTCACTCGCTAAATTAAAATTCACTAAATTTTCTTCAAATAAGATGTAAACCTTGTACACTCCAAAACAAGGTCTAATTTCAAATTGAAACAAGTAGGTAACATATGTCGTTATCGAAATAAGCAATTTATTTGTCTTTAATACCACGTAGCGAGCGCCGCTATCCGTTGAAAGCCATCTCTTTTGCTCTGTGTTTTTAGTAAGCGTCTTCGTAGGTGTAGATTAAAAACACGTCATCCTTGTTCGTTTTGAACAGGTTTTTATACGGCAATTATACAGCGTTTAAATAAATGGAGACTCTCGCTGCGTGGAAATAAAGTTGAGTATACGTTGACAGAGTGTTAGTGAAATTTAGCGGCGCTGAGAAATAGATTGTAGTAACAAATAGACCTTATAACGAAGAACACTAAGTTGATTTCATATGAAGAAATTAAGTCAGGTTTTAGTTTAGTCGAGTGTGCAATAGAATCGGCACCATTGTTTATTTTAATCATGTGACATTGGCCCCAATTCTGTTACTTCACTCGCTAAATTAAACTTCACTAAATTTTCTTCATATAAGAAGTAAACCTTGTACAATTAGAAACAAGGTCTTATTTCAAATTGAAAAAAGTAGGTAACATATGTCGCTAACGAAATAAGCAATTTATTTGTCGACTAAAGTCTGATACGCTTAAATAAACTTTAATACCACGTAGCAAGAGCCGCTATCCGTTGAATGCCATCTCTTTTGCTCTGTGTTTTTAGTAAGCGTCTTCGTAGGTGTAGATTAAAAACACGTCATCCTTGTTCGTTTTGAACAAGTTTTTATACGGCAAATATACAGCGTAACCATACCATTTGAGGCTAATCCATGAATACATTTTGTAATTAGTGCCTCCTGTGTTCAGGGCCTTTGGAGCCCGGAGCCCCCTCGAGTCAGGGGCCCGTGGCATTTTGCCCGTACTGCCACCCTATTGTTACCCCACTGGTAATGAACAATGTTGTATATGTATATTGTTGATACTGCTTAATAAATAAATAGCAGTGATATAATTTCTGAATTTTAAATTGGTCTTTACATCCATGGTAACATTTTCTGTAATCCAACAAACATAATGTAAATTCGTAAAATCACAGTCCAGTAGGATACAGGCTAGTCAAAAAAAGCCAAAGTCAACCAGAGAAGATATCAAAAAAGTCCGGATGGAAGCTATGATCATCACTACATATTATAAAAAAAGTCTCCCACCGCGTCTGTCTGTCTGTCTGTTCGCGATAAATTAAAAGCTATTGAACGGATTTTCATGCGGTTTTCACTAATAGACAGACTGATTCATGAGGAAGGTTTAGGTTTATTATTTGTTAAGATTTTGTGTGAATTGATTGAAATATGTTGATGATTGTTGAAGATGTCTCTGCTACCCGTGCGAAGCCGAGGCGGGTTGCTGCACTATCTGCACAAAAGTTTTGAGTGTAAACTGTCAATTATTTTCGGATATATCTATAAATCATTGATATTCAGTGACGCTACTGACAAAATAATACATATTTTCATTTTAATTCTTATAATAAAATTAGCAAATACTACCAATTTCAATTTTTTTTTTTCATTCAAATTAACGAGTCAAATATATTTTTGAAATGGGTTGTTCTTAACAAGACGCCATCTATTGACATAATGGACATATCATTCGTTTTCTGGCTTATTCAGAGATGTCGCTATCGGTAACTAAAAATCAGGATGTTCGACAGTGACATACCCCTTTCTTTTTTGTAAGTTTTGTAAGTTATCCTAAATAAATAAATAAATGTTAGTGTAAGCTTTATACGGTTTCCATGGGAACTTCTTCTCACTGATACTGATTAGGCTGATAACTAGGTTTTCGAAAGAGACATCAGTATAGTATATTAAAAGGTGTATTAAAAGATTTTCACAGGGCCGGCAGCGTTGTGAGTGAACATCTAGTGTTGTGTGTATCCATTGGACACCGTAACCTCTTGCCACGAATCATAAGGAAAGTTTGTTTGCTAATAATTCAGTTAAGTTACACAAAGTGGTAACCAGTGACAACTTCGTGAAAGCCCACACACTTGACCGAAGATACAAATCTGTTACTGTTTTATGTCTTGGCAGAACAATTTGGGTATTTAACATAGTCAAGCAAAGCAATATAATAACTCGAAATACCCTGAAAACTCTCTGTCCGTTTTTAACTTTAAAAATAAGGCAAGTAACATCATGTCATGTTATTCCTTTAATATCTTTTCATGTGGGAATATCGGGATAAAAAGTAAAAAGCCTATATGTTAATCCAGGTCTCCAGCTATCTACATACCAAGTTTCAGCGCAATCGGTTCAGTAGTTTTGGCGTGAATGAGTAACATCCATCTAACCATCCATCTAAACTTTCACATTTATAATATTAATGGGAATTAGTGGGATGTATTGATTAGACCGGCCAGTCGACTACCAAAATTATCACTTGCTGTTTATCACTTAAATTGGGCTATGTCTCAATAGGAGCACAAGGATTCAGTAAAACATTTATTGACAATTTTCTTTATTACTTATTACATTTATTTCTTATACAATACTATCTAATAAGAAAATGACACATTCTACAAACACTCACATTCGTAAACGTACAACTAACTAAACTATTTTTATAACTACCGACTACACACTACAAGATTTTCACGATAATATTTTAATACTAAGTCTATACGGCAATTACAGAAAGAGACTTGGGTAACCTTAATGAGTGGACTGATACTTGCTTACAATACAAATCCTTGTGTTTCTGTCGGCTTTTGGGTATCTTTCTACTAAATTTCTGAATTTACGGTCTGTGCCTAGAATAGGACATACTTTACACACACGTGTATACTGGTTTGCATTTGATCTAAATTGTGTGTTTAAGGGTCAGCAGGTACTACTCAAAGTACCTACATAGAAACAAAAGGGCTTCGTACCTCAGTACAATCAAAACAATCTTAATTGTTTCAATGAAAAATAATAGATCTGAAGTTAAATTTATTACAAGAACAAAAACTAAAGTCCATCTACAACCTGAAAGCATTTATTTTTCATCGAATTACTTATTTTTTTTTTTTAAATCGTCAATCGTTGCAATGGTCTCAGTCTCCCTCTAGATTTCAAAATAATAGCGTAACTGTTCGCTTTTACGAATAGCCGTTATATATATAATGTTATAAGCGATGTACTTACTGCCTTCTTAAAAACAATGTTTATAAAGTGCAAGACTATTATTTATACGCAGCCGAAATCCACAAGATAAACGCTACTAAATACCAACCTATAAAGACACAATCACTATCATCGTTTGTGATGTCAGATTTATATACAAGCAACACGGTGTTTTGGGATTGGTGATCAATACTTAGAACCATGGTAATTATAGACAACTTTGACACACAATATATTTATCAAAAAGCCAAAAGTTGTGTAATAATTGGTTCTCACTAAAATATAAATGTGTACGGTGCATATGTGTTGAATGCAATTATTTATTAAGCTGTAGGATTGAGGAAAAAAGTTATATATTACTTTTTAAATGTTAAGTTCCCCGCCACGTCTGTCTGCCTGTCTGTTCGCGATAAACTGAAAAACTAATGAACGGAAAGGATTTTCATGCAGTTTTCACTAATAGACAGAGTGATTCATGAGGAAGGTTAAGGTGTATAATTTGTACCCGTACGAAGCCGGGGCGGGTTGCTAGTTATAACTAATTTACTGTTCTCAATACCTCGATACACCAGGTTCAAATTTAACGATCAAATGTTACAATCTAATCAATCGTTCCCCTCAGACAGTTTTCTTGGTAAATTAATCGTCATTATGGGCTTAATCAAGTGTCTAGGTGTTTAGTCACTGAATCACTCAATCGAATATCGACAAAACATTTGCTAAAACCTTTTTTATGTAAAATTTTAAGTTATATACATTTTAATTAGAACTTTTTTGTCTAACTTCTACCACAGATAATATAATAGTTACTTCCTTATACCGTTTTTGAGCAATTGCGAAAAAACACATTTTAAATATTTTTTTTCAACCCTTGCTGGGGGTGCAAACACGAACACACACGTTGTATATTATTTTTGTATATTTAAAACTACATTATATCAAAAATGCAAAGTTGAGAGCCAAATTTGATTTCAGACCTTATTGGGTTTTGCTTTGCTTTCAAATTGTCTTTGGTTATGTTTCAAAGATGTTTGTCTTCGGATTCAGTGGTAGGTAATAAAACACCTGCCTCAATAGCGAGCTCGAATTACAGGCAATACAGGTATATGACCTCGCACTTCCCGTAACCAAGAAAACGCAGATAAAATTTTCATTTTACAGATCACTTTTGAACGATGAATAGTAATCATTTCTTTACAAAAAGTAATGATATTGTTAGCTGCCTTAAAATCTTTGATAGTTACTGTGTGTACGCTAGATATCTTTAAAAATTTGACTTCAGTAATGTATTTCCTATTAAGTGACTATGCTATAAATAAATACGGAAGAATGTTGGTTGTACAAATGAATACGAAATGGTAGCTCAAGGTAAAGTAAACACTCACGCAACTGTGTTAATCTGATATTTTATATCTGTGTTTCGAACATGATTTAAGGGATCGCGACTTCTATACATGTTAGATGTACAAACCAGACATCAGCTGTGCGCTTTCTCCTGTAATACCGGCGGTGTATGACTAATTACACGCACAAATATACTACAACCAACAACAGACGACAACTATTTACTCGTCAGTTACAATCCTTATCCATGCTTAATTATGCACTATATAAATACCTATCTCATATCTTTGGATTAAATACTTACAGATAACTTTAATATAATTATATAATTATTTACAATAGCATATCGCTTCCATTTATAATAAATATTGGTGGCCGATTCTGTTGTATATCTCACTAAACTAATATCTAAAATTCGACGAAAAAAAAATGTAAAGGGAATTTAGGTACGCTTTTCTGATTTGGTATCGAATTAAAGTTAGACTTCATTAAGATAGTTCTACATTTGATTCTACTAAAGTTGATTGAGACTGTATTGAGTGTGTTGTTGCTGAAATGACGCCTAATTTTTATAACTTATAATTTTAAATATTTAAATATTTTAATAAAGTAAATAAGTTCAGTATTTTAGAAGTTTAAGAAACCTATGGGTATTTGTTGTACGTCCAACATAATTATGGACTAAGTTGAATACCTAACTTAATTAATTTTAGTCGTGTCAAACTCTCCAATCTCCAATCAATTCCAGAATACGAAAGATCAAACTAAATGTTAGTGATGTTTTTTAGTTTACCTTTTTAACAACAGATTCAGCACCATTGTCCAGTCTTCAAGGACAAAATTCAATTCTGTCTTAGAAATACAATATTTTAAAAATATATACATTTAATTTTATATAAAAATAATCACTAAAACCTGGTAAATATTGACTAGAGCAATTGATATCAGCAAGTGACCAGGGCCAAAAACTGTTCGCGCGTCTTTTAAAAGAATATGGGAACACTGCTGGTCATTTAGAGACAAGGACATTATATTGTCTGTTAAATTTATAATATAAACGAAGTAAAGTGGTCGTAATTAAAAATTCTATTACCATTATAGCTTCTTCTATATACAATTTTATTATATTAAAGAGAATAAACTACACTAGCCGTGGTCTTAGGTTGAGGCAGCATATGACCATCTTATCATCATCATTATTATAGACTTTTACGTCTATAACATATGATGTATAGACCAATGCCAGAGAGAAATAGCTTTTGGTGGTTCTAAAGACCGATGCGGGAACGACACATCCTGCATTTTAGTGGTCAATTCAAACCTGTGACCACAGCATGTGCAACCTGGTTGAAACATCAGGCAGTTCAAAGCTAGGTAGGTACATACACACCCATACCATCGCAGTAAGACCATCCCATAAAGGTAATCGTATATTGCGTCACTAGCCGTTCTCCGCTCCTAATGGATGTTATAATTCACATATCTCAGGAATGTGTTTTGAGTGTTACGACAGTTTTTAAAGGACGAGGGATTTGTATATATTTTTTACTTATGCCATGTACAGGCTCTTACGTAATATTTCCATGGTAAGTTAATATATCCATGGGCGTACCGAGGGGGAGGAGGGCAGGTGAAGGCAGCTGCCCGCCGTGGCTTTTCCAAGTTTACGTAGTTCTAAGGTAATTTTGAGTGAAATTTTGACCCCCCTCACTGGGATGACAAAAACAAAGTTTGTTCATCCCCCTCCCCCCCTGCGCTAAAATCTGGGTAAGCCCATGCATATATCAATGTATTATATTGTGTAACTCTTGTAAAAATACATATATCGCTGTAACATGGCGTTAGAAGAAAGCTCTCTGAGGTTTGCACAAAATGACAATAAATAAGCAATAAATAATACTGTTGTTTTGACTTTTGTAAGAATAATTTTAAGATTTGTTAAGCTGTTATCAGGCATAATACAAAATAAGGGATATGAGTGTGATAAACGATTTTTGAATAGTTTTTATAAAATCTACAGAAATGGTAATTACATCTTTTGGAGATTTCATTCTCCTCCCTATCTTTTGAGAAATAAATACTTTCTTGAGTTGCGGTTTTACTCACGTGTGTATATCGGAATGCCTGAATAATTTTGGTGCCGACGGGGACCCCAGTGGTGAAGCATGAGTAAAACCGTATATCTATATATTTAGGAGTATGAATATTCAATTTTAATTAGTCCAGTTAGAAACCCTTTTAATCCATGCTCATAAGACTAAAAGGTACCTAATAAAACTAAACCTCATTCTAAGCCCACACTTATTCGATTAGCAATCACGACGACTCGAAATAGGTATTTGATATCTCATAAGTTGAACTTTTTTTTATTTTTTAACACTACAACCAACTAGTGCACCATTGAAAGCTGAATTAAATACAGCTCAGTTTGTAAGAGATGCGCAAAAATAACTAAAGTAAGAAATGGTGGTAGCGTAATTACGAAGGCGTGAGACTTGCAATCAAGTGGTTGCGGGTTCAAACTTAGCTGGAGGGGTTAACAAAGAATACTAGTCATGTGTGACATATGTTATTCGAAGTCTTTTTTTAATTAAGCTTTATAGGGTCAAGTCTGACGTGAACGATTAAATGCAGTTAATCTTTCGGGAGGGCGCTATCGCTCTTCCCTCTAGAATACACTCTGTAAGCGCTCTTTGAGCCGAGCATTCTGTCGAGTAGGCTGTGTTTCGCCCGTCGGCGATGCGTGAGGACCTCTCGGCAAACCTCGTGGAACACTTCTCCTACTTGGTTCACTTGCTCGGCGGCCGCCACCTCGGCAAAGCTACATTCGAAATCTTTTGCAAGGATTTCACCTTCTTCAGGGCTAACCTATAAATAAACAAAGTTGTTATTCATATTTTCCAAATTTAGTCCCTCGCTGTTTCACCAGCCTTCATGGTCACGGCTTGGCTCTTAAAAGTCCAGACCAAATTACTGGAATGCACTGGTATCTTTAAACTTAACAATATCGATGACTTTAGGAATTTCATAGACTTGTCTGATCCTGTAATCCAGTAACTTAAAGAGTTCCGACAAAGGGCATTTGGGAGACAATTGAGACTATTTGAACACCCACTAGTCACGAGCCTTAAGCTTAATTACAACATAGTGACATAAAATCACATAAGTATGTTATTTATATTTCCGTAACGGTCCTTTACGGTTCTTTAAAACACACAACTTATAAGGTACACTGTAGAGAAATAAAAAAAACATATTCTTAGGTATTAAACTTGATATCTAAGATATCTAGGCATCTGACTAAAATCTAGGCATATCATCTGAATGTAATGTTTACAATATAATAATAACTGGATGTATTTTATTTTAACTAATAGTTACAGTGTTAGACAACAGATCAAGTATTACACGAGTTACACACATCACACACAGTACACACACATCACGTGTTATCACGTATAAGTTTAGAATTCACTAATTAAATGTGTACTGGAGCATACCGGCCTCTTCGGTATGAATAACGTTCTGGCATGCGATGAGATAGCTTTTAGCTTTATTTGAATAATATAAAAAAAGAATTGATAGGCAAAGAAGAAAACAAGAGAAGAGACTGCAATTTTGTACGTCAGCCCAGTGTGATTGTCCGCGAGCTCGTTTGAAGAAGTTTCTAAAGTGAATTGTTTAATCGTATACGGAGGTACGTCTCAATACAAGTTTGTTTACAGACATCCAGGCTTTCATTTGCATCCTCCCGTAATTAGACCACTTTCCCATATAAATCCTCTCCTAAGCCAAGTGAACATCGTCGTACAAAGGAGTACTACAGTACGTCAGAGCTTCGGAGACGAGAAGTAAGCAACCTTAAAAAGAAATATTCAAAAAACCGTACGTAGTTAATGTAATATCTATCGAGATGTAAACGTCTATGTTCACATAACGGATACGTAGACGTAGAGGAAACCCAATAGGACTTGCGTAAGAGGCCCCATCAACAACAGGATCAGGTTGATTTTAGATCATCGGCATACTTGCTAGAATTCTAAAGGAGATACCAGCGGACCTCAACCATATTATTGAAATATAACGGAGTCGGAATATAACTGATATTCAAGGTGCTTAAGGGGCCTGTCAAAAAAGCAGGTTGATTTTACATCTAACTTGCTAGAATTCGGAAAGAGATAGCAGATATAAAAGGCTCAAACGTCGGATCGTTACCTGTCTTAAGTGCACCATGTCAGCTTTATTTCCAACTAGTGTCAGCGGTATGTCTGGCTGCAGGCTCTGCTTGGCCCGGCGCACATAATTAAACGACTCTCGGTCTGTGATTGAATACACCAGGAACAAGCCATCCGCCCATTGTGCTATCTCAGCGCTCGGTAACTCTTCTATACTCTGGAACATATACAAAAAGGTTTAATCAGTAGTGTGTTAACGTTATCTGATACTATTATTCGCAATAGGTGGACGCACACCAGTAAAAGAATCCGAATACGTAAAGCAAATACAGCACTAATGCACAAAAGTATATTTTGCATGGCACCTGTCATCTATCATATATCCGATAACATTAAGAATCTAGACATAATCCTATTTAAAAAACATCAACAGGAATTTCTCATTGAAAAGTGTTATTATGATGTAAGAGACATAAAGATAGTAAATAAGAGTTGAATAATAAATTAATTAAACTGACATGAAGCGATGTATTTCGTTACATGCTTTTCTCATGATGTTTTATCTGTGAATTTTATTTGACATTGCAATCGCTGGCATCGCTGCATTGACAATCTTAGTTCTTAAATTTTACTCGGTAATTAGCTGCTTTGACAATTCTTAACGTTATTTGGTAATTAGTGATTAAGTAATTATTCAATTTCCATGTATTTAATTGTAATGTTGTGAAAAATTTAACAAAATATTATATTGTTTTAATAGCAGTGATTCAATATTATTATTTTGCATGTTTCCGATTGATGAAATGCCAAACTAATTTTAAATTATTGTAAGCCTAATTGGCAGAACATAGATGATCACAACCACTCTTGTAAACATCTTATGTGTATGTACCTGTGTTTCACAATAAAGAATTTTGATTGATTGATTGATTGACAGTCATCGCCATGTGTCGTAGCTACTGAACTTGTATCGCGTAATGCAAGTTTTCGAGGAAATTAGGCCACGTAGAATATCATCAGTCAGAGTGTCCTCCTAGTGTGTTAGAGGGACAAAGTAATCCGTTCCTAAAATCTTTAGCTGTTCTCCCCCGTGGACAACCAGTTCGTAGTCATATACCGTTATGAAGTCAACGCCCTATGTTACTATAGTTTCATGTATCATTATTTTGTTTTTATTATAGCACAAACAAACAAACAAGTCTGTACAGTTTTCATATCTCGCTCTACGAATGTCGATAATTACTTCAACTGTTCGCAGATTCAGTTTAGCAGATAAGCCGAATTAACATTATAAAACAAGTGTCGTGTATGATAAAATTCATTTCATGAAATTTGTTGCAGTACCTACTTGTGTAACTTGTTTCATTAAAATGATAAGTGTCGTGAAATCATCAGTATCGCTGAGATTATGGCTCCATCAGCATCGAAGCTTTATTATTAACTCATAACATATTACAATGCAAAATAGATAGAGATGTTAAATATAAATTAAAAAAAGGTTTTCTCCAATAACAAGTCGTTGATGGATTTGAGGATAAGAAGTAAGAATGTTTAAAACTTTTTTTTTATAGTTAATTTCTGAAGTAGCAAATCAAGATCCTGAGAGCTATGCAAACATAGGTGAAGATCATTTAAATTTTTTATCGAATAAAGTGTCCTACAAAATATTTAAACAGGATACGATATTACACGCATTCGCGACGCTGCCGCCATTTTTGCATGACATGAGTTTTAATAAAATATTGTGCATGGCGCATAGTGTCATGAAATTAATGCATGCATTGTAAACTTGATGCTTACACGTGAAAGCAATGTCATTAAATTAATTTGATGCCACTAATTTTGTCACTTTAATTAAGTTTTTCATTACAACTTCCCCACTTTAAATGTGTGGTGGCGTGATGGTTAAGGCGCCAGACATGCGAAGAAGTGGTTTCGGGCTCTAACCTTACCCTGTATACTACCGACGACGGGTTAACCCATTAACAAGTACCTACCAACCACAGCTGGAGGGGTTAACAAGTAGATTAGTGAAATGTAGCAAATGTTCTTCTGCGATAAAAGTAAGATGCTGGTTATTATTTCTTTATTTATTCAATTAAAAAGCATTCGAAAATCTTAAAAGAGATTTTATTATTATTTGTTTATTATTAAGTCTCGCAAGTCTGAATTTAATTCAGACTAGCGAGCCCCATTAATTCGGCAAACAAGAGATCCAAATCGCACTAAACCTACATTATATAATACCTATGTACTCCACAGCTCATACAAATGACAAAAATTTAAAAAAAAATCGATTTAAAGAAAAACTGACAGGGAAAAAATAAGAAGTCCTCTTATCTAAACTCCTAAATTATTGCTAGTGACTATTGAGTCTGTGCCAAATAACTACAACAATTTTTAGCAAAATAAAATAACATTATTTTATGCTTTGTCTAATTCACTTCCTTGTTTGTTTGGCTACGACGTAACTATTATCTGTGGTTTGGCGCTAAAATTACTGTTACCGGACAATGAGTATGACCTACCTACGCGTAACAAAAAAGGTTTGAAGTCTAAGAGCAATAATTACTATTGCTCTGAGTTTTAAGTGGTTTAAAAACGTTAGGCATTAGTTTCTGCTTGAACTTGAGGCGCTTATCGCACCAACTCAGAATACCAAAACAGAGAGAATTGCCATAGTTCCTGGGGGTACCAGTCTGGCGTTCAACTCAGTACTGGTGCAGAAAGTGGTCTTATAAAGTGTGTGCTTTATAAAGATTAGCAAGCGAATACTGAACGTTAATCGTAATAGAGGGTCATCGTAAAAAGTTTCATTTTGTTGTTTTTAATTTTAGGTAGATTTCGAAGAAAAGTCTACCTATTGGTTTTGTACCGGTTGTCGAGTTTTCCAAAAATTTCTTCACAGGAGGTCTAGTTATGATCCCTAGACCCCAAAACAACCGCCAGTTATAAAGTTTATATCTATATATATATATATATATATATATATGTACCTCAATTTTACCGGCGCGATAGAGGTCGCAAATATGCACCGATTGCTTTCAAACTTGGACGCCAATCAACAGGGCAAAAATGAAGGTTAAGTTCGTGCATGGGGGATATTCCCCCAAAGGGGGGAACTGGGGGGCAGATTTTCAAAAAAATTAAAAAGACACGAAATCTACCTCTGCGGGCCTGCTGCGGGCCCGGGTTTTATTTAAATCACTTCGGAGGCAAACATAAACACATACTCGCCACAAACGTGCTAATACAACTTTCTTTGTGACCTTTGCAATTTAATCTGTTCCGGCAGTAACTTCAAAACATTGTGTCGGCGCACCAGCAACAAATATATACTAAGGTCTTAGTAACTATATAAATAAAAGATGGTGGACTGTATAAATTGTATTGAACGTTACACATTAAAAATGATCGAGCGAGTGTCGCGGGCGAATGTGTTGCGCGGAGTGTCCTATCGCACCCCTCCTCGCGCCGTTGTCCTTCCCCCGTTCCTGTTCCGATCCGTTCCCCCGTTGCTGGTGCGCCGACACATTGTCTTAAAAACACACAGAGCAAACTGTTTCATTCTATGGTGCTCATTTTACCTATAAGTGTGATTTTGTATAATATATATTTTTTAATATATAAATCTAAACGCTCACGAAGAAATCATCTTAAAACAGCAAAGGTTAAAAGTATTTATATATTAGTATTGTATGCATCGAACCGTGGTACAACTTCTCTCGGAGGAGATACGGATGATGATATAACAATGAGGTATGCGTGTTGGCAAACAATGTACCTTTATCTATCTCGTTGTAATAGATTTATGTATTCTATTTCTGTGTAACATTTCTAGTTTAAATTTTTTATAGTCGATTCCAAAGATTTAAGCGATTGTTTTATTACATAGTGTGTAGTTTACTTTAGTTTAATATTTTATTTTTTACACATTTCATTGTGATTCATATTTACAACAGCAGGTAAAGAATCTGATTTGGAACGGTATGAAGTTCGTTTTTAATTAATCTTCTATATACATAAATAAAAATCAATGTAAGTATGTTTGTTGTCGATGCATTTCTAAACCGTTGATGAGATTGTGATGAAACTTTGGCAAGGTCTTCTGAGAACGCCCGCGACAGTTGCTGACGCAAAAAAAAAATATAAAAGAAACATAAAAAGCATTGCAACGCATGACGGGTACTGCTATACTAGTTTTTAATAAAAGTAGAAATATAAGCTTAAGAGTAAAGCTAAATTACATTTTTTCTAAATATATTTTCAAAGATTCAAATGCAAATTCAATATCTTTATTTTATAAAAATGGTATTCAATTGTTCGAAATCATGAATTTAAAAAAAGAATCATAATTAATAATTATAGATAGATCAACACACATAGAGTCACCGCTTCTTGCTTTGTCAAACGTAAAATTATAAAAAAAAGATAATACCAGATCGACCTGTGTCGATCTATAACCGCCTGTTTCCAAAGAATACCATTTACATGGGTCTCACATTACTGGTTTTCTTGTTAACTTCTCCAGCTAAGCTAAATGCTTGTGTTAGGAGTGGGTTCACGTCGTGGGTTCACGTCGGTAGTGCACATGGTGGGGTTCAAACTCGCAACCACTTGATCGCACGTCCGACGCCATAGTCATTGTCGAAAGAAGTCAAACCAAACACTTTGACATCTTGACGTTAAAGTGAATTGACGTTCGAATTACCAAAGTCTAGAATGACCTGCTTGCGTTGTGGCAACTCCACAAAGCCATAATCAAAAGTTGAAGTTGACCTGCTTGCGTCTACTTTTGCAGACAAATATAATCCTGGAACTTTCAAGAGTAATGTTAATAGATTTTGTCTTGTTTAGACCTGTACCTTCTTCGTCACTTCCCAGGTGAGTTGGACGGACAGTGACAGCATACTCCATAATTCATAAAAATGGGTGCGTGTACTTATGTATGCGTTTCGAAAGTTATACTTCTTTGACATCATTAAAAATGTATATAAGCACAATTTTTTTTACTAATATTTATGAAAAGTAAATAATATTATTCAAAATATTCAATTTAAATCTCTACCGAATATAATTTATTAGCACATATATAATTCGCACTTTTGTGAAACTAAAACACGATGGAGGTTCTATTTCTATTTTGTTCTTAGCCTTAAAACACAATAGAGGTTCTGTTTTGTTGGTAGCTTTGTTTCGAGACTTAATGAGCCGTTTAGTGGGCAACTTCACTCTCATTAATGAGCGGTTTATCGGGAAACTTCAACCTGTTACTTTTGTGTGACGGTGATGCGTGCGTATCTTAAAATTTCACTCTCATCATTTTTTCATAACGCGCCTAAAGAAGTATAACTTCAAAAAACAATTTGCTACCGTCACTTATAATGACTTATAATGATTTTTTAAAACTCAGTATTTACGTCGTGCTTCCCTAGCCCATTGCATTTAATTTCGAATCGTATTACCTCTCTCAAAATCTTATTTACTGACCTTGGGACATGTGTCCAATATCTCGAACAAGATAGGCTCGCCATCCAACAACGCTTCGTGTTTATATTTACTGTCTGCAATAAAAATAACATACATGTTAATAAACAAGTCATAAAATTCTTTATTCTTAACACTAACTCTTTTTAGTAGCACTTGTGTGAAGTATATTCAGGCTTGTCTGTCGTGTTTGACACGTGTCGATGAGAAAAAAATATATTTTTCAATAATGGAGTAAATTAATTGTACTACAAAAGAAAGAGAAAATAACTAAATACTAGAATTACGTAATATTAATTTCACAGGACAAAAATACATGTTATGATATTTTATGGTATTTCTGACTTCTGTAATCGTATTAGTTCAAAGCAATGTTGAAACGACCGCGTTTGAAAATTCTTTTTAAAGTAGGTATTTTACAAAGAGTAAATAGGTTAAATAGAGTGGTTTAGGAAATAACTCGCAGCCTTTTTTCAGCAGATTTTCGTAACTACAATGATCCTCTTCCGTTGCTAATCTCTACATATTATGAAACAAAGTCCCCCGCCACGTCTGTCTGTCTGTCTGTTTGCGATAAACTGAAAAACTACTGAACAAATTTCACCAATAGACAGAGTGATTCATGAGGAAGCTTTAGGTAGTAACTTCTTAGTAATCTGTGGGTTAGGTATATATATAATTTTTTAACTGTTGTTGTTATGAATAACAATCAAAAGACTTCCTTCCTCCTTTTTAGATGAAGTTAGGTCTACTCCGTCTAAAGTCAATACCTGAGTTAGTTGGGATCGACGGTCGTTTCTAGAATACTTAAAATGCTCAAGTGTTTTAGGGTTGGTTATGGTTTTTATCGTAAGCATTCCGTGGTATGGTGGGCTTGGCTTCAATTCTAGCTTAATATTTCTAAGAATGTGTTGAGTGTTGTTTTTAGCCTAAGTATTCTGTCTTTTGGCTGTTATGTCTAGCCTTAATATTCCTAAGTATGTATATTTAGAGATAGATTGACCTGGTTTTACACAAGGCAACAGCAAATATTATCCGACACATCATCCAACGCTGCTCATAATTTATATTTGGATTTTTACGCTCGGTTCGATCTCGCAAAGGGAAGTCTAATAGTATCCGAAATGGCGTCAACAATTTAGTCACATTGTTTTATAGCCGTTACGCCTTCTATCTGGGATTGCGTGGCATCATGGGGTTCATCAATAATAATGGGACATATTCCACTGCGCCATCTAGACCCAGAAGCATAACTAAGCATAACTTGTACTATGGGATCTAGATCACGGATAGACCAAATTAGATACATTTTTATTGAAAATACGTACAGCATACACATATATATATAATCACTCAGACCAGTAGATATATTTATGCATACAAATATTTTGCCCGGGATTCAAACCTGCGACCTCTGACGTCTCAATCGTAGGCTCTAATGAGACATCTTTATAATAGGGATATTGACAAATTTTCGGCACTGCTTTTATTTTATAGCTAAATGGTAAGTTTATATTTTTGATTGTATCTTATCAATATTTTTTTTTTAAATAAGGGCTTATTTAAAAAAAATATATTAATAAGATAAAACTTTTAATATTTTCCGCTAAAACATTCGCATCTGCCACATGAATCTCATTACGACAATAACCGATAAACAAACAGTGCTCCATATCCGTAGAATAGTATATGCACAGTATAACGTATATAGGTAGGTACAGTATTGTGACTCGGCCGTCCTTGAAACAATTACCTACAGCCGGACGGTACGCGAACACGCGATAGGGCTGCCCATAATTTTATCTACCTACTTGAATTCCTTTCTAGTTTTGTGATTGCTAATATTATAATTTATTTTTATTTAAAAAATATGAAATTCGTTGTGAATGAAATGAGTAGTGTTTAATAAAAATACATGTGTTTTTTGATTAGTAGATTTAATAAAAAAATCACTTATAAATTTGAAACTGAAAAATATTTTCGCTTAGACTGTGACCTACGAAAAGCTTTATTATTAAATTTAATAGTATAAAAAATCCCCATTCGTATAAAAAGTTTAATTAAAAATAGTTTTGGGAAACAGGGACAAGGAGAAGAAAAAAGAATATCTTTCACTTGGTTATAGATACCTGCAGCTACTTTACAATATTGATGTTTGGTTTTAAACGACGTTTGGAATATTTCAGAGTATTTTAAACTTCGCTGTTTGGTAACCGCCGCGAGTAGTCGGACGTATTTCTATAACTACTGAGAAATAATGATATATCAATATATTAGCATCATATTAAAAGGAAATGAATCTAGTTTTGTTTTTAAGTGTTGGTAAAAAATATTACATTTTATGATTACAAAATATTTTTATAGAAAGTTGTTTTTTTTTACTCCAGACCTCATAATAAACCTCATTTTAAGTATTATAGATTATCATTATCGAATTTAGAAACAGATAACTTCCATCTATAAACGTCAAGCTATTTGTCAGTATTTTTATCTTCGCTGTAGCTATTGTATTTTAGTTGTTACAAAAAAAAATTGTTACCAATCTGCGTCACAGTGTTTTAACTTTAACGTATAAGGGTTAAAAGGTAATTATCTCTGTGTATGCACGTACTTATTACGTTATAATATCAGTAATGACATTGTATCCAATTATACAATGAAATCTACTATACGAACAGGATACACAGGATAACCGATTTATACGAATTTTGTATCCAATTTATTATAGACAATAAAAAAATATATATTATTTCTATGACATAAAACAAAAGAATAAATAAAAACTTCTATCAAAACGGTCAACACGAGTTTTATTTTATAATTCAATTATACAGACTGGCAGCCCTGGTACCGAGTGTAAACCGAACTCAAGGCGTGGCGATCCGACCGTTTGTATGAAGATACAATACTGTATGTATACATATTTTGACACCAGCTGACAACTGACAGCTTGTTTAACTGTTAATGACGTAATGGATCTGGTTGGCATTTGCAGTCGCGTAATAATAGTTACTTTTAGGCCTTTATTTAGCAATTTTATTAAATGTATTATAGTTTTTTAAATAAAAAAAATGTGGTTTTAGGTTTTGAAAAAATCACAATTTTACATTTAGATACAATGTAACATAAATTTGTGATGAGTGTCAACATTCCTATTGCATCTATAGGCTTACCATGGCCGGGCAGAGATTATACACATTTCTGCCGGAAAAAAAGTTAGAAAAACGTCTGTATTTAACACCTATTAATTTGCAACATCGTTCAACGTTCGGAACTAACGCTTTGGTAAAGTCTATTAATAACGTTCGCACATATTAGCGTGATGAATCGCTTTATAAAAATAGCATCAGAATGTATACTCTCCTGAATTCAACAGTTTTTTGTTTTCCTGAATAAAAATGTCACAAACCGTTATGAATGTACTTTCATCAGGTCTTCTGCGCACCCCCTTTGACAAACATACATAAACAGTAGACGCACCTAACATTCCCCCACTTGCTCCCATCTTTCCACAAATCAAGAGCTATGACAATAAGTTATGTCATTTAACCTTTAACACAAGTCTGCTTTCATGGTACTTCAGACCTGCCCTTCGGAGTCTTTTTCAAGCATTTTAAAATCCGGATAAAACTGATTAGTAATATGATTAACTAAATTACATAACGGTCCTCGTAAAATTAAATGTTATGAAAGACTTTCAAAAATGAGATTGTTATTATTTCCGAGTTTGTTATTATTTTTCAAACGCTCTTATTAGCTTCACTTGTAACTATGTACCTAAACAAATCTTGGAGGTCAATTTTAATCTGTACAATTTCAGTCAATTACTAAATTTCGCATCTTGGAGCTGATCTGATGATGGAGAGAAATAAATTTGTTTTGTGTAAACCATTGCTACATTCGTACATTACTCGAACGTCCATACCAAAATAATAACACTAAATATATAACTAAATGTATACATTTCTTCTGTGCGTGTGTATGTTCCTGAACTTTTTTAATAATTTTTTTGTGTCTCCAAGTGGATTCGACAATGGTTTAAATTTACAATTGGACCCGGCGGATGGCGCTGCGATAGGGTTACAGGAATAATATCTTTTTCGTTCCGGTAGAACAACGTCTGTCGGGTTAGCGGACCCGTAAACATATAGATTGTTTAAAGTATCCATTTGTTATTGTCCATGTTCATTTGTTATTGTCCATGTTCATTTGTTATTGTCCATGTTCATTTGTTATTGTCCATGTTCATTTGTTATTGTCCATGTTCATTTGTTATTGTCCATGTTCATTTGTTATTGTCCATGTTCATTTGTTATTTCGATCGATCGTATTCATATCGATTTGGCGTAAAATGTGTGAGACAGGACAGACAGAACATAGTTTTTCTTACCAGTAGTAAAACTGGGAAAAACGTCCTACAATTCTTACTATTAGTAATAAGTAGTAGTAATTCTGGCTAATTAAAAAATAAAAAAGCCCGATAAACTAATTTCACTTGTCAGTCAACTACTTAACTTGTGATGATATACCCACCTTGCTGATGGTCGTACTCGCCAATGTAGCGCTTGGTCAGGAAACGAACGGTTAATGCTGGAAAGAAATAAGAAAAAATTAGATAATTATTACTAATAAGAAAAAAAATTACTGGCCTGTTGGTCTAGTGGATAATGATCCTGACTCCTGAGCCAGAGGGTTCGATTCCCACCTAGGACAAATAATTGTATGAAGAGCATGATCATTTGTTCTGTGTCTGGGTGTTATCTATAATATGTATTATGTATGTATTTAGAAATATTGAAGTATCTGTGTTTATCAACAGTCTGGTTACCATAGTACAGGCTCTGCCTAGTTCGGGATCAGACGACCGTGTGTGAGATGTGTGAAGTATTATTATTATATCGGAATTGATATTCTTTTGAGATAGAGAGTCAGTCATTCTTAAGGATCATAAAATCCAAACTAATGTTATAAACGCGTTTGATACGCTTTCACGGGTTAACTTCTCAACCGTCATATTGAAATACAAGTTGCCAGGTTTACCTATCGAAAAGACATAGGGCAGCTTTTATCCAGAAAAGAAGTACCTACCTAATGTTCTCAAGGGCTACCTGCATTCATTGACAAAATCTATTTACACGAGCGAACCCGGAAGGAACGTCTAGTCTGTATTTAGTAGTATATTTAGTAGTCTGTATTTAGTCAGTATTATAAAATACTGTACACAGACAGCGTTCGTCACATAAACTGCATGCTTTACAACGCATCTTCACCACGTTATGTGATAATTTAAAACATATTGTGTTCTATGAAAATGAGCCTCGAAAACGACGAACTAGGACTTCAGGTGGGAGGAGAGGTTAGTGTCAAGAAATTTCGAGGAATTGGTAAATATTAAATCGTTATCTTTGGCCAAAAGATAATAAAATAGATACAGGTATTGTCTATGAGTACTTAAGACTAATTTTTCTGTTATACAATGTAAGTGATTTAAGTTCTTTGCGAGGGTATAGCTTAAGAAGGAAGCTTCCGGGAATATTTTTATTATTACCCTGTTTGGCTATTGGCTGGTAGACGTGAAATAATTGATAATATAATCTCAGTCTTATCAAGCACCATCTAGTGACTTGAAGAGGAGTTAATTCGTTCAAAAAGCTTAAAGTATACGTTGAAAGATGTTATTGTTACACAGTAGGTACTTGTAGCAATTAACAAATTCTTGGCAAGAGATTGTAACAGGTGGTTATAATTTATTACTAGTGAAATTTCTTATACACCTTGAATAACTCCGTAAAATTTGGTGTATGTTAACATTGAACTTTGCCTAACGCACTGTTTAGCTATAAATATACAAAACGCCTAACAATGCGACTCCCATCGTGTGAGTGTCCTTTATTATGAGGCGGAGCCGCTTTAGTTGAGTTATAACGTCAGATTAGCTATTGGGTGTAATTTTCAGACTAATAATCGAAATAGACCTTTCAAGTAACTATTCCCCGGTGATATAAATAGTCTGTGAAGTTCGACATAGTATTTTTATCGTCCGATAATAATGTAATAGTTATTGAACCATACATAAAACAGGGCAAGTGCGACAAACTCAGGGTTTCGGGGTTATTACCACACATCGATATGTCAATACGACACAGTCAATATTCCAACCGTAAAATATAAGTTTGGAATTGCAAAAATTATTACCGTGACATAACAACAAATTAACGACTTTCGGATTTTTTCCTTTACTTGTGATTGAGACCCGGCTTCTAGACAAATTTCATGATTCTAGGTCAATGAGAAGTTCCATATAGGTTTTGATTTACATGAGAAGTGTTAAAATAGGTTAAAATATATATCTTAAAATCTTAAATGGCCTTGGCTCTTGATTGCTTTGACTTAGAAGCTTTAATAGACCGCAGACGTAAGTATTTGATGTTAATTTCAACTTTATACCTCCACGCGTTCGTGAGAAAAAAGGTCTTTAGTTTTTTGGCATACAGATAGACAAACGGACAATGAAGTGCTCCTCTACGAATTATTTTTTTCCTTTGGAAGAACGGCACACTGAGATTGCCTTGTTGTAGGTTGATTTAGTCCTGAACAGTGGACAGCAAAGGTAAATCAAGCACTTGTCATAATGACAGGAAATTAATAGTTTACTTTAGGAGATCAATTACATTTCTAAAGATTTTCGTGCTGCGAACAATGACCCTAAAGAGAAAAGAACAAAGAATAACCCACCAGTCGAGCACTTTTAGTATCAATCAATCAGCCTATTGCAGTCCACTGCTGGACATAGGCTTCTGCCAAAGTTACGTCGTAGCACTCGGTCGCGTTTATGTACATGCTACTCTGTCATGTCAGTGTAATGCTACTACAGTCATGTCATGCATCTTAATGTGTATTAACATATAAACCCTACTGTAGTACCTACGTCACCATCGGAGACGTATCAAAGGAGACAGTGTTTATAGTCTGGAAATACTAATTCACGTACTGAAGTAGGATTTGCATATACGCCATCCGGTCCTCCACCTTTGGCATCTCATGGCTTATGGCTTTCTCAAACATAAAACTTATAACCTAAGATATTTCTAAGCCTCTGTTCCACATAAGCATAATATGTTAATTTATATTGGTTTAGTAATAAATAAATAAAGTTTAAATATATTTATCCGTGTCCAAGAATCTGTAGTACAAGCTATGCTTTAAAAAAATGAAACATGATCAACATTTCGGTACGTACAACTTGAACTGCCGTACGTTTTGACCGGGTTACACTGGCCGTGGTCACCGGCTGGATGATTTGGACATACCTAAAAGATCGCATTATTATTATGTTTTTCTTTCATGTAATCGTATATTGAAGATACTCTGCACTTAAAATTTGGCATAACGAGCGGCAGCTCATAATAAAATGTCGCACTGTCGTATAATCATCTGTCAGATCTCGGTTTTGACGATCGTGATCTTGAGTAATAAATCCGCGCGTTTACCCATTATGCACGAGTGTGTAAAATAATACATCGATCGGGTTTCATTTGCGGCAAACCGGTTGCTGCTGGCATTCGGTTAGCCGCGAGTTAGCTGCAAATAATTATAATAATAATGTTTATTGATGATACCAAAACGTGTCTATGATATCAATGTCCTATATTTACGTAAATACTACTTTTTGAATTTAAATTAAATTGATCAACATTTTGTATATTTTTTTAGAAACTGTCCCCAACGCAGGCAACGTTGCAGACCACGGTTTCAATAAATAAATCAATGATAAACCTTAGAACTGCAATCAGTTTTTACGAAACAATATGATAGTTCGTTTATGGAATGCTGTGTTTAGTGTTTTTAAGGAGGGATGTCCTTATAATTTAAGCTTAATGTGGATTTTAAGCTTAATATGATATTGGAGAAGTACTTTCACGTTATTGAAAACGGCCCTTAATCAAGGCCTTTTATTGTTGTTTTTACTGGTAAATAGAGTTGTGAGATCTCCACCAAAAGGATTGCAATAACTGACATCACCTGTGTACCAAGTGCTCGAACCAGCATCGGCAACTGCTTAACCCGGCAACTGTTTATATTTCAAACTTTTTGCTTTCTCTTGTTAACTGAAACGCTAACCCGAAATGCATCGAATGGAGTACTGCAATACAGATATATAAGTTGTCAATCATAATACTTTGCACACAACGAAATGTTTGCTACAAATTGTCAGTGAGCTGCGGTATGACATACGAGTACTGCAGTACATCGCGGTCATTTGTTTGTTATGTTAGCTGTTTACAAGCTCTCTCCGTAATCTATTAACGTACATTTAGCAGAACAGACAATAAAAAACATTCGAAGAAAATACACGTAATTGTTTACGTTTATTTCAACGATCACTTTCTTATTTGTCTTTTGGTAAGCAGTTGGTAATAATTTTAATGAAAATGCGTCATAGTCGTTGTGTATCATTCACGTGTATCATTTTTCTGTATTTGCATATTAATTAATTCTATTTAACATATCTATGTTAATTTGACCAAAAACATTAGTAAATTATTTGTGTTGATTTTACTATTTATTTCTCATTCTCTATAGGCTACTTCTCTAAAGTTTCACTTCTGCCGTGTGTGAATTGCACACACACACTTTTTTATCATACATAATGATGTAGTACCTGGGAGACCGAGCTTGGCTCTTTAACTTTTGTAAAATCGTTTTTTTTTTGTAAAGTTGTATTTTAACAGAAAATACAACTATGCAGTTGAACTTGAAATGCAAAACTGTATCTGCATACAAAGTTTCATCAAAATCGTTGGTGCCGTTTCCTAGATTCAGATTATATATATACTAGCAACTCGCCCCGGCTTCGCACGGCTACAAATTATATACCAAAACCTTCCTCATGAATCACTCTGTCTATTAGTGAAAACTACATGAAAATCCGTTCAGTAGTTTTTTAGTTTATCGGGAACAGACAGACGTACAGACGCGACGGGATTCTTTGTTTTATAATATGTAGTGATATATATATACATATATACAATAATTGCTCGTTTAAAAGTATTAGATATTTAGTTTGTATTAGTTTCTATTAAATTATAATGAATACTGTAATACAAATATTTACTTAACGGCATAATGTATATGTTTATATTATGCACGGATGGCGCAATGATTTAAGTAATCGCGTCGCCACTACGGCGCGCCTAATATAGGTATTTCCATGCTTATAATAAATGTTTAAAAAAATAAATCACCATTTAACGTTATGGTATAGTTAGTATTATTTGGGACCAACAGATGTCGTTGCGTGCTGTTAAAATGTTCCTTAAAAATTTTAAATTATTTTTTCTATGAAGAGAGATAACCAATTGTGATTCTTTCAAAATACCGTTTTTATAAAATTATAGATAGCTTTTGAATTTTGAGGTCATTCGAAGTCTGTCTACCTTTGAAGTTGTCATTCAACCTCGAAGGTAGACTTCTTGTATAAAATCCTTTTCCGACTAATTCCTTTGGATCTTTCACAACTTGTCCTTTACACTTTATAAATAGCCTTTGAGGTCATTGAAAAGGAAAAAAGAATGAGAAATGTAAGAAAGAAGACGCTAAAAGAAAGTGACTACTTGGGACTGAGAGTCTCAAGATATCCCTATCCTTCAGCATCTAATAGATATGGATAAATATAACATATGATTAAGCAGTAATAAACGTAAATTTAATAGTAGCATTTACGACGTCATGTAAAATGATCCAATAATAATTACGGCGTACAATGTCGCAGCGATGCGGCTTGTTTTCCGTCAGCCTACACATCTGTTTGTCATCACTGAACGTCTACACATTGTTCAAGCACGCGTTCAAGGCGTGTCCTAAAATAAAATTGAAAGTGAGTAGATTTAACATTAAGATTGTTTTGAAAGCTAAAGGAGAAATCCTCCAAGATGTAAGCTTTGCAGATAATGGTTCCGTATTGCTGTGGAAGAGAAATGACAAAGAGGCTTTATACCGCAATGAAAAAGTATAGTCAGCTGATTGTCAAATTAAATAAGGCATAGTAAGTACCTCGCAGAACCACCGGCGCGCGGCGGGCGGGCAGCGCTCTCCCCCTTCATGACATGCCTTGCACATCATAAATGCGCACGTGATAACTGATCATTATTTTGTTGCGGAGTTATTTTAAAACTATGATATCTTGTTAGATATTTATTGAAATCAATTGATGTCAAGGGCAATTTTGTTCGAAATTAAATACTTGTGATGAGTAACGTGTTTGCTTGCATAAGGATTAGGTAATATTATGTTTCTAAAAACACCTCTGCAAATAGTGCATTATTTTAGAAGAAATTCGATAACCATAAGAGAGGTTATAGTGAGTCAACCGTAAAAGATAGACATATATTGCCACGGACTTTTTTTTAGAAGTTTTAAAGTGACACAATTCCGTCCATACATGATTTTTGCGTAACTTTAACCGTTTACGCAGTGCACGCAACAGACGCACTCAAAAGGAGTTTTTCCTTTTTTGCAATATTTTTCATTGATGTTTCGATCCTATTTGTCGTAGCGGGATGTTACGTAGCCTACATCCTTCCTCGATAAATGGACTATTCAACGCAAAAATATTTTTTCAATTCGAACCAGTAGTTCCTGAAATTAGCGCGTTCAACCAAACAAACAAACTCTTCAGCTTCATAATATTAGTATAGATTAAAATGATAGAATACAATTGAAATGAATTTGTGTCCAAAAGATAATAATGATACTTGCATCCTAGGAATTACAGACCGATAACGTATCTTGAAATACTATAAGTTACCAATGTCCCTTCTGAGTGTGAAGATAGCATCTCATATAACCAACAAAACTATTATGGCTTACTATTAGAATGTATGTAGAAGCACAGGTAAGATAATAGTTGGTAGAAGTGGGGCCCATGGCATTGACACGACTATTGATCAAGAAGTTCGCACTAACCGAAAGGATCTGTCGACATTTCATGCGACATGGAGTCGTGTTCTAGGGAAGAGTGCACTGGTGATCTGAGTCACAGGCTCACGCCTAATTCAGACACCAGTTCTCTCACAGTTGCTGTTCTAATGTTAGCTGTTGCTGTGATGTATATTAATATTGTACTAATGAGTGATTGTGAGAAGAAAATAAAATAAATAAAAAATAAATAAATTTTGGAGAGATTAAAACAAGCCTATGACTGTGTGCTACATACATGGCTCTTATTCTGATTGAGTTATACAAAACTGATAAACTCTATGCAATAACTCTATGCATGAAGATATGTATGCGGAAATGGTGAAGGGTACTTTGCTGTCTAGGAAAGCGGCAGATTATGACTAACGTTGTTCCAATAAAGTTCGACATACTAAATTTAAATTTCTTTGCCTACATTGATGATAAGATAAAAATAACTCTACCTACAAATCCTTACCAATAAGTAATGAAACAACGCGGCAACGTCTTGCCAAACAGAGTTAAGGTCAGCCCTAGGTGCAAGCACGGAGGCCAGACATGCTGGCTCTGTCGCCGTGTAAACACTCCAGGCGGTCTTCTCGAGTGAAAGGCGGCAGTATGGGACCCTTTCCTCAGTCGCTAGATGGGAGTTGAGTACAGCCCGCCACGACTGCAACTGCAGTGAAGACTCCACTCAACATACGCTAGCGATTTGCCCAGCTTGGTCACGGCAATGACGAGTGACGAGGGATATTTCCCTCCGGTCGCGTCCTTGCGTCCGTGGGAGGATGTCATTTCGCAGGTGACAACGGGGAGGGTTTAAGGGGAAGATCTCAACTTGGACCTGTGGCCGTCTTGGGCACACAAAACGTCCCTGTTAAAAAGAAAAGTAATGAGCTTGATACAAATCCAGATTTTGCACAACACAAATCCTGAAAAAAATCTATTTTTCAAATGATTTCAGATTTACTTCACATAATTGATAAGTTAGTAATTTACCCATGCAATAATGTGGTTGGTAAATCATTTATTTATCTTTAGCTGTGAGCGGTCCCCAATGTCCCCATTACGATTGGCAAACACTTATGTTTACGTAATTTACTTAAGTAATATTCTTGTAGCAACTTCAACATAGGAAAGTATCTTCTAATTAACCAGACCTAATTTACTTTACTAAAGTTGAGATACTCAAACACATAGCAGAGGAATTCGTGTTTTTAAATACTGTTTCAAACTAGAGCCTGTCGGGGGACTCGTCAGAATGGAGGCCCTAGGCTCGTGCGCCCCCGTGCCCTTATGTAAAAACAGTACCGCTAGACACCTATTTATGTATCTTAAAAATCAGAACTCTTACACTCACTCAGTTTATGTAGGAAGTTACCCAGTACCTAGTCGGTCATATTATAGGTACTATTTGAAGACAAATCCGCTGTGGTTTACCACTTACAGGAATGTATACCGATTCTAAAATAAAATCGTTACTTCTCATCTTTAAATACACACATATAAAGTACCATATGGAACTAATATTGTAGATCGGACGAATAAATATAATGTTAGAGTAATCATATTGACACATTTATGGTTTCATAGCCGATTACAAGAATAAACAGATGCGTATGTTCTACTGAAACATATGTCCGAACAAGTTTCTCGTATTCTTTAAACTTTGTTAGGGAACGTATCCATACTACGTGACCCGTTCTGGGGGGGTGGGGGGGGGGCGTCTTGAAAATACCACATTTGGTCACAGGGGCGGAGGGGGGCTTAGGTTTAGTAGTTTAGTAGGTCTCGTGCTTTTTCGAGCTATATTCAAATATGGCGCGCAGTGTTTAGCGCTTTTTAAACTCACAGGAGACAACAAGCAAGCGTTTAGCGCTTTTTAACTTTCTGTCAGCAAAAAATGATTCAAAACCATATTTATATACTACTACTAGAGAGGGAGGGGGGGAGGGGTATAAAAAATTGTAAAAATAGGTCACGTTGTATGGGTACGTTTCTAGGCGTGATAGATATTTTATTTCACTGAATTATTTACTTTATTGACTTATATTTCTCATGAAGGAATACTCTTGAATTCGTTTCCAATGTTTGAAAGGTGTATAGATGCAGTAAAAGACGGCGACATTGAGCGTCTATAAGCTTGCTTTAACCTGAATAAGTAATAGACACATGCTATTATTCCCATAACGATCGACCGGGTTTGAGTGTTTAAATAAACCACCATTATAGATCGATGCAGTTATCATTATCAGTTAACACGAAAATTGTATTCTCAAACTTTCAATAGAAAGTTGCATAATTTTATTAACCAACTTAAAAACGAGGTGGTTCTATGTTAGGCTGTACGTATTTTTTTTTATGTATGTTTACCTATATATCCGTTATCTATGGATCGATTTCCGATTTTTTGGATCAGGAACCCTCGCCTCGCCTCCTCAGAATACACTACCAAACTTTCATCATAATTTGATCAATGGTTTCGGAACGCATAGAGGACAAACAAATAAACATTGATTTTGCTAGATTCAATCAAGTGCAGCAAGGTGCTAGACAAACTACTTTTTTTTTTAAAGAATACTAGTAACGTGGGTCACACATTACTAGTATTCTTGTTAACCCCTCCAACTAAGCTAAATGCTTGTGTTAGGAGTGGGTTTACGCTGGTAGTGCACTGGGTGGGGTTCGAACCCGCAACCACTCGATCGCAAGTCCGACGCCTTAGCCATTATGCTACCGCCGCTTAAGTATCGGGCGTACTAAAATAAAGTTAATATAACTTAACGGACTGCAGTTCGGTTATATACATTACAGAAAGTAGTGTCCTAAATGCTGGATCTACTAAGTATGTACGTACCTTACACTAAACATTGTAAAATAAACACTTTAAAAAAAAGTTAAACCGACTTCAAAACGCACTAAGAAAGGGCACTGAAAAATAATCGAATTCAAACTTAATTGAAAAGATTACAACGCACGTGACCGTTTTAAAATAATAGGTAACTGGTCTGTTTGAAGTCGGTGCCAAACTCGACACGCAATAAGTAATACTTACGAAATATTTAAATATTTTGTTACTTATTAAAGACCAACCGATAAACTTATTAGTACTAACATATGTGCCGCCGCCGTGGACTTAGCCTATTTATGAAGAACCTATTTAGTTTGAACCTATGTAGTTTCACGACATAGCTACCCACAATTCAAATTGAACACTCTTTTCAATAAAGTTTGAAATCTATGTACACTTCAATTTCTTAGTCCATTTTGAAGTCGATTTAACTTTTTTTAAATGCTTATAATGATTTTTTTTAATGTTAAGTGCACACAGACATACAGATTCGTATACACACAGAAACACAGCTACGCAGAAAAACTAACACGTCAAACACTCCTTTTACCCGACGGTTTAAAAGGATCATCATGCTCGTATGATTTTTATTATCTGAGTATCACTCCCTATCTGAGCAGTTAAGTAGGATCTCTATTGACCAGGATAGGTTGTGTTTATCCCGTAAAAGAGAGTCGAATGCCTACCACAGCTTTATCCTCGTTATAATTCACTAGTTTGTTTACATTTCAAAAACGTCTCTAATCCATTAGTCGGAGACAGTTATTTCCTACTGCCTCATTAAATACACATTAATCGCGTCTGAACATTTAATTAACCCGGTTCTGAAAGTTTGGACAACCTGTCGTCAATATTTTAAATGTTATATTATATTATCATTCGTCAAGCGGCTAGAAAGTCACCTTATTTCAATTAGCATTAATAAATGGAATGGATCACGACGTTAACATCGCGATTTATTTACAAGCTGACGTTGAATATCGACCAATTCTGGTTTAATAGCCGATATTTGAATCTCATATATCGAGGCAAACCTAACATAGGTGCCTACTTTGTTTAGCAGTTGGACAGGTTAATGCGCATTTCTCTATCACGGTGGCATTTGTGTAATTTGTGTGTGTGTGTTTGGCAAACATTGCCAAATCCAGACCTTGGTAGCATGATGAGTTATTTGAACGGTTTATTTGTTTATAGGAATTCCTTGCATAAAATGTCTTGTCTCCTTGCATGAATGCGTATAAGTACAATTTTATATGGAATATTCACATCACTTCACATGCTGTTTAATATAAAATCAATAAATATAACGAATAATATTCCAAAAAAGAGAATAAAACCATTATAAACACCCAAACGAATGGACCGATTTAAGTGCGTATTTTTTGTTTGAAAGGTGACTTGATCAAGAGTGTTCTTAGATATAATTCAAGAAAATCTGTTCAGCCGTTCGAAGATCATCAGCTCTTTTCTAATCGTTGAAGGGATAATCGAGTCTTGGGGTATGTTAAATTTATGATTATTAAAATTTCATTCGCGGGTTGTATTTGGCAGATTTTACCCTAAAATGTACAGACACAGTACTTACAGACTTACAGACACGTAAGCAAACAAACTGGTATGTAGATAGTGCGTCCATCTCGGGAATAAATTATTGAAGATATTTATCCCGTCTTTTTCGAAAGACAAACTTAACTTTGCAGTTCTAAAAATACTCTCCCATACAACGATGTACGACAAAGTCCATTTTCCAACCGCAAAATAGAAGTTTGTAATAGCAAAAATTATTTTTATGTGATATAAAAAAAAAAATACGACTTTCGGATTTATTACTTTACTTATGCTGTAAGACCTTGCTTATAGCGACGCCATTATTAGGGATTTGTGCCCTGGCAATGAGATAAGTTACTTCGTAAGCCAGGGGCATGAATTCTATTTACCCATTAAGGCATTTATTTGCCAGTATAATTACTTCTAATTTATAGGTAGGTATCGAAGATAAGAAATATGCTTATTGCTTATGACCGCCAAATTGCATTCCTTTCGCAATTTTTGCATAAATTCCCATGTTGCGATGCAGTTTTAATCATATTTTAGAAAATGGGAACAGTACAATGTTTAAAATAAGCTTTTCTGTCCTTATCAATAATAATAAGTAGACCTCGTGTATCGTAATTTTAGCACAAAGCGAGTCGTGTTCCTTGAAGTTACAGAAAAAGCTCGCCGAAATGGTGTTTAAATGACACTGAAACGATTATAGTGGTTTTTACCTGCAGTATTTGTTATTTTGTCATAATTATGTGTTATATTTCTCCGATGAGTCCGTCATGACATATAAAAATTCGTTTAAAAGAATAACAATATCCATGAATATTGTCTAAATGACACCGCACCTTATTATTACAAAACCAATATTGTAGTTAGAGAACAATACTATTTACGTAAATGATAATATAAAAACAAGTATTTGTTTTTAAACCATACAGTTTTACAAGAAAAACACAAGTGACGATGACTGCGTTAGTTCGATGGCGAAATCTCACTTAACCGTTAGCCTCTGAGAAGTAATGACACGTCGCGCGTCGTTATCATTTTAAGACTTAGGTACCAATCTTTGCAACCACATCAACTGTATTCTATACCTCTTTCCCCTCACGCCTACTCACTCACTTTCATAATGTTCATTTAAGTACTTACTAACTATAACACACTTTACCGAAACTTCGTATTGGTTTTTAATTCGGGATATAAACAATATAACGTGTCCGCCTTTATTAGCTTTTAATTCTACCCGTAAACTAAATAGTGGTGTAATGGTGATTAGTTTACTAATCACCATTTTCCTTACCTGTATGTTCTTGGTCTTAGTGCCCTAAATGTACCTTGATTGGCTTAATGATCAACTTCCTTACCAGTTATGTGTATTTATAATGGTCAGACAACATGAATTGACGGAATCTGTATAAGTATTCATCACACACCCCGATTTGAATTGTTATTATTCATATTGCCCGGGCATTATAAATCCTAGTGCAATGTAATCACTTTTTAAATAACAGATATACCAAAGGGTGGGACTAAATGTTTCAAATATTCTACTCGAGGCTGAGGTATTTTGACGTCATTTCTGTATTTAGCGTGTGTAGCCAAAGTCATAAATAAGAATTGTTTATTTGCGAGTACTCACTCGCTGTAACGGACTTAATTAGCCGACATTGTTCCTTTGGTTCACTGAAAATATAGTAAGGTTTGGACCGTCGCGTCGCGTAGTTTCCTGTGTAAAACTAACGCCATATATTTATTTATTTTAATACAACTAAATTACACACAGCCGTACTAACTTTTAAGCTACTCAAAAAGACTGGGCAGCCTGTGACAACGGCCCGTGCAACCTGATCGAAACGTCATGTCATCGCGCTACAAATAAACGACCTATCCTGGCAATATGTTTGAAATCGGAGAAAACGTGTCCGAAGACACGTATAATCTAAGACACGTATAATATAAGACAGTATATAGGAAATTCGAGGATGTTCCAATATAGAAACGGGGTCGTGCTGATACGGTTCCGGAACTGCAGCTATAGTAAGTACAATAAAATTGTTGAAATTGAATTTTTGGTTTGAATTGAAACTCTGGTAAATAAATTCAGTCTGCACAATTCCGCTTGAAGAGTAAATCTAACGGAACTATATTGAGACTGAGAGAGGGAATAACAGAAATAATAGTCTGTTTATAGAATGTCCCACAATATCTGATTTTCATATAAGGCGCCCGGGATGAAAAAAATATGAAGAGTAAAATGACAGCGTTACGCTTTTTGTGCTGAGAGAGAAAGAGACGCATATGTGTGTATGTGTAATATATATAAATTAGCTAATATTTCGTATGTTCGTATGATGTTGATGGTACATCCAGATTTTTCTGAATTGACATGAAAATTCATAATTCATAATGTGTGGGAAAAGCATTTTCCGAAAAAAAAAACAAAATCCATCTCTTCTATAGCAAGATTACAAATTTAATGTAGATGAAAGTGCGGGATAGCTACTTAAAACTCTTGATGTGTCTGGAGATTATCAATCCGTAATGTTACCGACAGGCGTCGACTTTGGCCTTAATCTTTTACCAAAATAAAGCTCACTCATGAGTCACAATGTTTCAGTCAGTGGTGTCTTCGTAAAAGTATTTACTTACATTTGAGAGTCCGTACGAATAAAATGTAAGTCTTTAATTACAAAACCTATTATACCTAAAACTAATTTTAACTTTGCCCCCCCCCCCCCCCCCGGGCGGCTAAAAGCTGGGTACGCCCATGACTCTGGAGTACAAATAAAGTGTTATCTATGTATCATAGTTCTTCTATTATTAGATTATACATTTAATTTCAAGCTTTACCAGAAAACAACTCTTTCGGCGTAGCAAAAGCACGCCGCCATTCATAAACAAACGACAAAGTGTCATACATTAGATTTGCCTTACTATAAAATCTCTATTTAAACTATTCAAAGTGAACAATTTAAATATTAAAATCATTTAAGATTGCCCACTCACTCGTCGTGTCGTTTCATGTACAAACCCACGCCAACTTTATTATGATATAAAAGTAGTTTTTTACTTTTCGTACATCTAACGACGACAGATAGGCATTAATGTGTCAATCTAAAAAACAACATTATTAATAGAGGGGGAAGATTATGGTTTAGTAAATTATACTAACTTCCATTATAAACGTTCCATAACTACATATTATAAAACAAAGTCCCCCGCCGCGTCTGTGTGTCTGTCTGTTCACGAAAAACTGAAAAACTACTGAACTGATTTTCATGCAGTTTTCACTAATAGACAGAGTGATTCATGAGGAAGGTTTTAGTGTATAATTTGTACCCGTGCGAAGCCGGGACGGGTTGCTAGTTATATATAATTATGGATACCTACGGGAATAACGCGTTCATGTAATAGGTATTACATGCTTTGAATTGTCTGACGTTTCGACCAGGTTGCACTGGCCGCGGTCACAGGCTGACTGTCTCGGTGGTGCACGCTCTTCGTCGCGTCGTCGAGTCCGTAGAAGATTCTTCTTCCACCCGCACATTTTCGATAATTTTGTTCCGCCATGTAGTGTAGTGTCCCTATTCTGGTGTTTATCCGACTGCGCATATTAGGTAATTTAAAACCATCTTTTCGATTGAAAGTTTCATGTTTTTTTATTTCAATCGCTTTACGTACAACTCTTGAGTAAAAGTGACGTTCAATGGAGAGGACTTCGAGCGATGTAATCAAATCTTAAGGTAACGATTTCATTACACAGAATACATAATAGTACAGGTAATGCTACGCACGCTTATATCTAGGTATGATAAGACAATTCACTTTCTTTGTTTTATCAACTTCATGATTTAGAAGCAAAATCTTTTAATTATTCTTTTGGTGAACCGTAATACTTTGCAAGCCTTAAAATTTTAAAATACGAGCTAATTAATTTTAGAAATTCATCGAAGTTTCGACAGGACAACGTCTGGTTGGTAAGCATGGCAAGTCCGTAGAACGCTTAGCGCTCTCCGATACCTGTATTCTGTAATGTATTTTGAAACGGATCCACAATGAGTACAAAGTGATCCTAGAGCATACTACATCCATTAAAAAAACCTTATTATACAATGTAATATTCAATGAAGAAATGCGGTTACGAATGAAGTTTGAGCTTTTTTACGCCACAAGTGCCTTAACTCAATATACCCAGGTATAATAATATTCTGGATGATATTAGGAACTAAAATTAGCGATTTCTAAACCCGATCTATGCACAACTTGTATTGTGCATACATGCATACATATTCAGCTACATCTTTATTTGTACATTATACATTAGACATACTTATGCACATAAACGTTTTGCAGTCAACGGGAATCGAGCCCCCATTCCCTGCCGTCGAACGCTCTTTCCCCACGCCATATAAGCCGTCGTTATCTTGCGTTTGATTCTACAATGACATAAGAAGTACCTAAAACCCGTCACTATATTTCCTATCTTATTTATCTAAATATATATATATCGTAGGACTATGTGTCAGTGAGCAACTACAGAAATAGACTTACATATATCATCTATTACGCACTCTATAGTAATGCATGATATATAACATTGTAGGAATTTAGAGTTAGCCTAATGTTTGCGAGTTTGGGGCGTACCACATTTCAGAAATGCAGCATATTTTTTGGTCAAGAGAGTCAAGAGTCAAGTGGTTAACCAGCGTCCCATCAATACTATTGAAGCGTCTGTTAGTAATGTCAAAATAATAGTTTTTTTAAGCTCATACAGTTATTTGCACGATACCTATGCCTTTATATCAATTAAATTTTTTTTTGTCTGTCTCTCTGTCCGTCGGTCTGTCTGTTTGTTTCGGCTAATCTCCGGGATGGGTGGACCGATTTCCACGGGAAATAGCTGGTGTTACAAGAAGTAACTCAAGCTACTTTTATTTTGGAAAATAAATTAGGGTTCCACGCAAAATATATAAAAATGTATACGCGAGCGAAGCCGCGTGGGAACTGCTAGTTATTATTATATTAATAGCAAATGATCACAGTTCAAGTAGCATTAATTACTAGCTTATGATGTATATTTTTTTATTATTATTCTTCTTTTTTTTAATTGACAATGGCCCCAATTCTGTTACTTCACTCGCTAAATTAAAATTCACAAAATTTTCTTCATATAAGAAGTAAACCTTGCCCACTTAGAAACAAGGTCTTATTTCAAATTGAAACAAGTAGGTAACATACGTCGCTATCAAAATAAGCAATTTATTTGTCGACTAAAGTCTGATACGCTTAAATAAACTTTAATACCACGTAGCGAGAGCCGCTATCCGTGGAATGCCATCTCTTTTGCTCTGTGTTTTTAGTAAGCGTCTTCGTAGGTGTAGATTAAAAACACGTCATCCTTGTTCGTTTTCAACAAGTTTTTATACGGCAATTATACAGCGTTTGAATAAATGAAGACTCTCGCTGCGTGGAAATAAAGTTGAGGATACGTTGACAGGTTTTATTTAAATTTAGCGGCGCTGAGAAATAAATGCTAGTAATAAATAGACCTTATTACAAAGATCACTAGGTTGATTTCATATGAAGAAATTAAGTCAGGTTTTAGTTTAGTCGAGTGTACAAAAGAATCGGCACCAATATCTAGCTAAGCAATTT
Organism: Callimorpha dominula; assembly: GCA_949752705.1. Taxonomy (NCBI): domain Eukaryota; kingdom Metazoa; phylum Arthropoda; class Insecta; order Lepidoptera; family Erebidae; genus Callimorpha; species Callimorpha dominula. The sequence goes on along the minus strand of OX456990.1, from coordinate 29,046,846 downwards.
TTTAAAATAAATATATTGAATATGAATGCAAATATCTGTATGCTTGAATATTACTATTTGCATTGGTCAGGATATTTCCGTTCGTAACATGTATGTACTTACAAAAAAATGTATCTAAGTGTGTAAATACTCCAAAATTTACAACAAAATTAACGTTCACTTTTTAAAAAATTGGAAACTTTAGAATGAATGATATAATTTAGTTTCTAAATTAATATAACAATTGAATAACTTTTTATCCTCTGCTAAACAATTGAATAATTTTTTATCCTCTGCTAAACAATTGAATAACTTTTTATCCTCTGCTAAACAATTGAATAACTTTTTATCCTCTGCTAAACAATTGAATAACTTTTTGACCTCTGCTAAACAATTGAATAACTTTTTATCCTCTGCTAAACAATTGAATAACTTTTTATCCTCTGTTGATCAACTGTGATTTTCTTGTTTGTTTTGTACAAACATGTTATTAAAGTTTTTTTTCCTTCGGCTCTTAGCATTCACACGCTTCTATTAGTTTAAAAAACCGTAAAATACCGTATATTTGTAAAATAATGTTGGTTTTACAGTTATTTCTCACGCTCGTATTCGACTGAAAGTAATGATAACACTATTTAATAATAGGTACATAAGAAAACTACATTAGCAAAAACCGTTTTTTTTAGTTATCTGAGTTTCTTAGTTTTAAAAACAAAGTATCATAGACAATTTTCTCATTCCATACGATTCGTTGCCTGTTGCTCTAAAATAGTTGCAGGTTTTTTAGTGAAAGGTTAAGATTTAGTTTATTTATTTTTATGGTATTTATTATGTTTTTGTCAGCAGTTTCATTAATCGTTTCTACAAGGCTTTTAAATAATATTCCACCTTTCTGTAACATGTATAAGCGTCTTGAAAAAATGAAACTAAAAAGAGAAGCTGGTATTAATTGTCTTGCATGGACTGCTGCCACAAATTCTTCACTAGTCTTTTTTCTATTCCAAGAGTATGTTTGTAAATATTTATGTACTCAGCTCACTCATTCATTCGCTCCTGGCTGTAATTTAGCCGTTGCCTTTTATTACTACGTTGACAAAACAGCATACGAAAAATGATTAATAGTTTTCCATAGCAACACCACTTTTGCGGTCCAACTAAATTTGCCTTCCTTATAACCATATATTATTACACTTGAGACCCAAAAAACTTACAGAATAACATTATCTACTTTTCTTGTAGTACTGGTTAAATTCAATCTTCTGTAAGATGGTAAAACTACCAGAGGCTTCAAATCGAGCAGTAATCTGCTGTGCCCAACCTTTAGTTAATTGTATAAATAGATCATGGATGTAATACTAATATTTATTGATGCATATAACACATTTATGATCAACATCTGATACCTGTAAATCACACAAAACGTAATATCCGGCACGTATACAGTTACGACCTTTTTAAATGAATCGCTTTGACGTCACATCTAAAAATAACGTTACTAAACGATAAAAACACTGTCATTACCGGATTAATGGTTCAGGAGTTAAATGCTCACAGGTGTATTGACACAACGACGTGGTGCCAGATCTTATTTTTATTCTGTAGAATGTATTTCTTTTACTCTGCATTTAGATTTTTTCTTTCATAGGTACGTCTCATTAACTTGAAATTGGATTTCATAACCTAACCAATATTGCGGATAGGGCTGTGGAGGGATGAGTGAAATGTGGTGAAGAGAATTGCGTTGGTATGGAAGTTGACAGTTACAAGAGTAGAAGACGTCAAAAGAAAAGATGGATCATGATCGGATATGATTAGAAAGGAGAAGTATGTAGTAGACTGTGGCATGATAGAGTAGAAAAGAAGAAGAAAAGAAATTGAATCGTCGGCAAATATAATTTGGGAAAGGATAAGAAGATCTTGATAACCTTAGCATAAGCGGTGTGAACCTCTGCCACCCTACCAGGATATAGAATCGTGAGTGTATTAAAAACTAGCTTTGATATTGAACTCACATATAAGTGAGGCTGGGTCCAAATTTGTGTCACTACATCGGACTAGAATGCGTAAGATCACTTCACCACGGACTTGTTACGCTAGCTGTGGTGGACGGTACTAGCTGACACGGTCCCGAAACATTTACGGTCAAATACTTAAAAATATTTATTTTAGTTTCCATAACCGCGCAACCATGTCATCTACAGACAAATTGCAGAAATTAATTGCGGTGGGGAGGGACGGAGAAATGAGCAAATTGACATCACGACACGATCCGTCCGTCCTGTGACTGTAGCAATGAGTCAACAGGCGCACTTGACCGCGTTACATAAATGCTCGTGTAGACAACTTTCTGGTCACGCGGATAATAGCGGACATCCTTTGAAAAACACCGACTTTAGATGGATCGGCTCTTGGTCGTGACATGCCTCTTTAATCGGAATAATCAGTTACAGTACAGAGATCAGCGTCGAAACCAATATAGCTCGCTACAGCCTACAACATTCGGCCGCTACTATGTGTTTGGCGGTTTCTTCGAGTACTCAGTATGTGTTCCATCATGACAGTGCGTTGTGTCACTTGCCACTTGTGACAAACGCCGACCACAAAAATGGGGAGGTTTGTTGTGCGCGGGTCTGTGTGTGGCATCATAACGTCTAAACGGATGGATCAATTTTGATTGAGTGACCTCTCCCTATTATCTTTTTCCTTTTTTCCCATCTTAAAACGACTGCATTCCCGAGAAGGGTTGGCGTCAGGCAGGCGGCCGATCATAAAAGAAACCAGTCAAAACCCTTTGCAATGTTTACACATTGCACCGACCTTAATAAAACTTGGAAAAAAGGCAGGAAGATGATGATGTTTCCTCTGGTCATTCTTCTTTCACTTCGTCTGCAACTGCTATGGTCATCATCACTCTCTTTGTCAATACTAGCGCCATTCTGTTCGATTCTTGAATTGTCATTTAGTGATTTTAGCTAGAAACTTTTTCAGTTTGACCCTCACAAGACGGACCTCCTTACCTCTAACCAAACCTATCGCTTTTTTGTTTAAGAAGTAACTGATCTAACTTAACAAAAAACTTCCATATTAGAAGATGTAACTCTTCACCAACAACTCGGTAAATACCGATTTCCTTTTTTTTCAAGTAGCTGTTATATGAACTTAAGTATTCAATCAATATTAATGAAAAAAGAATTGAAATCTCCACCACCACTAATATCTCCACCACTAATATCTACATATGTATAAATATGTGATCTATTTGCATGTTGTCACGGTATCGTTTGACAAAGGGTACTTTTTATTGAGCGCTACTCATTATCATAAGATCATAGAACCCTTATTTAAATAACTGTCTGTCATTTGTTGCGTACAACACGAGTGTCGTACAGTACCCATCCCGTTCACGTCTCGGTTCACATCACTCCGGCTCGCGTGTCGTTGAACATGCTTACCGCTAAATTACTCATGTTAGGCTAATTACTCTCGGACCCTAAATCGTTCCATATTTGCAGGAAAATATTTTGTGGACAATTTATATATATAGCTGAGAATATTTTGGAAATGTTTTATAAGTTGCTTTTCGTATAGTTGTTTCCAAAATAACACAATTAATTATAAAAAAAAATGGGGCCCGCAGCAGGTAAATTTCGTGTTTTTTAATTTTTTTGAAAATCTGCCCCCATTCAGCAACTAAAACAAAAATCCTATAAGTCTAAAGTAAGTCGTATTTTATTCTACTGCCCTGCGAAATAGTGTACTACTAATAAAAACAATAACAAACTTCTGTAGTTATACGAAATGGAAACAACAAATAAAAGATGTTTCCTATTTTTTGGATCAAACAGACTGCAACTTGTGGGTATACTCGCCGGTTTGTGTTCAGTTAGACTTAAAACTTCATCCAGCTTTTCATTTAATTAGCGTAACATCCCTCCGACATATTCTGCTTTTGCTTTCGTAGTCGAACGACTTGTTTTACGGTTTGTTGCAAATACGGATTGTTACGTCATTCTGAAGAGCTTCTGTCTATCCTAGTATTACAATATGCATCATATCGAGTACCGTTTAATACTTTATAATAAAGTATAATTATGATTTTTATAAATTATGAAGCCTATTCACAGCTGCAAAAGCCTGTTGTGAAATATAAAAACTGAAGATCACCAAGTATAAAGTTATGTTTGAACTTAATTAAGAAAACCGGACAAGTGCGAGTCTGAGTCGCGCACCGAGGGTTCCGTAAGTAAAGTAGTGTAAGTAGATTCTCGAAGATTTTGGCCCGTCTATTCCAAAAGATAAACGTATAATTTTGAACGCATTGATCCATCCTAAGGTTGCCTGGAAGAGTTTGCATTTTGCAATTTTGCCCTTTGTACATTATCTGTATGATAAATGTATGTATGGTACTACCATTGTAAGACTGGTGTACAAATAAAGTGTTATCTATCTTACTTTGCCACTCTAAAAATACTCTCCTATATATCAATTTACGGCAAAGTCAACATTCCAGCCGCAAAATGTAAGTTTGTAGTCACAAAAACTTTTTTTTTATGAGATATAAAAACAAATTAACGACTTTCGACTTTCTTTTAATTTACTTGTGCTGTCAGACCTTGCTTCTTACCAAATTTCATTATTCTAGGTCATTGGGAAGTACCCTATAGGTTTTGATTTACCTGCGAATTATTAAAATTTGTAATGGCCCGAGGGGTTTTAAATGGCCATATCTCTTGATTGCGTTGACTTAAAAGCTTGATTTTTTACAGCTTCAAGGGAACGCTGACATAAATATTTGATGTTAATTTCAACTTGATGCCTCCACGGGTTCCTGAGGAATAGGGTCTTGACAGACACACAGACAGATATAACAACAAATTAACGACTTTCGGCTTTTTTCCTTTATTTGTGCTGTGAGACCTTGCGTCTTCCCTAATTTCATGATGCTAGGTCATCTGGAAGTACCCTATAGGTTTTCATTTACCTGCGAAATTTTCAAATTTGGTCAAATCCTAGGCTTAAATGGCCATATCTTTTGATTGCGTTGACTTAAAAACTTGATGTTTCACAGACAAGTATTTGGATTCATTTCAATTTGATGCGTCCACGGGTTCCTGAGAAAAAGGGTCTTGACAGACAGAAGCACAGCAAAGTGATTCTGTAAGGGTTCCTTTATTTCCTTTTGAGGAACGGAACCCTAAGAACATTGAGACGGCAATTTTGTAATAATCTAAGGGGGTAGTAATATGTAAAATAATTAAGTTTCAGCCTGTACGAGTATAAAACATGTTATTTATAATAATAATATCTTAAGACACCTCACACACGGCCGTCTGATCCCATACTAGGCAGAGCCTGTACTATGGTAACCAGACTACTGATAAACCTTCTTATATATATTATAGATAAATTACGCCCAGACATAGAACAAATGCTCGTGCTCATCAATTATTTGTCCTGGGTGAGAATCGAATCGATCTCTGGCTCGGCAGTCAGGGTCACTAACCACTAGACCAACAGTCCTGTCTCCTGTCACTATATTGTAGATTCATGACAAAACGTTAGGGCACCGCAAGGGAAAGTGACTCTTCTCGCTCGTATGTTCTAAAAAGCCCAGTACAAAAATTCGGATATTTTTGTACCACTATTTTGGCAAATAAACACAATTATCAAGGCCAATGATATCTCGAACGTTACGAACTAGAACGGACCCCCTCAATGTGTTCCACTAGTCACACGACAGTGGATAGGTACTCAAAAATTTGAATTGAAGCGGAACACGTCAATTACACTCAGTAATTACGTTTATGCAAACAGGCAACTACATAACCCGAAAAAGTTTGGCTATTCAAAAAAGCTCGATATTTGGATAGCACACGAGCTCACTGAAAGAAAGCAAATGAATCGTGTATTCATTTGCGATTCTCTATTGAAACGTAAAGAAACCGAACCATTTTTTTAAATATTGGTCACTAGTGATGAATAGTGGATAACCTACGACAAGAACGTGCGAAACACTAAGTTCTAGTTCCTAATATTTTTTTATTGTTTATTCTTTACAATACATTTCCAGGTTTATGTTGAACAATTACATAAGTACCTATGTATATCATACACCACAAAGCATGTTCGGCTGGTACTTAAAATAGGGTATACCTTAGCTATAAGTACCAGCAACCTTCCAAAGACAATTTTACACTTACACATATCTGGAACTACTTTTTATATTATTTGTCTACCTTTGACATAATGTCAAGCGAATTAAGTGAATCACTAAATACACATTACTATCAAAATTAAAACCTTCGCAATAAGGTGTGCGTGTGTGTGTGTGTGTGTGTGTGTGTGTGTGTGTGTGTTATGACTTCACTCAAGAACAGAGCATACGATCTTTGTGACCCTGAACATTTGGAGCGAGAGCTGGATCATGTTCAGGAGGTACTTAAAAGTAACGGATATCAGGTGAATGGAACACGGAAGCAACCGACATTGAGACGCAAGCATCCGGAGGTGAACAGACAACCAGCCTACATGCCATATGTGAAAGGAGTAACGGATAAGATCGGCTCCGTATTAAAGAAATACTCCATTCCGACAGTATACACACCAGGCATAAAGGTTCAAAACATCGTGGGTACACCGAAGGACGTCTTGCCGTTACAAACTCCAGGTGTCTACAAAATAAACTGCAGCTGTGGTAGTTCCTACATAGGCCAAACAAAGCGGACCATTGCTGAAAGGGTCAAAGAACACATCGCTGCTGTGAAGAACCGACAGATTAGCAAATCAGCGATTGCAGAACATGCACTCGAAGCGGGCACCAATCACTGGATTGAATTTCACCGTACGCAAGTCCTCTCCACGGAACGTCACTTTTACTCAAGAGTTGTACGTGAAGCGATTGAAATTAAAAAACACAAAACTTTCAATCGGGAAGATGGTTTCAAATTATCTACAGCGTGGAATCCAGTGATAAAAAACATGCCACCTCGCTTTTATGCGCAGTCGGGTGAACACCAGAATAGGACCACATCGGTTTGCTTACAGAATAGGGACACTGTTAGTATAGTATGTGACGGTACATGGCGAAACGAAAATATCAAAAATATCAAAAAAGTGGAGGTGGATGAAGAACCTTCTACCTCACGATGTCGGCGACGGAGGGCGTGCACCGCTGAGCCAGTCAGCCTGTGACCACGGCCAGTGCAACCTGGTCGAAACGTCAGGCAATTCAGAGGTATGTAATACCTTTTCGTGATCGCGTTAATTCCCGTTCATACGTAGATAATATTAGAGTCTCTGTGTCTTCATATGACAGTTTACAAAGCCATTCGGTTACTATAGTTTTACATTCATATCTAGTCTTATTAGCTATTAGTAGAATCCTATTTATTTTATTATAATCAAACCGACCAAGAAAGCAAAAGAATCTTTGGCTAAACGATGTCCTGTGGGGGGCACTACGTGGTAATTTAAACCTTCGGGTAGACGACAAGGTGGAAGATGTCGATTGACTAAGTGGGGGGAGGAGTGAGTGTTGCCTTAGTGCAACCTGTAGTATAAACATTTGGCGTACTGTTAGAACTTTACAATGATCATACAGATACTTGGTAGGAAAACGAAATGACTTGAAGTGTAACACTTTTAATACTGCTCTGTGCGCACGTTTCACTCGTATCAAATTACTTTTTGCAGCGCCACCCCAGGAAGAGATGCAATATCCTATCAAAGATTGACATAAGGCGTAATAAGTAGTTTTTAAAACTTTAGGCTCTGCGACGTGCCTCAAATGCTTAAATATATAGATTAATTTACGGATTCGTCCTGCTAAAAGATCGATGTGTGGTGTAAAACTGAGTTTGTCATCTAAGATCACGCCTAAGTATTTTATCGTCATCGAATGATTTACTTTAGGGCAGTTACATGTGCGATAAGTATTTTTTAGATGATTATTGAAAATTTAGCCTTATCTAGACCAATAGAATCTCTTATGGTAAATGTCAAATATTTGGTCTTGTCTACATTTATAGACAAGTTCAAATTCAAATTTAAAAAAAATCTTTATTTCATAAAATTGACCATCAATTATTCGAAATCGTCGATTTAATAAATAATTATTATAATTAAAAATTATAGATCAATACACACAGAGTCACCGCAACAATAGTTTGCTTCGTCAAATGTAAAATGATTAAAGAAAACAAAATGGATAACATAATATCACGTCTGCCTGTTTCGATCTATAACCGCCCGTTTCCAAATGGTTGAGCCTTGTGAGAAGAAATCGGGCAAACAAACTCACGGCCACTCTTTTAAAAAAGAAAAACCAGACAGTTTCAACAATATTCACTAAATATCACATCATTTTGTTGTGTGCTATTATGTTTTTAAAATTAAAAGTGAATAAACTAGAAAAATAATATGACACTAGGGAAACTGAAAATTAAGGAAAAAATGAAAAAGAAGAAAAGAAAAACATGAGAGATGGAAAATAAGAAACATATTAGCTCACATTAGATTTCTATTACAATTCCATCCCAAGCGTTTTTATCCTGTATATAATCGCCTACTGAGTAATAGCCCTTAAGGCATAGCTGTCGTTTTACTGTAGACTTAAACTTGTTTATACTTAACATTTGAATATTATCTGGGATTTTATTATAATATCGCACACATTGACCTTGAAACGACTTGTTAATTTTTTGGAGCCTAGAGGCAGGTACAACAAGTTTATGTTTATTACGCGTGTTAAAAGAGTGTATATCACTTTTTTTACAGAAGTGATCTTTATTTTTATGAAGGTAAATTAGATTTTCATAAATATATTGGCACGCTACCGTCATTATGTTAATTTCTTTAAATTTCTGCCTCAGTGAATCACGATTTTCTAAGTTATAAATTGCTCGAATAGCCCTCTTCTGGAGCACGAAGATAGATTGAATATCGGCGGCATTCCCCCACGGTAGAATACCATACGACATTATACTATGAAAACAACTAAAATAAACTAATCTGGCTGTTTCAACATCAGTCAGTTCACGAATTTTTCTAACTGCGTATGCTGCTGGGCTGAGTCTATTCGATAATTTATCAATATGAGGGCCCCATTGAAGCTTAGAATCAAGAGTAATGCCTAAGAATTTTGTGGTATCAACTAGTTCCAACTCTTCTTCATTAATTAGTATAGTCGTTTTCACCTGTTTAACGTTTAGAGTAGTGAACCGGATACATTTAGATTTTTCTCCATTAAAAAGTAAATTGTTAACGTTAAACCAGCGAACCACTTTCGAAATAGCATCGTTTACGTCGTCAAAATTTGTACACATACGTTTTAGCCTAAATAAGAGTGAAGTATCATCCGCAAACAATACTATTTCGTGGTTGTTCTTAACAATATAAGGTAAGTCATTAATGTAGATTAAGAACAAAAATGGCCCGAGTATAGATCCCTGCGGAACGCCCATTTTTACCACAGACCCTTGAGATAGCTTGCCATTAATATCGACTTTCTGAATCCTATTACTTAGATAAGAAGTAAGAAGATCCAGCGCCGTATCTTTGATACCGTAGTGATATAATTTCCTGATCAGAGTTTCATGAACAACACAATCAAACGCTTTGGATAAATCGCAAAAAATGCCTAGAGAATCGTGGGCATCCTCCCAGGCATCAAATATATGTTTTACAAGCTCTACACCGGCATCAGTTGTAGAGCGACCCCTTGTAACCGAATTGCTTATTATGTAACAAATTATGGCAATTAAAGAAACTTTGCATTTGATCATAAACAATTTTTTCAAAAATTTTACTGAATACTGGTAGTACAGAAATTGGTCTAAAGTTAGTTGGGTCTGAAGTACTGCCAGATTTGAAAAATGGAATGATTTTGCTAGATTTCATCAGATCAGAATTCAAGGAACAAGGAACAAGGAATTCAGTGTTAGCCAATTCATCACATTATTAAAGCCAGTTTGAGCAACATTGAAAGCTTGGTCCCAAGTATTCCCTTTGAAAATCAATGCTGTGTCATCGGCAAATGCTGTATGACCAGAAACAGTGTAGGCCCAAGAATACTACCCTGCGGAACGCCATGTTCAACTGGCACGCTCCCACTAAGATGTTCACCAATCTTTACAGATTGAGTACGATCGGTTAGGTAGTTCTGAAACAATTCTAACTGCTTCCCTCTTATACCAATCTTTTCTAATTTCATCTTTAGCAAAGGTATAGAGAGCGCATCAAATGCCTTAGCCAAGTCCAGAAAAATACTAACACATTTGTCGCCTTTATCCAATGTCTCTAAATATGATTTGTGAGGTCATGAACAGCATTGTTAGTGGACATATTATTGCGAAAACCATATTGATTATTGGCTAAAATATTGTTAGTATGAAGGAAGTTTTTAAGGCGGTTGTTCATAATTCTCTCCAAGATTTTTGATATTGATGGTAGTGTGGAAATTGGTCTATAGCTATTGACGCGCTCTCTGTCCCCAAATTTGTAGATAGGAAGGACACGTATGTAACAGAAACCAAAACATCAAAATAGAACAAAATATATTTGAAAACAAAAACAATTACAAATTTTGTTAATTTTTTTCTCTTACTGGATCTACGTTCATGTACAGCACATAAACTACCAGAAACCATGTCAATTTGTCTGTATGTAAAGTATATAAAGGTATAAAAATACGATTTCGAATTACGTTAAAATTCAAAAATAAAAGCGTGAGCGCGCAGTACAGCTGTCGGCAACCCACTGTGCGAGACTGCGTATAAGGTCCGCCAGCGGCCATGCGGCCGTTAGTTGTTTAGCGCTCGTAAGTACATCGAGTGGCATAGGCCTGACACTGTTTAGTACGGAGTGCCTACCCCTCTCCAGATGAGAGGGGCGCGCGCGGGGCATGACGCGCCACCGCACAATGCGAAATTTTCGTAATCTAGCTGGACGAAATAAAATTTATCACTTGCCTTCTCAAGATGAAATAGCTGTTTACATACATAGTACACGTGTGCTATTACAAGACACTAAGTTTAATTTATAGCTAGAAGTGCCAAACAATAGAAAAAAAGGTCTGATCATGCAGCTATCCGCAATTCGACAATTTATTGTTTCAAGCGACCGCAATATTCGTTTGAGTTTGCTAGATGAATACGCTACGTGTTTGTAAACTAGCAGTGATTGTTTATTGTGATTGTGTTTTTGAAGTTTTAAGGTGAGTTTAAATACTTTTCTTTAATCATATATCATTAAACGTAGTCGTGAGCATCATTAGACTAGAAGTTATTATGAAGTTAAAAAAAAGAAAAAGAGTGTTCGCAATGTAGTTTTAGTACATTATATCGACTTATATCAATATCGTATTACGTTATTTTGAAAGACTAACATGTTGGTTCTACGATCAAAGTGTATTTGCTTGCGAACTCGTGCGACACTCATAAAACTTTTAATTTTTTTCAGTATGACTACGTAAATTTCACATCGAACGTTATTTGATGTTTGGTTTGTTAATTCAAAAGAATCAAAACTGGGTGCTTTGATAAGTTATATTTTGCAAGAATTTGGTGTTTCGTCCTTTACGGAAGATATCACGAGACGATTAAAAATTAAAATCAGGAGCATCTGTTAAAAAATCGAACAAAAAAAGTCGAAGTCGGGGAAACACCAAGAGCTCTTTTTAAAAGCGAATTCTTCATGGTTGGAAGAAAACATATCATTTTCTGATTTTATCACAACACCTATCGAAGGTGATTCACAGCCTGAAACGAGTAGGAGGCCTGGTAGACCAAAAAAAGACTTTAGAAGCTGTAGCCTAAGAACAAAAAACGGCGAATTCGACATCTACTGGATTCATCGAGCATGGAGGAGTTATCAATGCCGACCGAAGTAAAACTTCTCAGTGGGGGTCAAAGAGATTCGGCAGAAATCGTGAAAGAGCTTTGTCTCGCTTCACCTAAAAGAGGTACCTCTATTAAGAGAGCGCGGAAGTGTTTAGCAAGCCCTAAAAAACTTGAACTTACGGAAGATCAAGCTCTCTCACTAATGATCGATGCCAATCTGTCGACACATCAATATAATGTGATACGCGACCAAGTAAAAAAAAAAAATATGTACCCACCCTATTACTAAGTCAAAAAGGCAAAGCAATTTTGCTACCCCAATGACATCAATGTCACAGAAACGCTCACCGAATCACAATTTAAGTATGCCAGCTTTTAGATATGACAAGTAAAGCCAGAGAAAATGACGACATTCAGGATGATAATTCTAATAGCGAATCCGATAATACAGATACAGAGTAAGGTGTAATTTTGACACATAATTTCACGTTGTTAATTTATATTTTTTCTTTTTTAATGACAAAATCAATGATCAAAATCATCATCATCATAATTTTTGTATTGTTTTATTGCAATAGACGTCTAAAATCTTCACAATGTCTTTAAATTCCATCCTACAGCATGCCACTGCATATTTAAAGCTGCGTATTGTACATATCCAATTTGTCTATTTTTTTTAAGCAATATGTCGTTAGTATACAATAAAAATTATTCTATTATAATTTTGTTAAGTTAGATTACGAAACGATTATCGCACTGTGCACCGTCCCGAACCTGCCTTGGCCAGGGTAACGTTCCGCCGCCTCTTTGATTTACACCTTAACATCTTTAATGTATTCGTATTATGGAATACGAAATTCTAAATCTATTTGTTATGACTTAAAATGACTGTTTTTTTTTTTAATTGCTCAATGAGATCTATTTCCCAACGTTGTTTACTACTTATAAATTTAAATATATTTCTGTATAGTCTGTTTCATTTTATTTGTGTAATTTAGACTAATTTCATTATAAAAATCACATCTATAGAACTTTAAGGAGTCAAATTACAATTCACACTTTTCTGACGGTAATACGTTCTCGTATGTATCAGTAAATCAAGGTAGGTTTAAAAATAAAATAGGTTATACTACCAACCAAACGGCCAATGACACGATGAAACTCAAAAAGCAAACGAAATTAAATATAAAGGTTTTTATTAGCATTAAGATTTCTTTCTTAAATTACTGTACAAAAGATAGAGTATTTTTTTATTTTCAGATGCATAGGCGTTTGTCTTCCAACTCACCAGATGGAAAGTGATGAATGAAAAAATATTGATTTACTTGCTCCCATTCGAAATATAAACCTAAACAATACCTACTTGGTTATGTGGTTAAAAGATCAAAACTTTTGTGATTTGCCAAAGCAATAAACAAATCATAAACTTATTTATTCCGCCATTTTACAACTTTTGCTAGTGTCGCCTCTAGCGGTGAAAGCAAATTAAATAACCTTTATTCAAAGGAATAATTTAAATACATTCGCATTACAATAAAATCGCTTGGCAATAAATTGATTACAGGAACGGTAGGTACTGTAATTATTCCACGAATTTCGCAAAAGCATAACATTCTATGGGTATATCTAATGATAAATAGTTGATGTGGATGTTATTAAAGGAGATTGCCCATCTCCCATACATCGTTGGGCCCAAATTATGATAAACCGTTTACACTTACAATAATATTTTATTATTGCTTGCCTTCCAGTTAGAGAACTATCTATTACAATATACACTAAATAGGGTTTTTCTGCTAAAGTGTCTCTAATGAATTCTGCCTAGGTTTCCTAGATTAACATTTATACTTTGACACTGACATTTATATGGACTTTGTCTTTTTAGAAGTCATAGTAGTCATAGTCATTCAAGTCGAAATAATAAAATGTAATTGAAAGTTATTCCTTGTGTTTTTGGATTGACATAAAATAACAAAAAAAAATCACTATTTGTTTTTTGTGTAACGTGTAGGCCCTATCTCCTTTCATAAAGATATTCCGCTTTGCCTAGAATGTTTGTCGAGGAAAGCAATATAGCAATACAATTTAGGAATACGTAATTTCATTCTGTTTATCCCATTATCTCCTATAAGTTCAAGATTTCAACTCATATTCAAATCAATATGTTACATTCGATATGTCAGGCATGTTTAAAAAGTGACGAATTGCTGTGTATAAGACGAGTTAGGTTATAATCCTCCTAAATCTTTGAGAACATCTTGAGGAACTATCAGCAATACAGGTATTCTCACTTCACCGCAAAAGCAACGGATGATTAATATCTAATAAGCACATGATCTGAGGTGAAAACATAAATAAATATAAAAACAAGTGGTTGAAAGCAATCCCTGAATTGGCAACACTAATTAATCTCAAAGGAGAAAAGAAAACAAGGAGTTGTAACAAAGTAAGGAGACGCTAACTTTCCATAAAAAATAAAATCATTTTATAAGAGTGTTTCCTATTGTATTTTTCTAATTTTAAAATTTACGTCTTCTTAAATTTAAAACCACAATATGTCACAGCTCAACAGCTCAGCTCTTTTTGAGAAGTTTTAATCCAAGCTGCAAGGTAAGTAAGCCCGGCTGTTTCTGTGTTTGTTGTAAGGTAAACGACCTTCGGAAATAGGTTAACGCAACTAGGTTATACAGGCTATGGCCGGAACCTGACCTACCGCAACGTGACGTCGTTAGTAGACAAACTATTTCAACTATCTAGAACACACATATCGTATTGTGACGTATATACCGCCTTATATAGTCATAAGTGAAATATATATAAATTTCACTTTTATGATTTTACTTATATTTTTGAAGGACCTGGTTAGTGATCCTGACTGCTGAGCTAAAGGTAGTGGGTTCGATACCCACTCAGGACAAATAAAAATAATTGTTTGATAAGCACGATCATTTGTTTTGTGTATGGTTCTAATTTATCTACAACATGTATGAATTTATAAATATTTAAGTATGTTTATCAGCAGTCTGGTTACAGGTACAGGCTCTGCCTAGTTTGGAATCAGACGGCCTTGTATCAGATGTCGCAAGGTATTATTAAATATTATATTTTACCTTTTAACAACATGATTTCATTCAGACCACCTACGTGGCGCGGCGGTAGTGAATTCGACTGCGTTGTCAAAGGTCACGGTTTAGTTTCCCATTTACTCAAATATTTGTATGCATCGTGTTATAACGGCAAAATAATAGTCTTAAACCGGCAGTAGGCTGGCAAGCTATATACATTCCTTCTGTTCACATTAGCGGCCACGCAGACCGAGGCGCGCTCCCGGCATTCGAAAACACTCAACAATGAACGCGTCATAAAAATGAACTATTATGAACATTTAGGTATAGGTACGGGAACATCTTAAAACACATAATGATGCTGAAAATAAATTTGGAGTGCTTTAATCAGTAATTTAAAAATTTGGTATGTTCGGTTATAATGTGGATTCACAGATAACTGCATATTATACATATATGTACTAATATGCGATTGTAGATTCGCGTGTTGGTAGTGAATGCCGTTTAATAAAGCGTTCGAAGATATTCCTAATTTGAATTGAATATGTAGGTAACCAGATTTAATCATTTTTAAAATTTTAACAAGTATTTAGACGGTTGTTTGTGGAAAAATAATATAGATTATGTAAATGTTATAACAATATTAAAATAAATTAAGTATGTACGGTTTAGTAAGAAAATATCCGGCAGCCATTTAATATATTGGTACGTTTTGTAATTAAAATATGATTAAGTTTTTATATCATAAAAGATTGATTAAATCAAACGGCCATGCTAAAATCATTGTTCTCATTGTACATTAAAGTAAATTATAATTATAATTGAAATACCATCAAGTTTTTATACCATTAGATATAAATGACTGCCGTGCATTAGGACATATTCATGCATTGTATGCATGAATATGTCAATCTGCATTGCTCCGGGTGTTCCTATGTATAATACGTATGTACTTACGAAAAACCCACATGGTAGTTGTTACCATAAAGTTCAAATTGTCTATTAAGTTGCTTAACCTCAAACAACATCATTACGCAGTTCACGAGAACACATTTTAACTTTGACCTTTCGCATAAATAGTCACTAAATATCCAAAACAAATACAAAAATTATCAACTAAATAGAAAAAATAAACTTAATTCTACATTTGGACAATTAGGCCGCTTCTTTATCTTGTAGCGTGATGTTATTTTGCCCCATACATTTCCTCAATAACCAGGGTAAGTACATATCTCAAGTAAATTCAAATCAAACTTGTCATTCTTAAGATCAACGTTATTGGCCACATTAACAGTAGATTCATTTTATCACCTGTATAAAACAGCTCAAGAACTTACTTTTAACAAAAAAGAAAGTAAAATCTACAGATCTACTAATACCTATAACAGAATCAACATAATATACTTTCTTATCTATGCCTTACGGAGTATAGAAACGTGCAATGGCCGAATATTTTTAATTCTTTAGCTTCCGTGCGTGTGCTTTAAGTTTTAGTCAATATAAGGCAGTTAAATACAATACCGTATAATATATTTAGATGATATATACCTGCCCCCGTTTTATTATTCATCGATTCTGACCGCTTTATCGTTAACATTTACGAACTGAAAATATTCAGAGCCTTGAGACAAAAACACTTTCAGAACATAAATATTATTTTAGCGGTGCGATGGTGTTTGACCATTAGCTAGCAATGTCGTGCCTAACACGTGCCATGCTTATTTTTATATAATCCAAAATAACGGTCAACACTTGTGATTCGCACATTATACAACATTGGAGCGATTTATATTAATAACTGCCCTTAATTTAAAGAAAATAAGTCATCGCCAAAATTTAAACATCAAACTTAAAAATATATAAGTTCACAGAATAAATCACTCATTTTTAAATTAAACACACTTGTGACTTACCGCTTTTCCCGACAGAAGGCGCGCCTATCACCGCGACTTTGACTTCCGACAAAGACGACTTCTTCCGTCTGATTCCTCTACCGGACATCTTCCATAACCCACGCGACGCGCTCGCTCATCGGCCGCACCACGATTGCGTGCGAACTCGAACAAAAAGCTCGTGTGCCCCCGTTCTATAAATACACGGAGCGACAATCTGACATCGACTACGTGTTAATAGGTCAAGATCTGGCCAAGATCAGAGACGTTCAAATAGCCGTGTTTACTTGCTTCCTCAGAGGTGGCGGTAGGCCAATCCCACTCAAACGTCCTTAATTATCACCGCGAATTTATACTGCTCATACTTTGTCATCAGACTCAATTCCAGAATGTTTTGACACATTGACAGATGGATGTTTTCATCAGATAGTCTAAAGAGAGTGACACTGTACGGAGAGTCGGGAAGGTGCGCCTCTGGCGGAGCTGTGAAGCTGACTGCACCTGGTCTCTATCAAACTAACCAGAATCTAGGACATTTTCATCTAGGGCATTGTGTATACAACACCAAATACATGGTGTGTGAATTTAATTAGGTCACAGTATTGTGACATCTGCATTAATATATTAGGTTTGCAGGTCAGCGAGCGTTCGTCGGCAGGTCACTCGATAAATTGGTATTGCGTTTGTGACGCAAGGTATTGAAAGGACGTATCTGCAATGTAGCTAGTTAATATTTGCAATTTAACGCCTTTGTAAACAAAGCACAAAATAAAGCTTAAAATAAAATATAATAGATCTTGAATACAAGTACAATAGTTTAAAAGCTACAAACATAAAAGGCTTTATCGTTAAATAACGTTTGCAATCAGTAATAAACGATATCACGATAGTTTAGACTATTTGCGTTGCTGTTTATTGAAATAAGGTATAACATGATATAAGGAACAGTATTACACGTGAGAGTGGGAGAGCCATGCTTCGGCATGTATGGGCCGGCTCGACTCCGCTCGATACCACGGCCTCACAGAAAACCGGCAGTGAAGCAATGTTTGCATTGCTTCTCGCCGCGTGAGTGAGGTTACCGGAGGCCCTAACCCTTCCCTCTCCCCTATTCCCGTCCTTCCCCTCTTCCCTCTTCCCCTACTCCCACCTTAAAGGGCGGCAACGAACTTGTGACTCTTGAGTTATAGGTGCCCATGGGCGGCGGTAGTCATTTACCATCAGGTGACCCGTCTGCTCGTTTGCCCCATAAACCATAAAAAAAAACAATCGTTATTTCGTGTAATAATATATATAAATAAATAAAGACTCTAAGAACAGTAACAGGAAATGGGTAAAACAATAAAAAAAGAACTGTTCACAGCCGTGAATCTTAATCGTTTAACATTATTACTTTAATACTGACCGACTGACAGAAAATATCTAAGGTTTTGATGTTTTCCTTCATCCGAATAATAGTTACTTTGTAAGCTACGCGGGAAAACAAAGTTCTTATTTATAGGTGGTAATAGAATTTTTAGAGTTGAAATATACCAATTCACTAACATTTAAAGTGTAACTGTGTGTCTTTCTTTGTTTCATCCGGTTGATCAGTACTGCGTACAGACACACCCTAATAACTTCCACAAAGGCCCCAATTCTGTTACTTCACTCGCTAAATTAAAATTCACTAAATATTCTTCATATAAGAAGTAAACCTTGTACACTTAGAAACAAGGTCTTATTTCAAATTGAAACAAGTAGGTAACATATGTCGCTATCGAAATAAGCAATTTATTTGTCAACTAAAGTCTGATACGCTTAAATAAACTTTAATACCACGTATCGAGAGCCGCTATCCGTTGAATGCCATCTCTTTTGCTCTGTGTTTTTAGTAAGCGTCTGCGTAGGTGTAGATTAAAAACACGTCATCCTTGTTCGTTTTGAACAAGTTTTTATACGGCAATTATACAGCGTTTGAATAAATGAAGACTCTCGCTACGTGGAAATAAAGTTGAGTATACGTTGACAGGTTTTATTGAAATTTAGCGGCGCTGAGAAATAGATGCTAGTAACAAATATACCTTATTACGAAAAACACTAGGTTGATTTCATATGAAGAAATTAAGTCAGGTTTTAGTTTAGTCGAGTGTACAATAGAATCGGCACCAAAGTCTATGATTCTAGTCGTCGCTGCACCCCATATGCGTCTAAAACTATTTTACGTCAATATGCATTTCTATACCTGAAAAAATAAAATAGAGAAGTGAAAATAAATTACTAAATACGAATAGAATAAGTAAATGGATGAATTACGTGGTCAAAGGCGCAAGAAGCCTCTGTGTTGAGGCAGTGGATCACCGCTCATTGTGATAGTTATTTGGAGGGTAACATCGTTTTAAGACCAGGAAATACATGCTAAGGCCCGGCCCTTAAAAAAGATCCAACAGACTAAGTTTTATTCTTTTCTTAATTATCTCTTTTTTTATTATTCTTAAATGAACCTAAGACCACCACCATTGATGGTGTGTTAATACGGAAGTTAACAGTCAAGTCAAATGAGTTACTCTTTATTAAACAATAACACTTGTATGAAACACTTTTGACGTCATACTTAGATATCCAATCAGTTACTTTAACGAGTGGTTTATAATAAACATGGAAATAAGAACAGAAAACGAAAATAATAAAATTATGTTTTCGGATATGGCTTGCTATATAAGCCAGGGTAACAGAAACCTTCTGGGGCGTTCACAGGCTTCTAGGAGCGAGTTTCCACTCCCTCACACTCTAAGATAACGTAGGCGACGGGTTCCTCTGCGTTGACACATCCTCTGCATAGAGGGCTGTCTGTCGCGTTAATGGTGAATAGATGCCGATTACGACCCAAAAGTCCCGTAATGGTTGGTCCCGATGTCGAGTCGGTTAACACTTAGCAGTCTGCAAGTCAAACGTGCTGAGACCTTCTTCGTCGGCACCAGATTAGGTGGGAATGCAGGGTAGAGTCGATAGACCATTAAATATCAACTAAACGATATAAGTGATGCTTGAAAAGATTTAGCGGAAAATAAACCAAATTATCAATAGTTTAGTAAATACCATTCCATAAAAAATTGGAGTATATTTACATAAGTAATGTCAATTTCCTATATACAATTTTAAAAAATTTTTTTTGCATTTCTCGTCAAGCGTCAACATTGAATAAAGCCTACATTCACATAAATTGATCAAAGGACGCCCGGGAGCTCGCAATGTCTCAGGCCGCTTCTGACCATTGCACTTACACGCACGAAGATCAGTGGTGAACTGTAAAATATTAATAGTAGTGGAACAGGGATATACTACCTAGTATTATTTCATAGTATTTGCCAATAGCGTTCAGTAGTCTAGCCAAAGTTATTTACAGCTATATCTGCACAATTTTTTTACGGCAATTTAGAAATGTTCACGCTTATTAAGTTTGACACTCTAAGTTTGTGCTTATGAAAGTATAACTGTAAAGTATAAGGGACTATGACTCACTATAAGTCGTTTCGAGGTCAATATGTGCGATTTAATAATAAAATCCCAGATATAACATTCAAATGTTAGGTCTAGCGAAGCTTAAGTCTACAGTAAAGCGACGACTGTGCCATAAGGGCTATTACTCAGTAGTGGATTATAGACAGGATACAAACGCTTGGGATTTAATTGTTTTGGATTCACAGGCTATTTCATATACTAAATAGAAAGACAATGTGAGCTAATATGTTCCTTATTTTCCGTCTCTTACGTTTTTCTTTTCTTCCTTTTTTAAATACTTTTAATTTTAATACCATAATGCGCACAACAAAAAAGTTATGTAATACAATTGACTAAATATTGTAAATACTATCTGTTTTTTTTTTTATGGGATAGGGACCAATCGAGCAGACGGGTCACCTGCTGGTATAGTTGACTATCGTCGCGTCCTCCTGAAACTCAAAAGCCACAAGTGTGTTGCCTTCAAGGTAGGAATACGCTCTTTTCTTGAAGGTTTGAAGGTCGTGTCGGGCAGGAAATACTGCAGGCGACAATTTGTTTCACTTTGGATGGATTTCCTCCGCCTTGGGAAGGCGGAGTGGTCTGTCGGAACTCTTACCGACTAAAAACCACCCCGGTGTTCCACTACTTGCCTATGATCAGGGGAGCGAGAATTGCTATTGCATTCTTCCGTAATGAGAATAAACGCCTAAGATTTAATAGTCAGCGCTCGTCAACTTTAATTTTTTGTGGCACATGCCATCACTGTGACGAGATAGGGCACAAAATAATTAACTGTCATCACATTTTTTTATATGATATAACAACAAATTAACGACTTTCGAATTGTTTCCTTTACTCGTGCTGTCAGACCTTGCTTCTTACCAAGTTTCATAATTCTAGGTCAATGGGAAGTACCCTATAAATTTTGATTTACCTGGGTAAGGATGTCGTAATAAAAGCTGTTCTCGGATCCCTTTTTTAGACGCAGTCCGGCACACAGCGTGGTTTTACGGTTCGATGCCGACACACCGTCCCACCCAAAACCCCGGTAGGGTTATGGCCCGAGGGGGTTTAAATGGCCGTATCTTTTGATTTTTTTTGTCAGCTTCAAGGCACCGCAGACATAAGTATTTGGTATTAATTTCAACCTAGGTTCCTGAGAAAAAGGGTCTCGACAGGCAGACAGACAAACAGACGGACAACAAAGTGATACTCAAAACTTTTTTCCTAAAAATTAAGGAGTTTGATTCTTTTTTGGAATCCTTCATATCTATAGGTATAGGTTTCAATTCTCTTTTAGAGGCGTAAAAATAAGAACAGGACCGCCACAACGATAACTTGGTGTATGGCCAAAATCAATTTTAAGCGGATTTTTATTGAAACAATGTGTCTAACAAATGTCGCAACCGTTATAAAAATCTGAAATAGTTAATAAAATTTACACTACTATCATTTTTTTCGCAAATTTTAATAAATATTATGTAAATTTTCCAGTTAAACCAACTTATCAACGAGTCAAAAACCTTAGTATTTACAAAATAATAGAACATTTTTAAGAAAATAACATAAATACAGTTTTTTCCGAAGTACTGCGTTTGGTAAAATAATTTTACAATGCCTGCAAGCATTGCTTCAACCCCCTTCGGTTGAAGCACTGCTTGCAGGAATTGCACTGGTCCATAGTCGCTGCGCTGCGCCAGCTAATGTGATAACTCTTTCATATTGAATATGTATGACAATCTGCAAGCGATCTTATAGCTTTGTTCCGACTGGCGACTTGCCAATCAGTAATCTCTTCTATACTTACAATTAACACACAACATGATTTACGATAGTAGCATACACTGATAGGGTTTCAGTCAACATTTTCGGGGGCACTCCCCGAAAAGTCACGATGATTAACCATGTTTTAGGTTGAATTATATGAGGACACTCCATGTCACCATCATCATCTTTCTGCCCTTTTCCCAATTTTCATTAGAGACGGCACAATATGTAACATTGCAAAGGGTTTTGGCTGGTTTCTTTTATGGCCAGTCGCCTACCTGACGCCAACCATCCTTGGGAATGTAGTTGGTTTAAGACAGAAAAAGGAAAAAGGTAAATTTGTATAAGGAAAAATGGATAGGGAGAGGAACCTAGGGTAAGGGATACGAACGGGACTGAGACTGCTGTAGCTCGCAGAGGCCGGGGTCGCGCACGTACCCGAATGTCCTGGATTTCCTGTGAGTGGAGAGGCCACTAGGTCAGGAACACCGGCTGGTATTAATTTATTATTATTTAATTTAAAACTCTTCAATAGCGACCTTAATGTTATAGGCATTATTTCCAGTCTACAAAGTGCTATACAAAGATTAAGTGTAGGTAATAACTTTAGGGTGTAGGTGACATAAAGAAACATGTAACAACTGTATGTGTTTACATATAAATGGATTTAAATAAAGCTACAAATCACTAAGCGTAAAGTGAGGGCGTGAATCCGCTGGTCTATTGAAGACGAGAGCTCGAACCTTCACTCTTAATGCAAGGCTGTTATGATTAAGAAATTAGGTGCTTAAAGGTTTCAGTTTTTTGACAAAATTTGTGCTTCATCTAGCTGTGTCCGAGACATATTTCCGGTACATGATAGTCAGTTAACATGATAGATATTATGTTATTAACTGCAGTTTTACCGCGGAATTTGCTTATCGAGGCTCAGTGGTATTTGTCCGTAATTAGTAATAGGTAGGTATATGTTTATTAACATTGTTTAATCACCAACCCATCGCCACAAATCCATTAGAATTTTTGCCTCAATGAGATGACTTTGGTGAGTCCCGTCGCACAATTTCGGTTTACTTAAGTTTCAAAAACTATAATTAGGATAATATCGACCTTCAGCTTGATGACGTATGCCGAAGAGAGCAAACATATCCGTGTGACGTCATCTTGTTAGACAATGATGTTTATACAGGTGTACATCACTGTACTACCCAACATTTTATGCCGCGTCCAAACGCTTGGCAAACTTCAACAAGCAGTCACAAATTCAAACGTGTGGATAATATGTTTGCTTGGTTTTTTTGCCAAACGTTTGGCTTGGCTTGCCACCGATCCGAACTCTGTCGATTTTTAACGCCAAAATCAAAGTAAGCTTGCGGCGAGCGCTTGCGATGCATCCATGTGTCTGTGCAAAGACTACAATAGTATGTAGTATGTGCCTGTGTGTCGTTAGTACCTATGCCTTGCGCACTGGCGGCGACCAGATGTGGTACGTCCGTACAGCTTGTTACTGCTGCGCAATAATTAAAATAAATGAGTAATTCATCTATCTAAGAAACTTAAACTTTCCCAAAGAAGAGGCAAAACCATGTATTTGGAATCCGAAATATAACGGATCTTAAAGATAAAAATAATGTAAATGATGCATGGAATCGGCTCAGTTAAATTTTAGAGACATATGTTATGGCCGACACAAGCTCGATGTCCGTCATACTTGCCTCTTCAGAACACACTAACGTACTCGCAAGCGTGTGGATGTCGATATTGGATTGCCTAAATCAAGCCAAATATTTGCAGAGGTTTGTAGTTTGTGGCAAGTGGCAAACGTGTGGATCCGGCATTAAAGAGGACGGTGAATAGATACCTACTTACATTATTAATAGTCGATTTACGTATTATTAGACTTCATTCATATCGCAAATAGTCCTCTGGCGTAGTTCCTTCGCCAGTGTTTTGAAAGACTCTCAGAGCTTTCAGCAGCATACGAACACCTACAATGTTTTCCTGTTCTCCTTTTAACAAGCTTATACAAAAAAAAAAAGAAATAGCCGTGAATTTATAACCTAGTTTTTTTCTCGCTTTCTCTAGTTACTGCATTGCGAACCTATGAATAAATTTAATGTACGAATGGCCTGTAGTTACCACACCGATGACAATAGGACCACCTTGGATTCTCATCCATATTTTTCGCCAGGTGCAGTCTCCTGTTTTCGTATGTACGGGTAGTGTTTATTTCCACTTTCTAACTAACTTGTTGTTGATGTCACTCTCAAACTATGATGAGTATTTTATTTTTAAATTTCTTCACCGAAATAGCCAAATCCATCTGATTTATAGTGCATGGGCAACCGATTACATCATCAAAGCTACTCAACAGCATGATTAAACTAATTTGACGTACGCACACGGTGTGTTTTTAACATATTTATGAATGATAAAATTCTCGTTCATTCGACGCGTTTCCGCGTCCCTGGCACATAAAATTTTAGTATATTTTTATTAGGTTGTCCGTTAGTTTATCATGGTTGCAGTCAAGGGCGCCTGCGTATTCGTTTTGACATCAACATTTTTATTTTGGTGAACACCAAGTGGATCGTTTTAGGTGCAGCCATTTTGCAATAAAGGTAAAGGCACTGCCTACACTGCAAGATCCATGCTGCCCTCGCGGAAAGATCGACCAAAACTAAGAGTGCAATCCATCATTGTCAACATCATCTAAACTTCAACATCTTCAAAGTTTCAACATAGAATGTTCGTGATAAGTTTTCTCCTAAAAGATTTCTTGAAGCTAAGCCAGCTTCGAAGTTTCAACAAAGAACGTTCGTACTTAATAATTTTTAACCTAATAGCCTCCTTTAGTCCGGCATTTCATTCTTAAAAAAAATAAGGACAGCAGCCTAATTTGTTTAATTAACTACAAACGATTATCCAACTAATATTAGAAACGTGAAAGTTTGTGAGGATGTAGGAATTTATGGATGTTTGTTGCTCTTTCACGCAAAAACTACTGAACCGATTGCGATGAAATAGTTGGACACCTGGATTAACACATAGGCTACTTTTTATCCCGATATTCGCAAGGCATCGGGACGTACGTGGGTGAAACCGCGGGGCGCAGCTAGTTACCTACCTATAAATATGAAAGTGAGTTTGTTTGTTAGTTCGATTCCCACCCAGAACAAATAATTATGTGATGAGCATGATCATTCCTTCTGTGTCTGAGTGCAATTTTTCTATAATATATATTTGTATAGAAATATATAAGTAGTACATTTATCAGTAGTCTGGTTACCATAGTACAGGCTCTGTCTAATTTGGGATCAGTGGCCGACTGTGTGTGAGATGTGTAAAGTTATTATTATTATTAGTTATTAAGTTGTGCTTTCACACCTTAACCACTCAACGTATCAATATGATATTTTACATACACGCTGCCAGGGATCACCAATTAGTTTCATTTTGGGTCTGCTTTTTCAAATAATATGACAGTCTGGGTCTGTATCTACTTTTTTTTTAATATAATATATATGTATAAAATCTATATATAGATATAAAAAATGTGTGTGTGTACCAGAGTACACAGGTAAGAAGTGAAACTTCTTTACGACATATCATTTTTCTACTATTTGCAACTTCACGAAAATGGGGTAGATAAGGCTTAAGCCTTAAGAAATTATAAAAAAAAAATATATAATCATTCTCACTTTTCTTGTAAATTCACTTAAATTTGAATAAGTCTTTTTATTTTATCACTTTCAAATTAATATATTGTTATTCTTATTTCAAACCAAACTTCAAAACTAATATATTGTTGTTATTATTATAATATATTACATTATATTCTTTACGTCACTATACTAAACTTTGATAAAAAAAAGCAACATGGCGCGTAACCGAAAAACGTGACGATTGCTACAAAATTTCTCCCATTCGTCGATAAAGAAGTTTCACTTTTAAATAAATCCCTATTTCCCTTGGTCACGGCATCACGCGTGAACGGCCGGACCGATTTCTAATTCTTTTTTTTTGTGTTTGTTATTGTCAGGAGAAGGTTCTTTTGAAAGAAAAAAAAACCGGACAAGTGCGAGTCTGACTCGCGCACCGAGGGTTCCGTAAGCAAGTAACCTTGTATGTAAATAGTACGTCCATCTCGGGAATAAATTCTCGAAGACTTTATCCCGTCTTTTTCCAAAGACAAACTTAACTTTGCGGTTGCAACGTACGACAAAGTCAACAATCCAACCGCAAAATATAAGTTTGTAATCACAAAAACTATTTTTTTATGTAATATAACAATAAATTAACGACTTTGGTTTTTCCTTTACTTGTGCTGTGAGACCTTGCTTCTTACAAATTTCATGATTTTAGGTCAATGGGAAGTACCCTATAGGTTTTGATTTACTTGCGAAATGTTCAAATTTGGTCAAGTATAAGGCTTAAGTGGCCATATCTTATGACTGCGTTGACTTAGAGCTTGATTTTTTTACAGCTTCAAGAGACACACACGTAGGCTTATGTCTTTGGTATAATATTCAATTTAATGCATCCACGGGTCCCGAGAAAAAGGTCTTGACAGACAGACGGACAATAAAGTGACCCTATAAGGGTAATTTTTTCCTTTTGAGGAACGGAATCCTAAAAAACATGTTAAAAAAGAGTGTCCTTGGAGTTTCTTGCCTGTTCTTCTCCATAGGATCTACGTATTGGAACAGGCAACTAGCTTCACAAAAGACTTATACTGACTGACTCCTACTCCTTACAATTCAAAAATAAATACAACTGGTTTAATGGAAATAAATAATTTTGATTTTGATTGAATTTTATTAAATAAAAAACAAACGTTATGAACAAAAAGAATGTACACTCAGTTGTGCCAAAAAAGGGTCATGCGTGACGACTTCCAAATAAAACATACTTCAGCGCGATCTAGCAAGGACAAGTGGAACTACAAAGTATCTATCTATTGATAGTTATCGCGCGAAATATATGTACAACTTGCAACATCGACCGTGGGACCGTCTGACGTGTTAGAGGGAAATCCCACCCGTTCCTATACAATTTAAATGAAATAAAAAATAAAACATCATATATTATATTATTATCGATTTATTTTGTACATCTTATCTTACATACGGAACGCAAATTTGACACTGTAGTTGCGATTCTTTATTGCCTAAGATCATTTCTACAAAGTAATTATTAAATTTATTTATTCCCCATCTATACCTATACACACTAAAATTATAAATAATGAGATACAATAATTACAAATTACCATGTAGATAGAAATTCTACCTACTAATTACCTAAGCTCCAAGCAATAAAATCTCATTTTAACTGACGGGGCACAATAAAAATATTCACGTCCACTTTGTACAATTTTAGTACAACTTAATTTTGTATTTTTCAGCTCACGTAATTATTGGCTGCTCCATTAGATTAATCATAAGTCGCCGCACACATGCAAACTAATTATTTCGCCTGAGTCAGGGAATGTAGAAAAAAATACTGCGAGAATTGCCTTCCGATTTTGATTAACCTTTTGTTTTATTTGTCGGCTCGACTAATCGTGACAAAACTTCAGAAGTCGTAGTTCGATGCTCAGTCACGCTCTACGTCGCGTCGTTCGTATCTAGACCTAGTTACTAAGTACCTACCTAGGTTTATTTGACCATCAAAATAAGAGTAATGAGCACATATCTTGTAATTAAATATTCAGATTAATTAATTCCTTAACAAAGACAACCCTAACGTCGTAGCGTCGTCAGAGCAGATAAGAATTACGCGATAGAAAGAGAGGCAAATTACTTATACGTACTTAACTCAGCGCTGCCTAGCTTGTTAGGAGATAAGCCGTATTTTGAAACTACTTCTTCCGCATCGCGTAGCTTCTCCAATTTGATGAAAAAAAATTATGCAAACTTCCTCAAGAAAGTCTTCCAGAAGAATTTTGTATGATCCGAACTCTCGACAAGTGCCAAAAGTCTTGCTAAACAAATTACCCTCAAAGAGCTTAGCAGGTTACTCCTATACCAGGCATCAGCTAATTTGCAGTTTAATAGTCTCTGAGGAAGCCCCTTGTAGAGGCGAAACGCTTGTGTCAACTATACAGCGTGTAAGTAACACCGTCGCAAATAATTTACAATAACGTCTTTCTGGATACTTATCACAATGTAAAAGTCAGTTCATCATAAAAATGCGAGATTAAAGATTTACAGTCAATAGTTTGATTTTGAGCTACGCGATGTAACGCGAACGCGTACGTGTGTGGCGCGGTGAATGACCTTCAGCGCAAGGCGCCGTCGAAGCAGCTGATTGCATAAATGTTTTACATTGCAGTTTTTGGCCGTATGGGGTATTTACTGATTTTTTTTCGGTAAAATGTTATGTTTACTTATTGTGATATCACTTTTAAGCAAAAAAATAAAAAAAGTGAAAAGAAATTTATGAATTTTCCAGCAGAAATTTCCAATGATTTTCCACTCAGAATGATGGTCTGAATACACTATTTCAGTATTCGTTACGGTGTCCCTTACACCCTGTATATATATGCCTTACTGCGCAATCGCATCAGCTGGCAGGCCTGGTAGCTGATGATTGCTGGCTTGTTGAAGAAGTAGTTTGCCGTCCCTGTTCATGATAATTTGTTAAGGTGGACGTGGATGAGTGTTAGTGGTGAGTTCTCAACCGTTAATTACTCATTTTTAATTGACTATTTTGTATTAGTGTTGTTGCAATAGCGATAGTTTCGCTATCGATGGTTGGCCTTTTGAAAAACTGTCGATAGTGCGAATAGTCCCATCGAAAATATCGACACGCCGCATTACTGCATTTATGCCATGGTAATTACAGTTTAAATCAAACAGATTGAGTATTCTTAAGTAATTAAAACAATGAAACATAGCAAAAAGTATCGATAGCATCGATACTATCGACATCCATCCTGTCGATACTATTGATCTCCAGCAATAGTATTGCTTATTTTTATCAATCGATACCATCCATAGTATCGATAGTATCATCAATGGCCGATAATTTCAATCGATAGTATGACTGATTTTCAAGGCCACGATAGTATTACGATACTATTGATAGACTATCGCTATTGCAACAACACTATTGTGTATTATCTTAATATATTTACTCTAATACATTTACATAAATATTTTTATCAATTCCGTTATTTTTTTATAAACAACTTAGATTTAGAAACTTACATTAACGACAGTATCTAGTCACATTATTAGTAAATCATTTTCAAAGCTTAGACCAACTGAAAGTTAACTTAATTAGTACGTGACTGTTATTATTGTATGTATCTGTTCGACAGGTCCTGTAGCATACGTACAGCCAGCAAAATGACATATTTTTTTGCATCAATATCTGCAGCTTAACCTATATTTAATACCCTGTAAAATTTATTTTGAAATATCGATTAATTTTAAAGATACAAATCAATAATGTCTGTTTTATTAGGTAGTACAAAGTTAAGAGTTTTAGAATCTTTGATTCGCTCTCCTGTAAGGTTACAATTTTGCACTTGTACCAGTAGGTATACGTAGGACCCGTCGTTTTGGTTGTTTGCTTCTGTGTTTGTTTGCTACGCTTTCTTCTTACTACCCAATCATTCATTATGACATTTTACAAACAAATAGTACGTCAAGGACATCAAGCCATAAAACAAACAACCATCCATAAAAAAAGTACTGTTTCCGAAGTGACAGAAAAAACCTTTTAGACCACAAACAAAAGCTAGTATTAGGTTTGCATGTGTGCAGTGGATAGACCGTCATATTTTCAAATAAAAATTATACTTATTATATACACGATAAAGTTGGAATTTACCGATTTTTAAATCGAAAGATTCTTGACGTTTTCCATGTCCACTCGCCACTCGTAGTAATTTACAGGCTTACCTTTGTCATAGACACCAGTTATTTAGTAAAGCCCCGTACATATGTACTATCGTGGAATAATAAAAGAAAGAACTAGGACTTTAAACCTTGTTTAAACTACTAATGTTTAAACCATCGGTAAAATTTCAATTTCTTTCATTAGTCGACGTTACATAAGGCGGTCTCGATATATTCAATACATTGAAATAGAACACCTCCAATTGGACTACGACAGGAGTTATGATCCCCTTAAAATATTAATCTGTTAATTTTGCAACAAATTCGACACAGGCTTCATCTAATACCAAAATTATTGGACTTATTCGTACATATTTAAATGTCTAATATGGACCAAGACCCCAGGGCCACCAGACCTTACTTAGTTACTGATTAACAAAACGTGTCGTATTAGTAGACTCCGAAGGTATGCGTACCTGCTAGCTTGGGCCTGCGACCAATTTTCATGTACCAGGTAAAGTTAAAAAAATTTATTTATCACTTTTCTTAAATTCTGGTACGGTTCTGAAAGTTGGCCCACAAAGAGAACGGATGAGAGACGCCGGCACGTAGCCGAAATGCGAATGTTGAGATGGATGTGTGGTGTGACTAGGATGGACAAGGTGAGAAATGAATATATTAGAGGGAGCCTGAAAGTAGCACCAGTGGAGGAAAAGCTGAGGAGCAATAGGTTATCGTGGTATGGACATGTGATGCGGAGGGATGAGCAAAATGTGGTGAAAAGAGTTTTATGTTTGGATGTTGACGGGTACAAGAGAAGAGGACGACCAAAGAAGAGATGGATGGACTGTGTGAGAGAAGATATGGCTAGAAATGGAGTAAGCAGTGAAATGACAAACGATAGAGTAGAATGGAAGAATAAAACATATTGCACCGACCCCAAATAAAATTGGGACAAGGGTAGGCAGATGATGATGACTTTTCTTAAATTCTGGGTACTCATTTTTATACAAATAGTACTTACACAACATCATTAAAAAGGTTACCAATAGTATTAAAATAGTTCCCAAAACATTAGATGTAAAAATCAAGACGCGGAAACGAACGTTATGTTTTAGAAATTTAAGGCGTCAAGCGTAAATACCTGCCCACGGAAACGTCTGGTAATATTGTTAATAATATTGTGTATTACATCACTACATATTATAAAACAAAGTCCCCCGCCGCGTCTGTCTGTTCGCAATAAACTGAAAAAACTATTGAACGGATTTTCATGCAGTTTTCACTAATAGATAGAGTGATTCATGAGGATGGTTTAGATGTATAATTTGTACCCGTGCGAAGCCGGGGCGGGTTGCTAGTAATATGCTAGTAGTAAAGTGACCAATGGTTTTATGTAACTTTCGCACTTGTAATTAGTACCTGAAAATTGGTCGCAGGCCCAAGTTAGCAGGTATGCATTCCTTCAGAGCCTCTACTAATACCAATCCACACGACAATTTTGTTAGTCAGAATATGAGTATGGTCTGGCAGCCGAGGGATCTTCGTCTTATAATCAAAGATAGCCTAACATTCGATATGGTTTATATTATTATGATCAGTCTGATCATTCGACATGTCCCCACTTATCCGACTTTCGAAAATGACAAAAATAAAAATATACAATTTTTTTTTTAATATTACATGCAAGATACTACTATTATTTTACATATTACGTCGCCACTAACCAACATTTTATTCATAGTATGTGTTGTCCTTTTCTATCTTACATTTTGCATTTATGGAGATAGAGACAAAACACTACAACAAAACGGTTTATTAAATAAGAAAACATATCGCGTGCAGATTTTAACTTAAAACTAAAAGTGAACAACATTGTTATCATAAAAAAATACAAATTAAAAATACCTAATGTATTTAGGTATATGTATGCTGAAACTAACAAAATCAAATTAATAAATATGTGTAAGTATAAAATAATATAAAATCAGAAAATAAAAAATACACTGATATAAAAATAAAATTATTATTATTTATCTAATAACATAAATTATTTTATTTTTATATCAGTGTGAAGTTCATTGCTAAGTTAATATTTTTCTAAGGTAATTTTTTCCTGTAGCTTTTCCTATATAAACTCCATCGGAAAGGGACTAGCACTAATGATAGCTTAAGGAAGGAAAACTTGTGGTCCTATAGACAAATTTAATTAATAACGCAAAATCGGAATCCATTAATACAATACCGACCACGCGTTGCTGTGGCTAAGTAATTTGCAAAAAATAAATATTGTGGCTAAAACTATCTTATCTCTCAAGTTGAACTAAACTTTTAGGTTCGATAGTTTAGGAGTCCCTGGCGGACAAACAACGTGACACGACATTTTTATATACGAGTATAAACGTAGACAATTAGACATAGTAGTGCATTACCCTTTTGCGTCTATTTGACCACCAATATCCTTTTTGTAACCCTTAAAGGAAAAAGGAATGGTGTTATAAGTTTAAAGTGTGTGTCTGTGTGTCTGTCTACATCTATAGTTTAGTTTTTGACTTGATTGAGTGTTCTTAGCTATAATTCAAGAAAATATCTAGCAATAAGGCCGCCGCAATTGTATTCTGATTGATATAATTATGTAAATGTATGTTACTTCCATTGTTAAAATAGTGTACAAATAAAGAGTTATCTATCTATCTTTTCAGCCGTATAAAGGGACGATATGAAGGTATGAAAAAATATCTATTCACCTTTTAGGTAGATTTTTAAATATTTTTTAAACAAATTGATTAGATAGATATTTTTTCAAACAAATTGATTAGGAATTGGTATGACATCTTAAAACGCCATTTTCTCTAATAAAGTATGTGTGGCTTGACACTGTATTGCTTATCAGCGTCCAAAGATCATCAGCTGTTTGCTAATCGATAAGGATTTTTTGAGTCGGGGTACACAAATAAATAGTTTATATTTGCTTGTTTAGTAACTATTAATGAGCATGTGTCATAAAAAAAAAAGTTTATATTTGTTTGTTAAGTAACTATTAATGAGTATGTGTCATAAAAAAATAGTTTATATTTGTTTGTTTAGTAACTATTAATGAGTGTGTCATAAAAAAAATAGTTTATATTTGTTTGTTTAGTAACTATGAATGAGTTTGTGTCATAAGAAAATTAAACAGTTTATATTTGTTTGTTTAGTAAGTGTTATTGAGTGTGTCAAAAAAAATTTTAATAGCTTTTTCCTGACTTTGACAGAGGTTTATTGTTATCAGTAATTTAATGAACAACGGTATTCCTAGTTGTAGTCAATCGTTATGAGGATTCCGAAATATAAGGACATTTGATCCAAATAATTATATATCACTCAAGGCTCATCAAAGTTTATACGTTAGTATAACCACTATATTGCGCACCGGTAGAACATTCAACTCAAGTCACAGGTCGCGCGTTCGATTCCATCTCAGTGCAAAATAACCCATAAAATAAATATTTCAACTCTTTTCTTTTTCTTTGTAAATTTGTACATTATTTGTAAACAACACGCCAAAACTTGTTCAGGAGCCGTGTGACATCAACCAAATAATAATAACTTGACACTGCTCACACTCACTGTCTGATCCCAAACTAGGCTGTGCCTGTACTATAGTAAACAGACTGCTGATATATTACTAAATACATACATATTATGGATAAATTACACCCACACATAGGACAAAGAAATGATCGTGCTCATCACAATTATTTGTTCTGAGTGGGAATCGAACCCACGACTTGATGAACTAACCACTAGACTAACAGGCCCGTCTATGTTAAAATCACTTTTTGTCTTGGCACTCTTTCGTTGGTCACTCTTTTGTCAGATTACATAAGATTTTTTAGTTTCCTCTGCATGTTGAACAGATCCTTATAAGCAAACATAGAGTAGTGTTTTTTTTTTCTGAGCGAGAATCGAATCCGCGGCCTCTGACGTCACAAACCTCTGCCGATGCGCAGACGTAAACGCTTTGTAAAACGTGTAAATTATTATTCGAATATACTTAGTTATTTGTATCTAAATCAGTAACAGTTCTGAAATTAAAGTATTTTGAAGAATACTTAAAATAATTTAACCACAACAGGTACCTATACAAAATTAAAAATTAAACAAAAAGTCACAACAAAAATATTTATTATGAAGTTCAAAAACAATATAAAATCATAAATAACAACAAAAGGGGGTGTGTTAACCATCTCTATTCGCTTTAGAGCCTTAAAGTCTTAAGATGGCGAGAGGCCATCTTTCCAAGGATAATTATTTCATATGTACACATTGTACGGTACGGTGTACATATTTATTTCTAAACTTTTTGAAGCTATTCGATGTTCTAGAGGAACTGTTCAATATCGTCAGATATAAACTCGCATAAAGTTAAGGACGAAAGGAGTCGTTCGTTTCGTCCTTGACTTTATGCGAGTTATACCTGGCGGGATATTAATTAAAAACGTTATTCGACAAGTTGCTCGTAAAAATAAAGAGTATTAAAAGATACGATAAAAAAAACTCAAAGCTGTAAAAAAAGGTTTTAAATAAAAAGCTTATTATTAAAAAGAGATATGATATTCAAATAAAATATTGTATGATATTATTGAGTGTCTGAACATAGATGAACACGCTCACTAAGGTAAAGTAGTGGAATTAAATTCGTTACTTTTTTCATTAGTTCATATTTTAATTGTCAAGCCAAACAATCATGGTCACAATCTGCCTACTCTTTTCGGAATTTTATTTGGGATGGGCTCAATAAACCAAATCAAATCAAATATTAAAAATAAATACATAATTTATTTTAAACAAACAAAAAACCGATTTCAACGAAATCAATTGTGAAAATATTGATATGAAAATATGATACATATATTAAAACCTTCATCAAAAGTTGTAGAAATACATTACTGCAATAATAATGAAAAATGGTAAGTTAAGTTTTTAAGAAAATTGCGGACATACAAACATACGTATACACATACATAGGATCGATTACAAAACCTCCTTTATTAAAGTCGGTCATAAATAGGTAAAGAGAAAACAGATCAGTACCTTTTTCTACACTGTTCGTCAACCGATTTTCTTTTTTTTTCAGTAGCTAATGACGAACTTTTGTGTTGTCAATAAAAAAATATGGAAACAGTTATTTTCAAAAACCTTTAACGAAGCATTATTATATATTTTATGAATTATGCAAGGTATGACGTCACAAGTCGTTATTTCACACAAGTGTTCTACAGAACGTCCCGTTTTGACGTTAATAACGATAAACTTATTTGACCGGTCAGTATCATTAGAACATGTCTAAACTTGTCCACGTCTGACAAATTGTCCTTCCTTAGGCTGTTATAGCTATCATATAAAAACTAACGTCCTTACACTCTAGTCAGAACTGTAGTTGGTTTCTTGCATGAGAGGTTGCATGTCCTCACGTTTACGATCGCCGCGGTTCGATATCCGGGTCACGCCTTCGAGCACGCCAATCTCAGATAAACTGTGGACAAACGACATTACCTGAATAGATATATTAATCTATGATATTTTGTATGTTGTAGAATAAAAGTCAGCCTTGAATTCAGAGTATTGGACTGTATTTCAAAATAATTAATATTAAGACAAAAAATTTGTTTCCAGTTATAATTTTTTTTTATTAGATAGGGGCACACGAGTTGACGGGTCACCTGATGGTAAGTGACTACCGCCGCCCATGGGCACCTGCAATTCGAGGGTCACAAGTGCGTAGCCGGCCTTTAAGGTGGAAGTATGGGAAAGTAGGGAAGAGGGGGAGAGGGTAGAGCGGAGGGGGTGAGGATAGAGGGGAAGATGGGGAGAGGGAAGGGTTAGGGCCTGACTAGCTCGGCGAAACACTACATTGTTTCACTGCCAGTTTTCTGTGAGGCCGTGGTATCGCTCCGGTCGAGCCGGCCCATACTTGCCGAAGCAAGGCTCTCCCACGACAATCACATGCAACTATGGGGAAAGGGTATTTAAGTGAAAAGAACTGTCCGGACTTCCTCAAAAGCTTTCGGCTTTATAATTCTCTTTCCATTTTTTTATTTCATTTTAATAATAATTTTATTATTAAAATTATGTTTTTTTATTAATAATTATCGTATTTGACTATGTAAATTCATAAATATTCTAAGGTAATTTATATTCAATTTCGACACTGTGTTATCAGAGACGTGTAACTATTTGATAGATATGTAAGTAATGTTAGACAGTTTTAGTTTTTGACCTATATCCTATGTTGCATACCGATTGTACGGTGAGACATGTTGTGCCATCATTATTATTGTAACATTTGAATAACAAGGTACAAAGGTACAAGTTAATAAAGACATGCGGTTGTTTCTATAGAGATATACGGTGTTGGCCCAACAGGGGGTATTTTTTTGACGGGGCAACCGACCTTATCAGTCAGTGTAAGTCAGGTCGCTTCACAGTAGTCGGGCTTCAGAAGTGGATTAAAGGAAATGCGTTAAAGCATTTAATACGTCGAAGTTGGTAGATATTTGTTCAGGTATTGAAATATATTTTTAGTATTTATACTTACACCTCGGGCTCAATGTCGTCAATGTGAGTGGGCGTGAAATATGGGTTGGCGGCTGCGGGCCGAAACTTGTAGCCGGTCATAACAAAGAACACGAGTGTCGCCATCTCTCGGAACATCTCGTCGATCCACGCGTACTGGAATGGTACTGTTATCTGTAACAATTGAGAAATGAGAATGTGGGTCTTTAATTTATTGTTATAGAATTTATGTGGACTGTCCCGGTAACAGCTAGTACTGGTTCTTTCTTTCTTTCTTTTCAAATTAAATTATGGCAAAATTTGGGTGTTTAATACTTCTGACTGTGTGCTACATTATATGGACAAATGAGATCGCCAGACGTTCGTCATTTTATAAAAACTGAAAGTTTGTCTGCTCATGTACCCAAACGAGGAAGGAACGGTCGACGTGGATGAAGTTGGGATCATGTGATGTATAACGCCTCAGTCCTCACTTAGGGCTGACGTTCAATTCTGTCTGATAATATCTTAGAACTAACGGGAAACTAATCACTGCTAATGTTTATTTATTAACTTCATAAATTTGTACAGACAGACACAGGAGCAGCCACGGAGAAATAGCTTGTTGATTCTTCTCGTAGAGCCATCGGGAAGTTCAATAATTTTATTAGGAGTTTAGATAACAATTTGAATACCTATTGCAGATAGGATTTCAGCCAACAGTTTGGAATTCTTATGTTCAGTAGAACCTCTTAAAAAAATGATGGAATTATCCGATGGCTCTGCGAGAAGATCAACAAGCAGTAACTTTGTGGCTGCTCCTGTGTCTGTGTCTGTTTACATTAATGAACTAAATAAATAAACAATAGCAGTGGTTAATACCTCGACATTCATTTTCGATCAGCAAATTGGGGTAAACCAATTGAAACTGAATAGCCTTTCAGAGGATGGACTTCACAAACCACTGGGCTAATATGTTTGCAAAACTATTGTACACTAGCTGACCCTACAGACGTTGTCCTGTCTTAACTATGCATATTAAACAACCGTGTCAACTCTCAAACGACTGACAGTTATGTCAAGAGCGCTAATGTTACATTAGTATGGTCATTAAATTTACTTAATTTTTTAATTTTTAGCTCAACTTTCTTAATTTTTTCTTTTGTTTTTATTTAACCTTCTCCCGACAATAATAAACACAAAAAAAAAAAGAATTAGCGAAATTGGTCCATCCCTTCACTCGTGATCCAAGGGAAATAGGGATTAATTTATATGTATATATATATATATATATATATATATTATTATTATTATTATTTTTATGATTTTGTTTATCTCCCTTGATAAAAGGGGCAATGATAGTCTAATTACACGGGCCATAGCCAAGTGCAATTAGGATTTAAGTGATGGTGTATTATTATGTGTATCTTAAATAAGCCTTTTGAGAAATAGAACCGGAATATCTGAACGAAATTATTTGCGACACGACGCGAAAGGTCGCAATTCACCATTTGAAAAAGGGGACCCTTTTTAACCCCCGACACAAAAAGAAGGGTGCTAAAGGTTTGACGTGTCTGTGTGTCTGTCTGTTGCATCGTACCTCCCAAAGGAATAGACTAATTTAAGTTTATTTTTGTTTGAAAGGTGACTTTATCGCGATTGTTCTTAGTTATAATTCAAGAAAATCTGTTCAGCTGTTCGAAGATCATCAGATCTTTTCTAATCATTAAGGGATTTTCGAGTCAGGGGCGTTTTAAATTTATGATTATTATCCGTATACATATTGTGACACTAGAACCTCTTTTGAGTATTCGTCAAAACTGGCTGGTAATATAATATTTGAATCATTTATGTAGTTACTTTTAAATGTATAATTTTTTTTAAAAAGAACAGGAGAAGCTGTTCAGCGGGCAGTCAGAGTGGACGGCCCTCCAGTAGCTGAACCAAAATCGATGAAGCCTTTATAAAGTTGTAATTATATACGTAGATAGCTCAGTTTCTAATACACATTATTAAACCCTTAGCCAATATCAATATATAACCTCCTCCATGATCACCCCGATTCCAAGTCCTCTCAGGCGAGTGGGGGCTTGCAATACATCGTGATATACAGATACTCACGTTCAATATAGATATGACAATCCTAGTGAAGTATATGTAGCAGACGACCATCGCGTAGAAGTGTCTGAACAGCTTCAGCTTGCGCAGGTTGATGGCCGCCTTGCCGTCCGTGCTCGACGCGTCTTGCAAGTGTCGTATTGACCTGCAAAACAACAATAATTCTGAAGGTAACACACCACATTTTTGCTCGAATTAGAGGGGCAATCTGAGAAAGAATTAAACAACATTTCTGTCGTCGGTATGTCGCATGGAGATGTGAAACTGTTCATGTACCGCTTAGCGTAACTTCGACCATAATTCGTTTTTGGTTTATTTCATAGGCCAGTAGAACTTGACCTGTCGGTGCTATAGACTGGACGCGACTAGAGCGATTGCCGCTGGATCAGATAAACAATATTATAATTTTAATGAAAAATCGATGCCGACAAGTTTTAAACTGAAGCGGTCACACTTTGTATTGAATTACCAAATAATTAAAAAAAAACCGCCCCCCCCCCCTGCAGGCCCGTAGAGGTAGATTTCGTGTTTTTAATTTTTTTTTTAAGTCTGCCCCCCTCCCTTTGGTGTAATATCCCCCATTCTCGAACTTAACCTTCATTTTTGCCCTGTTGATTTATCGTAGAAGTTTGAAAGCAATCGGTGCATAATTGCGACTTCTATCGTGCCAGTAAAGTTGAGGTACATACATATATATATATAAACTTTTTAACTTTTTGCGGCATAAACGGCTATATCTTTTGATTGTGTTGGCTTAAAAGTTTGATTTTTTTCACAGCTCTAAGGGACAGTAGACTTGAGTATTTGATATAAATTACAACTTAATACCTCCACGCGTTCCTAAGAAAAAGGGTCTTGACAGACAGACAGACGTTCGGACGGACGGAAAACAAAGTGATCCTATAATGGTTTCGTTCTTCTTCGAGGTACGGAACCCTAAAAATAGGCAGTCATGGGACTGCCGACCGAAGTGAAAAAACGAAATGACGAACTTAAAACGTCACATTAACAGGTTGGCGACATTAATTAATAAGGAGCTGACAGAACTCAATGTTTAGATTAGCGCCCTCTAGGGGATCTCTCTTTTTCCCATAGCAAAAGTGTACAAACGTGCCTAAAGAAGTTTTCACTTCAAAAATATATACATATAAGTTTTTAGTACAATTAAATACATATAATATTTAGGTAAGCTTTCATAATCGATTTTGTTGACAATGGTTATCAAGCAATAACATTGATTTTGATTGTTAAGTGAGATTCAGCAAACATATCAATTACGGCAAAATTATAAATGCGAAAATGATTTTGATTGTTTGTTTCGCCTTCACGACTACTCAACTATTATCATGAAGTTTTCAGGAAAACGGCAAGAACATAGACTACCTTGAACCCAACAAAAAAATACTATTCATAAAGGATATTAAAATAATTGTAACGGGAGCGTAGCCGCGGGCAAAGCTAGTTAATTTCATAAGGGCAAACGTAACTATGTCTGTTACGTTATCATGCCTAAACTACTGAACCGATATTGTTAAATCTTGGTATAGAGATAGACGGGACCTTGGAGAACGACATTGGTTACTCTTTATATCAAAAACAAAACTTGATGGGGGTAAAGTAGGGGTGGGGGGTAGGGGCACCAGAAAGTGGAATATAAAAACGTACCATACAACAGGGAACATGATAGCTCCGCAGCATAGTAGCTCGACCAGCACGAAGATGTCCCGCCACGCGTTGTGCTCTGCAGCACCCTCCTCGCTCTCAGCCAGGATGATCTCAGCTACGTTGGCCAGCACCTGCCGAATAACGTATACTAGAGTACCATGTACAGCGTGTGACAGAAAGGCATAGTCATATTTTAGGATCTTAGTTGAGATAGTCTGAATAAGAAAAGAAAAATAAAAAAAAAAATATTCTGAAAATGTTTTACTTGATGTGTAGGTGCAAATTTCTAAACAAAGTACATTATCAAATAAAATTTCAATAATTTTTCTGAAGTGAACACTTCTTTAGCAGCGTTCTGCACTTTTTGGAATGTAATGTAAAAAATGTTAAACTCGCGTCAGGACACGTGACCCTGATCGAAAATTCGTAAGACGGAGCCGAGTTTCGTATATTTAAAAAAATATAACATTCCAAATTCAAACGTTTATGAACGGCCAGGAGCGTTTAGTATATAGTAACGCTTTTTTCTGTTTCTATCAAACTGACTCTTGTATTTAGTGTAGTATGCATAGTCTGGTAGTCTAATTTGTAAGTAAGTAAGTCTGAATTGGTGAACGGAAGGTAGGACGCTCCCCAGCCAGATGGACAGACGACCTTAGGAAGCTAGCTGGGAGGGACTGGATGCGGAAGACGGAGAGGCCTATGTCCAGCAGTGGACTAGAATAGAACCGACAGTTTCGTGTCCAGACGTGTATATGGAAGATAGAACCTACCTGCAAGGGTATGACAATCATGAACAATTTTTTGTCCCTATCTGACAGTATGTGTTTGATGAAGTTCCACCCGGTGCCGACGAGGACTATCGTGACGAACAACACCGCACCTTTCAGTCTGAAAATCAAAGAGAATATTGTCCTTACATAACCATGTTAGCTTGGAAGTCAATTTCAACTTACTTCTAATTGTTGTGTCGAAATGAAACTTTCCTTTTTTTTTTGGGTCAGCAATATATAATTGAGTACTACATAAGAGGCCATCCATGAATTACGTCACACTATGTATATGTAGTTTGAGTGACAATACTATAATTTGGCATCTTGGAGCTGATGTGATGAAGCCAGGAGGTAGATGGTGGAACTCTTTAGTGGGTACTAGTAAACCGCTGGAGTTTGGGGTGATATAATTCGTTTTGACGAGTCCAATAAATTGATCTTGGTAGCGATATTCTGATGTTCAAGCCAGGAGGTTGATAGTGGAAGTTTTTTAATTTGCCATTGAAGCGTGTTTTTTTTTTAGTTTTACTGAACTATAATTGGACGCTGATAAGCAATACAGTGTCAAGCCACACATACATTATTTAGAGAAAATGGCGTTTTAAGATGTCATACCAATTCCTAATCAATTTGTTTGAAAAAATATCTATCTAATCAATTTGTTTAAAAAATATTTAAAAATCTACCTAAAAGGTAAATAGATGTTTTTCAAACAAATTGATTAGGAATTGGTATGACATCATAAAACGCCATTTTCTCTAAATAAAGTATGTGTGGCTTGACACTGTATTGCTTATCAGCGTCCAATTATTAATATGTATTTCGTAGGACTTCATGACTAACTTGTAATTTAACTCGGGGCTTAATGACGATAACATTTAAGTCCACTCGTGACCACGATCGGTGCAATTTGATCGAAACGTCGGGTAACCAAAAGGTATTGTACCTTTTAAATATTATGGCGATTAAATCCCGAGTTACGTATCTAATATGTATCAGAATCGCGAAAGTTTAAAAACTATTATTGATGACATTTAATGAACAACAGATACAAAATTATGTTAATTACTAGCTTCTGCACGCGACTTCGCTCGCGTACTCGTCGTTTGCCTCGGGAACAGTATTTTCTTTTTTCCCTTTTCTGTAACCCTGACAATATCATATCATATACTTACTCTTTCGAGAAATTTATTTGGAGTAAGGGCAATGTGTTATTTTCTTCCATCTTTCTCTCTCATTCGTCATTCCACTGCTTACTCTATCTACTCTACTCTACTTCTAGCCATATTCTCTTTCAGGCGTTCCATCCATCTATCTATCGACTGAACTGTTTAATTTTCAAGGCAATGGCACGACAAATTCGGATCGGAGAAACAACCGAATGGCGAGTTGTGGTGGTCTTGAAGTGATACTGAACCAGCTCATACTGTCCGAATGGACCCCAAATGGATGGGGGATAGAGGGAGGATAGTTAATATAAGTAGTCGCCTCGCCACTACGCCGCGCTAGTGTTGTGGGTTCAAATCCCACACAGAACAAGAATGTGTGTGATCCATAAATAGTCCCGAGTCTAGGTGTTTTTTGTGTCCGTTTTTAAATGTTTGTGAAGCCCTCCGCGACACTGGAATATTCCTAATGCAGGTGTTGCCTTTTTATAAAAAAAGAATAATTTCTTTGGTCGTTCTCTATTCTATCCGTCAACTTCCATACGTGTTATGTTAACTTATATTAACTATCCTCCCCCGTATCCGTCGTCCATTTAGGGTCAATTCAGACGGTATGAGTTGGTTCAGTATACCAC
This sequence comes from Callimorpha dominula, assembly GCA_949752705.1. Classification (NCBI taxonomy): domain Eukaryota; kingdom Metazoa; phylum Arthropoda; class Insecta; order Lepidoptera; family Erebidae; genus Callimorpha; species Callimorpha dominula. Next base: position 29,004,082 of record OX456990.1, on the reverse strand, counting down.
GATAATCCATTGCTCCTCAACCTTTCATCCATTGGAGCTACTTTCAGGTTCCCTCTAATGTATTAATTCCTCACCTTGTCTGTTGTCACACCACCGAACATATACGCAACATTTCAAAATGATCAGATGAGTAAAGAAAAGATGTGAAAGTGTAGAAAATTAAAAAAAACGAAAACAACACTCACAGATGCGTAATATAAAATAGGATCGCCCATGCCGTGACATGTTCCCCCCTAGTCTGTATGAAGTGATAGTTGATCCCGTGGAAGGCCAACGATAGAGCCTTGAGGTACACCAACACACACATTATGATGTGTATCCTGTATACAGGCTGTCGGCTGGTCTTGAGGATGAACGTCCACAGCAGCGCGCTCAGGAAGAATATAAAAGACATCATGCTGTATAAAACTGGGAGGGGCATCTCGCCCGCTGATAGAAAGTTGCCATCGTTGCTCTCGTATATGTGAACCTGAAAAAAAATTGTATTGTGTAGTGGTTATGGGGATCAATTATAGCCCCTCCTCTTCTCCTCCTTAACGATCTAGCTCTAACTCTGTTCAGCAGAAGACCTGGGACCCTTGTTTCGCACTTGGTATTCCCTAGAGGTGCCAATTCATCAAGTAATAAAGATTTTATGTATCTACCGGGTTGGGTACCTAGTTGTATCTACTGGGTAGAGCACAGAAGAGGAGGCGTATGTTCAGCAGTGGATGTAGTGTACTTTTAGGATTGCTGTTATTAACTTAATAATAAGACAAACACCGGCAATTTTCATGACGACAAGAAAAGTCGCATTGTAGGACCGTACATTACAGACATGGTTTATTAACCTACATATATCTAAACACATTCAAGTATTCTCTTACGGATCATCATCATAGTTCATAGGAAGGGGATTTATACGATTGGTTATTATTTATACGACACCGAGAAATTAAAGTTCATAATACCTTATACTCATCTTCATACTTATACTCACCTACTTTATCAATTCTCAAGTCAATCCCAATGGATTTTTGAAGTGAAAACTTCTTTGGGCACGTTGAGCACTTTTGCTATGAGGAAAAGGCACTGAACTCGCACCGTCACGTTAATAGTACTTATATAGATCCACTAGAGGGCGCTAATCTAAACATTGAGTTCTGTCAGCTCATTATTAATTAATCTTTAAAAATATAATTAGTTCAATAAAGTACTTATTGTGTGCGCAAGTCATATGGTAAAATAAACAAAACATAATTGTAATTAAGGTGAAAATTTTTAACGCCTACAGTGCTCAATAGCAAAATCCTTAATTCAAAATTTCGTAAGAACGTACGTCAGTTTGATGGATTTCACTAGTAGATGGCATCACTTTCTTCAAAAACGAAGACTGCTGATCGGCAAATCACAATAACTTTTTAAAATTTTTGAAGTGAAAACTTCTAAGCACGTTGGGCACTTTTGGTATGGGGAAAAAGCACTTAACTCGCGTGGCTGCACGCTCAGATGACAGATGTGTCAGTTATGTTTTTACTTGAGACATGCAGTCCTAAGACTGAAAGTTTTGATATTTTATTTTAAGAACTTTACTAATCACAAATTTTCATACGATTTCACCAATAGACGGAGTGATTAATGAGGAAGGTTTAGTTATTTAATTCATTAAGGTTTTGTGTAAAATGGCTGAAATATGACGATGATTGTTGAAGATGTCAGAAAAAACAATATATGCTTTGCTACCCGTGCGAAGCCGGGGCCTGGTTGCTGTAAGACCTAATGCATAATCTGTGTTCAAATGTAATATTAATTGAAAAGTAACTTACCATCATATTAACAGCTGGTGCAGGGCCCACGCTGGTGTTGGGACAATTGTTGAAGTACAAATTGTAAAGACCTTGCTCCTCTGTTGTGGCCACGTAGAGCGCGAACTGCCAATAGAAAAAACTAATTACAGAACATATCATTATGAAACATTATCCGAGACTGATATGCTTAGCTAAAACTTATGTTACTGGGGGATTTGCTGCCATAAAAACAGAATTCACCACTCTGTGTTGATCTCTTTTTTTTAATTAGTGTTCGCCCAGTGGTCAAGGTTCTTTAAGATTTTGTTTAATGGTTTTTTTTTCACACACACACATACGCACGCACGCACGCACACACGCATGGCGGGCTGTTCTGCCTACCCCAAGGATATAAATCTCAAAGATGTTGACAGACTGAAGGGTTTGACATAACAATGTCATCTACACATTTTTTTTTCTTAAAAAGTATACAAGCAACGTGGGTCACACATTACTAGGATTCTTGCTAACCCCTCCAGCTAAGCTTAACGCTTGTGTTAGGAGTGGGTTCACGTCGGTACTGCTCTGGGTGGGGTTCGAACCCGCAACCACTTGATCGCAAGGCCGACGCCTTAGCTATTACGCTACCGCCGCTTGTGATTAATATTTGTAGAAAATGTGGCACCGCGAACTCCTGGTTGATTTCAAGGAGACTAACGGGACTACCTTCTTACAGGAGACTGGTCAGAAAGCACTACTAATATTTTACAATGTTTTTTCTTGGTAAGGAATCACCGGAATTCCGTGGTAGATAAAGATAGATTTGCAATGCACTAGTGGTAGTATATTATGGAAAGAAAAGAAAGAAAATATATGTATTAAACAAAGCCCAAATTTTTTTGGAATATTCCTGTGTATAGTATAATACTAGCAGCGCCCCGCAGTTTCACCCGCGTAAGTCCCGATCCCGTGGGAATATCGAGATAAAAAGTAGTAGGTATATATAGGTCTCCAGCTATTTACATACCAAGTTTCATCGCAATCGGTTCAGCAGTTTTGGCGTGAAAGAGTAACAAACATCTATCCATCCAAACATTCACATTTATAATATTAGTGGGATTCCTGTCCGGGGGCTTCACAAACACTCAAACAACGGACACAAAGAACACCCAGACTCGGGACAACTACTTGTAGATTACCTACACAAATTCAGTCTGACATTATTTACATAGGCCAAATGAGCAAATTGAACAAGGACGAATTGATTAACTTTAAGGACCTCATCAGCTGCGTCGATGTGAAGAGTGTGTGTTTCTAATGTTACTGTACGGTGTAACAATACAATAAACTTTTGCATTGTGTTCGCATTTTCATAACCGCACGTGCGAAGTTCGCGATCGGTCATCGCTGCGTTTACTCATAGCAATCAGTTTTTATTATAATATCAAATAAGCATTAGTAATTGTAATCCTACTAATATTATAAACGTGAAAGTTTGTGAAGATATATTATATGGATTTATGGATGTTTGTTACTCTATCACGCAAAAACTACTGAACTGGTTGCGATTAAACTTTCTATGTAGATAGCTAGAGACCTGGATTAACACATTGGCTACACATAGGAACTTACGCCGGTGAAACCGCGGGGTGCATCTACTCATTAATAAATCTTTTAGTTATTATCAAATTCTAACGTACTACTTACGTGGGAGAGCCATGGAGTATGGGCCGGCTCGACTCCGCTCCATACCACGGCCTCACAGAAAACCGGCTGTGAAACAATGCTAACATTGCTTTTCGCCGCGTAAGTGAGGTTAAGTGAGTACCGGGATAAAAAGTAGCCTATATGTTAATCCAGGTCTCCAGCTATCTACATACCATGTTTCATCGCAATTGGTTCTGTAGTTTTGTCGTGAAAGAGTAACAAACATCCATACATCCATACATCCTCACAAACTTTCACGTTTATAATATTAGTAGAATATTTTATTATGGTTATGAAATTCTAAATTTATTTGCTACTAGCTGCGCCCTGCGGTTTCACCCGCGTAAGTCCCGATGCCGTGGGAATATCGGCATAAAAAGTAGCCTATGTGTTAATCCAGATCTAAAGATATCTACATACCAAGTTTTATAGCAATCGGTTTAGTAGTTTTTGCGTGAAAGAGTAACAAACATCCATACATCCATACATCCTCACAAACTCTCACGTTTGTAATATTAGTAGGATAATAATTATCCTACTAATATTACAAACGTGAGAGTTATTAAATATTATTAAATTATATTATTAAATAGCTAAATATCTAATGCGTTGCTAATATTATTAACAGTTATAAGGTTACAACTTTTTTATTACGTAAGATACAAAGAAGCCATATTCTTATCCGCGGATATATATTTTTAACGATCCACTCACGATCAAATCACGAGTCCATCCATCACGAAACTTAAGTGCGCAGCGTAACTTAGAAGAACATGGCATCTGTTGAAGCTTGTCACCATATGAGTTATATCTAATTTCTATAATTTGACTCTTCAATTGAAATCTGAGAGGGGTGTTTCAGATAAAGAGTATAATTATGTATACAAAACAAATATTATATTACTAACAACCCGCCCCGGCTTCCCACGGGTAAAAATAATACACCTAAACCTGCCTCATGAATTACTCTGTCTATTAGTGAAAACCGAATGAAAATCCGTTCATTAGTTTTTCAGTTTATCGCGAACAGACACAGACGCGGCGGAGGACTTTATTTTATAATATGTCATTGTAGTGTTTACAAAAAGATAAACACCGAAAATAAATCGTTATTATTAAGGTTGCTTAAGCACCAAGTTTCTAGACATGTAAGTATGATATGGCCTGGCACAATTTTCTATTTGGCCATAAGCACGACTAGGTATAGCAGAAGAGTTTACTACCTATGCATTTGTACCGTAAAATTGGTCAAATAACACCAGCAGTCTTCTTGGCTATGAGGAAGAAACTTCTGCGATAATTATTTATTTATTTAAAGGCGGACTTAATGCCCAAGGCATTCTCTGCCAGTCAACCTTGGGGTGATGTAGAAATATTAAACGGTAGATGCACAAATAGAATTTAACATTTGGAGTTGTTTATAATACTTAGATAGTCATAAGTTCATAACAAAGTAGATACACATATTACATGAAATAAATACTATTACTTACATAAATAGCTTGCTATACGTCGTTACTACATAAAAATATGTAATACATACAGAACCTATGAAATAAGTACACACACACACACAAAATATTCATACACACACATATGAATACTAAAATACGCCGTCGTGTAAGTAACTATCGTAGTGAACGTTCTGCCAACTCATTGTGAAAAAGATCACGTACTTTCTTCTTGAACAAAAAACGGTTTGTGGACATCCTGATATCGACCGGGAGCGCATTCCAGAGAAGAACTGATTGAACATAGAAGGAAGAGTTAACAAAGTCTTTTTAGTTATCAGCATTCAATCAGCAATCAGCAGTTATCAGGTTGATCGATCTTATGGTAGCGGTACGGTCGGCTTGAAACCCGTTTTAAGAGTCAGAGGAAATGTCGCGCTCCTGCGAAGTGCCCAGCACCTTTCAGTAAGGTAACGTATCACTACATATTATAAAACAAAGTCCCCCGCCACGTCTGTCTGTCCGTTCGCGATAAACTGAAAAACTACTGAACGGATTTTCACGCGGTTTTCACTAATAGACAGAGTGATTTATGAGGAAGGTTTTGGTGTATAATTTGTTAACGTTTTGTGTAAATTGGTTGAAATATGATGATGATTGTGGAAGATTTATTTTATTTATCTCTTTATTGTGAGATACAATAAAAAAAAGATGTCTCTACTACCCGTGCGAAGAATTATAATGTTCAAGGAACCTTTACAATAAAATATTTTCCTTATAATTTTTAGTCACCTTTTTCCTCAAATTGTATTTGCCATTAATAGTAAATCAGCTTGCTTTTCATTATGTAGGGTATCTGTTATTAGCTAGGTATTCTAAATTTAACAACAAAATCGAGTAATTAATATGTACTTTGTACATATAAAACACCGGGGAGTTACTATAGCAACCCTCTTGATATACTCACAAATGTATCATTCGTCTGTGCCTATAGCAACCCTCTCCCTTCAACGATCAATATGTCTGCTCGGGAACAGGTTATAATGCACGCCCCGACAGCTCAGTCATCTATTAATAACGTTGCATGTATAAAATGAATGAAATACTGTATTTGGGTTTTGCGTAAGTACAGTTTAATGTAGTAAACTGTTGTATTGTGAATCACAATACAGGAGCCAAACTGTTTCAGTGACTTGATCACAATTTGTGATCAAGTCCAATACTTGAGATTAAGAAGTGGTGCGTAAAAAAATACCACTCAATGAACCGTCTTATATTTTAATGTCTAAAAGACGGTATGTTATTTAAAGCTATTTCTAGCTTATATTTTCATGTGTTACGTTTGTCAACAAGTGGAATAAAATGGAGAATCATAACCAAAAATATTAGCAATGCCACACATTAATCGAAGGATTCCTATCCTATTAGAAAATTTGAAAAACTAACGTGCATGACCAAACGGTATATGTTACAACTTACAATACAGAGTATTTTATTCTAAAAGCTGTATATTTTAAGAACCATTTATACAATTTTTTATATTCGCAATGTGTGTTAAATGTTGTTTTTAAATTAAAATATATCCAATAATGTCAGCTTATGTATCTATTAAATGTTGTTTTTGTATGGAATTATTTGTTTCGTTACTTTTCCTGGTTCCAATCCGTAAGAGGAATAAAATATTTATTTATTTAACAAAACTATGACTATTATAACTAACTGTATATATCCAAGGGATTTAGAAAGAAAGAAAGAAACAAATTTATTTTGATCTCATACACAGGTATACGGGTTTTATAACAGAGTTGTAATTAAATTAAGGTTACAATATTCCGATTTGCAAAAAATACCTCTGATGAGTCAAAAATGGTCGTTAGCTCAGAGTAATGCCACTGATGATGATTTCCAGTTCAAGTTTGATTTGCCCGAATGGAGGAAGTTCCTAAACCTTTTCGAAATCAGAAGCTAAATAATAATAACTTGAAAAACGTCACACACAGTCGTCTGATCCCAAACTAGGCAGAGCATGTACTATGGTAAGACTGCTGATAAACATATTTATATGTACAACTAAATATAAATCTATATATATAAAAATGAATCCCTATTTCACTTGGTCACTCCATAACTTGAGAATGACTTTACCGATTACATTCATCTTTTTTGTGTTTTCTAATACTTTTTAGAAGGTTATCATGGAACGAAACATTACGAAAATTGAGCAGAAAAGCGGTCCCCGTAGGATAAATTTGAATTTTCAATTTAGTTTTTAACAGACTTCAAAAAAAAGGGGGAGGTTCCCAACTAAATGTTTTTTTTGTGTGTGTATGTTTATTGATATTTTTGGCATTTGTAAACTGAATTTAATACTTATTTTTTAATTGAATAGGTTCTACTCAAGGTTAAGAAACCTCTAAGGGTGGAAACTTGAGGGAGGAAGGATACAGCCTATCGTCGGAATCTTTTTTTTATGCTTGTTCACCGATTACTCGAAGACGCCTGAACCAATTTGGAAAATATTTTTTTGTTTCAGGTAGTCCATTTAAATTTTATCGAAATCGGTCGAGCGGTTTTTGAAAAATCAACAAATATCTAAAAATTGTTTACAACGATGATATTTTTTTACTCCGAAATCTCGCTGTCTCATTGAAGTCAGCATTTAGGCACATTGAAGTCGGTGACAGTTTTTTTAAAAGATAATTTTATTTACTTATAGACGTATGAAGTCGGTAATACTTTTTTAAAGTTAATTATAATTAAATGTAACCTTGCTTTTAAAGTCGCTTTTATACAACTGGTTTAATAATTTTCTCAAAAAAATTTTTTTTAGGATTGAATTGACAATAGTAACTAGACAGGACTCGTCCTTCCTCGTTCCATAGATAATACACAGATGGTAGAGAACATAGAATGGTGAATCCGTTAATTCTGGCCTATGGGTAGGGCTGCCCATCGCCCTAGCACAAGCAGGCCCAAACATGGCGCTTTCTACTCTCAACTCTCTAATCCGGAGAGGAAAGGCCCCGGAATGCACAGCGAGGTTATCCTTGGATCTAATTCTTAACTTACCACTCAGTCACGGAGCACAGTAACATTTTAGGTAATACGATTTCAACATTCTACTTCGCCTTTAAGCCTCCGTCCAGTAATGGATACACACACTTAAAAATAATTAAACAAAAATTATAATGGTAACACTTACACTTGTATTGTAGTAGTCAAATCCACTTCGAGTCTGTTTTGTCATTGGCAGGAAGCTGTATATACATTTCTCTTCTCCTTTAGGATGATCTGTGGAACGATAACAATGCTTGTTATGTTTATTTCTATCACCTATCGTGGCTTACATTCTTTGCATACTTTTTCCTACTATTTATCTCTTAGCCTTATATCCGTATTCACAAACAATGCTATCCCATATAGGACCCACAGTGAGCCCGGACTAGAGTAGGCAATTTCAATTCTTAAACAATAATTGAGCGATGGACAATGCTATGCGTTCATTAAAAGGAACCCTCATGTAAAGTAGCTCGGCAGCTATTTTACGCAAAGCATAGTGTCGGTGGAACTGACAGATGATAAAAAAATCTGTTTTATTACATACTTTTGATTGAACAGAGGACAATAATTAAGACAATATTAATTAGAGAACTCCAGAATTACTACAGTGAGGAAGAACTTAGAAGACGCTATAGATTTGCAAAGAATACTGTACTTTTGGTACTCGTACCGCTTATTCATTTAAATCTAATAAAATTAACTAAAAGGGGCTTTCTAATGCCTGCTATTGGTCAATTACTTGTAGCCTTAAGATTTTATTTTTGTGAATAATAATAATAACTTCACAAATCTCACACACGGCTGTCTGATCCCAAACTAGCAAGAGCCTATACTATGGTAACCAGACCGCTGATAAACATACTTATATATTACTAAATACATACATATTATAGAGAAATTACACCCAGACACAGAACAAATGATGAATCCTCGGCCTTTGGCTCAGCAGTCAGGATCACTAACCACTAGACGAAGAGGCTAGTAGGCAATAAATTGTGATAAACTTACATGCAGGTATGACAGATCTGTTCTGATAAAGATGTAGCACTTTCGCTTTACACGTCACGTCCAGTCTGAGATTCTTAAAGTCCATCTTCAATGAGACGATGGCTGGATGCTGCGGCGAGAGTATGCTGTTGTTGCTGTCCTTTAGGAAACAGGTGGCGGTGTTGGCTTGGGCCAAGTAAGGGCTGATGGCGGCGTTTATAGTCCGGTCTAGTATAAATCCGTACTAAAACAATAATTAGCCATTAATAGCGTATGCAGCGATTACATGTTCAATTAGCAAAAATGAGTCAATTGGTTTGTAGTGTTTCTACGTTACATAAACCTATACTATACAAACCTCACATATACACACACCTACATATATTAATATAAACTTACATTCCAAACACACCACAAACTCACAGCACACACCATTACTGCACTTTCATCACACACTAACATTCATCTCACTGCACTTATTTGCATAAGATTTCTGTGTTCCTCATAATGGGAGAAGACACTGACTTCTGTAACACAGGTCTATGAGCCTAGCTCAGGAGACATACAAACACGTCACGTCACGGGTTAAAAAGGATCTGATTCAGCTAATTATGCCATATATGTGTATGGTGCTGGTTTTAACCAGACCCACTTTCCTCATTTCAATATTACTACCTAACACTGTAATAACTACCTAATATATTATACACTAGTAGCGCCCCGCGGTTACACCAGCGTAAGTCCCGATGCCGTGGGAATATCGGGATAAAAAGTAGCCTATGTGTTAATCCAGATGTCCTACTATCTACATACCAAGTTTCATGGCAATCGGTTCAGTCATTATTGCGTGAAAGAGGAACAAACATCCATACATCCTGACAAACTTTCACATTTATAATATTAGTAGAATTAGTAGAATAGAATTTAAAATCCAATAAAAAACCATGGGTAACATATTCTTGAATTATTTAGTAATCATTATATTCCTAACTATCTGAATATCAGTAAATTCACACAGCCTGCTTTCAAGGCAGTGAATTATACAGGTTGTGTTACCGTATGCATAACTGGCCTGTCGACGAAACTACTCAACTCTCGCTCTTATTAGTATCGATTCGTAGTGGTCTTTAATGTCACCGCGAAATACGAATATAGAGAAATGAGAATGGATGGTGATCGAACCTAGAACTAATCTCTGCTTTTGGTTATCGATATTGTAGAAGATCATCTTAAGATATTTTATAAGTAGCAAGTTCATTAGTATTTAGAATGAAGATCGTAGAAGAAGACCGAAACTCACACGTGAGTGTTTAGGGGAAGCGCGACTAGTACTAGGGATGAAGAGACTAACACTACGCACAACAAAGACCGAAAAATACCGAGCATGGACGCTTCCTAGTCCTGCTATCTTGGAAATCGCAACGAATTGAATTAGAAGGAAATTGAGGAGTTGGAAATATAATATATCCATTTCACTCGTTATAATAGCGGTAGACAAAGCAGCAAAAGAAACACAAATAGCCGTTAAAAGACAAAGGGATCACGACAAGTAATAAATATTTAATTGTGTGTGTGTCCTTTACAAATCATTCACAAATAGTGAAACATACATTGACTATATTATTCACAAATGCTTATAAATCTAGTCTAATAGTTAAGATGTGGTTTGGACACACCACTTATCAAAATTCTCACCTCTCCATACACAGTACCGGAGGGCATCATGAAGTTCACCATCTGCACGTCAAGAATGCCACCCCTGAAGAACCCGAAGGTCGTCAGGTCTACGAACTGCCGCTCATCATCCTGTTTATATATTAGAATAAAATACATTAAATAAATAAACATTACTTAGAACCATCTTGTCGACAATTACTTTGAATGCCAACAACAGAATTATACAATTTAACCCTTCACGGATATAAAATAGGGAGGAAAGATTTGATTGTTTTTTTGCATTGAATAGGCTCCGAAACTACTGAACCGATTTGAAAAATTCTTTCACTGTTGGGAAGCTACACTATCCCCGGGTGACATAGGCTATATCATATTTTCAAAGAAATTAGGGATCCTTACTAAAATTCCAATAATATAACCCAAGGTGTACCCGTGCAAAGCCGGGGCGGGTTGCTCGTTTTAAATAATTTCAATAAATAAAAGGAATTTGAAACGGTTTTTGATATTTTGCTAAGTATCATGACTTTAAATATTGGAACACAGTCATTTGAGTTCGTCTATCTACCCTTGCGATGGCACTGTACCTACTTGATAAAAAAAGTGTAATATCTTATTTTCCAAGTTGCCATAGCATGGTTATGATAAGGCTAAGAAAATATACAAGAATTAGCATTTGCATGGGCCATTTTACAAAAAAAATTAAGGAAGCTTATTTTTACACTCGTATATCATAAGTCTTACCCAACTATGTTTACTTAGGCCTGAGCACCATTAATACGGATTATTTTATTAAGCCTAAGCATGTGAATTAGTTCTATATTTCTAGTTCAATGCTTCGTCATGGCTTTCATTTCTGTATTCGAAGTTATCATTTCTTTAAATGCCGAAAGAAAACATGGTGAAAATACTTGAATACTTAATAATATTCTAGATGGTTAGTGCGGTCTGTCAAAGAGGACTACGCCAGCGTCGTGGATTATGCATTAACCACTGTCCTAATACGAGGTGAGTCGCACACAGCCTTGGAAATAGTTTCGATAAAGGCCTGATATACAACCGCTAGCAAAGGCTACTGCTAACATAATTGAATTATCATTCGCTGCATCTGCTAGATATATCACGGTGCTAACTTTAGATTTTAAATACAAAATATAATTATTCAAGTGAAACAAAGAGTAGCTCTGGTACAGTCGCATACACGTCAACAAAAAAAAAACTTTTAACTATGCCCAGCGTTTGTATTACTTAACTAGCTTTAGCCGGTGGCTTCGCTCGCGTAAAAAAAAACTACTAAATACTAAAAATATAAAAATACTACCGTATTCAGCAGTATAGAACAGAAAAGAAAAGTTAAAGGTTTTTATTAAAACTACAGCCAAAATTGTAACAAAAGATAAAAATATCGTAAAAAAATCAAAACCTTTTTTTTGGATACCTTGGGCCAAAAAATTATAATATACTAGCTACGCCTCGTGGTTTCACCAGCGTAAGTCCCGCCACCGTTAGAATATCGGGATAAAAGTAGCCTGTGTGTTAATCCAGGTCTCCAGCTATCTACATACCAAGTTTGATCGCAATCGGTTCAGTAGTTTTGCATCAAAGATGCTTGTTACAAGCATCCATACATCCTCACAAACTTTCACATTTATAATATTAGTAGGATTATTAGTAGGATCTTATTGTTAATTATCTGCTAAATGGAATCCTAAACAGTGGACCACTATTTACTCCACACCTTGTATATATGAAGATAATACCTAACCAATAAATAAATCAGTTTCACAAAGACCTTTGTTTTACAAAGGAGACAGAAAATCGTCCCTCCTGATGGTACATTATGTCAATAAATACTCTCAACACAAAAGCTATGGTATATGCGCAGCCCACCGCTCCCCCTGCAGTTATGGTGACCTTTCACTTATACCGAGGTCGCTTAAGCTTAGAGGGTACTTCCCAAGTGACACCTCATATTGGAGTCACTTAGGAAGTACCCTCTAAGCTCCTACCTAAATAGTTACACAGATTTATTTGTTGTTGAAATATTTAATCTCCTAACATAATAAGGCTTTTCTCTAATTATGCTAAGGTTGCATGAATAGTGCTGCTTCATAAATTTTTTATTTACAAATAAAATCTCTGCACAGCTTCATTTTAATTTACAACAAAATACAAAGTCTTACTGCATGATTTAAGAATTTTAATTAAGAGCTGAAAAATCCTTATTTAAGGGAAGGCTTTCACTGATTCGAATTCAAAACTATTGCAATTATAACATCAGAATCATTATCATGGTCTTGGAATCAATCAACTTAATTAACAATGTCAGTCTAGGTACTTTGAGTATCTTAGTGTAGTTGCTATGAATTATCTAGTCTGGCAGTTTTTTTCTTCTTCATATTTAGATAAAGAAAAAACAACAAAAATATTTTTTTTCTCATTTATGCAAAACTATAAATGTAGTATTAGCTATACTAAAGAATCTGCAATGCACAGCAATTAAAAAATAAAAAACAAATGAAAATTACAAAATGAGCAGCAAGCATATTACAATACCCAATACAAAATTGTCTATGATTTGAACAACAACTTATTGCTTGTTATGCATATTAAAAAAATTCACAGGTGGCTATTTACCAATGCGATTCTAGGACTTTTGTTGTGAACAACTTTAACTTCAAAGAAGTTAATAAAGTACATATACAAAATGTCTGCTCATTTGCCCCTATCAACTATCTTTATAAGGAATATAAAATCTTGTACCTAGTAACAAGGCATGTCTACAACAAGATTTACTTTTGGAAATCAACAATATGATAAAACTCAAAAGTTAAATATACAAAGTTCTTGCATTCAATAGACATTTTCTACACACAGCCTCCATATGGTAAAAAATGCAGAGCATAGGTAACAGAAAATAATAATTGTAATAGGACTTTTTTTTTGTTTTTTTTTAAATACAAGTAACGCTTTGCTCTTAGGATTCAAAATTTATAGTAAATTCCAAGGTACACTATTTATGATTGCCATGGCTGTCTTAGAAACTATATCAAAATAGCAATTTTGCAGATAATAGTTTTGCCTATTATTTAAAGTTTCATATGAAATAGCCACTACTTTTAAATAAAGTTATGACACTTCACAGTGTGTGAAAATGTTTGCACAAATATGTCATGCAAAGTGACAGCATTACAGATACCTACTTTATAAAGTTCGCCACTGCTTTTAAACAGTTTTCGACTGTTAAATCCATATAATTTTTGTATAGAAATGTCCCAAAATTTCCAATATATCATAAAACTTGATGCTCACATTATCTATATCAAGAAAGGAGGTAAATTATGACAAGCACATTACACCAGATATATTTTTGGTCCTCTATAGTACAGAATAATGAGCCTATTGCTTTCTATATGGAACTTTATAAACTTCATACTAAATCAGTTTACCTAAATCCAACCTCCTGATAATTGAAGTAAACTTATGCCCAGAAACCAACAAACTTAATAGACTAGACTGACATCCTTTAACCAAAAAGCTGTTAATCTTACGAGAACTTGTTGGGCTAAACGGCTTTCTAGTTAAAGGACAGCAGTAGTGTGGTAGTAATAGTTTGGTGACAACAATCATAATAGTCAATATTGCTGGTAATTAAATATCATAAAAGTTTATTCTAAGTTCTTATTTAAGCTCCAGCCACAGCACACTTGCCATCTTAACATGACCGTTCAAGTAATTTTATTATTTCCAATCATTGAGTTATGCTATCAGTTAATACCCTTGATCATATAACATCTAAGAAACAAACTCAGCTTGATAAGATTCAAATGTTATCTTTTGATTTACAGAATGTGATAAGTCATTACTTATTTATATGATACTCCTAAGATCTTGCTCATCATGCTTGATCTTGTTAGATAAGATAAGAACCATGTTGGCAGTCAGAAAGTAAGATACATTATCTATGTCAATTATTACAAGTTATATTATCAAACCCAGTGCGTATTTTAAGTCAACAAAACCGATCGTGAGATGTTAACGTAACAATTTAATTTTATTCAGTATCACTGCGCATAGAATATTGTCATACATTTTTGATATGCTGTTTAAATTAGGACCTAGCAGTGCAGTAGCTATATAACATTGCTAAATTACCTTTCCATTAACCTTGTAATAAAGCATGTAACAGGTATCGAATCAAACCTTACCGTAAGATGCAACTTGTGTATCCTGGCGTACACTGTCGCTGCGATCAGCAGGACGCATAGCAATGCCTTTCTTAACGCACAAATCATGTTTCATGACTATGACAATCAAAATAAATAAACCAAATTATTAAGTTTTAGTGTTTCACATGCCAATTTCTCACAAAAACATAATCTCAATTCGTGACGGAGATAAACATATAGATTAAAAAAAATTAACTATGTACAGAGACAGACTTACACTTATTCAATCATAGCCAAAAAAATAATTTTGACTTGAATACTGAGTTTTTGGCACTTTGTATCTGTCTTTTCTGTAGGCTGACAAGAAAAATAAAAAATGTTACAGAAAACAAATGGAACTTTCTTATTTTAATGGCTAATAACTTTAACACCTCACTTGATGTTGGGCTGTAAAGAGATGAAGCAGCTGTTGAGAGCTGAAGCCGTCTGTGCCATGGATTCGATTCGTTGACCGAAGTTTGGACGTGATGGTGATGCCCAAAGCCCTAGAGGGTCAGTAATCGGTAAGGATACACCACGGAAAGTGGGTGTAAGTTCGAAAGTAATCTTTTTCACAGAGAAGAGACACGTCTGTGTTTTGGAAGGGTTAAAATTGACAAGATTATCCCCATCGGAAAAAACTTGTTCTCGCATTGGACATATATCTCTCTACAAAGGTGCTGTCATCGGCGTAGCCAATAATGCCAGGTGTTAATAGGTTATTAGTATGGACCAGGAACAAGGTTGCAGAGAGATGAGATCCCTGAGGTACACCAGCATTAATTGCCATTAAGACCAACGATATGCGAGCCAATTTGCCTTCAAGAAATTCTGAACTATTTAAGTTAGTTAATTCTGCTCAGAAATTAATAAACGGATATATTGAAACTATTTAATACAGATTACTTTTGAGTTTCGTTCTTATTTCGCTCGATGTCAACGTAATAAGCACCTATAAGATCCCAGAGTAAATATGGAGGCATTTTGAGCTTTCATTTGCTGACAAGTCTTTGGATGCAGCTTATTTCTTAGCTGCTTACAAATGTTTTTTGAATAGGTAGGTTAGGTTATAGGTATAGGTTATGGCGGCCACTTGTAGCCTGTAAACAAAATTATTTAATAATCGTTCTCATTCCCGTATCTCAATTTATATGGGGTCATCACAAACATGTCTTATTTACCGGAGGAAGAAAACATGCGGCAAGGGATTTTGCTAAGTTGTATGACTGGCTGCCTGCCTGACGTCAACCTTTTCTGAGAACACTTTCGTTGTTCGTCATCAAGTGTCTCACAAGGTTTATTACTAGAATAATATTAATTAATTAATTAAGATTCATTCATTAACATAGTTTACAATAAAGTGTTATGACAGTTATTTTACTTTATTAAGGTGAAATTCAAGGGAATGGTGATACAAGAGGTAACGTCCCTCGTTACCACTCCCAAATATATGAGCATTTACAGGGTCGGCGAGAACGACTTGCCATTATTATGGTTATGCTACTAAAGGAGGTTCACCATAGAGCATATATCTATAGAAATAAAAAATAGACTATATCCACAAATATCCTCAACAAGTAACGTCGGATATAGAAGTAGCCTCTGTTTTTGAGAACTTTTTTACTAATATTCCTGTGTCGACTACTAAATCTTTGAACTCTTCACCAGCTTTTGCAGACAGAATCAATTTTGAAGGAGATTGTTGATTGAAATGACAGTGTATTTAGGTTTCAACATGCCAGTCCTTTTGAAATATTTTTTTAATAACATCGTTTGTGATCAATTGCGAAGTTTCTTTCATTATCATAATTTGTTACACAATATGCAATTCGGTTTTTCAAGGAGTCACTCAACAACTGATGTAGAGCTTGTAAAACATATCTTTGACGCCCGGGAGGATGGCCACGATTCCCTAGGCATCTTTTGCGATTTATCCAAGACTTTTGATTGTGTTGTTCATGGAACTCTGATCAGGAAGTTATATTCAGGATTCAGAAAGTCGATATATTAATATCTACAAGATCTGTTGTAAAAATGGGAGTTCCCCAGGGATCTATACTTGGGCCATTTTTATTCTTAATCTACATTAATGACTTAGACAACCACGAGATAGTGTTGTTTGCGGATGACACTTCACTCTTATTAAGGCTAAAACATATATGTAAAAAACAAACTATTGTTTCGGTCACTCTGTGTGGGTTGATCTATAATTTTTAATTATTAAAATTATTTTTTAAATTGATGATTTCGAATAATGAATTGATGATTAATTTTATGAAATAAGGATATTGAATTTGAATTATAATAAAGCTGAGGAGATTTTCTTGATTTTGCTTGTTCGTATGTTTTAACGCTCTAATCTCTGGTCAGTCAGTCTCTATTCCCGATATTCCCACGGGATCGAGACTTACGCGGGTGAAACCGCGGGGCGCTGCTAGTGTTATAAATGTGAAAGTTTGGATGGATGGGTGGATGGATGTTTGTTACTATTTCACGCAAAAACCACTGTACCTATTGCGATGAAACTTGGTATTTAGATAGCTGGAGACCTGGATTAACGCATAGGCTATGTGATTGGATTTTTAACTCATATGTGGATTGATGCACTTTCACACACAGTACGAATAGCATTTGTGTGAAAATAAAATATGTAACTAATAACTAACTAAATGCCTCGGTGCTTTAAAAATTTGTTAGAGTAGGAGTTTTTTAACAAACAAATAGAACATGGTAAAAGTAAAATCAGTTGAGTGCAAACTTTGCAATTTTTTTTATTTTATTTAGTACCTAGTTAGTTTACTTACATCTGTTTTTTTTTAGTTCCTATTAATAATTTTGTGATAGTTATTTTATTCCAAAGGTTTTTAATATAATAAAGTATTAAAATTGTTATTTCGAATTCGGTCAATACTCATAATGCACACAATGTTTTAAAATATTATAACACATTTTTACATATCTGTATTACTAATCATAAGTATTCATTAACAATATAAGACTGATTCACTTTTGTTTGTATTATTTATAATAAAACAAAATTTAGTTCGACTGGTATTCAATTCACGACTTACGGCTCGTAATCAATCGCACGAGTCCAATCAACTGTAAATTGTTGATTATTTCAAACGTCGCATCGCGCGTCGATAGTTACTTACCGATAGTAATGGAAATTAATGCTAATTCACTTTAATTTCACGATCATGCGAATTCTCATGTCTTAGCATGCTATTTGCTATTGCTAATGCTATTTGCTAATTCGGTAATATAAAATATAGATATAACATAATGAATAGTAAATCGTTGAAACTATATTATATATATAGATAGCACAATAGAAAACAGACAAGTTAAAAAACTAAAAAATACGTAAACAAACCTCCCACGGTCAATTGCTAAACCTTACTAAAGATCAACAAAACAATCGGATATACATCAAGTCCCATACCTATTACCTACCAAAATTAATAAACAATAATAATTAGGAAATGATACGCACTCATGCAAAATGCAACTCTAAATACGGGTATTTCTTTTAAGAAAATAATAACTCCTATGCACGGCCTCTCTGCTATTTCACTGGTGTGACGTAGGTAAATTAGCAGTAGGCATTAGCAAAATAGCAACGGCACGACGATTTATTTAATTTCATTTAGTTAGCACGCGGATGCGAAGGAGAGCGCACGCTGTGTGAATGTGAAGCGTTAACGAACGAAGTGCAATGAATTAATACGTTCACGAAATTTCACAAGTTCAATTAATTTGCTAAATCAGAATTCACACATTTAATATGAATGTAAATGCTAATTATTCCATCGCTACTTACCGACCATCGAGGCGAGCATATCCCATAGCGATATTGACTCGAAACCATCGATGATGACTGAAAACCATCGAGAATCATCGAGATGTTTCAACTTTCGAAACAATCGACTTAAACATCTTGCCATCGCCCAATTCGCCCATCGCTATTCAAGGGCAGGCGGGCAGGGCCGCACCCGTAGGGGGAGCGTCATTCCAGTCGCTACCGTACTCTAAACTGTATGACTGTGTATTTGTGATCCTGATATTGCGAGCTAATTATCGAGACGTTGAAGATGGCACCGAACCGTCGCCGCTTGTGAGTTCTCTTATATAAATATTTTTATTTTGTTAACTATTATATAATGTACGTATGTACATAAATTTAAAACAATGTCAACAAATTCAATTACTATATTAATGAATTAAAAAACATATTTTGTTTTTTTTTAATGATGGGAGGATTATTTTGGATGTTTTAATAAACATGCCACCATTGCGCGTTGGCGTCTGGTTGTGGGTACTAAGTTTCCTAGCATATTGTATATTTATGTGACCTATGATAGATTATTATACTCACTATTTATCTCATTTTTTTTTTTTTCTTTGATAAAAATACTAGTGACGTGGGTTAAGTTAACTCTTTAGTCTTTCAAAATACCCGGTGCTTTTCTTAATCTGAAATAGTATTACATATATTATGTAGGTAGATCCTCGGCCCGGTCAGAGCTCACACCCACTAGCTCACCTATGTGCAATTCCGTTCGATGCAGGCCAGACAAACTCCGACTTGCACCTTTGCACATGTGCAGAATTAATATTGATGTTGTTTGTTGTCCTCGCTAAGTTATTGATACAATTTAATTTTTAATGGCGTATACTATGCTGACGGTTGATGCAATTCTTTTATTTTATAAATAACATTTCTAGAAGGTACAGCACAGAAGGTTTTTACTGGAATTAATTAGATGTGGGGTAGTGTTATTGTAGCGGGCAATGTTGTTGCCATAGCGATGGTTTTGCTATCAATAGTTGATAATTATGATAATTGAAAAATAGTACATTTTTCGATAATAATTTATCAGCATTCTGGTTACCATTGTACAGGCTCTGCCTAGTTTGGGATCGGATGGCCGTGTATGAGATGTGTGAAGTATTATTATTATATTAATTCTCTCACATATTTATTTATCTAAAGTAACACTACGCATAACATAATAAGTAAATAATATAAAAATAATGTTAAAACCTTTTTTTTTTAATGGAGTTAATAAATATAAGTTGTAAAATATAGCAAAATATTTCCTAGCTTAGAAATAGCAAATATGAAGCAGGAATACGCGAATGAGTTATATGCAGGCTTCATTTAGGGCAAACCTTAGATTATATATAGGTCCAGATGCCTAATCCGCGCCCCAAAACTGAAGCCAAAAAATACAAGCGACTAATACAAATAGAAGCGACTTACTCGTCACACGCGAGCGAACGTTCGCCGCTGAAGTTAGTCTAGAGGCGCTATTTATATAATAATATTCAAAAATGACTGGTTGTGCAGTTACATCCTGTAAAAATTATACAAAAAAAATATTAAGAGTCCGAACATCACATTTCACTTATAAGTTTTCTATTTCATAATGTAATTCATAAACAATAGAACAAAATTTCAAATCAATAAAATTGCGGACGCCATTATTAGAGATGTTGCCAGGGACGTGAATTTCATTTACCCATAACGCATTCTAGCAGTATGTATAATTTTCTTTGCCAAACTTGTTATTTATAGAAAGGCGAGAAATTAATATGCTTACTGTTAATGTTCGCGAAACTGGAATACTTAAAATATTCTTTTTTTCTAAGCTCTAGCGCCCGGAGTTCAATGTATCCGTCAAACGATACTTTGGCTATAGGATTGTACTCGTATTTTTTTTAATTAAAATTTTATCGCGTTCCAACGAATTGATCGATTTGTTGTAGACTTGTCAATTCGTTGAAACGTGACCAAATTTCAAACAAAAAAAAATTATATATATATCCAAGTATTGTTGTAAATATGTCTTTAAATTTACATGGTTTGAGTGGCTGAATTAAAATGCAATAATATTGGGATACAATCCCCGGTTTCCTGATACATTGAGTTTATTTTTATTTTACATTTGTCTTTTTGACTAAACGATTAAATAAAAAAAATGAAATAAACGAATACTTGTAACACATTTAAATACATTTAAAATATCTTTATTTAATATTACTTACATCAAAAAAAAATTTATTATGTTTCATAAAAAAGTCCCTAAATTTTGGGGTAACCTCTATGCACTGGTAGTAAAATCGTTACGCACACAAGCGCACATATTGTATGTTGACACTCGCCTTGGGCGAGATTCACTCAACAGCTCCAAAAAGTGGCTTCAAAGTAAACGGTGACTTTAGTACTGGTCACGGTATCTGGACCTATATATAATCTAAGGGGCAAACAAAATAGCCGCTAGGTTGAGGGAGGGGCTCCCTACACCACCTGGCGGGGGTGACGCTTGTCTAGACAATCATGGCGGCCAATCGATGACATGAATACTGCGAAGTTCCGATACATCGACACTGAAGAGTCAAAATAATAATGACGATCATTAAGAGTCAAATTTAAGTTTTTAGCCTCATTAAAGTCGCCCAATCTAGTGGATTTCAATGATGTTTACTGAAATATATCTGTATTACATGTAGTTCTTTATATTATTAATAATTAACTGGTATCAATTAATTAATCTTCAAAATTTTAAATATAATTTCTTAAGGAAAACGCATCTGAACTTGTTTAACTTTTATGCACGTATCTCTAGTGGATAGTATAGATGTATTATGTTTGTCCCATGAAGCTGTAAAAAAGTCAAGCGTCGAAGACAACGCAATCAAAAGATACGGCTATTAAGCCTTAGATTATTCCCATTGATCTAGAATCATGAAATTGGTTAAGAAGCAAGGTCTGTTCGGCAAAAACATAATTTTTGGCTACTAGTGTTTACATGAAAGGGCATCTAGGTATACGTTGTTCGAAGCAGACTAGAGCGAGGGTGATGGATATATTTTTCACCCCCTGCACGTCTCTCTATAAGTACCTCTTGTAAACCTGGGACGGGGGTTTCGAGGGCAGGCGGGCATCGGGAGCGTCATTCCAGTCGCTACCGTACTCTAGACTAGTCTTATCGCGGCATTTACGATTTTGTTTAAACTATCGCGTCGCTCGAGTATTTGTGATCCTGATATCGCGAGCGAATTATCGAGACGTTGAAGATGGCACCGAACCGTCGCCGCCTGTGAGTTCTCTTTTATAAATATTTTTTTTTGTTTACTATAAAATGTATGTATGTTATGTACATAAATTTAAAACAATATTAACAAATTCAATTACAATATTAATGAATGAAAAACATATTTAATTTTTTTTAGTTATGGGTAGGATTATTTTGGATGTTATAATAAACATGCCGCCGTTGGCGTCTGGTTGTAGGTACTTAAGTTTTATGTGTTATTGTTGCGGGCAATGTTGTTGCCATAGCGACAGTTTCGCTTACCGGGGTTTCGCTATCAGTAGTTGATAATTATGATAGTTGAAAAATAGTACATTTTTCGATAATAATTTATCAGTATTCTGGTTACCATTGTACAGGCTCTGCCTAATTTGGGATCAGATGGCCGTGTATGAGATGTATGAAGTATTATTATTATATTAAATATCTCAGATATTTTATTTATCTAAAGTAACACTACGAATAACGTAATAAGTAAATAATTTAAAAATAATGTTAAAACCATTTTTTTTTAATGGAGTTAATAAATATAAGTTGTAAAATTTAGCAAAATATTTCCTAGCTTAGAAATAGCAAATATTAAGCAGGAATACGCGAATGAGTTACATGTAGGCTTCATTTAGGGCAAACAAAATAGCCGCTAGGTTGAGGGAGGGGCTCCCTACACCACCTGGCGGGGGTGACGCTTGTCTAGACAATCATGGCGGCCATTCGATGACATGAATACTGCGAAGTTCCGATACATCGACACTGAAGAGTCGAAGTAATAATAACGATCATTAAGAGTCAAATTTTAGTTTTTTAGCCTCATTAAAGTCGCCCAATCTATTGGCTTTCAATGATGTTTACTGAAATATATCTGTATTACATGTAGTTCTTTATATTATTAATAATTAACTGGTATCAATTAATTAATCTTCAAAATTTTAAATATAATTTCTTTAGGAAAACGCATCTGAACTTGTTTAACTTTTATGCACGTATCTCTTGAAGTGCTACTCGACATTTTAAAAGAGAAGTTTTAACACGTGGGGGTTTCCTAACGAAAAAAAAAAAGATTTAAAAGGTTTATTTATTTTTTTGCTTTTTAGTTCTTTTCGTCGGTTTAAGTTTTTGTTAAAAATATTTTTATTTAGGGTACCGTTCCACAAAAGGAAATAATTATATTTAAAAAAAGTATCACCGACTTCAATGTGCTTTTTAGTGGAAAGTAGATGTATTTTGTTAAAATATAAAATGGGTAGGTCAACTAAACGCACTGCTCCAATGAGACAGCAAGGTTTGGAATAAACGAAAATATGATCAATGTATAAAATTTTTAGATATTTGTTGATTTTTCAAAAACCGCTGATAAAAAAACTGATTTCTTTAAAATTTTAATGGGATCACCTGGGAAGTTACCCTTTGAAATAAAAAAGAATTTTGCAAATTCGTATTCGAGTAATCGGTGAACAGACATGAATAAACATTCCGACGAATTGAGAACCTGCTCCTTTTTTGAAGTGGGTTAAATAGGAACCCATATGGGATCACTTTGTTGTCCGTCTGCTGTATGTCTGTCAGTCTGTCTAGACAGACGTCAGGACCCTTTTTCACATGCATCCATAGACGCATCAAGTGGAAATTAATACCAAAAACTCTGCGGTCCCATGAAGCTGTAAAAAAATCAAGCGTCGAAGACAACGCAATCAAAAGGTACGGCTATTAAGTCTTAGATACTTCCCATTGATCTAGAATCATGAAATTGGTTAAGAAGCAAAGTCTGTTCGGTAAAGTTGTTAATTTGTTGTTAAATCACAAAAAAAATGTTTTTGTGATTACAAACTTATTTATATTTTGCAGTTGGAAAGTTAATTTTGTCGTAAATCGATGTATGGCAGAGTATTTTTAGAACTGTAAAGCTAAGTTTGTGTTTCTACAAACCGAGGGTGAGTGGTGGGGTTGTCCTCCTCAACTATAGTATTACCTTATACCTAAATTTCTTTGGAGTTCAAGAGTTATAGCGATTTATCCTTAAATTTTGAGTTATAGTTTGTTTTTTTTATTTGTTGTTATAGCGGCGGCAATAGAAATACATACTCTGGGAAAATTTCAACTGTCTACCTATAATGGTAGATGAGATACAGCCATTGGCAGCCTTAGATACGGATCCCAAAAAAGTTAGGGCATGGCGCGTAAAGATATTTAAAATGTTTGTTTCCGTCTATGTGCACACTACTCGAGCGTTTGTTAGTAATTTATATAGTCTTAATATTTTTTCATAGTGTGCACGATGGGGGGCATCGTGTCCTGTTCTGAACGATGTCAATAAATTAGACAGTAATTAAATTAGACACCAGAAAAGATAAAATATGTTTTGAATCAATAAACTTTAATTTATTTCAAACCGCTTAAGTTTGTTATTTCATAGTATTTATAGCCAATTTATTTATTGTGACAAAATTCATTTAATGATTCTGAATTCTCATTTTTATATTATGATTTTTATGTATTTTATGTTAAAATGTAAGTGATATAATTAATTATGATTATTATTAGTTGTCTACGGAACCAGTTCAGCTGGAGTTGTTAACAAGAATACTAGTAATGTGTTGTTAGTTTTCTGAAATAAATGCAACATTTTCTTTTCAAATACACAGTTACAAATTTTGAAGAGCGCGAGGTTCAACTAATCTCAACCATACTTTTTAATGATCACTTTTACTAAATGGACTGTTTTACATATAATACTCGAAAACATTGATTTTCTAATATAATTCTTGGCTTTTAGTGTTTGTGTAAACATATAATATATATTTAACGGGCATCTAGGTATACGTTGTTCGAAGCAGACTAGAGCGAGGGTGATGGATATATTTTTCACCCCCTGCACGTCTCTCTATAAGTACCTCTTGTAAACCTGGGACGGGGGTTTCGAGGGCAGGCGGGCATCGGGAGCGTCATTCCAGTCGCTAACGTACTCTAGACTAGTCTTATCGCGGCATTTACGATTTTGTTTAAACTATCGCGTCGCTCGTGTATTTGTGATCCTGACATCGCGAGCGAATGATCGAGACGTTGAAGATGGCACCGAACCGTCGCCGCCTGTGAGTTCTCTTTTATAATTTTTTTTTTGTTTACTATAATATGTATGTATGATATGTACATAAACTTAAAATAATAATAACAAATTCAATTACTATATTAATGAATTAAAAAACATATTTAAATTCTTTTAGTTATGGGTAGGATTATTTTGGATGTTATAATAAACATGCCGCCGCTGGCGTCTGGTTGTAGGTACTTAAGTTTTATGTGACTTTGATAGATTATTATACTCACTATTTAACTCATTAATTAGTCTTTCAAAATACGCGATGCTTTTCCTAATCAGTAATAGTATTACATATATTATGTAGGTAGTGGTAGACCCTCGGCCCGGTCGCAGCTCACGCACACTAGCTCACCTATGCAGTTCCGCTCGATGCAGCCCAGCCAAGCTCCGACTTGCACCTTTGCGCATGTGCAGAATTAATATTGATGTTTGTATCTATTTTGTTTGTTGTCCTCGCTATGTTATTGATTAAATTTCATTTTTTAATGGCGTATACTATACTGACGGTTGATGCAATTCTTTTTTTTTTTTACATTTCTAGAAGGTACAGCACAGTAGGTTTTTACTGGAATTAGAGGTGGGGTAGTGTTATTGTTGCGGGCAATGTTGTTGCCATAGCGACAGTTTCGCTTACCGGGGTTTCGCTATCAGTAGTTGATAATTATGATAGTTGAAAAATAGTACATTTTTCGATAATAATTTATCAGCAGTCTGGTTACCACTGTACAGGCTATACCTAGTTTGGGATCAGATGGCCGTGTAAGAGATGTGTGAAGTATTATTATTATATTAATTATCTCAGATATTTATTTATCTAAAGTAACACTCCGCATAACATAATAAGTAAATAATATAAAAATAATGTTAAAACCATTTTTTTAATGGAGTTAATAAATATAAGTTGTAAATATATCAAAATATTTACTAGCTTAGAAATAGCAAAGATGAAGCAGGTCGCCCAATCTATTGGCTTTCAATGATGTTTACTGAAATATATCTGTATTACATGTAGTTCTTTATATTATTAATAATTAACTGGTATCAATTAATTAATCTTCAAAATTTTAAATATAATTTCTTAAGGAAAACGCATCTGAACTTGTTTAACTTTTATGCACGTATCTCTTGAAGTGCTACTCGACATTTTAAAAGAGAACTTTTAACACGTGGGGGTTTCCTAACGAAAAAAAAAAAGATTTAAAAGGTTTATTTATTTTTTTGCTTTTTAGTTCTTTTCGTCGGTTTAAGTTTTTGTTAAAAATATTTTTATTTAGGGTACCGTTCCACAAAAGGAAATAATTATATTTAAAAAAAGTATCACCGACTTCAATGTGCTTTTTAGTGGAAAGTAGATGTATTTTGTTAAAATATAAAATGGGTAGGTCAACTAAACGCACTGCTCCAATGAGACAGCAAGGTTTGGAATAAACGAAAATATGATCAATGTATAAAATTTTTAGATATTTGTTGATTTTTCAAAAACCGCTGATAAAAAAACTGATTTCTTTAAAATTTTAATGGGATCACCTGGGAAGTTACCCTTTGAAATAAAAAAGAATTTTGCAAATTCGTATTCGAGTAATCGGTGAACAGACATGAATAAACATTCCGACGAATTGAGAACCTGCCCCTTTTTGAAGTCTGTTAAAAAGGAACGCATATGGGATCACTTGGTTGTCCGCCTGTCAGTCTGTCTAGACAGACGACAGGCCCCTTTTCCCATGCATCCATAGACGCATCAAGTGGAAATTAATACCAAAAACTCTGCGGTCCCACGAAGCTTTAAAAAAATCAAGCGTCGAAGACAACGCAATCAAAAGGTACGGCTATTAAGTCTTAGATACTTCCCATTGATCTAGAATCATGAAATTGGTTAAGAAGCAAAGTCTGTTCGGTAAAGTTGTTAATTTGTTGTTAAATCACAAAAAAAAATGTTTTTTGTGATTACAAACTTATTTATATTTTGCAGTTGGAAAGTTGATTTTGTCGTAAATCGATGTATGGCAGAGTATTTTTAGAACTGTAAAGCTAAGTTTGTGTTTCTACAAACCGAGGGTGAGTGGTGGGGTTGTCCTCCTCAACTATAGTATTACCTTATACCTAAATTTCGTTGGAGTTCAAGAGTTATAGCGATTTATCCTTAAATTTTGAGTTATAGTTTGTTTTTTTTATTTGTTGTTATAGCGTCGGCAATAGAAATACATACTCTGGGAAAATTTCAACTGTCTACCTATAATGGTAGATGAGATACAGCCATTGGCAGCCTTAGATACGGATCCCAAAAAAGTTAGGGCATGGCGCGTAAAGATATTTAAAATGTTTGTTTCCGTCTATGTGCACACTACTCGAGCGTTTGTTAGTAATTTATATAGTCTTAATATTTTTTCATAGTGTGCACGATGGGGGGCATCGTGTCCTGTTCTGAACGATGTCAATAAATTAGACAGTAATTAAATTAGACACCAGAAAAGATAAAATATGTTTTGAATCAATAAACTTTAATTTATTTCAAACCGCTTAAGTTTGTTATTTCATAGTATTTATAGCCTATTTATTTATTGTGACAAAATTCATTTAATGATTCTGAATTCTCATTTTTATATTATGATTTTTATGTATTTTATGTTAAAATGTAAGTGATATAATTAATTATGATTATTATTAGTTGTCTACGGAACCAGTTCAGCTGGAGTTGTTAACAAGAATACTAGTAATGTGTTGTTAGTTTTCTGAAATAAATGCAACATTTTCTTTTCAAATACACAGTTACAAATTTTGAAGAGCGCGAGGTTCAACTAATCTCAACCATACTTTTTAATGATCACTTTTACTAAATGGACTGTTTTACATATAATACTCGAAAACATTGATTTTCTAATATAATTCTTGGCTTTTAGTGTTTGTGTAAACATATAATATATATTTAACGGGCATCTAGGTATACGTTGTTCGAAGCAGACTAGAGCGAGGGTGATGGATATATTTTTCACCCCCTGCACGTCTCTCTATAAGTACCTCTTGTAAACCTGGGACGGGGGTTTCGAGGGCAGGCGGGCATCGGGAGCGTCATTCCAGTCGCTAACGTACTCTAGACTAGTCTTATCGCGGCATTTACGATTTTGTTTAAACTATCGCGTCGCTCGTGTATTTGTGATCCTGACATCGCGAGCGAATGATCGAGACGTTGAAGATGGCACCGAACCGTCGCCGCCTGTGAGTTCTCTTTTATAATTTTTTTTTTGTTTACTATAATATGTATGTATGATATGTACATAAACTTAAAATAATAATAACAAATTCAATTACTATATTAATGAATTAAAAAACATATTTAAATTCTTTTAGTTATGGGTAGGATTATTTTGGATGTTATAATAAACATGCCGCCGCTGGCGTCTGGTTGTAGGTACTTAAGTTTTATGTGACTTTGATAGATTATTATACTCACTATTTAACTCATTAATTAGTCTTTCAAAATACGCGATGCTTTTCCTAATCAGTAATAGTATTACATATATTATGTAGGTAGTGGTAGACCCTCGGCCCGGTCGCAGCTCACGCACACTAGCTCACCTATGCAGTTCCGCTCGATGCAGCCCAGCCAAGCTCCGACTTGCACCTTTGCGCATGTGCAGAATTAATATTGATGTTTGTATCTATTTTGTTTGTTGTCCTCGCTATGTTATTGATTAAATTTCATTTTTTAATGGCGTATACTATACTGACGGTTGATGCAATTCTTTTTTTTTTTTACATTTCTAGAAGGTACAGCACAGTAGGTTTTTACTGGAATTAGAGGTGGGGTAGTGTTATTGTTGCGGGCAATGTTGTTGCCATAGCGACAGTTTCGCTTACCGGGGTTTCGCTATCAGTAGTTGATAATTATGATAGTTTAAAAATAGTACATTTTTCGATAATAATTTATCAGCATTCTGGTTACCACTGTACAGGCTATACCTAGTTTGGGATCAGATGGCCGTGTATGAGATGTGTGAAGTATTATTATTATATTAATTATCTCAGATATTTATTTATCTAAAGTAACACTCCGCATAACATAATAAGTAAATAATATAAAAATAATGTTAAAACCATTTTTTTTAATGGAGTTAATAAATATAAGTTGTAAATATAGCAAAATATTTACTAGCTTAGAAATAGCAAAGATGAAGCAGGAATACGCGAATGAGTTATATGCAGGCTTCATTTATGGCAAACAAAATAGCTACAAGGTTGAGGGAGGGGCTCCCTACACCACCTGGCGGGGGTGACGCTTGTCTAGACAATCATGGCGGCCAATCGATGACATGAATACTGCGAAGTTCCGATACATCGACACTGAAGAGTCAAAATAATAATGACGATCATTAAGAGTCAAATTTAAGTTTTTAGCCTCATTAAAGTCGCCCAATCTAGTGGATTTCAATGATGTTTACTGAAATATATCTGTATTACATGTAGTTCTTTATATTATTAATAATTAACTGGTATCAATTAATTAATCTTCAAATCGGTGAACATACATAAAAAAAGTATTCCGACGAATTGAGAACCTTCTCCTTTTTTAAAGTCGGTTAAAAGGAACCCATATGGGATCACTTTGTTGTCCGTCTGCTGTATGTCTGTCAGTCTGTCTAGACAGACGTCAGGACCCTTTTTCTCATGCATCCATAGAGGCATCAAGTTGAAATTAATACCAAAAACTCTGCGGTCCCATGAAGCTGTAAAAAAATCAAGCGTCGAAGACAACGCAATCAAAAGATACGGCTATTAATCCTTAAATACTTCCCATTGATCTAGAATCATGAAATTGGTTAAGAAGCAAGGTCTGTTCGGTAAAAACATAATTTTTGGCTACTAGTGTTTACATGAAAGGGCATCTAGGTATACGTTGTTCGAAGCAGACTAGAGCGAGGGTGATGGATATATTTTTCACCCCCTGCACGTCTCTCTATAAGTACCTCTTGTAAACCTGGGATGGGGGTTTCAAGGGCAGGCGGGCAGGGGGAGCGTCATTCCAGTCGCTACCGTACTCTATACTAGTCTTATCGCGGCATTTACGATTTTGTTTAAACTATCGCGTCGCTCGTGTATTTGTGATCCTGACATCGCGAGCGAATGATCGAGACGTTGAAGATGGCACCGAACCGTCGCCGCCTGTGAGTTCTTTTATAAAAAAAAATATTTTGTTTACTATAATATGTATGTATGTACATAAATTTAAAACAATATTAACAAATTCAATTACTATATTAGTGAATTAAAAAACATATTTTAATTTCTTTTAATGATGGGTAGGATAATTTTGGATGTTATAATAAACATGCCGCCCCACAGTATAAAAAATGACCTAAAAACGGACATCCCCTTTTTATTTATTCATTCGATAAATAAACTGATTTTAAATGCACGAGTAGAACACTCGAAGGTTAAATGTAATTAGATCCAAAGATACGATTTTTTTTAAATTATTCTTGGTATTTAGTAAATTATTAAAATCTATAGTAAAAAAAAATATTTATGTAGATCTACTAGTATACGTGTATGTAGGTTTTACGCGGGCATATGATGTACGAAACTATTTGTTTTAAAATCCATTAACTTAAAAGATATTTTGAATAAAAGGTTTTAAGTTTTTATTTTTTTACTGAAGTATTTTGCCTTAGTTGTATTCAAAACCATGATAACTAAAGTTGTTTGATATCTTGCTAATTATATAAAAAATTAGACCCTAATCTCTTCGGATCTTGGAGTTATATGCTTCTAATTTCTATGGTTACAGGGTTGTCAAAAATTTTTGTTCTCTCTATCTCAATAATTTTTAGATGTAATTTGTGATTTATTTGTGACTAACCTATTATATATATATATATGACGGCGCGCCCATGTTGTCACACCTATATTTTTATAATTTGGTTTGATTTGTCTAACGAATTTGGTTGATTTTGTTAAACTATTTACATTTTGATTTACTTGAAACTAGTTTCGCTATTAAATTTGTAGTAGAGGGTAGTTGGAGCGGATAGCAACAGGCGCGAGTGTGGAGCGCAGTTCTGGACGTACGATCGCAATTCCACATACCTCTTGGTAATATTGTTTCCAACGTATTGGTCTTAATGTTAACTTTGTTAATTGATTACGACAATAAAGTTTCGAAAAGTTAATAACTTGTCTCATTCAACAAGACCAGCATTCTACCGCCCATGGGTACGAATGAAAGCTACCCCCACCTCAAAAATCCGACATATATATATATATCGGATTGCCAAACGGGATACTATACTGATTCGCTATTTAGCTTCGTTGATGGCATCGGCCATTTTGTGTGTATGTAATGAATGTTCAATAATACGACTATTTCACTGAGTTATGTGTAATAATCAAATAAAATTTAAATAGACACCTAAATACCATCAGGATCGAATTTTTCTCTGACCCATAATCAAAGGTACCATTAGTACTATCGTCTGTCTTCGTTTTCGGGAGCGTTTCACTAAAACCGTCTGTAGGGTGTATTTGAAAAAGGAATGCTAATTTTAATCACTGAAAGGGCATGACTCTAGCATGCAATTAAAATAGGATTTTTTGTAAAAAACCTATCCGTTTGTCAGTGACTCGTCGACACACAGTGTTTCGTCAGTGAGTGAGTTTTATGTGACTTTGATAGATTATTATACTCACTATTTAACTCATTAATTAGTCTTTCAAAATACGCGATGCTTTTCCTAATCAGTAATAGTATTACATATATTATGTAGGTAGTCGTAGACCCTCGGCCCGGTCGCAGCTCACGCACACTAGCTCACCTATGCAGTTCCGCTCGATGCAGCCCAGCCAAGCCCCGACTTGCACCTTTGCGCATGTGCAGAATTAATATTGATGTTTGTACCTATTTTTGTTTGTTGTCCTCGCTAAGTTATTGATTAAATTTCATTTTTTAATGGCGTATACTATACTGACGGTTGATGCAAATCTTTTATTTTATAACATTTCTAGAAGGTACAGCACAGTAGGTTTTTACTGGAATTAGAGGTGGGGTAGTGTTATTGTTGCGGGCAATGTTGTTGCCATAGCGACAGTTTCGCTTACCGGGGTTTCGCTATCAGTAGTTGATAATTATGATAGTTGAAAAATAGTACATTTTTCGATAATAATTTATCAGCATTCTGGTTACCATTGTACAGGCTCTGCCTAATTTGGGATCAGATGGCCGTGTATGAGATGTGTGAAGTATTATTATTATATTAAATATCTCAGATATTTCATTTATCTAAAGTAACACTACGCATAACATAATAAGTAAATAATTTAAAAATAATGTTAAAACTATTTTTTTTATGGAGTTAATAAATATAAGTTGTAAAATATAGCAAAATATTTCCTAGCTTAGAAATAGCAAATATGAAGCAGGAATACGCGAATGAGTTACATGTAGGCTTCATTTAGGGCAAACAAAATAGCCGCTAGGTTGAGGGAGGGGCTCCCTACACCACCTGGCGGGGGTGACGCTTGTCTAGACAATCATATCGATGACATGAATACTGCGAAGTTCCGATACATACATCGACACTGAAGAGTCAAAATAATAATGACGATCATTAAGAGTCAAATTTAAGTTTTTAGCCTCATTAAAGTCGCCCAATCTAGTGGATTTCAATGATGTTTACTGAAATATATCTGTATTACATGTAGTTCTTTATATTATTAATAATTAACTGGTATCAATTAATTAATCTTCAAAATTTTAAATATAATTTCTTTAGGAAAACGCATCTGAACTTGTTTAACTTTTATGCACGTATCTCTAGTGGATAGTATAGATGTATTATGTTTAAATATAATATTTGTAGGTCAAATAAACACAGTGCTCCAATGCAATGAGACAGCAAGGTTTCGGCAAAAACGAAAATATCATCAATGTATACAATTTTTAGATATTTGTTGATTGTCCAAAAACCGCTGATGAAAAAACTGATTTTTATAAAATTTCAATGGGATCACCTGGGAAGTATACCCTTTGAAATAAAAAAAGTATTTTCCAAATTGGTTCAGGCGTATTCAAGTAATCGGTGAACATACATAAAAAACGATTCCGACGAATTGAGAACCTGCTCCTTTTTTGAAGTGGGTTAAATAGGAACCCATATGGGATCACTTTGTTGTCCGTCTGCTGTATGTCTGTCAGTCTGTCTAGACAGACGTCAGGACCCTTTTTCACATGCATCCATAGACGCATCAAGTGGAAATTAATATCAAAAACTCGGCGGTCCCATGAAGCTGTAAAAAAATCAAGCGTCGAAGACAACGCAATCAAAAGGTACGGCTATTAAGTCTTAGATACTTCCCATTGATCTAGAATCATGAAATTGGTTAAGAAGCAAAGTCTGTTCGGTAAAGTTGTTAATTTGTTGTTAAATCACAAAAAAAATGTTTTTGTGATTACAAACTTATTTATATTTTGCAGTTGGAAAGTTAATTTTGTCGTAAATCGATGTATGGCAGAGTATTTTTAGAACTGTAAAGCTAAGTTTGTGTTTCTACAAACCGAGGGTGAGTGGTGGGGTTGTCCTCCTCAACTATAGTATTACCTTATACCTAAATTTCTTTGGAGTTCAAGAGTTATAGCGATTTATCCTTAAATTTTGAGTTATAGTTTGTTTTTTTTATTTGTTGTTATAGCGGCGGCAATAGAAATACATACTCTGGGAAAATTTCAACTGTCTACCTATAATGGTAGATGAGATACAGCCATTGGCAGCCTTAGATACGGATCCCAAAAAAGTTAGGGCATGGCGCGTAAAGATATTTAAAATGTTTGTTTCCGTCTATGTGCACACTACTCGAGCGTTTGTTAGTAATTTATATAGTCTTAATATTTTTTCATAGTGTGCACGATGGGGGGCATCGTGTCCTGTTCTGAACGATGTCAATAAATTAGACAGTAATTAAATTAGACACCAGAAAAGATAAAATATGTTTTGAATCAATAAACTTTAATTTATTTCAAACCGCTTAAGTTTGTTATTTCATAGTATTTATAGCCTATTTATTTATTGTGACAAAATTCATTTAATGATTCTGAATTCTCATTTTTATATTATGATTTTTATGTATTTTATGTTAAAATGTAAGTGATATAATTAATTATGATTATTATTAGTTGTCTACGGAACCAGTTCAGCTGGAGTTGTTAACAAGAATACTAGTAATGTGTTGTTAGTTTTCTGAAATAAATGCAACATTTTCTTTTCAAATACACAGTTACAAATTTTGAAGAGCGCGAGGTTCAACTAATCTCAACCATACTTTTTAATGATCACTTTTACTAAATGGACTGTTTCACATATAATACTCGAAAACATTGATTTTCTAATATAATTCTTGGCTTTTAGTGTTTGTGTAAACATATAATATATATTTAACGGGCATCTAGGTATACGTTGTTCGAAGCAGATTAGAGCGAGAGTGATGGATATATTTTTCACCCCCTGCACGTCTCTCTATAAGTACCTCTTGTAAACCTGGGACGGGGGTTTCGAGGGCAGGCGGGCAGGGGGAGCGTCATTCCAGTCGCTACCGTACTCTAGACTAGTCTTATCGCGGCATTTACGATTTTGTTTAAACTATCGCGTCCCTCGTGTATTTGTGATCCTGATATCGCGAGCGAATTATCGAGACGTTGAAGATGGCACCGAACCGTCGCCGCCTGTGAGTTCTCTTTTATAAATATTTTTTTTTGTTTACTATAATATGTATGTATGTTATGTACATAAATTTAAAACAATATTAACAAATTCAATTACTATATAAATGAATTAAAAAACATATTTAAATTCTTTTAGTTATGGGTAGGATTATTTTGGATGTTATAATAAACATGCCGCCGCTGGCGTCTGGTTGTAGGTACTTAAGTTTTATGTGACTTTGATAGATTATTATACTCACTATTTAACTCATTAATTAGTCTTTCAAACTACGCGATGCTTTTCCTAATCAGTAATAGTATTACATATATTATGTAGGTAGTGGTAGACCCTCGGCCCGGTCGCAGCTCACGCACACTAGCTCACCTATGCAGTTCCGCTCGATGCAGCCCAGCCAAGCTCCGCCTTGCACCTTTGCGCATGTGCAGAATTAATATTGATGTTTGTATCTATTTTGTTTGTTGTCCTCGCTATGTTATTGATTAAATTTCATTTTTTAATGGCGTATACTATACTGACGGTTGATGCAATTCTTTTTTTTTTTTACATTTCTAGAAGGTACAGCACAGTAAGTTTTTACTGGAATTAGAGGTGGGGTAGTGTTATTGTTGCGGGCAATGTTGTTGCCATAACGACAGTTTCGCTTACCGGGGTTTCGCTATCAGTAGTTGATAATTATGATAGTTGAAAAATAGTACATTTTTCGATAATAATTTATCAGCATTCTGGTTACCACTGTACAGGCTATACCTAGTTTGGGATCAGATGGCCGTGTATGAGATGTGTGAAGTATTATTATTATATTAATTATCTCAGATATTTATTTATCTAAAGTAACACTCCGCATAACATAATAAGTAAATAATATAAAAATAATGTTAAAACCATTTTTTTTAATGGAGTTAATAAATATAAGTTGTAAATATATCAAAATATTTACTAGCTTAGAAATAGCAAAGATGAAGCAGGAATACGCGAATGAGTTATATGCAGGCTTCATTTATGGCAAACAAAATAGCTACAAGGTTGAGGGAGGGGCTCCCTACACCACCTGGCGGGGGTGACGCTTGTCTAGACAATCATGGCGGCCAATCGATGACATGAATACTGCGAAGTTCCGATACATCGACACTGAAGAGTCAAAATAATAATGACGATCATTAAGAGTCAAATTTAAGTTTTTAGCCTCATTAAAGTCGCCCAATCTAGTGGATTTCAATGATGTTTACTGAAATATATCTGTATTACATGTAGTTCTTTATATTATTAATAATTAACTGGTATCAATTAATTAATCTTCAAATCGGTGAACATACATAAAAAAAGTATTCCGACGAATTAAGAACCTTCTCCTTTTTTAAAGTCGGTTAAAAGGAACCCATATGGGATCACTTTGTTGTCCGTCTGCTGTATGTCTGTCAGTCTGTCTAGACAGACGTCAGGACCCTTTTTCTCATGCATCCATAGAGGCATCAAGTTGAAATTAATACCAAAAACTCTGCGGTCCCATGAAGCTGTAAAAAAATCAAGCGTCGAAGACAACGCAATCAAAAGATACGGCTATTAATCCTTAAATACTTCCCATTGATCTAGAATCATGAAATTGGTTAAGAAGCAAGGTCTGTTCGGTAAAAACATAATTTTTGGCTACTAGTGTTTACATGAAAGGGCATCTAGGTATACGTTGTTCGAAGCAGACTAGAGCGAGGGTGATGGATATATTTTTCACCCCCTGCACGTCTCTCTATAAGTACCTCTTGTAAACCTGGGATGGGGGTTTCAAGGGCAGGCGGGCAGGGGGAGCGTCATTCCAGTCGCTACCGTACTCTAGACTAGTCTTATCGCGGCATTTACGATTTTGTTTAAACTATCGCGTCGCTCGTGTATTTGTGATCCTGACATCGCGAGCGAATGATCGAGACGTTGAAGATGGCACCGAACCGTCGCCGCCTGTGAGTTCTTTTATAAAAAAAAATATTTTGTTTACTATAATATGTATGTATGTACATAAATTTAAAACAATATTAACAAATTCAATTACTATATTAGTGAATTAAAAAACATATTTTAATTTCTTTTAATGATGGGTAGGATAATTTTGGATGTTATAATAAACATGCCGCCCCACAGTATAAAAAATGACCTAAAAAACGGACATCCCCTTTTTATTTATTCATTCGATAAATAAACTGATTTTAAATGCACGAGTAGAACACCCGAAGGTTAAATGTAATTAGATCCAAAGATACGATTTTTTTTAAATTATTCTTGGTATTTAGTAAATTATTAAAATCTATAGTAAAAAAAAATATTTATGTAGATCTACTAGTATACGTGTATGTAGGTTTTACGCGGGCATATGATGTACGAAACTATTTGTTTTAAAATCCATTAACTTAAAAGATATTTTGAATAAAAGGTTTTAAGTTTTTATTTTTTTACTGAAGTATTTTGCCTTAGTTGTATTCAAAACCATGATAACTAAAGTTGTTTGATATCTTGCTAATTATATAAAAAAATTAGACCCTAATCTCTTCGGATCTTGGAGTTATATGCTTCTAATTTCTATGGTTACAGGGTTGTCAAAAATTTTTGTTCTCTCTATCTCAATAATTTTTAGATGTAATTTGTGATTTATTTGTGACTAACCTATTATATATATATATATGACGGCGCGCCCATGTTGTCACACCTATATTTTTATAATGTGGTTTGATTTGTCTAACGAATTTGGTTGATTTTGTTAAACTATTTACATTTTGATTTACTTGAAACTAGTTTCGCTATTAAATTTGTAGTAGAGGGTAGTTGGAGCGGATAGCAACAGGCGCGAGTGTGGAGCGCAGTTCTGGACGTACGATCGCAATTCCACATACCTCTTGGTAATATTGTTTCCAACGTATTGGTCTTAATGTTAACTTTGTTAATTGATTACGACAATAAAGTTTCGAAAAGTTAATAACTTGTCTCATTCAACAAGACCAGCATTCTACCGCCCATGGGTACGAATGAAAGCTACCCCCACCTCAAAAATCCGACATATATATATATATCGGATTGCCAAACGGGATACTATACTGATTCGCTATTTAGCTTCGTTGATGGCATCGGCCATTTTGTGTGTATGTAATGAATGTTCAATAATACGACTATTTCACTGAGTTATGTGTAATAATCAAATAAAATTTAAATAGACACCTAAATACCATCAGGATCGAATTTTTCTCTGACCCATAATCAAAGGTACCATTAGTACTATCGTCTGTCTTCGTTTTCGGGAGCGTTTCACTAAAACCGTCTGTAGGGTGTATTTGAAAAAGGAATGCTAATTTTAATCACTGAAAGGGCATGACTCTAGCATGCAATTAAAATAGGATTTTTTGTAAAAAACCTATCCGTTTGTCAGTGACTCGTCGACACACAGTGTTTCGTCAGTGAGTGAGTTTTATGTGACTTTGATAGATTATTATACTCACTATTTAACTCATTAATTAGTCTTTCAAAATACGCGATGCTTTTCCTAATCAGTAATAGTATTACATATATTATGTAGGTAGTCGTAGACCCTCGGCCCGGTCGCAGCTCACGCACACTAGCTCACCTATGCAGTTCCGCTCGATGCAGCCCAGCCAAGCCCCGACTTGCACCTTTGCGCATGTGCAGAATTAATATTGATGTTTGTACCTATTTTTGTTTGTTGTCCTCGCTAAGTTATTGATTAAATTTCATTTTTTAATGGCGTATACTATACTGACGGTTGATGCAAATCTTTTATTTTATAACATTTCTAGAAGGTACAGCACAGTAGGTTTTTACTGGAATTAGAGGTGGGGTAGTGTTATTGTTGCGGGCAATGTTGTTGCCATAGCGACAGTTTCGCTTACCGGGGTTTCGCTATCAGTAGTTGATAATTATGATAGTTGAAAAATAGTACATTTTTCGATAATAATTTATCAGCATTCTGGTTACCATTGTACAGGCTCTGCCTAATTTGGGATCAGATGGCCGTGTATGAGATGTGTGAAGTATTATTATTATATTAAATATCTCAGATATTTCATTTATCTAAAGTAACACTACGCATAACATAATAAGTAAATAATTTAAAAATAATGTTAAAACTATTTTTTTTTATGGAGTTAATAAATATAAGTTGTAAAATATAGCAAAATATTTCCTAGCTTAGAAATAGCAAATATGAAGCAGGAATACGCGAATGAGTTACATGTAGGCTTCATTTAGGGCAAACAAAATAGCCGCTAGGTTGAGGGAGGGGCTCCCTACACCACCTGGCGGGGGTGACGCTTGTCTAGACAATCATATCGATGACATGAATACTGCGAAGTTCCGATACATACATCGACACTGAAGAGTCAAAATAATAATGACGATCATTAAGAGTCAAATTTAAGTTTTTAGCCTCATTAAAGTCGCCCAATCTAGTGGATTTCAATGATGTTTACTGAAATATATCTGTATTACATGTAGTTCTTTATATTATTAATAATTAACTGGTATCAATTAATTAATCTTCAAAATTTTAAATATAATTTCTTTAGGAAAACGCATCTGAACTTGTTTAACTTTTATGCACGTATCTCTAGTGGATAGTATAGATGTATTATGTTTAAATATAATATTTGTAGGTCAAATAAACACAGTGCTCCAATGCAATGAGACAGCAAGGTTTCGGCAAAAACGAAAATATCATCAATGTATACAATTTTTAGATATTTGTTGATTGTCCAAAAACCGCTGATGAAAAAACTGATTTTTATAAAATTTAAATGGGATCACCTGGGAAGTATACCCTTTGAAATAAAAAAAGTATTTTCCAAATTGGTTCAGGCGTATTCAAGTAATCGGTGAACATACATAAAAAACGATTCCGACGAATTGAGAACCTGCTCCTTTTTTGAAGTGGGTTAAATAGGAACCCATATGGGATCACTTTGTTGTCCGTCTGCTGTATGTCTGTCAGTCTGTCTAGACAGACGTCAGGACCCTTTTTCACATGCATCCATAGACGCATCAAGTGGAAATTAATACCAAAAACTCTGCGGTCCCATGAAGCTGTAAAAAAATCAAGCGTCGAAGACAACGCAATCAAAAGGTACGGCTATTAAGTCTTAGATACTTCCCATTGATCTAGAATCATGAAATTGGTTAAGAAGCAAAATCTGTTCGGTAAAGTTGTTAATTTGTTGTTAAATCACAAAAAAAATGTTTTTGTGATTACAAACTTATTTATATTTTGCAGTTGGAAAGGTAATTTTGTCGTAAATCGATGTATGGCAGAGTATTTTTAGAACTGTAAAGCTAAGTTTGTGTTTCTACAAACCGAGGGTGAGTGGTGGGGTTGTCCTCCTCAACTATAGTATTACCTTATACCTAAATTTCTTTGGAGTTCAAGAGTTATAGCGATTTATCCTTAAATTTTGAGTTATAGTTTGTTTTTTTTATTTGTTGTTATAGCGGCGGCAATAGAAATACATACTCTGGGAAAATTTCAACTGTCTACCTATAATGGTAGATGAGATACAGCCATTGGCAGCCTTAGATACGGATCCCAAAAAAGTTAGGGCATGGCGCGTAAAGATATTTAAAATGTTTGTTTCCGTCTATGTGCACACTACTCGAGCGTTTGTTAGTAATTTATATAGTCTTAATATTTTTTCATAGTGTGCACGATGGGGGGCATCGTGTCCTGTTCTGAACGATGTCAATAAATTAGACAGTAATTAAATTAGACACCAGAAAATATAAAATATGTTTTGAATCAATAAACTTTAATTTATTTCAAACCGCTTAAGTTTGTTATTTCATAGTATTTATAGCCAATTTATTTATTGTGACAAAATTCATTTAATGATTCTGAATTCTCATTTTTATATTATGATTTTTATGTATTTTATGTTAAAATGTAAGTGATATAATTAATTATGATTATTATTAGTTGTCTACGGAACCAGTTCAGCTGGAGTTGTTAACAAGAATACTAGTAATGTGTTGTTAGTTTTCTGATATAAATAAATTGTTATTATTATGTTATTAAAGCAACATTTTCTTTTCATATACACAGTTACAAATTTTGAAGAGCGTGAGGTTCAACTAATCTCAACCATACTCATTTCTCAATCATACTTTCGAGGAAAGGTGCTATCAGTGCTTTGATTAAGTGATCAACTACAATGTTTTTCCAGTTAAATAATACACAATTATTAGTCGAAATATGTTCATCACTTTTACCGTAATAGCCCAGTATTTAAATAATTCGTAAATAAAGTTATTATGCATTCGGTTACTTGAAAAACATTATGTTCTTTTAATAAAAAGTAAACTTACTTTTATTATACGAGTAATTCAATTGACTTGAATATTAAATTTTTAATTATAACTACATTCAAACAATTTTTTTTTTTTGTTGAACAGATACCTTGTACATATATATGATCATTATTTTCACGTCAAAACAGCGCCCAAATAACATAAATGACAGTATACTGGACTGCGTTCCGTTTTAAACTACTGTTGAAAACGGAACGCAGTCCTATAGCTAATTACAAAGGAACGGCATCGCAGTATACTAAATTGACGTCACTCCTTATAGTGCTTGCAGTGCATATCGGAACACTATTTATGGGTGTTGAATTTTATATAATAATAAATAAAATTATTTCCCCTATGAAATTTATATCTTTAATTTTTATAGGTAATTAAAATATACTTAAACCTTCGATAGTAACATAAAACGTTGATGCTGTAGACGTATACATCACTATCACTACATATTATAAAACAAAGTCCCCCGCCGCGTTTGTCTGTGTGTCTATATGTCTATCTGTTCATGATAAACTCAAAAACTAGTCAACGAATTTTTATTAGGTTTTCATCAATAGATAGAGCGATTTATGAGGAAAGTTTAGGTATGTAATTTGTTAAGGTTAGTGTAAATTGGTTGAAATGTTTGTTGAAGATGTCTCTGCTACCCGTGCGAAGCTAGGGCGGGTT
This sequence comes from Callimorpha dominula, assembly GCA_949752705.1. Classification (NCBI taxonomy): domain Eukaryota; kingdom Metazoa; phylum Arthropoda; class Insecta; order Lepidoptera; family Erebidae; genus Callimorpha; species Callimorpha dominula. The sequence continues at coordinate 28,962,320 of OX456990.1, read as the reverse complement.
GCTAGTAATGGCTGTTGCTTAGACTAGAAAAAGATACTCTGATAATTTAATACTTTTGTATAACATATTATGTTACACAAAATTATTAAATAACAAATAACTACCTACTCAAGTAAAAACTTCAATCCGTGACGCTCTCAATATGTTTTACATTTCAGTAGCTCTTATAATCATTTTCACTATATTTCTAACTATATTACATATTGTGTGAGAGAAGCAGCCGTCAGTTCGCATTGCCTACAAGTTACAACAAAACGCTTACGTACGTTACGTTACAACAGAATGCAAAAAAACGACAAGTTTTTATTTGTTTTCTTGCTGTTACATCCGTCCACTGCACAATAACTTTAGAAGTTTTATTTCCCATTTTGTTTCCGTTTACCGAGAATATCGTCTTACCGTACGTCATACTTGCTCTCATCTACATTTTGTCGCCCCTACTGACAGTAATGCCGTGGACGGCAAGCTAAATTCGTAGGTAAATAAAACGCGACCTCGAGCTAGTGATGTAGCCCTGGTAATACGAATTATGTTTATACTTTTTATGACAGTTAAGTGATTAGGGGTTCAAAGGAAAATGAAAGAGATTATTTTCTAGATAAAAATATTTTCAAAGTGTGTTTTTTTATGAAAATAAAAGTTAACAAAGTGTGTTTCATATTAATATTGAAGTCTTCTGAGTTCTATCAAAATCAAAATAGTCATCAACGAAAATTTATATCTATTTAAGTAATACTATAAAAATCTTGAATCCAGTCTCGGTCAAAAGGCAAGAGAGTATCTACAGTACCCTTTATTGGTTTGACTAGGATTATAACTTAAAAAAAAACAAAAGTAAGTGATGTAGGATGTTCTCCAGACCAGGGTGTCTTATTGGAACATTTAAAAAAATATCACCAAAATAAAATTGAATCAGTTAATCTCATACCTAACAGATTGGTACACGTTGGTTTTGTATTTTATTTAATGAGGAACTTCAAATATACTTTTCTCAGTAAAGCCATCATATATTTTAGGTATGAGTTTTAATCGTATTTATTCATTACTAGCTGCGCCCCGCGGTTTCACTTGCGTAAGTCCCTTTGCCGTATGAATATCGGAATGAAAAGTGCCCTATGTGTTAATCCAAATCTCCAGCTATCTACTACATACCAAGTTTTATCGCAATCGGTTCATTAGTTTATGCGTGAAAGAGTAACACCAACATCCATACATCAACACATCCATACATCCTCACAAACTTTCACGTTTATAATATTAGTAGGATTATCATTTCATTTTACGTAATAATTAATCTTCTTGTTTGTACCTATATGTTGACCGCCGTCTGAAAATAAGAATGTAAAAGTTTAGTTAGGCTAACAAGTTTATTTTTTAAATTTTTCTGGTTTCCTTTCTTTTTTTATCGGTTTAGTTTTTTATTTGTTAATATGTTGTTATTTTTTGTATCAAAAATTTTATAATTAATTATTAGTTATTTACTTCAAACTTTCACTTGTCTAATTTAACTATTCAGTATTACTTGTTATAAATATTCAAACAACAATATTTTATTAGGTTTAAAGTTATCCTTAAGCCCAAGCACGAGGTAGGTGCTATAAACCGTTGAGGAGTGCCCTTGACTGACTTCCGTCTACATCGTCACATCAACCACAGGTCTCGGCCATCTTGTAGAGTATAAGAACTACGTAATGTGTTCCAAGTTCCAACAAATTAAGATGAAACCTCAGGCTGAGAGTATTCATTCATTCTCTATTTTTCTACCCTTTGGGTTAAATTTGTTTTTTCAAATTTAAACGGGACCAACTTTGAAGTATCGAATAAAAATTATTATCGAAATCGGATTACTCTTTAAAAAGTTACACATTCACGATACACTAACTGCTATTTGGTTTTTCGGCTATCGTCATATGAAGTTGGGAGTACTCGTCGTAACTTCTAACCATATCACCCAAATCTTTTGGCGTGCTAAAAATGAAATTACGCGCGGTTTTTATTAAATTTGAATTTGAGAAAGTTTCTACAATAATTAATCTAACTATCTATTGGAATTTAATTTTTTCTTGTCAAACTGTGTCAAAGTTGAATATCATATAGTGCATAATTTTTCAATAAATATATTACTTTTTACTTAATAATTCACATGATTTCTTAATTTTTGTTCTGCTGGATCTTTTCTGAAAAACAACTTAAAATGTGCTGTTATGAATAAACCTATTTATGAAAAAGGACTCGACCCCTTATTTTTCTTAATATTTTATGATATAAACAATCAACAGATTATAAAATCGATTATGTATAAAATATTTATTTATCTATAGGTATACAAATGATTTATATACAGCGTGTAAGTAACACCGTCGCAAAAAAATTACAAAAACGTCTTTCTTGGGATACTTATTACAATGTAAAAGTCAGTTCATCATGAAAATGCGAGATTAAAGATTTACAGTCAATAGTTTGATTTTGAACTACGCGATGTAACGCGAACGCGTATGTGTGTGGCGCGGTGAATGATCTTCAGCGCACGGCGCCGTCGAAGCAGCGGATTGCATAAATGTTTTACTGTTTTTTTTTCGGTTCAATGTTATTTTTACTCATTGTGATATCACTTTTAAGCAAAAAATAAAAAAAAAAGTGAAAAAAAAAAATGAATTTTCCGGCAGAAATTTCCACTCAGAATGATGGTCTGAATACACTATTTCAGTATTCGTTACGGTGTCCCTTACACCCTGTATATTCTACAAAGCATTATAAAATAAAACATGTTGAACTTTAAGCGTTAATAACTCGAAAGTGACTTTATGTGGGTTGAGTCCTTTGTGCTTAACTACGTCCTATTATATATTTTAGTTTATGATACATTAGGCTTGTGATGCACAAAATGTCGGATGCTCATAAGTGTTGCCATATTTATGATATTAATAGGCATAATAATGTCATAATTTCTTAAGGAAGAGGGTTTTTCAATTAATAGTGCGAATCAATAAAAAGTCAATAAATCGACTAAGTTGAGCCATCTACAACGCTATGCTTGCTTAATTCCTATGATCCGAATATCCTATCCTACTAATATTATAAAACATCGAAAGTTTGAGAGAATCAATGTGTGAATGTGTATGGATGGTTGTTACTCTTTCACGAAAAAACGGCTGAACTAACTACCTACTTTCCCACTTTAACTGCGTGTTCTGAGGATGAGATTTTTCTGGATTATTTAAATCATTCAAATATTATCTCTAACAAATGCAAAGCACAAACCCAACTGAGCCCTCAGTTTGAACAAGATAAATCTTTAGCTATACACGAAGTTGACTAAGACTAAAACTATTGTTTGACCATTTTATCCGAATGCACTGCATTTTTGAAAAAATATATATTTAAAAAATTAGGTACAACAAACATTCGCCTGATTGTATATCATAGGATACAAATAAAACAATACTCAACAGTAAGTATCGGGCGCCCGACGGCAGGCGCGCTTTCACACATAATCACAGATTGCGTTTCTTTGTTTTTTTTTTTGTTGTATAGGGGGCAAACGAGCAGTCGGGTCACCTGATAGTAAATGACTACCGCCGCCCATGGGCACCTAACTCAAGAGTCACAAGTGCGTTGCCGCCCATTCAGGTGGGAGTAGGGGGAGAGGGGGGACGAGTGGAAAGAGGGGGGACTGGGACAGGGGAAGGACTGGAATATGGGAGAGGGAAGGATTAGGGCCTCCGGTAACCTCGACGAAAAATCTGCATACTTAACAAAAAACGTGACTGATCCTCACACGTTTTTTGTTAAGTAGTATGCAGATTTTTAGCTATAAAAAAAACAATAAATACTGTGTTTAAACTTTCTTAATCGGATCAAAAATGACCAAGATACAGAGGTCATAAAACATTAAGCTAACTCGGGTAAAACCGCAGCGTATGTAACATTCGGATCATAATAATTAATTAACCTATTTAAAGTACCTATCTAAAAGCAAGCATGTAGATGGCAATGTCACGCGCTAAAATATAGTTGAATATGCTTGAGGAATAGCAGCATGACGTGGATGAAATAACTAACCCAGATTCTATTTTGTTTATAACTAAGCAATTCCCAAGACCGTATGATACATGAGCTCTACTTGTATAATAGAGGTCAGTGGTATGATAGTTTATCGCACGAAAGTTGGAAAAAGATTCATAGCTCCGAAACTGTAAACCTTTTTAGAATCGGTAATATTTTTAAATGAAAGCTAATTTTTTATTTTACTCTACAATGTAGACATTTAAAGTTTTTAATGCGACTTATATTTTTGGAGATAAAAATTAAAAAAAAACTACGAAATCTACCTCTGCGGGCCTTCTGCGGGCCCGGTTTTTTCTTTGTTAACGTTTACTGCATAATCTGCCTGATATTTTTGATTGTCAGTGAGAATGTTGCTATTGATAGTGGTTTTGAATTTTTGGAAATACAATGTTCGGAATATCAAGCGTAAAGCTGACGTTTTAGTTAAATATCTGATCGCAACAAAAATATCTGTCATTTTTAGTTTACAGAAAAAAGAAACATAACTCCTAAATCAAGTTTTATAATAAAAAAAAAAAAGTGTAAAACTGCGCATTTACTAAAAAACTGCGAACTTATCTACTTATTATGTACCAACAGAATCTTCTGATTTTACAAATTCGGGATAATTTTGAAATAAATAAGGTTTTAATGTCTCATGTTAAATTTACTATTACGGAGTTAGCCACCTTGCGAATTAACGCATCGATATGCTGCAACCGTAGCTGCATCATTGAAAGATTAAAAGAACGAAAAAAGAATTTCATACAAAAAGAATCGGGCCCACAGAGGTAGATTTCGTGATAATTCCCCCCCCCCCCCCCCCATCTCCCTTTTGGGATCCCTAATTCACGAACTTAACCTTCATTTTTGCCCTGTTGATTTGTCGTTCAAGTTTGAAAGCAATCGGTGCACAATTGCGACCTCTATATCGTGCCGATAAAATTGAGGTACATACATACATATATATATAAACTTTTTAACTGGCGGTTGTTTTGGGGTCTAGGGATCATAACTAGACCTCCTGTAAAGATTTTTTGGAAAACTCGACAGCTGGTACAAAACCAATAGGTACACTTTTCTTCGAAATCTACCTAAAACATTTTTAAATTAATATTATGTAATTTTTCAGAAGCGATAAAACTTCACGCGCGCATCGGTGTCTTATTGGACGGGAGGAGTTAAAGGCTGGACCGAGTTCCCGTGGATCCCTCGCACCTCACCACGACGTCAGCCCTGCGAGCCCTACATGTCGACAGTGTACGTCGAACAGTCGTCCGAGGCGACGCCTATAAACGCCTCTTCAAAGTACAACGCGTCAAGTTCCTTTCTGTAGATGTTTTATTCGTTTTGCTTACGGACAGTAAAATTTTCGTTAAAAATTCAACGAAATTTTACCGTCCGTATACAAAACGAATCGTTTCTTGATTATAGAAACGCGGCATTAGTGGTTAGTGTGTTTCCAGTTAGTTTGTGCTCTGAAGTGAAAATTAATTATTTCTATGACTTTTAATTTAACTTTTCTTTAATAACATTTATAATTTATTATTAATTTATACCATTTTAAATAAATATTAAAGACTATTATACGGTTTTACTCACGTTTGTATGACGCCTGACACCGTCGCGGCAGGACGCTTCACTCCTTGAGAAAGGGCCCCCGTCGGGTCCGAAACTAGTTGGGCATCCCCGAAATACAAACGTGAGTAAAACCGTATAGTCTTTAATAAATATGAATACCACTCACGAGAGTTTTTATTGTAAAATATTAAATAATGTACGTTTTAGTGGCCCACACATTCTTGAAAACTTTGATAAGAGAAAGTTCGTTGCGGTTTAAAATATTAAAACAATTTTAAAATATTTTTTTTATCGGCTGGACCGTTAAAGTTTTTTTTTATAGTATAGACAATTATTTTTTTAAGTGAAAACTTCTTGAGCGGCGTTGTGCACTTTTTGGGATGGGTAAAAAATCTTAAACTCGCGTCAGGACACGTGACCCTGATCCAAAATTCGTAAGACGGAGCCGAATTTCTTATATTTAAAAAAATATAACATTCCAAATTCAAACGTTTATGAGCGGCCAGGAGCGCAGAACTTCCAGTGTACCTTTAGTTGTAGTATACATTTAGATATGTTATTACCTACTTTTTGAAGTGAAAACTTCAAAAAGTATGTAATAAATTAACATTAAGCGGCGCAGGGCGCTTGTGCGAGAGTGCGTATGTGTTTGTACTACAGCCTGCTACGCGCATCCACGGATGGTGACTGCTGATGGCTCGACCGTCTGTTTACTTGTAAAATTCGTGTATATAAAGTGTTTAACATAAAAAATGCACAACGTTAATGTTCAAGTTTTCACTTCTGTCGTCACTCCCGGAGTGCAACCCGTTGTTTTCTTTTTCTATAACATTTTACTTATAAAAGTGATGTGAAAGGAACAATGAACCTAATACATTGTATGTATTAGGTTAGTATGTATATCGTTATATTTTTATATACATATATATATATATTTCTTCTGTGGACGGATGGACCGATTTTCACGGGCAGATAGATAGCTGGTGTTACAAGGAGTAACTTAGGCTACTTTTATTTTGGAAAAACACGACAACGTTTACCATAGCGCATTTGACATACATAACTGTCAGTCGTTTGACAGTTGGCGCGATTGATAGAATGTGCGCTGCAAATAACGTTAAAACTGATGCATCGGTCGGAACTATGTTTTTGGAATAATTCTTATTAGTTAGTTATACCAATTCGAATTCAATATACATAGTTAAAACAAGACAACATCTGTCGGGTCAGCTAGTATATATAGATACATCTTGTAGTTTCTCAATGACTTAGTAATAAACAATAAAATGAGTCGGCAATACAGCGACTACATGCAGAACGGGACGATAACACCGCCTGTCAAAAGGGCACGTGTGGATCCAACACAGGCGTAAGTTTCCCGACAGTAATATAATTTTCATTTTAGATATTTTATGAGGCTTACTAATAACTGTACTTTTTTAGGTCCAGAAATGATAGGATCCAAACACGAGCTTTAACGTCACTTCAACAGCAAAATAACGTAACATACAACTCACGAACCGAACTCCCTGCGCACTGTTCGATTACAGAGTTGGTTTCATTTTCATATTAGCTATATACACTTTTAATTACAGTCACTGTATACAAAGTACTATCTCTTACAGCCAAAGAAACTTGATCAATCGTGCCAATCAAGTTCTCTATCCCAACATGATGCATGTTCCGACTACTGCAACAGACTCGATGCCACAACAGCTCGCACAGCCTCCTACCAACTCTAATACCGTGAATGCGTAAGATTTGTCAAAATGAATATATATTAGTTATATATATAGACTGGTACTGTAATTTATTTTAACATTTTGGTCTGTTTAGGAAACTTGTGGGATCCCGTTACACTCCTAAAGTACACAATTCACCACTTGTCTCTGCACCCACTATGAGCAGATACTGAAATAGTCTCCAGCCACCTGTTTCTCTGCAAGGTCAGCGTGGTCAACAGATGAACACGCCGGCACCTGTTGAACGTCCCTTACCAAAACCAACAAAAGAAGAGAGCGCTCAGACGGAATTTAGTATAAGTGAAGATGAAGTTAAACTACTAAAATCACTCCGGTCTAGGCGACTGAATGTATCAAAACTAAATATCATATTGGAAAAAGATGATTACATAGTCACGTATGATGAGAAACCTCCAGAGAAGGATGCAGAAAAAGAAAAACGAAACGAGAACGGACATAAAATGGCGATAGAAAGAGAAACTTATAATAAAATTATAAGATACAGTAATGTTGGTAAAGATCAGATATTCAGCTCTGTGGCTTGTTCTTTGGAAATGCAGCGAAGAGCTGCTATGGTAGTTCATGCAGCGAGTCAGCACATGTTAAATTCAAGGCGCGCTATACAGTATCAGATGTCAATCAATCACGCGAGTGCTAGCCAAGCCTCACCAGAGTTTGGTGTTTTCTTTTGTTGCTATTCATTTTATGAGAACCCTGGTGGTGAGGCTTGGCTAGCACTCGCGTGATTGATTGACGTCCGATACTGTATAGCACTGATTCGCTGCAAGAACATAAGAGCAAAGAACAAGCCACAGCGCTGAATATCTGATCGTTACCAACATTACTGTATCTTATAATTTTATTAGAAGTTTATCTTTCTATCGCCATTTTATTTCCGTTCTCGTTTTTCTTTTTCTGCATCCTTCTCTGGAGGTTTCTCATCATATGTGTCTATGTACCTAATCATCTTTTTCAATATGATATTGAGTTTTGATACATTCAATTCGCCTAGACCGGAGTGATTTTAGTAGTTCCACTTCTCTAAATGCCGTCTGAGCGCTCTCTTTTTTGTTTGTTTTGATAAGGGACGGTTCAACGGGTGCCGGCGTGTTCATCTGTTGAGCGCGCTGGCGCTGACAGTGTATGTCAATATCTGCTCATAGTGGGTGCAGAGACAAGTGGTGAATTGTGTACGTTAGGAGTGTAACGGGATACCACAGGTTCCCTAAACAGACCAAAATGTTAAAATAAATTACAGTAACAAAGTATATATACAACTAATATATTTTCATTAGGACAAAACTTACGCATTCATGGTATTAGAGTTGGTAGGAGGCTGTTCCAGCTGTTGTGGCATCGAGTCTAGTGCAGTAGTCGGAACATGCATCATGTTGGGATAGAGAACTTGATTGGCATGATTGACCAAGTTTCTTTGGCTGTAAGAGATAGTTCTTGGTATACAGTGACTGTAATTAAAAGTGTATATGGCTAATATGAAAATGAAACTAACTCTGCCATCGAATATTGCGGGAATATTGCGGGATTTCGGTTCTTGATTTATATGTTTAGCTATTTTGCTGTTGAAGTGACGTTATGTTTCTACTCCGATAAAAGTACTTAGTAGTTACCCAGGTCGGATGCTAAGCGAATATCTTCCCGTGAAATAAATGGTACTGGTACTAGAATCATACGTCAGTTTTATAACTTAAATAATCCTATTCTACAACAGTTTTGTAATTAGTTTAAATCCTGCTAAAATAACTTACGACGCCCCATAGAGGTTTATAGAAATGAGGCTGTATAAAACAATCGTATAACGTAGCGACTCGGGGGTATTGCAACCCACCCTGATTATTTGCATGGCGCCTTGAGTAAAAGTCATTATCAGTAGGAATGGCAAAACTTTTACGGGTCTGTGGTGGTGTTTGTGGGATCCACTGAGGTACCTGCAATCATTTTCAATTCATGACTACTGCAAGTAGGTAAGCATAAAAACTAACTATTAACATAATCTGTAATTCGTACCCGCTGTTGGGTCCGTGTTTGAGAGTTGACCGTTACATCATCGGTAGACCTGTTATCTGCATGTTTTTGTCTGAATACCACTGTGGTAAGTTTGGTGTTTTCTTTTTGCTGTTAATTTTTTGAGAACTCTGGTGGTGAGGCTTGGCTAGCTGATTGATTGACATCTGATACTGTATAGCGCGCCTTGAATTTAAGATGTGTTGACTCGCTGCAAGAACTTCCATAGCAGCTCTTCGGTGCATTTCCAAAGAACAAGCCACAGAGCTGAATATCTGATCTTTACCAACATTACTGTATCTTATAATTTTATTATAAGTTTCTCTTTCTATCGCCATTTTATATCCGTTCTCGTTTCGTTTTTCTTTTTCTGCATCCTTCTCTGGAGGTTTCTCATCATATGTGACTATGTAATCATCTTTTTCCAATATGATATTTAATTTCGATACATTCAGTCGCCTAGACCGGAGTGATTTTAGTAGTTTAACTTCATCTTCACTTATACTAAATTCCGTCTGAGCGCTCTCTTCTTTTGTTTGTTTTGGTAAGGGACGTTCAACAGGTGCCGGCGTGTTCATCTGTTGACCGCGCTAACGTTGCTGAGATACAGGTGGCCTGGGAGTATTTCAGTATCTGCTCATAGTGGGTGCAGAGACAAGTGGTGAGTTGTGTACTTTAGGAGTGTAACGGGATCCCACAGGTTGCCTAAACAGACCAAAATGTTAAAATAAATTACAGTACCAGTGTATATATATAACTATTATATTTTCATTTGGACAAAACTTACGCATTCATGGTAATAGAGTTGGTAGGAGGCTGTGCCAGCTGTTGTGGCATCAAGTCTGGTGCAGTAGTCGGAACATGCATCATGTTGGCATAGAGAACTTGATTGGCATGATTGACCATGTTTCTTAGGCTGTAAGAGATAGTACTTGGTATACAGTGACTATAATTAAAAGTGTATATAACTAATATGTAATTGAAATAAACTCTGTCATCAAATAGTGCGCAGGGAGTTCGGTTCTTGAGTTATATGTTACGTTATTTTGCTTTTGAAGTGACGTTAAAGCTCTTGTTTGGATCCTATCATTTCTGGACCTAAAAAAGTACAGTTATTTGTTAACCCCACAAGATATCTGAAATAAAAATTATATTCCTGTCGGAAACTCCGCCAATGACGGTCCCAAGCCCGTATGCAAAAGGAGGAGGGTTAACCGAGTCGTGACCCAACTGGCTGTAAAGGGATATCGCCTCGCCTCGGGCGGTGGTAAATTAACCCGACTAAGAGCAAGTGGTGATAGGAAAAGATCTCCATCACCCGCTGCTCTGTAGAGTTCATCTTCAGAAACAGGGACATTGGCTTAGCCGCCCGTGTCGAGAGGTAGAAAGCCTCAATAAAATTTACCCCAATCTTACTGAGGAGACCGCGCCAAAGGGGATGCATGGCTGAGGGATATCGGTCTCGAGCGGTAACCTTGGTGAACCTGGCGAACGCCATTGTACATAGCCTTCTCACAGGAATGGCGTCACCCTGTGAGCGATCACCCTATCGTCAATACTCGTGGGAATCAATTGAGATGACTGAAAACAAAACACAACAAATTCTTCACGAAGGACTATTTGAAACTAGACCAAAGTCCTTGTCATACAGCGGCTGTACAAACACTGATATGCAGACCAAAATTCAAGGAGGTAACATTAATATCTCCCAACCAAGGGACACGGCTCCCGTTCAAAACACATTCGATATCCTAAGTGACGAAGACCCTGTTACCGCAAACGAACAATATATACTTACCCAAGCCAGAACCTATTTTTGTAACTGGCATTGTACAGGATATAACACCTCACAGAAGGCTCTTAAATAAAGTGGTCGATGTGAATAACTATACAACGACTACCCGAAAATCAGGACACATAATCAAGTTAATGCCTGGAGACATTGAAAGGTACAAATATATAAGAGATGACCTCATTTAAAACAACATCAACCACTACACCTATAAGCTTAAGAACGAAAGGGCGTACAGGGTAGTTATGAGAGGTCTGCATGCTTCAGAAAATACTGCAATAGTCAAAGAAGAGCTTCAAGCTAATGGACATGAGTCAACGTTTTACATCGAACAACAAAAGCTAAACTTCCCCTTTTTTACATAGATCTAGAACGAAAAGACCTATTTAATGCAAATCACATCAACCACGTCAAAGTAACGATTAAAACACCAGAAAAAGAAAACTACAAGAAAAAATAGATACTACAGTGTAAGATATGCCAAAGATTCGGGCACTCTAAAAATCAATGCTTCAGATCTTTCCAATGCGTTAAATGCGGAAAGGGTCAACCAACAACATCATGCACCAAACAAACAAAACAAATATAACAGTACAAAGAGAAAACATAAAAAATTAAATCTTCCCCTGTAAATGTCAAACATACATGCGCGACCACACACCAAAGACTGAACACAGGCGAAAGCGTTTAACCGACGCAACTTCCAAGAACCAGTTATGCAGAAGTTCTGAAGAACAAACGCGACAAGCCTGTGACACAATCACACGTGTCCTCGGTGGAAGCGAGCCAACACGATTTTACATTATTACATGTCTTTCATCTGTCATTCCACTTGAATCGCCTCTCAATATTCACAGCAAAAACACAAACTGGGACTGGGACCTATATAGAGAAATTATATCGAGTAACATAAACCTAAAAATTCAACAGCATAATACATCTTGTAGCCAACGCTTTTACACTTAAAAATAGAAAAACAAGATGAAACTGACGGAATATACAAAGAACATGGAAAAGGTCAATGAACGACGCAAAATGAGAAGAGAATGGCAAAGAACCAGATACCCTTCGGATAAAACTAAGTTTAATAAAGCAACAAAGGAACTGAAAGACAGGATTAAAGAATCTGAGAATATCTGCCTAAAACACCTATCTTATCTCACCAAAGGACCATATGCCGCCATTACGAAAACAAGACAGTGGTTGGGCTAGATCTGACACCGAAAAAGCAACTGCTTTCGCCGAACACTTTTTTTTTCACAAGGTCTTTACACCTTTGCCTTGCACTGAACTCGATAATGACGATGAAATAACAGAGTACCTACAGTCGCCAAATCAGTTATGCTTGCCTTTAAAGGCAGTTAGTCCAAAGGAAATAATCCGAGAGATTAACGCTCTACCACCTAGGAAAGCGCCTGGTTATGATCTATTGGATTCCGAGCTGCTAAACAACCTTCCAGAAAAAGGCATAGTGTACTTGGTTATTGTCTTCGACGCATGCCTGAGACTCTCCCACTATCCAGCTCAATGGAAACTGGCTCAAGTTGTTATGATATGATCCTTAAACCTGGAAAACAGCCAGAAGCGACCTTATCCTATAGACCAATAAGTCTTCTCCATTTAGTTGGCAAACTGTTTGAAAAAATAATTTCAGACAAAGAAGCAGCTAAATGTCCATGACAGATTGTTGTGTTGAGCATGAAAAAAAAAAGACTCGGAAAACTTACGTCTGTGTTAGATTCACACGTGCCCTTTTGACAGGCGGTGTTACCAGTCCGTTCTGCATGTTGTCGCTGTATTGCTGATTAATTTTTTTGTTGTTTATTACTAAATCAGTGAGAAACTACAAGATGTATCTATATATACATATATATACCATGTATTAGGTTAATTTTTCCTTTCACATCACTTTTATAAGTTAAGTGTTGCCGGAGCCGGAACGTAAAAAATATTTTCCCTGTAACCCTACCGCAGCGCCAATACCGGTGCCAATTGTAAATCTAAACCATTCTCGCTGAAATTCACCTGAAGACACAAAAAATTTCATTAAAATCTTTCCATCCGTTTAGGAGGAGTTCAGTAACATACACACGCACAGAAGAAATATATATAAGATATACAATGTATTAGGTTCTTTGTTCCTTTCACATCACTTTTATAAGTTAAGTGTTACAGAAAAAAATAATTGTCTTAACTATAAAAAAAAACTTTAACGGTCCATCCGAAAAAAAATTTAAATTTATTTTAAAATTATTTTAATATTTTAAACCGGGAAGGACAACAGGAATATTTAAGGGAAAGTTCGTTGACTTTCCCTTATCAAAGTTTTCAAGAATGTGTGGGCCTCTAAAACCTACATTATTTAATATTTATTTAAAAAGGTAGAATAGAATAGTTACTTTACAATATTGATATGTACAAAGGGCGGCCTTATCGCTAAAAGCAATTTCTTCCAGGCAACCTTGGGATGGAAAAATATAGACCAGTAATAGAATAATTTAAGGGGTAGTTTTAGTGTAAGGTATAAATCAATAATAAATTTTATTAAAGGAAAAGTTAAATTAAAAGTCATAGAGATAATTCATTTTCACTTCAGAGCACAAACTAACTAGAAACACACTGTAACCACTAAAACATCTACAGAAAGGAACTTGACACGTTGTACTCTGGAGAGGCCTATAGCATCTCCTCGGAGCCACTGTTCGACGTAGACCAGGGTTGACAATCTTCGAACAAGCAGACAGGTAACAGTTTTCAAATAAGTATACTTCATTATGTATCGTAAGATGGCGTTATGTCTAACTTTAATTATATTTCCAGTGTGACCAGATCTTGATTACTTTAAAGATATAGTATTTATGTTTAGAGGTATAGTTAAAGTATTAAAAATGGGTTCTTTTTTAATGTTGGATCACAAAGTAATGTGTTATGTTTTTGGATAAAAAAATCGTCAACAAAAGTCTCTTCGAGCTTGGTAACTACTAATTATCAAATCTCTCTACCTATGTAGTAGTAAGGTATACATATATTATTAATATATTAGGGTATACAGTTACAGTCTGAGACTTCTCACATATTACAATGTATATATATGTATAATTTTTATTAATGCTTTACCATTATAAAAAACGGAAAGGAAATATGTTATTTTATGTACCTAATATTTACCATATTGTTACAGCACCTGCCCAAAGCAAATGAGTGAAATTGTTGTAATAAAAGAAAATATGGCAGACATACAGCCAGGAATAAACGAAACTGATCTAAAACAAATAAAAAAAGCAGATGAATCATTGAAATTGGAAGAAAAAAATTGTATTCTTCTGTTTGATGAGATGTCCCTACAAGTTTGACGTACGGTGAAAGAAAGGACATGAGATATAACGAATATGCAGATCATGCTCCAGTTTTTATGATCAGAGGCCTAATAAAAAATTATAGGCAGCCTGGCCCTGAACTGGCGAAGCAATTAAAAAATGTCATCACCAAGCTACAAGATGCTGGTCTTATTGTGGTAGCAACAGTATGTGACCAAGGCACAAATAATGTCAATTGCATAAAACATTTAGTACAAGATACTCGGGGTATTTTTTTAAAAAAGGGTGAAGAGCCCCTAAATAATACCACATTGATGAATGGTCAAGAAATTATACCCTTGTATGATCCGCAACATTTAATAAAATGTGTACTAAATAATTTGATTTCCAGAGATTTAAAATTAATAAAAGGCAAGGAAACTAAAATTGCTAAATGATCACATGTGATGCTGCTACATAAAGAAAATCCAGGCTATGAAGGTATACAATTGGTACCCAAGTTGGCAGATGCACACTGTGATCTGAGTGAAATTCGACAAATGAAGGTCATATATGCTACTCAAGTTTTCAGCCAAACTGTGGCATCAAATATGGGATATCCCGCAGGTAAATTATGTTTGGATATTATGTATATTATCACTAGTCGAACATTGTCACTTTTCACAGGGAGTGTCTTATATCTGTGGGATCTTAGCTCCATCAATGTTACAATGGCATGAATAATAATATAAATGGTAAAAAATACATTTATTATGTTTATTAAACACTAGTTCAGTAGTTTCAATTTAAATATATAAATTTGTAGTATACATATTAGTTTTTATCTTTAAAATAAATATCTTTATATAGAGGTATTCAGTAAAATGTTTGGGTGTATACTATGTTTAATTTATTATACTGGTTCCATCTGGCTTCTTGTTTCTGTATAATCTTATGGACAGCAATCTAAACTTTTAATATTGCTAACGGTTCACTTAACATATAAATAGTAATAGCACTAATTAGATTCTCTGTATTTGATTGATATAGAATTTTTTCATTGAGCTTTTTTTTAGAAAGACAGAAAATTTTATTTGGTACAATAATCAGAGACAATTATAATACTCTCCTAGTTATTTATAAAAGTGAATAGTGCGACCCCTTAAAAAAAACAGAAGGCTTTTACTAGTTAGAAACTAGTGATTCCTCCCCGAAACACACGTTGGCAGAAACTATTCTCTTTAATAAATTGTGAACATTACTCACTGAAGTTATTATTATAATAATGTACCTACTTAGGATGCTAACAATTTCTATATAACTTATTGTACCAAATGGGCGTCCAGTTCAGCATGTGCCAAGCGAAGGCCCGGCGCCGGTTTTCGACTGGAACCCCTTCATTAGTGTCTAATTTTTTATTACATAATAACATAAGCCTCTTAACTTTCAAAGAATATTGATACAATTTACATTCCGTCAATAGTACATAAAACTAGTGAAGAATTTACTTAGGAAATTATTTTATTTTTACAGAAAAGAAAATATTGTCATTAGAAGCCAAGGACACAGCAGACGTCTTACTATTTTTTGACCAGTTGTTCGATTCAGTAAATGGCAGCTATGGAAAAAAGAAGCACGGAAAAAAAGCCCTGCAACACCTGTGTCAATACACCACAAAGTATAGAGAAAATCCAAAAATATTTTACAAAACATGAAATTCATAAATAGAAATACTTTACGCTCCAGGAGCAAACTGTGAAATAGATGAATGCTATGCTCTGAATGAAGTTCTCATCACAGGCGAGGGTAGGAAAGACCAAATTATTTTCGAGATTGAAAATATTCCCGGTATAACATTCACACCTCTTGAAGACAAGAGTCAAAGAGTATACAAACACTGCGTTACAATGTAATAGGTTATTTTTTAAAAAACGCGAAGACAAAAAAAGTCTTCAAGGGGTGTACCCAATTTAAAAATGATTTAATGTCAAACACAGCATGAATACTTAGAATATCGGGAATACGCAAATAAAAATGGCTTTGCAACCCCAGCAACTCTCGCTTAGATTGTATACAAATTATGCTTTATATTAAAAGAACATTTAGAAAAAAGTTAAATTAAAGAATTAATTAAAACTATAGTTTTTATGCATACAGACTTTGATTTTATTAATTATAAGGTCCACAAAAAAAAAAAAATTGAATTCTTAATCAAAATATCCTGCAGATTTTTTATTTATATAATTATTGTAAAGAAATTAATAAAATATTATTAAATAAGAGAGAGAGAGAGTGTGATGATATTATGTATTTAAAATCTAAGCTAAAAAGTATTATAAAAAATGTTTTCAAAGAACAAAATAAATGATTAAGTATATCGAAAGGTTGTTTTTATTCTTTGTAAAAACAAATACCTATTCCAAATAGTTTTTATCATATGACCCATTTTTTATTTCTTTACTGTAAGCAAAAATGAAATATCTTTGCTTACAGTAAAGAAATAAAATACTACATTATTTTGACCTATGATCACAGTAGTATGTTATATGTAGGTAGTAGTTGCAAAACTCGTTTTCAGAGTTAGACACTTTCTGTTTCTTGATTTATTCTTAAAGATAGACCTCTGAGCTGGGCAAAATACATGCTTTGCTTTAATGAAAATACAAATTACAAAATACATTTTTCGCATGTATTTAAACTACAAAATAATTTCAAGCCGTGTATTTGAAATATAAAATACAGTATCTTAACCATTTGTATTTAAAATACAAATTAGAAAATGCATAAGTAGTATTTTTACAGTAGATTTCTTTTTATACCACGTTGGTGCCAAACAAGCGTAAGGCCCACCTGATGGTAAGCAGTTATAGCCTAAGGACGCTTGCACCTCCAGGGGAGTCGCATGCGCGTTGCTGACCTCTTGAAACCCTATAAACTCCTTTCTTGAAAAACCACATACTGTAGTCGCTTGGGAAAACCTCGACGGGGAACTCATTCCATAGCCGGAGCGTTTGCGAGAAGAAATTTCTCTTGAACCGTACAATGCACGACCATTTAGGTGTGAGGATGAACGGCAGGAACCGGTGCGATAGTAGAATGCTGCCGTGGGCATCATGTCAAACAATTCTTCGGAGCACGGTTTTACAAGCTGTAGAACACAAGGAAAAGGAGGGAAAGTCTCTTATTAGGCTTAAGGGTTCAATATCGCTCGTGTGTCTAGGACCGTCGCGGCGTCATCGATTCACACAGCACGTGCTGAACTGAGTCACAAAGGCCCAAGCTGGTATCCAGGTGCTCCCGCCCAGAGATGACAGCAGTACTCCATATGGGGGAAGGACTTGTGACTTGTATATCTTTGCCCCGGAGAGAACCGCTTCACTCTATTAAACACACCGATCTTTTGGATGCCTATATACTTGGCTTTGCCTTTTATGTGACTTCGAAACTTGGTATCAGACAAACAACCTCTTTTTAGAGAATGGATAAAAAGTAGCAGAATAAAATAAAATAAAAGCCAAAGAAAAAAATTATAAGCAATTTGTTTTAAATTGTATGTAATACGTTTTTGAAGTGAAAACTTCTTTAGCAGCGTTGTGCACTTTTTGGGATGGGTAAAAAATGTTAAACTCGCGTCAGGACACGTGACCCTGATTGAAAATACGTAAGCCGCAGCCGAGTTTTTTATATTGTAAAATTAACATTTTAAATTCAAACATTTAGCAGCCAGGACCGCAGAACATCCAGTGTACCCGATATATACCTACATTTAGATATGTTATTACCTACTTTTTTATTTTTAACCTAATTATATACTGATGTGTACCGAACACCTTTCTGACCGACACATTTTTGATTTGGCTGAATTTCTTTTTACGGGTTCTATATCGAAAAAAAGATATCGGTGTTCGAGGATTTCTTTTTTCCCCAATATTTTGGGAAATAGAGGGGATCGAAAATTAGAGAATATGATGAATTTTGGTTTTGAGACCCATTTTCAAAAATTCATAACTCCGGTGCTATTAGAGCTAAAAACTAAAAAAAATTTCTTTTCGAAAAAAATATTTTAATAAAAGTAAGTAGAATAAAAAAATTATATTGTTATAAACAATTAAAATATTTAAATTGTTTTTAACAATTGCCCCACCCTCATAGCGAGTTTTAAATATATATTACCGTCGTATTCTACGTCAAATTTTCTATCTAAAACGTATTAATGGAGAAACTATTTTTACTGTTAAAGATAAACTAATGAATCTAGCGAGGTACGTCGTATCGGCGCGCGGGTTCCTACGTACGCCATGCACATTCTCTAACCCTACATCGTTATCTCAGTAATATTGATAATTGTTCTATAATAAATGTGTCGGTCAATTTTTGTCCAAATCTGTCCGGTTTGTAAAAGAATGACCCATATACGACCCATATAAGAAGATCTTCTTCCTTCTTTGAATTTGAATATTATTCCCATTTCTTGAGTGTTTCTGCTGCCACTGTCGTAACAGAGTATCAGCTATGGATTTCATAGTGGAAACGAGAGCTCAAATAAAATACGGATACAAAATTTTCTAAGTGTGTAGTGTCTCCAGTCTAAGTTTGCTACGATGATCTCTACCCCAATAGAAAGACTTTGCTGAAAATTCTGGCAACTCTTCCTATAAGCGGTGTAACATCACAGAGATTCTACGCTAAGGCGTGTAAAAACATGTTAGAAGAGAGGCTGACAGACATATTGTAGATATTATTATTAGTGACCCCCTCCAAAACTTCAGGTTGCGACCGCGCCTGGATGTGTGTGTGTGTGTATGTATATGCATATACATTGTGAAGCTATGTTTTCACTTCTGACGTGATAACTTTCAAGGGTAGTAAGCTCTTTGCTTTTCTCATTAAAATTTAGGAAGCTGACAAACTATTTACTTCAATTTTGTTGTCTGGGGTTGATAACTCTCTATGGAGACAATAACAGTCCTTATCTTCTTAATTAGTGCTGCTACTCCTGCTGCTGAGGTTAGATTAGATCGCGTAATATATTTGTGAAAATGAATTTTGAAGCCTTAGTATTTGAAATAGGCTAATTACAAAATACCACAATGATGGGTATTTAAAATACCAATTACAAATTACATTTTTCAGATGTAATTGAAATACAAATACCAAATACGTGTTTGTATTTCAAATACGTATTTCAATTACAAGTAATTCAAATAGGTATTGCCCAGCCCTGCGTATATATAAAATAGGCGTGGGTCGTTACGTGAATTATACGAAACGTAACGTGTCTAGTTACTTTAAAGGCGTCACTAGTAACGAGTACACGTGATTTTCGTAACTATAGTCTCGCCTTAGTGTGCGGCTACTTACTTAGTAGGTACGGCTACACTACGCAGGGAACATAGTCATGTCGTAACTCGTAACGTCTCAAGTCGAAGCTACGGTTATGTGGTTCTAGTTACGATTTTTGGGACAAAGCCTAAAAAAAAAAATGTCAGGAGCGAGCGAGCGAAGCGAGCGTGTCGCGGCAGCGGCCGGCGAGTGCCAGAACCGAATTTTATGACAAACGAAGTACTTGGTCAAACCGCCAAAAACTGAAAAATTTCTGATCGGACAATGACGAACAGATAACGAACAGTTGAAATAGCCAACAAAAAAGATTTTATTTTACTTTTTTTTTTAAATTAAGGTAGAACAAAAATCATGCATTTCAATCAAAGGCGTGAAATAACTGATATTGATTTGATCTATAAAAATTGCGAAATTGAAAGAGTAAGTGCGGCCAAGTTCTTGGGTATAACAGTCGATCGTCAACTCAATTGGAAAGCCCATGTGGAACAAGTGTGTAAACGGCTTAGTAAATCTGCATATGCACTTTCACAGCTGTCGAAGAAAGTTGATAATGAAGTGTTGTTAACTGCGTATCATGGGATGATAGCTTCAATTTTAAGATTTGGTGTTATCTTTTGTGGCCATTCAACGGAGCGAGAGCTTGTTTTTAAAATGCAAAAAAAGTGTGTTAGAGCTATTTGTGGATTAAAGTCAACAGACAGTTGTGTACCATATTTTAAATCACTAAAAATATTGACATTTCCTTCCTTATATATACTCGAGACTATTGTGTTTGTTAAAACTAATATGTATTTATTTGAAAAACTATCAAACATTCGAAGAGGTCCTGTGCGTTCTCAATATACTAATAAATTATGTCAAATAGAATGTAGGACAGCACTTATGCAAAAAAGTTTTTATGGTATGGCCCCAAGAATCTTCAATAAATTACCTGATCCCCTGAAAAATTTACACTAGACCCAATTGAAGAAAGCACTACATCAACTACTTGTTAATAAATGCTATTATAGTATAAATGACTTTTTAAATGACAGACTATTGTAATTTTTGATTTTTTGCTTGTTTTTATTTTATTATTACTTATATTTTCCTAATATATAATTCAATGTAATAATTGACATTAATAATAATCACATTTTCAATATAATGCATAATGTTATTTAGTAAAATTGTAATTATATCCTATTAATTGTATTATGTAACAAATTAAATAATGTAAATATTTGTATGTCTTGATGGCAAAACATAGCAGAATAACATTTATTTATAAGACCACATTGATTGTAAATACCTACGTTTTACAAATGAATGATTTGATTGATTGATTGATTGTAGATAATTTTTTTTTATCGAACAATAAAAAACAGCAAAAAAAATGTATATAAAAATATATTATTTTATTATGGACTCTATCCCGCGCGAGGAATCAACGCAGGAAGTCCGCCAATGTCAAGTGTTTTATAATTATACAAGTTAAATAACAAAAACGTCAAAAAATGGAAGTCTATTCGTGCATCTTGCAAAAAAAAAAAAAATGTAAAAAAACGACATCTCCCCCCCAACTTAAGACAGGCCTGATAGGCCTGTGAACCTATGGGCCAGGGCTGTATAATTGCAGGATTGTATAATTGGATACAAAATTCGTATAATTCCGTTATCTTTTGTATCCTGTTTGTATAGGACATTGCATTGTAATATTGGATACAAACAATGTCATTAGTATTACAAATGTTATAGCGTATTATGTACGCACAACTAGAGATACGTAAAAGCACAGAATAGAAAGATATTTCTATTCTGTGCTTAAAACAAATCATATTTGTTGTTAACTGTTAAATCCTTATACGTTAAAGTTAAAACAACTTTTATTGAAATTTCCAAAGAGTAACGTACTATAGTTGTACAACACTGATTTTGTATATGAGAATGTGATTTTGTATAATTTCTGAGACTGCGGTATAAATTAGGTTGTACATAATGGCAGCCCTGCTATGGGCAATGATTTGTCAAATGGCTGTATGAGACTGTTATCATAAACTAAAATATATAATACTGAAAGCTGTTATAGTTCGTTATAACAATATATAAGTTACTCTGTGGTTCATAATTTAAATCTACCTAATAGCAGTGCCAGTCAATGTAAATTCTTTGTGAAATTCATTATAATAAAATTGATATTTGTAGGAATAAAATCGGTTTTGTAGTGTGTGCGTTAGCCGGTTTCCTACCATAGTGAAATATAATTAGAATAAACGTGTTATATATAATTATTGGTGATAAACTTGTAAAATTTTAATCTCTATCTACTCAAGATGAAATTAATTTGGCAGAGCCTATTTTCTCCGCGACTATATAAAGTATACAAAGAAGGCTCTCAAGAAGTAAGTTGCCCCAATTTTAAGCATTCCAAAATAACAAAATGTCTTTATTTAAATAAAATAAATAGGGAATAACCAACAAAAGTACTTGCAAGAAAATATTTATTACGAAAGTAACTAATCTACTTACTGAATCTAATGAAGTGTCAATAAAAATATTCCTTTCTCCTTGTTTTCTCCTATAACCGACACTCACTTAGGCCTAGTTTATCTTAGCCAAAGAAATGTTTACTTTAATTAGGTATTAAAATGCTAAATTACACCATTAATAATGATGAAAGATATATGGCAGCTACTGAAGCTACCTTAGTGAAGATTGACCTGACAATGTCACCAGCATAGTAGCAAAATGGTGGCTAAGTTGGTGTGACCGAAATGCCAATGTCAGAAGTTCCCAAATCTTTCATCTTGCAGACTACTTGCCCTGGCTTTCCTTGGCTAGGTTTGGGTAGATCCCTTGCCGAGAAAATATTTTTTATATTTTTGTAAATTCATTTACTTTAAATGTGATTTTAATTGATTTCTAATTGTAGAAAGAAGTAAAGCAAAACAACACATTATAATAGGTTTGATGCATCTATTAAAGATTTTCAAATTAAAGAGACCGAAATAATTTTCATGTATTACAACAATCACTAAGCAGAAATAAATGATTTTTAGTGAAAAGGATGAATCTGAAGCTTTGATAATAATTTTTCAATATTTGCCATCAATTTAGTGGGGTTAATGTTTAATATTGCTGATTATTGATGATCAATTTGTTTCTTTTCTTTATTAGAGGATTAGCAAGCACTTTGATTACTAGGAAAACATAAAATGGGTACCTATATCTGTTTGAAGCCAGAATACTGACTGGCCTGTTGGTCTAGTGGTTAGTGACCCTGACTGCTGAGCCAGAGGTCGTGGGTTCGATTCCCATCTGAGTCTGGGTGTTCTTTGTGTTCGTTGTTTGTATGTTTGTAAAGTCCACCGCAACACAGGAGTAATTCCTAATGCGGGACTTGTCTTTTTTTAAATAAAAGAAAAA
The DNA here is from genome assembly GCA_949752705.1 of Callimorpha dominula. Lineage (NCBI taxonomy): Eukaryota > Metazoa > Arthropoda > Insecta > Lepidoptera > Erebidae > Callimorpha > Callimorpha dominula. The sequence goes on along the minus strand of OX456990.1, from coordinate 28,939,092 downwards.
AAAAATTGCAAAAAGAACTTTGTTTACAAAATCTATGACATACATATGGTACCTACTGCTGTTGTTGGTATGCATGTTACATTTCAGGTAACAGCTAAGCTATATGTATTATGGTATGGTATATGTAATTAATAGCAAGTCAAAAATAAAGTCACAACCTGCTGAAAGAAAATCTAATATCGTGGATCCCCATTACACCTCACCCCTGGACCCTGAAATCCTTTTCACTTACATGGACACCTCATAAGGTGTATATCAACACCCTACATGTTGATATATACCGCCTTGGGTATCAGCAGCCTATACCTAATATTGGGGGGAGTCTCGTTATAGATGTAGCTGTATCTAAGCTAAATCTGAATAAAAATATTTGTAAACAATAATCGGTCAAGGAATTGTTCAATTTCTAAAAAGTAAGGACACACAACCAGCTCCCTCTATAGAGAAAATGTAATGGACACCTTTGTAATGGCTGCTCACTGACAGGCAGTATGCAGATACACAGATAAAAATCTCGCCCATTTCCTGGTTCCGGGTATTTCTGACCTGCCCTTTCTTCAGTGTGAAGATATAAGTTTTATTTTTCAGTTTGACTGACATAAGAGTTATCTATGTATCTGTATTTTTATGTGAAAAGAAGTCTTAGTAGGTATGCATTTTTTTAAAAAGTTTGACAACAGAAGAGCCTGAAATTTGGAATACGTAAAGTTTGTACAATGGGTGTAAAGAATGGCCTGCCCACAATTCATATTTATTTTTTATTTGGTTAAAAGTGATATCACAATGAATAAACAGAACATTTTACAGAAAATAACAATAAATACACCATACGGCCAAAAAATTGCAATGTAATTAAATGGACATTATTGATGCAATCAGCTGCTTCGACGGCGCCGAACGGTTAAGGTCATTCACCGTACCACACCAAAATGATACTTCTGATGCATTTACATTGCATAGTGCAAAATCAAACTAATGACTGTAAACCTTTAATCTTGCATCTTTATGATGAACTGACTTTTGCATTGAGTAAAGTATCCAGAAAAACGTTTTTGTAAGTTCTTCGCAACGGTGATACTTACATGCTGTCTAGAAAGCTGAAACTTTTAAACCATTTATGTAAGAAATTTAAAAATTACTTGTACATTCCTATATCCAGCTACATGCGTCCAGTATTGTGTTAAGTACATAAGGTTTAGTGCATATTTCGGGCATGCTTGACTAGTTGCTAACCCGACGGGAGTCCTTTGCTTCGGGTGAGGCGTCCTACCGCGTCGTTTGCAGGCGCCAGACCCGTCGTCTTGTCCGAAACTAGTTGGCCATCCGCAATATACACATGAATAAGACACTACCACTCACCATGAAGTCTTTATTCGAATATGACAGTTTAAGTTATACTGGCCAATGAAATAAACCAAGAATTTAAACCTATTACCTATGCTTGTTTTATAAAATCCTATGAATACATATACAGTCAAAAAGCCAGTCAAAATATATTAGTTGTAACATCAAGTTGCTTTGCCTGTTAAGCCCGATTCACAATCTCCAGGCATAAAAAAAAAATAGGCGAGGCGAGTGGAACAATATAGTTGGTGCCTCACCTCTTCTCGTCATAGCTTGCCTCGCCTCCCCGACGCTCCATTCTGTGTCGGTTTTGTCGAAGGTTGCGAGGAAACTGAATAAATAAATTGAGTGTAAATCGCCTTTGCTACGAATCGTGCGAAGACTTCTACGAGGCGTATGTGGGGTACACTGAAAGTTTTGCGTAAAAAACAATTACACATTAATTACAATTACTTATTAATAAAACAATTTACATGTAACATAATATATTTACTACTTTTCGAAGTATTCTCCATTACTTTTTAAACACTTTTCATTCGGTCAAACCATTTTTGAAAACATTAGGACCATTGGTCTAAGGGTATGTTTTTTACGTGGTGGCTGAAAGCAATCACGGCCTCTTCCATCCCCGTAAATATCATACCTCTCATCAAAATCTTTAAGTTTTGGGAAAATAAAGATATCGCATGGTGCCAGGTCTGGACACTACGTGCGAGATAGCTCACTAGCCTCACCTTTCCATAAGCCAAAAATGACTTTGTCTTGTTCGCGGTGTGCACCGAAGCATTGTCATGGTACAATAGGATGCGAGTTCTTGGCCGTTTTTCCCTAACTTTTTCAAAGACACTGGGTAAGCAAATGGTTTTGTGCCACCCAGCATTAACTGTCGTTGGTTCTTCAAGTCAGATCGTGCAGACAGGACCCGTCGGGGAGTAAAAACAAAACGGAATAATTTTTTTCTTACGTTTCTCGCCTGCCTCAATTTTGTTGGTTTGCTGTCACCTTGCTTCGAACACTCATACAGAAGACTGTTGCTTTTTTCCGGCATGTAACAATATATCCATGTTTCATCTCTTGTCACAATATCATACACAGTATTTGAACGTCCGTGATCGTACTTTAAAAAATTTTTTTTTACACCAATCAACACGAGTCCGTTTTTGTTCTGGTGTAAGTTCATGAGGATTCCAGCGGCAACAAGGTTTTCTAACTTTTAAATGTTCATGTAAGATATTTTGAAATTGGCTCATACCAATCCCCAAAAGTCCTCGTATCTCCTCATAGGTGATACGCCGGTTTTCTTCAATTAGTTGCCTGACAGTAACCGCATTTTCTCCAGTGATCGCAGTTGAGGGTCGACCTTCACGAATTTCATCATGGAGAGAAACACGGCCACGATCAAATTCTGCGTACCAACGCCTTACGGTGTTCAAATGAGGTGCGTCCCTCCCAAATGCATTTTGAAGATGAGCAGTGCAGTCTTGCGGAGACAGTGAACTTTTGAAATTATAAAAAATCATCGCCCTAAAATCTTTTCGCGTTAATTCTATTTTTGTTACGGACGGACGGACGGAGAAACTTCAACTTGTGATAAAAACATTTTTTTTTAATCAGTGATTAAGTTTCTTATGTTTAAAAAAATATAACATTCGAAAATCAAATATTTATGAGCGGCCAGGAGCGCAGAACTTCAGTGTGCCCTATGTACTCGCTCGTGGAGCCGGGGTAAGGCAAGTCTGTCTACTTCGATTTTATGTGACTTATGTATAGATAAATCCTTACATTATATATACACACATCAAAAGTGTCAAGGGATCAAGTCCATTTTTAACTATAAAAAATTAACTAATTCATATTAATTTACCAAATCTAGTCTTCCAGACTGGCTTCTTACTATAAATAACATTGCTTTACTGCCGGTTTTCTGTGAGGCCGTGGTATCACTCCGGTCGAGCCGGCCCATACGTGCCGAAGCATGGTTCTCCCACGAATGCTCTCCCATGTTTCACAAATCCTAATTTATTCGTTATACTTTATACGTTATTTGAGTACAGAGTCAGCGCCCTTTATATGCTGACAACTAAGTCACAAATATAACTATGATAGAATTTATGACAGTGACTGAAATGCGAAATCATGCTCACATTTGAATCGAAGCCCAATGTCTCCCGCAAGCACCAGGTCCTTTTACTTGGCACCTATATAACCAACACATGAGCTATTTTTAGGTTTAGTATATGTATACTTGTTATTTATAATTTAGTATATTATATTTCTTTCATTTCAGGCCCTATACCAACCGCAGGGTCTTGAAAAATGGGGCGATAAAGTTATATCTACGGTAAGATTATTTAGAAAAATATATATTTAAATAATCATATATATACTCCTTTATATTAAAAACACACAATGTATATATATTTTACCCGCGTAAGTCCCGATCCTGTGGGAGTATCGGGATAAAAAGTAACCTATGTGTTAATCCAGGTCTCTAGCTATCTATGTACAAAGTTTCATAGCAACCGGTTCAGTAGTTTTTGCGTGAAAGAGTAACAAACTTTCACGTTAATAATATTAGTAAGACTAATATTATAAAAGCAAAAATTGAGAGAATGGATGTTGGTTACTCTTTCACGTACCCGAATCAAACTTTGTATGTATATGTATATGTAGTTCGGATGATGATACTTTAATTTGACGTCTTGGAGCTGATATCTTTTATCTTGGAGCGGCCAGGAGATAGTTAGTGGAACTCTTCAGTCTCTAGTTGAAAACCCCTCGAATTTGGGCTCACATGCTTTGTTTTGATGAGTCCCCCAGATTGGGCTTGGTAACGATGGATGCTCTGATGATTAAGCCTGGGGGATAGTGAACTTTTTTACTTTTAAATTCAGTTCGCTAATAAAGCGTGTTTTGATAGTTTTACTAAAATATAATCATAGACACAGAGAGTTGTGTTAATATACATTGGGAGGACAACGTCTGCTGGATTCAGCCACTTTATTATAAATGAAAATACTTTTTCAGGCTAACACTATACTGAACATAGCCTTATATACGTCACCGTTCATCTGCATGTACATTTACAAAAGAGATTTCTTCACATTGGATGAGGCAAGAAGTATTGGCCGTGTCTTCAGCAGCATTGGATGCATACTGGTTGTCTCTTTCATACTAAGAGCATATGGGCGGGCCACGAATCCTAAATACATAAAGTTTTTGAAAGCCCTGTCAAGCTCGGTGACTGATAAGAAGGTATATTTGAGTGGCATCAGACAGTACGATTTTGAGTTCCACGCGTGGCCTGCCACGTTTGGCGTTTCGTCTAGAGGAAGGTAAGTTTTATATTCTGTATAGGATTATACACTTGCCAGAATTGTGAACTAGAACGCTGTATCTTATTCAGATCCTCATGGTTCGAGCAGAACCCATTCAGCACATCTGCAAATGCAGAATTACCTGTGTACCAGCGAGCCACCATCCAGGCTTTGGCATTCCTGGCCACTCACACCTTTGGCTTGCGGCTTATCTACCCTGGGTCGATGTCCGTTATACAAAGTATGCTGTGTAAGTAAACAGCAACAATTATCTGTTAAAATGTTTTTAATGAATACTGCTGTTCCCTGCAGTTTGACTGCATTTACAGTCCCTGTTCCGCTTCCAATGGATGTACCGTGACGTTAAATAGCCTATAATCTTCCTCAACAATTGAAAAGTAGTTCGAGAGACCAGCTTGTTGAGACAAAAAGAAACAAACTCATAAGTTGTATTAGCCTCACGATCAGAAGGTCTAAATAGCAAAACGTCCAATTGCGCGAAAAGCCTAATGAGCAGTAAGCCTAATTAGCAAAATGTCCATGTAGCAAAACGTCCAACTCTCAGATGGTCTGTGTAGCAGAACGTCTATTTAGCATGTCGGCACATTCTTAAAATGTCTGGATACTCAGACACACATGCAATGTCTTTTATAACAATACGATACTTGACTTATAATTTGAAGAAATATACGTAGAATAACATCTTAAAGTGTCTACTTCGTCGGAGATACGCGTCATTGTTTATTGTTGCAAAATAACTTAAAATCGTTTCTTTTTTTCGGTTTTTATTAAATGTCTCGTAAAGTATTGCTTTTAGAGCAAAATGTTAATTGCAAAAGCTGTTTATCCGACGATTTTTTAAAAAAAAGTTCCCGGATCCCTCCTACTTAAAGCGCAGTACGGCACACCAGGCCCAAGGGGGTTTCCACACGTACAAAAATAAATAAAACAGACGGCTCAACACGAATATAAAATTAGAGCCAACCCTGTTACTATTCCTCAAAGCTCTTAGAAAAGAAGCCCTTTGGCAAGATCGCAAATTCAAGAATATGTTATTTGAAGGAAATAAGAGAAGAAAGATCGATATAATGTTTAATGACAAATATAAAAGAGAGCTTCAAAAGCTTGAGACTGAAAAAGTTAATCCCTTTAAATTTTTGGTGAACCTTGGCCATATTAAAAGGATATTAGGCCTAAAATCCTAATAATATTTAAAAAGCTAGTTTTTAACACAATTTTTATATCAAATAAATTTCCTTAAGTTTTTAAATGAGTTTCACTTTCTGTCATGAGTGTACACATTTTAAAAATGACGATTTACTAAATAGACGTTCTGCTATACAGACCATCTGAGAGTTGGACGTTTTGCTACATGGACATTTTGCTAATTAGGCTTACTGCTCATTAGACGTTTCGCGCAATTGAACGTTTTGCTACTTAGACCTTCTGATCGTGAGGCTTTTATTAGTAGATATGATCAGGGATGTTATGAAATTTCGGGTAATTCCAGTTAAGGATATTAGAATTTTAAGGAAATGATTTGGCTTTACTTCTAGGTTATCATTTGGTACTACACTCACCAGTTATAGTAGATTCTCATTTAGATTTCGCCCTATCCGAAATTATTCAAAACTATTATATCAGATTCGGTTACGGTTTCGGGTAGATTCTGTTTCGGATATCCGATAGCTTCGTTTACCCTCAGCGATGCCCTTCAGGGAGCAGTTTCGGGCTATCGCGGTCGACTAGCAGTACAGTGACTGCTTGATAGTTACTCGGCAGTTCAATACTAGACTGGCAACCGTATATCTATGCTATGAGTATCTAGTATTCATTGAGCAAGGTTATAGGTTATGTAATATCACGCTACAGCTATTAATTTAAAATGTTACTGTAACATTCCTCTATTACTTTGTACGTATCAGTAGAAATACTGTATGAAACTCACCAAACTACTGTATAAACTCCTGCTATTTACGTTATATTTCTACTCTCTCAACTTGTGTTTGTTCTGATTGAGTTTTTTACTTGCTCAGTTGTTGGTATTACTTAAAATAATGATACTGCCATTATAAATTGTCAGAATCATTTATCTGAATTTTAATTTTAATATTTTTTTCACGACGTCCTTGAAACTAAATTTTATGTTTTATGTTCAGGGGGACCCCTTTTCCAAGGTAGAACGCATCTGGTAGAAGACTTTGACGGTCAGCGGTCTAAGTTGCTAACCCCTGATGGCAACCATATCGACACCATGTTTGTAGACAATAGGAACCAGTCGCCCAAGGGCAAGATCCTGGTCATATGCTGCGAGGGAAATTCTGGCTTCTACGAGTTTGGCATCATGACAACCCCGGTGAAAGCTGGCTATTCGGCACTTGGGTGGAACCATCCAGGATTTGCGGAGAGTACGGTGAGTCCTAATAAAGCTGAGTTAAGTGTTATCATATCCAGGTCCCTTGCAAACTGACGAGGAAGACAAAGATCTAACTCTTGGCCCTAGTGAGAGAAAAAAATCTTAAGCCTTATACCAGTTTTGCGGCCAGGGGAATTTCGTGTTTCGGTGCTGTTGAAATAAAAATGTCTCAAAACAATATCAGTGTTATGTTGAGCTTCTTAAGACGAATCAGGTGTAGATTTCTTCAGCGTTTGCCAGCAGTGGTTAAAGCCAGTTTGAATCGCTTTTGCTGTTCTGTTTCATTATTATCTTTTCACGAAATCGTCATAAATGCAACGTACCGATTTCTACCGAATACCTACGATTTCTAGAGAATATTATATCATACAGGAAATGTTATTTGCTTAAATTCAATAGAATTAAATAACTTCCAGTGGCTATTTCCTATCACATTATTTCCTTGTATTACGTCACTCATAAAGATGTTATATTTTTTTATATGTTACGACTAATAAAAAGTTACATAATCTCAACCAATCTGATATCTTTTCGAGCACACACTGGGGTAATAGAGTAAAAAAACTAACTTTACAATTTTTTTTTAATAAGACCTTTTGCCACATACATGGCGTTTTTTTTTACCACATTGGCAAACAAACATACGACCCACCTGACGGCAAGCGGTCACTGGTAGCCTATGGACGCTTGCGATTCCGGAGGACTCGCAAACTATTACGCTCCTTTTTTATAGAACCCCATACTGTAATGCCTCGAGAAAATTTCGGCAGGGAGCTCATTCCATAGCCGGAGCGTGCGCGTCCATTTAGGTTCCGAGGTATGAGGATGACCGCTCAACCGTCGGGGGTGCGGTGGTAGAATACGGCCGCTAGCGTCATGTCAAACATATCCTCGGAGGAAAACCTATTATACAAGCGGTAGAACAAACACAGGGGTGCAAAGTATCTCGAAAAGGACGTACTATTTACATACAAGTTTGTTTACTTACGGAACCCTCTGTGCGCGTTGTACTCGCACCTGTCCGGTTCTTTAGTTTTACTAAACTATAATTATTATCAATCAATTTAGGTATGCGTCATGAAAACTTACTTTTATTTTACTCGAATTCGTCCTTTTGTATACCCTGTATAAAACATGCCATGATAATCGCTTGAGTAGTTGAAGCCTGAAAGCGTAACAAATATACAAACAAACTCAATTCTCATTTATAATACACCAACAGCGCCCCGCGTTTTTACCCGCGTAAGTCCCGATCCCGTGGGAATGTCAGAATAAAAAGTAGCCTATGTGTTCATACAGGTCTCCAGCTATCTATATACCAAGTTTCATCGCAATCGATTCACTAGGTTTTGCGGGACAGAGTAACAAACATCCATAAAACATACATCGGAAGCTCTCTTTAGAGACTTGGTAGTACTCACTGCCTGGGAAACTTTATAATTAGTTAAAAGTAGTAAAACTAATTAATAAACTTTTGTTTAAACTCAAATTCAAGACGTATTTGAACGTTTATTTTTCTTAAACACAAGAGGTGTTTTAAAAAATGGTCCCTTTGGACCAATAAAATGCTTCTTTTATTTTCTTTTTAACCTCCGACGCAAAAACGACGGGGTGTTATAATTTAATTAATTTTAATTATATTTTTTTTTTTTTAAATGCGTTTAAAACTGTCTGATACAATATGTATAAACAGAAAGGGAGCATTCCGCATTCGAAATACAGTTCAACAAGTACATATCTATATTGACAACCTCAGTCAAGGTTGGGAGTAGGTCCTTTTTTTTATAAGTTTGACGTCTCTGTGTGTGTGTGTGTCTGTCTGTGGCATCGTAACCGAATCGATTTGAGTGCGTTTTTTTTGTGTGAAAGGTGACGATCGAGAATGTTCTTAGATGTAATTCATGAAAATCTGTTCAGCCCTTCGAAGATCATCAGCTCTTTTCTAATCGTTGAAGGGATAATCGAGTCGGGAGTGTTTTAAATTTTGTTCAAGGTGAAGTTTTAAATCCGTTAAATTGCGTCGAGTCATATACGTACCTACGTATATACAGCATGACGCACGCAGCTCTTTGAAATGGCGTCCTGTTTATGATTCGATATTGATCATGCGTATTGCAAGTGCTCCGTTGCATTCGGAGTAATTGCCACCCTATGGCCACCACCCCAGCCAGACAGGTCGATAGGACTAGCCCCCTCGTGCGTAGATTCCCGGGCTGCAGCTAATTGTAAAAGAGGTCCTGTTATAGGTAGGTTTTCTATTAATTATTTAAGGTTGTTAGGTTGTTTTTGTTCACGTATAATATGGCAATGGTCCTGATTTTTTAAACTTTATAATATTGCCTGACTGCATGCACGGTGTAATAAGGGTTGTCATTTTTGTATGGATTCTAGAGCTGGTGCCCGTGACTTTCTATCCCGCGAAAAAATTCGTTATTTCTTACCAAAAGTATAGTTTATATACATAATCATCAGCTTGAGTAATAACCTATTGGTCTCTCATACCAATTTTATTTCGTTTTTCACCCCCTTCAAGTTTTATTTTTGCGACTGAAAGTAGCATATTGTATGTGTTTTTCCAAGGTCCCTTTTATCTCTATACCAAAATTCATCTAAATTGGTTCTGTGGTTTAAAAGCGTAACAGACACAGTTAGGTAGAATTCCTTGATGGTTTGCGAGTACTAGCAAAATAAAAAGTAATAGGCGAAAAATAGTGAGAAATGAAGGCGTTGCAAATAATATATTGAGACTCCTATACATCGCGTTACAGAAATCAGTTTTCGGATTTGGATGTTTCTACTTTTTTTTATTTCGTTCATCTTTAAAAAATGCTTTTCCTCGAATAGCTGACATTGAAATTGCTGAACAGTGTTTTATATCTTTTCAAGTTCCTTTTTAGGGTTCCGTTCCTAAAAGGAAAAAAGGAACCCTTTAGTTTTGTGTAGTTCACAACTAAGTACGTAACTTTTTAGTAGGTTCTGAAAATTATGGAATCCATTTGCCCCCAGGGTCTTCCGTACCCATCGCAAGAGCACAACGCCATAGACACGGTGATGCAGTATGCGATCGAGGAGTTGGATTTTAATCCGGAGCAGATTGTGATGTTTGGATGGAGTATTGGAGGGTATTCCGCTGCGTGGGCAGCTGTCAACTACCCTGTTAAAGCACTGGTAAGATTATCCCCGATAAACAATTCATTTATTACTGCCCGGTTCCTATAATCAAGAAACTTCAATCAAATTGTACTGTCCGTAAACAAAACGAATCGTTTCTTGATTATAGGAATAGTACGGGCATAAAACAACTTGCCGTTCCCCAATTATGGTCACTGAGCTCTTAGTGAAATCTTTACTCAATAAATACTCTATCCAATACAAAAGGTAGGTATTCAAACTTACTAACACACAAACACAAAAAAACCGGGCCCGCAGGGGTAGATTTCGTGTTTTTTTAATTTTTTTGAAAATCTGAATTGCGACCTCCGCGCCATAAAATTGAGGTACATACATATATATATAAATATATAAACTTTTTAACTGGCGGTTGTTTTGGGGTCTAAGGATCATAACTAGACCTCCTGTGAAGAAATTTTTGGAAAACTCGACAACTGGTACAAAACCAATAGGTAGAATTTCTTCGAAATCTACCTAAATCTTGTCAACTTTATTATATAAGTATAGATGTGTGACGTGTGACCATCGTGTGATTTAGTTTACTCTCGTATGCCATCTAAATTCCTAATTTTTTTTTTACGAAAAAGATGTGTTTAAGAACTGTCTGATACAATATGTATAAACAGAAAGGGAGCATTCCGCATTCGAAATACAGTTCAACAAGTACATATCTATATTGACAACCTCAGTCAAAGTTAGGAGTAGGTCCATCGCTCAAAATAAAAGAAGTTCCCGAGAATCGTCATAAAGCACAGTATTGACTACTCACAGTTAGGTTGCAAGATTGCGTAGTGAAGTATTAGTAAGTTATAAAACGTTTTAAAAATAAACTGTTTTCACCAGGTTATGGACGCAACCTTCGATGATCTACTCCCTCTAGCCGAGAACCAAATGCCGTCTTCGTGGTCCCTCCTGGTGAAGGAGGTGGTCCGTTCGTACGTAAACTTGAACATCGTTGAGCTGGTCATCAAGTACAATGGACCTGTCCGGCTAGTCAGACGGACTGAAGACGAGATTATTTGTTTAAGGTAAGGTAGCATAATAACAGAAAACTTAGGAAATGTGAAACTCCTAAGGTCCTTGGTAAGTGAAGTGCTCATGATGATTGGTTTCCAATAACTCGCGACTTTATACACTTTGCTCAATGCTAGACGGAGACGTAGGCCTGCCATCACTTAAATTGCCGACGCCGGACAAAAACTTAAACAAATCCGGACACATGGATGAAATCGAGATTCTTTCCCGGACAACTTAAAAAAGAACGCCGATTCCATTTAAATTTTTGCTTGTTAACGCTAACGTTAACGTCGCCCCTACGGTTGGTAGCACTAGGCTCACCGTTAACTTCACGTAAAGTTGTATACAGCCATACTGCCTTTATTCCGATTCTCGCGACGATGACTTGCGTAACTCCTATGGCATTGTAAGAGCGAGACAGCAGGTTATAAATATAAGTCGACCTCCTGCTAGAGGCTCGACAGTGCAGCTACTGTGCTGGTCTATATTGCTATATTTTATTTATTAACTATTTTAATATAAAAATTTTTTTTCACAAACGGTTTGACAGTTTTGACGACAAAAAAATAAGCACAGATTAATAAAAGTAATTTCCATAGAGGTTGTGTTTTTAATTCCTGTCATTTATAAAGTGAATTCTAAGAATACAGTGATATGCCTTTTTCTTTCGTTGAATAAGATGTTTCGTGTCGGTTTGCTTTTGTCTAAAGGAAAGTACTTAGAGGATAACCTAAACATACCATTTGGACATTTTTTATTATGAAATGGTCTAGGCGTTTGTTTGTGTCACTTTCCATCAGGTAAGTTGGACACGTGATGGAAAGTGACGATGAAGACGAAGATGAGCACGCCTATCCAACAGAAACCTCACACTCAAAAATAGACGCGACGCAGGCAGCTCATTCCTCATAGCGTTCTCTTCTCTTCGACTTTCGATTATCGTTGAGGTCACGTGCTAAAGAGCTACACTAAAAATGGTGATGGTGGTGATCGGCACTCCCGAGAATAGCTCTGATGATGGGCGTACCGAGCGATGGGGGGGATTAGATTTGGACTGTCGGTCCAAGCGGGGGCAAATCAAAAATTTTCTAAAAGCTGGGTAACGCCCATGGCTGTGTATCCCCGAAGGGTAGGCAGAGACGTGTTAACACCCACATTTTGCCAATTATAATTTGAACCCATGTGATAGAAAGCAAGCGGGAATATCTTGAAAGAGAAAGGTAGGTAACAAGGGAAGCCAATGAAAGGAAGGGATATGACTAATACAGGTGGATTGGGGACTGTAAACGATAGCTCGAGGAGCACGTCAGCGTCGCATACTTGTAACTTCGTGGGAGAGCCATGCTTCAGCACGTATGGGCCGGCTCGACGCAGTGATACCACGGCCTCACAGAAAACCGGTAATGAAGCAATGCTTGCATTGCTTTTCGCCGAGTGAGTGAGGTGATCCTAACCTAACCCTTCCCTCCCCCCTCTCCCCCTCTTCCACCCTTCCCCTAAACCTTAGTCTTGCAACACATTTGTGACTCTTGCAGGTGCCCATGGGCGGCGGTAGTCATTTACGATCAGGTGACCCGTCTGCTCGTTTGCCCCCTATACCATAAAAAAAATGAGAGACTCCTTGTGTCGTATCTTCGTCATACTGCTTTCAGGACGCTTGGAAAATAGGAGTAGTTTAACCGACGAAAAAATGAGGAGGTTCTCAAGTCCCGTCTTAATTTCCCGTATATATTTTTTTTAATTATGTAAGAACTTTTCACATTATTTAATAAATCAAAACTGACGGGAAATAAATCAAAACTACACATTTGTAGAAAATATATATAAGTATATATATTTTCTTATCTTTATCACTTAAGATAATAGTAGTTTATCGTTTTAGGTCACTACGATTGATACAATATTTAATAGATTGTTTATAAAATATAGTTATTTTTCGAAAACAATAATTTCCTTCACTTTCTCGGCGTAGGTGCACATTTCTAAACAGTGATTCTCTCTCTTCTCCTTCTCCCACCTTAAAGGCCGGCAACGGACTCTTGAGTTGCGGGTGCCTATGGGTGGCGGTAGTCATTAGGTGACCCGTCTGCTCGTTTGCTCCCTATATCTTAAAAAAAAATAAAAGATGTGACTAGCCTTGGCCCGCGGCTTCGTTGGCGGTTTTCCATCCCCTGTGAACAGTACTTTTTTCTGGATGAAAGGTCTATATATGTCCTTCTCTGTATCCCTGGCAACGTGTATGCATTTCATTATGAGGACCCATCCATAAATTACGTCACATGTTCACTTAACATGTGACGTAATTTATGGGATTGTGTGACAAAGGGTTGGGGGGTCATAAGCTTCGTGACGTCACATTTCAAAATCTAAAGTTGTCTGTAAACGAAAGACTAGACAGGTAAGTGCAATTCTATTTAAAAAAATATTAGAACTGCTCTTTTCAGCTCTAGATGTAAAATTTTAATATGACGTCACACCAGGGAGGGGTCACACATATGTGACCCCCTGTAACAAGGACGAGGAGGGTTCAAAAATCATAAAATTCGTGTGATGTAATTAATGGATGGCGCCTGATCAGATGAATGGTACGGCAGTGCATAAAATGATGATGTACATTAGATTAATTTTCAATTTGTCATTATAGGTTAATTTTTGAGTTCAATTTGTCATTTTCAAAATAAAATTTCTATATTAAACTAGCAACCCCCCCTTCCCCCGGGTTCGCATGGATAGCAAAGCTGATATTTTTTTTTGACATGTTCAAGAATCATAGTCATATTTTAGCCTATTTACACAAAACATTAATGAATTAACTTAAACCTTCCCTACGAACCACTCCGTCTGTTGGTGAAAGCCGTATGAAAATCCGTTCTGTAGTTATTGAGTTTATCGCGAACAGACAGACGCGGGTGTGGACTTTTTTTATATTATGTACGTGTTTGGCGTTATACGTTAGTCATGAGGTTTTATTTACGACCCTCAATCATTATTACTCCTTTCTATAACACCTGTATAAGTGCTTCATATTCTAGTTTCAACACTGTGGTTAAAGCACCCAATCACTTTTTTTCTAACAGGATCACAACTGGTTGGAGTTTCTTTACTAAAACTTATAATATTATTTATAAAGTTATAAGATAAGCGTGACCAGGACAATAAAAAACCTGGTATAGAGGCGCCTCAATTGCGTGTCTTTACCGCAACACTATAGTCACACCCATGTGAATTGGCGACACACGTTAAACTTATAACACCCCTCCTTTTGTGCGTCGGGGGGTTCAAAATTAGGATGGGTAATGAATTATGAATTAATACTATGGTAAATAATGGAAATTTAAACATTTTGGACTTACTCAACGTAGCTTTATTTTTTATAAACTTACATATGTACAAGTATATAATGTGTCAAAATAATAAATCAAGGAAATAAAACTATCATAGCTAATAAATATGATGTTTAATATAAATTATCAAAATTAGAACACACAATTAGACAAAATAAAAATTTTCAACTTCGTTTGACATTTTCATCTTCGGCATTTCTACAATTCACCAATGGTTCGATTCCAAATACCTCAGACTAGTTGCCACTGTTACTTAAAGAATCACTTTCACCGCCACCAACGTTCATATTTTTTACGGTTTCCGTTTCAACCGTAAGCTCTACTTCTGTAATCATCTTCCATTTTGTGATGTATTGTGCTCGCAGCAAATACATTACTGATCACTTTTATCACGACTATTGCAGGTTCTTGGCATTTTACATAACAATCTCAAAAACTCAAAAATACACCACTCTTACATTTCGACAGCAATAAACAATAGACAATGTAAATGACATTTTAATATGACTCGTGCCATTAAAAGAAATTAGTTCTATCAGTTTTTTGCAACATGGCGAGTTATTTTATTTTCATAGTCAGGCTTGTACAGTACGCTTTTGGTTACCCGAGGTTTTGGCCGGTCACGCGTGGACCACGAACGGTGCAATTCGGTCGGTCGAGTAACCAAAAAAAAAGATGTTGCACCTTATAAATATTATTGCTATTAAGTCACGATTTACACATTTAATATCTATAAAAGTCGCTAAGGTTTAAATACAAACATTACTATAAGGCATATTGTGACCTATGGTTGACATAAATAACTTAACAGTCCTCACAGGGATTTCCTTTCTAGGGTACACCTGAGACCCCGACATTAGGACCCCGTGACGGAACACCGTGCGGTCTTAGTCGGTTCGAGTCCGTCATAATACCTTACCGTTAGCCCCGGTGAGGTGATGACCCGTGGGGGTTTCCAAACGTAAAAAAAAAGTGTTAGAGTTAAGTTCACTTTGATTTTCAAGTTTGTTATAACATTTGTATTATTTAACCAAACATTAAAATTAAATGATTTGACAATAGCAAAGTATGATGTCACAAATGCAAATGCTCTACTGAGCGTATCTTTTGATGTTTAACTACGAGAAACTGATAAGTCATCGGGATAGGCCTATGATCAGCATTGAACGTAGACCAATACCGCAGTATTGGTGATAATGATTGACAGAATACCACGGCATTTTTTGGTTTTCATGTTATATTTGTACGCGGTTGCGTTTAAGGACATTATGTCGTTACATTATTTAAACGCAATATAGTCATTACATGGTCCATCTAGCCCCACTGTATGTCTGTTTTTGGAACTTGGCACTGAGTTATTATTACTAGCGTATAGAGTAGATACCGCGAAGAAAAAGTTTGTAACGCGAACTGCGGTCCCTGCACCGCAGTGCAAACAAATCTTTGTAGCAGTTCGTTGGGCAACACGCGTAAACGCCATGAAAATCACAGCGCTTAGGACCTTACGCTCGCGAGAAAACTACAACTTAAAAACGATCGAGCGCTGCTTGTTAATACTGTAGGATTTGACTATAAATTATTCTTATAGCGCTGCAGCGCTTTTTAGTTTTAATTCAAATAAAACGGAACATGTATTTTGTTCTGAGTGGCTTCTCTTGTATCTCGATGGAACTTGGTGGTGTGGAAGTAAAATAGTTTTTATTATGTCCGTTTCCCTTTGCAGGCAAGGTCAGTTATCATCGAATCGCGGCAACTACCTCCTGATCAAGTTAATTGAGCACCGTCATCCAGACATCATAGAGAAGCCTCACGTCAAGGAAACTCTTATTAAACTTGTGGCTCTACAGGACCTTCAGCGGGTCGACCAAGACAGTTCGTTGGTGCCACTGGTGAGAAGCAGTCCAAATGACACGATTGTAACATTTTAAAAATTAAATTGAATAATTTATGGAACACAAACGCCTATTCCAATTATCAACAATAAAAATTCGCATAAGTCTCTCAAATGTAACATTTTAAAATACTGCGAAAATTTTGCTAGTATTATTTAAACCTTATTCTCAAAAACAAAAGGTGTGATGTCATACCTTATTATTTCATACAAAATTTGACCGAATCTACAGTTTTGACGTTCAGTAAAAAGATGCTATTTTGACCACCTACCTTATTCTTCCGTTTTCAGATTTCAAAGTATACACGAGATTTGAGGTCGTCTCACTGCACACCCCTCCCTGAGGATCATTTCATCTCTATAATGGACTCCATTGATGGAGAAGACCGCTAAAATAACCACGCTTTTCATAAAACAACCTTTAATAGTAACTTACCTTTATACTCAGAGCTTCTCTGGTGATATTGATAGTGTATTTTTTGAACCTGTTTAATGATAGATATATTTCAAACTAAAAATGGTTACAATTTTTTAAAGCCTGTTCAGAAAAGTACATATTATTTATACCTTATTGTATAACGGGTCAGATATAAAATAGTGCTTTCAGAAGAGCTGATTTGATTCGAAAATGATTTGATGTAGTTAAAGCTCCATAATTTAAAATAGCTAGTATCTAGCTTAATAGAAAAAAAAAACAGATTTAGCTTATTTAAATTTAGATAAAAAAATATTGGAAAGGTGTCTAAAATTATTTTACGTACATGTAAACCACTATTTACAAACATATTTTTTTACATTTCTGAACCGGCTACATGTAGGCTTAGACGTGGGTATATCGCTTAGACGGTTTAAAGGGTAGTTGTAAATTATAAAATTGAAAGAAAAAAAAAATTATGTGACATTAAATTTCACAGGCGACTCGTACCGTGTTTTGCCCATTGCAAAGAAAATAGACAATTTCCCTTCAGAGATACCATTCATAATCTCCACAATCGATGATTCTCCGAGTAGGTGTGCATATGATTGACGGGCACACTAAACGTTGATATTTTTATACCACGTCGGTGGTAAACAAGCCTGATGGTAAAAGGTTGCACAGTAACCTATGGACGCTTGCAACTTTAGTAGACTCGCATGCGCGTTGCCGATCGCGCGAATGAAAATCGTTTTTCATGTATTTAGCTAGTACGCCACCCGCGTCTTCAAAAAATACTCACTAATATAAAACACTTCATTTTGGAAAAAGTTTTTAAAGAAATGGCATTTTGGAATTTTAATCAAATCAAATCAAATTCTTTATTTCCAAATAGGCCTTATAATTAAATTTATAAAAGTGGTTACACAAACGTACATTATTAATTAAAAATATGGTGTCTTCACTAAAATTATGTTCATTTTAGGCTATTCTCAGCGATGTAGTTCCGTACCTTCTGAACTAGTAGAGACTGTATCTCAGGAGGTAACTGGTCATCAGTGCTAATAATATCCTAAATTACAAATTTCATAAATGTGTGTGTTTTGTAAATTGGTCCACTATTAGATACTGAAACAGCAAAAAAAAGTAAACGCAGCAACGCAAAAAAACTAAGTCGGTTTCTGGGTCTAAGGAAACATAGCTGTTCCTAGCTTTCGTTCCTTTCTTACCTGACTTCATATACCAGAAAATATCAGTTTTGGATTTTTAAAAAATTTAAAGAATACCTACCCAACAGAAACCGTCCGTCAAGAAAAAAATATTTAATTAAAACCAGAATAATTCAACCTTATATCTCTAGTAACAACCATTAACTTTCGCATAAAGTTGCGAAAGCCTTTAGGCCCTTAATCCGGCCCTGTCGCTGACGTATCCTACCTATAAACTATCTCCCTGACAAATTGCAGGTCCTTACTTGCAATGACCCATTGAAACTTGCGAGATCCTTCAATCAATCAGCCTATGATAGTCCACTGCTCTACATAGGCCTCTCCCAATGTGCGCCACAGCACCCGGTCCTCCGCGAGACCCTTAACTCTCTTTAATCCGACCCTATCGTAAAATTTATTCTTAGTTAACGCGTCCTACCTATAAATTATCACCCTATCAAATTTGAGGCATTTAGTAGAAAAAAGCGTGTTAAAAACCAAGGACTTCCATATAAACTTGCGAGAGCCTTAGCCATATTTAATTCTGCCCCGAAGTAAATTCATTCTAAGCTGACGCTGATGATTTTAGGTCTCTCACTCTCTCGCACAAAAAAAAAACCACTCGTATAACCTTCAAAAGGCTTCTAATCGGGCGTGTTTTACCTTTAAACTACTTCTCTGCCAAACTCCAGGCTTCTAGTACAAAAAACGAGGGATTTTGATATAAATTTGCGAGAGCCCTTAGACCTTACAAAATAATAAAAACACTTTTCTAAACTGACGTGTCGTATCTATGAGCTACCTTCTAGCTAAAATTCATATTCATAGGTCAATTAGTTTTCCAGATTTCGAGAAAATTGATTTTTCAACCATGACAATTGTTTTGTAGAAACTATTTTGGCATGGTCAAACCTTTCCTTTAATTGTTGGGTATAATTGTATTTTTTTCAGTTCAGTTCATGATGATTAAAGTTCATAAAAACACTCTAAGCGATATGTCTATATATGTATTTAAATTTTGACTGGCCTGTTGGTCTAGTGGTTAGTGACCCTGACTGCTAAGCCAGAGGTCGTGGGTTCGATTTCCACCCAGGACAAATAATTGTGTGATGAGCACGATAATTTGTTCTGTGTCTGGGTGTAATTTATCTATAATATGTATGTATTTAGAAATATATAAGTATGTTTATCAGCAGTCGGGTTACCATAGTACAGGCTCTGCCTAGTTTGGGATCAGACGGCCGTGTGTGAGATGTGTGGAGTTATTATTATTATATATATTATTATTGTTAAATTATTAATTTCCATACAGTACATATTTAATATAAAATATCACATAATGTTACATGTCGAAGTAAGTATTTGCTTTCATTGCGATTGATGTTGTACGTACATAGTGTAAGTACATATTTTAATCTAATAGTTTTTATATGTGAAAGCAATTTCTTTGAGTCTTCGTGTTACATATTATATCATATTAGCCATAACGGTAAAGGTAAAATTACAAGAACCCTAAGTGTATTTTTATTATACACTAGCAACCCGCCCCGGCTTCGCATCGGTATCAGAGACATCTTCAACAATCATCATCATATTTCAATCAATTTACACAAAATCTTAACAAATTATACACCTAAACCTTCTTCATAAATCGCTCTATCTATTGGTGAAAACCGCATGAAAATCCGTTCAGTAGTTTTTCAGTTTATCGCGAGCTGACCGACAGACGCGGCGGGGGACTTTGTTTTATAATATTTAGTGATAGTGTGTATACCATCCGCACATTATTAGACCCTTGAAATGTGCACGGTTCTCACTATGAATGTAGACCAGTAGGATCCGCGACTATATACCTAATACTTTTCCCTAATTTATTTATCAAAGTTCCTTTTCACATAAGTAGCACACAGCTTTTGGCTTTCTTTTTCCAATGACACCGTATTTGGGAACGAAAAGATATAAATTTTAATTCCGAACAATTTGAAAAAAAACTATTTGCAACTCTATCTAAATCTTCATACAGAATGTCACAGTAATTATAAACTTGTATAGTGTATTTGCAGTTAATCTTTGTCTTCAGAACTATTGGGTGAAGGAATTAATTATTTGGTTTCCTTTTTTTTTTTTGCAATGTTTTTGTTGTAAATGTTTAAAAGGCGTTTAAGGACGTGTCAGATAATCCTTCACATCGCCCTTCAAAGAATCTTTAATGTCGCCCTCCACATTCTCCAAGGCAATGATGACGGACGGCCGCACTCAATCAACTTTGAATAACGCCTTGTAGCCGCCATTATATGCTACCATCCTCCTCAAAGTTTAGCTGAAGCTCCCGACTATAGATATTCGCATCTCCAAGTAGTCACTCCTCGCATTTTACATATGCAGGGCCTATATAAGCTCTATTTACTGTTTAACTTTAGTCTAGGATACAAGAAATTTTATGTCTAATACAGTAATATCGACGTTTATATATGATGTGCAGTTTAATTAATATATTAAGAGCATATACCTACCAAGCATATTTATAATTTATATAAAGAGAATTATGTGTTTGTGTTAGTCTTGGTTTTAAATTATATATTCGCGTAAAATGCATTTAATGTGTTTAAATAATTTATGAACGGTATTTGGGTATTTATTTGTGAAATAGAATTAAGAATAAAGGAATTTTACCATTTCTTGCAACATTTTTTTACCCTCTGTTATTAGAACATACAATCCTAACACCCAGGCATCAGATGCACCTACATATTAAGAACATTACCAGTAGGCGATGATGCGGAGGAATTCTTTGACTCACGCATGTAAATAATCTTGAGTGCAATTAGAATGTTTAGTTTATGAAATGTATATGTTATTGTTAATATAATCATATTTTCGAATTAATTTGATTTGTTATAAAAATAAAATTCTGAAACAATATGGGGATTGCTTTATATGTCACCATAGTGTATTGTATACATTTTAAGAGGAATTCTGTTTATCATGGGGTAAAATGGTTTTGCTTATCAGCCATTATGTTTTCTTACTAATTTATTCGTAATTTTTAATTCATGACAATGTGGTAGTATCTTATTTCGAAGATAGAAGTCGAAGTCAGACATATTTTTTTTCTGTTGAAAAAATTTTACTTTTTTAAATTTACATCGGCCATGCAGCATAAGCGTACGTACACCCTGTGTTCACGTAATGCCACCTGAACTTTGTGTCTTGACAAAACAAAAAAGGACGACGATCTCCACCAGTCAGTCTATTTAGTTTTTTATAGCTATACCACGACCGAGAAAGCTTAGGCACCGTTGAAGAGAAATGCGACATGATTTCACAAATACTAAAAAGGATCAGGCCAAGTGCTGAATTTTACTTAACCCTGTCAAGGGGGTTCAAAAAATCACCCTCATTGCGAAGATGCGAGCAGTTTAGGGCGTCGGCGTCGGCGTCGGCCACATCTCAAATTGAAACACGTTGGCGTTTTCCGCACATGAAAATTATTTCTCGCTTATTATGACAGATTTTTTCTATCCATCGAGGGATTTTTCCACATTAGAAAAAGAATTCTAATTGCACCTTAAGCAGTAGGTAATGAAATAAGTTTAAATACAAATATTTTCAGTATTATTGAAATATAACTAGGGTTTGCAAACCTTCCATCACATTCAGTTCATAACAATAAAGAAAATAACAGTTCAGATTAACAGAGATTCAAATACAAATAACAAAGTGACAATGAAATGGTTTAAAAAAAACTTTCATTTATGTAAATGCTCACAAAGAATAATCTTTCAATCATATATTATATTTACATAGTGCGTAATAATTATGTGCTCGATTATACCAGCGCGCAATTGATGTCGACGAGTGTTAAAAGTTTCGAGCCCACTATTTTTATAATCAGTGGTATTTTAGATTATATAGGTACCTATCATCAGGAAGGGTTTCAGTTACTTGCGTAGTGTTTATTTCTAGTGCATCATAAAATGTTCTCTTAATAATTAATAATGATTTTCTCTTGAAGGTGAGGCTCGGCCATCATCACCGACTTTATTAAGTGACTATGTGAGACACTGGTGCCGATTCTATTGTAGACTCGACTAAACTAAAACCTGACTTAATTTCTTCATATGAAATCAACAACAAGGTCTATTTGTTACTGGCATCTATTTCTCAGCTCCACTAAATTTCACTAAAACCTGTCAACGTATATTCAACTTTATTTCCACGCAGCGAGAGTCCCCATTTATTTAAATACTGTATAAAAACTTGTTCAAAACAAACTAAGATGACGTTATTTTAATCGACACCTACGAAGACGCTTACTAAAAACATTTAATGGATTCAATGGATAGCTGTTCTCGCTACGTGGTATTAAATAAATATTTATTTCAGCGTATCAGACTTTAGTCGACAAATAAATTGCTTATTTCGATAGCGACATATGTTACCTACTTGTTTCCATTTGAAATAAGACCTTGTTTCAAAGTATACAAGGTTTACATCTTATATGAAGAAAATTTAGTGAATTTTAATTTAGCGAGTGAAGTAACAGAATTAGAGCCACTGACCTCTATTAAGCAAGTGTATTATAGAGGTCAGTGATGTGAGACAATTTCGGAAAAGATAGTTATGATGATGAAGACGATAATAATGCGAAAAAAGGTGACTAGACAAACTAAAAGTGTCGTCACAGGACATTCACAAATTTATATAAACGGAATACTTTTGATTCTAATTAGTATAAATGTGACGTATCACAAATACCACACTTAAATTAAAAAAAACAGGGTACCTAGTGATCATAAAGCGTTTGCTCAACTGCTCGCTTACGAATTGGATCTTGTGCCTTTTGAAAAAAGGCCTGTGACGGACGTAGATATTAAATAATAAATCTTGTGAAGAAAGTAGGTACGTCACCAAAAGGATGACATAAGTTTATCCAGTTATGAAGACTAGTTCTTATTTATCGATTTTCTACTATTAAATGAGATTATTGGTTTTACCTTTGAATGCTATATAAATAATAGATTACTGTACATATTAGATGTGTAACTCGGGACTTAATCGCGATGATATTTAAAAAGTATGTACAATACCACTTGGTTACCCGACGTTTCGATCGACTTGCACTGATCATGGTCACGAGTGGACTGATGAGAGCTCAGCGACGCCTCCGTGAAGTGCGCGTTTCAGCAACTACCCGTACTTGGTCTTCACTATTTTTATTTTTATTCATACTGTCGGTACTTCGACATACTCTACACTTACAACGTCCACTGAATGATGTCGAGGGTGTACTCATTGACGATAGCATTTGCGGATGACGGGATTCCAAGATGTTGATAAGCGGTACCCATCTTCTTTGTTGAATTTTTTATGCTTTTTTTAATTCAACTGCTTCCCGTACTATTCTGGAGAAATAGTGACGGTTCGGTTGAAAGGACCTGTGGTTGGTGTAATTCAAACCAGTGGTTTAGACCTGACTCCAGGAAATGCTCCGCGATCGCTGACTTGTTAATTTGGCAGTTTTTTACAGCTGTGATTGTGTTCTTTGACCCGTTCTGCTGTCGTTCGTTTGGTCTGTCCGATGTATGAACTACCACTTAGACTATTGCAGTTTTAAATAATAGAGAAAAAAAAAAAACTACTTTTTTATTTTTGTCGGTCATTTGCCGTCGGTGGCGTCGTGGGCACGTTTTCGTTTGTCGGAAATAGCGTGGCGTTTAAAATCAAAATCATTTAAGTATTTCAATTAATTTATTTTAATTAGGTATTTTTGAATCGTCAGAATTTAAAAGGTTAATTCCATAAAAATAATTAAATAACTAAAATATGGAAATCTCTAATATTTTTTTATTTTCAGTAACTAAAATAATTAATATTTCATCAAAATGTTGTCAATGGTGATAACTTCTGAAAAACGCTGTTCGGACTTCGGCGTTTTCAGCACCCTAGTAGAGTTTTGTATTTTTTCTAAAACCATCATTTACAGAAACTTGAGACTAATATAAATAAAAAGTATACCCATTTAAAATAGAACTGGCCATGTTATGGCCAAAGTATCATTTACATTACATGTCATGCGCCTATAAATGACAATTTAAATAATATCAAAGTGCGTGCACCGCAACGAATGGGTTAATCCTGTTTTGTTGCTTTAAAAGCAAGAATGTTTTTTTTAACTGTTTGTAATAAAATACTATTCTAAATAGCCTTTGACTCAAAGTGTAGGGGTAAAAGAATGATGTTGCCGTTCATGGATTAAAGAAAATAGCTTTGGTTCTGTTTCTATGCCTCTGAGTTTGACAGCTACCAGTGACACATACGTTCTATTAGTCAGATTAATGTAGAAAATTCTAAAATTTCCTCGAAGTCTAGGATATTTCTGCATTAGTTTGATAATTTCTATGAAGTAAATAAAAAGGTCCAAATTCTAGTTACCAACAAAAATATTATTTGTGAAGGTATTTTATTCTCGTAAGTATTTTTTATTGTTTGATTGTATTTATTTTTAAATTCTTACGATATCAGAATGTAATAAACAATACCATCTATATTACTCGCTTTTTTTAAAATAAGACTTAATTAGTGCTTGAAAAATATATATTTCATTTATGTTATGCAATTTAGAGCAATATATAACCTTGAAAGCACGAGTGCTGGCGCCCACACATTAAACTTCCTCGTTTACATTCCCACACAATACATTTAAGATTAAGCTTTCTAATAATTATCAATTTAAGAAGCGTGAGTTGCAACATTATTATTAATGTGTAGTTATAGGAACATATCGGCGACTACAGAGTAACAGTTTAGTCTTTACTACATGCAGACACAATAGTAGTAGCTTTTACTGTGTGCTTTCATCCATCAACCAAGATTTAGTATGAAAAATATTTTCTGAACGCATTTTAAGTTTAAAATACCATCGAAAGTATTGTCCGTGGTATTATGTTTTAATTAAACTGCATGTTGCTTTAGAGTAGACTCAGTACATATCCTATACTATGCTGTCACTATAGTTTTCTAAGCTTTACTTTGTTCACCATAAAAGACATAACTTAAGAAGCTTGCGATTGCATACTACTTTTAGAACAACAATGTTAAACAAAGTACACAATTTATAAAAGAACTAGCCATTCTTTGTAGTAACTCTCATATTTATAGTCACTGCCCTGCCTCTAAGGGCCAGTTTAATTGCGATGAATTTGTTTCCGTTAACCAACATGTTCGAGGTGTCGGCGCTTCAACCACTTGTGCCTATCTGGAAACCATGTACTTACAGCTAAATATATTCTATTTTTTGACAATTATGCTTTACCATGCTGTGGCCGCAGCAAAACTTTCCTCTTGTCATAAATGCATCAAATGTTTCTCAAATCCAACTGGCTGCTTCAAAGATTAGTGAGATAGTTTTATATTAGTATATTTATTGTTAATATATCAAGGTTTACATTTTTCATTACGTAAATGTATGTTTTTAAATACCATTACATACCATTGCGATCTATTTCTATATATATATCAAGCAAAGATAAACCAGAATTTTATTTTATTACTAGCTGTGCCCCGCGGTTTCACCCGCGTAACTCAGATGCCATGGGAATATCGGGATAAAAGTAGCCTATGTGTTAATCCAGGTCTCCAGCTATCTACATACGAAGTATCATCGCAACCGGTTCAGTAGTTTTTGCGTGAAAGAGTAACAAACATCCAAACCTCACAACTTTAAATTTTTTTTCACATTCACCATCTTCACTACATATTATAAAATATACAACAAAGTCCCCCGCTGCGTTTGTCTGTCTGTCTCTCTGTTTGCGATAAACTAAAAAAATACTGAACGGAATTTAATGCGGTTTTCACTAATAGGCAGTGATTCATGAGGAAGGTTTATTTGTATAATTTGTACCCGTGCGAAGCCGGGGCGGGTTGCTAGTGTTATATAAATGTATGTATACAGAGCCTTTTAACAAATCGCTAGTGTCTTGAAAATTCCCATTACGGACACAACCATCAACAACGTCTGCCCACACGCGTCTGCCTGCTCGCGTTCGGGACTCGGGTGGCTCACGTCACGTGGCGATGAGCGATGTCCCCCCCCCCCCTCCACCTCACTGCACAATTTTATATTAATTTTGTATCGTCACGTCGTACCTTTATAAATATTTGATCAAATTACGTACTTTAAAAGGCAAAGTTTATCTACTTTGAATATCAGAGGCGATAAAAGTATTTATTTTGATTAAAATCAATTTGTTACTTCTAAATGTGAATTGGAAATAAAAAATCAAATTTTATTTTATTTATGGTTCACTATTTTGGTAATAATGGCTTACACATAAAAGATAGATATATACTGTCGCGGACTTTAGACTTTGTAGAACTATTTAGGAGAAACAATCCCACCATACATTGTATTCGTGTAACACTTACAGTTTCCGCTCCGCACGCCAGAATAGCTCGCAGATGACAGATTTTTTCCGACTTACTTAACACTTATCGTTATATATTGACCAATATACACAATATCTTCATAAATTATAGCCTATGTGTTATTCTGATATATAAGCTATATTATTGTAAAGTTTCATTAAAAGCCATACAGTACTTTTTGCGTTAAAGAGTAACAAACATCTATACATCCTCACAAACTTTCACATTTATAATATTAGTAGGAAGTAGGATTAGTAGAATTCTCGAAAAACATAAGAATGTTTGGTAGAACATTTACTTTCTTTTTGCAAAAACGAAATCAGTGATATTTGTCCTATTTTGTTGTATGCAGCTGACTATAAATGCTTGTTTTTTTATATTTAGTTGCTGCATTAATTTCCTGGCAATTTATTTGTACAATACTAGCCTTTTCCTGTACTTTCACTTACGTTTATGGTCACCAGTTTGATGAATACTGCAATACAAAAAAAATATTAAAATCCGACTAGTAGTTTAATTAGCGCATATTTAAACAAAGAAACAACCAAATAAAAACTTCAGTTTTATTACATTTAATTATTTAATCAAAAAGTTTAAGCTTGCTTGTACTTTCACCTTGAGTTGAATCACTTATTACATTTTCGAAGAACTTTAAACATAATTATAGTCAGTCTTAATAAACATTACCAAATAGACACAAAAGATTTTTGAAAATGACGCAAAAGTAAAAGTATGCTGTAAGTTATTACACTTATTACTTTGTCTATCTTTAGACCAGCCAGTTATGTGTGGGTGCCATTACATTATGAAGATTCAAGAAACATTTTTTGTTGTGAAACAGAACGCAAACTTCTATGTTCTAATTATTGTTTGTCAGTAGTCTCAAAAGTTTCTATTCAAACACATTGTTATATTAGGTATTGCATCAAAATTTTATAAAAACATAAACAGTTAGGGAGGGATTTTAAACCACTGGATCTCAAATTTATAGTATTCAAAATTTAGTTTTAGTGATTAGTGAGGGTTTATCCATCTAGTTCTACTATAAGTACTATGATATAACAAAATGAACAAAAAAATCCAGACAGTTCTACGCCCACAGCAATAGAATAAAATGGACAAAAAAATCGAAACAGTACTGCTGGTCACCGTGATATAAATTCACAAAAAATATCCAGACTGCTCACCAGGATAGAACATAATGGATAAAAACATCCAGAGAGTTCAACTGCTCTCTGCGATAGAACAGAATGGACAAACAACATCCAGTCACTTCAAATTTTTTTTTGTATTGTAAATAAAGAGTTTTTAGTAACGCTAGACTGCTGTACATACCTCACTTTATTTTTGTGTTTATATTTCAATATCTTTAATTAGTAGAAGAAATATGTACAAGTAGTGAAAAAATATATAATTTTAGCATAAAAATTGTATGTTAGAAGTTTAATTTTGTTCGCAATAGTTTTTTTTAACTACATTCGTGGCAAACCTACGGCATACAGTCCGCCTGATGGTTCCGTAGTCTATGAACGCTTGCAATTCCAGGGGACTCTCGCTCTATGAAGCACTGAGTTTTTTGGATGCCAGCTTGGTCTTACCATCTATGTGACATCGATACTGGAAGTGTCAACACTGAGGATCCCAATACCCTCTGAGATGATATGAGATGACCTCAACCAGAAAAAAATACTAGTCTCTAATAGACAATCAATTATGTCAAAGTGATGTTTAAATAATATGTAGTATTAAGTATTGTATTAATTAAAATCATAAAAAATGGACGATAATCCAGAACTCCCCAGCGACTACAACGAGAAACCTACACTAATTAAGAGAGGGCGAAGTTCTGTAATCTTACATTGCGGCAATCAATATTACAGAAATCGCGAATGTAGAGACAAAACAGCTATTTGGCGATGCTCATTCAAAGAATCTGGCAAATATATTTGCAGTGGTTCCGTGACCCTAAAAGTAAGTTTATTTGTCTTTGCAGTAACCTTAATAAACACTGAAGCAGAAATATTACAATATCTTTTATCTCAGACCTTTTATGTCGGATTAATAATAAATGTTGTCTTTAGTCAATACATTAAATTTCTTTTTTTATAGGATCACGAAATTATTAAATAAAACACACAATAAATGTTCACAAAACTATTCTAGAAATGAAATTGCCTTAAAAATGGTTGCATGCAAGGATAGAGTAACCAGCGATTTTACTGTATCGGTGCCAAATATTTATAAGGATGCAAAAAGGGAAAAGAAATCTTATGGCTATCATTTACTTACGAAATTTCCTGATTATAAAAATGTTAAAAGTGCTTTATATAATAAACGCAACGAAGCCGCATCAGTTTTAAAATTACAGTGTGATCAGCCTGTAGATGTTATGGTACCAAGCCAATAGTCGTCGATACTTTTGGGCGACTATTTTTATGAGGGGCGTAGGATTATTGTTTTTTGTTCATCAGACATGAAAACAAAATTAAAGGAGGTAACACATTTTTTCTGCGACGTGACGTTTAAAAGTTGCCCAAAACCATTCACACAAAGTTATTTAATACATGGTGATTTTTCAAGCACGGACAGGCAAACAAACATTGTACCGATGATATACGCCTTAATGACAGATATGTCTACTCAGTCATACAAAATTTTGTTCAAATAATTTTATCACATGTCTCAACTTGGGAACCTAAAAAGTTCATGATGGTTTTTGAGGAAGCATCTAGAAAGGCGGCTGAGGAAGTTTTTCCGAATGCTATTATTAAGGGATGCCATCAGCACTTTTTAGACGCCGTATGTATAAAAGCCAAAAAAATTGGCTTAACAAATAAAAAAGACAAATGGCCTAAAAAAAATTGTAGGCCTTTGCACAGCATTACCGCTGATGCCACCCATACATATTAGGGATGGATGGCAATATATTAAAAGTAAAGCTAACCGAGTGCAGTCCCTAATGAAAAACTCCAAAATTAACCGCTTCGTCAAATATTTTGAGGGGTTGGCTCAAGAGTGAAGCTATTATAAATACGTGGTGTGTTTTTGGTGAGCGACACCGCACCACTAATAATCTTGAAGGATGGCACATGAGCCTTAATCAATCCAGTAAAAAAAGGAAAAATATAACAGTAATGCAGTATTTAAAAGCAGTGCAGGACGATGCAGAGCTTGTTGCTATGAACGTGGGACAGTGGGAAAATGATAATACGCTAACTCAAAATAGTATCATCAACGACCGAAGATCAACGATGCACAAATTCAGTTGGTAAACGGCGATATCTCAATTTCGGAGTTCCTGGAAATTCTGCGCTAATCTATTTATTATTACGTGAAGAGAATTATTTTTTCGCATTTTTAGGCAAATTTCACGATCACAGGCCCTTGAAATTTCGAATACTAACACTTTATATATAGAAGAAAAATTTTTAAACAATATATCTTACAAATTTAAAAATAACGTGAAAACGACTACATCAATTTACACGCGTCCAATATACATGTTAACCTCACATTCAAGTTATACTGACCAACTAAATAAACCAAAAAATAGTTATACCTCACTACATCGTACTAATTCAAATTAGTATTAAACTATATCACAATTTCCTAGCTATTATTGCTCAAGCGGCGACGCCGCGATATGCCACTCGCGGCGAATCAAGACGAAAATTCGGGTACACGTTAACGTGTGAAATTTTGAAAATTAAAGTGATTTTTGTTCTCCAACTTTAAATTCGTACATATAATTCACTAAATGCGCCCCGTGGTTTCACTCGCATAAGTCCAGATGCCGTGAGCATATCGGATAAAAAGTAGCCTCCAGCTATCAACATATAAAGTTTCATATCAATCGGTTTAGTTATTTTTTGCGTGAAAAAGTAACAAATATCCATAGATCCTCAAAAACGGTCTCGTTTATAATATTAAGTAGGAGGAGGAAGGAGCATATTTATTACTTATCATTTTTGTTCTGTTTTTTTTTGTCTTAGTAACCGTATCCGACAGTCGTAGAACAGTTGAACTGTCTGGATATTTTTTGTCTATTCTGTTCTATCGCAGTGAGCAGTAGAAGAGTCTGGATGTTTTTTGTACATTCTGTTCAATCGCGTAGAGCAGTAGAACTGTCTGGATGTTTTTTGTCCATTCTGTTCGATCGCGGAGAGCAGTTGAACTGTCTGGATGTTTTTTGTCCATTCTGTACTATCGCGGAGAGCAGTTGAACTGTCTGGATGTTTTTTGTCCATTCTGTTCGATCGCGGAGAGCAGTTGAACTGTCTGGATGTTTTTTGTTCATTCTGTTCTATTCCGGTGAGCAGTAGAACTGTCTGGATATTTTTTGTCCATTTTTTTCTATTGCGGTGACCAGTAGAACTGTTTGGATTTTTTGTCCATTTTGTTCTATCGCGGTGGGCAGTAGGTCTGTTTTGTTTTTTGTCTATTTTGTTCTATCGTAGAACTTATAATAGAACTAGCAATCCGCCCCGGCTTCGCACGGGTACCAGAGAAATCTTCAACAATCATCAACATATTTCAATAAATTTACACAAAATCTTATCAAAGTATACACCTTAACCTTCCTCATGAACCACTCTGTCGATTAGTAAAAACCGCATGGAAATCCGTTTAGTAGTTTTTCAGTTTATCGCGAACAGACAGATAGACAGAGGCGGCGGGGGACTTTGATTTATAATATGTAGTGACTAGATGGATTAACCCATTAGTGAGAGCTCATAATAATTCAATGGAAATGAGCTCAGTATAAACCAAATAAAATATAATGATTATATATATTGGGTGCCATTTGCATGCAATCATTTGTTATAATTATCTGTAAGTATTATTTAACAAGCAAATTTTTAAACTTAGCTTTACAGAGCATGATCACAACCTCACAAACTGAATTCATTCTTAGGATTATTAAAACTCAGTCTAACTTGCTTATAATAAATGTATTTATGTAAGTATTATATGTGTATAACATGACTAAACAAAAGTTTCAGGGAATGTCGCACATTAACGACTTATTAGGCGTGTTGAGGGGCCTACGTCTTGTGGTGGAGGCAGGGGTCAAAGCACAACAAGAAGTCACCAGCCTAATATGGCATAACTCAAGCATGAAGGCTCTTGTGCAAAGCTGTCCTAATACTAATCCACTTGCTTTCAACCCCAATCCAACTTCAGCCAAAGAGTTTATGGAGAGAGCGTTAGTTGTCGCACATGGGTTCAGACAGTATGCATTAATGCAAATCCCTAATTTAAACACTACTGTAGAGAAGCCACAAATGGATCAACAACTGCAGGAAGAGCTTGAAGAGCTGAACAGAGAATTCAACAAAACATTCGAGACCTTTAACACATCTATAACTAAAAAGGATAGTAGTATTGTGGAGGCCGACCTTGTGTCGCCATTGGAAGAGTTAAAGCTGCAAACTGAAATGGCAGCGAAGCCACGACCGAAACCTAAGACTGTAATTCCACCGGCACCTATGAGCAGTTCCACTCCACAAACTAGTACAGCACCTGTTCCAAAACCAGTTGCTAAGAAAAAGATAAGAATTGCTGTAAGTATCAGTTTGACTTTATTTTAATCTTAAAGATTAGTCTATTAGTAAGTCTGTAACTTGCTGTACAGCAACTACATTCAAAATATATCTACTATACATGATGTAATAATGTAGTAGGTATATAAATACGCTAAACTACTCATTCCATTACATCCAGCGATTGCATCATTTGTGTATGATGATCTCATAGATGCATGAGAAACTGTCAGTAGGTATCCGCCATACTGGGAGATGTTCATTTTCTATGCTAGTGTAATTTCGTATGAAATGTAATTACATCGAATAATCTCTAGTCAGGTTAGAGAACATAAAGTAAGCCAGGCATATTGAGATTTATATTGGGATGACGTCTTTGTGTGCCTGGACGTTGCCTATTTAGAACGTTATTATATAGGAGAGGATTCCCGGATATTTTTTTGGCGGCGCAAGGAAGGGGACCGCTGATGTCTTAACAACAGTCGTTCCCCGGAACCTCTCCTATTTATAGAGTATGGCAGTTTATTAAGGTTTTAGTTGCTTAGATTCCGACACCGACCTTTCGTGGGTTACACGTCGAAAGAAAAGTCAAATTTATATTAAATCCGTAGAATGAAGGTTTACGAAGAAAATTTATATGAAAACTAAACAAAAAGTTTTTAGTGATGTTTTGTATACAGCTAAGTTTATCAATAGGTACGCGACCTGCTCGATGATAAGGGTTATCAATAAACATTGGCAACACTGTTACTCGTGTGCTGCCAACCAATGGGACACTGGTGATTCTGTTTTCATTCTGTGGCAATTTCACGATTCCGAGGCTAACGGCGAAGTGGTTACGTCGGTATTGATCCTATTATTACCACACACTGTGTTCCGTCTGCGTCTTCTTAGGTTATAGCCGAGCCCTTCCTATTGGGGGCTAGCCCTCCCCGAGAAGCTTTGCTGATCCATTCAACCAAAATAATGATGGTGTTTGCAAAAGCAAAAAGCAGAAAGCAAAAGCATACTTTTAATGAATAGTTTTTAGACGAAGAATAGAGACGAGTTATTTTTATACAGCTTTTCATAATAAAGCAGACATAGGAATCACCTCCGTATCTGTTCGTGTATCTGTGTGAATGTACCCTTATTCCAAAACCACGGCTGAATATAATTTGCTTCCTTTGCAGCTAAGCGAGAACTCAAAGGCCCGCGTGGTGCCCTCCTCTCGCATCGGCCGCATGATATCGTTCGGGTCGTTAGCTGCAGGTCTAGGGGTGGGCACGGTGGCCCAATACGCAAGGAACACGATCCAGTCCGTGACGGGGAAAGTGGACGAGTCAGCAAATGCTTTCATGACGCCGGCCAACGCTGAGAGGATTGTAGATACGCTGTGTAAAGTTAGAGGTGAGTAGTGTTAAAAATAAGACTACACAGTTATGCCTTCAGTTCGTATTTACATTAAGCTGTTGATTTTTTTACAAAAATTTGTTTTAATTTATTTTGATCTATACATACTTTCGGGGTTCAGCTGTTAGGGGTAGCTGACCCGATGAGTTGGAGCGTGTGTACTTGCCCTTTGTCCGTGCCAGCTGGCTGATTAGGGGTCAGGGTACCTACTTAACCGGCCCAGCTGAAGTGATCAGCCTTCGCACCGTAGATAAGTGGGTAACTGGGGAGGCAGGAGAAGACTAGACCGGCTGAGCTCGTGATCCGTAGCTAGTTTTAAGTAAAACACCAGGGAAGGTTGGAATCGAACTTATATTTGATGAAGTACGTGCTAGTTATATTGGACTTTTGATCACACAAGTTGTATATATCGTATTCCGTACAATACATTCATTGACCAATCAGACGACTTACACTATATTTACAATGTCTCTATAAAAGCAGCCAATCACATTGCGTGATTTCTTACATGAGCGATCGCTGCCTGTGTGCGTGACTATAAATAAAATGCGTAGTACGGCGTTGGAAAAAAAAAAGGCCGAGTTATCGCACTCCCCAAACCCGGCAAGGACCTCAGAAGACCGGAGAACTACCGGCCCATCACTCTCCTCTCGACGACGTCCAAAGTGTTTGAGCGGCTGCTGCTGGTGAGGGTGCAAACCTACATCCAGCCGAGGCCGGAACAATTTGGTTTCCGCCGAGAGCACTCCACCACGCTGCAGCTAACTCGCGTACTGGACGAGATGGCCACGTAGATGAACAAAAGCGGGTACACGGTGACCGTGATGCTCGACATGGAGAAGGCGTTCGACAGGGTGTGGCATGATAGCCTCATTCACAAACTGTCGACGTCTTCACTACAACGAAGAATCATCGCGGTCATCGCATCATTTCTCTCACAGAGAACTTTCCGCGTGGCCATCGAGGATGCCACGTCAGAGGAGAAGACCGTCCGGGCCGGTGTACCGCAAGGGAGCTGCCTGTCGCCAGCCCTGTACGCCCACTACACGGATGACATTCCGGTAGTCGGTGACGTCAGGCTGGCACTATTCGCTGACGACGCCGCGTACCTGTCCAGTTCCCGAAACGCCAACCACGCTGCACGGAAGTTGAGCCCGACACTTGAAGCGCTCCCGGGCTGGCTGAAGAAGTGGAGGCTCAAGTGCAACGTGGCGAAGACTCAGGCGTTGATAACTGGCAGGGCGCATCTCCCGCCAAATCTACGATTGATGGGGGAGGACATCCCATGGTCCCCTAGGGTCAAGTACCTGGGTGTCATCATCGACAGGAACCTCACGATGAAACCCCACGTCGACACCACCATCGCGTAGGCACAGTGCGCAAGGACGAAGCTGCGTCCCCTGCTGTCCTCCAGATTGCCCACCCGAGCCAAGCTCGGGCTCTATAAAACATATATCAGGTCGCGCCTTACGTTTTCGGGGCCGGCCTGGTACAACCTGACAGCGGGGTTAACACGCCAGCGACTACAAGCTGTGGAAAACAGCTGCCTTCGTCTGGTGGTCGACGCACCCAGGTACCTAAAGAACGCCACCATCCACCGCGACCTTAAGTGGGAACCCATCGAGAAGCTCGTGAGCAGACTCGCCACTGGGATGTTCGAGCGGGCTGACCGCTCGAAAAATGCCCACTTGGTGGGTATTGCTCCCCTCCCCCATCCAGATATAACCACCATGATCCAGAGGCGGCTGAAACGCCCCGCTCGGGAGCTAATGTTAGCTTCCTCGAGCTTGGCTCCCCCATCGGACAATGACTACGAACCGCCGACCTCTCGTAGGCGGCTCGCCGGGCCCCTCTTCGGAGGGATGTCCGGCGGACCATCCTCGAGGCCGGCGTGACAAACCCAGTGACCGGCTCACTGCAGTGAGCTGCGCAGAAAACTACTATAAGGAGCCCGGCGCTCCCAATAGTTTCCCCACCCCCCATCTACAGGGGTGAGAAGAACACCACGTCGTACGGCGTTGCATAAAACTCAAGCGCGCTGTGAAACAAGGCCATTCCGCTGTTGCTGTCGTTGAGAGCGGACGTATGATGCTTTGTAGAAGTACGCGGCATGCGTACGCCACAATACGAATACATACGTACAGGAGGAGTATTAAACACACGTAACATGGGTCAAGCCTATTGCCGTATTTTTTTTTTGATCTATTAAGAACTTAATATGTACTTATTATGTATCTACCCAGCTGTATAGATCATATTATAAAACAAAGTCCCCCGCCGCGTCTGTTGTCTGTCCGCGATAAACTGAAAAACTACTGAACGGATTTCATGCGGTTTTCACTAATAGACAGAATGATTCATGAGGAAGGTTTAGATGTATAATTTGTGAAGATTTTGTGTAAATTGATTGAAATATGTTAATGATTGTTGAAGATGTCTCTGCTACCCGTGCGAAGCCGGGGCGGGTTGCTAGTATTATAATAAAATAAAAATATTCTTAAGACACTATACCCAGATCCATATTAAACGGATTTATGGGAAGTAAACCATTCCTTCCATGGTGTTGAAACTTTTTTTCGGTGTTAGTAGGTCCAGTAAGTAGTTGATAGATAGATAGAGAAAACTTTATTGCACACCAAATCATCAGACCATCTTTACTAGTATCATCGTTTATTAGTAGCATCTCCTGACTCCACAATGAGATTCTTTTTTTTTTTTTAAAGAATACTAGCAACGTGGGTCACACATTACTAGTATTCTTGTCAACCCCTCCAGCTAAGCTAAATGCTTGTGTTAGGAGTGGGTTCACGTCGGTAATGCACTGGGTAGGGTTCGAACCCGCAACCACTATCGCAAGTCCGACACCTCAACCATTACGCTACCGCCGCTTAACTCTAAGATATCTACACATAGATTCAAAGTTTAATTTCGATACTACAATTAGGAGTAGATTAAAATAGACTTGGTTACAAGTGAAGCCAATAAAAGCTTGATAAAAACGCGGTCTTATCGCTAGTTGCGATTTATTACACGCAACCTACTTAATTATTTTTTAGTCAATTCAATTTCAAATTCAAGGATTATACTAAAAATGTTTCTAGGAGCCGCCTTGAAGTTAGGCCAGCTGCTGAGCCTGCAAGATGACGCCGTGATCTCTCCAGAATTACAACGCATCTTCGAACGCGTGAGGCAGTCTGCGGACTTCATGCCAGCGTGGCAAGTGGCCAAAGTAATGACGTCACAACTAGGTCCCGATTGGCGGGACAAGGTAGCTAGTTTTGAGGATAAACCCTTCGCGGCTGCTTCTATAGGTAAGACATTTGTAAAGACTTCTAGTAAGATGGATCCCACAATTCCCAAATTACTATAGTAAAAGTATTTACTCGCTGCCGACGCGGTCATAAATCATCGAAGCGGGATGACAATATTGCGCTCTCTCTCCCACTTATGGGTAGGTTATGGTTTTTTTGTATTAGCGGGATGTGAATTACTATTGTAAATATATAGATAGTCATAAATGCTATCGATAAAGATGATGTTGCATTTTAAATAAAAAAAAACATGTTAAATAAATAATAACAATAATAAGCAATATAAAATTCAAATTAAAGCATTTTACGACAGATTCATTGTCACCATCCTCTTCAACTTTTCTTTTATCGATTACGAACTTGCGCCCGAGCCGCCTACTCGCAACAGTGATGAGCAGAACATCCGCGTTTATGACCGTGTGATTTATGACCGAGACTGCATCGAGTAAATAATTATACTAAAGGATTCCTGTTACCCCTCCAGCTAACCTAAATGCTAGTGGTTAGGAGTGGGTTCATAATGGCACTGTCGTTGTACTCATAATATTTTCAATTATATTAGATGTACAAATAGGGGCTTAATGGCTTTAGCATTTATGAGATCTGATAACTTTTAATTTACTCAACATTTAGCGTAACGTCCACCGTGGTCACGGGTGCTTTGTGGCTTTCTGGCGCAAGGGTGTCATTATGTCAAATAGAAAAACTTTACTCAATTCGATAGAGATTAACCATTATATAAAAATGCGTCTTTGGTCAGGTCAAGTGCACTTAGCAGTCCTCCACAATGGTCAGGAGGTGGCAATGAAAGTCCAGTACCCTGGCGTGGCTAAAGGCATTAACAGTGACATTGATAACCTGGTCGGAGTTATGAAGGTAAGGGTTTTTTAAATTGTTTAATGTAATTATTTATGGTGCTCCTTGGTGCATTTTTTTAAATAAATACCTATATCTATAAGTGTAATTTATTTGTTTATGTTTAATGAATAAAGATAATAACCTAGCAGAATCATCACAACAGTAATACATTATATTTATTTATATATTTAACGTGATAGTTAGCACGTATCTATGTTTATTTGTATGTGTATGTATGTATTTATAGGTATATATATATATATATATGTTCTCCTGTCATCTTTCCTAGTTTCTTTTTTCTTTTCTACTTAAACCTAGTGCACCTATTCACTCATTTTAGCACCACCCTAAGGTAGACTGGTAGAAAATGCCTACGGCATTAAGTCCACTATTGTACATTTTTTTGTGCATAAAGTGTAAATAAATAAATAATAGTAATGATATTCTAGTACATGTTAGGTATGGGTTCTAGAACAGGGATAAACACTTAAATACATTTTTTTTTGTAAGCACGTCTACAAGGTGTGATGAAAATGGAACACTTACATAAATCACTGAAAGTGCGAGCACGACTTTAGCATGCAGTTAAAAAAATTTTTTTTGCAAAAAATCTAGGTCAGGCTTTACAAAGCATTTCGGACCAACCTCTTCAAACGTAACATAAAATGATTATTCCATAATGCGAACGATATTTTTCCACAGGTGTGGAACATTTTCCCCAAGGGTATGTTCATAGACAATATCGTGGAGGTGGCAAAAAAGGAACTGGCATGGGAGGTAGACTACATTCGTGAGGCGGAGTGCACGAGGAAGTTCAAGACGCTACTGGCGCCTTACCCTGAGTACTTTGTGCCTGATGTTATAGGTACCTTTTTAATATTTATTCATAGGCTTGCTAACTAAATGTATGGAGAATGAAATGGGACCGTCTTTGAGTTCCAACCAATTCAATCAAATTAATAAATTTGTTGTTTTTTTTCTTCGCCATTTGTGAACCGATTTCAATATTTACTTTTAGGGTTGCGTACCCGAAGGGTAACCAACGGGATCCTATTACTAAGCCTCCGTTGTCCGTCCGTCCGTCTGTCTGTCAGCGGGCTGTATCTCATGATCCGTAATAGGTAGACAGTTGAGATTTTCACACAATGTGTATTTCTGTTGCCGCCTTAAAAACATATAAATATTACATAACATATAAGGATCTTCATAATGGCAACAAGTAGACGCTTGAAATGCTCACAGCGTATTAAATCTTCTACGATGGTGCCCCTTTATACGATTGGTTGTGCTCAAGGTTAGTCCCATTTAAATTTAAAGAAAAAGGGTGAACTAGGGTGAATACAGCTTATTAAAACTCATTATGATTTATGCGCATTGAAGTTAATTATATTACTTTTTTAAAGAATAAATAATAAGTTGCGGGTTATACTTGCGAGAGTTTACTATAGAAAAAACCGAATGAATACTTTTAATGTATTTTTGAAATAATCCCACTAATGAAATACATGTGAAAGTTTGGGTGTATGGATGGATGTTTGTTACTCTTTCGCGCAAAAACCACTGAACCGATTACGATGAAACTTGGTATGTAGATAGCTGGAAACCTGGATTAACTTTTTATCCCAATATTCCTACGGGATCGAGACTTGTGCAGGTGGAACCGTGTCCCAGATTGAAGGGAACAGTCTGCCGACAAAATCTTAGATTTTCAATAACTCTCTTGCAAGTCGACAATGAAATGGCCGCAATTTCTTGACAAATTTTTCCTTTGATTTACCAAGCGGATTATTATTACAAACTTCGCTCTTGAGAAATCCCCACAAAGAAAATCGGGAGGTAAAAAGTGTGGACTTCGTCGTGGCCGCTCAACGTGATTGTTAATTTAGAATGTTGTGTTGAAATGCTGAGATAGGTTTTGGATCTCAAGCTCTGAGAGTTTGATGGATACTATTCCATGACGTGGTCAACGGTACTGCTACCACTCCCCTTTAGTCAACTCCGCTCATGGGTAAGACAACGGACTTGGGAAACGCACAACAACCGCTGGGCTGACACATCCGGCTGTAGACAATCCAAACTGGTGCTGACGAAGGTCTCACCACGTTTGACTTGCAGACTGCTCAGTCTCAACCGACTTGACATCAGAATAGTAATAGGAACTATTACGGGCCATCTGGCCCTAAATCGACACCTATTCACCATCAATGCGACAGACAGTCCTCTATGCAGAGGCTGTCTCAACGCGGAGGAAACGGCCGCCCACGTTGTCCTGGAGTGCGAGGGAGTGGCCACACAACGGGCAAATACCCTCGCGGGAGCGAGGTCGCTCCTAGAAGCCTGTGAATGCCCCAGGAGGCTTCTGCGCTTCTGGAAGGAGCTAGGCTGGCTCAACTAGTCAGCCTACCTGCACGCATAATGGACCGCTTATGAGTCTAAATGCGGAAACAGGGCCCTATACCAATCCATGACGTGGTTTTAATATGATGGGGATACCTGTCTCATATATAACGCCAGTACGGAGGCAAATGATCTCTGGAATAGTGATATCGAAGAGGGGAGGCAATTACAAAGTCCAGACTTGATTGACTTGACTTTTGTTGGTAATATCTTAATAATAGAGATTTTAATAAAAATCTGAAAACAGTTCGCCAATTAAAGGAAAACATTTGTCAAGAAATGGCGCCAATCTGGAGGACATTTAGACGATATTATTTAAAAAAAAAAGTGTGTTCATACTTTAAAATAAAATAAAAAATATATAATGCGGTCGAATTCAGAATCTCCTTTTTTTCGTCGGTAAAAAAGTAAATAACCTGTAATTTTTATTTATTAATTAAAATTGATCTTTATTATGGCTCAATCAATTAGCCTATTCTAGTCCACTGCTGGACATAGGCCTCTCCCAACGTGCGCCGTAGCATCCGGTCCTCCTCCTTCCATATCTAATCCCTCCTAGCTACCTTCCTCAGGTCGTCAGTCCATCTGGCTGGGGGAAGTCCTACCTTCCGTTTATGGCTCTTCTATAACTTATTTTGAAGGTAACTACTGTATACAATGACCGTGTTACAGACGAGCTATGTGCCCAAGAGGTGATAACAACAGAGCTGATAGATGGCGTGCCGCTAGACAAGTTGTTTGACGCGTCGTACGACGTCCGTATAGACATTGCACACAAGATCATGCAGCTATGTCTTAGGGAGATGTTTGTGCTAAGGTGTATGCAGACTGATCCTAATTGGGCGAACTTCTTCTACAATCCCGCGACAAAGCAGGTATGTAAGAAAGTATATATTCTATTTCAAATATAAAAATCCTACTAATATTATAAACGTGAAAATTTGTGAGGATGTATGAATGTATGGATGTTTGTTACTCTTTCACGCCAAAAGAAACTTGGTATGTAGATAGCTGGAGACCTGGATTAACATATAGGCTACTTTTTATCCCGATATTCCCACTGGATCTGAACTTACGCGGGTAAAACTGTGGACCGCTGCTAGTTTAAAATATACTCTTTCTAAACCTCCTTTCAACAATGAGAAAAGAGCTGATGACCTTCGAACAGCTGTGTACAGATTTTCTTGAAGAAGAAGAACACTCAGTCAAGCCACTTTTCAAAAACAAAAAAAAAATCCAAATTTGTCCATCCGTGTAGGAGCTATGATGCCACAGACAGACACAGTTAAACATACATATGTTAAACTTATAAGGATCCCTTCTTTTTGTGTTAGGCGTTTAGGAGATACTCAGTTGATCATCAAATACTATGTAATTATTTTAAATATATACAAGAAATATCGAAATGTACACAGCGAATTCGATCTTTGTCTAACGGATCTATCAGAAAATGTATAGGGAATATGAAATAAAGGTTTGGGCACAATTTCAATCCAAAATAGATTAAACTTAGTTAAATATTATACTTACCTTCAATAAGAATATTCTCAAATGTATTCCTACCTAATCATTAATATGGTGTGGCGACAAAAACATACTTCAACATCATCTAGCGAAGACGACCTGAATTATTATACTAATTAATTACTGATCCTACATCGCGTAATGAAAATTCTCGAGATAAGTATATGTAGAACTCCCCAACATGAATCGTTGGGCCGTGGACACCATGCATGATCACCTAGTCGGAGGATCTTCCCCCTTTGTGTTGGCACCACACTCGTTCCCCTCCACAAGTTTCTATAATGATAAAATGTATAGTAGTATATAAGGCCGCCCATTCTACACATTCACTTTGTGTATTTATTTTAAGCAATATATCGTTGATGTACACGCGAACGAAAACAGCATTTATTAAAAAAATAAAAATAATATGGATTTTACAGGTGATTCTCCTCGACTTCGGCGCTACTCGGGAGTACTCGAAAGAGTTCATGGACCAGTACATTGAGATTATACACGCGGCTTCCTGTGGCGATAGAGACGCCATCTTGCGAATGTCGCGGGACATGAAGTTTCTTACCGGCTATGAGTCCAAAGTAAGTATATGTACTGCACATTATTACTTGGGGATTTTAATAAACCTTTGCACACTATGTGCAGTTTGGTCCGACTTGAGAGATAGGATAGTTTTTATTTAGCCACAGCAACGCTAGTATTGTATAAATCCGTCCGTTCAACTGGCACACGGGTGTCGCGGCTTCGATTTCCGCTCGGTACAAAAGTTATTTACAAAAAATGTATTTAAGGATGCATATCCCTGTTCTAGAGCCCATAGTACAAGCTCTGCTTATATTTTGTCTAGATAGCAGTGATGTGTTATATGTGATATGTACTATACACACACCCAATTAGTGATTGTATACGTTGTTCACTAGTTGTTACGTGCGACTTCGTATACGCAAGTTTTGTTATTATTGCATCCCCCTTTTTACCGCTATATGTAGGGTTAAAGGGTTCCCAAATTTCAAGGTTAAATGGATGGTTGATGAACGAGTCCTTGGTATTTTGCAATTGATAAAAAAAACACGTATTTTCAATTGTGAATTTAAATTTAAATCTTCACTCACATCTCGGATGCATAAGAATACCCTGCGACACAATCTGAGACACTAAAAAGCCAAAGAAATGTGGAGGAAAGGGTGTTGATGTTGGGAAGTTGTATATATACTAAGCGGCGCGAGAACTCTCACAGCGCGATGCAGGATTAGTAGGTTGCAGATGATGTTGGAGTATTTTTCTTTTTGCTGTATGTGGAAGTCGCCACAGAAACATACCTATATATATTTTTTGTTACAGATAATGGAACAAACCCACGTAGACACTGTTATGATTATGGGCGAGGTGTTCACAAGCAGTTCCGGAGAATTCGACTTCGGAACCCAGCAAACCACGAAACGGATCCAAACTCTAGTCCCCACAATATTAACCCACAGACTATGTCCTCCTCCAGAGGAAATTTACTCCTTACACAGGAAGTTATCTGGAGTTTTCCTTCTATGTTCCAAGTTGAAGGTGAAAATGAACTGCAGGACTATGT
The DNA here is from genome assembly GCA_949752705.1 of Callimorpha dominula. Lineage (NCBI taxonomy): Eukaryota > Metazoa > Arthropoda > Insecta > Lepidoptera > Erebidae > Callimorpha > Callimorpha dominula. Next base: position 28,895,938 of record OX456990.1, on the reverse strand, counting down.
TCCAAGAGATTTATGAGCAGTACAAGGGGAACAGATAATAATTATTATAATGTCCGTGGACTGTTGTTGGGGAACGCGATTATAAAAGTTCGATGATCCATTGTCAATTCTAGCTTGTGATAAATACTTAGAATTTTACTTATTAAATTACACTGGTTAACATGATTTTTGTTGCGTGAAGTTTTATTCTTAATTTTATGTTATTAAGCTCGCTAATTTTAAATTTCAAGTTGCTTTTTGAATAGTTGCTCTAAATAAGATATAAAAGGAGAACATTTTTCGTAAATATTTTAAGATAAAATTGGATAAGTACTTACATTTTCAGATGACTAAAAAAGATATTTAGTTAAATATTTTCTCAGAAATAAATCTCTCCACAAACAAGCTAATTCCATACAGTTTTTTTTTTATAACTGACCGCAAATGATTGACGATCTAAAAACAATAATGTAGAAAGTTTTAATTTAAAAATTATCTTTTGTTTGAAAATAAGGGAAAATAAATCCAACTGAAACGCTTTTGCGAATTGCGATTATTTTTTAAATATTTATTACAATAAAAACAGTTTACTACATCATTGGACTTAAAACAAAAAATTATCTCCACTATTTCCGATAACTATTATTCTCCTTCATAACAACATAAAATAAAATATAGTATGGTAAATATGTAATCAGCGCCGTGAAATTATTAAAAAACAGTTCGAAAAAAGCAACAAAAAAGAAGTGCTATATTGTTAACCTAGTGTTAACGATTACTTATAAATTCCACGTTTATCAGGTTTCTGTCATTTAAAATTTACAAAATTGAATATAATTTTAATGAATAATAAGTAAACGAATAAATATTAATATAATGAAATAACACTCTGTACCTGTGAACTCTGGCTTGTGCCTCGTTCTATTCTTGTGTATGTTTGATCTTGTCGTAACAGGTTAATGAATAAATAATTTATTTCAAACAATGACTTCATAAATATTCAAAACTTGTAATTCTTCATGTGTCAATGAAAAAAATTTAATGCACTTATTGTATAATTATGTATTTACGGGAATTAACCCGATCACGAAAAGGTATTACATATCTCTGAATTGCCTGACGTTTCGACCAGGTTGCACTGGCCGTGGTCACAGGCTGACTTATTGGTTTAAAAATGTTACAATTTGTTTTAATATTATAATTCAATTTGGGATAAGGGTTGGTATCATCCTATTAATGATAACTGTGTTATAAATAACACAGTGTTTCCTAATTGTCGGTAAAATATCTGGCAAACATGGAATTAAGCAATAGAATGAATAAAAAAACAAGCGTCGTTTCAACGGTAGCACAAAATACATATTACGTACAAAGAGCTCGGTCACTGAAGGCAAATAAAATGCGACTCTCACAACTTAGAAATAAAGTGCAATCTAGCTCGTACGGCAATATATATATATTATAATGATTAGTTAAACTACTATGAGAACTCTAGCTTTTGAGTCGATCTTTACTGAGGTTGTCACGCTACACGAGGCAGCTATAAGTAGATATATAGGCTCACCCTGGTGATATACAAATTTCACCCGAACCCGGAGATGTAGTGTGATTTTATTAAATGACTATAAAGTAAAAAAAAAAACATGATTGAACAAAATACTTGACTATATGTAATTATTGATAGTGTCTTAACGCATTTAATTAATGAATAATTATGCTTGTAACATTTTAGTGAATAGATTTTATTTTCGCTGTTAAATATTGAAACCAGGTGTTCCATTTTCGAATGTGGCAATCTGACAGTTGTAATGTCTAACAGGCAACTTAAACGGAATGTATATAAGGTATTTTTTGCTGTTGAAATTATTATTTATAAATATTTAAATTGTTGTGATTATAAGGACCTAATTTATTAAATTGTCGTTTTATTTATATATAAATTGGTAAGAACTATTTTCTTGTGTTTGTCAACCGATTCTGTTTTTTTGTCCCACCACAATAAGGTATGTTTTTTCGCTCTTGAATGACTTGTACACGTTTTAAAAGCTCAATTAGTTTTTTCGATAACTAAAAGCAGGTGAAATACGATCGAGCGCTGCTGAGCGTAAACTCTGACTGATATTATTGCGGTCTATGGACCGCAGTTCGCGGTACAAACTTTTTCTTCGCGGTGTCTACCCTATACGGTAGTAATAACTCACTGTCCGAAGCACGACTCTGCCACGATTAATGAACGGTATTTAATGTTTACAGGTATTTGATTAATCGAAGTAATGGCCTTTACTGCTATATGCTATAGAAATTCTGAAATCTGATCTGATTCTATGTATTCTATAACCACCATTCATTTTTCACCAACTCCTCGGATTTGAAAAAAGAAAAAAGTTATCCAAATGCCAACAAGAATAGAAATCCGTTGAGCAAGATCTAGTCCCGTGGGTAACGAAGTATCCTGTTGTTACTTTATATCCTTTCAACTACTTGAAATGATAGGATATGATGATATACGAAAACAAAGGATCGTATTAATTTGCGTTCACGGGTTTCTGAGAAAAAGGGTCTTGACAGACAGACAGACTGACGGACAGCAAAGTGATCCTATAAGGGCTCACTTTTTTCCTTTTGAGGAACAGAATTAAAATGATTACTATAATTTTAAGTCATTAAAATCAGTTCAGTAATTTAAAGGTTATGGACTGAAAATAAATTTTGCAATCTTCAGCCGACTTCGAAAACTTTGTATGACTATACTCAAATCGAAATGTGATCTTGCAAAATTCCAACTACTTTTTTTTGCCCCTTCATAGGTTGAATTTTGCAAGTTTAGCTGTTTTGTTTTATGTTTATCGGTTGCTTTTACTATTTTGTAGAATTGTTAACGACTATAAAATCAATTTTCTTCTTTCTCTCTAAACCCCTGCACCAATTTTAATTACTTCAAAGTATAGTAAATTTTCCTCATAGCTACCAAAGCCACTATGATCCAAAGTTCATACCACCCATGCCACCATTCCTACCTCGGTTGGGCCGAAAATAAACCGAAAACTTTTAGCTTTTATAAAATGGCGAAGGTCTTGCGATCGCGGGCTCTCACTCTATACAGTTAAAGCAAACTATTTAAAATAGCCCATAAAAAAATCACTTATAAATGATTTTTTGGCAATTGGATTCTTTGCTATTTTAAAGTTATCTATTTAATACCTTTAAACGAGCAATTCTTGTTTATATATATATATAAAAAATGCAATTTTACAAAAAAAAAATACTATTTTACAAAAAGTTACCGAGAAAAGCTCGGTCTCCCAGGACCTAAGGCTTATGTAAGCACTGTATAACAATTGATTACGTCCGTCCAACCAACAATGTGGCTGTTGGCGTTGAGACCTCTCAACCGGTCTTTGCTCGGTGGCTTTTTGTCAAATCGTATTTTTTTTTTGTAAAATTGAATTTTTACAGGAAATACAACAATAAAATCGTTTGAGCCGTTTCCTAGATTCAGATTATATATAGGTACATAAATATTGTAGTGATGAGACCTCTCGCACAGCTTGCATACTCCTTCGATTGGAAGAATAACTCTTTACTACTATTTAGAACATGTTCGAAATATTTTATGAAGAATAAGAGTTGAAGACAAGTGAGTCGCCTAGCGGAAAGAAGACTGTCTGGACGACTGACGTGCAATGTGCACAGAATAATTCAAGAACTATTATTTATAATTAATTTGTTTGAAGTTATAATTGTTACACGAATAATCTGATCCTGATTATATCGCATAGTGCGTTTGCCTGCTCTTTTAATTTTCCTCCTCTAGATAGAACCTATCGAACCTGGTTACCATAAAGCCCCGAGCTTTATACGTGGTGGAGTACGCCACAGTTGTTTTAAAAGAAGTACTCCACGCGTTCCAATACCTTTAAACGAGCAATTCTTGTATACAAGATTGTATTAGATGTAATAATCTATAAGTAGTTGATTAATAAGTAAATGTTTGTGTATTATTATTGTACACTAATCAAGGCCGTCATAGACCTATTTTAATTAATTAATTAATTTTGATACAAATATAGATTTTGCACAACAGGAATACCTTTGTCCTTATGGTAAAGGCTAAGATGCTACTTACACTAATTCAACTGCATTAAGACAGACGTACCTATGTACTTTTATCATTAGGAACACTTACCCTTCAAAAAAGTACTGAGATTCTTCGTGATCACAATAAAAGTGGTAACTTATTCCTAGTAACTTAGAAGTTACTCACAGTTCGTCTCTAAATAGCTCGATGTGGCAGTGGAAGCTGTACAACTGTTCCAAGTTCGGCTTAGGGTCAACGCCTGGATCTTATTGGACGGGCCTGTTCATCTAGTGGTTAGTGATCTTAATTGTTGAGCCCAGAGGTGGTGAGTTTGACTTCTACCCAGGACTAAAAAAAATTGTGTGATGTGCACGATCATTTGTACACAACAAATGATCGTGCTCATCACACAATTTTTTTGTGTAATTTATCTATAATATGTATGTATTTAGTAATATATAAGTATGTTTATCAGCAGTTTGGTTACCATAGTACAGGCTCTGCCTAGTATGCATTATTATTGAATTGAATCAGTGTGACGACGGCTGTCACTGCGGTGTCGTATCGTCTCGTAGTTTCTATTCAACTGTTTGTATAATTATAACTTTTAAACTTTCGCGTACTTACGCTCACATTAACAGGAACGATTGACGCGATGATTTGGGTGCGATTATACTTTCTAGTACCTTAGAACTGCTCGACATTAGGACTTATTAACACTGACCGTAGTCAAAGGCTGACTATGATTGTGATCAGTCAGCCAAATGTATTTAGGTACCTACATAGGCTAGCCTGTTGGTCGCGTTGTTAGCGATCCTGACTGCTGAGGCAAAGGTCGTGGGTATGATTTCCACCCAGGAGTAATAAAATTGTGTAATTAGCACGATCGTTCTTTCGGTCTGGCTGTAATTTATCTAAACTAGCTGACCGTCTGCGTTTGTGAATTTTCCCCGTTTTTGAAACATTTTTCATTGATGCTCCGCTCCCATTGGTCGTAGCGTGGTGGTATATAGCCCTAGTCTTCCTCGATAAAAATGAGCTATCTAACACTGAAAGAATTTTTTAAATCGGATCCGTAGTTTCGGAGCCTATTCAATGCAAACAAACAATCAAATCTTTCCTCTTTATAATATTAGTATAGATATATAGTTGTGCATTTAGTAATAAATGTATGTTTGTTGATTAGGAGTCTTCTTAATATAGTACCAGATCTGTTTAGCTTGGGATCAGAGAGCGGGTTATTCAGCGCGAAGGTTAATAAAACAAATTTCATAAATTTTAGATAGTTTATTGCAGGTCGAAAAGGCGTTGGGAAACATTAAAGCAATCATACATACAGACTATATAAACATTTACATTTCTATGTATTATGTACCGCGTGCAAGTACTCTTAGAATGGATGACTGTATCAAAGAAGGTACCAGATTGGGTTGCACGAAGGTTAAGTCCGCAGTAAGCCTATCACGACGTATAGAACGCGTTTAATGACTGACATGAATGAATTACGTCATATTTTTGTACATATATATTAATAAGTTTGACGACATCAGTTTTTCTACAAACAGCAAGTATGGGTGTTGCCTCTATACATCTATTTTAAATTTCCATCCCAACTAACAAGAACGAAAAAGATCTTAAGTATTTGTCCCACTAAACTATAGGGCAAAGAAATAATTATATTAATAATTACACTCTACGTTTGACATCAATATAATTATATTAATAATAATTACACTCTACGTTTGAAATCAATAAAAAAGTTTGTAAAAATAAATACGTATGATCTCGGTCGGTTTATCTCGTAACTAGCAGTAAATAGAGGAATTAAGCATAGTTAACCGGGCGATTATCGCTTGATGACAAGCTATATACTACTAACTATATACTATATTATTAAATCGATGGATAAGTGATGTGACAGACATTAGTTACTACATCATGTTGAACTGTGGTCCTCTTGTCCATCAGGTTACGTTAGTAGGACCACAACATAACATTGTACTTCAACTACCTACTAAGTATACCTAAAAGAAATTGTTTTCAATTTTAGACAAACGTTTTTTTGGTATGGCAGTGTGGCGCTGGCTTTTAACATTATATTTCGACAAGGCAATGATTTATAACATGCATTTTATTTAATTATTAATATAACAAATTATTGTCCAATGGGACTAGAAGTGTAACGATATTCTAACATCATTTCTTAAGATATAGGTCCTTCCTTCGTCTTGGATATCAACAAGAGTGTAAGGTTTATAATATATATAGGTAATTCTATAATATATATTTAACTCAATGGACTTCGTATATTTTTTTCTTAGTATTGCACGCGGTACTTCCCATCTACAGTTTTGCAAGTATATTAGTTTACAATAAGTCTTTAAATCCTATTTGAATACTAATAATTTCTATTAGTCTAATTATATGTGTGACACGCTGAGATTATGGGAAATTATATATATTTAAAGTTTTGTAATCAATATTGTTTTTTAACCATTATGTTAGGATATACGGAGAAAATCTTAACTTTCTTTAAATATTCATTTTTTATCCTAAATTTTGTCGCAACTGCAAGTGATTAAGTACCGAGGCAAACTCGGACTACGCGTGGTCCCATAAAATTTAAGCAAAATTGCACATTTACGCATTGAATTCAATTGTATTTTTTTAAATATATTTTGTTGTTTTCTTTACTCCTTTTAGTAATTGGAGTCAATAACTGAAGAGTTTAATTAAAAAACAAGCGATTCGCTTTGTCATTAGCCACTGATTCTTAAAAAGTGTTATTAAGTACTGAAAGAAAAACCAATCGCACAGGTTATCGCTGAAAGCCTTTATTGAAGACACCAACTCAACGCAAAAAGATGTCAGGACTTCATTTAATCCGATATACCCTTACATTCAGAGTTAGCGAACGTTCACTTGAAAGATCTCTCATCTTTCAAGTGATCGTGCTTTTTCAGTATGTTAAATTGAAACTTTCTGTCGTCACTATTAGAATCTTTAATGTATGACATCACTAAAATATCTGGCAAGTGGCTCATTGCTGATTTGAAGCGAAGATGTGTTAATTCATGTACTAAAATCAGTTTAGTATTTTTGTAGTTGGAATCATTACCGTCGACAAACTTTAACTACATATATTTATTAATATATTATGATTTTAGTATTCTACTAGTACTTTATATATACGGACATAAACGGTGTCTCAAATGGCTACTATATATTAACATTTATTACTTGTGTCTAGATATATTTATTGTAAGTTCAGAGGTACATTGATACAAAATGGTAACAGTACAAAGAGCAAGTACACATGTTATTTTATCATTAAATTAATACTGAGTTTTTAATCACAAATTTAGATAGTGACTAGTCTTATTATTATTTAATAATTCGCATAATCTCAGCCATGTAAGTATATCAATTCAGATTTCTAAAGAAAAAGCAACACTTATTACTTTGTTTCACAATCTCCAAAAATACAAAATCGAAAATGTGTTGAACCTGGTTTGTGTTTCAAAATCATTTTGGCGATTGTGAAATGCAAACTAGGTTATTGTTAGGTGTAGGTAAACTCTGCGTTTCACATTTATTAGAAATATTTTGGGTGTATAGTTTGTGTATTACATTTTTTAGAATTAATTTTAGTTAGTTTTGTGAGTTTATTTCAGATTATTTTATAGATTGTGAAACAAAACCTCAATATAACGTATAATTAAGTAGTACACACTCGATATAACGTGTTGCTTTCGACACAACTGGTGCTTTTTGTTAGAGTGATATAAAAGTACAGAGTGCTACAATCCTCTCATTATTTTTTGCATTAAAAAACGTGGTACTCAATTGAGATAAAAACACCATTACTATTTTAACAGATAGATTTGTGACAATCGTAATATAAGAAGTAGTTCATACTGGTTTAATGAAGACAAGATAAGATTTAAATTGTTAACAATATTGTAGTTGACATCAATATATACTTTCAATTTTGAATTTGTAAAGTATGTAGTAATAGCAATAACCAGAAGGTGAGAAATTCTGATAATATGTCTTGATCAGGTCAGTGTCTACCATGCGGGTCATAAAAGAGATGCCTAATTGGTAGGTAAGTACGATATACAGCATCTTATGACATAGTGATTGTCGTACAATTTTGCGTAAAATTTTCTGCCCTGTTCATATAAAAATTGCACCCTTTACGGTGCTTCTAAGGGAAAGCAATGTTGGTACTGGGTTTGATAATATTTTAATACTAATACTAGCGTTAGAAACCCTCTGAGACTCTACTTTTAAGGTAAGATTGAATGTCATATTTTTAATGTGTACCAATGATAATAATATATTGTGTATTTAATAATAACATAGAATATAATTAATATACTATAAAGTAACAACACATAGGTCACATTGAACAACTAACACTTAATAATAGTAAATATTTGTCTACCTCACTGATAAATTGTTTGAAATAGAATCACTAGATTGGTAATTGGGTAATTCGTTAGGGAAATATTTCGAAAGCTGAAGAAATATCCTAAACACCGCTGCAGCTGCTTAACCTACAATTGAAATTGAAGGCGTTACTTTACAAGGTTTAAATTTGCAGTTCGGTAGTTGAACGCACGACGTTATATAATATATATAACTCACTCTTTTCAAACCTAATTAACATTAAAATAGAGCCGTTATAGTCAATTAGGCATCGTTTGCTTGTAATAAACTATCATGTCTCGTATCATGTAATCATCAACCTAAGTACATAACCCAAAGATATGGGCTACTGCCTATTTTCTAGAACGATCATTTAGACGCCATCTTGAAAACTACATGTGAAATATCGAAAAAAATGTGTCAGGATATCGAAATATATCCCCATATTTAGATTTACCCAATGTTCTAAATGTTATATTCTTACGTGGTTATACAACGTGTCAAGTAACTTGCATAAAATGAATGCTAAAAGTCCTAGTATCTATTAGATGCAACTATATTATATAAAAAAAAACAAAATTCGCATTCTGTGCTGGGGCTATCGTGGCAGGTTAGGGATTCGTCTCTTTGCAGAGCCTGGTTCCGAGGTCAAACGTTCACCCATTAGTTGCAGCCTTATCGAGAAATAGGTACCCATGACAATTACTAGAAAAAGTTCTCTCTCATTGACATGTGCCATCAAAATGGAACTTTATTGACGTAGGTATCATAGAATTGATATTTATTTTAATAATATTTTGTTGAAGCCAACCAGCGGTTGCCCTGTTAATTAAAACTGTGACATTGCATTGTATTTCAGTACATTTTCCTCATTGGTTGAGTTGACACGTTTGACAGTATTACACTATGAATCCCAGTTTACATTCGTTTTATCAGAACAAGTAATTCATTGTTTTAAAGTGATCAAAATCTCATTCAAGATGTTGTACTTTCGCAAATAAGTATCAAGTTGTTTTCTGATGGTGTTACCACCTACATAAAGTCGGATAAATAATAAAAGGATAAGGGTTGAATACAAGAAATATATCCATAAAATCAGGATAACTTAGGTTTTGAATATGCCTCTGACTAATTTGGTTGTTTTAGGTGTACGTAGGCACGTATAGTTGCGAAGAATAATATTTGTTAAAAAATCGCTTTAATTATTTAACGATGAGATTAGGGAAACAAAATAGTGGTTATAACATAACATAAGTATCATGATGAGTAATTGAAATATATTTCTACTTCTTCACCTTAAATCTTTTGCCATACCACTTTATTAAACGTAGTAATATTGTTTTGCACTTTTTATCGACTCCATATTTAAATGACGATTTCGAAATTTTTAAATTTCCATATTATTATAAAATTGAATACTTTAGTTGTATAAAATTTAGTTTTACAACATATATTTATAATATTCTAATTGTCTGTCAGGGATAGTGCGTTCATTATACATACTTTATGAATAGATGTGTAAATGCTACTCATAATCTCAGTGCTCATCATGACAACAAAAATAAGAACGGATTTTACAAAGTTCAGCTTAATTTTAAATAAAAGGGTGTTAGCACCCTGTATGTACCTAATCCTACCGTCCCTCACCGAACGTTGCACTATTAAGAAGGAATTTCGATGTTAATTCACTGTGTACATGTTCAGTTAAGGGGCCTTAGTTTACAATGCGATACGTCGCTCGCGTCTCAACCACTCGACTCGGGGCTCGACCACCAAATTGACAGTATTTCGAAAAAAGTTTTACTGTTACCCTTAAGTCCTATACTTCCATGCTTTAATCGATTTATTTGAAGAGACATGTACTATGAACCTACATTTTAGTAAAAAATTAAAATGATGCCAAACTATCGAAAATAATATGTATTCTTGTGCAAACACTTATTTCGTTTTGGGAGTTAGTTCTTTATTTAACCGTTATACAGACGGACAACTACGTAAATAAGTTTTTGCGATTTACTTAGTTTTCCTTTTGGCCAGAATGTGGCTTGCATTATTGCTGCACAACACAGTTCAATTTGTAGGTTTTTTTAAAAACGAAATATAATTTGTGTTAAATTAAAGAAAGGAGTAATACATGAAGGTGTCATCACTGTATTAAAATTCACGCAGCATTCTAGAAATAAAGGTTGATGTAGTTGGTTTTGGTTGGTGGCCCCTTATCGTTCGGAACGCGAAGCTGCACTTTAATGTACTCCTCTATCCCATCCTCTATCGCAGGTACAAGGACATGCTCCTGTACTTATTAACTAGTAATAAGTATTGGCTAGCTATATACAAAACAATCTACATGCCCCGACCGTTCCTCTAAACCTAACTCTCTCCCTAATTCGATCACACAGTTTGAATCCGTGATGTTTTCTCAACAAACATTTATGTAATGCCATAAATTTACATAGAGTACTAACATCAATAAACATTATCTAGTTATAATTAATACCTAGTCAGGTTCATATAATTTAATTTTACTAAGTAAATAAATATTTAATACTAATGTTATAAGAGATAAATAATGGAATACTCTTGATAGTTTGCATAGATAAATAAAATGTAGCAATTAGTTCAATTACTTAAATTGTCTGTGAAAACACACAAAACATTCATGATTATATTGTAGAAATACATATATAGTCAGATCGAATTAGTTTTTTGGTCCAAAAAATCCTATTAGAGCGGAATTATTCTTTTTACCAACATTCAGGTATCAGGAATTCAATGCAAGTAAAATTATACGAGTAGCATGATATTGTCAGGTAAGGTGCAAAAAAATGCCAAAAATGGTAAAAATCGGTTTTTCGCATCTGGAGCAAAAACTAAAGCTCCTTCGAATAAAGTTAAATGTAAGAAATGTGCGCAATAAAAAAACCAAGAGAATGAGCTCCAGTAGAGCAAAATCGAACCAGGGGATTTGATCTTTTTTTTGCACCTTACCAGCTGACAATATCATGCTATAATTTTTCTTGCAATCAATTCCTAGTAGTTGAATCTAGATAAAAAAAATCCGCTCCAATAGGAGTTTCACGGATTATAGATCATTTTTTCGCTAATTAGATCTGAGTAATTGTACAATACGCGATCAATACCATTGGTCGCGTAAGTATAAGTTGCAAACAGATAGAAAAGAAAAGGTCTGATGGAGATGGTCGAAGTGATTACCGAGGGCGGTCGACAATGTCGTATGGGCACGTTAGGTCTTAAGCATTGGACTCCTTGAGATCCGTGAGCCTCGCAAGCTGCGCAGGCTCGAGCTCGTCAGGGATGGAGGCGCGGCCGCCACGCGGTGCAGCAGGTGGTGACTGCGGTGCGGTGGGAGGTTCTGACGCTACTGACGCGCCGCCTGACTCTCCTTCCGAACCCGTTGAGCTCGACTGAGGATGCGGTGCTGAGTCGGCCGGACCCTCGTCGGAATCTCTGAGACAGACCGCGGTCTGCTCCGACAAGGACGATTCGTCGTCGTCGTTCTCCTCGTTTAGTGGCTCCGCTAGGGCGTCTTGTTCGAGCTCGGCATCGGCTTCCACCTCGGGCTCCGACGACGGGAAGGGCTGATCTGGCTCCTCTATCATCGGTGTTGCGGCCGTGATGACAATCTGCGCCACACCGAGCCCGCAGTCATCTGACGGTGGCGGCTCAACTGCCGGGGGCTCCGGGGCCCTCACTAGCTGCGGGGGTTCCTCCTCGTCCTACAGAAAGGAGACCCTTAATAATACACTTTAATATTTATAAATTATTCGAAGAAAATTCGAAAATACTTAATTGGAGGCATGCATCACGAAGCGACATGCTATGAGGACGTGGGCTACGAAGGAGGTTGATTAAAAGTCTATTGTAAGATACTTAATAAAAAAAAAGTATTTAATCCTGCTAAAAGAAGAAAAGAGGTATAAAACAAACACCAGCAACAAACTACTAGATACAAGCTTTGGCAAGCTACACTAGTCAAATGTAAAAGACGTAGATATTCTATGATAGGGCCAAACCTCATCCCAATGGTTCCCTTCGACAACCTCGTCGACTGAAGCATGGAAAAGAATTCACATTTAATTAACAATAATACTTGGAACACATACAATAACATAGTACAAGTCTCCCTTATAAATGATACTGCAGCAGCAAAGAGATAACAACAACAGAGTGAGTTTAGAATGTGTTAAAGGCCCGAATAGTAGTCTTCCTCTTCATAAATATTAGTATTAGATATTAATCAATGTTTATTTACTATTAAAAGATTTTTTTTTGGTAGAACGTCGTTTTGTATTTACTTATATAAAACCAAGGAAAAATACAGTGTATGACTTTATATTTATCTTAGCAGTTACTTTCTGTATCCTGTATTCATTAACTAGTCATAAATGTTTTGAAACAAAAATAGATGAAATAATTAATTAATTATTATAATAAGGGCCTGAAAAGTAGACCTTCTCGATAAGACGCACACTTACGACACATTCACTTGATAGCGAGGAGGTTTCTATCTCTGGAGATAGAAGATAACCACTGGTAGCTGTAGCAGTACCAGTGACATGCTATTTTTAACCGACTTCAAAAAAGGAGGAGATTCTCAATTCTTCGGAATCTTTTTTGAATGTATGTATGAAACCCCATGATTGATACCTACACATTGAAGTCGGTGATACTTTTTTTAAAAGATAAAAATTATACTTTCATATATATTTTGTTTTTTGTATAAACTATTAGTAAAATAAATATAAATGATTTCACTTTCAATTTCAAATACGAACATGCTCGAACGCATCTACAACCGGTCTAGGCAATAAACCTGTGTCTCGGCATCCAGGGAAATGCTGGCTAAATGTTTATCACTCAGTAGTCAGTATTGAACCAATAAGTTATTTAATCAAGATAATTTCAGTTCTTTTATAAATGCAGGGGACCAATATCGTATTATGTCTGTACACTTAGACACTTATTTCGAGCCAAACTTGCGATATTGAACGATGACGACAAATTATCTGTTTTTAGGATGATTATCATAGTTAGGTTAGGTACTTAATTAGGATATACTTTGCGTTATTTAAATTTAAGGACGTTTAAGGCAAACAAATTAATGATAATAATTTATTATTATTATTTTATATTTATTTATTTATTCTTAGTTTAGGTGTATGTCAGTATTTTTAGTCTCTTATTGTAAAACATTTAATTGTATTTTAGTTCTCACCGCGACCTATGTCGTTATAATGTTCGGTGGTTTTCCAGTGGAGATACTCCTTATTGAGAAACATCTTCTATATGAATATTTATATATATTTATGTTTTTAGTTACAGCTAACTATGTTGTCCATAAATAATTATTAAAGTTTGCCATTTTTAATTGGCTTCGAATGTTCCAGGATTAAGAAAATTTGAATTACACTACATATTTTGTTTGACATTTATGTAAATGTAAATTTGAGAACATACGTTGTATGTAAAACGAATTAGATAAATTAATAAATCAGGAGACTACGTCTGCGGACAATGTCTACGGTCAGATCTATCCAACAAACGGACAAAAAAATTGATTTTAAACAGGTATCACACAACAATTGTTCGGAGGTTGGCTTTTGTTAAATTAATTATATCTACTATATATGATACTCGCTCAATTACTCACTTAATCACGAAATCTCGAAAACTACTTGACATATGAAGATGTTTGGCAATGTGGTTGTTTAAGAGTAGGAAACGTCAGGAACGACAGGGCCAGATTAAGGAGCTATCAGGCTCTTTACATGAAAGTTGTTGGTTTTTTTGGTATTACAGATTAGAAATTTGGCAGGGTGGTAGTTTATAAGTAGAAACCGTCAGCTAAAAATACATTTTACGACATGGCTTGCGCAACTTTATGTGAAAGTTCTTGGTTCTTGCTAGAGACATAATGGTGCCGATTCTATTGTACACTCGACTAAACTAAAACCTGACTTAATTTCTTCATATGAAATCAACCTAGTGTTCTTTGTAATAAGGTCTATTTGTTACTAGCATCTATTTCTCAGCGCCGCTAAATTTCAATAAAACCTGTCAACGTATACTCAACTTTATTTCCACGCAGCGAGAGTCTTCATTTATTCAAACGCTGTATAATTGCCGTATAAAAACTTGTTCAAAACGAACAAGGATGACGTGTTTTTAATGTACACCTACGAAGACGCTTACTAAAAACACAGAGCAAATATAGATAGCGGCTCTCGCTACGTGGTATTAAAGTTTATTTAAGCGTATCAGACTTTAGTCGACAAATAAATTGCTTATTTCGATAGCGACATATGTTACCTACTTGTTTCAATTTGAAATAAGACCTTGTTTCTAAGTGTACAAGGTTTACTTCTTATATGAAGAAAATTTAGTGGATTTTAATTTAGCGAGTGAAGTAACAGAATTGGGGCCAATGTTGAGTTATTTTGGTTTAAAATATATCTGTAGGTATATGTTTCTTTCGGGTATTATTTTACTTTTTTTTTTAATTCAAAGCTGATATTTGGCAAACACGTAGTTTATTGGCAAATGTCGCACAGAGTGAGGTACCTGGTGCTCGCTAGATAGGGAAGATATATATCTACATGACAGCGGGGGAAGCCGCAAAACTAAAGTTAGTTACTAATAATTGCTAAAAGATTCGATTCATCTGGCAACACAACATCGGTATGTCACTGATCGAGAGCTATACTTAATATATTATTTGCTGGAACAGGGCGGTTTACCGTTAACAAAACCTACCAAACTGTGATTCTTTACCTCGAGAACATGGCGATCACGAAACTTACCAATGATGGTGACCGGAGGAACTGCTTCTCCGAACTGTAACCCATACTGCTCATGGTGATTCCTACTGAGTTCTAGATTAAAACTGAAGTCAGGCTGGCTATCCATGGAATCGGTGAGGTCTGCTGGCGGCGGTGGCGGCGGCACCATGGGTGGGGCAGCACCTTTAGTGTTGTTGTTGTCATTCAGGATCACTGGCAGCGTCCATCGGTACAAATATTTCAGCCAACACCAACGTAGCAAACTCGCATGCAAATTTTGATCACTCGAGCCAATTTTTTGGTTTGGTCATGTTCCCAGAGATTGTCAAAGATTCGGATAAAATATATGTAACATATTATTATTATTTATCTATTCATGTTACAAGTAAAGTTCATTGTAATCACTGTAATGTTGTATATATACAATAAGAAAGAGAGAATAAATGACAATCTTCCATCGCGTGCTGATTTCAAAAAGAAATTAAACACACGTTAGGTAAGCTGGACATCAATCAAATATAATGATTTGTGTATTACAATAAAGTTTATTTGTTGCAATAGAGATATTTTAATATTAAAGTTAATTATATATATCACATTATTTATATTGACTGCTGTAGTGCCCTTATGAAAGGAACTATGGTGAAATTATTCATCCAGAACATCCGTGATCAATTTTAAAAAGCATAGCTGTGTAGCAAAATAATGTCTCTACCATATTGTTGTATTTACATATTTGGTTTTTGACGGATTGGGAGTCCATTAAGAACAATATTTTACTACGCCAAGCAATAACATTACTTTAAATATTATTGAAATTAAATTCGATATGCATCTAATATTCGGCTTTCTGAGTTACTGGTATTTGACCAGTAGCAACCAAACCATTTTTCATTATTATTTAGTAGCATAGGTTGCTAACGATTCAATAAATTATTCAACAGTCCTCACGAGGTTAAGTGTTCAAAAAGACTGACTAATTTGCTTCTTTAATATTCTCAAATCTATTCCTATTTTGAAATTATGAAAACAAACATTAAAAGTAAATGATTAGAGTATAACAAAGTATGACGTCACAAATCATTATTTCCCACAAGTTTCCACAGGGCCTATAGTTTTGAAAGAAAGAAACTAATTGACCTGACCTGACTGTCAAATCAGTTTACTGACTGTATTGTGCTACCTAAAATCTGAATCTAATGAAGTATGAAGGTATAGGTAAGGAGTACCATTTCTGTATATATAAAAGTGTTCGTCAGAAGGGGTTCATTAGATGGCGCTGTCGTAGCTAGAGCGTGTAGTAACAAGGATGGAGAAACTTCTTCTTTGTAATGGCGCACTTTAACTAACCAACCAACCATAACATATATTTATTAGCAGACATCTGACAAAAATTTGCTGATGCAAAAATGAGCGTCTCTGGTATGCGAGACAAAAAGGAACAGAAGATAGAACACTCAAAGTTTGCGAGACGCCCGGTGTATACTTATCTAATTTGTGCTCCCAATATAAGCTTATTTTCAGTTACATGAATCTTATTTGGATCAACCCATAAAATATACCACTTTCCCGATTAAACCCCCTGAGCCAAGTGAGCATATAACTGTCGGGGCTGGTCATTTCCGGACTGCTATTACTTAAATATGTATGTAATTAGTACGTCTATTTATATTTTAGAATAATATGTTACATTGTCATCACATTTCATTTACGCTTATAAGCAATGCCACCAAAAATTTGTAAAAATTGAAATAGAGTGTCCTTGGAGTTTCTTGCTTGTTCTTCTCCACAGGATCTACGAATTGGAACAGGCAACTAGCTTCACGACGGACATAGTCTGACTGACTCCTACTCCTGACAATGGCGTGTCTGTACTTGATAATAAATGTATTACCCTTAACCATTTATTACGTTGTTACGTATCTTTGTGACGACGAACACTGCTTATATTTATAATAGCCATGTTCTCATGGAAGTGATGTAAATCTTATATAAGAATAAATGTCCTTAAACCTAAACCTGACAATTCAAAAATACCTATTATTTGTTTAATTGAAATAAATTGTTATGATTTGATATGTAAAATAAGCGCTACAGTACTCCTTACCTCTGCACCCCATAAGTACAAGGCTTAAGGCCTTTATAGTTTAACATTCATGGAGATGATTGAATCAACATACATATAGTTCCTATATTCGTGCAAAACATGCAAGTACTGATCTAGATGTGGTGTCTGACCAAGCGGCCGTGCGACATGCCAACTGGGGACCAAACCATGATACGGTGTACTTATTCAGCCAAAGCTAACTTATTACAACACTATGTATACAAAGGTACAATAATTTTCTTTTTTATATTGTTACGTACATATGAGGTCGAATGAGGACAACTTATATTTTTATTAAAATATTTTTTCAAGATTTGCTTTTTAAAAACTTAAACATTAATTATTAACGCCTTAGCAACATAATTTTTTATTTCTAATGGGTACTACTTAATCCTTTTTTTATTTTAACTTAGTTGAAAGTAACTTTAGAGGCCATGCATTTCAAAGTTCAGGCTTCAACTTCGATCATATTCACCAATCTAAGCCCTTCCAAGACATTATTGGAAAATTGTGGGTTAATTAATATTATTAATTATTTTTAATTTTTTTTATTATTAATTTTAATAATAAAGTTGTCCCCACTCATACAGGCAAAAACTACGCAAGTATGTTGGCACAGCTGCTTACTCTCGTCTTCTGGAGGTGGCGGGGAAACCGATGGTGAAGCGAATACGGGGGGCGCAGAACCTGGGGGCGTCCAGTCATCGGTGCCGCTTAGTGGCTCGCCGTTCTAGATCAGTAACAATATGCAACAGTTTAGAAAATTGCAGATAGGGGCAGAAACAGAGTAGACTCTGTTTGTTATTATTCTTGAAGTTAATTTAGTCATTACGATAGATGGAGGAACCAGGCCCACTATACACATAGCTGATATGACAAAAGAAATTACAAATACATGTGCCTTGTGCTCCTTCAATTATTGGCAAACACAAAACAAACGGAACTTGTATCGTTGTATTTTTAAATTATTTCATTTAAACCAAGTTTCTATATTTTTAAAGCTCCTATGTAACAAGTGCGGCAAAATATTCAAACAGTTTGTCAGTCCCGATGCGGCGACGATGCGAACAGCCGCAAACAGTAGTCTACCTTTGTAAACTTCAACGACAGACAGGCAAGACAAACGGCAGCTTATGCAGTTTGGAAGGTACGTCAGCTCACTGATACGGACACAGCTAGGCTAGTTTATTTTAGTTACTTTCACAGCGTTATGTCCTATGGTATACTACTTTGGGGCAAGGCGGCTGATGTTGAAACGATTTTTATTCTCCAAAAACGAGCCATCCGCTCCATATACAACTTAGGTGCTAGAGTCTCTCTTCGAGAGTTGTTTAAGGATATAGGTATTTTAACTGTTGCATCACAGTATATATTTGCAAATATTATGTTTGTTAGGCACAATATTAATAATTATAAGAAAAACAGTGATAGACACAATATTAATACAAGAAACAAGTCTAAACTCGTTGGGACCTATCATCGCTTACATAAAGTACACAACTCGTTCGAAGGTCTTGGTATACGTTTTTATAATAAAATTCCTATACATGTAATCGACCTTCCTGTAGATAAATTCAAGCGAACGGTAAAAAATCACCTTATTAGGAAATCCTACTATACTATCAACGATTATCTAAACGACAAACAGTCTTGGGCTTAAGGTGTCATTAGGTATATACACACAAACTTCTTTGTCTTATAATTAAGCTAAATTATTAACAAACCATTGTCAGTTGAAAGTAATGCGTGACGATAATTATGGTAATTTGACTATTAGTGATTTTTATCAGTATCTCGACTATGGTTCGTCATGCTCACTAAAATGTCATTGCTTGCGGCGTCGTCATGGGGCGGGTCATTTCTTTCCCTCTGATATGGCGAAGGAGATGATGGCTGGTCCATGCGTCATACTCGTGAACGGGTGCTGCTTGGGGTGACTGGTCGGCCTAGTCAGCGATGCTTTAGCCTTTACTATTATTTTGGTTCGATCAACTGCAACTCTAGCCTCTTAATCCAGTCACGAATTATTTTTAACAGTAGATTTTGCAACTGAATCAAGGTAGATGTGCACCTTGAATGATTTCTATGTTTAATAAGTTCAAACCTTCAACGGTATCACTGAGTGATTTTTATTTTTTAGTACGTTAGCTTTTGGAGCATTTCAATAAAATGAAATTCAGGTGGCATCAGCTTGCATCCTGTTTACCTCTCGTGTAACACTAACACTATTGTACCTGAAGATCTGACTTTTAAAAAGAGTGGCCATGAGTTTCTTTGCCAGTATTCTTCTCATAAGGCCCTACGCATTTTGGAAACTGGAAGTTATAGATCGACACAAACAGGCAATCCAGTATATGCTGTGGCGTCTGTTTGTGCCGATCTATGATTTTAACTCTAGCTTCAATTTAACGTTCATAAATGTCACTTAGTGTCTTAATTGAATAAATGATGTAAAAAAAAAAAAAAAAAAACCGAACTCTCTCAACATCGATGTTACTGTGGCCTCCAAAGCTGTAATTCATCTTCCGCTATGACATGTGTAAATATAATATCAGTGACGTAAATAACTTAAGTCTAATAAACTAAGTAGGCAATTTGTGTTGCTTAGTTTTAAATATTTTTTATTGCGTATATAAGTAAGTATAATGTATTGTACATTTTACTCCTTTCCAATATTTACCGCAAAATATGCAATAACTTTACATTCAAAGTCAGTGATGGCCAGTATTACTTACTAGAGGTTAACCTAGTGCTAGGGATCATCGCTGACGTCATCGTTCTAATCTAGCGAAATCATTGCAAATATTACTGAAGTTTTGTGTTAAAAACTGTAGCAAATTAGAGAAAAATCTTTCATCATCTCGATGATTAACACACCATATTATTTATCTGTATGTTAGGTAGTTTAAGACTACAATAGCGTGTACTTGTACCATAAACTTAGTATATGCCTCACCCACCCATCTCACAATGTTGATTATGTTAGTAACAAATGCTAAGGATTAGTGAATCTATTTTTTTATGAATACACATAGGTACGTATTTATAAAATCAGTAATATCCTATGTATTTGTTGATGGACTATAGAAGTTTGAAAGTATTGTGAGTAAGATAACTTTAAATAGCAGAGATTTTACTTCTCTTAATCGAGTATTGGCCCTAGCCGTACCTAGGGCCAATACTCCAACGGTCCTGTTCTAAACAAAAAGTTAAAGTTAAGAAAATAAAAAAAAATGAGAGTTAACAGCATCGAAGTACTTGTGTATACTATGATCTCAACCATCTACCACCCACCTCATCACACTCCTCGACAATCAGTGATGGGAAGTTGCCCATCACGCCGTTGGCTTCACCACCCCACCAGCCGTCGTCCACGTTGTGAGCATCACGGGACACGATGCGTATGATCTGATAATAAATGAAAACATCTTACTTCCCTTTCTCTTTTTCTGACGAAATATATTTTATGTCTTTTACCCTAATATTATTATTTAATAATAAAGTCAAATAATAAAGGTTTCTGAAAGGCTGACCAAAACAGACCACAACATTATTCAACTTACAAAGCTGTCAAGTTAACAGCGGTGTCAAATCAATTCGAGTTACTGAAACGATGATGAACGAAAATTTACTATCTATATGATCAATTTCATTAAATATGCGAATGGTATTTGACATAAGACTTTGAAGTAAAATTTGACATAAACTCCGTTAACTGATCTGATGATCAAATTAAAGTTAGTTATCATGCTTTCAGCCCCTCTTGACAAGATATTTGACAAGCGTTAGTCATTTTGCGATGATCAGCTCTTCAGAAACCGGGCGGAGACTTGTAAGGCACCAAGGATCAAAAGGTTCATATATTTTTCTCTTTACACGCCCAACGCTAAAGGACCAATTGTCAATAAATACTTTACTAGATTTTGCTGATTATATTAAAAAGGTTATTATTTAGTATGTCATAATAAATAATGTAATGTAATGCTTTTCGTTTTCTAACAATACGGTAGCTTTCCGCACCCACCCTACTTTCCACCTAGAATAAAGAAAGAAAGAATGTTTATTTCTCCATACAACATGACTCTATAAGTTTCGGTTAAAGGCGATGGAAGTGCTGTGATGAAGTCTGTTATCCTCCTTTATATGTCTTTCTAGAATAAGCTGTAAAAAATGAACTTACTGGAGAAAACCTAGCCTGGAGACTCACCTGTCCCTCTTCAAGATTAAGTTCATCAGATGCTTCAGCATCGTAATCGTACAAAGCAAAGCAATAACCGAGTGTTGGTAGCTGCGGTTCAGCTTCTACTGCTTTCAACTCTGGTTCTTCTTTCTGTTCCTCCGGTTTAGCAGCAGGCGCCGATATTACGGAGATTTGATCCGGAGACTGTACCACTTCAGCATCTTCTCCTTCAACGGTGTAGTCGACGGACGAGAAGGAAATTTGGTTGACCAACCCTGGAGCGCTGAATGTCTGGTGAAAGAAAGAAGTTAGTCTTACGAGCTGCCTGTTTGAGGGAGAATAACACGTGTGCTAGAACACTAACGGTGCTTTATTGAATTTTACAGCGAATTTACTTACAGCACAAATACATAGTTCCAGATCCAGTTTTATTTTACTGAGTTTTTCTTTAGTAGAAATCATGTTATGAAAAAAAAAAACAATGCGTAGACTTTGTAGATGGTATATGTTTTTACTTTTTATGTCTATAAACTATTATTAGATTTTGATTCTACTGGTAGACCTTTATCTACGAGGATTCCCTGCTTGAATCTCTTGAGAGATCCGTTTTGATTTTTCGTCCTCACAGATCCACTGGCGGATAAAATAGTGTCATTATTGATCTCAGAAATATTTAAAATAAATACAGATTGAGTAGTTTTTTTGTAACACAAACAAAAACAAAAAAAAAAAAAGTAGTAAAAATGACACAAAATAATTCAATTAATCCCTCCTGGATCACTCTGGACCTATGTGTACGATAAATTGAAATGGATTCCCTAGGAATGTAAGAAGGGGACCCTAGTAGACGGAGGCATAAGAAGTCGATCTTTGTGTAATGATAAGATGCATCAATTTATTCATCATACAAAGAACGACTTATCAGTAATGATGATGAATGATAAGTTGCTTTCTTATAATGATTTTTACCTGTTTCCATATGGCAGGCGATCATAGCAACGCTCAAATGAATTCGCTTATTAATAATATTAATATTTTAGGCATTAAACTATTTTATAGGTATAAACTAAAACCTGATTTTAGACAATATCAGGTTTGAGAACATTTTCTCGACACAAATTATCTAGGAATAATATATTATCAACTCGCTTTAAGTGTTGTATCTTCGTTGTACAGTCTCTCGCTGAGACGGACCGAGGCGAGCGAACGGAATGTTCTCCACATTTCGTTCGCACACCTCGTTCTCACTCAACGAGACGTGAATTAAAGACGATCTGTTATGAATATAATTCTACAACTTGAATTAAACATTAAAAAAATCTTCACACCCAATTAAAACGTAATTATTAATAAAATATCTTTATTAACTAACAATTAACATTTTAAATAAAAACAATCTAACAATATGTAATAATTGCAATTTTATCTTCTAAAAATATGATATATTCGTTAAAGTTTTCTAAATTTAATAAGTCTGCACGGTGAATTGTATCTTCTTCAAGTACTTCTAGCCTGGGACATACCTGCTCGCACTCGATGTCCAGATAGTTATGGGGCACGTAGCCCTCCTCGCCGCGGTAGTTCCTCGCGCGGAGCCATCCGTCGCCATCACCTTCACCGACCACTTCGAGCTGTTCACTCTCGATGATAGATAGCTCGTCGGGGTTCTGAGACTAAATTAAAAAATAAAAGAAAAACGTGAATGTAAGTAGGGGGTACAGGTGTGAGTGCATATCTGTATGTATACGGTTGTATTCACGTGTGTATTTCGGGGATTCTCGTCTAGTTTTGGGCCGGACAGGGGTCCTTCATCAAGGTTGCGATTGTTGGTAGTGATGATATGTATTAGCAGAAATAGAATAGTTTTAATGGCTCCAGCGTCGGACTTGTTATCTATATAAGAGTTTGATGCTTCGCACCTCACCTAATATATTACCGACATGAACTCATTCCTATCACAAACATTGATAGACTTACCGTGTACGTATACAGAGCAGTACACTTGTAAAGCGGAGGTGCCACAGACTCGACCGACTCAGTTGAGTCTGGTTGCTCGGACTCACCCCAGTTCACCTGGGTTGGATCATCCCATCCGACGGTCAACTGTTCTATGCGCATACGCTCTTCCTCCAGGACAGCTAAGAACAGCAGGATATTAAAAAGTGTTACGAGTGTGGAACTGAGTGGTAGATACACTAATATATCCAGGTTCAGACTTAAGGATATGGAATACGAACAGTACAGACTGCCTCGCCTCCCATTTCCATGCGATCGGTGGGACCGAGAATGGCCATTAGATGATAAAATTTAATGGAACACAAAACATAGTTGGTGAAAAGTAGGTCAGTAATTCACCTCCATATATTATCTTGAAAAAAAATAATATAATCTAATCTAGGAAGTCATTGAAATATATATTTACATCTTAATATATCTACACAAAACGGAAAAAAAGTATACAAAAATATCTTTCGACAATTTTCAATCTTAAAAGACCGTAAGTTTTGGTGTCGAAGAACTTTTCCTTATCCGATAATATACCTACACCTACACATTTATATTAGTAGTCTTCATCAATGTCTACTCGTAACGGGTCAACGTTTTCAACAATTAATGTGCTAAACATTTTACCTGTGCACTTTGCTTGTGTGACAAATTGATTGACTTTTTCTTTACCATGATTTTAGTGTGGAAATATAGGCAAGACAAGGTTCTGGGTTGGCCATTGTAGATTGGGACGTCCAAAGAGTACAAGATGGTCCGAATAATTGATTAAAATTACAAAGAACCCTTGAAGAGATGGAGAGTCGAGACAAGTCTTGGAAGTCTTTGGAAAACTTATGTATAGCAGCAGAAGTCCCAGAGACTGTTGGAGCTCACGAGTAAGTCTGATTACAAGTACTAACCATCAACGTCTTCATCATGTTCCTCTTCACCCTGCGAGCCGGAGGTGGTACGCTGGTGGCTGCTGGAAGCCACGATGGCTGTGGCTGATGGTCCTTCTCCCTCGGTGTTGTCACTGTCATAGAATGAGTCGGAGCTTGGCTGATCCTGGCAGGAAAATGGACTTGAATATTAAAGGGATGTCTATCACAATAGACATTGAATAGTTTTTTCCAAGTCCCTAGCATTCCAAGTCCCAAGTCAATAGCATTTAGAAGTATATTGTGGTAGTTTTGCTGACAAGTTCTAAATACAATAATATGTCCTAGAACAATTTCAAAATTAACTGCAAACATTAATCAAACAGCCAGATTAGTTTGTTCCTTCAAGGTATATAACACATAGCCTTTTAGTAAGTGCGGTAGTGTTATGGTTAAAGCTTCAGCCTTGCTGAATACTGCCGGCGTGACCCCCCTCTTAACAGCTTAGCTTCCAGCTAAGCTAAAAGCTTGCTCACAAAAATACTAGTAATGTGTGACCCACGTCATTAGTAGCCTTTTGGCAAATTAAAACATAAAATACATACTTTGAAACCTTTTGCTTTCCTGATATATAAGTCGCACATATTTCATTATGTTCTTAAATCGATGTTTTCTATTAAAATAAAAAACTGTTATAATTATTTTGTAGCACTCACAGCGGCTCCCGAAGCATCCGTGCGCACGCTGAGAAGACTGCTGCTCCGCGGAAGAGACGCATCTTGCACGGCGAGAAGGTCAATTTCTTTTAACCATTCATCAACTGGAGCGCCACTAACCCGTAGGCATTCTAGACGGGATTCATATTTTGCCTTCGAAGTTTCGGAACGTCGAATGTTAGAGCGTAACTCGTCCATACGGACTTCAAGCTCCGGCCCGTTGGGATCACTGGGGTCTACCTGGTAAAACAAAATGAACTTGGTAATTAATGGTAGCACTTAGTATACCTATGTAAAAGAAAACGTTAAAATACGTCACTAACGGACTTTGGGAAAGAGATTCTAATAGATAAAAACCATGCGTTGGTCATTAAATGATTTTAGGTGAAGTCCAGGAAGAGTGCAGGATTCCAGAAACAACACAAATGCTGTACAGGTACTCTTTATCATCACAAAATACGTAGTTTGATTTTACGTGCACCAATTAATTTCTGATCAAGTGACCAGGGTTATATCATCGATTGGTTTATCTTTAAAAGAAATAAATAACCCCATAACTCTCCTCTTATATCCCATGATGATGATTACGATTAGAAGAGTTTTATACGACTAATCCTAACAACATTCCTACTGCTGTGACTCTTGTTTATCAGGAATAATAACAAAAAACAACAGTGACCAATAAAACCACATTCGACGCTTCGAAAGTTATACTGCCTTGGTATCCTGGACGAATGTAATCAGAAGTACTTTTGTATATTCTGGAGGAGTCAATACTATTTTTACAATTATAATTCTTACCTTTTGACCAGCATCGCGCATAGCCTGGTACAAAAATAGCTTGCGGGTAGCGTCCCGGACGAGAGCTGTTTCTCGCACAACGCGGGTTGCCCAGCGGCGGGCTTCACCTGCGAGGGTGTGGGCAACCGATTCATGCTCGATTGTGATGGTGTCGATCGGATCATTGTCACAAGCCTCGAACTCGTACTGGGGAAACGAACTACAAATTACACCAAGGATATTTGGAAATTAGGTTGTTTTATTGCTACATGCGTCTGTGTAATACTCTTATTTAGTTCCAAAACGTACCACTATGTTAGGCCATGACAAATAGGCTTAGAAGGTAGGGAGGACACAAAAATTTGATTAATGCGGATTATGTATTCATCTTTTTTTTGTGGTATTTTGACCTCGTGGCTAAGTGGTAACCGAGGAGGTTAGCACATTACAAAGTTAAGTAATACTAGCCAGGTCAGTCTAGGATGGGCGACCATTCTTAACAGATTGAGATCCCTCTATGCCTCGGAGAGCACGTTAAACCGTCGGTCCTGGGTACCATACAAACATCTATGGCAGTTGGAGCCCTAAAAAGTCCGACAAGCTGTTTAACTACAGAACTTCGATATCGCCTAGTACTTGGGTTGTGGAGGTCTGATGGCAGTCGCTTCACGTAAAATATCAAAGTTCGGCCGTAGCGTAGTTAGACTGAAAGCCGATCCCAACTTATTTGGAAAAAGGCGCAGAGGATGATGTTGACATTTTTTTTGCTTCAAGTCCGTACCTGAATATGTTGTTTCAACACCGGATAGTAAAGATAAACACACTGCAAGTTGTATTCCCTGGTGAGCTGCAGAGCCTGATCGCGGATCTTGCCGAACGAGTGCTGGGTGGCTGAACAAGTCAGTAGCTCCGTACGCCCCATCAAGGTAAGGAACTCCGATACCTTTTCGTACACAGCTGACTCCATGGATTGCATGCATGTTTGCAATTCCACTAGGAAATAACGGTTCTGTCGAAAAAAGAATTTATTAAGTAAACTTTAATTTTTTTTTTGTTTTCTTAATTTCCAAAATTTATTTATAAGCATTAAAAATGTTTACTTTCTACTAAATAGCAAGAAAACTGAAAATGGTGCCGATTCTACTGTACACTCGACTAAACTAAAACCTGACTTAATTTCTTCATATGAAATCAACCTAGTGTTCTTCGTAATAAGGTCTATTTGTTACTAGCATCTATTTCTCATCGCCAGTAAATTTCACTAAAACCTGTCAACGTATACTCAACTTTATTTCCACGCAGCGATATATTCAGCCAAAAATTGAAAAACGAACTAAGACGACGTTATTTTAATCGACACCTACGAAGACGCTTACTAAAAACACAGAGCAAAAGAGATTTCATTCACCAGATAGCGGCTCTCGCCACGTGGTATTAAAGTTTATTTAAGCGTATCAGACTTTAATCGACAAATAAATTGCTTATTTCGATAGCGACATATATGTTACCTATTTGTTTCAATTTGAAATAAGACCTTGTTTCGAAGTGTACAATGTGGTGGCGTTTATTAGTTACTCAGCAGAATATTAGATAGAAGTCTATCAACCGACTATAAAAAAGAGAACTATCTCAATTCTATTGTATGTTTTGTGTGTGTATGTTTCGTAATATATATATTTTTTATCAGTCAGATTACATCTACAAACTTATGTATTAAAAAAAATTATATATATATATATTTTTAATTTATAAAATTAGGTAACGAAATTAGCAAGATTTAGCAAGACCATTGTTCTTTTTTTTAAGGTAAGTTTTATTTTACAAATCAGTATTTATCTCGAGAAGAATGATAAAAGCTCAATATCAATATCACTAACCTGTAAATCCTTTAGAAACAATAAAGTATTAATGAAATACGAAATGTCAGACGTATGGCCCATGGGTACCACGAGATGGTTGGCAACATCGTCTACTCATTTTCCCTCAGTTTGCAAAGTTCTCTACATTATGGGTAAAGAACTCTTAGTGACAGAAGTTTTGATAATTTACTTTATATTTTAATGTCATCGTGTACAGTAGAGTGCGCAATGGTTAAAGTGGTCGTCTTGTTTGTGGGTTCGATTCCCACGGAATAAAAATATGTGTGATCCACAAATAGTTGTCTAGGTTTTTTGTCTCGCGATACAGCAATCAGTCTTGGTGCGGTAGTTATCTTTAAAAAAAATATCTCATCGAAGAAACTAAAACATTAGGATAAAAAAAAAACAAAATTGCAATATACTTCTACTTGAAGAACATTCAAGATAATATATATTTAGCCTACGCGTGTCATTAATAAAATAAAAATTTCAAAAAATATCAATTGGTTTGTGGCATTTTCAATGGTCAGGGTATATAGTGGTGGTCGAAATTTAGGTGCTTTTTATGGTATAGGGGGCAGCAGACGGGTCACCTGCTGGAAGGTGACTACCGCCGCCCATGGACACCTGTAACTCAAGAACCACAAGAGCGTGTCTAGGGATAATATTGTCATGTGATATACTCAATATCCTAACGCTTTTCCTCCAGAATGCTAAATTCTTCAATATTCTAATAAAGAGATGGTCGTGTATTCTTGGAAACATCTGGTGATTACGTACTTGGTGAGCATTTGCCGCTGAAATGCTTAGCAGGTAATCATTTCTGGCTCCAGTAGACTTCTCTTCGAGCTGATCGCGACGAGAGGACACTTTGGCGCTGTTCTTCTGCAGTGATGTGATGGATTGGAAGAATGAGCCCTTCTTTTTCTTGAGCCTGGATAATAAATTCGTAAATTAGAGACTTACAGCGACAGTGAACTTATGGTAATATTAATAACTTGAGACATCTCACACACGGCCGTCTGAGCCCATACGGCTTCTGATATACATACGATGTTACAGGACGGTGTAGTCAAATGTTAGAAACATTATGTGTACCGGACAAATAGTTAATATTGCTTAAAAAATGGATTTAGAAAAAGTGCAGCGATGACGACGATGGCGTCGATGCTCGGTACGAGTTTGTGTTGTTTCCGCTTTTTGTATGATTTTAAATATCTCTGTAGTTTTACGAAAACAAACATTAGCATAAGCATTTGCTTATGCCATTGTCAATTTCAATGATTTTATTTTTATTTTTTTATGCAGACATTTTCAGAAAAAAATCTGTCACGAATTTCCAGAAAATAGTTAGCGCTTTAACGATTTATATTATTATATACATTCTACGTATTATAGACTAGTAGTTCCCCGCAGGTTCACCTACTTTTATAGTCACTGCTTCGGTCCTATAGGTTTTAGCGAGATGATACATAGCCTATAAACCTTCCTCAATGAATACTGTTTCCAATACAAAAATAATTATTCAATGCAATACTTTCAGAGATTAGCGCGTTTAAACAAACATACGAAAAACTCTTCAGCTCCATTAAATTAGTATAGACTAGCAGTTCCCGCGCGGCTTTGCTTGCGTATACATATTATTTATGTATTTTGCGCGGAACACCATTTTTTTTTTAAATAAAATAATCCTAAGTTACTCCTTATAACACCAGCTATCAGCCAGTGAAACTCCCGTGGAAATCAGTCCACCCGTTTCGGAGATTAGCCGGAACAAACAACGACAAAAAACTTAACTGATTTTATCGTGCAAATAACTATATTAGCTTAAAAAACTATTATTTTGACATTACAAACAGACACTTCAATTTTATTTATTTGTATTTATAATTACACCACCACCATAGACTAAATTAAATATTTAATTATACCTATTAGTTAACTATTTTTGCTGAGAATACTATTTTGAAATGGAAGATAAGCCCTTTCTCTCTTCGTTTTTGGACTTTCGGACATCTACTACTGAACTTGATCTTTCAAAATGTTTTTTTTTTGTATATTTGTAACCTGCAATCAGTGTCGTGCAACTATAATCAGGTTGTGTAGTCCCATTCTGGTTTTAGGGAATTAGTCACTACTCCATCTCTCTTTAATCATCAAGCATGTTGGCTCTCTTTAAACTATTTTTAAGATCTCCGCGGTGGTGTACAAATAAAAGGCGGACTGTATTTTACGCTGGTTTGTAATGTCGCTATGATATAATAGATAGATATGTTGTACAGTGCAGTGATCCCTATTGAGTTTATAAGGCGAGTTTCCGCGTAATCGCGGTGGTAGTGGAATGAGGACATGATTTATAGGATTACTTTGCAGAATCGCATTTGCGAGAGGGTTAGGATAGTTCATTAGACGGTCTGAGTATTTTTCTGTGTACTGCTTTGTTCCTACTATCACAGTTTTCATGTCTCTGAGTCTCATGAATCTCTGAGTTACTAGTAAATAAGGCTCTTTGAATTAAAACTCTTTGAAGACATAGGATGTTTGTTTTACTGACTGAGAACCATAGGTAGATCGTATATATTTAAATGGGTTTTATGACCGAGCTGTAAACCCTAAGCTTATCCCTGAAGAGTTTGTTTGTTTGGTTGGACGCGCTAATCTCAGGAGCTACTGGTTCGAATTGAAAAATTCTTTTAGTGTTGGATGGCCCATTTATCAAGGAAGGCTATAGGCTACATAACATCACGCTACGACCAATGAGAGCGGAGCAGTGGCCATAAACGCAGGTGAAACTGCGGGACGGCTAGCTACTATATAAATTTGACTGCTTTCCTAGTAACCAGAGAAGATTTTTGAATCAGTTATTACATCGCCATTATCAAAATGATTTAACATAAGATCTGTCTTCCAGCTTCGTCGTTGATGAACCTAGTACAAGGACATTCCATACAGCACTGTATAGTCTCTGAGAACGTTACTTCAGTACTTTTTATCCGGCGGTTGTCGATTCTCCGGACTATAGATGTCACGTTGCCTGTGTGTATTATATGTTAAAATAATTGTTTTTCACCAAATTAGTGAATGATTATCCGTACTACCTGATTTGCTTTTTATGTCTTGTGCTTCCCCAATTATAGGAGACCACAACATAGACATTACACTTACACTTTGTAAATTAAGAAAACAAAATACAATTAAAACAATTAGTTGTGATAAAAGTAGTGAATTAGTAGTAGTATATATTTAGATGGTAGATATGTACGTCAACAATTACACAGATAGTTGCTAAAAACAAGACAAAGTAACTTTAGACATTCATTATACAGTTGTTTCGGTGTGATTCTGAATTCTTTTGGAACTTGATCAAATGGTGAATCGACTGGCATCAACGCAGAGGAAACGGTCGCCCATGTTATCCTAGAATGCGAGAGAATGGCCACACAACGGGCAAATATCTTCGCGGATGCGTGGGCGACCTCGCATCGACCTTCATCTTGTTCACAGGCTTCTAGGAGCGATCCTAGAGGCCTGTGAACGCCCCAGGAGGCTTCTGGAAGGAGCTGGGCGGAATCAACTAGCCAGCCTATTCTGAACGCATAAAGGACCATTTTTGAGTCTAAATGCGAAAACCGAGCCCTTAACCAATACCAATACCAAACAATTTTTGTTCCAATGTCCGCAGACACACAATGTAAGGGTTACAAATGGTAGAAGTAGTTTTGCCCTTTAATAAAGCGGGTCCGTCTTTGCCGTAATGTTTATTGACACGTAAGTAAAACGGTATGTATATATCTTACCGTTACCTATCAACCTATTAAACTATCAGACATATTTCTTTTTGTAAAAGCAAAACCAAAAAATACAAATCTTTATTCTAACCGTTAGAGCCGTTTCCGAGATACACGATATATACATATTTATATACCTACTAAATACAAGAAATGCTCGTTTGAGTTATTAGATATTATTCAGTTTATAATGTTAATATAAGTAAGAAGATAGTGATATGTATCTATCTGGTATTAAAGGAAGTATTTTTGGACATTTTGGACATTATCCAACTAGGGTATATGTAAGGTCATTCATTGTAAGTAATCGATAGATTGGTACCTAAGGAACATGTACTTTAATGTTTTCCTAACTATTATACATATAAATGCGAATGTGAGCTTGTTTGTATATTTGTTACGCCGCCACGCCTTAACTAGTGAACCGATCGTCGTGAAATTTAGCACGTTTTCAGAAGTACAGAAAAGGACATAGGATAATACTATTAAAAAATAATAATTTATAACTTCGCACCTCTCACAAACGGCCGTCTGATCCCAAACTATGCACGCCCTGTACTATGGTAACCAGACTACTGATAAACATTTCTCAGGGACTTCCTTCCTACGGTATACCCGAGTCCCTTGCAATAGACCCACTTATGTCGGAACACCGTGTGGTTTTAGTCGGTTCGATTCCGACATACCGCCAGCCCCGGTAAGGTGATGACCAGTGGGGGTTTAAACACGATAAAAAAAAAAAGGACTACTGATAAACATACTTACATATTTCTAAATAAATACATATAGTAGATTAATTAAACCCAGACACAGAACATTTGTTCTGTGTCTGGGTGTAATTTATCTATATGATAATCGTTGTAATTTATCGTGCTCATCACATAATTATTTGTCCAGGGTGGGAATCGAACCCACGAGCTCTAGCTTAGCAGTCAGGATCACTAACCATTAGACCAATTAGTTAGTTTTAAGTTAAAGTACACGTACTTTTAAGTTAAATACACGTAAGAAATTAAGTGTTTATCTTACTGTCTATACAATCGCAGTATCCCGCATACTTACTTATTTATAAAAAGTAGTTTTAAACTCCTCCTAAATGCAAATTATACCTATGTATAATGTTACCCACACATTCTAAACTTAACTTACATTATATATCAATCTTATCTTACTTAACTACTGCGATCTCAATTAATGAAGACTTGGCTATTTCATTTTCAATTTTCAACAAAAATTACGAAACGAAAATCCATAAAAACTAACTTAAAAAGTTTTCGAAGTAAGTTTTTATGAAATTATTATTATTAATGAAAATACCCAAAATGAGAAATATGTAGGATTTAAAAACCTTAACATTAGACATCCCATCTGCTTTTATGAGAAAAGGAGCTAAAATACTTGGAAATTCAAACCGTCATAATTTGTAAACGAATAGTTTTCTTTCAGAACTCCTTGTTGTAACTGCAGGCTAGAGTCAAGCCCTTTCAGTCTTTAAGTAAGTGTTCCATTGTCATATACATGCTGTGTATTGCCAAACAAGCGTAAGATGCCTGATAGTAAGCTATTATCGGCGTCTGCATGCCTCCACAATGCCAGTCTTGGCAAGGCAATTGTGTGTTACAGAGGCATTGTATAACTAACTTTAAAAAAAGAAAGAGGTTCGATGTTTAGATTCTTGTATTTTTTTTTCAAAAGGAGTTCTGTTGACTTACCAGTAGAAATAACAAATAGATATATTATTTAGTTATACAATGCCTCTGTAACACACAATTGCCTTGCCAAGACTGGCATTGTGGAGGCATGCAGACGCCGATAATAGCTTACTATCAGGCATCTTACGCTTGTTTGGCAACTTAAAACCATTTAAAAAATCAATAGGTACTTAAATAACAATTGAATATTTTATGTCCTTAATTAATTTATGCTTTGACGTATAGTTGTCACATATCTTGAACACATTAATTGAGAAGGATAAATCGCTACTTATCCTCTGATAGTGACCGTCATAATTCCATTGTAGAAGATTGTAAACAAACCCTTGTCGTTATACATCTGCTAATTTAATTATAAAAAATCTAGACCTGTAAACGAATCAAGAGGCTCGAAGGGTATTTTATTTTATTATAGGGTTTGATAACGTGGGATTAAGAGTTTTTTTTTTAACACAGAGTGAGTCTAAATATGCTCTCTCAGTTAAGAGTTGAAAGACTAAAATTCTAGCTCAAATTTAGGGTCTCAACTTTTTAAAGTGACTTTCTTAGTTAGACAATAAAAAACCAAGACTCCAAATTTAAATTAATTTGAATTTTTATTTCGTAGTTCGAAAGTGGCTGTGATTCAATAGGGTTGCCAGTGTCAACAGATTTCTTGTCGTCGCAAAAAAAGGGTCTGTTCTCACTAAAGGTAATAATTAAAAGTAGTAACTAATAAAAAAAAAAGTTGAAACCTAACTAGTTCTGCGAATAGAGCGTTAAAATAACATTAATATTTGAATTAGATGAATTGATACGTACTTTTCTTCAATATCTTTGGCCTTGTCCCGCACATCGTGTGCGGTGTGCTCCTCATCGAAGTACAGCTTCTTCGTTTTGTCAACGTCCAGAACAGTCAGCTGAAGTTCCTTGTGAGCTTGGGCCAAGGAATCTGTGCACTGTTCACAAACAAATCAGTATTTAAATATAGATACATGGTGTGTATATTGAAGTACAGAAATTAACGTGGACGTGTCAAGCTCAGTGATGATCCCCGTCAAGGTCGTCCAAAAACTGCAGTCACCCAAGAAAACGTTGATGCTGTGCGGAAGCTGATTGAGGAAGATCGACATGTGACATACCGCGAAATTCAGGCAACTTTAGACATTGGCATGAGTCAAATACAAATAATCTTGCATGAACAATTAGGTGTAAAGTTGTTTTCCCGATGGTTACCGCATTCGCTCTGTGAAGAGCAAAAAGCGGCTCGCGTTACTTGGTGCGTCAGAACTCTCGAAAGATTCCACGCAGGATCCTCAAATGCTGTATACAACATCGTATCAGGTGACGAATCCTGGATATACGCGTACGAACCCGAAACAAAAAACCAGTCACGAGTTTGGGTGTTCGAAAATGAGTTAAAGCCAACAAAAATTGTTCGTTCACGGAGTGTTGCAAAAAAAATGGTGGCCACGTTTGTCTCCAAAACCGGCCATGTTGCGACTATTTCTCTTGAGGTACGAAAAACGGTTAATGCAGAATGGTATGCTGGCATTTGTTTGCCACAGGTCAAAATGTGTCAAATTTCGCGGATAATACTTCGAAAAGCAATAAATACATTTTTAAATAGTAATGTTGTGTCACTTCCTTGATTCCCGAAATTTTCAGTGCCCCCTCGTATTATCATCGAGCAACTTTAAACTAGTGGTACCGTTTAGCCGCAGGTACTACTCCCTCAATAAAGTTTCAAGAAGTATTCAAGAAGAAATTAATGATTCTATTGGATCTTAAAATAGTACTAGAGCATGGTGATTCGACACAAGTCTTTGTGCGAGTAAGCATTTTGGAAGCTAGTGCTCTATTAGGTTTTATTTTTTTAAATATGTTTTTTTATAATACTCTTTCAATTACATATAAACAGCAGAGGGCCTGATGCAGAAAAACTAATTAGAAAATAGCCGACACTGTTTTAATTCTATGTATATCAGTAGTCCAAGTTAGCAGTAGCAAAAAGTGACGTGCTTTGCTCTGTGCTATTAAGTGTAGCAAATATATACTAAAACATGTGATGGTTTTGTCGGGAGGGTTTAACCATCTTGAGCTGTACAACAAAATGGAAAACGACCTCCCCATTTATTATCCCTCCAGTTGGTTAAATTCTTTACATTAATCGTAAAGAATTTTAGAATTTGGAGGTTCTTGTGTTGTTCTACATCTAGTAAATGCCGAAGTGAAACATACCACTGCAAAAAAAAAAAATCGTTTTATTCTATACGCACAAAACTTTACAATAATGATTGTTAATTTGTCGGATAAGCGTTACCACCTTAACCCAAAAGTGTGAAAAGGTGCAATGTGCTGTCCTGATAATTTCCCTCGCGTGGTCAAAATTCTGTACAATGACTGTAAGAATTCTTGGTACGGAGGGCTAAACTCTAATTTTAAAATGAAGTGCATATACCTTAAGATCTACATATATCTTTATATATATATACGATGGCGGCACTGAAAATTTCGGGAATCAAGGAAGTGACACAACATTACTATTTAAAAATGTATTTATTGCTTTTCGAAGTATTCTCCGCGAAATTTGACACATTTTTCCATACGATGGAACCAATCATTGAAGCAACCATTCCATTCGGAAGTTGGGGTGTCCAAAATGGCCGTTTTGTAGGCGTCCACAGCTTCTTCAGGTGATGAAAATCTCTGACCACGCAATTTATTCTTTATTTTAGGGAAAGTATAGAAATCATTAGGGCTTAGGTCGGGGCTGTACGGCGGATAGTCTAATAATTCTATGTTTTCTTGCTTTAAAAACTCTTTTGTTCTGTGCGCGGTGTGAGAACTCGCATTGTCGTGATGGACGATGATGCGGCGGTTGCAGTTCTCTTTACGGAGTTCAGAAACGACCTGTGGCAAACAAATGCTAGCATACCATTCTGCATTAACCGTTCTTTGTCCCTCAAAAGAAATAGTCGTAACATGGCCGGTTTTGGAGACAAACGTGGCCACCATTTTTTTTGCAACACTCCGTGAACGAACAATTTTTGTAGGCTTTAACTCATTTTCGAACACCCAAACTCGTGACTGGTTTTTTGTTTCGGGTTCGTACGCGTATACCCAGGATTCGTCACCTGATACGATGTTGTATACAGCATTTGAGGATCCTGCGTGGAATCTTTCGAGAGTTCTGACGCACCAAGTAACGCGAGCCGCTTTTTGCTCTTTACAGAGCGAAAACAACTTTTTTACACCTAATTGTTCATGCAAGATTATTTGTATTTGACTCATGCCAATGTCTAAAGTTGCCTGAATTTCGCGGTATGTCACATGTCGATCTTCCTCAATCAGCTTACGCACAGCATCAACGTTTTCTTGGGTGACTGCAGTTTTTAGACGACCTTGACGGGGATCATCACTGAGCTTGACACGTCCACGTTGAAATTCAGCAAACCAGCGATAAATTGTGGTTTTGGATGGGGCTTCATCACCAAATGCAGACATCACCCGGTCAACACACTGTTTTTGCGTTAAACCACTTCGAAAGTCATAATAAAACATCGCTCTTGAATTTTCTCGAGTCAATTCCATTTTCTCAACGACTAAACAAGTTTGACAAAACCTTGTGATAAGACCGAGAATCTTTTTTTAAATAAATAAATGGTATTCGATTTTTAAAACCAAGGAGTTTTCAATTAAAAAGATTTCAATATGACAGAAACAGTGGAAATATTCCATTCCCGATACTTTTAGTGCAGCCTATGTATATTATATATATTTCTTCTGTGCGTGTGTATGTTCCTGAACTCCACCTAAACGGCTGAACCGATTTTAATGAAATTTTTTGTGTGTCTTCAGGTGGATTCGAGAATGGTTTAGATTTACAATTGGACCCGGTAGATGGCGCCGGAACGTACGTTCCGGCAGTACAATGTCTGTCTGGTCCGCTTTCTTTATATATATATATATTTCTTCTGTGCGTGTGTATGTCACTGAACTCTTCCTAAACGGTTGGACCGATTTTAATGAAATTTGTGGTGTGTCATCAGGTAGATTCGAGAATGGTTTAGATTTACAATTGGACCCGGTAGATGGCGCTGCGATAGGGTTACAGGAAAAATATTTTTTACGTTCCTTGAGGACAACGTTTAAAATAGCACTTTTGACATACATAACTGTCAGTGGAGACAAAACAGTTAATAAGTTTTCCTTAGAAAATATTATACAAACTTTTAAACTTTTGCGTTGTAGTTTTACAATAGTAAAACCTGATACAACAACATGTACGGTATCTGTTACGTACTACTATATCAGTGAAGTGTAATCGTTAAGAGAGTAGAGATTTTAGTTGTAGAGATGCCCGTTATAATAACCATGCAGTCAATAAGGCATGAAAAGTAATAATATTTGTCTGACTCGTTGGCCACGTGGCATATGTTTGCCTGCCTAACGCTCTGGATTCGAGCAATTTATCTTCTTTTTTCAAAAGATGCGAGGGGCGTATTTCCAGAAGTCACTTATGACTTCTAGAAATACGCCCCTGTTGATACCAATAATAATAATTTGAGATCTGATCGAGCCGTCTGATGCCAATTTAGGCAGAGCCTGTAAATACATACATATTAGAAATAAATGACACCCAGACACAGAAAGCCATCGCACAACATTACTGTCTCGGGTGGGAACCGAAACCACGACCTCCGTTACGTGATTGCGTAAGTCCTTTTAACATAATTTTAGACCTATTTACAAAATGTTGCAAACAGTTTTTTCTTTGCTTTTGGTGTACAGTAAAGAGTATTTATTATTTATTTTTTACGTGAGTCACACTGAAACTTTTTAGAATAGACCGGTAAGAAAAGCAGCCGATGAAAAATTTATTTTAATTTCGAATTAAGAATTCTTTAGAAATTTAGAGAATAAATGTTTAATGATTCCTTAGGTCATTTGTTTTTAAAAATAGGCGGCATCTTCAAAAGTGTCTGTTGTGCATCGAAACAGATTTAACTAGAGAAAATTATCGATAAACTTAGAGGAAATTTTGTTTTATGAACCCTGAAGATGCCGTGGTTGCATTTGAAAAAGGTGTGGAAGAGACCCCTAAAAACAGTGGGCTCACTGCCTCAGGCAATGGTTCATCGACGTTAAATGACATGCGACGGTGCTGAGAAAGGAACGAAGACTACTTCGAAAAGCAATAAAAATATTAACAGGCTTTCATATCATTCAGTTTTTTTGTTTTCTAAAAACTTTCAGTGTGACCCCCGTATTAATAATAATTTATGTAATTTTTTTTCTTTCCTTTGTTTCCTTGTTTCTCCTTTTGTCTTCCCTGTACCCTATTCAAGGGTATCTGACGCTTAAGTGGTGTATATTGTATACTAGAGTCACACGGTCAACTCAAAATCTGTCATATATCCTACCTCCTTTTGCGGTACAATTACGAGGGTTAGTTAAACTTTGAGATTAAAAAATAAGATTTTATTTCTTACTATCATCGCTCCATTTTAATAATAAGTTTCTCCGAAGAAGTTTAGGTATACATTTCACTCGGCCTTCTTATTTACAATGCACACTGCACAGTACAATGTTTAAATTCGGACTTTGTAATGATAGATATTGAATATGTAAATTGCATTTCCATATTGTAGGAGGCTAGGGTGGTATCGACGACTTGATTGAACCATGATCCAATCAAGGCATTTCAGAAGGGGGCTAGCTTGCTAGGATATTGTATGAGCTCCACCTACGAGCCGAGTCGATAACTCATTTATATCTAATATTGCTGATGTAGTTCCTCGTCAAATCTGATTCCCTTGTGAAATATTGTGAAAATGGCATCGGTGAAATTGCGGTTACTTTGCTACAGAAGCTACTAGTAAGAGTTGAAATTGACATCGAATGTGAGATTTTATGTGCTGTTTTGTGGTGAATTTCTTAGCGTTATACTGCACAGAAAGTAAGTTAAAGATAACTTGAATCGCGAAGTTCAAGCGAATACCGTGAGTGTACACATTTAAATTTTCTACAAAGTGCTCATTCTCTCCCCGGGTAAGTGATTGAAATACATAATATATTCCGAAAATTTGAATATTATTTGCAAATATTTTTGTGTACTACTGATTGTGACTCAATTTTATTTATTGTCACATATAAATAAAAACTTTTGACGTGATAACGTCTTATAAATCGATGAACGCTGGCTGCACGCACGAAAAATTGTCACGTTCCGCGTGCAAGCGAGAGCGCGGAACAAGCCATAGAGGGGCACGTTCGACCTAAGCGTTCTGTTTGTGACGCATCTATCTATCTTCCACTCCATCGGCCAATATGTCCGAGTAGAAGAGAGACAGCGGCAGCACACAACCTACTCGTGAACTGTTTTGTCAACTGTTTATAAAGTGAATTGAAAAGTGAATGTGGTTTCCATTGTATATTACAAAAAAAATAAGTTATAAAAAATTAATGTGTTAACCAGAGTTTCAAAAATATTGTGTTTTCTTATGACGTTATCACGTAAAATTATCGTCCGTTAACCGACTTTACAAACAAACAATTTAAAAAAAAAATTAACCGACGGAGCCAGAAAGGAAAATTGAAAAATAATGTTAAGAAATAAACTTGTTATCCTAACCTAAACTCTTACACTCGTGTAAATATTTAAATAATTTTGAACGACGCCAAACATACTAACAAGCATTTATATATTTAACTAAATACTTTAACTATTAATTGTTATTTGTTAAAAATATTTAAACAACAATCTTTTATCAGGTTTAAAGTTGTCATTAATGAACTAAAGATAAGATTTATAAAAATTAAAAAGCCCATACACGAGGTAGATGCTGTAAGACGTTGAGGACGTCCCTCGACTGGCTTCCGCAGATCAACCACAAGTCCCCATCACATTGCAGTGACATTAGAAGTGTGTGCCAAGTTTCAACAAAATCGTTTAACAGATTTAAAACTTACTCTTTAATTCTCTAAATTTAAATAGGACCAACTGTGAACTATAGTAGTAGTAGAAACAAGCAAATTAATTATTACTTAAAATGAAATTAATTATTACTTAAAATGAAATTAATTATTACTTAAAATGAAATTAATTATTACTTAAAATGAAATTAATTATAACTTAAAATGAAATTAATTATTACTTAAAATGAAATTAATTATTACTTAAAATGAAATTAATTATTACTTAAAATGAAGTGATGGTAGCGGCGAAGGCACGCGTCTATTTGCTGTTTTCAATTTATATATCCATTATTTTTTCGTCGATTTAATTTTTTGTTAAAAGGTTTTTATGTTTTAGCTTTTTGTGGCTATAATTCTTACTTACCTAACTTACTTAATTAACTAATGTATAATATAATTCGTTGTCATTTGTAATTTATATTTAAAAAACATATCTTTATTTTAAGTTTTTTAGGTTTAATTAACTTTAATGAGAACTTTAGTTCTCACTAGCAGAGCCCCGCGGTGTCACCCGCGTCCCGATCCCGTGGGAATATTGGGATAAAAAGTAGCCTAGATGTTAATCCAGGTCTCCAGCTATCTACATACCAAGTTTCATCGCAATCGGTTTAGTAGTTTTGGCGTGAAAGAGTAACAAACAAACATTCATCTATCCAGTCAAACTTTCACATTTATAATATTAGTGGGATTAAGGTTGATTAATAAGATGAAACACGATATAGCTGCTGTAAACCGTCAAGGAGTTCCCTCGATTGGCTTTCGTATCAATTATCAAATCAATCACAGATTTCCATCGTGTTGTAGCGTTATTAGAAATACATATGTGTGCTAAGTTTCAACAAAATCAGTTCACAATAATATACTATTTTTAAGGTACAAATACCTCACAAACGGCCGTTTGGTCCCTAGTCTGGGACTTATAAATGCTTGTTTGCCACCGACGTAGTATAAAAAAAAGGCTTTACTATGGTGACCAGACTTGTGATAAACATACTTATAAATTACTAAATATATTACAGATGAAGTACACCCAAACACAACAAAATTAAATGATCGTGTTCATCAAACAATTATTTGTCCTATGAGGGAATCGAACCCACGACCTCTGGCTCTGCAGCCAGGATCACTAACCACAAGACCAACAGGCCAGTCTGTGTAAATATTTGTGTAAATGTATGGATCTCTTAATATTATATCATAATGTCTTCATTCATCGTTGCGTTTTCGTATAATTGTTAATAAGTTACTGCCGCCGTAATTAGGCAGTGATTTCAATAAGTAACTTTAATCGCTGCGAAGTGTCTCAACTAGTTAATGATATAGCTCCGTAGCATGTTTTTGTGAATTCTTCTGTACTAATTAATCTGAATTTCCAGTGTGCAATAGGGCATAATATAACAAGGTATATTCCCAAATAGCATTCAATTTGAACACGCAGTTTTAAAACTATTGCAAGTTGAAGATTCTTAGTTTTGTGGATTCACTCACTCACCGATTATTAAAATTCTAAGGTACAGCCAGCTGACACAA
This sequence comes from Callimorpha dominula, assembly GCA_949752705.1. Lineage (NCBI taxonomy): Eukaryota > Metazoa > Arthropoda > Insecta > Lepidoptera > Erebidae > Callimorpha > Callimorpha dominula. The sequence goes on along the minus strand of OX456990.1, from coordinate 28,854,151 downwards.
GCTTTAAAAACACAGTTAGTGTTTGGCTTCTAAATCAAGGAACAATTTCTCTCCTTATTCTGGATATACAAACTGCATCTCATATTGTAATCGCAGATTGTAATCTCATATTATTGATAGGTAGATAGAAGATAGAACATTCTTAATTGTACACCACATTTTAAATGGACATACACAAAATCAATTCAAAATCAAAATTATTTATTTCAAGTAAACCCATTGTAGGTATTTTTGAATTGTCAGGAGGAGTCAGTCAGTATAAGTCGGTCGTGAAGCTAGTTGCCTGTTCCAATACGTAGATCCTACGGAGAAGAACAGGCAAGAAATTCCAAGGACACTCTTTTTCTACATGGTTTTTTTTACGAAGCCATTACATTGCTTATAAGCTCAATTAAATGTACACACATAATTAGAAACAGTTAATGATGGGTGGTAAGTACAATGGGCGGTCGCACCGCTGAATGCGATGTCTTCCAAAAAACCTTTGTAGGGAAACAGTAGACAAAAATATGTGGTAGCTGGTGGCGTACTGTTAGTACATGTTTCAAGTAGCAATAATGAAACAAATATGTTAGAAATGTGATTAGTAATGCGACTTTTCTAAGAATTAAGAGAGGGTAAAAAAGGGGATGCCTCGAGTATCCAGGTATATACATACATACATAAATACATGCAAACATGCATAATATAATTATGGTAATAACTAAGATAAATTAGCGGAGTTAATAACGAAACTACTGCATAACACGGGAGAGTTGTAAGACTTATAATGCCAGGTAATTAGGCTTGAGTTCGTCTGATTTCCACAGAGTGCATTCCACAAACGGATTGCAGTTACCGGAAAGCATATATCAATAAATGTTGTAGAATGTGCAGGCATTTTCAGTTGTAGGTATTCTGATTACCTTAGAGATCGCGAATGTGTACAATGAAGATACTCGAATCGTTCTTTGAGATAGGAGGATAGCGAAGGGTTGAACAGTACATTGTATAAAAGGGAAAGAATATGAGTATTCCGACGAAGGCGCATAGGTAACCACTTGAGTTGTTTTCAAAATTTGGTATTCTATTGCCTAAAGCCATTTACTTTTCTTAAATGGCAAAAGGTTAACGAAAGCGCGATGGACAATACCTACGCTACAAGAACGTGTTCAAAAGATACCTCAATGCTTGCGCAATAGACCCTAAATGTGTCCCTCCAAACCCTTTGCGTCTGGCGTTCTTCAATTAATAAAAAAGTAAAGACTCTAAAGGCAAACAGAATCTTAATGCTAGAATAAATATACAATTCTTCGGGCCAATTATTTTGCGCTATGTGTGATCGGGTTTTTAAAAGCAAATGCGGTCTAGCGAGCCCCATTAGGGCTCATGACAAGAAGTCTCATCATGGGCCGTCGTTACCGAAACCCGTAGGCAGGACTAAATGTATCTATACATATATATCGATATTATACGTGTTTACCCTCCTCCAAAGCTAAATGCTTGTGTTAGGAACGGGTTTACGTCGGTAGTGCACTGGGTGGGGTTCGCACCCGCAAATACAAAGCCTTAACTATTACACTACCGCACTCGCCGCTTAAAAATATGTTTCTTTTATAAACTATAACTAACCTAACCATACAGTAAAAAGATCAAAACTTCTACAGTAGACAAACTTTGTAGTAAACCATATTCAATTAAAAACATTTAATGTAAAAAAGGCAAGTCTCGTAACGTAGTCTTTCTACCGCAAAAAGTGGTGCGAACTACATAATTAGTTAGCTAACAACACTTTGTAGTGGCAGTATGAAAACATCTTTATTTCTTAAATAAATAGAATAACTTTTGATCAAGTGGTTGCGGCTTCGAACCTACTAAGTTCCACTACCGATGTGAACCTACTCCTAACACACGCATTTAGCTTAGCTAGCTAACTTTCCCAGAATTCTAAAAGAAATTGCATTTATATTTTCTACTAAACAAAACATTTGCGTTGTAGTTAAATTCAGATATTTATATTACCATAATTGCGGACTTGTGTGGACGTGAGTAGTGGTTAGTGTAATGTCTTTATGAATGATTAAAAATATAATGGCGTAAACGGTATGACGGTAGCAACATGCCTGTCATCAAAACTGCATATTGTCCTTGGCCTTACTAGAGCTGCGACCGAGAGTGATATAGCCGGATATAAATCCGAATAGCCAGCACCACGGGCAAGTTGGACTAAAAAGGAGTTTTAACTCTTTTCGATTTAAGCTGTGATAAAAGTTAATAATAAAGTAAAATTTTCCGAATGAACTATGCCCATGAATGGTAGATCAAAGTTAGTCGAAAAGTATTGTTAAAAGACAACAGTCACTGTAACAGGTTTGTGGTTTTGGTCCGTTTGTGGAATTTCACCGATTTTTATAAAGTAAGTATATGTTTGTGAATTGATTTTGATGCATTTTTAACATTATACGACCTGACGAATGAAATGAAATAATGATACCTTGTCTTTATTTCAATAAAGATCATAATTTTATAAGGTAGTCAATGGTAGCCAGTATCGCGTTCCCAAATAAAATATCATGTTAAAACAAGACATGTATAGTGAAAACAGATTATGGCATCCTTTTATTACTATCTAATGGAGAGCAAATTGTCTTGACACTTCACAATATAATAAATATTAATTTATAACGTTATTTGTTTAACTAGCCAGGCTAGCCTAGATAACAGCCAACTTTGCAACGACCGAATACCAAAAAGCGGATAGCCCGGATACCGTATAGTTGCCGGATATCGGTAGCATCTCTAATTGTAACCCATGCTACATCTTGTCTTATAAACTATCAACGTGTGGCACAGAACATGACATGTGTTCTTTGAATAAATAATATAAGTAATACGAAGGTAGGGCTTGTACGGCGTCCTTGTCTTTCAAGTTATAACACTTAGAATTTTATTGTTGACAGACTTTTTGATTTCATAAGTCGGCGACGCGACACGGTGGAATATTCTTCATATCTAATCATTTTTAGTACACTTTTCTTGTCAAAGAAGATTATAAAATACGCAAGAAAACAGTAATAGTTATTTTAAGGAAGATCTGTGGCCGTTGCAAATATAGCCTGCCGTAATCTTTTACACTTTATTTCAAATAATGATGCACTGTCAAGTTTGAAGCTGGACACGGAATGGAGTATAGAAGGAGGTTTAATTGGATAAATTATACTAACCGGGAAATTAATACCAAATCATCAATAATATCAAATTATATATAACTATTTTAAGATGACGTTAACCATTGAGGTCGAAAAGGATGTAAATGAAATTGAAATTAGAATAAAGCCTTTTTGTAGACAGTTATTTAAAAAATTGTAAAAAAATTAATGAAGATTAATAAAACAATGAAAAAAATAGCTCAAAATTATTAAAAAAAGAAAGTTCGCTGTCATTTGTTTCAATGTTTACATAAGTAAATAATGTTGCAATTGCAATGTTAAAAAAATAAGTAAAGTAGTTATTAACTGATTTATGTAAGTGTTATTTTATTGTACTTTATGTGTGTTTAATAAATGCTACGTAGTTATTGTGTGTTTTATTTCTTATTACACAACATCGAACCACACAATTTTTGAGCTTTCCGACTAAGGTTTTAACTAATCAAATTCGAAATAGCAGCAAAAGACTATTAGACTATTAAAGCTAAAGAGTTTAGGTAAAGGTAAAAGCGTAGCCCTGATGGTAAGCAACCACCATAGCCTATAGAGGCCTGATGTACTTTCTAGAGCAGATATTACAAATTAGTTTCATTCAGGTTCCGTTTTTTAAATACTATGACCATTGCGGTCCGCTGCCAATTTTTTTTTACAGATGACTTCTAAGCCACCTCCCTACTACCCTCCCCCCTCCCCATGGTCACGTATATTTACTAGTTACTTTGTTAAGATTCAACAATACACTTTAATAATAGTATATTATAAATATCAATAGAGAAACCAAATGAAAAACGGCCCGAAGTTTGCAGTACAGTTGGTGCACACAGATGTACCACACACAATATCCAAGGACAAGACACTTCCACACTTTTGTGTTTACGTACTCATGTAATACAAGTTAATTATAATAGAAACGTAATTAAAGGAGATTAAGTTTCTGTTATAGTTGTACTGTTTACCTAAGATCCGCACAAAATATGCTTTTGGAACCCTGTTCTAGAGGTGGCGATGTGAAAGGAGGATCGTGGCAATGCAGAGGTATCTAATACCTATTTCGTGATCATGTTCTATCAGATACCTTATTCGGTACAAAATGAGATGAACTGATGGATTTGTTACCTCACTCAGGGTGGCGAATTCTTAGCTGGCTACTTATTTCAGTAACCAAACAAACATCTAATTTTATCCTAAAGGTTTTTTCTTCCTTTCTTCCGTTTATTTGTAAAAATCTAATAATTATAAAACCTTGACACACTTCACACATGGCCGTTCGATCCCAAATTAGGCAGCTCCTGTACTATGGTAAGCAGACTGCTTGGAATTGATTCGATTCGAGTATTTTGACATTCATTGGAAATACAAATTATCTCTTCACAAAATTTTTAGGGCTTACGGCTCTCACCTCTTTTTAGTCCTTATTTCTTTCTACTTAAGACCTGATATTTGGCAGCTTGGTAGCTTATAGGCAAAAACGTTAGCTAAGAACCGTTTTTACGACAGGGTCGGATTAAGGATGTCTAAGGGCTCCCGCGACTTTATTTGAACGGCCTTGGTTTTTTGTACTAGAGACCTGAAATTTGGCCGGGAGGTAGTTTATGAGTAGGAAACGTTGGCTAAGAACTACGATTGAATTTTACGACAGGTCCGGATTACGGAGGTCTAAGGGCTCTTGCATTTTTTTATGAAAGTCCTTATTTTTTTACTAGACACCTGAAATTTGGCAGGGAGGCAGTTTATAGGTAGGACACGTAAGGTACATTGACATGTCGACTTGCATGTTTTTTTTTATTGGCGTAATAATTCCTACGCATTAGGAATTTATATGAAAAAAATTTACAGTTTCACATAAATTTTGCTGGAATCGGCTTTGGAAATATGTCAAATCAAATCAAATCAAATCAAAACCATTTATTTCAATTAAACCAATAATAGGTTTTTTTGAATTGTCAGGAGTAGGAGTCAGTCAGACTAAGTCAGTCGTGAAGCTAGTTGCCTGTTCCAATACGTAGATCCAATGGAGAAGAATAGGCAAGAAACTCCAAGGACACTCTTTTCCAAAATGTTTTTTACAAATTTCTGGTTACATTGCTTAAAAGCGTAAATGAAATATGAGGACAATGTAACATACATATTATTCTAAGATGACCAGCCCCGACCAACGGCACCCATTCACGAGCATGACGCACACGCCAGCCATCGCACAGATCAACCATATTGAAGGGAATCGAACGACCCGACATATACGACATATATGTTAACATCTTGCTTTTTAACATGTCTAACTTGACAAAACCTCATGTCAAATTAACGATTCACATGATTTTGTGAAAGAACATTGTTATTTTCTTATGTCAACTTACACTCAGTCACCAAAATAAAATTCGATATTTGAAATCTCAACATATACATATAACCGTCAAAACTTAAAAATGGCCACGCTAATAAATAGCAATTTTAGACATGTCGATATATTCACGCCAGTCACGGAATTATAGTTAGCATAATGTTTATTATGTCTCTGCATACCCCTTCGGGGTACATCTTAACATAACATAAATCGCTTAATAAAAACAGCTATAAGAGTGAAGTCATATAAATACATGCAAATCATTATTATTTTTCTTTTGATTATCGGGTTTCTTATTTATCGAATGGAATTAGTTCTTATAAAACACGTGGGGTTTCTTTACCTTGGTATATTAATGGAAAAGTACTAAAACCTCTTTGGCAGTGTTTTCCGCGAATGCCAGGCAAGTTGAGACCGCCTATCGGGCACCAAAAATCGGTCTATAAAAATCGGTCAACGTCTTTAGAAGAAGAAACGTTACGAAGACACGCACATCGGAATTATCTACGAAAAGATAAAAAAAACACAGGGTCAAATATCATTTACCGGTGTGGTTTGTTAAGTCTTTGATAATTTGAAATACACAGTAGTCTGTCAGACTATTTCAGCCCTTGTATAATGTTTAAGTGTGCGAAATTTCACACTCCTTCGCGTGTGCAAAGTGCTTCAAAAAGGGGCACAAAGTTTTATCTTGATGTATTAGATCACATTATGACATCTCTTGTATAGTCTTTACTCCGAAACAGTACGTTTATCATGTAGACTTAACATAGTAATTAACTAATTGGTTTACGATGAAGGCCAGAGCCCTATTCTGGGTAAAAATCACCCCTATAGAGATTCATGGCCTAACTGGTTGGACAGAAAAGTTTAACCAAAACTCGTTTTTGGGTAGACGGTAAACTTGAACGAAATAGGAAGATTTCTAGACAAATCAAACGTTACTCACCCGCGTAAGTCCCGATCCCGTGGGAATGTCGGGATAAAAAGTCTATGCGTTAATCCAGGTCTCCAGCTAACTACATACCAAGTTTCATCGCAATCGGTCCAGTAGTTTTTGTGTGAAAACATTACAAACATACATACAAAAACACAAATGTTTCCTCTTTATAGTATTAGTTTAGATAGTTTAGATTTATAATATTAGTTTAGATAATCCATTTGCCAGAAAAATAAATTTCGTCCGTTATGTAAAACTGTTAACCTCGATGTCTTTGATAATGTACCTATATTATTTGTAATTGTATTTGTATTTTAACCATTGACCAGTCGATAGCTAACTATACAACGGCTTATTTGTATTTTAAAAGCTACAACTCCGGAAAGACATATAATAAAACTATATGGTCATTTAAAAGAGTGGCCGTGAGTTTATTTTCCCGATTTCTTCTCACAACCCAACTGGCAGATAGCGATTACTTGACAAAGCAGCCTACTGTTGCGTTGTCATTACGTACTGATCCAAATTAAATATTTTAGTTAAAGAAAAGACGGTTGCAAGCAATTTTTAATATATAAGATATTCGACTTTTACTTTGAGTTGTAATGCTGTTCTTAAATAAGCATATCACATGATATGGATTTGACTGACCTCACTTTTCGCCTCGGTTTTGAGACAAACACAAATTGGATAACAATCTTTAAAGAAATGATAATTCGCGATTTTTTTTACAACTAGTTAATAATAAATATTCCAATCCGAAATATTTAGCTTTTATTACTTTGCATTTGGAACATTAAGAGGAGAAGATAAAACCAAATGTGAAAAAAAATTTGAAATCCATACCAGAGGTTTGTCATCCAACAAAATTCTAAATAGTTCTTCAACTTCATATTGTTGTGATGAGACCTCCCGCGCTGTTTGCAAACGCCTTCTATTGGAATGAAAACTCCTTGATATGGCACGGAGGTCTTGGCTGGTGGCGCTAAACTCGAATTAAGAATAATCTTTCTCTAGTTTTTTTTGTAAAGATTTGAATTTAAGATACACGGTCCGCTCAAGAAATATTGATTTGTTCAAGATATTTAAGGAATTGTTTGATTATAGATATATGTTATAGATATTTCATTACAACGCCATTTGTGATTGTTTAATCTTTTAATTAACCTTCTCTGATCAGTGACCCCCGAAACCGGGACCGAAATACCCCCCATCATAACAATATCATAAATCTATAGTAACTTTTAATCTTTCACGTTTCATGATAGTAATTATATTATTAGGTATACTCGTACATAGTAGTTAAGTTTATTTGTAAATTTATCTTTATTGTACACCCTTACAGTATTACATAGTACAGTACAGACATCATTCATTAGTAAATAATGTTATTGTTCAACTATCAAATACCTATCATCTATTTAGTAATTGTGCATCACAATCCGTCCTAATGGACCTCTGAGTGGATTACTCTATATAAATAATGCTGTATAGAATAATCCACTCAGATGTTGCCTGTGAGAGGTCGCAACCTGTGATAACACCACCCATTGTTACACTAGCGCATTGTCCTATCCTACTGATTTCTGATGTGTTTGGTGTGCATTATAGTTTATTTGTCTAATCGATCTAATAACGGTCTTAATGTATACGCACTTTATTTAGAAGCACTAGAAACATAGTGTTACAGAGATGTGCGGTATTGTCGAATTAATGTTTACATCTTATATCGATCTGTCAAATTGAAGTTACTGATTAAGCGAACTTTTCATAGGAGAGAGGCATAACATGAGTAAAACTGTGAGTATTTAATAGCAAGGATGTTGAAGAATGTAAGGATTTGTCCGAAATAGTCAACATAAAAGAATTAAAGATGCAAAAATCTTGAAATTGACAATAAAATTGATGAATCTGTTTACAGATGTGGACAAACACCAGGAAAAACATTTTTACCTTCACTTTCCTGTAACACTTTGTAAATGAATAGAGAAAAGTTCCCCAAATAAAAACACATATTCTCATACATACTAAAACAAGGATAAAAAATAATAAAATTGTACACACCTTCTTGGCAACATTGAGTTTATGCTGTCTCAAACACTTGGCTTCATCAGCTATTTGCTGCTGGAACACTTCCACAGCCGCGAGACGGGCGCGCGCCAGCTTCTCATTCTCTTCCAGCACGGTGCGCCACACATTCCACATGTTCCTGAGAAGAAACTCCGTTTATATTTAAAGAATACAAGTTTATAGCTATATGATACAGGAGTTTGGCGAATAATACTCCGCTATATATGTAAATCTTGGGATAAGAAATCTAATGTATCCAATTTTTATACATGAACAGAACTTTAAAATTCCACCATCAAAAACAAAAACTATGAGCTTTTTAAAGTGCACGCTAGGATTGAGTAACGCTGCCATTTCTTGAAATAGTAACTCTCAGAAATAGATAGTAACTCTCAGAAATAGATGAATTTAATTGTTTTTGACTCTCGCGATTTGAGTGAAATGTATTAGATGAGAAGTTTGGTACTTAAACGCGATAATATACATGTATGTTATGGGAACGTATAATAGGCAAGCCATATTTCTTTACCCTTTCACATTTGATAAAGTAACCTATTGTTTCGGTGAATGTGTGTTGACCATTAATTTATAATAATTTTTTGTAATGGACGATTTCGAATAATTGCTGAGTAATTTTGTTTCGATCGAATTGCACAAAATTAGTTATACAAATACATTTCAAATATTACCTCGATCATATCTAGATTTATACTTTTGATTTTGTGTAAGTTTTGTAAGTAATAGTTCTGTTCTAATCAAATGATGGGATATTATTTATTACATCTGTGATTAACAGGCATCTTTAGGTTGCTGTTAACATACATTTCCGTATTTATTTATTATTTATAAATGTCGAAGATTGTACATTTCTATTAAAAACAACATCATAAGCCATGGGTGTAGAGTTTACATTTGTAGCGGAGTACAAGAGTACGGTCACATGACAGGCGTTAAGCGCCCGTTGAGTTTTTGTATTTCACTTGAAAAAAATTGGTGTATCTACTTGTTAACGCGCGCTCAACACCCGTCATGTGAACCTACTCTAAGACAGAATTGGACTGCAATAATATTAATTGTCTAGCCGTCCCACACATAAAGTATGTAATCTTGTTATGTAGGACAAGCTAATTTAATTTAGGTACATCCCTTAAATCGATATCAGTATGGTATCGACTTTTGATTCCAGTACCATATAGATTACAGTTTAGATATCGTTTCGGCTACTACAGTTAAAATATTGTATAATACTATGGGAAATCATAAACCAAACCATTAGTGCCGATTCTATTGTACACTCGACTAAACTAAAACCTGACTTAATTTCTTCATATGAAATCAACCTAGTGTTCTTCGTAATAAGGTCTATTTGTTACTAGCATGTATTTCTCAGCGCCTCTAAATTTCAATAAAACCTGTCAACGTATACTCAACTTTATTTCCACGCAGCGAGAGTCTTCATTTATTCAAACGCTGTATAATTGCCGTATAAAAACTTGTTCAAAACGAACAAGGATGACGTGTTTTTAATCTACACCTACGAAGACGCTTACTAAAAACACAGAGCAAAAGAGATAGCATTCAACGAATAGCGGCTCTCGCTACGTGGTATTAAAGTTTATTAAAGCGTATCAGACTTTCGACAAATAAATTGCTTGTTTCGATAGCGACATATGTTACCTACTTGTTTCAATTTGAAATAAGACCTTGTTTCTAAGTATACAAGGTTTACTTCTTATATGAAGAAAATTTAGTGAATTTTAATTTAGCGAGTGAAGTAACAGAATTGGGGCCAATGACTTAATTTATTGATTTTTAACTCGTTTCAATATAAACGACACAGGCTCTCGATGACAATTGGAAACAGAAGTCAGTAGTCAGATAATCGACACGCTGAATGAAACAAAAAATCGGTTACTGCATCTCAGTTTACTTTTATATATTATTTTTTACTTTAATGATTCTATAACGTTCATTTTTTTTAGTTATTCTTACATTATTATTAATAGATTAAAAAAATATATAAGATTATTAATAAATGCAACCACCAAACAGAAATCTGATTATTAATATACATATCTGTAATCCTATATGTTTATTAACGTTTCGGTGTGTGTTCTTGCTTCTATAAATTTAGAACTTTTATCTGTTATATTATTAAGTGAATTCTCCGAAGAAAATATCGCGACCGCATTATCGTGTAGAAGTCTCACTCTGCCAAATTAAATGGCTACTTTTATTACGTCACAATAAAGTCGCAATTAAGGTCGCGTAGCGAAATATCTCTCACTGAATCATCACGAAATCTCAGTAAGTATGAATGCCACAAACTTAAAATTTAGCAGGTAGATAGGTAAGTAGATTACTGGTAGGTAATTATAGGTATCTACTAGGAAAGAATATTTGAAAGTACAACCCCTAAAGGTTAAAAAAATGTGTACACAAATAATGACCCTTGCGTGTACGAAGACTGTAGTAGCAGTTAATTATTTTATAAATCAAAGGCATTTTTATTAGTCTTAATTTGTACGTATGTCGACCTGTAGGTCTGTATGTCTGTTAGCTTATAGCGAAAAATGATACAGATGAGAAAAATTTAAAAAGGACACCTTTAATCCTGGTACTGATTGCTTCTTTGTACACCGTTTCATGGCGCACTTCAGCGAAATTCGTAAGGTAAAATACAAGAATTCAATTAGAAGTTACATAATGGACATATTTTGTCTTAAAGCTTTAACAATTTTAATAAATTCTTATTTTAAAACTGTATGAACTGAATAATTTATAGAAAAAATTAATATTTTGTAAGGTGTGAGCGTATGTCTGTATAATTTATGTAATTGAATTGAATTTAAAGGTCACCCAACTATATTTAATTAACATCTTAATTTGTGTCCTGGCCCATTTCAAAGGACCTCCGTCATTATGTAGCACAAGGCGACCATACCCGTTGTTAACATGCAAAAACTGGTTGTTGGGGACCATGGTATGAATCAGTGAATGTCTTTTTGTCATTCGCCAACTCGCACCCTGGTGCGAAACTATTAAATGCTCTTTTTGACCTAGTTCATTCGCACTAACGATATTTTACTATTAAAAGAAAAGCGACCATACCTATTGTTAGAATAAAAAAAATGTTGTTAGGGACCATGGTATGAATAAGTGGGAAGGGCTTAATTATAATTCGCCAATTCGCACCGTAGTGCAAAACAATTAAATACTCTTTTTGACTTAGTTGATTCGGACCAACGATATTTTACTATTAAAGTCATGCACAAAAGTATTTCAGGAATTCAATTTTATTTGTGTTGCGAACAATGAAGTGCTCGGTTCGAGTATTCCAATGAGATCGTTTGATATACCGAAACTCCTTCTTTGACATGTAGCTTCGTCAAAGTCACTTCAGTAGGTAGTTACTCCGTTTGAATGGATATGTTTGAAATCCTAGAACGCCGGCCAGTTTTTATTAAAATATATCTGTACAATGCAATGAATTTTATTTGTAAAACTATTTCAGATTCAACTAAATTCAGAAAATGAATTTTAGTTATGATATTTTTCATATTTTAGGGAACCGTTCTTCCAAAAAAAAAAAAAAAGGAATCCTTATAGGCTTACGTTTTTGTCCGTTTGTCTGTTTGTCTTTGAAATACAAATGTTACCGGTCTCTTGAAGCTGTAAATCAAGCTATACAGATAAAGATACATATATCTTACATTTTTACAAATTTGAACATTTCGCATGTAAATCAAAACCTGTAGGGCACTTCCACTTAACTTATAATCATGAAATTTGGTAAGAAGCAAGGTCTGATAGTATAAGTATAGGAAAAAAACGTTCTAAAGTCGTTAATTTGTTGTTATATCACATTAAAACAATAGTTTTTAGTTTACAAACTTACATTTTGCGGTTGGATAGTTGACTTTATAACAGATAAGATAATAGTTACTTCGTAACAGATACATCACTCCCATACAAAACTCAAAATACCTACGTTATAATAGCCTACAAAATTGAAATAATAATACCTGGCGTTAGCTGCGACTAGAAATATATCTTATTTACGCTTTTCGAAAGTTGAGAACGCCTTGCCCACCGCGCGACCTTCGTCTGTGCATGTAGCCGAACTGCCGGACACTCTAGGGTTGTACAAAGTACACAAATAATGAAATAAAATATTTATTTGGGGTATGTCCCGATATACACTGCGAGCACTGTTCAGTGCCCTTACTGGAGATAACTTCGTTCCGTTATGGACTGACAGAATACTGCCGCAGTATCCTAGGGAAGTATATGACGTCATAAATCGTCGCCATTTTTGTACTGTGAGCACTATCGTTTTCGAGGAAAAGTGCTCTCGGTGCTTTGATCATGTGATCAACTACAATTTTTTTTCCAGTTAAATTATAAACAATTATTTGTCGCAATATGTTCATCACTTTTACCGTACATAGCCCCATTTAAATAATTCGGTTATAAAGTTATTATGCATTCGGTTACTTAAAAAACAATATTTTCTTTTAATAAAAAGAAAACTTACTTTTATTATGCGAGTAATTGTCAATTGACAATTGACTTGAATATTAAATTTTTAAATATAACTACATTCAAACAATTTTTTTTCTTGTTGAACAGATAACTTGTACCTATAATTATATGATAATTATTTTCAAGTCAAAACAGCGCCAAAAAACATATATGGCAGTATACTGGACTGTGTTCCGTATTAAACAGTAACCAGTAAAGCTAATTATAAAGGAACGGCTTCGCAGTATACTAAATTGACGTCAGTTCTTATAGTGCTCGCAGGGCATATCGGAACACACACTTGATAATAAAATTTATGGGTGTTGAGTTTTATATAATGATTAATAAAATTATTTCCCCTATGAAATTTATATCTTTAATTTTTATAGGAAATTAAAATATCCTTAAACCTTTAATAGTAACATAAAATGTTGATGCTGTAGACATATACATCACTATTACTACATCACTACATTTTACACCGCCGCGTTTGTCTGTCTATCTGTTCACGATAAACTCAAAAACTACTCAACGGATTTTCATGCGGTTTTCATCAATAGATAGAGCTATTTATGAGGAAGGCTTAGGTATGTAATTTGTTAAGGTTTGGGTAAATTGGTTGAAATATGATTATGATTGTTGAAGATGTCTCTGCTACCCGTGCGAAGCTAGGGCGGGTTGCTAGTAATGGCTGTTGCGTCGACTAGAGAAAGATACTCTTATAATTTAATACTTTTGTATTACATATTATATTACACAAAAGTATTAAATAACAAATAACTACCTACTCAAATAAAAACCTCAATCCGTGGCGCTCTCAATATGTTTTACATTTCAGTAGCTCTTATTATTATTTTCACTATATTTCTAACTATATTACATATTGTGTGAGTGAAGCAGCCGTCAGTTCACCTTGCCTACAAGTTACAACAAATGAATACGCTGGCAGTCCACACCTTCTAAGTTCGTCACCTTTCGTAGAAATTATGGGTTTAATATTGACGGTTTAATAGACTACATTTATTACAACTTCACTCTGGCTAATCACTCAAAACCTGATTTAGTGCAACATTGAATGGCGAGTAAAGAATAAACACCTAAAGTATTTTTATATTATATTGACAAAAAAGTAATAGCTAAAATCATTTTTGCCACTTATTTTTAAAGGATTTTACAGATCACTAACAGCTAGCAATATCGCAATTTAACATAATAAATACATATGGCAATAACTAAACATCTCCACTCATAATAAGTTCGATTTGACATTTTGTTTTTATTACGGAGAATGCCGTTCTGCCGTGCGTGCGTGCTCTCAGCTACGCGTTGTTGCCCCTACTGACACTTTTACCGTGGACGGATGACTAAATTGGTAGGTAAATAAAACGCGACCTCGAGTGAGTGATGTAGCCCTGACTTTGTCGTAAATCGATATATGGGAGAGTATTTTCAGAATTACAACGTTAAGTATGTCTTTCGGAAAAGGCGGGCAAAAATCTTAATTGATGAGAATTATGTATATATTAATATCTACATAATAAACGTAGTAGCGTATAAGTAAAGAGTAATAATAGCCTATAGTGTTTTAATTTCTCTTACGCTTCTTTTCTTAATTTTTACTTTATTTAAGTTTTGTATTTTATGTTATTTTTCAGTTAAGATTATAAAATCCCGATATTCCCACGGGATCGGGACTTACGCGAGTGAAATCGCGGGGCGCTGCTTGTAATAAATAAAAAAAAATACATATATATGTATATTAATACGTAAAGAGAAAAAAGAAAGTACCTATTAGTAGTTTAAGCGGTGGTAGCGTAATGGCTAAGGCGTCGGACTTGCGATCAAGTGGTTGCGGGTTCGAACCCCACCCAGTGCACTATCGACGTGAACCCACTCCTAACACAAGCATTTAACTTAGCTGGAGGGTTTAACGAGAACACTAGTAATGTGTGGACCCACATTACTAGTATTCCTTATATAAAAAAAAAAATCTAGTAGATTATTCTCGAGAGACTATATTATGTAGAAGAAGTGCAGAAAGCTGATTTTTTTAAACTTTAAACTTAACTGTAAGTTCTGCGTAAGCAAACTTGATATCATAATTTTGTGATTAGAAGTCATATCCATTATTTACTTATTTATACTTCCTGCAAATACATTGCATAAGGAGGACTTAATGCCGCAAGTATTTTCTTAAAGTCAACCGTTGGATGATGCATGTGACAGACGTGTTGTATAATTAAAATCTTACATTTAGTCGCATAGTAAAAACAAAAATTACGATAACATATAACATTACTAGCTGTGCCCGTGACTTCGTCCGCGTGGAATAGTGTCTTTGGGTAGAATTTTTAATTATTTAGGCTAATTGACAATACTTCCATACAACATTTCATCTCAACCTTTCAACCCCTTATACCACTTTTTCGCATTAAAAAGTAGCCTATGTCCTTTCTCAGGCTCTAGACTATCTGTGTAGCAAATTTCATTTAAATCGGTTCAGTAGTTTTGGCGTGAAAAGGCGACAGACAGACATACAGACGGAGTTACTTTCGCATTTATAATTATTTATAGGATTAAACAATCGGATTCTCTACCTAATAATACTTATATTCGTTATAATTAGTATGTTACAAAGAATGCAAAAACGTTTTGGAGTGGGTTTCTATAAACACTGCTAAAACCCATTATATGAAATAAATTAAAGGCATTGTGCGGGTTAACCGATAATTTTCCACTTATTCCAAATGAAAGGCATAAGCTCGCTTGCGGTGAATTTTAAACGAGCAGGCCTCACTTCAATGTCCAGTTAGAATAATTGATTTCATTCCTAAATGATAACCTTTGTGGCTAGGTTCGCTGTCATTATGCCTAAACTGTTTGACCCTTTGTCGTTGTACATCAATAATAATGTGTTTATTTAATGAGTTCTGTTTACTTTAAAATATTTAGCACTTTCGGATTCAATTGTGAGGAGGTGGTGAAGTTTCTAAGTTTCGCGCCTTGGAACACTCATAATTTACTGAATACTGACTCAAAATTAGCTTGAAAACGTACAACAAAACGACAGGGCAGATTGTTGTGGTATCGTCATTACCTACGTTAAGTAGGACATATTTTATCGTCATGGTTGACCACGAGCAGATAACAAAACAAAGTCCTACTGAAGATAAAAGAGATCTAACCAAACAAAATGTAACAAGACAAATCAGAAAACAAAAAAAAAGTCAGGAAGCATCGTCAACACAGCCTCGCGATAGCCCGTGCCAAGGCATGGGAATTATAGAAACATAGACATAATGGAAGTTACGTCATTTTAGAAAAGAATATGCTTTATTGTACACCTTATACATAGAACTACAAAATTAAATGATCTCAATATTAATGCTAGTGTTAGGTACGATGGGCGGTCTTATCGCTAAAAGCGATCTCTACCAGACGACCTTAGGATGGTTTTAGTGACTAGAGTCAGTGGTAGCTGTCGTTATACACATTAGTAAATGTACACACACAAAGAAACACATACAGATTTATATATATGCATACAATATATTATGTTTGACTAATTGGGTCTCGGTGAGATCTAGATAGCTGACATCTGCGTAATCAAGTATTGGGAGTAGTAGCGTGTTTGCAAGCGCAATTTTGGTGACAGTAGGAAGAAAGTTGCGTAGCCGTCTCAATGATCCCGCAGATGAAAACATTTTGCGGCTTACTTCCTGCAATCGTGGTCCCTAAGATAATTATTGGTCAATAAAGATCCCCAAATTTTTGCCTTTTTGACTGATTGGAATCGGGATACTATCAAAAATAACCTGCGAAAGTTGAAACCATGAAATCTTCCTATAGCTGCCGACAATAAATTCGATCTTGGTTGGATTCATAGTAAGCCCATGTGACACACTCCAATCACGGATTCTAACCAAATTGGTATTAATATTGTCAACTGCTTCGCGCATTTTTTCTGAAGGTGCTTGAGAGTATATCTATTATATATTATTTAGCTTTCTAACCCAACTGTAAATAAAATCGAAATGAACATTAAATAAAATTAAAAGTATCAGTATCGCGGAATCTTACTAATACTTTTGCAATAAATCTTAACTTTGCTCCATGTGTTGCAGTATTCAAAACTTTATCGTCTGCACATGCATTTTTTCACTATTTTCTTTTTAGCGACAAATAACCAAGTTTTCCTTGCGCGAATAAGAAAAAAAATGTAAACTTAATATTACAATCGATCAATATAGAATTGCTAGTCTTAATGCAGCTCGAAGCAGCGTTTTAGGTAGATTTCGAAGAAAAGTCTATATCACCTCAAGTTTACCGGCACGATAACGGTCGCAATTATGCACCGATTGCTTTCAAACTAGAACGACAAATCAAAAGGGCAAAAATGACGATTAAGTTCGTTATTCCCCCAAAAGGGGGGACTCGGGGGCAGATTTTCAAAAAAAAATTTAAATACACGAAATCTACCTCTGCGGGCATGCTGCGGTCCCGGTTTTTGTTTAATTTAAATTATGTCGTACTCAGTGAATATGCCATATTTTTCCAATAAACTCATAATATCTGTATTAAATATTCTTGACTTGGAGGAAATCAATATCGTTTGTTTACTTTTAAATGTTGTGTTAATATGATCTGCTCGTAATATCCTGTTGTAACACAATAATAACTCACGTTCCTATTTGTATACAGGTACTGAAACTTTGTTGAATGCATACGAAAAACTAAGAAAACAAGTCACAAGAAACACTACGTGGTTCATAATGCAACGCCTCGGTACCTGAATTTATAACTAGCTGTTGTAAAGCGTTTTGGTGCTAATATTGTAACACTCTAGTGTGTGCCGAGAGCCTTTCCTCCGAAAGTGGTGTATAAGACCAGGTAAAGATAAATTATACTGTAATGTATGTAAATAATTATTATTTATATTTCACTGTTAGCTGTCGATCAACCAGCTCCAGTTTCCAGTCCTTGACTCTCTTCTCTGTTTTCATTAAAATCCTAGATTTTTATATAATTCAATAAACTAAAAGCGACAATACTATCTTATCAAATGTCAGAACGACATTAATTCCGTACAGGTCGGAATATTACATTATTCAGGTATCTGGTTGACCTTTATCTGGATAAAATAAAATATTTATTTGGGATCTGTCAACCATTCTAACATTGTGCATCAGTTACCTGATTTTTACAAATATTTAATTATCATCCACGTTAATTAAACTAAAATACTTTAATTATTGACTTACATTATTCTAGTTTAATTAACGTGGATCATAATTTAAAAATATAATACATGGTAATCAATCTGTTTAGGGATTTTATTAATAAGCAGTTTCTATTAATTAAAGGTTTGAGGTAAAAGCTTAATCCCTTAATTTGTTTAAATTTTAATTAGTTTTAGATCACCTCACTGTATATGTTGCTACTTTATTTATTTATTTGAAGCAATATGTCATTGGTATACAATAAAGATTATTCTATCCTAGCCACGCAAATATACCAAAATTTTCAAGGTGAAAAGGTGCTTCAAGGATCTTTAATTTCATATGTAAAATCGGAACTACTTACATCTGTTTTATTCTCAAACATCACGTTAGTGGTCCCAGAATTTTTGTTTTCTCATTTCAGTTTCAAATTAATTAAAAGCAAAGTTGCTAAACCTAAACATTATCATTCAATAGAAGTTATTTTGGAACGCGTAGGTAGTTCAATTAGGGGACGTCTGTCAGGCTTTAATACATGTCTAGACCATTGTGCAGTCGTATATTGAAGCTGGATTTAGTAGCGGTACTGTGAAATGAAGCTTTTATATATTTACGAATATGTCCCTTTGGGGTGGGTCCTCTCACTGAGTTGGCGAGCCGAAACTAATTTTATGATTGTATTGCGTTTTAAAGCGTAGGTATTTAATTAGTTTGAACATTTTCGCCTGCCTGGCTTTCACTCAGTGTATAACATAAACATACTAGAATATAGATAGAAGACATATCCCAATGATTTTATAAATAAGTTTTAAGTAAATTGGTTTACTTTATCTAAAGACAAAGAGGAGCACATAATTTTTTTTTATCTAATCGTAGGACTTTTGTAAAGTCTATTGTAAAGAAAGTGCCAACTTCGTGAGTTTGCTTGTATGTGGAAAATAACCTTTAGGAACTGCATAAATTTTTTAAGATTTATAATTATATTTTAGGGTCGTATAGAGCTAATATTACAAATGCTAATGTAATATTGTTTGTTTAACTTTTTATGCATCAACTACAAAACATGAAATTATGCAATTTCATGCACCTATGTATTTATTTATTTATTTATTTAGGTCTATCCACACCAAATGCATTACAAATTGAGGTACAGAACATGTTAGTAAATAATATGGCTGATACATTTGCCAATTACGGAATAACCAGCATGCGTATTATGACAATGACACAGAGAAAAAAAAATGTATTAACACAATGAATAAACTAAACTAAATAACATTTCTACGAAACTGAATTTAGTAGAAAATAGATATAATGATTACTTACACTATGGTACCTACTACTTTAAATTGTTGTTGTTATTATTAGAGGTTCCAAAGGAATTAAATATTTTATTTTTAAAACTATTTTTAGAGTCGTGGTAGATGTCTATGTCAGGTGTGGACTTGGATATTGTATTAAATTCTTTGCATAGTCGGTGAAGAGGAGAACTGGACCCAATGTTCGTTTTGAAGGTCGGTAAATGGTATACATTGGAGATTGGATATCTAGGTATTTTACGGGGTACTTGGAGACTGATACGCGAAACCAATTCACTGCAGTCCTGCTTACCCTTCGTTAACTTACGCAGGAATAAAAGATCCTGCACTAGACGTCGTTCACGCATTGTATACATATTAAAGTGTATTAGTCTTTGTTGGTACGGGCATCTATGAGAAATTCCAATGGAGTTATAGGCTAGGTTTCTTGTAAATGCGCGTTGTATACTTTCGACACGTTGAGAATGTACAGCATAATGAGGACTCCATACCATGCTTACATATTCTAATCGACTAAGAACTAAGGTATTATAGAGAGTAATTTTGGTTCGCGGTAGCTAAAACCCCTTAGTGCAGCGCATTATAAATCCGAGCATTTGTGCTGATTTTGTAACCATGCTATCAATGTGTTTTTTGAAAGTAACCTTACTGTCTAGGATAACACCTAAATCACGGACTTCATTTACTTGATCCAAGATAACGCCGTTTATATTATACGGTGAGGTAAAAGATTGTGTTTTCCTCGTATATTTAATATGGAATTTTTTTTTAACATTAAGTGACATGTTATTTGTATTACACCAATCGACTATTCTATCTATGTCACTTTGTATAGGATACAGTTTTATAAATTTTTAGATCATCTGCAAACAGTAAGGCATTACAATGGTGAATTTGTTTCGTTATGTCATTGATGAATAATATGAAAAGAACAGGTCCTAGATGGGATCCTTGTGGAACAGCAGAATCGGCCTAATATGGGAATGATTCGTGTCCACTTAATGCAATGATCTGCGATCTTTGAGATAGGTAGGAAGAAAACCATTTAAGTAACGAGCCATGTATGCCATTCAAATTCAACTTAGCTAATAGCAGTTGGTGGTCCACTTTATCAAATGCACTTGAGAAATCAGTATACACGGCATCAACTTCTGTTCTATTGTCAAGAGCTAATGTAATATCAGATACGAATTCCATTAGGTTTGTGTCTACATTACGTCCAGATTTAAAACCATGTTGACTGGGTGAAATTAAAGGATCTAAATGTTTTGTAATAATAGGGTAGACAAGTGATTCAAATATCTTCGCAAAACAAGATGAAATTGATATGTACGCTTTATTAGAATATAACTATTCCCAACGGATAGGAAAATTACTTTTAGCTCTGAATTAATTCATAAATTGATCTATAATACGTAAAGCGCAAACAATTTAAGGAAAATTTGTGATATTTTGTAGAATTTTTTTAAACTGATAAAAGTAACTTCAAAATTGACCGATAAAACTAATATTGCGTAACAGAGAGGGCTGACAAAAATGGGTATTTAATACCAACGATATTGTCAACTACGATTGAATGAGATCAGGAAAAAGTCATATTAGTGTGCACTGAGACTTACACAGAACAGATAATAAGCATATATATATTGTAACGCGTGGAGTACTTCTTCTAAAACAACTGTGGCGTACTCCACCACGTATAAAGCTCGGGGCTTTATGGTAACCAGGTTCGATAGATTCTATCTAGAGGAGGAAAATTAAAAGAGCAGGCAAACGCACTATGCGATATAATCAGGATCAGATTATTCGTGTAACAATTATAACTTAAAACAAACTAATTATAAATAATACTTCTTGAATTATTCGGTGCACATTGCACGTCAGTCGTCCAGACAGTCTTCTGTCCGCTGGGCGACTCACTTGTCTTCAATTCTTATTCTTCATAAAATATTTCGAACCTGTTCTAAATTCGAGTTTGGTGCCACCAGTCCAGGCCTCTCGCATTTCAAAGAGTTATTATTTCAATCGAAAGAGTATGCAAGCTGTGCGAGATGTCTCATCACTACAATATGTATTGTTGGAATCTCGGGGGTTATCCGAAAATGTGCGCATACAAAAAGAAGACTAGGTATCAGTGAAATGAAAAATTCATAATAGTTGTTTAGAGATGTACATCTACACCAGAACAAGCATTAAAAAATTGAAAATCCTTTTTTTTAAAGCTAAATGAACTATTTTATGGTTACACATTATGCAAATAAAAGCTGAGCACACCTGTCTGTAACACCTTTTATAAACCTAACTACCAGAGTCCTTTCGCTTGTTAAACAATGCAGTAGGTAAAATTGTATCTAGCTTTTTACTAGGAATTTAATAAATATAAGTATCGTAGCTCAGTTACGATGTTCCCTAGATATTATGGGCAATTGTAAAATAGGTTTTATAGATTTTCTAAAGTTACCGTCTACGATTATGTTATCAAAGTAAACTTTTACTCCCTATAATATGACGGAAAATTTTCAAGCGACTCCTATTTTTTTTAAAATTAGTGATATATTTATACTCGATAGGTCTGTTATTACGGCAAGACTCGATTGCATAGTAAATTTTAAAAATCGTACATAAATGATTCCTGAACATTACATTGTAGGTGCATAATAATGTTATTGGACACGACATTCAATATTTGCCTACATACTGATATCTTTTTTTTATCTGTTTGACATATTATGTACACATATGATAATTCCACTGTAACAATGGTGTACAAATACAGTAAAATGGTTAGAAAAGGTTACCGCAATAATAGGTTGCTTTGTCAAAAATAAAATTATTATAAAAATCTACTGAAACAATCTGAAATATATTTACAATATTTGTATACAAGTCTGTGATATACCTATGTATTGATACAATACAATTCAGCAAATGGCAAGAGCTAACACATTTAAAAAAATCCGTCCGATTCTTTAAAGAGTTCCCCAAGGTGCGAGGCCTAGGTGTGTAGGTCTTGTTGTCCGGGGGAATTCGATATCGGCCTGGGAACATTTGCGTACCTTCCCTTATAGAGTTTTACATATAAAAAAACATAATAGTACCGTAAAAATTTTTGACAACCCAAATTAAAGAGAATTGCCTTATTTCGAAAATTATCATTTTCTTGTAATTATAAAAGCAACAATTTTACTTTCGTGGAAACAAAACTGAGGGAAGGTGACATAAGAGGGGAAGCTAGGTTGCTTTTTGGCAGCGATCTGATAGCACCTTACTCGCCCGATACAATCACTGGTTCGAAGAGTAATCATCCCACGCCTCAGGATGACCTCTCTTTCCCTGACGCACCTACCACCGACACTGAATATCTAAATATCACTACCAAGGACGTGTTTACAGCCATCTGTTCCTTTCAGAGTGGATCTGCCGGCGGCCTCGATGGCTTGACACCGCAACATCTTTAAGATTTGGTGAATTCAAGCGCCGGGAAGGCTGGTGATGCTTTCTTGAAAGAGCTGACGGCTTTAGTAAATCTTATGCTCTCCAGCAATGTGGATGATGGCATCATTGACGTCTTATACGGAGCCAACTTATCTGCCCTACGTAAGGACGATGGTGGCATTCGTCTGATTGCCGTAGGGTGTACCTTGCGACGTATGGGGCCCAAAATTTGCCGCAAATATTACAATGCCGAACTTGCAGCAAAATTCCAGCCAGTGCAACTTGGTTTTGGGTAAAAGTTGGTTGTGAGGCTGCCATACACGCCCTTTCCACGTACCTTGGCAGTAACGAAGGGGAGGTAATCTCGAAGGTCGACCTGAGAAATGTTTTCAATTTTGTAAATAGGGACACTCTGTTGACCCAAGCAAAATTGGAAACCCCTACAGTTTATACATTTCTTAGGCAATGATAAAGATATCATACAAAATTAGTATACAAGGACAATCTTTTGAAATCGGCCGTTGGATGTCAGCAGGGTGATCCTCGGGGACCAGTCATCTTCAGTTTAGCGATACACCCCATTATTAAGGAGAAAAAGTCAAAATTCAACATTTGGAACCTTGATGACGGAACCCTGGGAGGGAAAGTAGAGACAGATTTACAAGATTTAAGTATAAAAAAAAAAAAATTAAGTCCATAGGCTTAGAACTGAACTGACAAATGCGAAATTTTTATTTGTGATAAGGCAGACAGACACTCGACTGTACAGAAATTCAATTCGTTGGCACCTAACATTAAAGTTTTAGAAAAAACGTCTCTCCGCCTTCTTGGGTCCCGGTCAAGGAAGATGGTTTTCAATCTTTTATAGAAGAGAAAATTAAAAATTTTGGTGATTTTTTGGATCGTCATCACAACTTTGGAAACATTTAACACTTTTAGAAAAAAAATACAAAATTATTCAAAATACCCTTAGAAAAATTTTAAATGTGGGTTTGAACGACCCTGCCTGGCTCGAAACATCCTAATCGGTTCATTTGTGTGTTCTTGGCTTGCGAAAAATTTCAGATGTCAGCCTTCCAGCATTTTTGTCTTCCGTCCACGGAACAAAAGAGTTCACCAGGAAAATTCTAACAAACACACTCGTTAATTCTTAAGTGTCCTGCACGACCGTTGCCATAAATGCTTGGCAGATAGCTTGTCCCAATACTCTTTTACCTGTTAATCCATTCTCTCAAAGGCAATGGGACGCACCGTTATGCACTTTAAGAAGGATTTTTTTACTTAATACCACGTCAGTTCATCCACAGTTTGTTTGCTGTGGGAGAATGGATTCAAGAAGAATCACATTGGCACAAGAATCAGGCCTATAGATTCAGACACTTCCATCGCCCAACATAGGCACCTTGTTGAACGATGACACATTCCGTCTTGCCACTTGCCTTCGTTTAGGAGCTCCTTGTGTTTCTCCGCATCGTTGTCACTGTGGAGAAGCTGTTGACAGTCTCGGACATCATGGCCTTTCTTGTAGCAGAAGTGCAGGCCTTATGTTTCAACATGCCAATCTTAACGACATAATCTGTCATGCTCTTGTCACCGCCGGCGTGCCAGCCGTACGTGAACCCAATGGTCTGGTATGAGACGATGGGAAGAGACCAGATGGTATGTCGTTACTGCCATGGAAGATGGGTAGGTCTTTGGTGCGTCCCACAGGACGCAACCTGCGTTGACACCCTCACGCCATCACATCTTCCAAGTACAGCTGGTTGTGCTGGCGCTGCTGCTGCATTAGTAGAAAGCCTCAAACGGCGTAGCTGAGCCGTTTCGAGTCAAACCGCTAGAGTCATGGGGTCCGAGTGCTCGTTCTGTTTATAAGGAATTAGCTAAGCGACTGATCGATACTTCTCGTTTCCAGAAGGCGGGCCTTTTTCTTGCACAGAAAATTAGCATTGCCATTCAACGTGGCAATGCTGCCAGCCTTCTGGGAACACTGCCAGTAGGCGACGATGCGGAGGAATTTTAATTTAAATAGCCCGTATATTTATATGTTTTTAAATAGTTTTAAGGTGTAAGTTGTATTAGAAATTTTAATAGTTGGTTTTACAATTTATTAAAGATAAAAAGTTGGTAAGAATAAATTCAATTTTTTTTAATTGATCGACGTAGGGGTTACTGAAAAATTTATTCCTCACATGAACTGCATACAGAGTAATGCATATTCATAGAATACATGACAATAGTCAATATAACTATGTACGTTATTACATTGGTAGAGTGGGACGGAATATATAAAATATCTCAGGCGAAATGAGATATGGGTTTTTATCTTAGCGTTGCGTCGTGCCCATTTATTATCTGGCTACTGACTTACCAAACAATTTATTTTACTATTTTAACATTGTTTTACTGAAACGGAAAATCATTCGTTTTACAAATATAATTCGATTGTACGTTGTTTTATTCAGCGTAAGCGATTATGAATCAAGAAACAGCCTAAAATACTGCATAGAAAAAACCTACGGAAAGCATATCAATTCTCTCTACAAGTAGTTTCTTTAAGGTAACAATCAAAAGCTTAGGTATAAAAGCTAAAGTAACACGATTTGACAGATCTTCATAAAAAAATATAATAACGCCATGGCGTTGATAAATAATAAATAAACTCAGATGGGCACTAATGAAAGAAAACTCAAATTAAACTTTGGTCAGCTGGGCACTCTCCTCTCTTGATGGAATACCTTTAGATAGTGGAGAGACTATGAATAAAAGTCAGTATGTATGTGCAAACTGAGCAAATCTATTTTTCAAATTAAATGAAATACTATTGACGCTTAGTAATATGGCAACATAAAGAAACGAACAAAATAAAAAAAAAACACATTTGCGTAGGCTGACAAAAGAAATAAAAAAGTTTTTAAATTTCGAATTTATGATTTCAGTTTTTAAATCGCTGAGTGAATGAGATCGAAATTCAAAAACATAGGTATTGTAAAATAATACATTTACATTTAAAAAAAGTACAATTCGCGTCCAAGACTAAACCAAAAAAATAATATTCGCGACAATTTCAAAATAATTACCTATAAAACATACAATAATCTATAAAACAGAACTGTGACTGATTTATCGACAAAAGAAGACGCACAGCCTAAATCAGTGCACTTAAAGGCTTGAAATGAGAAAATATAACCCATAAAAGGGAGAAAATGATCGCAAAATTTAAACGGGGCAATATTTTATTCTTAAAACTTATTATGGATGGTCTAATTTTAAAATGCAAGTTACATTACATTACATTACATTACATATCTAATGATTTATATCTTTGTCTCTTTTACACTTACAATTCTCGTGTTTTGCACTTGAGGAAAGAGAAAACTTTTTTAAACATGCTAGATGTTTTTTCTGACACAAGTTTAGACAATTTGTTGGGTTATATAAAATATGGAAGAAAAAAAATGGACGCATTGTTGCGTCCATTTTTTTTCTTCCATATTCATATTCATATACACTTGTTGTATTACAACAAGTGTATACACTTGTTGTTAATACAACAAGTGTATATGAATATTTTAAAGTGGATGCGAGCGTAGCGATGATAGAAAATGATAAAAGAAACATATTCGCAAAATCATTGAAACAAAAACTATTTGATGCAATTATTAGCTCAGCATTCATTTATATTAGATCGCTAGCGGAATATATACTGACCATTTCTCTTCGGCGCCGTCCACCTTGATGTCAGGAATGTTAGGGATCTTCTTATTCAAGTAGGCCGACGATATCTTGAGGAGAGCCTGCGGACATAAATTCAGTTAGTTAATAATCTCACTATAAATATACACTGACACTGTGCGAGGAGGTCTTAAGTCACATTCTCGAGATGAGCAAAATATCATTATATTTTTTTCAAAATTATCAGCAGAAAACAATTCACATTTTCCATCCTATTCTAGAAAACATGTCTTATGTATAATACGATATCCACTAGAATTAGACCACTTACAATGTCATCTTGCAATATGCATTATATATTTTCCGATTTCAAAAAAAAAAAAGAAATGAAATGATTTGAAACAAATGAAGTGAAATGAAATGAGAATAAATGTAATCCATTAATCGCGTGGCATAGTTCAAAAAAGTTCAAAATTTACATAAACATAATATGTAAATGTAAATTTTGAACTTTAATAAATAATAATAAATACTCTTTATTGTACACCAAAAAAAGGAAACAATACATGAACAAATTATACACAAAATGCACAATGGGCGGCCTTATCGCTAGAAGCAATATCTTCCAGGCCACCTTAGGATGGACAGGAGTGTTATGATATACGTGGGTGGTTTTGGTGTCACAATGCCAAGGAAGAGCTTGTAGTGATTTATGCAATCAGTGAATGGATTGCATAAATAATATTTATACATTCATATATTAATTGTATTATATGTTATATTAGTACAGCACACATACAGATACATATACAAATACATATACCTACCTACTTAATTACATACATATTTTTGTTAATTTTGAACTATAATTAAATTGGCAGGTCCGCAATGCAATATGCAGAAGAGGCAGGAAAATAGCCAATGAATATAAGATAACGGCCAGTCTTTTTTAAATGCCAAGTCAGAGCTTTAGTTATTACATACTTGAAACATTAATAAGGCGCTTCAAGCAATAGGTATACTCAGAATCTAAATAACCTATTACTGACCGATATAAATAAAAAACGATACAAATGGCTCTATTTCGCTTACGTTCTATACAAGTAAAAGGCACTGTATATTTATTTACAGACATTTAGACGCTAATCGCTTTGTTATTGCAAAAAAAAATGTCATCATGTCGAATGTAAAAAAAGCAACTTATGCATCAATAAAATATTATTATTATATTATTCTCTTTATTCACTTAAATATACATATAAATAAATTGTATTTTTAAATACATTCAGAAGAAAATATATTTAAAAATATAAATAATAATATCCCACTGGTACCGGGTACAGGGACCAAGCTACCGGTGGTTAGGGTTCGAGAGACGGGAACCTCCTCAATATGCGTGCCGTATCAAGGAGGACTGCTTTCTGCATCAGGCTCAGCTGCCTAACGTGAGACTCTGAAGGTGTTATTATTATTATTATATAGTATGTATGTATAGTATACAATTGTAGGTATGTTTATTAACGTATGTTTACGTATTGGTCACAATTGAACCACTATTATTATTATTATCCGTCAAAGAAAAAATAAACTGTTTTCAATTTCGCTTTTCGCTTCTAAATCGCTCTTTTCCTAAGAAAAATTTAATTGATATATCTATTGCTTTTAATATTTCCAATATCGAAGCCACAAATTGGATAAATATTATATTACTCTGTACTAATTTGAAAGGCTCGGATGTAACATTTAGATTTTTAAAATATCGCCTTAATATTTCAGTTCTCGAATATGACGTTCACTGTAAATGCAACTTTAAAAGCTTTTCAATTAAGTTTACTTAAAATAAAACTCTTGTTCCCTTTTGTAATTTGTTATTTTTAAATATTTAAAAGTATGATTCAGTATATTCCCAATGTTTCAATTTCTCTGATTAGACTGATGGGTATTTTATTACCAGCAGTTTATAAAATTAATTAACTGAGCAGTCCTCGCAAAAGTAACGACCGGTTTATGAAAGACTGATCGCAAGAATTACCTTGTCGTATGTCACATCTCTTGTGAAACATATATTGAGTTGCTGAGAGCATGATTACGTATTTTGATTTGATCATCCGATCAGTTAAGAGGTTATGTCTAATGTCAAATTTTACTGAAATTGATCATAGATTAGTAAATTTTTCATTGATCAACGTTTCAGAAACTCTAGCTGAATTGACAATACAGTTAACTTGGCTCTGTTAGTGGTAAATGACTTCACGATAGCGAATTATGATGCCACAATGATTAATTAATTATATTGAACAGCTCCTCTGAAATGATTGATGCGTAACAAATTAAATGTCAATGTTGTGAAATGATTTCACGTTTCATTGGAGATTATATATGAAATGTGTGTACATGGATACCACATAATGTTACACGTATTTAATTGGAACTAGAGGTCGACTGTTGGTCGAATTTCTATCATAATTCATTAAATTTATATTTCAATGTTTTGTTTTATATCGTTGACCAGTATTACTTGACAGGTCAACATATCGCACACCTGGATCTAAAGGGAGCTAACTATATATGGACACATTCAAATTGCTTATCTCAATACCTACCGACCAATAAAACAGATTTAAAAATATCACCCATACCTACTCGACACTAGACGCTAAACTCACCAACAACAACACGCTCAATTCAAAATAATAAAACAAATATACCATTGTTAAGCAATAGTGAAGTAACGACAAAAATCCGAAACATGATTAAAACACAAGATTCCTACAATATCTTTCTTCTAGCTGCTAGCTTTTCGCTTTTTTTGAAAAAGCGCTTTTTTGAGTTATTAGCTGTTTAGGTCTACGTGTGCGATATGTACATGTATACAGTACCCTTGTGGCTTCTTGTAGATGTTTTATTAGCCCCGTATTGATTAAAACTTTTAGCTTTCTGCATTGCTTCAAATATAAACTTAAAATATTCCAAATTTTATATATCTTCCATTCATTTCTTTTCATTCTCTTCACGTATTAATATGTTGATTAACAGCATATAGCAGTATTGAAGTATGTTTACCAAAATATAGAAAGAGTCCCCAATATAAATATATAAAAAATAATAATTATCTTTTAAAAAAAGCATGACCGACTTCAATGTGCTTTTTAGTGGAAAGTAGATGTATTTTGTTTAAATATAATGTGGTGTAGGCCAACTAAACGCACTGCTCCAATGAGACCGCGATGTTTCGGAGTAAACGAAAATATCATCGATGTATACAATTTTTAGATATTTGTTGATTTCAAACTGGTTCTGGCGTGTTCGAATAATCGGTGGACATGCATAAAAAGATTCTGACGAATTGAGAACCTCCTCCTTTTTTGAAGTCGGCTAAAAAGGAGTTCATTTTGAAAAGGTCAGAAGGAGACACAAGTACATATATTTTTTTAAATCAATATAATGAATTTTATTTAAGTAATATGGATAGCAACATAAGTGTAAAATTTATTGAAAATACCGCCCGGGGAACTACGTTCTCAAACACATTTTCTTCGTCTACTAGGGGAGCAAAAACTGGGGTAATTTGGACCCAAAGTCAAATTTTCTTTGTGTAATATAAAATGTAAAGATGGTTCTCGACTTTCACTCACCAAACTCCTTAAGTTCAAAACGATGTTGTAACAAACTGTACTGTGTGATTGTACTCAAACTTAAATGAATCTGCACAACTTCAAGCAAATTCAACTTTAGAACTTGAATTAAAAAAAAAACTGTAAGGGCTTAGAGGTCGCTTAATTGAAGCGTCCTGGCTCGATGCGATTGAGAGCAGAACTACACAGCAGAACTTTCTTCTCACACCGACATCAAAGCACCCCTAGCGGGGATAAACATCGCCAAACAATTTCATCTCCCTCTGCTATTGGTGCGATCTGTCCCCTTGTTCGTTAGCATGGATAAATTACAAATTTAAAATATGAATTAAATACGATTTTACCGAGAAACTGTTGGCATTTATGTCACGTTCTTAATTGGATTTAGTTAAACTTACATCGCAGTTATACTAATTCTAGAATTAATAGAATGTTGAATTTTTTAGTAGCAGTTGTTAGTAGTTATAAGGTTAACCTAGATCTAAACTGTACTGAATGACGTACATATGTGTCCACATTTATAATATTGACAAGTGAGAACATAAAGCCACGCTTCTTTTGAAGTCTTTAATATTGCAGACACATTAATTGACGAATTTCTTGTTGTAGGGTGGATTGTAGGTTGATTTTTGTCATTTTTGACCCATCCTCCCCAACCCTCATGTAAGGACACATAAGATTTGTCGGGCTCCCCTTCCCCTTTTATCTAGTTTTCCTAAGTAGTTAAACGTCAAAAGAGTAGGGTCAGGTAAACTAATACTCATAACCCTAATTCTAAATCCTACTGATATTATAAACGTGACAGTTTTTGAGGATGTATGGATGTTTTTTACTCTTTCACGCAAAAACTAGTTAACCGATTACGATGAAACTTGGTATGTAGATAGCTGACGACCTGGATTAATACATAGGCTATAGGTTTACATATACATAGGTTTTTATCCCGATATTCCGACGGGATCGAGACTTACGCGGGTGAAACCGCTGAGCGCAGCTAGTTTAAAAATATAAATGCGAATGTGAGATTGTTTATTAAGCTTTCACGCCTAAACCACTGAATCGATTGTCAACAGGACATAAGGTACTTTTCATCAAGAAAGAATTTACTGCTCCCAAGGAATAGGAAAAATAACATCTATGTGAGCGAGGCCGCCGGTAAAAGCTGGTTTGACATAAATCAAAGATATGCATTTTTAATAAGATACATTTAAAAAATAAATTTAGATTAATATATGAAAAATATCATAATTATATATAATCATTCTAAAATAAAGTGTTTTAAAATGAAAAATATCAACATAAAACTATTTCATACTCACTTTATATCTAATGCTTTGCTCTGAATTGTCAACAACTCTTGGAAAACGCACGAGAATAGTTTTAGTGTTAAAGTTAATCATCAAGGGATCTCGTAATAATATCATTCAGTAAACCAGTAATTGGAGTTACGACCCTGCTACGACATGGCTACGCACGCCTACGCCGTAGCAACGGTGCGCCTACGGTGCTCGCAACAAGTCATACAAATGTATTCAACAAAACACAAAATCAATCATTTATAATTATTTAGACTTACAGATATATACAGTATGGTTCTAAATACTCGCACTGTGGTCACCTGGACCTCCTTACCAGTTACAACAAAATAGCATTAGAGGAAAGTCTACGAATTAAAAAAATAGAACACTTTTAAGTAAGTAGCAACCCTCGCTGCACATGGATAATAATAGATTATGTCTACGAGTATTCTCAAAATAAATTATTTTGCCAAGTCGGACAATAAAATATAACTTAAAATAGAGGGAAAATTGTCTTCCATTCTTAATTTAAGGTTTTTAACTTATTTTATAATCGTTAAATTAAAATTAAAAGTGAATAATTCCCATTGCCTAATTTGCCCAAAAAAAAAAAATGTACCTAACCTAGTGTTTTCATGTTTGCTAAATAGATACAGATTGACTTGACGGTTCCCTACCCTAATGTATATATTGTCACGCGTTGATCACGCGTCTACACACTGATAATAGAAAAAAAAAATTGAGTTAACATCACACTAAGCGCTACATAAAGTTGCGTTCTTATAATTGCTTACAAACGTCATTATCATCTGCACACTCTTCTCGGTCGGCGTATTATTATTATTATTGATTTGGGTGCCTGGTGCTACCTCGACCATTTCTAGTCTTTTGTAGCGCACCTCTGGTTTACAGCTCACTGCTCAGACTTATGGCTTCGAGAAACCTCCAGATCCTATCAGCAGTGATTGTTTGTATTTACTGCGGTTGCATGATGTGCAACCCTAGGTGAATACTTCGGTGCCGCATTAGTGGGCCACAAGAGCATAAAATATCTCTTATGTTTCTTGACAGAATCTGCAAATTGTGTTCTCACCCAATTTTAGGTTGAACATATGTTTATTTAGTTTGCAGTGTCCGGTGAGGACTCTCGTTACTGCACAGGTTTTGTTCTTTAGATACTTTATTATCATAGCCCTTTATTATGGCTTTCGAGTGTCTTAGACCAGTCGTGGTCTTCCATCTCTTAATAGCCAATGATGTATATTTGGCGTTTATGATAGAATACGCTCGCTGTTTGCGTAATGTGATTTGGTAAATTCGGTCGGCGTAATGTGTTTCTTCCATTCTATTTACTTCCATATTTCTTGGGTTCTCCATTTTTCTACCCGACTTTTTCCATACACTTTCATCTCATTTAGCTCATTCCTTCACACCACATATCCATAAAACGATAATCTAATGTACTTACAAACATGGGCGTCATATTTGTCTATTATCTCTTGTGTCAAACCGCCGGTTGTGAAGATCATGTCAATAAGGCTATAGCAATGGATAAAGATGATGATTTAAGTACAACCTACTTTGCCAGTGCCTTACCATGTGAAATCCTCTTTAGTAAGTCAGGAACATACCTTACCTAAAATACACACATATGCTGTGCATTGGACATTAAAATTTATTTACAGTAGTTAAAGTTCATCTTTACATGCAACTGCTACACTTGGGACCTGGTTGTCTCCACACGCGCTCCACACCAGTAATCGGCTGCTACACTCACACTGCAATGCTCAGTCAGCTTTCTTCTTCTTGCAATATAACTGCCAGAACTTTCACATACCATTCCATTTTATTGTTAATAACGACAGTGTACAAGAGACTCAATCAACAGTTTTTGGTCTCTCAGAAGATGCGTCTCTTATCGCATCAAAGAAGGTCTTGGTTGCGATACAGACTCGGCTACGCTCCGCCGCGTCCCAATACATAAATTATTAGTGTAGTTGGCGGCATGTTTACTTAAGCTGCTGTACTATTCATGCATTCGTCATTTACATTTATAATCCTACTAATCTTATAAACGTAAAAGTTTGTGAGGATGTATGGATGTATGGATGTATGGATGTATGGATGTTTCTTACTCTTTCACGCAAAAACTACTGATCCGATAGCGATGAAACTTGGCATGTAGATAGTTGGAGACCTAGATTAACACATAGGCTACTTTTTATCCCGATATTCCCAGCTAGTAACCAAACAACATTTCAAATATTCAGTTACTATTTCGTTTTCCAAGCTGCATTCTAACAACTTAAATCACCGAGAGAAAGGTCCATTACAAACCTAATCTAAAAACGACTATTATATCATCATTATTTCCTACATTTATCAGTGTTCCGGTAGATCTTTTCGACATTGATCCAGAAAGTTCTCTTGAATAAAAGATATAGAGTAAAATAATGAAGAACCGTGTGACATTCGGACCCGCAGATAGTATGCGGGCGCCGAAGTTACTCCGGTGCTGTATTTCCGTACCAAAAACACTTTTATATATATTATATGGACACCAGCTTGCGTTGTGACGTCATACTATATATCCGGCTTCGCCAAAGTTAAAACCTAATGTTAAAAAAGTTAATGTTAAATTTTACTGTAGTCTTGTATCAAATAACATTCGAATATTCAATGAAATTGATCACAGATCAAATTTTTGACAGCTCTGTTAGTTAAACAATATTTTGCTCATCCTTTCAGAAACCAGATAATGAACACTGGTCTCGCTTTCAACAATAATGATGCCTGCAATTGCAGATAAGTAAAGATATTTGCCATTGTTCGTTTATAATTGCGGGAGAAGAAGCTTTAGAAGTGCTACAAGCTATTAAGACGATGCAATCCGTACAATGGACTGCGAGCTACCAATGGGAAATTGTGAATAATATAATATTCATAATAATCCCCGCTACCGCCAAAAAAAAAATCATTTGTTTTACATAGAACTCAGTGAAGAAGGTCACGACCATTGTGAGATCATCCTAATGATTTAGGATTTGTACTATTGAGTTGTATTTACAGAGTGCAATAATAACACTGTAGAAGCGTAAGTAGTTATAATAAATATAATAATATAAAAGAAACAGTATTTTCGCACAACATTGGTAAAATGGTGAACAATTTACGTAGCAACACTGCAGATGATATACATATAAAATATTTACAACCAGCCTATTTGTCGGCCCATGAAGGTACTTCAACAATAACGCCTGAATAAAGTTGAAATTTGACTCTCGAATACTCTATTAACTCTGCAAAAAGAACCAATTAGGCATAAAAAGACACAAATAAAAGCTTTGAAATACCTAAAGTTTTAACAATGAGACTCATTCAGTCTCATTGTTAAAACTCTAACACATGAAATTAATTAGTGAAATAATTGCTGTAGTATTACGGTACTTCAGCTATTATTTCACTAATTAATTGAATACTAAAGATAGCCTGGTAGTTGAATTTGACCATTAAGTCGTTAGGTTTTGACTGTTTTGTTTTATTTAATTTTCCAGTATAATTTGTACCGTGATTGCATACATTATTTTTTCAAATTTTAACACATATTTAATAATTTTACCTTTCGCCACTTCTACATATAATTTAGAGTATTCCAATTACCTCCTCCATGCGTGAAATTTGCTTAAAAGTAAGGTAGGTACAAAGAAGGTCGTAAGTCATAGTCGTAAGATACAAATAATTCTCTTCCCTAATTATAATACAGATTACAGTAAAATTTATTATACATTTTTAGTTAGCTATCTACAACATTGAAGAATGGCAGTACCTAAGCCGCAAAACTTATTTCATATCATATTTGGTAGTGTCTGTGTCGATCTCTGGGAATAAGAGGATGTGGTTGTAGAAGAGCAACAGTTAACTGTCATGAAGATATCCGAGGACCAGGCGAGGGGTCGCCCTGAGCACACTTCTCATATAAAATTATTGTTTTAAGTAATGAGTATATTTTTTAAGACAATTTATAATCCTGGAACGTTAAAGAGTAAAGTAAATATTATTATCTTGGATAGCCGTGTACCATCTTCGTTATCATCTTTACTTTAAATCACGTGATTTGGAAGAAAACCGTCTATCCTATTATCCGTTACCAAACCAGAAAAAAAATGCAACAGTATACAATACAAGTATACAAATCGGAAATTCTTGATGTTAGAAAAGGGACCTGTGAGCTAAAAATGGACGCATTTAAGAAAACCCTGACATTCTATCATAGACAGAGGAGGAGAAGGGAAATCTAACTATAGATTTATTGTCGCTAGCTCTACTCATTTATAAGACGGCTTTAAGTCTTGTGCTGCAAACCACATCTTATAATGAGGTAGCGTCAGAGAGTTGTCTGTGGGTGTAATAAATGAGTAAGTTTGTTCATAGACAATCGACGTGCTCACGTGACACAAACTTAAACTTATATGTATCTTTAGTTCATATGTAACTTCACAGTGCCAATTCGTACTAGAAGGATTAAGTTATCAGCTGAAAAGGTTCGATTCACGAAAATCGAGAGAACTGAAGCGATTAGTCGGACCGAGATGCCTATGAATCGAGTAAAGGGTCAAGTGATTGCTGATTTAAAAAGCTCTTTGAGGTCAATTTACTTTGAGAGCCATTCTTAGGCATTATTGCAACACATCGTTGATGGAATATTTAAATTAATTTAGGGATAGTTGATTGCTGGCTTCGTCCAAGAAGGTATTAAAGACGGTCTTTGTAAAACGTGTCAATTATCATATTTGATTTTGCATTTAAAGTAAATTTCACAAATTTATACCACAACACGTCTATTTAAGAAAAACCTGACAGTCTATCATAGAAAGGGGATGAGAATACCCAGCAATTTTATTTATTTTTCTTAATCGAAATTTCGTGCCTTAGAGGCAATAAATAAGTTTATATCAAATTTCTATTGGCAAATGTTAAATGAATTGTTTTTTTTGCCTCTTATCCTAGATTAGGAATAGTTAGAGTTCAAGACGAATGTGTCAACGCCTTGGTTTTTTATTATGCAAGATAATGTCGTAGTAGAAAGTCGAAGTCAAAATATCATAGGTTCAACAAGGAGAAAAATGAGAAAAATATATCCATAAATAAATAGTGTGGAATTAAAAAAAAGACGGCCCTGACCATAATGAAAAATTTACACTTCTTCAACTTACATTCCAAAGACTACATTCTGGATACTCTTAATAATTTAATTTTATTAATGGATTCGTTATTCCTATTCTAGAATATTCCTAGAACCCAGAAGAACCCAGTAGTGTTCGAAAAAATACTTTTCTTATTCCGCAATTGATTGCAATAGAAGGACCTTGGTTATTTGTCCGACACTAAACACCTCGGTAATAAAGTTGTACAACCAGTAGCGAGAGATAAGTTTATTTCCTTTGTACGCAACCTTCTTCATAATCAGTTTGCAAACAAACTATTTGCAGTGAATACTGCCCACTTCATTATTGAAGTGGGCAGTAGTGCAAATACATAGTTTGTATGCTTATTGAGAAGTCACAATCTATTGAGAATGCCATAATTGTCAAGTCATTTCGTGTTTCAATGTTTATATTGATTTAGAATATATTTCATTAAATTGCTAAACTGGCACCTTTTAATATGTTTCCTACTTCAAGCAAAATTTAATTTATATCCAATAGAAGAGGTGGTTTAAAAGTGCTGCATGTCAGTCAGTATTGCTTGTTCTGTATCGAGTTCAGTTTCTGTCACAAATTATACTTTTTAAATTTTGCATGCGAATGAAGTTTAGAGCAAGACGAAGCATGATACAAACAAATGTATTATTTATTATGCTTGTAGGACTATGAGCACCGAGCGAAATCGTTGGTATTGAAATATATTTGGTAGTAGTTAATATAATTACCAGTTATTACAACCCCACAGCAGTTACTACGTGACCTTCGTCAGCTGTGCAGTGGTACGTGCGAATCAACGCGACTAAAAACACCTGGTAACTCTTAGTATAAAGCAATTGCTAGACTCGAAGAGAGAGATGATTTATATTATACTAGCAGACAGGCGCAACTTCATCTGCATTTGTAAATTTTCCCCATTTTTGTAACATTTTTCATTGATGCTGCGCTCCCATTGGTCGTAGCGTGATGGTATATAGCCTATAGCCTTCCTCGATAAATGGGCTATCTAACACTAAAATAATCTATGCAAACAAAGAAACAATCAAATCTCTCCTCTTTATAATATTAGTATAGATTTCCTCTACCTCATAGTAGTTATACAGTATGGTTTTGACAATGGTACACAAAAGGTTAGGTTTTTAATATTTAAGGAAGTAGGTTTAATTTGTATTTCGAACGAAATTTAGAATTTATAAAAGAAATATAGCCTGTTGGTTTAGTGGTTAGTGATCCTGACTGCTGATCTAGAGGTCGTGGGTTCAATTCCCACCCAGAACAAATTATTGTGTGATGAGCATGATCATTTGTTCTGTGTCTGGGTGTAACTTATATATAATATTTATGTATTTAGAAATATAGATAAGAATGTTTATTAGCAGTCTTATATATATAGCTGGATACCTGGATTAACACATAGGCTACTTTTTATTTCGATATTCCCACGCCATCGGGATTTACGCGAGTGAAACGGCGGGTTGCAGTTAGTTTTATAATAATAATAGTAATCCGTTTGATCCCAAACTAGACAAAGCAATATATATATATATATATATACATCCTCACAAACTTTCACGTTCATAATATTAGGAGGTTTATGTTAAAAGAGTATTATTACATCGTAAGCCTTACTTCTTTCTAGCTGTGGGCTAACATTAGGTTTACTAGAAAGATATTTAATTGGTATTTAGTGTCCAAATTGTTACCGGTAACGTCAACGGTCAACGATACAACAATATCTGAGTAAACTAGATTATTACAAATTGTAGTATTAAAAAGTTCCTGATAAAGTTTGTACTCGTATTATTTTAATTGCAATTTCCTAAAACTGATATTTTAATTTCCGTTGTAAATTCAGAGAATTAAAGCAATATTCTCTGCACATTTTATTTTCCTATTTCTGGTGTCATACTACAGTGCTCTTCTCACTAACTGAATGAGGTTGAATGTTGACTATATTAAATCTGATAAAAGAACTTCAAATTCGTGTAACTAGTATGTTTTTATTTAATATTTCTGTTATTATTTCTATCTAAAGGTTGTCTGGTACAGATCGCTATTAGCGACAGGACCCCCCATTGTACTCTAATACTTTAAATGAGATCTGTTTCAACTGTATGTTATGGTGTACAATAAAAATATTCTATCTATCTTCGTTCTAAATCGTGCAAAAAGAACGACGTGTGTTTGAAAATCTAAATTCAAGCACTTTGAAATATGTTGAGAATTAGAATTATATTTAGAACTAGCAGCGCCCCGTGGTTTCACCACGGCTGGAGCTGGAGACCTAGAGTAACATATAGGCTACTTTTTATCCCGAAATTCTCAGGGGATCGGGACTTACGCGGGTGAAACCGCGGGTCGCTGCTAGTAAGTATATAAAAATAAATAATACCGTGTTGCAAATATTTAAGATCGCCTTCTACTAGTGTCGATCTATAACCGTCCGTTTCCAAATAGTTGACCCTTGTGAGAAAAAGTTTAAATATAATAACTCCTCTAATTATTCAAAGCCTGATTGCTCAATTTAATGAGAACTATAACATATACAATTTGTTCTAATCATAGGAAACTACCGTTTTAAAGCTAGGACATAATATAAGCTTTAAACTAATATTACATGTATTGTATCCCTACTCACGAACATCAGCCGTTCTGGGCGCTCTTTGATCCTCCCCTCGAAAATTCAATACGTCATTATTTTGAATTAATGGGCATGTGTATAAAGTAGGGCTTTGTGTAAGCCCTAAGAGCAGCCCCGAATGCGATCTACCCAAAAACTATATCTATTATTATCCAGGAATAACTGGACTTTGTCATTATCTGAATCCAGACATCAAAGCCCTGAATATTTGCATAAGTGTATTGAATGAACATTACTGATGGGAAATTGAAGTAACGGGTTTAATTTAAAACTGGCTATGCAGCTGGCACATTTTAATCTTCACCATTTTTTATGTTGGGAATTCAGCGGATTTTTTTTCTTTGTCTGCTTTGTCTGGTTCGCCGTCACAAAGGCCGATCGATATTATGCTCAATTGTCAATGTAAAGCATTATTACAATTTCTGAAAATGTCAGTGCTCGCTTTGTTATATATAATAATCAATATGAACCTGGATGCTCGTTTTTTTTTTACGTTTTCTTAAAATTAAACCTAGCTAGATCGATTTATCGCTCCCGATATCCCTTGCATACTAAATTTCATGAAAATCGTTGGAGCCGTTTCCGAGATTCCGATTATATATATATATATACAAGAATTGCTTGTTTAAAGGTATTATAAAAATATAAATATACAAGAATTGCTGATAACCGATTTAAAGGTTACTTGGTAGTAATAATAATACCATGAATAATATAAAAATATCCTCGTCAATACGGCATGCATATTGACGAGGTTTCTGTCTCAGGAACCCTAACCACCTGGTAGCTTAGTCCCTGTACCCGATATCAGTGGACACTATGTTTCAAGATTTTTTTATAACTGAATTTATTTAAAAATTTAATTCATATGTATATTTTAATAAATAAAGATAATAATAAAAAAAAAATTTATTGTACACAAAAAGCAGAGAAAAACAAATCGCAAAAAGCAATGTCTTCCATGCAACCTGGTGATGAAAAACTATAACTAAATCTTTTCAGTAAGAGCAAGATAGACGTATTGATCCGATCCTAATATTTTTATTATTAATTATTAAAATTGCATAAAACCTATCAACCTAATTATTGTATTGGAATAAAGATACCTATAATTTATTCTGTTTACTGTAGATTGTATTGACTAATTCTATGAAATATTATTACTTGTATCTCCATAATTAATAGGTTTGTAGTTCGTGGTAAATACAACTATTATTAGCGGGAACACTGCGATCCATATATCTTACAGAAAGGCTTGTCGATAGTGTAACTTATAATTTATCTATAGTCAGGCAACTTGCAAAAGACTCAATGAACAAAACTATCTTATTCTTAGCTTCAAACACAGAAAGAATCAAATTTCGCTGGTACAGTAACGAAGGCAATTTTCTTGTTAACTTGTTTGCTTTTGCTACCCATAGACATAACTACATAAAGCGCTAGAAATGCGTTAAGAATAGACAACGACTTTAAACCTCTGTCCCTCTTCCATCGAAAACTAATGACAAGAAAGAAATTTAAAAGGAATACAAAATACTCGGCGTTGGAAAATAAACATTTTAAAATAAAAATATTGTTTCGAGAACTCAAGACCAAAGCAGTAGAGTAGAGGTTTTTAATGTTAATTATATAATACAGTGAACATTAACATCTGTGATTACATAAGGGTCGGAGAGAGCTGCAAACATATAGAACACACTGCTTACAACATTTCTTCATTGAAACCTCCCAAAATAAGTATTGGGGAACTCTTGTAACAAAAATAATTTGACAGTAAAAGTTGTGACCGAAATTATACAGTACACATAATATTAAATATATATTTTTTAAGTGTAAGAAAGACAAGTTTTCGTATATTTCAATATGGTTTAGTGTTTAGATATTATTATTATTGATTTGAGTGCCTGGTGCTACCTCGACCATTTCTGGTCTTTTATAGCGCACTTCTGGTTTACAGTTCACTGCTCAGACTTATGGCTTCGAGAAACCTCCAGATCCTATCAGCAGTCATTGTTTGTATTTCCTGCGGTTGCATGATGTGCAACCCTAGGTGAATACTTCGGTGCCGCATTAGTGGGCCACAAGAGCATAAAATATCTCTTCTGTTTCTTGACAGAATCTGCAAATTGTGTTCTCACCCAATTTTAGGTTGAACATATGTTTGTTCAGTTTGCAGTGTCCGGTGAGGACTCTCGCTACTGCACAGGTTTTGTTCTTTAGATACTTTATTATCATAGCCCTTTATTATGGCTTTCGAGTGTCTTAGACCAGTCGTGGTCTTCCATCTCTTAATAGCCAATGATGTATATTTGGCGTTTATGATAGAATACGCCCGCTGTTTGCTGATACCGCAGAATGGTTCTGGGCCATGCTGTCGGTAGTCTGCACCAACTCTGGCGAGTTCATCGGCTTTTTCGTTGCCATCGATACCCGAATGGCCTGGTACCCATCTTAATGTAATTTTGTTTGATTGCCCCAGTGTGTGTGTTGTTTAGATGTTACGGTGCAACTTGTTTTGCCTAAAATGTATAAAGCTTAAAACAACAATATCTAATTCTCGAACATAGAGACTGCTTGTGTTGTATAATGCAATTGTTTTTTTGTAAAAGTATAGTAGCTTTGAAAATAATTATGCAACAAAAGACTCGTCAAGTTCATATTAAACCTTTTTTAACCGACTTCAAAAAAGGAGGAGGTTCTTAATTCGACAGTGTTTTTTTTATGTTTGCTACCTCCGAACTTTCTACTGGGTGAACCGATTTTGATGATTTTTTTTTTATTTGAAAGCTGGTGCTTTGCGTGTGGTCCCATTTGGTTCAGCTCTGACAATGGCATCTATGAGAAAATTATATAAGTCTTTTATGGATTAGTTTTTTTTTGAAATAATTATTTTATTGAGAAATGGCATAGGCGTTTGTATTCCAACTTACCTGATGAAAAGTGACGATAAAGACGAAGATATATATTTTAGTTGTAATACAAATTTAAACATTAAAATGCACTTCTTCTATACATAAACTTTAGTAATGTATTCCGAATTTCAATACCTCCGTTCGCAAAACCTTCTTAAAAATGCGTACAAAAATTCTCTGTGGTTTATCATTTGTGTATCTGTCAAGCCAAATATATATATTTAAGGTTCAAGTATTTTAATAAACTCATTAAATTTTGAACTACTGCAAATAAGGATCTGGGTTGATTTCGATTGCAACATTTTTAGGGTAAGTTACTTCTCAAGTCCGGCCGCTCTTCATCAAGTTCCAATTTCGGTTATGATGGGTAGAATATATTTACGAAAGAATGCGTCGTCCAATATATTGATTGTAGATAAAACAATTTTATGTTTGGTTAAGCTCCGGGTTTATACAGTGATTAAAAACGAATTGATCAAAACCTCTAATTAAATTCCTGAAAGCAGGCATTGTATTTAAAATATACTAGAGGTGGACAAGAAGCTAAATATTTAGACGAATTCATCAAAATTGTTGATAAGCTAAGGTATGGAAAAAAAAATCCCAATTTTTTTAAACGGACTTCAAAAAGGAGGTTTGGTATTCGATCCGTATGTGTATCTTAAAAAGTAATTGAACAATTTTATTTTCATGATTGTTTCACCAACGTATTTTACATATTTTCAGGGAGGTTTTAGTTTATAATACATTAGGTATTTACTAGTTTTATTTTTTCACAATTCATTTCGGTGGAGTCGGTTTTTTGTTAAAAATATCATTACTTGTGTTGATAACACTGAAGCTCGTGAGGAGCAAAAAAAACAAAAAAAAAGTTAATCGCTTTAAAAACAGAAGAGTAGTATTGAACTGTTTTGTCGCCGCTCATTTATCCATAAATATAAAACCTAGAAGCTGCAGTGAACCTGAAGTGGCAGTGGGCTGGCCACATTGTCCGCAGAACCGACAACCGCTGGGGGAGACGAGTTCTGGAGAAGAGACCGCGTCTAGAGAAATGTAGTGTAGGACATACCGCGGCCAGGTGTAGTGACGAACTGCGCAAAAGGGTAGGGAAAAACTGGATGAGGAGAGCTGACAATCGAACTCAGTGGCATACATTACGGAAGGCCAATGTCCAGCAGTGGATGAATATGATCATATTGTCCTACTAAAATTAACAGTATAGCCCTATTTATAGCTCTCTCACTGTGCGTGACTTTCCTATTTTTTATTTAATGAAGAGTGTTAATATTTTGTCTCAAAGTTTCCTGAATATATTATAGTTGTAAATGCTATAGGTAGTCAAATTAAACTACACTTTACTTACGTTTATTTGACTATCTGTATCCGAGTCTC
The DNA here is from genome assembly GCA_949752705.1 of Callimorpha dominula. Taxonomy (NCBI): domain Eukaryota; kingdom Metazoa; phylum Arthropoda; class Insecta; order Lepidoptera; family Erebidae; genus Callimorpha; species Callimorpha dominula. The sequence goes on along the minus strand of OX456990.1, from coordinate 28,810,361 downwards.
TGATTATCTGCAGTCTTCTTTAGAGCTTACACTGGTACTACTATGCTAAATTCTATAATCAGTGAGGAATTAAAAACTATCAAGGTCAGCGTGAGACAGACATCTAATTCTGCGTCAGCGTTTTCGCCAGTAAGTATATTTATTTTTAAAACGATTTACTAGTATCCTATAATAATAATGTATTATTCCTGGATAAATGCAGATAGTACTTTACAATTACATCAGAATCTGTGAAGTGGTCTCAAGACAGAAATTCAGACACGACAGACACTCTCTTAGACCCATTTAAACTGAGTAACAGTTATAATTGCAGAATTTATTCCACGTAGTGATCATTTACGCAAGATTTCTCATTTGTCTGGAGTCTTCAGTACATATCGGTCGATAACCAATCTACAATTTATGTTACAGTTTGTTTTATAGCATATAAAGTGCACATCAATTTATTTTTCACAACTGTAAAGATTGACTATTTCATAGCTATACTTCAGCCAAATAAGCTGTGGAATGTTTACCAACATTGCGTTGCTAAGCATTTTCTGACAGGCAGTTGTTAATAACCTGTGTGCAAATTACATACCCTTAAAATATTGTTATGGTCTGACCAGGAAAATGAAAAACCTCGTCATTTTGTGGAAAAGAAATGACACTAATAACTGTTTTTAAACTTTTGCGAATATATAATAATATATTAGATTATACATCTGATATCTATAGTTGCGAAAGCTTCAAGAGCGAGTACAGATAGTTGCCAAAACTCGCACTATATAGGAATAATATATATAATAAATACCTTGTAATTATTATCGCGATTAAGTACCGAAGAAGAAATGTAAGTTATTACTAAATGATTTATTATATTATATTACAATTATATTATTTATTATTACCTTTGTACAACCATAGAGCGTCAGCTACTGCACGATAATCACAAACACACCCGTCGAGCGGTGGGCAAAGTGTAGACTAGCAACTTTCGATAAGTGTGCTCAATCCGATATATTTTTGGTTGCAGCTAATACTAGGTATTATTATTTAATTTTTTTAGGCTATTATGGCGTAGGTATTTTCACTTTTGTATGGGAGTATGTATGTATCTGTTACGGAGTAACTGTTATCTTATCTGTGGCTATATGTGGAGTGGTCTGTTTTTGAGTTCGTGAGATTTTTATGTGTTAAAATACCAAAAATCAATTTATAGTCCTGAGAGAAAAATGGTTAGCTATTAAATTATTAGTTTGAACTTTCTTTTTCTAAATAAAACACTACAGATTTAGTGGTGAATATAACCTCTAGGTATTTCCTATTCGCAACAATAAATGGCTATTGACCTCAATATCTCCTAAACATTTGCCTTTTCGCCATTCAATATTTTTTTGAGTGAATATATTATAGAGGGCTCATGTGAATCAGCAAATGTTTAGAAAATATAATGCCACAGACACACATGTGACACATGTATAGATACACATATTAAACTTATAGCACTCCAACTTTTTGCGTCGGGGATTAAAATTGCATGGATAGTGAGACATAAGTTTACGCTATAATATAATGATGAATCACTGGTAATTCAAACAGTCTCGATTTTGGCATTGTTAATAACACATCATCACTAATATCAATCAACAGTGAAAAAATTAAAACCACATCCAGTTTCGTGTGATTTCACGCTGACATTTCGGCGAGCTTTTTCTGTGACATCAAAGACGTCGTAGTCCGTGTTTATTTCTTTATTGATTTATGTAACATTTATGTGTAGTCATAAAACGTACCTATTATTATAAAAGGGGTAGAAAAACTTATTTTCAATATTGTATTGTGGAGTCTTGTGTATATTCCTATAAATATTCATAATAAATATCTAAATTGTTGATCTGCGAAAGTTGTCGAGTTATAGGGTTGTAAGACGTATAGTTGGTATTTTTTATTTGCTAATTCTTGTTTTAAGGTATGTTTTAACATATTACGTATTTGATGGTTAGACTGAGTTCCAGTAAACACAATGACAGTAAAATCGTAAGGTATAACAAAGAAATTACAATATTTCTGCATTCTCATTATGACAACCCTAAAGATGATGACATATGGTTTGTTTACAAAGATTCGTCGTTGTTTCGACATCTTCAGCCGAGTGAAGTAAGGTTTCATGATGAACTATTTAGCCTAAAATTTAGGAAACCTCCAGTTGATAGTATTGTATCTGTGAGAAAAACTTTTACTTAAAAGTGCTGGCTTTGCTTTAGTTTGAGTTTTATTTTGTCCGACCGTTCACAAGCCAAGTTAAGTAATATCCAACTTAACTAAACTTCAAAATTAGTCTTGGTTTTAAGATCATAATTTTGATTCAGAATCCGTGTCAGTGAGGTTTCATCTGAGATCCGTGATATCACAGATAACATACGCAGTTTAGCGTACGATGATGTCGTAGACTTTGCGGGTAGATTCTGTCCGTATTGTATTGTGGTTTATTACTAACCGTTCTCCGTAGTTTCTGTCGCGTTTATGGTTATGCTCCGCTCCTAAAAGACGTAGCGCGATGTTAAACAGATTAAAACTTTTCCCAAGACATCTAAATACAAATAAATAAGTAGTTCCAGAGATTAGTGCGTCCAGTTAAACTAACTTTATTATATTATTATAGATGCAATGTCATGCTAACGATCTGTATAAGCAAATATTTACACACACAGTGATAATCAAAGAGTATGCAGACATTAGTGATCATATAGCTTTTTAGAAAAGATAATATAACTAGTGGTCAGCCGGCGTCGTGTAATATATTGAATTATTTCTAACAATAAAACTCCGTTGAATAAATCTCAAATCAATTCAAATCAACGTGCATTGAGTGTAGGTAACCGCATCAAATTACAGATGAAGTGGTTATAAATGAGCTGTGCGCATTCTACCTTAAACTGTAGTTATAAGCATGTTGTTATAAGCATAACTATAGCTTATAAGCATGCAAAATTCATAAAGGTATGGATAACAAATATATGGAATGTATTACAAAAAAAACTAATATTAATATTTTAAATGTCAACACTTCAGAATTATTAATAATATTCAAACTGTTAGATTAAATATCAATAATTGTTTTAATTTATTATTAAAAAATTTCATTAAGTACATCATTTTTTAGATTATCTGGCTATTTATTGTATATATATATATATATGTATATAATAATACCCACGCCGATTACACCAATAACACTAAAGCTCGTATAGATATAAATGCAAAAAGCATAGCAGGAAATTAAAAAAGCGACATTTCATTTTCATCACCGTCACGTGGTAATATATACTCTACAGGCGTATAAACAGAAATGACAATGTATATAAAGTCATTATTTAAATTTTCAACTCTCCATGCCAGCAGAAACGTCATATTTGTGATAATTTCTAAAAATATCAGATAGATAGGTAGATATATACTTTTTATCGTACTTTATTTTTCTCAAGTAATTACTTAAATCGTTGAAACTTACTCACAGGACCAACGGTATCACTAGCACGTTGCCAACTCTGTAGCATTTGACCAGATGTGCAAATTGTTAAATATTTGTGCTAATATTTCTGTTGCGGTTGCCTTATTAATGTAAAAATAAGCTATGCCCTAAATACTTATAATGACAGGAATATTAAATGGCTGTAATGATGAAAAAGTGTCGGAAACGCTACACCACCTCATCACAACGATGTGATAAGGGGCATTGTTGTTTCCTATTAATATACCTCTCGCTGTCAAAGTTCAATACAATGGTGTAAAGAACTCTAGGTGCGGAGGATAATATGTGATGATCATGAAATAAGGCATATCAGATATTACTCAAAGGCCTCAAATTGAATAAAAAATCAGTCGTTTGCAAGGTATTACCTCGCTCCCTTGCAGACCACCTTAGTTAAACACTTTAGAAGTATTGTTTCTGTTGATGCAGATGGATAGGATCGCGAAACACAATGCAAACATCGCTTCACGTCTGTTTTCTGTAAAGCTGTGGTATCACACCGGCCGAGACGGCTCATATGTACCGAAGAGTGGCTCTCCAACGACTTAGACTAACTGTTTTTTAAGAAAGAGAGAAGAGGAAGGATAGTCTATGTAAAATCAGGCTATGGCGCTTAGGAGTGGAGCAATAACAATAAAAGCAAGTAAGAATGCGGGTGACGGCTATTATTAGTAGATACAGTACATCTATATATATATATCACCCATTGTCTTTACTGACGGGTCAATGCATAGCCTAAACCGCAGGTCGTAGAGACATGAAATTTGGAGAACGTATTCCTTATATGATGCAAGCATCCGATGAGAAAGGATTTTCTAAAATACATTGGCAACGATGAGAAAATAATAATAATAACTCCACACATCTCACACACGGCCGTCTGATCCCTAACTAGGCAGAGCCTGTACTATGGTAACCAGACTCCTGATAAACATACTTATATATTTCTAAATACATACATATTATAGATAAATTACATCCAGACACAGAAGAAATTATCGTGCTCATCACACAATTATATGTCCTGGGTGGGAATCGAACCTACGACCTCTGGCTGACCATCACCTACATTTTTAATAATGTCACCCTTCAATATCAACCCTTAGACCCCTTGCTGCACTTATGCCTAGTTCGGTCGGTGCTTAACTATCGTTTTACGATAGTGGCATAAGTGAGAAAATTGTTGAACAAAGCAAACATTTTTTGCTAAATAAAAATTCATTTAAAAATACTTGGCCCCGCGGGCACCTCTCAATTTTATAATGATTCTACTTATCTTTGATAATACTTTCAATACTCTGAGAAGCATAGAGAAAATCGGTGTTAAACTTCTGTCGCTAACTGCCGGTATATTATGGCCGGAGCCTCTGGTCTACCCTAAATTAGTTTACCTATACTCTACGATGTCTGATGTCCACCACCACGCGGACAAAGTCGCGGGCAAAGGCTAGTATAAGTATATAACTACGTTTATCAAAAGTTTTATTCGCATAAAATCATGTTCGCCAGCTGCTCAATCCAGTCTTGGTTAAACTAAAAGTAGTCTTTTAAATTTTCAATCAGTGACAATAATAACGTGTATTCAGAAACAGCCGGTGCTTACAAAAGGTGTGAAGGGTCCGGTTAGGGCTTTCATCATCATTATACCCTAGGACTTACACATGTCTATAATTTCAATGATGGATTAACATTACAAGGGGGAGCTATGAAATGACTCACAATCTCTTATTAATAATTCGATGGGGAGCTTGGCATGTAAATATGCGATTTGTGCTTCAATTGTAAGCCATCCGCAATAATACAAGTTTTTATGCAATTAACCGCTTCGAAGCATTGCCGAGGCATATAATTGTATGTATTCTCGCAGGTGTATCATATCAGTATGTCATTTTCAAATTAAGTAACAGATTATTATCCCACTATAATATTATAAATGTGAAACTTTAGATGGATGGATGGATAGATGTTTGTTACTCTTTCACGTAAAAACCACTGAACCGATTGCGACGAAACTTGGTATGTAGATAGATGGAGACCTGGATTAACGCATAGGCTACTTTTACCCCGATATTCCCACAGAATCAGGAATTACGCGGGTGACACCGCGGGACGCAGCGCTAGTATATTATATTACTTATTTATTAGAAACCGATTTTTATAATAGTAAGGAAGCTATAGTTAGACTCTGCCAGTCCAACTTTAGACGGGCCATATTGATTGCCGGATAAGATAATAATTTATTGGCTGGGTGCACTGCTTGTATGTGATCTCTAGTCAAATGAGAAATACTGATATCATTTTCATACGCCTAAACTGTTAAATAAGCATATGACACATGTCTTCGAACACTCGCTACAGTAGCGGTGTTACTTGTGTGTTAAAAACCATGATAAAACAGCACTACTATAGCAAATCGCAGAATTCTATAAGCCCTGTGGGTGGCTACAATTCGAGCCTCAAAAATACTAAGCTTCCCTTCTGTACAAGAGGTAAGGCACAATTGTTATTTTTTCTATTTATATTAAAGCAAAAACAACATGTACCCATCATAATTATAGACATACAACATGCTGACCGAAGTGTAAACAAGCCAACAAATAATACATTGTTTCGTCTACTAACAAGTTTAAGTTTTCAGTTTAGACCAGAACAAGCCATGTACTACTTAGTACTTGCTATAATCGAAGTGTAAACAAGGTCTTACTATTATAAAATACTAGCGATTCCCATTTTAACCTGCGTTTATAGTCAGTGCTCCGCTCCTAACGGTTGTAGCGTGATGAAACTTCTTTAGAATCGTTGTGACTTGAAAATAAGATGAAACGAAAAAGCCATACTTAAAAGAGACATATTCATATATAGAATTTAGTCCGCGAGAGAATGAGAATACAAGTATACAGTGTTTCCTATATTCTTCGTACGCTAGCACGTGTCTTTGCGCCTGTGTACTACCAAGCCTTCAGAAAATGCGTCATAGTCAACGTGGTGAATCATTAAGGTGTATCATTTTTGTGCATATGCGTATTAAAATTCGTTGGTTTATTAATTTATGTTAATTATTTAACACAAATGTGTTAATTTGACTAATAACTTTTATATAAATTATCTAAAATTAAATTTATTAACATTAGTAAATTATTTGTGTTGATTTTACTTTTTATTTATCATCCTCTCTTTTTTGGCCTAAATAAATACTTATCGTATTCGTAAAAAAAATTGTTAAAATAGTCTAGACAAAATAATTTTACGTCAATTATTACATGTCAATAATTTTAGGGTGTTCATCCCAATTTTGAGCGATATTGTTCACGTGAAAACATCAGAAACCGCTAAGGGTCAATAATCTATTTTTTTACTGGTAAGTTTTCTACACTCACCTCGGAGTAAGATTTCTCAATGGCTGAGCGCTTGATGGTGTAGGTGCGCAGATCCTCGAGGAGATCACACTCATGTTGGTTCTTGGCTTGGAGCTTCGCTATCTGCTCCGTGTGCAAGTTTTTAAGAAACTTCGTGTAGTTACTCTGAAACAAAGAAATACAAAGTTAAAACTGAACGCATTCAACGCATTTCAAATTTTAATTATAATGAATTAAATATCCATGTCTAACTAACGTCCTTGATTAAATCATATATTTAATTGTTTTTACTATTGTTTGTATCAGGTATTATTTTTTTAGTACTATTTCTCTTTAAATGATTAAATTGTAATTTTAGTCAATATTATTTAAGTGCACATTTTTTTTAAAGTGAACATTTCTTTTGGCACGTAAGGAACTTTGGAATGAGGAAGAAGCACTAAACTTGCGTGACCGTCAACGCTCAGATACATTTATACAGATGTGTGTGTGTATATTTATATATGTAAGATAAGATATATGTATATTTATGATGAGATATATGTAAGATATACGAAAGAGCTATATATATATATATATATAGCTCTTTTGGGTTACGGTTACGGCCGGTAAGGTTACGGCCTCCGGTAACCTCACTCCCTCAGCGAAACACAACGAAAGCATTACTTCACCCTAGTTTTCTGCGAAGCCTTGGTGTCACGCTGGTCGAGTAATACTCGTATCACTTTATATACGTGCCGAAGCATGGCTCTCCCACAATAAAAAAATAGGATAAAGTAGATAAAGGTCGGTAACAAGTTTTGCTGTTAAAACATTTTTTGCTAGTACTTAAAACTTTATATGTATAAGGTGTCAAGCTGTATAACCAACTTGAAATTATTTTTTATAAGTAAACAAATGCAGTGTACAAATTCGGCTATCATTTATCAATAACTAACATTGGCCCGAGGCTTCGCTCACGTTGATGTAGATTTTGTCAAACAATTCACTTATCCCTTGGAAACCGTATGCAAAATTTGATGATGATCACTTGAGTAGTTATAGCGTGAAAATATAAGAAACAAACAGACAGACGTACATTCGTATTTATGGTATTAGTTAGTATTTAAGAATTATTAAGAATTAAAAACTTCTTCTTCTTAACTTCTCTATCGTTTTTACACACTCACCAGTTATTATTAGGTTGCCTCGTCTTAAATAACTAAAGGATAAATCAGCCAGTAGGTAAATATAGAGTAATAAAAAGTAAGCTTACTATGAATAATACAGTCTAACAATTGCTTAACTGTATTCACTGGTAAAGCTGTAATACGATATATATATATCGTGAAAAGAAATATAGTTTTGTAAAACTTTTAATTGCCGGTCAAAGATGTTATTTAAAATGGCCGCCGTGCGCCGAGACACTTAAAAGAATACCGAGTCTGAACTGTTATGTGACGTCCGGAATTTATTGCATTCCACAAATACCAACTATAAATGCTTCTTATATTGTTCTAGTTTATAAGTAAAGGTTCAGTAGTTTTATCATAATGACACACAAGTGACATTTATGGCTAACAGCACAGAACAGAAAGATATCTTTCTATTGTGGCTTGGCTAACAGCATTTATAGTTAATCTCTGGTTTATTGAGTAAGGTATAGGCTATAAGAAAAGAGTTCGAAGTAACAACTTAAAACATTTTTTTTTATCTGTAAACATAAATGGATGCGGATTTCCCAAGACCGGGATAGTGAGCGCTCCTTGGGAGAGGCCTTTGTCCAGCATTGGACGGCGATAGGCTGATGATGATAATGATGAAACATAGAAAATTAAAAATATTTTATTAAATCCTGGTAGTTCCAGAGATTCAAAGAAAATTTATTATTTATTTTATTAGCTTCGCTCAATTATTTGTTTTGCCGTTTTTCAGGCAAGACACCTATTTTAATAAACAAAACCTTGTCTAAATAAATTTTAAATCTTAAATAATCATTAAATATTATATATTTGTTTTGCTGATTGATATCCCCGGGGTAAAATGGGTCTGGTTCAAAACCAGCGTTAAGGTCATCACACACTATAGCGGCACAGTTGCAGTACAGCGCCGCGCCGCCTGAAATTGAGGCTGCCGCTATCCGAGAGCGTGCCGCGTCGCCGGCGAGGTGCAAGCTCGTAGTCCGAACGCCAACGTACAAGTTAATTTCATCGTCTGCATGTGCGACACGACGCGAAGTTTTTTCACTGGCAGCCGAGTTCTGTGGTTGCAGCAAGCGCGCTTACTGCCCGCCGTTGGCTTTTTCATATTGACATTCTGAAATATATTATACGACCACGTTGTAATGCTCAGATTTGAATGACAACTTAATTGCTGGGTTGGTGCCGTGCCGTTACCGTGACGGTATAGTGTGTGATGATCTTTAGGCACATGTCTAGCAAGTGCTGAACAGGATCCTATTCGTTAGGCACACACGCCTTTTTTTACTTTTTAGATGTAAGTTTGTTATTACTATAACTATTGTGTGTCGCAAAGTGTCTAGGAACCTTTTGTTCTTTCTTTCTAAATACAAAATTCGATCCAAAACGTTAGAGTCGTATCCGAGATACACCAAATAAATATCTGAACTGTATATAATAATCTATTCATACTTTATGGTACATGGCTTACAGCACCTTAAACCGTTACCCTCATCTACTCAAATATGATCCTAATCTTTCTCTTTTTTTTCGTGCGCAAACCCCCACGGGTCAATACCTTACCATGGCTGCTGGTGAAGTGGTTTGTCGGAATCGAATCGACTAAAACCACACGGGGTTCCGTTACAAGTGTGTCTTGGAGGAAGGAAGTCCCAGAGAACCCTGGCAGGCTTTGGCCGTCTCCTAAACAGAAGGCAGCTATTGCGGGCGGAGTTGCGGAGGGCCTTGCCGGTGTAGAGAGGCGCTCACGGAACACGTTGGCCACCGTCTCAGGCCTGCTTCTCATGATAGTAATCTTAAGACTGGCCTGTTGGTCTAATGGTTAGTGACCCTGACTGCTAAGCCAGAGGTCGTGGATTCGATTCCCACACAGGACAAATAATTGTGTGATGAGCACGATAATTTGTTCTGTGTCTGGGTGTAATTTATCTATAATATGTATGAATTTAGAAATATATAAGTATGTTTATCAACAGTCTGGTTACCATAGTACAGGCTCTGCCTAGTTTGGGATTAGACGGCCGTGTGTGAAGTTATTATTATTATTATTATTATTAACAATTGAATATTAACACTATAAATATCTATTTATATTGTTGTGTCCGCAGTACTAATAGTAAATGTAACTTTATAGATTATTATTATATAAGTTTTAAGATAGATAATCATTTTAGTAGTCAAATGAGGTTTTATCCGCCTCACTGGCAAGTAGTATAGAGGACTTTGATATTTATTACCTCAGAGTTTATTACAACAACAAACAAAAAAAAAGCTATATATTTATTGATACGATCAGGTAAGCCAACTGTTATTTCGCCATTCTTGATATATTTCCTGTCAAATGGTCGATATTCTGATAACTATTTGATCAGTTTGAGAGCTATTACTGGTACCTTCACAGCTATGTATGAATACACTATTTATACATAACATGTTTGTCGTACCATCCACTCACGGAATAAGGGGCAGGCCTACGATTACGTTAGAGGGTGTTTAATAAAGTTCTGCCTACGCCTTCGGGGATACACTCTTGAGTGTATACATACATTCAAGACCTAATTAAAAGACCACTTTTGACTATTTTTATTTGTGTGTAGGGTCCCTAAAGGTCCACAGAAAGGATGGCCTTGGAAGTGCACTTTAATGTAACCACTTTTTTATTGTATAGGGGGCAAACGATTGGACGGGTCACCTGATGGTAAGTGACTACCGCCACCCATGGGCATCTGTACCTCAAGAGCCACAAGTGTGTTGCCTGCCTTTAAGGTGGGGGAAAAGGGGGGTAAGATGAGGAGAGGGAAGTGTTAGGGCCTCCGATAACCTCACTCACCCGGTGAAACATAACTTCAGCATTACTTCACGCTGGTTTTGTGAGGCCGTGGTATCACTCCGGTCGAGCCAGCCCATACGTGCCGAAGCATGGGTCTCCCACGATCTAATTACCGCCACTCTACTTTAGACGTGAGATGTTATGAGTGTTTCTGAGAGCCGGTAACAGCTTAAAATGAGACTAGAAATACACTTATTTGCCAACAATATTGCATCAAGAATTTCTTTAGTAGGATAAATTTCATCGAGCACTTAAACACTTTCCTTTGAAAGTAACTTCCAAAGTTTGCTGCATCTTTTAGTATTCGCTCTCGCGCTCGCAGTTTCCAGGTCTCGTCAATCTTACAAGAAACTTTGAGATGAAAACCAATGTAAATTGAATACCTAATGTTTTGCCGAACCAAGTCGCTGTATAACAGGGAATGGCTTTTATAGAGCTGCGGAGTCTGGTATAGTTTTAATGAAGTTTGGGAAATATTTCCGGGTTAGCATTAAAGTTTTATGATATATAAATAAGCATCCAACAGTTATGATCAAAGGTACCTAAAGGCAAATGATGTACTGAAACCACTTTTCGAAATGTAATATTTACCGAGTCTAGAACACAGATCGTGGAAAAATCGCGGCGGCCAACAGAGTCTTAGTGGCCCAAAAAACGAGAATAACTTAAATCCGCTCTGCCTGGCATTCAATTCCAAGAACTCATCACTGCTAAATTGAGGTAGCTTGACAGTATAAACCGTGAGAATGATGTCGCAGTGCTCCATAATTTCTTATACAACTCTAAAAGTGAAATATAACAACATTATTGTACTTAGATATTTTTAACTAATTCTTTGTTGAAAATATTATGATACTAGTTGAAAACCCGGCTTCCCTCGGGTGAAATGTGACTCATCATAATACACAATCTTTTACAAAATGTAGGTAGATATACGTATGAATCGGCCTTAACGAACTCAAGATATACGTGTAAATCGGCCTTAACGAACTCAAGATATACGTGTGAATCGGCCTTAACGAACTCAAGATATACGTGTAAATCGGCCTTAACGAACTCAAGATATACGTGTGAATCGGCCTTAACGAACTCAAGATATACGTGTGAATCGGCCTTAACGAACTCAAGATATACGTGTGAATCGGCCTTAAAGAACTCAAGATGGCATCCGAGTGGTCAATATAGCGACTGCCATTTGCACCATTAGACTTTAACAAAATACTCGACAATTCGAATTTTGCGGATATATGTTGTCGATTCGAAATCATTATTTTTTTGTTTTATTATTCAGGAAAGGTTTCAATCGAGTCTACCGTACCCCTTGACAGAATTATTACTATAGATTTGCTTTGGTGTTTATTTATAATCTTTGAAAAGTATTTTATTTTAACAAAATATTACTATAATAAGCAGTCACTCCCCAATTACGGGTGGATACGCGTCAAAACAGTACTCTTTTACTACCTATTTGTAATCTCAAACATTCTGATAAACTTGTAGATAGCTCTTGACGCTATCGCCAGAATTCAAAGATAAGACTTTACGGTAATAAGGAAGGAACGAGGCTTCTAAAATAGGCCACAATTCCTCCAGCCTTAGTAGAACTTCAGCCAAAAGCAAAACCACTCAAAGAATTTTTAACTTCTTTCCTCTCAAAGCTGTTTTTGATTTCTATCCATTTAAAAATATTGTTTGTTTCTTATCATTTAAGTAGTTTCAGAGAAAGGTTTAGGTTTTTTAATTCTTAGAAAAAACCACATCTATAGAAAGAAAAGGATACGCCGAGTATTGGATATACGAATTGGAACAGGCAACGCAACAGCTTCACGACTGACTTAGTCTGACTGACTACTGCTCCTGACAATTCAAAAATACTCATAATGGTTTAATTGAAATAAATGATTTTGATTGCCGTGGCCTGCACAATCACCAGACCTCAATCCCATCGAGCACGCATGGGACATGCTCCAGAGACGTATTCTAGAGAACTTGGACGGAGTGTCGAAAACCCAACAACTGCAAGACTTGCTAAAATGCATTTGGGAGCGATTGCCGCAGGATCAGATAAACAATCTTATAATTTCAATGAAATATCGATGCCGACAAGTTTTAAACTAAAGAGGCGGTCACACTTTGTATTGAATTATTCTAACTACCGGTAGCTTGGTCCCTGTACCCTTACCGGTGGGACGCAATTTTTCATAATTTTAAATATATATTTTTTCATGTGAATGTATTTAAAAATGTAAATTAATGTAAACTAAATAAATAATTTCTTCATAAGAGAGTTACCTAAATGCGAGTCGCTGTAAAAAATTTTGTTTCACATTGTGTTATCTTTTTACAGCCACTGATTATGTACTGCGTTGTGTCAGGGGATCAACGCGTTGATCTAATAAACATAGACAATGCCGGCATGTGTTCGCTAAGCATTATACCAATTTAGGTTACAACATGGAGAGGATATTTTGCATTGAACATTTTGGAAAATATGCTTTGTTTTTGAAGTGAAACTTCTTAAGAATCGTCGTGAATTGAAAATTCGATGAAACGAGAATCGACACCAAAAAGAGACAAACATATTCATAAATAAACAAATTCATATTTAGCCTGCGAGAGAATGAGATAGAATGCATGTAAACAATGTTTCCTATAATCTTTGTCTTTGCACCTGTGTACTACGAAGCCTTCAGAAAATGCGTCATAGTCAACGTGGTGTATCATTCGCGTGTATCATTTTTGTGCATTTGCGTATTAAAATAAGCCTATGTCTAGTTAATCCAGATCTCCAGCTATCTACATACCCAAGTTTCATTGCAATCGGTTTAGTTTTTGCGTGAAAGAGCTACAAACATCCATACATTATAACAAACTTTCACGTTTATAATATTTGTAGGACAATAGGAAAAAAATATACTCTCAAACATTTACCGAACAAGTTTACCATTCATTTACCTACACTAAAACAACAATATAACGAATCACTAATAGTCTATAAACTACTGGCAAAACAGTTGAGTATTTAGCGTTAAGAAGGTCATTCCCAAAACTTTACAATAATAATATACACACATCAAAAAATTCTGAGCAACATCTACGGTTTAAATGATTTTTACTATTGTAATATATTTATATTTCTTTTATAAATAATAACTAAGCATTATTTGATGCATTAGTGACTAAAGCAACAAAATCCTTTATTCAATTGTTCGTTTAATCACAATAATTAACAACATGTGTACCGTAACATACGTAGTCTAAACTAATATTGTAAAGAGGAAACATTTGTGTTTTTGTATATGTATGTTTGTAATATTTTCACACAAAAACTACTGGACCGATTGCGATGAAACTTGGTATGTAGATATCTGGAGACCTGGATTAACGCATAGCCTAGCATAAAATATAAAGTTAAAACAAAATTAAACTTTTCATGTTTTACAAAATTAAATAACGACATTTTTTTTAAATTTTTCATTGTTCGAGAAACAGAAACCTCCTTATTATGCGTGCCATATCGAGAAGGACTGCCTTCTGCATCAGGCTATTAATCCAGCTGCCTAACGCGAGCTTCTGAAGGTGTTGGTCGAGGCTCTTATCAATTAACCCATGGGCCGAAATGAATATCGGCACAACGATTCCTGAATCTACATCCCACATGTCGACTATCAACAAACACAAAATATCTAAATGTATAACAATATTCCTATGAGCAATGTAGTTAGCTGCCTTACGGTGCTCAAATAAGGTGCTTCCCTCTCAAAAGCATTTTGAAGACGAGGGGTGCGGTCTTGCGGAGTCAGTGAACTTTTAAAATCATAAAAAATCATCGCGCTAAAATCTTTTCGCGTTAATTCCATTTTTGCTACGGACGACGAACTTCAAATTGTGATAAAAACAATTGATACGCGATTTCCCGTCAACTTTTTTGTTTATCAATGGCTGAGTTTTTATGAAACGTTTATGAGCGGCCAGGAGCGCAGAACTTCCAGTGTGCCCTATGTATGAAAGATGATAAAATGTTAAATGGCTGTAATGCTGAAGTGTCGGAAACGCTACACCGTCTTATCTCAACGATGTGATAAGAGACGCTGTTGTTTCCTTTTAATATTCCTCCCGTTTCAAAGTTCTATACAATTAATGGTGTAATAACCACATTACTGGAGGGTGCATGCTGGTGACATGACTATGAGTTTAAACAAATTACAGAAACTATACCTTTATAAATAGCTAGCATTTGTAACATTTGATATCAAGCAACGTAATTTTTAGTTCGGTTTGCTATTAAGTCGTTTTAAATCTATAAATTATTTTCCTATTTGTGGAACGAGGTTTCTTATCGCACGTTACATTTCAGACGGTGGCGGCAGCGGCGAGACGGAAACAAGTGTTATTTAGCGTAACGAAAAATGCTGACCGCTGGTTGATTTATTTTATTTCCGCTATTTGTGGAGTCTGCGCGTTACTACTGTAATTCCCACTTCGCACTTCGTACTGAGAAGTCAGCTCTGTGATTTTGATCTACTTCTAATTATTGTCGTATCGAAATGTAACTGTATGTACATGTAGTTTCGATGACTGACTATAATTTGGCATTTTGCTAATCTGATGATGGAGTTAGAAGGTGGATAGTGGAACTCTTTAGTAGCTACTAGATTCGTTTTGACCAGTCCAACAGATTGGGTTTAGTAACGATAATCTGATGAAGCCAGGGCCAGTGTTATTATTGGTTTCACTAGCATACTAGATCATATGAATAGCAGCGACCCCAATATAGTTTCCGTATACATTATTTACTTTTAATATGTCTACTACTTAGTAAGCGATATGCTTGTTCCATGTGTGTATAAATGTTAGCTCGCACACGTTTAATATTAAGGTATAAATACTAACACAATACAAGTAATAAAAGAGTATTAAAGAGATACTGAACACGCCACCACAGTAGTTTCCCTACACTTGGATAGTAGAACTCCTTTTTACTTTAAATCGGTTCACCGAATAAGCGTGTTTTTATTCAAATTCAAATTCAAATTCAAATTCAATTCAAATTCAAAACCATTTATTCAATTAAGACACTAAGTGACATTTATGAACGTTAAATTGAAGCTAGAGTTAAAATCATAGATCGGCACAAACAGACGCCACAGCATGTACTGGATTGTCGAGGTAAATTAGGTGAAAAACACCAAAATCTACTGCCTGTTTGTGTCGATCTATAACTTCCAGTTTCCAAAATGCGTTGGGCCTTATGAGAAGAATACTGGCAAAGAAACTCATGGCCACTCTTTTTAAAAGTCAGATCTTCAGGTACAATAGTGTTAGTGTTACACGAGAGGTAAATAGGATGCAAGCTGATGCCACCTGAATTTCATTTTATTTTATTTTATATTAGGTTTTATTTTAGGTAGAATTTTATTTTAGGTTTAACTAAACTATAATGTATTTTATTACATTCCATACATGCGCTTTTAATTAAAGTATGTATCTAAAGTGTGATGGAGGAGTTTTAACAATATTAATAGGCTTCGTAAACGAATATAAGATATCCTTCTTGGATGTAAAAGGGATAAGAAATATTTATAAAAGATGATAAAATATTAAATGGCTGCGATGATGAAGAAGTGTCGGAAACATTACTCCTTGTTATCTCAATGATGTAGTTTCCTTTTAATGTTCCTCTCGTTTATAAGTTCTATACAATTAATGGTGTAAAGAACCTCATGTACGGAGGGTTGAAAATTTTGAATGCATGCTGGTGACATGACTATAGTGAACATACACTACGGTTGAAACAAACTGCGGAACGGACATCTTATGTTGACACTGTGGTTAAACCGCCCCGTGCCTATGTACTTATACAGGTCCTGTATTAATAGACTTCGTGGCAACCTCACTCACCAATATGAAGATAGCACTCGACTGTTATGTCAGTGGCTGCAGGTACGATTTTTTCATGGTATAGGGGCAAACAAGCAGACGAGTTACCTGATGGTAAGGGACTTCTACCGTCCATGGACACCTGTAACTGTAGCAAGTGCGTTGCCGGCCTTTCAGGTGGAGGTAGGCTCTTTTTTTGAAGGTTTGAAGTTCTTATCGGTCCGGAAATATGGCAGGCGATAATTTGTTCGCCATATTGGTAGTACGAGGCATAAAACTTCTTGAGAAGTGCACAGCGCTGGAGGGGATGGAAGGTTTGTCGCGTTGCACGATGGCGGAAAGCTGCAAATAGTATAAAACTTAACAATTCTTGATGTCCATTCAGTGATATATTTGTTTCCATGAATAGGTTATTTGCATTGCTCCCGGTTTTCTACATATACATAACATGTATGTATATACCGACAAAAATGTATCTAAACATATTTACCCGTGTTCTAGGACGCATAGTGCAAGCTTTGCTTAGTTTGGGTCTATAAAGTGTGTTAAATGTCTCTAAATATTGTTGTTGTTAATAATCTCCCCCACACTCCCGTTTCTGTAAATGTACGATAGGATTAACAAAAAGCTCGCGAAAATACGGAGCATGACGCTTAGAGGGTCTTAAGGTGATTTTAGTCATATTAAAATAACCTTCTACGGCATGTGATATTACGGACTGACGTGACCAGCCCACGCACCGTGGGAATAAGAGCGTCCGTGAAAATTTACAACGTTAAGTTTGGTGTTCGTCTTACCGTACCCTTTCTACGTAAGTTCAACACGCACTTTTCGGTTTTCTTTTCATGTAAAATTCATTATATTGTATTTGTGAAGCAGCTTTTTTTGCCATTTTATAAGAAAATAGTAAGATAACCAGACCACTAATACTTCTATTAATAAATATCACATATAAACGCTATATTTATACAATCGTTTAACGCAAATCCTTGATGACAGAACCTTACTTCACAGTACGAAAGCAGTTCACAAGTTTCCTTAAAATTCAAGGCACACGGCCAATCCTCATATAGAACTTCTTGTTCAACTAATTGAACAACGTTCATCAAGACAAATCAAATTTCAATACGGTCTTTGAGTTATTGGTTTAGAATATAACCCTCAATACTTCACATTTACGTAGAAGTGAGGACATAAATGTTTATGAAAATGTAAATTTTCGTAAACTTAAATTAATATTAAGAACATTTTATTACATTCCATATATGTGGTTTTAATTAAAGTGTGTATCTAAAGTGTGATGGAGGAGTTTCCACAATCTGGATCGGCTTCGTAAACAAATATAAAAGATGATAAAATATGAAATGGCTGTAATGATAAAGAAGTGTCGGAAACATTACTCCTTGTTATCTCAATGATGGGATACGAGGCGATGAAGTTTCCTTTTAATGTTCCTCTCGTTTATAAGTTCTATACAATTAATGGTGTAAAGAACCTCATGTACGGAGGGTTGAAAATTTTGAATGCATGCTGGTGATACTAAACGAACATAAATTAGAAACAAACTGCGGAACGGACGTCTTATGTTGGTGGTAAAATACGCTGAAAGATTCCCTTACATAGGGAGATAGATACATACATACAGGTCAAGCTAAAACAAAGCGATTAATATATTTAGATATATAATATATGAGCAAGAACCGAAGCCGACCGATAGTGTACTTATCCACGAAAGACTGTGGTTAAACCGTGTGGTTTCATCGTGGAAGAGCCATGCTTCGGCACGTATGGGCCGGCTCGACCGTAGTGATACCACGGCCTCACAGAAAACCGGCAGTGAAGCAATGATTGCATTGCTTTTCGCCGAGTGAGTAAGGTTACCGGAGGCGCTAACCCCCTCCCCCTCTTCCACCCTTCTCCTACTCCCACCATAAAGGCCGGCAACGCACTTGTGACTCTTGAGTTGCAAGTGCCCATGGGCGCTCTTCCCCTAAACCACATAAAAAGAAACACCCCATGCTGATAGACTTCTGGCAAACTCACTCAAAAATATGAAGACGACATAATATATGTGGCGCAGCTGTATAGCACTCGACTGCTATGTCAGTGGGTGCAGGTACGATTTTTTTATAGTATAGGGACAAACATGCAGACCGGTCACGTGATGGTAGAGGACTTACGCCACCTATGGACACCTGTAACTCAAGAGTAGCAAATGCGTTGCCGGGCCTTTGAGGTGGGAACATGCTCTTTTCTTGACGGTTAGAACGACGTTCAAACCTTCAAGAAAGGAGCGCGTTCCCACCACGGTCTGGAAATATCGCAGGCGATAATTGTTTCTTTCGCCAGATTGGTTGTTTTAGTTTGGGTGTATAAAGTGTGTTATCATCATCATTTCAGCCATAGGACGTCCACTGTTGGAGATAGGCCTCCCTTAATAACTTCCAAGTGTGCTATATGTCTCTTAATATTATTATTGTTAATATTCTCCCCCACACTCCCGTGTAACAAAAAGCCCGCTAAAATACGGAGCATGACGCTCAGAGAGTCTTTTTAGTCATATGGAAGTTTTGTCTAGCCCACGCACCGTCGTGGGTATTAGAGTGTCCGTGAAAATTTACCTCCTTTTTGCAGAAACAACTGATCCTAAAATCTTGGAAAAATACAGAAGTCTTTATTTATTGATTATGTGAAATCCTATTAGAAGTCTACTGTCTTAAAATAACATCTTTCAATATTGTGCGTACAAACTTACATTTGTAATTGGAATGTATGGGTGAACATGCTCTTCAACTAGAACATTAAATTTGTTCTTCATCGTAAGGAACCCTTACTAACCGAGTTCAACTCGCACTTTTTTCATGTAATATTCATTATATCCTACTAATATTATAAACGTGAAAGTTTGTGAGTATGTATGGATGTATGGATGTTTGGTGCTCTTTCACGCCAAAACTAGTGAACCGATTACGATGAAACTTGGTATGTAGATAGTTGGAGACCTGGATTAACATATAGGCTACTTTTATCCCGATATTTCCACGGGATCGGGACTTACGCGGGTGAAACCGCGGGGCGCTGCTAGTTGTATTTATAAAGCAGCTTTCGTTGTCGTTTTATGAGAAAATAATAAATAAGATAACCAGAACACTAATAAATACTTCTACTAATAAATTTCGCATAGAAACACTATACTTATTCTATCGTTAAGCACAAATCCTTGCTGGCAGAACCTCACTTCACAGTACGTGCTTCCGTACAAGTTTCCTTGAAATTCAAGGCACACGGTTAAACCACATATAGTACTTTGATCAACAAATTTAATAACGTTCATCAAATTTTGATTACACGGTCTTGAGTTATTATTATAGAGCCTTACGAAGTAACGCATTGCTTATTTCCAAAATTGTGTTCTTTTAGGTAATGTACAAAACATAAATTTAATGTCTCCATCAGAGTTTAGATAGATGTATAGATAGATAGAATATTATTTATTTAAGGTATACCTCTAATAAGATACAGTTAAAATAAATCCCATCGTCAGATATTGAGAACACATAAGACCATTATTTCTAAAAGCGATCTATACCAGACAACCTTTGGATGGAGTTGATAACAGTTTTTAATAAAACTAAGTAATTGATGGCGTACTATTAAAAGTATACACAAATACTGTTGCATATTTTGTAATTTAGTAGTAGAGTATCACTACATATTATAAAACAAAATCCCGTTTGTCTGTCTATTCGCGATAAACTCAAAAACGACTACTGAACGGATTTTCATGCGGCTTTCACCTTTTTGTACATTACATAGAGCGGTTCACGAGGAAGGTTTGCATATAATTTGTTAAGGTTTTATGTAAATTGGTTGAAATATGATGATGATTGTTGAAGATGTCTCTGCTACCCGTGCGAAGCCGGGGTGGGTTGCTAGTATAATCATAAACGTAAAAAAAATTTAAAACACCCCCGACTCGAAAATTCCTTCAACGATTACAAAAGAGCTGATGATCTTCGAACGGCTGAACAGATTCTCTTGAATCACGAAAAATGCACTTAAATCGGTCCATTCGTTTGGGAGCTACGATGCCACAGGTAAACACACAGACACACAGAGACATAGACACACAGATACACAGACACGCCAAACTAATTACACCCCTCTTTATGCATTGAGGATTAAAAATATACGTATAGATAGTCCATTATCGAACAGACGACCCAGTAAATGTCATTAAATACAACTGTCAGCCGTAACACTGCACGTCAGAAGTGAAAACACATTTTTTAAAGATTAATTAATAAGGAGCTGACAAAAGTCAATGTTTATATTAGCCCTCGCTTATGTATTATTAGCGGGACGGTAAGGAGTTCAGTGCTTTTTCCCTCCCCATAGCAAAAGTCCACCAACGTGCCTAAAGAAGTTTCCACTTCAAAAATAAATTTAACCTGCATCACGAAAGTAGCATTGGTTTACCAAGAACGTAGGTTATTTCCGTAAGTCTGATTGGTTTTATCCGAGTTCATCTTATACATATAACACGTCTTTAAACTTCATATATCAAGATGAGGATTAAATCTAAAGTAATTAGTTTAAGCCGTGATCTATCTATGAGGGGCTGGTGGCTAAGTGGTAACGGAATAGGACATTACAAGGTTAAGTAATACTAGCCAGGTCAGTCTTAGAATGAGTGACCATTCTTAATACAATGAGATCCTTCCGTGCCTCTGAGAGCACGTTAAGCGGTCAGTCCTGGTTGCCATAAGAACATCTGTGGTTCGTTACGAGTAGTTAGGGTTTTCTTTGATGGTCCGCTCCTATTGGTTGAAGCGTGATGTTATACAGCCTTCCTCGATAAATGGAATAACTAACACTAAAATAGTTTTTCAATTTGAACCAGTAGTTCCTAAGATTAGCGCGTTCAACCAAACAAACTCTTCAGCTTTATAATATTAGTATAGATAAAAAGGGTTTACAAACAGAGAAGAAAAGGTTACTTAACTGTATGTCTTTGCATATTGCCATGTTGTCGAATTTCGACCATAATTTATTGAATAATTAATTTCCAATATAAATTGCACTGTCATTGTATAGATTATCCGTACCATGATAGGTCAATATAATTATATACTGGTGTAACTTTATGTAGTTGTTTTCAAATATTAACTATTAAAATAACACACTAGTTAGTTGATCACGCGTTGCTGTGGCTAAGTAATTGGCAATAAAATATGTTGAGATAAAAACTATCCTATCTCTCAAGTTGGAAAAAACTGCACACAGTGTGGAAAGTTTCATTAAAATCGGTTTATTAGTGTAGGAGTTCATCGCGGACAAACAACGTAACACGAAACTTTTATATATATATATATTTTTATATACAGATATTTCTTTTATTTTATTTATTTTAGTATACCAACAGCATACATACACAGCATTGGCAGAGAAATAAATAATAACATACAAGTCTGGTATGCATGCCCATTACAGGTACGCACAACATTTACCATGTACCACCTGTAGTTCATTATTTCAAACATATATGTAATAAACTTGTGAAATAAAAGTAAGTAGGTATTTATAACAAAAACTTACAATTACAGGTAAGTTACAATTAAAACTAAGTCTAATTTAAATCTGAATCGAAGTTAGTTATCTACAGACAATACAATGATAAACAAAATTAAAAACAAACTAAAAATAACAATACAATGGTGCCGATTCTATTGTACACTCGACTAAACTAAAACTTAATTGACTTGACTTAATTTCTTCATATGAAATCAACCTAGTGTTCTTCGTAATAAGGTATATTTGTTACTAGCATCTATTTCTCAGCGCCGCTAAATTTCACCAAAACCTGTCAACGTATACTCAACTTTATTTCCACGTAGCGAGAGTCTCCATTTATTCAAACGCTGTATAATTGCCATATAAAAACTTGTTCAAAACGAACAAGGAAGACGTGTTTTTAATCTACACCTACGAAGACGCTTACTAAAAACACAGAGCAAAAGAGATGGCATTCAACGGATAGCGGCTCTCGCTACGTGGTATTAAAGTTTATTTAAGCGTATCAGACTTTAGTCGACAAATAAATTGCTTATTTCGATAGCGACATATGTTACCTACTTGTTTCAATTTGAAATAAGACCTTGAACCTTTTGAAGTGTACAAGGTTTACATCTTATATGAAGAAAATTTAGTGAATTTTAATTTAGCGAGGGAAGTAACAGAATTGGGACCAATGACAAACAAAAAATAACAATACAATGATAAACAAAATTACAAACAAAAAGTAATAGAGGAAACCAGATTAGGCTGTTATTTCTGCTGTAGCACTTCTGAATTTGTGTAGGGAGGCGTAAATATCTACATTTGATGTGTGCAGATGCAGTTGTATTTTCTACACATTCTAGTCCGAGGGGCGTTGAGACCTAAGTTGGTTTTACGTATGGGAATGTGGAATTTTCTATTATTGGAATGTCTCGGAGGTTTTGATGGAACGGAATAGAGGACGCGCTTTGTTAGGTTACTACATTTTATTGATCCATTCGCTATTTTGTGAAGAAATACGAGATCATTAGTGACGGTTACGTAGAGTATTCATTTTGTAATGTTTTAAACGGTGCTCATAAGGATAAGATATTGTTTAAAATGTAAGCTTCCTAAACTTCTTCTACATTACTTTGTGTATTTATTTTAAGCAATATGTCGTTGGTGTACAATAAAGACTATTCTATAAACTTTAATTAGGCCAAATTTCACATTCGTTTGTGTGCGAATTTTGCTTAAAAGACCCTAATGATGAAGTCACTATTTACTTCAAAGTAACTACCGGAAAAAAATAGTCCTTGGTTCTTTACGTATACAAAATATGTAACTAATTAGTCATTATAATTAATGAAATCATTAGGCAATGCCATAGTAATGAAAATTTCATAAAATCATAATCACAGCTTTAAGTAATTATACGATACAATATACATACCTACCTATTAATTAAACACTAAATTGCAATATGGCGTCATGTACGCAATGATCCGACTGCCCCTTGTTTGTCAATCCCTATCAACTTTTTTTAATAAACCTTAAAACCATACATTCTGTATGGAACTTTGTGAAAATGAGTATTCTGTCTTGAAAGTCAACAGTCGTATTGGCCTTTTCTGAAGCACCGACGGACTCTCAGGCGATAGACGGCCTGCAATGTGCACTGGGATGAATAAACGTCTCAGACGGAAATGGGGTAGCTCTGGAGTGAAATTAATATGTGTAAATCCTGCATTAACTCTTATGTGCAGTAGTAACTAATATGTGTAAGTACTGCATTAACTCTACGCTTTTACGAGCTTGACTTCCATTGAAACATCTTACCTAATAGCCATTAGTGGAATGAAGTCTTTCAAAATATCCACTGAAGACGCTCGGACAGTTTGTAATTTTGCATTAAATATATGTATATTAAATGAATCTTAGCTAGGTATTTATGACCTCTCAGATGACAGCGATGTGTTATAGTGTGTTCAACTAGTTTCTGTTCAACTCAACCAATTTAAGTGGAAAAAAACTCAAATGAAAAACCTATTTCTAGCTAATGTTTTAGACCAAAACGAACCGCGTACGTCAATTAGTATCCTTGGAGTAGTATTTAGGAGTAGTAATAGTAGTATTAGTAGTCATCACCTTGGAGTATAGAGAAAATAGAGTTATAAAAGCATAAGAAATGTACAAGAGGATATCACGTTTGAGTATCACTTGAGAATGGTGAAAGTGGAGAGATTTCCAATGCCTGATGACTTAACCATGCATAAGTTGTTTTCTTAACTTATAGACTTAAGAACAACTTCGTTATCTAATGATAGTGTTTCCTCTCTATAAAATAAAGTATTATTTATTTCAAGTTTGTTATTGTTATTTTTTTCCAAAACATTTTAATAGTAAATGATTTTGGCTATAGCCACCTTGTTTTGACAACTAGTTGTTATTTCAACACAGTTCTACAGAACGTCTCGTGGTAACTTGTGCTTTCCATCAGGCAAGGCAGAGTCATTTTGGCAGCTGAAATATAAAAAAAAAGTACTTTTCATTGCGTAAGGACTCGGGATAGATTTCATTTTTTTTTAAATATAATATCTAAAGTAAAACTTTTCAGGTCTGTTTCTGGATAATAGGTGACACACAATATGTACTAGAGATTCCGGCAAGAGATCCAGACGAAACTATTAAGAGGTTGAATTTTCGCTATTCTAAATATCTTTATTAGTTACCTCTGTGCAACATATTGTTTAAATCACTCTGTCGAGAGTTCGAGACACAGTTAAAAGTTACATGTGCATATCGGAACAGTCACTAATGCGGGACGTCAATGTAACGAAACGAAAGTGTGAAGTTGGCGCATTTTGACAGTCTTGCATGACTTGTTCAACAACATCTGTGACAGTGAAGTGTCCAACGCCAATCTAGCATCTCTGGCGACACAACAATACATACAAATATAAGACAAAATTCTTCATTTGTTTACTAAGACGACCTTATTTACCAAATACAAGAAGCCTTTGAAAAGAGATTACCTTGTTTTAGAACGATTAACAACAGTTATATGTAGGTAGCTGGGATGGATTGAATGTAGCAAGTGCATGATAGGGTGTTATTACAAGGATTAGAAGAGGCCTTATACACTCGTGAATTGTGATACACTGATTGATTGGGTATGAAGTATATAGTATAGTGTGTATATGGAACTTAATGATTTGAAACATAACTGCTTCGTACGTACAATACGTGCATGTAGCAGACAGGGGATTCTCCAGCAGTTACAGCAGTGATCGCTCAACGCAGCACAACGTGTTAGGGAGGAAAATTTATAATTGAACCCGTATTGGTTTTAGTCGGTTCAATTGCGACACAACAGTCTGTCAACCCTCCAGTCTCCTCTCCACCTGTCAATTCTCCAATGTTGTAAAATTTGCCGAAGACTCGATTGATTTTCGTAAGAGTTTGATTATAATTGTATTTTCAACTCCAAGGAATTTATTTCTTAATGCATTTCAAAGACTTATCTTCATTACAATGATCAGACCATGTATTGGTAACTCGATGACAAACCACATATTCAATTTAGAGCCAAAACTCGGCCACTTAGTCTAAATTACTTTACACTTGTATCAGAATTTTCAAACAGTAAAATACCAAACGAAACAAAGCTTTTAAATGAAAAAAGCAAAATACTAAGTAGCATTAGGCATCATGAGAATGTCTGACTTTTCAACGGTCAATTTTACCAACTTTGACTTTCGGTGCGAACTCTAAAACATAAATTGTAAAGTGTAATGAACACGAAATAAAATAACTCCCAGAGCATCAAATAACCAAACAAATTAATATTGCACTCAATGTACCCAGGATGTTCACGTGGTATTAAGTTTATTTATTATTATATTATTTTTACTTAACTTTTGATTTGACCTGGCTGGACCAACAAAAAAGCCTTGCCCCCACATGGGCCCACAAAAAAATATAAAGGCCTGGGCCAAAAGCTGGCTCCATACTATGATTGCACTCATTGTTTCCATAAAGGCTGAATGTAAGGGTAACCATTGCCACACTGCATTAAAAAAAGAATACGTTTCATGAATGGAACGTCATTTTTTCATCCAATTAGCTTTGTAGCTGTGGGCGTCTGTCCACAGCTACTAGCGGACGTACTTGGTGATATAGAAGATGCTCGACGCTAGTACATTTATCGCCCATATAAAGCTTCGTTGATTTATAAATGCGTTTATATGCTGTGTTTCTTAAACGTTGTTCAAACAAAAATTTATTAACGTACCTATGCTCAATTTCAACATTCGAAATGCATTTGACATAAGATTTTGCAATAAAATTTGACATTGGACATAAGCTCTGTTACCACCTTAATCATGCTTTGAGCAACTCAATATAATAATATACAAGTATAAATATACAAGAGATCAGACGTTCGAATAGTTAAGTTTTGCGTTGATCAGCCTTTTAGAAACCGGGTGTAAGTATCTTATAACACTTTCAAAACACTTAAAATCGATTAATCGATTTCAAACTTAATTGAAAAGACTACATACATGGGACGCTTTTAAAATAAAAGGTAACATTATAAAGGGACCAGGTAGGTACCTACTGGTCTGTTTGAAGTCGGTGCAGAGCTAAGTAGGGTACTTAATAGATAGGCTAAGTAGGCTTAATAGATAGAGTACTTAATAGATAGGCTTAATAGATAAACATATGTGCCGCCACGGTGGATATATTTAGATATTCCATTAAATTCAGTTCTTAATTAAGCTGTTTATATCCCTAAGTATCTTATTCCGTTTCGAGTTTGACACTCCGCGAAGTGACACAGCATCAAGGTAACTAACCTAGCTCAAAGAATTAGCTAGCTGAATACCTAAATACCCTTGATATTAAATACCCTACCAAATCACATTGTTAATGAATGTTGACTTCTCAAATAAACTTAAAATTGTAGTTAAAAATATCTCAAAACAAACCCGGAATATGCAACCTTGGAATGTCTGTAGTCACAATATTCTGTACATGTGTGTTTATACTATATGTGCACGTACATACATATATAACTGTAACTTAATTTTTATGCATATATAATGTGTGTGTGTGTGTATGTATATTATATATACTAATAAAGTATATGTGTGTTATAATATGTGATATGTGGTGCGCGAGTGTCCGTGTGTGCGTATCTAAACTAGAAATAAGATGTTGTATGTAATCGCTCTTCAAGATCTAAATACATACGTAATATGTATTTCGAACTCTGCTCACATAAAAAACGTTATGGTTTAAGTGAGTAGCTTACATGTAGCTAATGTACCAACTCGTAATTATTTTGAACAATAAAAAAAAAGTAGCAGTGGGCTGTCCACTTTGCCCGCAGAAACGACAATCACTGAGGTAGAAGAGTTCTGGAGTGAAAACCGCGTCTAGGGAAACGCAGTGTAGGACACCCTGCAACCAGGCTAATACTGAATGAGGAGAGCTGACGATCGAGGTCAGTGGCGTACATTAAGAGAGGCCTATGTCCAGCAGAAGACGATGAAAGTCTGATAATGAATGTTTAAAACAAGTAAGATTATTTTTGTTTGTTACTTTTTCATACCTAAAAGAACGAGAAAGACAACCTGCCGCTAACGAAACCGCGGGAAGGAGCAAGAAAATTCGTGTTGAAAATAGCACCGGTATTAAAAACATTGTACAAAACATTTTTAAAAAGTAGGTACTACTTAAGTATTGCATTGTAAACAGTACCTACTACTTAAGTACTATATTGTGAATCTGCACTGAAAGCCCTGGAAAAGTAGTTCAGAAAATATTAAGAAAATTGTTGAAGAAAAACAATGAGTAGGCTTTGACAATCGTTAATTTAGATTCCTTTTAATATCAAAACAATTAAAAAAATTAAAAAAAAAGAAATGTATTTTCTTCTCGACGGTTTTTTCTGTTCTTTGAATTGAGTATGTACTTCAGTTACCTCTCTTCAGTATACGAGTATTTATATACTTAAGTAATATTTTTACTTAAGTTTTATTTTATGCTTACCTGGCTTAAGCTGGCTACATATATTATCTTTTAGATGATTTAAACTCGAATTTGAAGTTATACTAAGGGCTTGTACTTCTTAATCTTCCTGTATTATGATAAAAGATTTGTGATTTCTGAAGAGCGAAACACGTGCCGAAGTATCACTTCGTGTATATAAAATTGGTGGAAACCAAACTAAATCCAGGCCTGAAGGTCTGGACAACTGAGTTATGTTCAGGTGATATTTTCTAAACGCAATATAAAATCTTGGAGGTCCTGGCCCCGGCGAGTAGCTCAAATTTTTTTAATTTTTCGTCTCATAAATATCATTAAAATGTAAATCAGTTTAACCGAAAAATCGTTCTTTACAAATAAAAAAATATTTTACTATTCGACTCTATCTAACTACTTGCTCTAAGACTCATTAACAATTTGCCCGACCCGGCAGCTGGTCGTTCCCCACTATCACACCTAAAGCTCCAACTTATGCCCCAAGATAAAGGAAGGCTTTAATATATTGCAAATCTTATAGAATTGTATTATATAAGCGTAGCTCCTCGAACGATTCCAACGATTATTTCATTTCTCGAATGTTGCAATAAACCGTGGCTGAATAAAACCTGAATCACTTTATTCGCCTGTGTGTACACTGTACATCTTGGTTTCCACATTGTACCCAAGCCATTTCTGACACTTGACGCTCAAATGCTTTCGAGACGAGATTATACCAGACAGTGCTCTTTGAACACTGTGTTGTTTAGGTACACAAAAGTTGTTTATTTCCGAATTTGTTTTGCCAAACTGAAACAAGATGTTTAGTCGTAGGTTCGAACCTCGCTGGAAGCCACGAGTCTCCTTTCAACCCGTCGACATGACGATAAAATGTGTGTAGTGGCACTGTAGTGGCACAATATTATAATGTGTATAGCGTCTTTGTTAAGATTTTTGATATAACGATCGCCATTATTCGCCATTCATTGCGCGATGCAGGATCATAAATGGTTCGGCTGGTCTTAATCTCACACTTAATCCACTTAGTCATAATCTAACGCCATCGTGTTAGATTATATTTTTCGCTCTACATGAATATCGCACACAGATATTCGAGTAGAACAGAACAGAGATAACACAACACAATAGAAATAGAATAAAATTTTATTGTACATCATTTAAATATTGAGTCTTACTGCTACGAGAAACTTCTTACAAGACTACCTTGGGATGGATACACCTGACAATAGAGAGAACAGAGTAATCGGTACTATTGATGTAAGAAAGAAATAAGAATAAAACGCATCATTAGTTTATATTTCGCATTTATTTTTTTAGGATTAATTTAAAAGTAAACATATAAAACCTTACGGGTAATAAAATTTAAAAACAATCAATATATTCCTCACCAAAACTTTAACAATGCCTCGTGTAAAAAATCAAGATGGCTTCCAGACCAAGTCCAGGAAGCAGCGAACAGACTTAACCACAATTTAATTTGATCCTGCCGTCTACCATACTTCCATTAGTCTTATACGTGCACAAAGTAAAATCTATATTGCCTTACACACGCGCACGCCGTACATTATAATATTATCAAAGACGTTCTTTGAAGGAGTTTTAATAGAAAATGTAAATAATAAACTTTATACAGAGAACCTAACATGGAAGAATACAAATAGGTAAAAAGGTATTGACTTAATAAGAAAAGGGATGATTGTAAACTGGCTTTTGCTCCTTAAATTTTTCAATCAATCTATCCCTGACAGTACTTTTTTTTAAAGAAAGATACCCTATATCCTTACGTGTATAAAAATCCAATTTTATAATGATTGGTTTAGAAGTTAAGGCCTAAAAGCTTTACAAACAAACTCACTTTGTGGTTTATGGTTTAAGACATTTATTTTCTCAAAAGAACGATTCATTTATTCATTTATTCATTCATTCATTTGCGAATATGGGTATACATTCGTTTGTTAGAGAGAATACAAGATAAAAATAGTAGGTAAGTAACAAGTGCCGGAGCGGCTTTTCAGTTAAATGTTATCATTTTTTAAATCTAAGTACATAAGTAGTATTATTAAATTTAGCAATAAAGTGGGTAGCTACCACAAAACAAAACCAGCGAGAGCCACACGTTCCAAGAGTATCTTGTAAACAAGTATGGGGCCGTATTACGTATAGCAAAGCGATTGCTATCGTATTTATATCGAGTGACTGTTATCGTAAGTTTATTAATTATATTTTTTTTTTGAGCTTTTGTGTTTATATAGTAATTAATGTGTAGATTACTTTATTTTAAAATATTAAACGTATATATTTTTATATTTTTGACTTAATTATTGTTTTTAAGTATTATTATATATAAATATTTTTAATGAGCTTTATTAATATTAAATTTTTAACCTTCTTTACTATCTGTGCTGGTTTGTTAGGTGTTACTTTGAAGGACATAATGTTTGAGCTTCTTTTTGAACAAAGCCATTGACTGAATTTCTTTTATATCGTTCGGAAGTTTATTATAAAGTTGGGCGCCTTCGTATTTATATTATTAAGGTTGGATCCTAGGTGGATGCCTGTGGCTAAACACACGTAGACATAGAACTTACTATTGTAGCAGTGTCAAAGATCCTAAAACATTTAGACATAAGTGTTTTAGACTCCTAAAAGTGGGAACTTTTAAGGAAGGAAGCCAGCAGAAAGGGCAGCTGGCCCCTTTTAACAAAAGTGGGGGATCAGGCTTAAGAAATTGTTGCCCTTGGACCAAATACTGGGTACGATCATGACAGTTCTTAACACCGTAATCGCTTTAAACTCTTGTTCTGTACACTAACATGAAAGCTTAGTCAGAATTGATTGTTTAAAAGCGGATTTCGCTAATTAAATTAGGGGTTACTGAGCTACACCGCTGTAAGATGGAGCAGGAATATTCCTTGTACACATATTGTGGAGTAAAAAAAATATGGTGGACATGTGGGCGTTTTTGACACGTGGCTTAACGAGAATATTACAAAATGTAGTGCGGCGATAATGCGTCTGTGGTCGCGGGGTCATCCACAGACCTGGGAAATGCATATTATTATCAGTTCTATGGGGTCATCAGTATGCATGAATATGTCGGTGGTATGTTTGACCGTAATTCGTTATTATCGGTTTATCGGTAGTAGAAATTTACAAGAAAATCAATTTTTGGCGATTTTTTCGCTTTTGTTTACTTAGTTTACTACCGTATTATAATTGCGCATATCGAACGTTTTTATCGTATAGATGGTAGAAAACCTAATCATTTAAGACCAGTTCGATTAAATTTGGTCCATTATTTGTCAATGGAATTGGAGTTGGAAATTTGACAATGTTCCGAACGTCAAAAATAGGATGAATTTCAGGACCATGTTCCTGATAGTTTTACTATGTTAAGACCTGTGCGTAATTAAGTAAAAATGGGCCCCTTTTTGTTTAAATGCACTGGCCTTTAACAATTAGGAAATACGAGAAGGATACACTAGATGACATCAAAATAAAAAAAAACCATCCATGCTTAGTTTGCATGTGGAAGCTTGGGTGTAACATTTCTCAGAATATTATATAATTGTTATTATTATATCGAAGAGAATCAGGAATGGCTGTGTTGAGAGCGATTAACTATTTTGACAGATGATTGAATCATTAGTTATACCATCTTAAAGTATACACATACATATAAAGTTTATAGCATTGTCATGTAGGTAGGTAGGTACCTACTGGTACTGGAGTATTAGGAACTCTCACGTGCTTTGTAGAACCAACACGATCGAACTCAGCATCCACTTCGTCGATGTAGAGAGGCTATATTGTGTTGAGTCAACATAAAATCAGATCACTGCTGTACATACATGATTTATCTTTGTTGGTAAGGTTCCCCTTGAAAATCGAAGACTGCCTAATATTATTTATATCGAAGAAAGAATCGAACTTAGGCATTTGGCAATTCGATTCTTCATAAATTCGATTTTCGATTTTAATAAAACCGATTTATTAGTTTTTTATTAATTTGTAAGTAGGGTCGGAAACTCATGGCGGAGAAAATAGTTGTAAAGAGACGATAGCTTTCGGTCATTATCTCAATATCGCTCAAAGTATTCCCTAAGCAGTAGACTTGACTACCCAGAATAATCATCTTCGTTTTTTTTTATATTTTACCCCCAAGAAACCAAAAACCAAATATCAACAACAACTTATGAAAACACGCAAAAGCACACAATATAATAATAATAATAATAAAGTTTATTTATTTCTCTCTTCACAAAAGATACTGGTACAAACAATTAGGTAATAGAATGAATATAAAACTGGTTTCTTTGTGAGAGACTGGAGTCTATACTAGGGTCGCCCCTGTGTGACAGATCTCCAGGCCCCATCCCGAATACATGGAAATCGATTTACAAATATAAGATAGCAAATATAGGTATAGCATACACGTCTGAGACGTGATTATAGTGATTTGAAGGGCAGCGGCCGATCCACGTTAGAGAGTGTTACTATTTTATAGCTCTGAAGACACAAAACTTCTTAAACCTTATCAATTTATTATTATTTATATTAATTCTAATTGTTGCCTATATTAAAATATTTGGATAAGTTGTATACATTTTGGATAATTGTAAAAACATGTACTCGATTATAACAATTTAATTGTATCAATTTTTACGACGCGACAATACAACTGCATTCGTAAATAAAAATATATTTAGAAGCCGCTTCCATTATTTGTTATCCAAAAAATAACTTTAGGTAAATATGCATCCGATTATCCGATCTCTAGTTATAACTGAAAGAAAACGAGGTTATGAGAAATTTATCAAAGGCTGAGTCTGAAACATTGGTTACTGAGGCGAGCATTGTAAAACAATTATTTCAAAACAGATTAGATGTTAAGCCAACGGTATTTCAAAGTATTAACTAATTTTCAGTTGGTAAGACGTTCAAGTTCTAAATATAAACACAAAGCCAATCATTACGAAATGTTTAAAGTCCAAAGTTAGAAATGACGTTAATCCTAACTAATATTATAAATGCGATAGTCAGTATGTCTGTTACGCTTTGACGCCTTACCTAGTCAGCCGATCATCATAAAACTTTGCACACACGTTATCAGTAGTACATAAAGGTCATAAGTGCCTTTCATCTCAAATAAAGTTACTGTTCAAGATGGATAGTGAACTGATTAACAAAATCTATTCAAACGAAGCAGGGGGAAATAGCTAGTGTAAAATACCCAGTGGCTCTGCCGAAGCAGCTAGGCAACCAGAAATGAATATCTTTTAAAACATATAGCAGTTGTAAGCAGGGCCGTCTTAAGCCTTGCCGGGGCGCTTGAGCACACCGGAATTTTGGGCCCTCTATCCAGCATATCGTAACGTCTATTTTTTAAGGACTTCACTTTTAATACACTTTATATATAAAATTTCATGTCACATGGTTTGTCCGCGATGAACTTTTAAACTAATGAACCGATTTGAATTAAATTTTATACTCTGTGCGCAGTTTAGTTCAACTTGAGAGATAGTATAGTTTTTACATCAGTGTATAGTCACAATTTTATTGTTAACCAGCCGTCCCCGCAGTTTTACATGCGTTTATGGTCACTGCGGCGCTCCTATTGGTCGTAGCGTGATGTTATATAGCCTATAGCCTTCTTCGATAAATGGGCCATCCAACACTAAAATAATTTTTCAATTCGAATCAGTAGTTCCTGAGATTAGCGCATTCAACCAAACAATCAAACTCTTCAGCTTTGCAATATTAGTATAGATTAGTTTTTATTTAATTCTCTATATCTGTGAACATAACTAAACAAAGGAATATATTTGTGGCAACTTAAAAAATTGCTTCTAGTTTTATTAGGTTAAGATACCTACTCATATAGGTACTTTTCATAATCTATTTTATTTTATTTTCATCCAAAAAATATTTAAATACTGCCTTCAATGACAATTGTCGGAGTCCTGGTCACGGGCCCCGTGTGGCCGTATAATAAACTTGGTACTGGTTGTAAAGCAATACCAGGATATGGCTGATGAATAGACTGCCCAGGACTCTACACGTTCTAAACTTGGTACTGGTTGTAAAGCAATACCAGGATATGGCTGATGAATAGACTGCCCAGGACTCTACAGGAAGGGGGACTGGATTGGCGACGGGTGAGCCACAAGTGATGAAAAAGTTATAAGATTTGATAATAAGTAGTAATACTTATGAATGACAAAAATGCGCTTCTCTATTAATCTACTTCACACAATTACAGATTCGCAAACAGATTATTTGACGAGTGCCCATAAAAACAAACTAAAACTTGTTTTAATGCCTTCTGGCGATCCAGGAAACAGCACTACGTAGGTACTTCTGTTTAATAAGAAGAGTTAAATTAAGCAGAATATTCAAATAAAGAAAAAAAATCGTACCCTGCATTTACGCAGCGTACGCAGTACCGTCAAAAACAGAAACTGTACGACGCGACGCGGTGTCTGCCATATTATGTACAAGTCCCCTCAAACCGAGGGGATCTCTGTCTGGCACATACGGGAATGTAATTATATACAAAAGGGATAAATACAAGTGTAGATAGTAGGTACTAGCTTTTAGGCTAAGCTTCGCTCGTTTGAAAGTTATTTTGTGTACCTTTATGTGGACAATCTGTATGCAAAGTTTCATGGTGAAGATCCTTTTTTAAAGTTCAATAAATATCGCATTTTGTATTTCAAACTAGCTAACTGGCTAGTGACGTCATCTGAACTAAGACGTGTGAGAAATAACCGTCTGTAGTCATGACGACGACGTATGGGGCGAGGCGGTGGAGTATTTGAACGCAACGTCAGAGATCGCAGTTTCAATGCCCCTAATTGTAATATTTATTTCGTCTACATAGATATTTTTGTTAGCTTTGGTCCAAGTTTATTTGTATAATATTATCTAAATAATATATATATCTAAATAATAATATATATCTAAATAATCTAAATAATATATCTGAGACAATAAAGATTATTATTATTATAATATGTAGGCGGTCACCATGCTGCACTGTCCTTGTTCGCAGTGAGGATGGTGACCACCACTCTTGGATTCTGCTTGTGCTTTCGATTAGGCGGGGCAGAGTCATTTTGGCAGTTCAAATATAAAAAAAAAGGTTTTCTCAAACCTTAAATAAAATTAAGTTGACTTCTGTGACAAATATCAGAGAACAGTTCAAATGTTTTGATTTAAGACCAAATGTTTTTAACGTCAGGTCGTGTTATGCCAAAAGCTCTGAAAGCAAAGCAAAAAGGGTGGTTAAGCTCAATTTAATTTCGGTATTCTATGTTTTAATAACGGGTATTTAAAAAACATCCGTATGTTTATCTGGCCGACCAGCGTCTAGTAAGCTCGTTGCGCGGAACTGCATAGTGCATGAGTGGCGTATCTAAATTTTTCTTTTGCGCTTTTTTTTTTTTATTTTCACATTTTTTATTACACCACATGTCACTGTGACCTATTTAGTACAGATTGTGTGATTTTAATAGTACTTTTAACCATATTTCTACAACTTTCAAAGGCCGAAATCGACTGGCTGTCCACATTGTTTCTTGAAATAGTCATATTAACATTTCTTAAAAATTTACTAAGTAAAGTTCTTAATAATGAACTTTACAGTAAGTCGGCGCATACTTGCAACCGTTAATTTTGACAAACAGCTTTGAATTCTAGTCCAAGTTGTGGTAAATTAAAATTATTTAAATTACAGCCTTTTACGGGCTGTATCTAACAATGTGACACTTGCTTAAATCACTCTAACTCTAAACACTCTAGCAAGCAGTTACAAAAATAATTAAAAAATAACTTTGCGTTTAAAAGTTATGACCGTTTAAATTTCCAGACATTATCACCTCCGGTTCTCATAAAAGTAGATGGAATGTATAAGGTTATATATTTTAAATCGCACATTTCTTTTGTTATTTTGGAATTATTTACTCAATTATTGAGAAAATCATAAACACCGATTCCAACAATATTTTTGAAGTTTTGTGTGTGTTTTTGCAGTGTTGTTTTAAGGAATGTGGACGCAACTGCATCACCTACCACTCATATTTTGAAGTGATAACTTCTTATGGGAGGGTAAACGGCTTCGTTACGTAACGCGTTACGGCACCAGTCTGTCTGGCGTTTAAGTTATCACTTCTGTCGGGCGTCCCGAGACGCACACGTTTTTTTAAGTAGGTAACTAATACTTTAGACATATACATACTTACAAACCTCAGTTAGTATTCTTCAAGTTATTACTTGTTTTACAATAAGATTTTAAATAAGGAATGCCACTTCTATAATACATACGAGTAATTACCTACTTGTATAATAATTACCCTACACAAAAAGATATTCATAAAAAAGCTAATGAAAAAAAGTAGCACTAATGTTAGTATTTTTTCTATTTCCATAAAACTATTAAGTAAATACTTTTTTAAAGTATTATTTATTTTATTCTTAGAGACTTCGACAGAAGGGCTATCATCTAATTAAATAAAAAGAAAAAAAAAATGAACCACTTCTAAAATTCCTGAAATCAATTATACTGGAAGTAAATAATAGTATTCACTCGCTCAATTAACAAATAAACTCTTCGTAGAATAAATAGTTATTCTACTAAGAGTTTACTTGTTAATTGAACGCGCTAATCTCTGAACCAGCCAGTCGGATTTGAAAAAAACTTTTCGCATTTTATAGTTCAATTCTTAGGCTATTTACCATCACACTACGACTTTTAAGAGTTGAGTAGTGACCATAACCGCGAGTCTAGTCTAGTCCTTAATAAAACAATGTCATAGATCGTCCGTGATTCTATCCGACGCCGTCGCCATGTCGCCCGACCTTGCTCTATTTGCTGGTGTCAAAGATATAATGAGTTTTAAAGTGTATTTAACATAACTATTGTCACCTCAGAGGTCGCAATTCGATCGTATTTAATGAAACTGTAATTTGATAGCAATGAAACTCCATCGAAGAAAGAAAAGACTTTACTATTTTTTTCATTCATAACACCAAAACTCGGTGCACAAAAAAAAACGGTCAGTAGAACTGCACGTCAGAAATGAAAATATAACTTCATACTGTACATATGTACATAAATATACACACACAATCTGTAAATAAAGTGCGTAACGAGCCTAAGGGGTTTCACTTCAAGAAACAAAAAACAAACAGTTAAAAAAAGAGAAGAATTGGTACTAAACTGCTTTTTCTTTACCTATTTACAGTGGCATACACATTTAGTTAGTTGAAATTATCAAGAATGTAAGAAATACTTCATACTACCTATTAAAATACAATGAGTTTAGAATATCTCGATCAATATAATAACCGTTGTAATTTATCAAAATAAACAATGAAATTACGATACAAAAAGTTAGTTGAAATTATTGAAAAATAATAATTTATCAATTGCGTCATTGTAATTGCAATATTCAGGACTGTGTCTTTGCTAATATCTTGATTTTGAATATTTTGATGACCGCCAACATTCTGCAGAACTGCTTTAAGTCGCTTTTACATTAATTCTACAAGATTGTGATTACAGGTATACTATGTTTAAACGATTTTAGTATTAAACAAAGTTCTGTTACATCTCATGGAAATGGGGATCCGACGGTCTAATTCGTGCCCCAAATGTTGTATTGGGTTAAGATCGGCTGACATAGAATGCCGTTGCAGTAAGTCTACTTCGTTATCTTCAAAACACTTTTTAGTTATCCTGGCATACATCGTTGACCGGTGGGAACGTGAAAGCCCGACCTAACTCCATTATTTCAGAAGCTTTATATTGTCTCTGAGAATATTACGATAGACCTGTGCCTTCACTGTGTACACACCATGCCAAGAAAAACACCCCTAAACCATCACATTCCTTCCAACGTATTAAACACTTGGCTGGAAATATTTGTAAATGTTATCACTGCTACTGCGCGATACAGTTTGCCAACATCGATTTCCAAATAGTTCGAACTCTAATTCATCACCAGAGACTCACTCTCTTTCATAGCTATAATTATATACAACGTCTTTCTTATTCTTCAGCATTTTCCTGAAGATTGATGAAAAAATTGTCTACATGTTTTGAATATTAATGAGCTACTAAAATG
Organism: Callimorpha dominula; assembly: GCA_949752705.1. NCBI lineage: Eukaryota > Metazoa > Arthropoda > Insecta > Lepidoptera > Erebidae > Callimorpha > Callimorpha dominula. The sequence goes on along the minus strand of OX456990.1, from coordinate 28,771,884 downwards.
GAACAAGTGGCAACTGTACCTTTGGATATTTTTGTTGAACGCAATTCTAGCATGGAAGACAACTAAAACAAGATATATTTTTGGTAGCATATATTATTATTTCCATTTTTTATCAGTCTTAGGTAATAGGGGTTACTACTGCCACCTAGCGGATACGTATTCGCACTCTGTTTTGTTACTAAAAAATTTTTACGAAATAAATGTGGGTGCGAGGTCGCTAACGCCTCAAGAGGCTTCTGTGCCTGTGGAAGGAGCTAGGCTGGCTCAACTAGTCAGCCTTTTCTGCACGCATAATGGACTTCCTATGAGTCTATGTATGTAAATTAACCTTCTTTCATGAATAATAAAAAAAAATTGGAATTGCCATATCTACAATATGAATCGTGGAGCATGTGTAAAAAAATCAGGAATGTCGATAGATCGATTTTGTAGCACTGGCGTAAAATTAAATTTTTAAAATTTCTTTGATTGCAAATTAAATAGTGCAAATCTACTTTATCGACCCTATTTGATTCAACGCCCCTCGTAAACACGCCTTAGCATGTGGACGACTTGAACTAAATTCTTGTACGTGTTGACACGCCTTATCATAACGCGCGCTCAACGTCCGTCATTTCACCGTAGCCTTAAAATCAGTTTCATGGCTACGGATTTATGTAGTGTCACAGCTGCGAATTAATTTACTCGCACGGAGATAATTGAGCAATGACCGCGACGGAAAACGTCCAATTTACATTTAAATTAATGATACACCCGCTTTTGCCAATTACATTCAAAACTTACACTTCAATTATTGCTATAATATCAAAACATGATTATGAGCTGTCAGTGGAAAACAACAAATGTTATGGGTAATTAACACACTTAATAATAATATAATTGGCCCCTTTTCGTCGCCTCAGTGCTTATTTATTCGAACGATCAATACTTATACCGAAAAATACATTTTATTAACGCTTAAATTTCACGTTCTTCAGAATAGAACATACAGCAAATTTTGCTTCAAAAAGTTGAAAAATATGCATTTTATTTGATCTGTAGTTACGGCAACGTAAAATATATTTTGTGCTTATTTACTCGTGTCCACAGTTTGTTGTATTTGAGTGCTTAAGTGTAATCTAGAGTCAGACTATCTATTCTATATTAATGTAGTAAAATTACACAAGAAACATTTGTTAATCCGACACCTTCGGAAATTTAACAATAAGAATAACATAACTCCGTTATGATTTTGACGCAGGCTGTTATTATTGTCATAGAGATGACAGTAGAGTAGGTACAAAGTGTAGGTATATCGAGCCATTTATCAGGGAGGCTAAAATTGTAAAGGCGGAAAAGAAAGAACGGACAAATAAATCGACTTAAAAAATAAAGCAAGTTTCGTTAGAACAGAGGACAAACCAATGTAAATAGTAAATGAAGATAAAACAAGAAAAACAGGGTGTAAAGACAAGTATGTTAGGTTAAAAGAATAACTTCATTTCACTTTATTTTATGACTATTAGAAATTATAAATTGAAGTTGATATTTTTTTTGTTGTTTGTTTGTTGTTTGTTGCCCATTATATTGAAAAAGGTGGAACTGGATTTTATAAGACTGCGCACTTGTTTGCAAATTATAGACAAAGGGTTTTTGTTGTGTTACGATATGGATTCAGAAAAATTAAAAGTGATTACTTACAAGTTATTAAAGCACAGGAACGCTGTGTCAGCCTTGGCTCAAAGTTCAGGTTTCAGGTATACTTTAATTGCTTTCCAAAGTCTGGCTTCTATGATTTGTTAAATAATACAATTAAGAAACAATACCGCCACTCGAACAAGTTTGCGTAATTACCGAGTAGGAAAATAAAGTTCCAATAGCATATTGTGCAAGTCCAATATTGTTCCAATAATATCCAAAGTTTGTTTAACAACTTAACGTTTTAAGAGATTCCTTTACATTTTTTTTAAACTTCTTTAGGCACGTTGTTCAGTTTTGGTATGGGAAAAAAGCACTGAACTCGTGTAACCATCACGTTGCCGCGTCGCTCGTGTTCTTAAGACATAGAGACTCAGTGATACATATAACGCACGTTTCTTGTAATACATAGGTGCTATAGTTTCGATTATTTATTTAAAAAACTGTACGTAATTTGAGATTTGTTGAATGTTTTAAGTCGAGTTATGTTGAAACATATATGTATATTTTTTTGGTTATAATATAGTTATTTTGTTGGTTTATTAAATGAACATGCCTCTGATTGGCAACTGACAATTACTTATTATAATTATTATACACAGGGCATTTTTTCATTTTAATTAATTACAACTGCAGTCCCATCCCATGGGACACCGAACTGCAGTGGTTTGCATATTGACAATCAAGTCTTTTCGCCATCATGTTTAGGATGTTGTTGGCGCTTGCCCGCACCCTGCGTACTAGCGATAGTCCCCGAGGCACTGTAGAAATGGCGTAGCCCCACCAGCACCCTGAACGCGTTGTTATATTGCACGCGAAGGGCGTTGTACGACTTTTGAGTATTTCTAGCCCACAAGCTGCACATGTAGAACGAGGTACAGTAAGCACGAAAAAGTGTGAGTTTTACGGGAAGAGAGCAGAGTGCAAACCTGCGGGCCAGCATGTTCGCACTCTCTTATTGTGCAATAAAGTTAATTTGATAATGTGGAGAGTGTTAATAATAGTATACCTACTGTACATTATTTGAATTATAATCCATCATTAATTACTAATAAATATGATTACTGTTCATTACAACGTACGTACATAATTATTGATTGAATCCAGATAAAACCAGAATTCAAAACACTTCAAAGTTTTTTCTCAGAAAACATTTGAAATTTCAAGTGTTGGAATAAATTCTTGCCTAGATGACATTGATTTGTGGGACACTGAAATACTGTCCACAGAAACAAGTTCTCGTGCTCACGTCATCCTGCCATGAGTCGGCGGCGTCTGTCATTCGTTAGTAGTATATTAAGGCTAAAAACATTCCTTATTTATTTCTCTTGTTCATTAATTCTAAGCATAAACATTACATACTAAGTTTATGGTTCTAAGTTAAATTAGATATATAGATATAAAGACCCGTATTTAAATCTAATTTTAATGCAAAGTTAGGTGTCAATGACGAAAACGCAGAGTAAAAAATATTTCCAAAAAGTATGTATGGTACGCAGTAAATTTATTTATTCAAAAGTTTAAAGAATTGAAGTGGGATTTTAGAGAGAGAGAACTTTTGATTTTAACGTTTCGGTTTTAATAAAATATCGCAATTGCAATGTAGGTTACACAGGAAATAGATGTAAGAGCTAGATTGTGTAAGCTTTTAGCTCGCGGACTCCAAACAAGTGGCGTTCTTATATTAGTGGTGATTTTAGAAATATCTGAAAATTTCTACATATTAAACTCAAGATGACACTCTTGCACCAGACAGCACCTTGCCTGCATTTCATATCTCTAGTAAATGCCTGCATTCAAAAGATCTCTTTTAACTTTTCACTAGGATCAAGCGCATAACGGAGAATAACTACTTTAGTATTTTCTATCGCCGCTTTTATGCTGAAGAAACTTAAACTCTCAGTAAAAATCGTGAATTATTTAATTAAAATTAACAGTTGATCACTAAAGTTCATTATTAATAATATTCGTTATTGTACACAAAAACAATCACAAATATTTACTAAGAACGTACGAGTCTGTCAACCTAAGGTTCGTATAGAACCTGACTTGAGTGCTTCAATGTGTTCAATTTCTGTTTGAGTAAAGGATCTCTGAATCAAACAAATCGATGCTTGAGTACAGATTAGCAAAACAAAACTCAAGTTATTCAAGAAACGTAGACTTGACACTTCATTGTGTTAGAGCCTAGCTACATCGATTCGAGCCAGCCCATAAATTTGGCTGGCTCGAATCGGGTGGTTACTACGCTTCCACAGAACTTAGATATATTAACACTGCTGTGTTTCATTTCGTACTAGCAGCGCCTCACGGTTTTACCCTCGTAAGTCCCGATCCCGTAGGAATATCGGGATAAAAAGTAGCCTATGCATTAATCCAGGTCTCCAGCTATCTGCACACAAAGTTTCATCGCAATCGGTTCAGTGGTTTTTGCGTGAAAGAGTAACAAACATCAATGTTGGACTGTTGGTCTAGTGGTTAGTGACCCTGACTACTGAGCCAGAGGTCGTGGGTTCGATTCCCACCTAAGTCTGGGTGTTCTTTGTGTCCGTTGCTTGTATGTTTGTAAAGTCCCCCGCGACACAGGAGTAATTCCTAATGCGGGAGTTGTCTTTTTTAAAAGAAAAAAAAAGAAAGAATCCATCCAAACTCTCACATTTATAATATTAGTGGGATTACAATGTCATTACTCAGGTAATTTATAAGTAGGGTTCTAAAATTCAAAATCAAATTTTAACTTTTTTTGTGTCTAAGTTTCTGTAATTAGGAGATAAGCTCGATTTTTCGAAAATCGATTTTTTTTCTAAAGTGTGCTAATTTCAAACATCAGTTCTATTCACTGAATTGATTTGAGAATAGTATAATATAATAAGTAGATTTTAATGCACTGGTTTTGAAATGCCAGATAAGCTAAATAAAACCTCAATTTGAGAATTAATAATTATACAGTTGAGTATTTAATTATACGACCTGTCAGTCCGTATCGCACAATCGTTTAATAACGATTGTGCGATGCTCGGTTTATTTGGGGTCGATTATATTGCAGTCATATCGAATCAAGTTTTTGATATTGAATATAGGGTTCTTTTATAACTCAACTTCTTTAGAAATGTTGTGCACTTTTGATATGTGAAACTCTGAACTCGCGTAACCGTCACGCACAGACACATATATCTGATAAGAAATTCTCACTTCTGACGTGCAGTCCTACGACTGGCAATTTTTTTACCTGCTGGCAACACCCAAATGGTAATCCGCGGATATAAAAGTGCTGTGGGGACTGTTTGCTTCAGTTGACCTTCGTTATTTAATCTAACGAAAGACCAGCGACACTATAACAATTTCTAATAAGGAGATTATTTTCCAAACCAAATACATTTTAATCAGTAACATATAATTATGAAACATGCCTACCACACTAAATTATCTCTGTATCGTGATTGTTTCACTTTTAATAGATAGAAGCTACGCCCGGATTCAGGACACCAAAATCACACAAATACAGTAGAACCTCTGTAAGTCGAAAGTCAAGGAAAAAATGTTTTGTTCCCTTGCCTTCAAGGCCGAAAACCTCAAAGCAATGGAGCTCTATAAATCAAAATAATCAGTGAGGCCCCTACGATCCATTTCAGTATATAAAATCCTTCGATAACTCGAATAAATAAATTTAAACTCTATCTGTATCGAACATAGCCCGTTTGATTTGACAACCTTCTCAACTCGATAATTTATATCTATAGCCCGAACAAAACTAAAGTTACCGTCTTTAACAATTTGCCGACAACGTACGTCATTGTTTCTAACCTACGAAATAATTCTATCAAATGAAAAATGAATTTATGGCTGACGTTAACATGTATTTGTTTACAAGCTATCATATGTTTTAATTTCAATTTATTTTTATACAATTATATTTCAATTAGGTAAATTATTATTAATTTCAATTGAACATGCACTCCATGAATAATCAAATCCACAACACTCAACGGAGTTGCTATATACTAAAATATAATACTGTAATGGTAGTTACCGATAGCGACCATTTAAGCCACCATTCGGGCTATCAATTATTATGTGACGTCACGGATGACGCAGTTTTGATATGAGAATCCACAGATTTTGGTGATCGTCGTAACAACTCCATTGTTAAAGTAAAAAAAATATTTATTATACATAAATATCTTCAGTAATTAAATCTCTGGAGCATTTGATAGCCTAATCCTTGAGAAAGATTGTACCGCTAGTTAACATTACGCTACATAGCGAAGCTGTGATAGTTGTATAAGTAAGAATGTCTCACTCATGAACGAAACGAAAGCTTATATTTTGAAATTATAAAAGGGAACTACAAAATATAGACCGGTAAAAAATAATAATTAATAAAACAGACTGGCGCGAAACACATATCTCATAATGAATTCCGACTTGTTCCACGCTCTCAAAGGGGCGCTATGCTCAATGGTAATCTTAGTAAATTAAAAAGTTAGTGTTGCCATTATAACTTCTAGTAATTAATATTTTCCTCCTCCTCTTTAGACTTAACAGTTGTCTATGGAGCACAGTTACAACAAGAAGAACTTATTTAATTAGTATATGGTTTTAGTGATATGGCGTGTATGATGTACAGCTTTTCGAGTATGGCGGAAATTTCAACGGGAAAGCGGATGACGTACAACGTGACTTTTTTTTAATAATACCGTGATTTGCCGTAAAGTAAGCTGTTCGTAGGAGAGCCATGCTTCGGCACGTATGGGCCGGCCGGAGTCATACCAAGGCCTCACTGAAAACCGGCAGTGAAGCAATTATTGCAATGCTTTTCGCTGAGTGAGTGAGGTTACCGGAGGACCTAACCCTTCCCTTCCCCCCCTTCTCTTGCCCTACTCCCACCTTAAAGGCCGGCAACATACTTGCGACTCTTGAGTTGCAGCTGCCCGTCATGGGCGGCGGTAGTCATTTACTATCAGGTGACCCGTCTGCTCGTTTGCCCCCGATATCATAACAAAATATATATATTCAAATTGGAATTGCGATTTTGCAGCACATTTTAAATCAAATTAATGTAGATTTTGTAAATCAATTCAGGTATCTAGAACGAACAGTAGACATTACTTTTTCCGTATAAAAAGTACCCAGTCTTTTTCTGTACTCCTAGCAACGTGAGTTTGTGCAACATATTATGATGATCTATTGAGTACTTAAGGCTCAAAGTCGTAAGTTCAAACAAAGTCACGTTTGATTGCTAAGTTAGTAATAGAATAATTGACGTCAGTCAAGAATGCCCTTTATAGGAGTAAGTTTCCGTGTAACCGTTTTGACGTCGTAGATATTTTTAACTAAACTTAATTGACAACCTTTACAGGCTACGCAGTTATATTTAGACTCTAAAATGCTTAGTGGGGTAGCCATTGTCAGCTAAAGTACTGTACTAGCGTTCTATATTGGGGTCATTTTTACACTTCAACAGCTACAGTTAAGCAGAGACACATCATTTTGTTAAAAAAAGTTATGGAGTCACATGTCCCTTCAATATAAAGGGAGGATTCTAATACCATTCAAGGTGTTCATACCTGTAGGACGTCGACGACGACGACTGTCGGACGAAGCCCAAATCGCTTATGTTGGGAATTTGTAAATGTAAATATACTAATCAGGGCGATAACTTTCACTGCGCGATACAGGATCAGTAGTTCTACAGGTCTTCGCTATGTCGATTGTCGATGTCGCCATAATGTATTAAGCCAAGCCTTTAATACCGTTAGCAGAGAAGATTTGTAATACACTCTGGATAGGTTTGAATGACCGCTTAAGTTCAAAGTCACATAAAATCTTTTGACGAAGGCATATAAAACCCAATGGATCTCAACTGCAGTTTATCTTAACGGTTTTATATCTATAGAGGTGTGCAACAAGGCTGAAGTTTGAGCCCTACACCATTTGATATGCAATAAATTTTAACTAATTACAAATTGATTGCTTAGCTTGGTATGCTAGCAGTTGACAAGTGACAAGCCATCGCGTTCTAAGAGGTATTTTACGTTCTGTGACAACATATTTTGTTGAAATCTTTGTTGTATTCACAAAGGTATAATTTTGTTTACTCACTCAGCTGCTACCGATTTTTTTTACGTTACATTTTAGTTCTGTCATATTTAAACCGAACACGCTTGTGCCTTTCTTTGAGTTTTTGATAGCATTTATATAGCTTTATAATAAACTGACGTGTAGTGGGTCGCCAGCCTAACTTATACAATGAAACTAGTCATGCTAAAGTTATGCTATGAGGGAATGCTGGACAAGGGCCATTGACCGTGGCCGCTTGCATCTTGAACCAATTGCTCTCTGGCCGGACGCTCAAATGTCCTGCACGGGTACTGTAATAGTTGATAATGTACTTTTTATTGGTTTACAAGACTGAATGCAATCATCTTATTACTTGCTATATCTCTATGTATCGAAAATTTTGTAAATCTCTTTTTCTGCCCGAGAATCGCACTCCCATTTTTACGACAGACCCTGGTAGCTGGTAGATAGCTTGCCATTAACATCGACTTAATGAATCTTATTACTTAGTTAGGAAGTAAAAAGATTAAGCGTCGTTATTTTAATATGGTAGTGATATAATTTTCTGATTAGGCTTTTATGATCAATACAATCAAAAACCTTGCATAAATCGCAAAAGCTACCTAGAAAGGGCATCCTCAAAGAAATATTTTACAAGCTCCACTACGGTATCCGTTGTGGAGCGTCCCCTTGTAAAATCACCATTACCATCATCACCATCAAAAGTAAAGTGTGCAATGCTTTTCGCCGAGTGAGTGAGGTTACCGGAGGCGATAACCCTTCCCTTCCCCCCCTTCCCCTACTCCCACCTTAAAGGCCGGCAATGCACTTGTGACTCTTGAGTTGTAGGTGCCCATGGGCGGCGGTAGTCGTTTACGCTTTATGCTTACCACGAAAGACACCGTTGACTATAGCCAGTTCAAGTAAAGGACCCTGACCTGCATAAACAATATTCCTTTCCTTCTCTTTCCCTTTCAATATACACAACCATAAGCCTAAAGCCCGGTCCTTCATCATATTTACTTTCAACTTTCAATATAGTCAAACTACAGAAACAAAATAATATAGTTATATACATTTTTCCTAACAGGAACCAACGGAGAATGTAATATCAGAGCGGATATGACGTACGGCTACTCAAGTATGGCGGAAATTAAGACGCAAATGAGTATGACGTACAACGAGACTTTTTATGTAGTAATACTGTGATTTGCTGTTAAGTATACAAGATCTTAAACGTGTGGAGAGTATTTAGAAAAAACATTGTCTTTTTAGACATATACAATTTCGCTTTTGTGGGTTTTTTAAATCAAGTTAATGTAGAATTTTCCAAGAAATTTACGGATCCGACGGGCACAGTAAGTATTTTTTTTTCTGGGTGGAAGGTAACGGATATTCTTTTCTGTTGTTCCGTCTTTCAAAAATGGAAGTGCAAATGATTAATTACAACAATACTAGCTGACCCGCGCAATTTCGTCCGTGTTTGTAAATTTTCCCCATTTTGGCACGTATGGGCTGGCTCGACCGGAGAGATACCACAGCCTCACTTCGACTTGAAGAACGAACGCTGAATTAAAGGAGATGGTGGAAGTCGATCCGAGTCAAACTACCCAGCGTTTACTACTATTACTTTAGCTATAATTGACTCATTTGCATCAAATCAATGATAAAAAATATGAAAAATGGGTGCCTCATGATTTGACCGATCTGCAGGACGAAACGTGTGCTGAAACTAGCGCTGCCTTGTTGAATCGGTACAGAAATGAAGGAATATAAGATCGAATTGTGAAATGTGACGAAAAGTGGATTCTTTGCAGTAATCATAAGCGAAAAATGCAATGGCTGACCACTGAGTTATTATTACTAGCGTATAAGGTAGACACCGCGAAAAAAAAGTTTGTAACGCGAACTGCGGTCCCTGCACCGCAGTGATTTCAGTCGGAGTTTACGCTCAGCGGCGCTCGAACGTATTTCAGCTACTTTGAGTTATCGAAAAAAATGCCTAATTGTGTTTTTAAAACGTATACAAGTCATTTAAGAGCGAGACATAATTGTGGTGTGACATATTCAGTAGGTGTAAAAACTTTTACTAAAGCCAACACAAAATAATAAATTAAAATCATAATTTTGGCTTGGCAGCGCCGCCATTTTCTAAACACAGCATATATCCTTACAAACTTTCACGTTTATAATATTAGTAGGATACCGCAATGCATTCTACAAAAAATAGAAACTGGCAAAACTACTACTAAAAGTACTATTTACTGAGGTTGAATTCGAGTAAAGCTTCTTAGGTATAAACTATTTGTCCGTTCTGTTTTGGAGCTTAGCGCTAAATGTATGACAACAAATCTTTGTAGAAGTTCGTTGGGCATCACGTGTAAACGCCATGAAAATCATGGCGCCTAGGGGCTTACGATCGCAAGAAAACTACTACTCAAAAACGATCGAGTGCTGCTTGTTAATACCGTTGGATTTGACTACAAATGATTGTTTTAGCGCTGCAGCGCTTTTAAGTTTTAATTCAAATAAAAACCGAACATCTATTTTGTTCTGAGTGGCTTTTCTAGTACATAATACCTCGATGTCGCTGACCCCAGAACAAACGCCGCAATAGTGCCCTAGGGCAAAGCTCACCAAGGAAAAGATAATGGTAACTGTTTGGTGGTCTCTTCATGGTGTCACTATAAGCTTCCTCAGGTCTGGTCAAGCAATATCACCAGATGTTTACTGTGCTGAACTTCGAACAATGATGGCGAAACTGGCAGTGAAACAGCCCCGACTCGTGAATCGATCTTCACCATTATTGCTCCATGATAACTAGAGATCGGATAATCGGATGCATATTTACCTAAAGTTATTTTTTGGATAACAAATAATGGAAGCGGCTTCTATACTGACTATCGCATTTATAATATTAGTTAGGATTAACGTCATTTCTAACTTTGGACTTTAAACATTTCGTAATGATTGGCTTTGTGTTTATATTTAGAACTTGAACGTTTTACCAACTGAAAATTAGTTAATACTTTGAAATACCGTTGGCTTAACATCTAATCTGTTTTGAAATAATTGTTTTACAATGCTCGCCTCAGTAACCAATGTTTCAGACTCAGCCTTTGATAAATTTCTCATAATCTCGTTTTCTTTCAGTTATAACTAGAGATCGGATAATCGGATGCATATTTACCTAAAGTTATTTTTTGGATAACAAATAATGGAAGCGGCTTCTAAGTATATTTTTATTTACGAATGCAGTTGTATTGTCGCGTCGCTACTTGCGCACAAGCAAGTATAATTTGCCGTCTCACTCGCACTCTTACAAAATGCTTACATTTCCTGGGGTTTAATAGGCCCGATTTGACACTTGTTACAACGTAATAAGGTTGTTTTTGCTTCGTCAAAAATCACTGACAATAAAAGTAGGGAAAAGCAACCATTATACGTTGTAACAGAGCAAGTGTCATTTGTGTCAAACTGGGGTTTATTACATCTCACGGAGTATAGGTACACTTAAATTTGAATTTCCTGGAATCGCGGGATTCTTTCGATAAAAAAGTGCTTTCCATAATAGCCAACATCTCAACTTTAGGTAAATATGCATCCGAATATCCGATCTCTAATGATAACGCAAGACCTCGCACGGGACACCGTTGTAACTCTACCACCATACGTTATCCTCCGTACTCGCCAGACCTTGCTCCAACTGACTACCATTTTTTTTGTGATTTAGACAATTTTCTACGTGGTAAAAAATTTTCTTCTCAGGAAGCAGTACAAAATGCTTTCACACAGTTTGTCGAATTTAGATCCCCAGAGTTATATCGCAAAGGCCTAAATGAACTTCTAATTTGATGGCAGCAATGTTATAGATAATGAGGGTAAATATTTTGATTAAATAAATATGTTATATCTTGGAAAAAATGAATTTTAATTTTGCAGTATAATCTTTAACCCCTCATATAACCGTCTCGTATACAACAGATTACTAAGTTGTTACTACGTAATAGATAAACTACTCCCTACAAAAATATTGATAAAAATACCATTTTAATTGCCTACATTTTTCGGGGTTTAAAATGTGTGTAGGGTTACTTCTTCAATAATTATTTCATAAAAAAACATACAATTATTATGATAATTAGTTTGTTTATGGCTGCAATGAAGATGGTATTTTTTTTTTCTTATATGGCTCACAGATGAAGATGGTATTATATACTAGGGCGCCACATAAGTTTTGTAGTATGCAAACTAGATATCACAATATTGTGATTAAAAAAAAACAAATTTGGAAGCAAGGAACCTGTTACCTTTTTTTAAATTTGTTTTCTAAATTAAAATGGTGGGTTTCTTTCTTTATGACATTCGTGTAAATATTTTGTATAACTTTAAGCGTGGTTTAAAATCAAAATGTTTCGAGCATAAACCAAAATGCACTGAGGAAAACTCACAACACAACAGAATAACAACTAATTTAAATAAGAAACTACTGGAAACATGTCCTTTGTTTTTTATTTGTACCTTTATACATAACCGGTTATGTACTGCATGGGATATCAACTACTCATTATCATCATACATTTCTATGAAATGTTTCATCTATAGCAAAAATATATTTTATTTAGCTAACAAAAGAAGTATAAATATTTTCGATACACATAATTTACTAGCTGTGCCCGCTACTCCGTCCGCGTGGAATAGGGTCTTTAGGTAGAATTTTTTATTATTTAGGCTAATTGACGATACTTCTATACAACTTTTCATCCCCACCTTTCAACCCCTTACACCCCTTTTTTCGCATTAAAAAGTAGCCTATGTTCTTTCTCAGTCTCTAGACTACCTGTGTACTAAATTTCATTTAAATCGGTTCAGTAGTTTTGGCGTGAAAGGGCGATCGACAGACAAAGTTGCTTTCGCATTTATAATATTGGTAAGGATTATTTTTTACGCCTTATTTTTGTTATTATTTCATACAAAACTGTACCGAACCGAACTGTAAGTTACGACGTTAAGGTGATGACCCGTTCCGGGTTTCCATAAAAAAAAAAGGAAAGTACGTTTGTACCGTGTCAGCGATACTGTCCGAAGTTAAAATTGTCCTAGATGTGTAATCCTCCGGACGTTTAGAAAAAGAGACTGATTTGTTTTGAAAGTCAATTACAGTGTTTTGATGTTTATAAATATGACATTTATTGAAGCCAGCTATTTGCTGGCCAACTCATAATTGTATAAAATAGAATTCTAGTCGATTCTAATCTCAGTTACAGATCAAACGTACAACTCGATCTATCTTCAAATCTTATTAAACATAAACGATGTTGGCTAATTTGACTTAAAAAAGGATAGGCCCCCAATTAAATTCTATTTTGGATAACTTATATAGGTAAAAGTAGGTACTAAAAAAAAATCAACCCTAAAAGGTAATAAATAATAAAAGTTTTAGTTAGTATAATTCAGACGTTTTGAAGCGTCACGGTTAAATACTGTAGAAAGAGTTTACAGTGAACTCGTAACCTCCAAATCGCAAGTCTGACGGACAAAAACCGCGCAATGAGACGCCTTGAATAAAATAAGAGCAACGATAATCTAATTACAATCACACGGAAGGAAGTTTTATATATTTGTGTCATTAGTAGTCATTACGGTGTCTTAAAAACCATTTTAAAGAACACATTGTCTATTGCCCTTCGTTATGTAACTGATTCATTATGAAAGTGATATTGCAGTCTACAATTAAATTCGTTTGATAACAAAATAAGACTGATTCTAAAACATTGATATTATTGTGACACAAACTTTGGCAATGGTTACCTTTATTTAGATGAACGGCTAGTAGTCGTGACAAAATATATTTATCTCAGGTACACTAAAAATAGTATAACATCTGTCAAGTCAGACCCAACACGATAATTGAGTCCATTCTTAGTTAATACAAGACCATACACACTCGGACTAAACATATAATTGTGTGCCGGGAAAAAGACAACAAAACTTATTTTCCTAATGGCTTAAGATTATTATAGACAACTACTTTTGTTTTTTATTCATGTATATAATTATTTATACATATTTTATAACTTTTATAAATAAATCAACAATTTTAATCCGTAAAATTATTATTATTATTATTATTATTATTAATATATATATATATATATATATATATATATATATATATATATATATATATATATATATTATTATTATGTTATATATTTTTTATTATTATTATTATAGTATTAGTATAATTATACTAGATCGTATTTAGGGTCTACAATAGTTGGCGTATATAATTTTAAAACTGGCAATAATTTGTTAGCATTATAAATATTTATTTCCAGGAAAATATTATTCTCATAATACTCAATATTTCTTTACTAATATATCAGATAAATATATCTATTTCAAAATCTATTTAATCAAAGGAACGCAAAACATCTCTAGGTTTTTTTATAAAACGTATAACCCCGTCGTGTTCACGACGGAGGTTGCGTTGTATCCCCAAAATGCCTCACAATATTACTCTCGACTGCGAGTTTCGCCTACCGCTACGAGAATGCTACGACCTACAAAATTAACGTGTTCTATCGAAAACTCGTACACAAATACGTACTGACGAAGGACGTTTTTTTAATACATTTGTTAAAATTTGCGTACAAAAGTTTACCACAACGGCATGTTTATATGGGATTAAGAATTTATTGATTTACGTGACCCGCAAATTCGTATTAATCAAAAGGCCTCATTGTGCTTACCAAGCATATCCACGTCACATATAAAAAAACAACTAATTTACAAAATAGTTAACCCTAATAAAAATATATAAACATAAGCTTATATAATTTTGTGACACGAGGCTTGAACTTCAACGGTTTTCATTTTCACGGAAACTTTAAATCTTGAATGTGTGGAAGCCGAATTAATATTTCGGTAAAGTGAAGTGAAAAGGAACTCACCTTTCTCGGTGGCGGCTGCATTTCGGAGAGCCGCGCCAGGCGGTCGACGAAAGTCGGACGAGTGTATCGCGAACGGCAGATCAATGCCGACTCAAGCCCGATACTCCGCCCACGGCCAGTGTCGCGATGCCGAGTAGCGTACGGCGACGCGCATGTCCCCGCTACCCCTAACCATAGACCACCCTCGCTTCTCTTTTAAATTTCGATAATGTTGCTATATAAAAATAAAACCTGAATATTTCAATAAATTTTTATAAGATGTGTAATTTTTATATCAAATTCTTCCTATAAAGAATATTAATTTCTATAATAAAACTAATACGGATATAAGTATTATCATACTTAATTAAAGATTTATTATTAATAATTCCCATCACTATTTGTTAGTACTTTCTGAATCTGATACTTGAGAAAGATGGAAGGGATAGGTATGTTACTTTTCTTAGTGCCATTATACACATTTTTATACATAATTATGTTGAAGTGTACTCTCAGTACAATTATTATACATAATATATATGTAGTAATATCCTTATAGTCCTAAATATACATATATACACTCACCCTGTGTACCCAAAGGGGCAGGCAGAAGCGTATTAAACAGAAGGGAAACCAATGAAAGAGAATATATATTGCTTTACGGATGGATTTGAGAGTGTAGGCAATAAATCAACAAAAAATAATAATCACTGAAAGTTTTCCCAGTGCAATTACAGATGAAATTGTTAAGACGAATAACTATTGGCGGTATATCCTGAAGGACGGCACAATAGACATTTATCGGGCATGTCTTCGTCCCGGAGAAACCCTCGGGCATATAGTTTCTAGTTGTTCTCGTCGTGCTAATGGCGAGTACTTGCATAGACACTTGTACTAACATTGATTTTACCGAAAGAAATACAATAATTAAGAAATACCGAAGAGGATGCTTACAAGATGGCAAAAGTGCAAATACCATACCGGACTCGTCACTCAGCTCCGCCTCGCGGCTCCCAGAAACCACATCAAGCATACCGGCCGCTGTTGAGGCGTCGAGCTCGACATCAAGTGACGAGTTTTTCTCTCCGTCGACACCTATACGACCAACGACCACGGAGAGGCCGGCCACCAAATGGCTGGGATTCCGAAGCCCAGCGGCTTCAAATAGGGCCCCCGCTACTTACAATGGTAATGTGCGTCGCATGAAATGGACGACTTTAATAAATGAGAACGTCATGCGAGCATATTTAGTGGCTACAGAGGGAGGAACCTGCTTACCGTGATCGTATGTTGTGTCTGTTTCAGGAACTTGAACCAGCTATTAATGTTTCGGCGCAAATACTGTATGATCAAGTACGGGCCATCCAACGATGTCATTTGATGGATAACTCCGTATTTGAGAGACTACGCTTGGACGTGCAGAATAGCAGTGTGGCTTCTTCTCCTTCACAAATAATAGTAGTTATATAAATAATAGTTCCACAATTACAATCTGGTTTAATAAGACCTTACCATGATGAGGACAGTGCTGCTTCATCTGTAAGTACTCAGTATAATGATCAAATAAGGAGAACTTTGGAAGGTGCTATTCGGGAATATCGGTCTATGAGTAATGAAAACAGACCTCGTTTTCTGCGTTTGCCAATGCATAATCGCTAGTGTGCGCCCTTGATTCTATGTTAAATATTTATTTAGAAAAAGCAAAGATCTCAGTGATACATACTCAATTCTGTTTTGTGCGGCTGTTGCAGCATGTCGATCAGCTGGTGTGTGTAAGAGTGGATCGATAAACTTAGATCGTTCGATCGAGAATCGTTCATTCCAAAGTTATGACAAGCCCACCTGTAGAAGGTGAGAGCAGCCTGATGGAGTGAGCGACACCTATTTTCAAGATGCTGAAATTTCAATTATATTGGCTTGACTTCTGGGCGATGCCTGTCACGCACACAGAGGGTGATTGGATGCAAGAAGTTGAACGATCGTGTAAGTCGATTTATGCTATGGAGCCAATATCAATATCCAAAATTGATATAGCTTGTGCAGTTCATTCGCTGCCGAACTGGACATCAGCGGGACCGGATGGACGGCATAACTTTTGGTCAAAGTGGCTCCGTAGCTCACATGAACGTCTGGCATCTCAATTTCATTAATGGTTAGAATCAAGCTCGCTTCCGACTTTTATGACCACAGGAGTAACTCAGTTCCTTTATAAGTCTGGTAGTGCCAGGGATCCCAAAAACTACAGAAATATAATGTGCCTACCAACACTTTATAAATTACTAACGTCTATTCTGAGAGTGAAGTAAACATCTCATATAACTAACAACACTATTATGGCTTACTCTCAAAATGAATGTAGAAGTGGGGGCCTCCATCATAGAGATCGAAAAAATGGCCAAACTTTGGCTGGGTCTCCGTTTTCAACAGAGAAATGGATGTGTTACCATTGCGCTTTCCTACAAGCCTTATTGCAGTGATTACGAGTCGCAACGTATTTCTCCCAATTCGCACTTGTTGGACAACGTTTGAACCTTGATTTGTCTTTTTTTTATAGGTTCCAAAGGAGCCAAGGATACGGCAGGTGCTTTACTTTTATTTTCCGCAATATACATCTTAAAAATTTGTCAGTGCTGTTGTAAATATTTCGACTTTTATTATCCACAGTATCCGAATCATAAAGGGGACCCCAATCTATACTTTCCGCATCCTTGCAAAGGTTGAAAAGTGAAATTGTGATAAGAAAAAGCATCTGCAGAGTATTGATCGTAATTGTCTGCATGTTCTGCACAAGAAATTGTAATAATATCAAGGAAAGAAGGAGTACAGTTGGGAAAATGGTGTGTAGCAGTAAAAGGAAGAATGGAGAGGTAATCGGATTCCAATAAGGCTTGGAATTTTTTTAGAAGACAGGTATTAAAGATTCCCATAAGAATGGTGTGATTGTACGAAGGGGTAAAAGCTTCCAGTAAATGGTCCAACGAAGGAAGAAGTCAATACGGGATGAGGAAAACAACAATAATAGGGCCCTTGTGCCATTGATCTGGATTTTATATCAGCTGACGTTTTAAAAGGCAACCAGGAGGTTTTAGCACCTCATATAACCTATCTGTACAATCTATCTCTTTCCATTGACGTCTTCACGGAAGTATACAAGAACTCGAGTAAAAATATGATTTATAAAAAAGGTGTCAGACGCTGTGTCAACCATTCTACGCATATTTCCATTTTTCGTACTATGTCAAAAATACCTAGAAGATAAAGTGATTATATCATAGTAACAATACAGCTTTATGCCAAAAAAATCAAGAGCATTTAACAAAGGCATTTGTCCCAATACTGATGAAAAAGCTTGTACATCATATCTTAAATGATCGATAACTCCGCCCGTTGGTTGTTCCTAACATCCTTATCCTTACTAATATTATAAATGCGAAAGTAACTCTGTATTTCTGTCTGTCTGTCTGTCGCCGTTTCACGCCAAAACTACTGAACCGATTTAAATGCATTTTGGTGCACAGATAGTCTATGAGAAAGGACATAGGCTTCTTTTTAACGCAAAAAAAAAGGGGTGTAAGGGGTTGAAAGGTGGGGATGAAAAGTTGTATGGAAGTATCGTCAATTAGCCTAAAAAATTCTACCCAAAGACACTATTCCACACGGACGAAGTCGCGGGCACAGCTAGTTAGTAATAAATTTAAAATCCATTGTGTACAATAAAGAATATTCTATTCTGTGATCGAACTCAATGCGTCGGAATTAATGGGTTGGTTCGCGACGAGGTTTCAGTGTATTACGGCGGTTGCCAAGCAAGTATCCTGGGTCCGACCTAACTTCTAAATGGCAAGATTTTTACCTTTGCCAAAGACACAGCTCTTATCGGAGATAGGCGAGGTGAAGCATTCTCCAAAGCCAATTACGTTCAGATTGTGATGAAACTTAGGTAGAGTGTTCTGGAGACGCCCGCGAGGGGTCTTGGCACAAAAAATGTATATAAAAAAAAAGAAAGTTTTATGGCAACGCATGCCGGGTGCAGCCTATCTACCGATAAAGTACTTAATTGTTTTTTGCAATGATCGAAAATTTTATGTCAAAGACGGAGGTATCTTGCTGCTCATAAGTAAAAAAAATTAAAGATGCTTACATTCCTGTTTCTATAAACAGCACCCTCAAATATTGAAGCAAACGAAA
The DNA here is from genome assembly GCA_949752705.1 of Callimorpha dominula. Taxonomy (NCBI): domain Eukaryota; kingdom Metazoa; phylum Arthropoda; class Insecta; order Lepidoptera; family Erebidae; genus Callimorpha; species Callimorpha dominula. The sequence continues at coordinate 28,753,024 of OX456990.1, read as the reverse complement.
GATGTCACCAAAAGAAATAACATCAGAAATCCAAATAGACTTGTGTTGGACATGGTGGCTAGCACGACCATATTTAAAATAATAGTTACTCGATGTGCGTTAAAGTCTTTAATACATTCCCAGAACCCAAGTTTATCTCAGTCCTGAAGGATTGGTTAATTAGTAATACCTTTTATTCAGTTCAAAAGTTTTTGAAAGGCAGAGAGTAGTAGGTATGACGAATAAAAAGTAAATTAGAATCAGTACCTTCACACAAACTGAGGAATGATGACTATATTAATAATAATATAAGGTATTTGCGCTATTTTTATGGCTAAATGGGCGCCCGCCTTAGATTAAACATGTTATACCACATTGTCTACCACCCACTTAAAGCAAATACATCATTTGAATTTGAAAGAAAAGACTCACTCCTCATAATATTTCCATATTGGGGGCCTTATATGAGAAGCGATTCTTAAGAATCGAAAAAAAACTTGTTGAAATTTTTTAAAGTTTAATAACTAATTAGCAGCGCCCCGCGGTTTCACCCGCGTAAGTCCCGATCCCGTGGGAATATCCATATCTTCATACCAAGTTTCATCGCAATCGGTTAAGTAGTTTTGGCGTGAAAGAGTAACAAACATCCATACATCCATACTCACAAACTTTCACGTTTATAATATTAGTAGGATTCAAAATGTATTGCAGATTATTTTCATTTTATTGTTGATTATTATGTGCTGAAGTGTTAGCAAGCAGATAATAACAATAAAAAGTAGTTCCACACAGTACTAAACGTAGTAGAAAACGGTTGACATATACATAGGGGTCCTCTACATCCCCTTAATGGATTGTTAACGTAGACATCATATGGCGAAAATGCATTGAAATATAACTTACGGTAATATGATACTAATATCGTGGGATATAATTACACATCGCTACACACAGACATATTCGTACATATAAAAGTTATAGTACCTGGATGACCGAGTTTTATTTTTCTAAAAATGAAACCTACATAGATCGATTAATCGCCCCCGAAACCCCCTGCATACTAAATTTTATGAAAATCGTTGGAGCCGTTTCCGAGATTCAGATTATATATACATATCGGTACATATATACAAGAATTGCTCTTTTAAAAGTATTTGATTCGATCAAACTATTACTATACGTGGGCTGTTCCAAAAATTATTAGTGGAACGAAAAATAGTTAGAATATGAATAAAGTTTATTTATAGCTTTTCAAAATATTCCCCCCCAACCCCAATGCACTTATGCATTCGGGTGAACAAGCTTTCAAAACATTTGAAAAATGTATCCTGTGAGAGGTCAAAAAATAACCGACGATTCTTCGATGGCCTCTTCTACAGTGTTAAATTTTCGCTGGCTGATGGCCATACGTTGGTCCTGGCGCGGTCTCCACCCTTCGACATTCTGGCCGACATGAACACGATGGTCTACGACCAAATTCTTTCTGTCGGTCAGAGTCACGAGCCGAGAGCAGAGGCCGGATCACGAGCCCGGAATGCTACGGCGGAATGCACACACGCAAGCCCTGCAGGCTTGGCGAGCACGGCTCGAAATCCAGGGCTGTGCCAGCCAACGCGCTGTTGGAGCCGTTCTGCCGAACTTCGAAGCTTGGGTAGGGAGGACCGACTGTGTCACCTACCGATTAACTCAGGTGCTCACCGGGCACGATTGCTTCGGTGAGTATCTGAACAGGATTGGACGTGAGGCTACGGCACAATGCCACCATTGCGGATCCGACCGGGACTCCGCTCAGCACACGCTGGAGGACTGCTCTGCGTGGGAGTCCGAGCGTCGAGTCCTGGTCGGACTAATCGGACGAAACCTTTCACCGCCAGCATTGATTGCGGCAATGCTGGCGAGTAGTGAGGGTTGGGAAGCCGCGGTCTCCTTCTGTGAGGACGTTATGCTCCAGAAGGAGTCCGCAGAGCGGGATCGGGAAAGGGCCGATCCCGCTCGAAGAAGGGGACGCGGTAGAGGCCGCTAGCTCCCCAATCGTCGCCTAAGGGTCGTTTGTGGCCACATCTGGGGAAGATGTGACCGCTGTAGGCGACCCGAGAACGGTGACACCCCGGTGCAACAGGGGGGTGTCGTCCAAGGCGGGTCGGTTTTCCGCGTCTTACTGTGTAAAGCGTGAGGGGCGTGATACCGACCTGCCACGGGGGTGACTCTGGTCACCCTGGGATGTACCTCAGTCGTGAGGTACGGCAAGGGGGGACTCCAGAAGCCGCCGATGCGTTCCTGGAGCTCCTCCCGACTGCCGAGGTAGGCCGCCGCGGTGGTTTAGTGGGTAGACCGGTTCGTCGGGAGTCCCACACACGCCCTTCGTATCCCCGACGGAGGGTATGGTGCGAAAAGCATTCCCCGCGTAAAAAAAAAAGTACAATACAAAACTCAAAGAATTAAGAAATGTTCAGAACTCACATTATTGATAATGTTGTATTTTCAAACACTATTTTCAATCTCCGAGGAGGTGGCACTGTTTCTCTTTACTACAGAAAATTCTGTAGCCTGTTTAAGAGGACAGTACTTTAACCGCTAAGTGTAGTTATTATTTAAGTGTTTGTTGTTATTATTATAAGTTACTTAATATATTGTACTACAGCTCCTTTTTATGAAATAAAAGTTTTTATTATTTATAATAATTACACTTGAAAATATTAATGTTTACAGTAATACTCATTTGTATTTGGAGACAACTTGCTTCTAGCGAGTAGATAATGTAGCTTCACAACGATTTTTAGCACAAATGAAAGCGTTGTGAAGTCAATACAATATTGGTGGGAGAGCCATGCTTCGGCTTCGGCTGGCTCGAGCGGAGTGATACGGCCACACAGAAAACCGGCAGTGAAGCAATGTTTGCATTGCTTCACAGTGAGTGTTAACGGAGGCCCTAGCCTTTCCCTCTCTCCTTCGCTCTACCCTCTCTTCCCCTACTCCCACCTTAAAGGGCGGCAACGGACTTCTGACTCTTGAGTTGCAGGTGTCCATAGGCGGCGGTACTCGACGTCTGCTCGTTTGCCCCCTATACTATAAAAAAAGGCGATAGAGAATACAGAGTGTAGATACATTTCTACACAACGCCAAGGGGTCAAACCGATCTGAAATGAGAACAGTATTCCATATACGGCCGAAACTGCGCCTTATAACGTTGGAGGCGGTGGGCCGGAGTAAAATACTGTCTCGATCTGTTCAGCACGCCAAGGTTCTTCGAGGCTAATATAGCCTGACCCTCTAAGTGACCGCGAAACTGGACTTTGCTCGATATATCGACGCCAAGGATTCCGATACTGGCTGTAGCAGTTAGGGAAGTGCTCTCTAATATTAGAAAAATTACAAAATGCTAATGATATTTATGGTTAAAGGCTGAACTGGTATACTGAGGCCCGCGACTTTGTTCGCTTGGAAATTACAACTTTTTACATAAAACACAGAATTAACTTAAATATTAGGGTTTTCAAGGAATAAGGCAATATTTATTTTAGTGCCTAGTAAACAATATTGGGCGTAACATACTTATCTACATACATACATACCCGTGATATACATATAGCTATCCGTGAAACCATGAGTAAAGCAGCTCTTAGATATATACCAACCAGCCACCGTTTCGCCTCTGCCACTACCTGTTATATGTTTATTTTTCTGTAAAGCAATGACTCGTAATCTCAATAGATTAGGCCTTAGACCTTACGAAAGGAACAGTATAACCTTACAAAGTTATGGGACCCCTACGATCAGCTTCCAGCTAGAGTCGTCGCCATGCTGCATGTTAATTACGATCGTGTTTTAAAGTTAAGAATCTAAACACTTACAACATCAGACTCTTGAGTTATCAAGCCTTATTTTTTTTTTTCGTGTGGAAACCCCCACGGGTCATCACCTCACCGGTGAGTTATTGAGCCTGAAAAACTAAAAACTAAATAAAGAATTAGTGAAAAAACAAAAAAGCTACGTAATTTTTTTTTTTTTCCAGTTTGGAAAGAATTACAAAGTAATTTTGTCAAATCAAACTTTAACTTATTAATATACTATCAGAACAGTATTGCATTTTTCTTATATGTTAAGTATTTTAACCATGGCGCGGGAACATGTCCTTCAAATACTCAACGCCATCGCCATCTTAAGATGTGAAGTGTACACTTTTCTAGAATTTAGGCTTCAGAGATAAATAATTCTGATATTCAATATATTCTGATGATTTTATTTAAAGAACAATGTGATTTTTTAAAACGCCTCTTTTAATATTTTTTTACAAAGTTCTCTGTATATCTATGTAGCACTAATTATCCTAGCTAGATCACTAAGTATTTAAAAAAAATGGTCTTGATCACGGAGCTCCGTGGTCTTGATAGCCATCATAGTTACTCATAGTCATAGCCGTTAAGAGGGACGTCAAAAATAAATACAACTTTCTAAATTTCAAGTAAATATTGCCAGAAGTATGAGCTTCTAATGGCGTCAAAAGTTGGTCCCACTCTCTAATTTCTTAACTTATGTATAGTATTAATTCAAGAAAAGATAATTTCTAGAAAAAAAAAATTACAACATACCTACTTTCCACAAACAATATTTTGAACATATATATCTTATATATCTTTAAGATAATAAGATTTTTTATCTAGATTTTTGTTGGCTATATCTTTTGTACAGTAAGCGACAGACACTTGAAGTTTACGGAAATTATATAGTAGGTACCATAGTTTCTTTTCGGTAGATGCTAAAAGTACTTTATCGAACTGCATACCTTCATACATACATAGGTACCTATACCCACTTTAGTTATACAGTTTTGTTTGATGCTAAAGAACCGTGCGTGTACGAGTTCGAATCCCATTTTTATCATGCATAATCGATCTAACGCCATCTGTCGAAGTTACGTGCAAACTAAAATAAATTTTATTAAGTATTGCTTTTTTATGAAGGAATATAATCAAATTTAAAAGTGGCCTACAATATGCTCTGAAAAGTCTTGAATGTGCTAGTGAAGATCCCAGCAAAATCGGCCCAGCAGTTTCGGAGATTACCGGACAAACAGACAGACATAAAAAAAATTAAAGGCGTTTTTTGGCTTTTGTATGGTGCAAATAACCATTTTGAGAAAAAACCTACATTTCAAAATCCCAGAAAGACACAAAAATTACAACAATTACACGCCGGGCACAGTGCAAGAAGCAATAAGGAGTATTAAGTCATGTAGAACGATTCCTTGCCTTTGCGCTGGCCTGGGGTGACGGGTAGGGCTGGCCTGGGGTGACGGGTAGGGCTGGCCGTTACACTAGCAAAAGGAACGAGAAGCTGGCGCGACGTGGTCCACGTGCGGCCCTCTAAACCGAAGGGGGCAAGGCCCAAGAGAATCAGAATCAGAATGCTTTATTTGTAAACATAGGTCAAATTACAACAGAGTGTGAGTTGTTACAGACAGGTAGATCCTCTATGTTTTCCCCAGAGGCGTACAAATATGTTAATTCACACATTTAATTCTCAAAGATGTAGAGTTATGTAAACTTTCACATCAGTAATAAAGTAAATAATAATAATCGCATGCATATCAATACCAATTTAAAATACCATCAATTTCAATAAATGTCAAGTAGATTAAGTTACATGTCATACTAATGCTAATGTTAAAACACAATTCAAAATTGTCAAAATTGGTGTTATGATGTACAATTTTCTGAAGCAGTAGTTACAGAATTGTCCTCCAAATAATCCTTTAGTGAGTAATAGCATTTATTTATCAATATTGCTAAAAGTTCTTTTTTAAATTTGTCCAGATTTAATGTTTTTAATTTTTCAGGTAATTTGTTATATATTTTTGTGGCCATACAGAAGGTACTTTATACATTAGTGCAGTTTTGCCATAAGTTACTTCGAGCTTTGATTTATTTGTATCGCGTAGTTTTCTGTAGTAACTTTTAGTAGCTATTTTGTATACTGAAATGTTAGATTTGACAAACACATTTGTTTCGTATATGTAAAGCGATGGAAAGGTAAGAATTCTTAGACGTGTAAAGAACGGAAATGAAAAGAGGCGGCCAATGTCTGTATAGATTCCCGGAGGCTTCCTTCTTAGGGTACACCCGGGTCCCTTGTAATTGATCCACTTATGAAGGAACACTGTGTGGTTTTACTCGGTTCGATTCCGACATACCATTTCACCGTTAGCTCTGGTGAGGTGATGACCGGTGGGCGAAACTACACGAAAAAAATGTGTATGAAGGCAAAGAAAGGGGTGATGACCGGTGGGGGAAACTACATGAAAAAAAAATTGTATGAAGGCAAAGAAAGGGGCCGATTATCGGTGGGGGAAACTACACAAAAAGAAATGTGTATGAAGGCAAAGAAAGAGGTGATGACCGGTGGGGGAAACTACACGAAAAAAAATGTGTATGAAGACAAAGAAAAGCTTGCGAAATTAGTCTTTGGCCTTGCATAGCATTACATTGCTCACCGATTAAAAAATAATCTATATATAAATGTTGATTAGACTAGACTTTCGATCTTCCACTTTTTCCAATATTGTCGAGTCATATAATGTCTGTTCCATCTCTTTTAGATCTCATACTCGTTTCCTGTACTAATCTAGTTGCTAAGAGCACGGCAGGTGTGCAGCTCATGAATTTTCATATCATGACGTGATCTTTCTGTCTTACCATCTATGTCCTCCCAAACCTAAACTAATAATCCTTTTGCAAAATTTCAATCCCTGTACCCCGTCTTATTTGAGTAACGTTTAACGTAACAGTAAAGAAAAAACGTATAACAACATAAATGACCTTTCGGATAATTTTTAATAATGTTGACAATTATTTATTTCATTGACTGTACCTAGTATTTTGATTTGACATGATTTAAAAAGTTTGCGATGATGCTCAAATATCTACAATTAATGTAAATTAATTAAAAATAATATAATTAATGTAATTTAAGAATTAAGATTTTATTATTAATCGATAACAATTAAATATTTATTGTGTTTTAGTGTGATAAGCTAATATGAAACATTTGCACACCTAAAAGGGTAGTATACAGCGGCCATAAATGTTTCCAAGATCATTGTAAAACCTGTATTACGCAAATAAACAATTTGAATTTGAATTTGAGGGAACGTTTTACGTGCCCCAATGACACACACACAAGATTCTTGAGGTCGTCGGAATCCTTTGAACTGGCTGTACCCACTCATTCTACTAAGTTTTATGACAAATCCTTCACTGTACAGGCTGTTTGGCTATGGAATGCTCTGCACACACTCTAAGAGCCCTATTTCTTTAGGACACCACGGTGCCGCGACCAGTCGCGTCACCAATAAAATGTCTATAGTTATATGGAGGGTATCTCACCTGGTATCAACTTGGTGGCGCAACCAAGTGGTTGCCGGCGACCGAATCACCCGCTAGTGGCACCCGCAACCATTAATATGTATCAAGCTATTTGCCACCTCACTCACTATGCCACCAGTTGCGCTACCAGGGATGCCCCTTCCTCCCACTCGTCGTACGTATAGGAAAAGAACTGTTAATTCTTCGACGTCCATTTTGAAACTGACAATTTTAGTGTTTTGGTGTTTCTTGCTTGGTAGCTCTAGACACCACGGTGGCATCAGTCGCGCCACCGTGTCCTAATGAAATAGGGCCCTTTTTTTTTTTTTTTTTTATTTTTTTTTTTTTTTTAATGTGTGGAAACCCCCACGGGTCATCACCTCACCGGGGCCAGGCGGCGAGGTGGTATGTCGGACTCGAACCGACTAAAACCACACAGTGTTCCGTCATCGGGTCTTATAGCCGGGGCCTCAGGTGTACCCTAGAAAGAAAATCCCTGTGAACCCCAGCAGACTTGGTCGCCTGTTAAACCAGGCGACCCCACTTTGAGGCGCAGATGGTTCTGTCCCCTCTAGTTTAGAGAGGCGCGCGCGGAACACGTCGCGCCACCGTCTCGGGCCTGCTTCTGCTAGGGCGACAGATAGCCCCTTCCGTCACCCCCAGGCAAGCGCTCATGGAGGCCGGAGATCGTCTTGCACTCTCCGGCGCCTGGTGCGTCTTCTGCGGGACGGAAGAGTACTTGTTCTCTCCCGTTCCCTCTCCGCCGCTTCTTTGGCATCCATCACTAGCTCACAGAATGAGGCGGCGGAATCCCACGCCCTAATACACAATGGGTCGTTTCCAAAGTGGGCTACTGTGAATCTACTAAGATGCCTGTATTTACAATGCCTGTTTTTATTTTACAGAATGCCAAATAAACGTCCCTTATGTAGGAAAATAGGTAATCACACACAAAAGACATGAAAGAAGCTCTTCAAAAAATCGAATTGGGAGAAAAATCGTGCTGTAGCTATTAAATATTTAAGTAGCTAGACTAATAAATAATAAATTTAAGAGTTAGAGTAGTTTATTTTGTTGTTAAAGATTTCTGTACTTATTGTTTTTAGTTGATTTAGTTTTAAGGTTGATTAATATCTTTTTTAAAAACATTTATATCAATATTTAACAAAGATATTTAGTTTTCTAGCTAAGAAAGCCACGTTTTGTTAACAAATAACTGTTTTTAGTACTTAAGGATTTTTATGTGAAATGTCACCTAAAATACAAATATTTTAAAAATGATTAAAAATATTACCTGTCGCAATTACCTGTCTTTTTATGTTGAAATACCCCCCTGATCCACTGTTTCTTTAGTGTTGACTCACTGTGTACACCTCTAAAGGCACAGATAACAGGTTAACAGCCATTTAATTTTAAAAAAAAAGGATTATCTTAAAACCCATAAGAAATATTGAAATGATTTTACCAAAATGCAGCCAACTACCTTTCTTTCATTAAAGTTTAACATCGATAGGTTGAGTAGTCTTCAAGTCGTATTAGCCTGAAAAAAGAGTGACCCACTGTTCCCACAATGACCCTAATGTTAGTTTGATTATTTTTATTAACGTTTAATACCTGTACTTAGTCTGATTTTGACCATTATGATAAAAAAAACGCAACAAGATGGATTTTAAAGCTGATAAAAATTATGGTAAAATGTTACGCCAAAGTCAATGTAACTTTGGAACACATCTATTTCTATCTCAGGATTCGCACATAATTTTTTTTTTATGTTATAGGGGGCAAACGAACAGACGGGTCACCGCACAATGACTACCGCCGCCCATGGGCACCTGTAGCTCAAGAGTCACAAGTGCGTTGCCGCCCTTTAAGATGGGAGTAGGAAGAGGGGGAGGGGGCGGAGAGTGGGAATAGGGGAGAGGGGGATTACAGGAAAGGAAAGGACGGGGAGAGGGAAGGGTTGGGACCTCCGGTAACCTCACTCACGCGGCGAAAAGTAATGCAACATTGTTTCAAAGCCGGTTTTCTGTGAGGCCGTGGTATCGAGCGGAGTCAAGCCGGCCCATACGTGCCGAAGCATGGCTCTCCCACGTATTTATTTTTCAATGCATTTTTTATTTACCAAGTCTAAAGGTCACTGAATGTGGCTATCGAATTAGTCGAATCATAGCAAAATGTCTCCATATGTGGTCCAGTGTTACCTAAAATGAATGTAATTGATTCCTGATCGAATCTGGAAAACTTTTCATTCTATACAAGTATCAATAATAATAATAATTAAAGTAGGCACCTCACACACTGATCCCAAACTAGGTAGAGGCTGTCCTTCGGTAACCAGACTGTTGATAAACATACTTATATATTTCTAAATACATACATAGGTATTATAGATATACACCGAGAGACAGAACAAATGATAGTGCTGATCACATAATTAATTGTCCTGGGTTGGAATCGAACCGACCTCTGGCTTAGCAGTCAAGATCACTAACCACTATAATTGTTTGTGTAACTACTACACTAATACAGTAATATATACATATTTGGCGCGCCATAGGCGAGGCCTTAGTCTAGCAGTGGACGGCGATACCCAAAACCAAAAGACAACCTGCGCATTGGATGTTTCCATTCGAAGATTTGCGGCAAAAGTAAAGGACAGAAGTCAAGGGAAAAAGATGATTGCCTCATTCTTTGGACGAACGTGTTATTTGGCAACAATTATTTTAGAAGGTAAAAGGACTGTTACTGCAGATTGGAATGTCAGACATTGTTTACCAGTTATCTTTGAAAATGTTACACAGCAGCGCCCAATATGCAGGATTCTCCTCCACCACGACAACGCTCCAGCTCACTCCGCCTGACGGACTTGTAGCTTGTGTAGCCCTGTCCTTAAAAATAGAGGACTAATTATATACTTGGGGAAAAAATCAAACCTATTTAACAAAAAAAAAAAAAACAAGATGAAAGAAAGTAAGATTTGCTTGTTAGATCTTCTTGGTATTTTTAATTCACTCAAAGGAATAAACCTGTATGTATGTTTTGTTTATTTTTTCACTTGGCAATTAGTACTCAAAGTATAATAATATGGCAATCTGTCATATACGAAAGCTGTTTCGATTTCTTTTTTTTCTTTAATTTAAAGATCAACTTTTGTTTTGCGAAGTCTCCCAGTAAAGAATATCAATGATATACTATCATGTTTATATTTTATATCTGGTAAATTGATGGTAGTGGCCAGTTAGCAAGACAGAGTGGAAACAGCTATCACCAGCACTGCCTTTTGAGATATTTAGTAACATCAGTTATTATCGCTTGTGTAAAGAAGGCGAAAAAAAATCAAAAATAAAGATGAATTGATCTAAAAAATTTATTAATGAAAGAGGCGACTATGTGCACATTGAAAACACTTGTTATTTTATTTTACAGGATAGTATTTATCTATTTACATAAAAGTCCATCGACACGTCCCCCCGCAATGTCGCGACACCCGCGACATTTACCATCATCTTAATTTACACACTGTACACAAGTTGTTTGTACAAGTTACACTTACAAGTAAATTATACACTAACAACACTAATTTTAAAAACAATGGAAATAATGTTGATCATAATACTTATACGGATAATGGTATAAGAATTCATTTTAATCTCTTAACACTAATACTTAATAACGACAATTATATAAATAATTAATATATGTATTGAATTTTTCTATAGCTAGTGACTGGTAGGCGACGGTCAGCCATTTAACACATTCTCTTTGAGTGTGCGATGCCCCGCGATATCGCAACACCGATATAACACAGACGTCTACGGGAACTAACAATGCTCACCTACTCTAAATCTAATAGAAAATTAATATTCAGATTATTTGTAAGAGCGTCGAATCGAGTAATTTCATGTAGTGTATAAACGAGTTGTACATGTTGGGGCGGGGGCCGCCCCCGCGCCTAGCGCCCCGCGCTCCGCGCCCCGCGCCCCGCGCCCCGCACACTCACACTAAACGTACAATATTATACACATACATACGTAACAACACAGATACATTGTAAATTACAATTCCGTACAACACTTCAAGTATCAACACTCAGTAAACTAAAATACTCAATATAAAATCAAGCGCTTAAAGCACGAAATCTAAACAACACGTATCTAACAGTAATGCTCCAAAAATCATTACATATTCATTATTTATTACATTTTATTTCTTTACACCGACATATTCAAAAAATTACATACAAGTATTTATATAAAAAAATATTTTGTAACAGAGGAAATATTAAACATAGGTATGTACATTATGAAGTGATTTTATTTTTATTCCCTGCAGTCGGAATCTCATAATACAAAAATTATACTTAGAAATCTAATTGATTTATAAGTTAAAACAAATCACAGTAATAAGGTAATAATCGACATAATATATATAAATATTTATATTTTTTTATTGAAATGTGATGTTAATAATGTCGTGTCATGAACCTCCATAGAGGTAACGTTTGTGCTAACGATCCATAGCCGCCGCAAGACTGGGTTACAAAACTGTAAAACTCTGTAAAGGCTAGGCTGGAACATCGCACTAGGCAGTCAGCCAGTAGTATGTGGTGTTATGGCCGTCTGTGTTTACCTACAGTCAAACTTCGTTGTAACGTGGCTGGGAAACCAATGAATAAATAAAAATATATACAGATAATCATTGAAATTTTATCATTTAAGCTTATATATGTGTGCGTGTAAACTTGTGTATACGTGTGTAGTGTTGCCATAAAATATGTTGAAATAACTTATTTGAATAATTCTATACAAGGTCACATAATTAAAGTTGAAGTTTTACAGTTATGTATACCTTATTGCCACAGTACTAAAGTTTCGTTGGATTTCATTCATGACACGATACTGCCCTTTAGCTACGAAAATAAAAATAATAATCAAAATATTTTTTAAAAGGAAGACGCATTCAAATGTGATTTTATAAATCAAAATTGGTTCCAAATTTAGATATAAATTTACCGATGCATACCAAATATTTAAATCGTTAGTTAAACTCTCGCCATATCTAGATCGTTTGAAAATGAGCTCACTTACAAAATACAGCTTAGCAAAGGGTGTACGAGTTGTAACTCATAAAAACCAGTTCGGGATGTTATGTATTTCTTAATAATTTGACAGTGGTTAAATGTCATTCAGTCGCACATTCGGCAAGTATTAACAATTCGAGATTATTCAACAAAGCCACAGTTAACTTTCCATTCACAAAAGTACATTATATCTATAGAAAGATAGTATTTTGACAAGAACGTAACTAACGATTTGAATCTTGCATGATAATGAGAAAATATTTCTTTTAAAAAATAAACAAATATAAAAGGGTAAAGAATGTTTTCGAAACGATAGGAAATATAAACTAGTTGTTCGTGGGCTCATATGCGTCCAGCTAAATTAGAAAACTATGAAGCTAGCAATTCATTTAAAATGTATAAAATATTTCATAAGAATGGTGCCAAATATATTCTCAATGTTTTAATTTAGAATGTCGAGTGATAGTTTGTTTCTCACATGATAGGTTGTATATACACACTGAAAGAGATTTGTGTTTTTTCAAAGAGCGGCTACTTCACACATTGCCTATACATTAAATTACTTTAAAAATCAGTCAAAAATCTTAAAATGGATTCATTAAGCTCTACACGGGGTTTTAGAATAGTACTTTAAATATAGACAATGTGACAATACCATTAGTATTTTAAAAAGAAACGGGCAAAGTCCGTAATTTTTTTTTTTGCTGTTCCATATTGTCCGGACAGCATGAATATAATCGTTATATTATGAATAAATGTCACGACTTGTATTTCATTAATATTTCTTTAATCAGGAGCTTAAGTTTACAATATTGACACTGCCCGGGCAATGTCGACACAGTATATCCGGCAATAAAGAAGAACAGGGATGGGCAAACTGTGTTATGCTAATTTTCTTTAACCTATTAATAAATATTCTTCAAAATTTTATAACTACTATATTAATAGTACCTATGAGCTACTATTTAATAAATATTGAGACATAATAGTGCCTTTTCCATAATTAGAGCTTCACCCTGACTATTCCGGAGTTTGCCCGTAGTACCGAATTAACATATTTGTCAACAACATTGACCAACCCCCACCATTGATGTTCCCGAATTAAACTTTCTAAGACGACCAGTTAAGTTCATACTAATGAATAGTTTTAAGCCGTAGATTTACTTATATTTAGTGATTAATTCGCAAAATGTAACTGTAACGATATTACAGTAACTGTGTCTATGTAAGGTCAATAAACCTTAGCTGAATAAAATCATTTATAATAATAATATAGTAAAAAAAGTATTTCTTTTTTATCCAACTTCGTAACTGTTAGCGTAAAAGACCACTAGCGATGTTGATTTTTCATGTAAAATAATAAATCAAGAAGAAAAACAAAGCGAAAGTCTTAATGACTGATTAATAAAAAAATAAGTTATATATTTACATACTAAGGCAGTTTTGAAGGGAAACGGTAATTTATTTCAAAGTTAATGTTTTTGAGTTAAAGTATGTTTTTTTGCGGAGCTTGGCTTTCCGGATGAAAGCCTTTATATTATTTCTCAGATATTTTATTTACAATACATATTCACGGTAAGTTTTGAGGTCTTTGATTCATTATAATAGATGGGGTATTTAAATATAAAATTACAATAAAACAAGATTTGTTCAATTCTTGGTTAAATTTTAAAGTTTCAAATCTCATCATCATCAATTTATGGTGTAGTGGTATGGGCAGTCTTACTGTGATTGCTGCCATGACATCTCTATAGTGTTTCAAAAGATTAGGTTTTAACATTATTTAAAATAATGAATGAACCTCGATAAAAATACTATATGTATTTGATAAAATAGACAAAGATAACATAATATAATGACCTAAAACTCACCTTGGATAGATTTTCATTATTTTACTTTGATAATTAAAAACAAAACTACATAGCTGTTGTTTGTGTATCACAACGCCAAAACAGCCTTGCAGAGTGGCTACATTCGTTAACGTAACATTATCAAATTGCATCGTTAATTTACTTTATAACATATTTGAAACTATTTTATACTATTAGGCTATTGAATGACCAATACAAGCACGTTAATAATTAATTACTGCAACAATTGTAATTAACTATAATACATAATTTAAATATCTTCGATTTTAAATCCATCAAGAGTTCTGGTTAATTTGAAGATTGGCCGGCTAATCTCGGCCAAACTTTTAGGTTTTACCGTTATCAGAATGTTTGTGTAATCGAAGAAAATATTTCCAAGCGTGATATTTACAAAATAAAATAAATATTATAACATTATTTTATTGGTAACTTTTATTAATATTATAACGGATTATTCCTATATATGTTGCTATGTTGATTATATAGACACAAAACAACTAATTATTTGTTTGTCTCTTAAATATGATAATTTGCATTTTGTATCCTATGTAAAGCGCAAAAGCCATCCATATATATTTTATTTACACATTGTCAACTCGCGACTTATATAAATTATATGCAAAATGTAAATAAAGTAATTTTGGATTTGCGTATGAATTATAAAACAGTGCAAATATTTTAACTCTTTTATGATTTGAGATGAAACTATGTGATCTTGGGCGAAAATCAAAATACGATATTAAGTGAATGATTTTTTTCTTGCTCATATTATAATACCGTTAATGTAACAGGCACCATTCACTCATTTAAATGCATCACTGATAGTATTAATGAATATTTGAACAAAACGAGGGTTAAAAAATAAAATATAATACTTTAGTGATTAATTTAAAAATATAAAAGTATAAAAAAAGTTACGAAATTTCCATCACACATTAGTCTGGTAATGGCAATGATGAATCAGAGCTAAGCACAGCCTGCATACCTTACTCGGTATAGGACTAACAAAATTTCATCAGTTTTAGTAATAATTTTAACTTAAACTGCAACACCTTATTACATCATGATCAACTCATCAACGATGCTGAACGGAGAATAACTAAAAATTGTCATACAGTTATCATTTATAATTCGAAGTAACTAATGTCCGATGGTACTAAGATTATAATTTTATTTTACGAAAAACTGCGATTTTAAATATTTTAAAATGTAGACTAAGCTCATTAATAGGCCGCAGCCATTTTGGCCAACTAACGGTACAGTCGCGTCGCCGCGCTTCTCTCACTACGCGGCCGTGCCTTCATATTGTTTATCATCTATTAATAATGTTCAAATCTGATATTACGGAAATCGACATGAACTAAGAATCAGGCGTGATAGTTAAATTTAATAAATATAACAAAAACACAATAGAATTCATTTTTTTTTCTAATCTACAAAATATTGTATTTGGGCAAACTGAGAACAAGAACGGGAATCTAAATGAATCAATCGTCTATATTTTTATTAGGAAACCTGGCCAAAGCCTTAGAGGGCTATTAATATTTACAAACGGAACTAGACATGAGACGCTTATTATAACGGACATGCACTTATGACTAACACACCTTGCCTACGGTCAACTGATCATTGACTAAACGATGAGTATTGCCGAATATTGCACAATTAAATTATATTGTGTACATCACTCTTTACCCAACAACATACGTAGCATACGTTACACTACCACTCTAACTTAGTGCGTGAATAATTTTAGGTTGTTGAAATTGTAATCCTCTAATTGAATGAATAAAAGTTAAGCATTAATAAGATTCGAAAAAATTGTTAACAACAAAATATTATTAATAAATGGATCAAATTAATCACTCATGATCAATATTTTTTTTATGCAAATATTAGAAAAACACAAGACAATTCGCTTTAAAAGTTTTAATTATAATTAATCTGTAAATGTCAGTCAGCGGTAACATATGCTAAGTATGTTGAAAACATCCAAATAAATAATTATACCAATCAGTTCATTGATGTCTAATTGCCAAACATACCTTAATCATAATTATTTTAGTTGTCAAAATGATATGAATAATAGGAAATAAGCATTTTTGCTGTGAGACCGATCGCAAAAGTCAACCCCAGGAGGTCACAAGGCCAGGAAATTATTTACAATTGCTACTCTCTACTAGGAAAACATACTTTCTGATTATTTCTATGTTTAACACCTTAGTGCGAATTCACTTGGCGGTAGGACCGGGTGCAAACAATTACACGTTCATATTTCTAAGTTAAACAATGGTTTGTCTTATTTAGTTGAAATGTACTATATTGTCTATAAATACCAAACTCGTATTAGTTACGAGCACAAAATACTACAGACTGTAAACACAGGTTATTATCTAGAAGTGTGGAGCGACAATCGCGCGCGGCCTCCTCTACGTTTTATAAGTAATACATACGACTTTAGCTTACATCAATTTAGGTATTTCATACACAATAATTAATCCTACCACTGTAAGGACACATATCTAACGACATTAAGCGATTACGTTGTATTTATAATTAATTGTAAGGTAATGGCACGCAGCATTCTGACGTGTGTCGTATACTCCATTCTGCTCTCTTATAGCCGTGTTTATCACAATTTGTAATCTGATCATGTAATTTGTGACATGTAGTGTGTTAAACGAGCAGAGTGGATAAATGTGTACTGTTGGATATACAAATACGGTTGTATATATGTCCGTGTGTTCCGCACGATGTCAAGGGAATCTTGTCAAGTAGTCATAATGCCCATACAGTTAGACTAAGTGTGTCTAGCGATCAATCTTTGGTGAAGTCCGAAGCGTAAAGCTGATTGAGTTATTGCCGAGTGGCGTGTTGCCACCGGAGTTTCGTCTGTCAGGTGAACGTCATCAAGGTCAGTATAGTGTCGCGCGAGCCCGCGGACGCCATGTCGTGAGATCTGGACCATCATTTTTAATAAATGCTTTTGAAACACTTAACAAGTGCATGTGATGTTGTTTGTGATAGTGATGAAGCCTTCAGATAACTTATAGTTACGTAATCAAATCATGCGAAATTAATGAGATTCCATATGAGGCACAAAAACAAACGTTTTTAATTTTTAATAACAAAAATATAATATATGTTATATACTAATATAAAATTTACTTGTGCACAATGTCATGCACAAAACTATACCTTAGAGTAACTTTAAGTTAACCATTGAGCTTTTTATACATACATGTGAAATAAATATTAAATTTTAAAATATACAGACAATATCAGTAGTTTAGTTTAACTATACAATAGATTTAACACTAGCACTGTTCGTTTAAATGTCCGATTCACTGCTATAGTCCTTGGCCGCTTGACGCGGGCCCTTTTTACCCTTCCCTTTGCCTTTTCCTTTGCCTTTAGCCTTACCCTTAGGCGCAGTTGCAGATTGACGCTGAGGTTTTTTCTTAGCGTTGTTTCGCAACTGTCACCTAACCGGGAGTGTCAGGGGAGAGGTGGAGGCTCCAGCTAGCGATTCCGCATCGGCAGGTGGGGCCACTTCGCTCGACTCCTTCATGACATAGCCAGAGCCCTCAGAGCTGCGTGCGATTTTTAACCGAATAGGCGTCACTTTGTCCGTGCGAACCCTGCGCATTGCCGACGAGCTCTCGGAGTACGAAGGCGGATCGATCGCGAGAGGATCCGGCGCCGTCGGATCGTACTCGAACGGGTCGAAAGGCTCCGCCGTTGACCGCCCCGTGCTTGGCAGCGGATGCGATCGACTCGACTCCGAAACATCAACAGTTCGTTTAATTTTAATTATTAATTTTGTAGCACTGTCACTTTCACTATTAACCACTTGTAACTTATCACCTTTCTTGTCTTTCTTTTTCTTGCGTTTTTCACTCTTCGTTTTCACCTTCTTGACCTTCTCCTCCTCGTCGTCGAAACCGGCCATGACCAACCGCCGATACTTCATACTCTCGCGACGCAGATCCTCAAAGCTTGGTTTGGGAATGGTGCGTTTTTTCGGCGGGCGGTGCGAATCTGAGGGGTCTTCGGAGGAGGGCCCAGCCTGGGGCGACAGGACTCGTGGGGGCGGTGAGGGAACTCGGGGTAATGGAGAGGGTTCACGTAGTGGCGCAGGCGGCGGGACTTGCTGCACCGCCGCCGTGTTGGCGCCAATCTTGATCTTTAGCTTGGGAGCGACCGGCGAAGTAGCATTCGCTCTACTCGTCGATGCGGTCGCAGTCTTGGCGTTGCGACCTCTGCGTTTGTGCGTTTGCGTGCCCGACGTGCCGACAATACTCGACAGTTTAACGTCATCCGATGGATCCGCGTCGTCGTTCATGCTCACTTCGAGGTGTCTCAGTTCACGGGACAGGCCGCTAGTAGTTTTGCGCTTCTTTTTCTCAACAGGAGAGTCGACAATTCTGTAGTCTTCTCTAGTAGGTATACATGTCATAGAGGCAACCGCTTTCGGGATTGTAATAACAGCACGAGTGAGAGGTGAAGGTGCTGCAGGTGGCGGGACAACCGTTGCTGACGTTGACGGGTCATCCATGTTCATATCCTGAGTCTGGTATTGACGCAATAGTTCCTTCTTGCGCATGCGTCTCAAGTTCGTAGAGCCTCCCATACTCGACGACATAGACGGCATAGCCGTGTTAACATCGTGAGCTGGTACTGGCGGCGGCGGCACCACAGGTTGGACCGAACAACTCGCTGAGTAATTAGCATCCAAAAATGGACCCTTTATTTTAACTTTGAGTTGATTTCTCGAATCGGATAGTGAAACTTTCGGTAGTTGAGGTATAACCGGTGTATCCTTTGGCGGTTCGTTGATCCCCGGCGTCGGATGACCCGGAGATCCATTGGGTGGTTTGCTGGCCATCAGTGCAGTGTGAAGCTGTTTCTCTACTTCCTCGTCAATGTCTATTAAATGTTGTTCAGAAGTTCCACTCGCAAATACCATTAAACTAGAAGCAGTATACGGTGGTGCTGTGGGAACTGGATTCTCGAAAGGCTGATAGGTGCGCATATCGACTGGACCGGGTAATACGGGGGCTACCTGGGAGAACCCTGGACCAGACGCCTTACTCGACGGCGAAGAATTAGGGTCAATAGGCTCGGGAATAGACGTTTTGACATCTTTGATGTCGGCCGTCGGTGGTCTCTTATTACTAGGAGAAGGACTAATGACACGAGGAGACTGAGGTGAGTCTTTGTACGAGTGTTCCGATTTCCTATCATCTCTCATATCGATAGATTTGCGTTTGTCACGGAGCGCTTTCAGATCAACACCATCGTTGGCGATTTCTTCATTGAAGTCGTAAACAGTGCCGACAAGCTTACTCTGTATTGAGTTACCGAGGTAGTCTACGGTAGGGAAGCCTTGACCACGGCTCTTAGATCGCCCTCGACCTCTGTGGCTTCTGTTACTCCTGTTGCTAGGGCGTTTGGTACCTTTGGGAGCATCGCTCTGCTTTGGCGATATGCCGGGGCTCCTGCCGGGAGATTTGCCAGGGAACTTAGTGGTTAGTTTAATCATTTTAGGTGGTGATCTAGATTCTTGTGGATGTAAACTCGACATGGTCTCATTGCTATCGTTGGACATCTTAGTAGCAGTTCTGCTGTTAGTATTTTCAAATGAATCGACGCTTATGCTGGGGCTAGACGCGACGTGTATGGAGAACTTGTCACTGCCGGTGACGTCAATTTCATCGCGAGGCGAGTCCATCGGTTTAGGCGTAGGTGGAGCGATCATGGCTGTAGTGAGAGCGAGGTTTTGTGACGAGGTTGTAAACGACAAGGGGAATTGTTTCGTCGGCAAAAGAGTTGTCGCTGTGTACGGTACATACAGCGGTCCGGGCGAAGGTAAGCGGAGCTGGGAGCCACACGGCCCCGCAAATAACGGTAGAGAACCCAAGAACGGCGACGCATCCGGTGGATACGTGCTGTATTGATTCAAGGGCATCGATGGCTCCACAGGCCGTGAAAAGGCAGGGATAGGTGGATACGTATCTATTTCTGGCATCACATTACCTGGACGTGAATCAATTGTGTTCAAACGTGATTTCAGTACAGCTTTCTGAGAGCAAACGGATCCGTCAGAATTTGTGCTGGATGCAGAGGAACGGCGGGTTGTTATCTTGCTCTCCCGCCATTTCTCTTGGCTGACATAAGGTGATGAAATTGTTGCACAGTCCGAGTGTATCATGGGGTCGTTGTTGTCATAGTTCTGATGGTCTAAAGTTAGTTCCTGATCGTTGTCACCTTGTACGGAGTGATCGACCACAGAGAGATGAGACTGGGAGTCGTCGCTTTGTTTAGAGAGCGATATTGTATCGGCCACCTCCGAAACGGATTGAGCATCTAAATGAATAACAGGGATGGCTTCTTTGACATCGTCGGCGTCGCTCTGTGTGTCCATGTGTGACACGGGCACATTCGCCCACTTATCATTACTAGTCATCGGTATAGGTTGTTGGTAATCTTTGTTATCAATGACTAAATTTCTAGCAGATATGTGTCTCTCCAACGATTCCGAGTGCACTACATGGTTGACAGTAGTTTGACGAACATCCATCGGTGGTGAATCATCTATTAGTACAAGAGGCGTATCGGGAACAGAGGCAGCCTTACTTTGTTGCTGTATTTGCTCATGCTCACTTTTCCCAGCATTTGAGTCTGCGTTAACATCATCTTGGTCTTTCGCACTATCGTCATTAATGACAATCGGCTCGTCCAGCGCCGAGTTCTCAACGGGCACTTTCTTAGTGCTCAGTTGCATTCTCAGTCTATCAACTAGATTCAGAGTCTCCTGTACTCCTTGCTCCTTAGAATCCTCTTTGAAAAAGAACTCAGGGTAAGTAGCAAAAGGTTTGATTATATCATCGTGGTTGAAACCATCATCGACAGCCATTAGTTCAAAATCGAAGAGCTCGTGGTCTTTCGATTGCGGTGAGAACATTCTATTGGGATATGGATTCATGGCTGAAGGTATTTTGGCACTTTTCGAGATTTCGACTCCTTGCACGTGACTAGCGTCTTGAGTCATAAACTTCTTCTCTCCTGGACGCTTTCTAATGTTTCTGGGAATCCCATCCACTTCCAAATGTTCAATGCTTATTGTCCTGGCGTCCATCGGTGTCTTTGGTGATTTGATCATAGGGTTTTCATTTAAATTAGCTTGTATTTTAGCCATCATTTTAACGCTACTCTTATCGGTGTAATCCGAATCCATAGATTTATCGTCACTCATGTATTTCTCGTTGCCCCCCTGCTTTTCAACTGGTGGTGGTATTGCATTAGGACTGGGAGCCTTTGGAAGCCAGTGTTTATCATTGTCATGATAATCTGCATTAATTATAAGTGGACTTTTCTTTTCTTCCAATTCTTCTACCGGTTTATCAACGAGAGATTCTCTGGGCTTCTTGACTGGTGACAGACTAGGTGTTTCGGTAGAGCTATTTTGGGTCTCAAGCTTGCTTAACCTGCGATCTTTTTTGACTACAGGCTCCGGTACTTCCTCAACAATAGGCCGTTCTTTAGGAGCGGGCTCTTTCACACTCATACGCCTGTTCGGCAGCAGTTTTTGTTTTACCTCAGTGCTCTTTCTCGGACTAACCTTGTTCGGAGTGGGCGATGTAAGATCAGTTGACAAAGACTTATCCCTGTCCTCAGTAGACCCGCTAGCGCGCTTTATAGTCTTTGCCAACTTCGGTTTAACATCGTTCTTATCGCTCTTGGGCACTTCAATTACGGCAGGTTGAGGTTTCGGTTCTTTGATTACCTCCTCGTCCGTTTTCCGCTCCGTAATTGGAAGTTTACTGGGCTGGCTGCTCTCTTTCGGAGTTTTATTGGATCCAATGGCAATACTGGACTCTGAATACTGGTCTTTAGATGATTTTCTAGATCGGGCATCAGACTTATTAGGCATATTTCCTCCTGAAGTAACGCTTCTGGTCCGAGCACGCGTGGCAGCACGCGCATCATTGGGTCGGCTAGGTTCCTCTCCTTCAAGAGTCGGCGATACCCTGCACTCGGACCGCCGTTCGGAAGTTTTAAGCTTCTTGTCTGGGGCCTTGCGAGGGGACGCATCACTGGAGATACTCTTAACCTTTCGCCGACGTCGCGGTCGTTTAGGGTAGGGACTACCTGATCTTGATCTATCTGACTCCTTAGAGCTGTCAGAATCACTCGAGGCACTAGTCGAAGACAGCGGTCTTGACACCTTGTCGAGAAAGGGCAAGTCCACAGTCGGTCTAGAGCCCGGAGGTGAAAACATTGACGGCGGCCGTGTTGTCATAGCAGGCTTGATTTCACGTGCTTTAGCGGTTGGCTTCATACTTGACTTCTCAGGCTCCTCCTCCGAACTAGAGGATGAGGAATAGCTACTACTGCTGGATCCGGATGATGAACTTGAGCTCTCTTTCTGCAGAACTTTAGAACTCTTCAAGTCGTCCTTCTTACTAGGCGGAGACTTGATTGGGTCAGATTTATCGTCTTTCTTTTTCTCATCAGTTTCAGTAGCAGGTAACTTAGTGCCCAGCCCACTCTTAATATGCGCAGCAGCTTTCTTAGCTGCTTGTCTTTGAGGTACATATGCGATGGGCTCTTTCTCCAACTCCTTCGACTTTTTCCTACCAACCTTACTGTGGCTCTCTTTCATTTCTTTACCTTTGCCTGACGGCTTGCTGCTGGTTTTGACAGGAGTTTTAGGCTTAGTATCATCTCCGCTAGTATGTTTGTCAGGCACTGGGTTCTGTTCGTCCTTTTTGGCGACTGTTGTCGATCGCATATTTTCAGAAGCTTTCTTAGCAGCCTGTCGCTGTGGAACAATTAAATCAGTAGGGTGGTCCTTCTGTTTGGAGAACTTTATATTTTCCTTATTTTTAGCTTCATCGTCCGACTCAGGCGCTTTATCAGATTTGACTGGAGTGACCTTTTTGTCTTTGTTAGAAGGTTTTCTTCCTCTCTTCTTGGGAGCAGGTTTCTCCTCCTCCGTCAGTGTAGGCTTCTTCTCTGGCTGGGAAGGAATAAATTCTTTCATGGCCGCCTTAGTTCTAGGGAGAGATTGTTGAGAATCATTTCCACTGGGCGACCTATCCGGCTTAGGTCTTTCAGACTTCTTATTCTTTTCAATCTTGGTCTTATCAATTTTTACCTTTTCAGGCTTTATGTCTGCCTTCAAGTCCTCACTGCTGTCCGAGTAGATATCGACGGGAAACTTGTTGTTCCTCGTTGACCTAATTGGCATGAGATCGTCGCTATCTGTACCCGATTGAAGTTTGACACCTGCAGCAGTCATCTCTTTCTCCATCTGCTGCAATGTCTTACTGCGTGAACGATCCTTTTTCATCTTAGATTTTAAAGCTTCGTCCTCACTACTACTCTCGATAAGCGCTTTAGACTGAGGCGCTTTCTTCTTTTTCCTTTCAGGTTTTTTAGGAGATCTCTTACCTTTCGTTGCCTTAGGTGATATCTTTTTCTTTGGTGAGGAGGCAGCCTTCTTTCCTTCATCATCAGTGCTAGACGCAATTGCTTTTCGGAATCGACTAGGTCGAGAGATCTCTGGCGCGCTCTCCTCACTGGACAGCCCGCTGTACATGCTGCCACTGCGTCGCGAACCATTTACGTAATGTTTCTTATAGGGATTTGCTGTCTTTGAGCCTTTCACTAGACCATTGCGATCTTTCTTCTTTTCGTCACCAGATTCTGGGGGCGCAATGCGAGCTAGTAGATCTTCGAAATCGTTCTTATGGTCTGGGGCGTCCGGATGAGAATATAATCTATCGTATATTGAAGGTCCATGATTAGCCTCAATTATGGCTGATAACTCCTGTTCCGGTATGGCTCCATCTGCTGATAGCACAGCGACTTGCTTGTGAAACGTTTGTTCTCTCATACGGAAAAATGAGCGGGAGAGCTTTTCCCTTCTGCTGACCATGTAACACAGGTTGCGAACTCTCTCGAGGTCCTGCCGGAGTTGCACGAACATCTTCATCTTGTCTAGGTCGGCTTGCTCCTGTCGATGAGTCAACAACTCCGTGTCGTCCGACTTTGGCGGCAACAAGGGACGATTGTGCCCCGCCCGTCTCTTTAGCTTCCAATAGTTGTAAATATAATTAATAGCATCCTGATCTACGTCAAGGAGATGTGTACTGATATCCTTGACACTGACATGTCTGTCGAACTCTCTCTCTATCTCTTGCAAGCGAGCGGCACGTGCTTGAGTCTTCTCCTCCGACGTCATGTCTTTTCTACGTTTCCTCTTCACCTCATCCTCGTCCGAGCCTGAGCCCGGACATTTTTCTTTTTTCTGATTGACACTATGTTTTTGACAATATGATCGTAACTTGACGCCATCGTCGGCGTTTTCATCTTCAATGATAGCGCGCATTTCAAGTCCGTGTTTAAACGCACATGTAACATGATAGGCTGTTTTACAAGTCTTTACTGAACACTGAATGCAAGCGCCTTTACGATTGCGACAAAGAACACACACAAGAGACCAACGCGACGGGGGAATGGACGAGATTTTTGTAATAGGTTCCATAATTTCTGCGCAACCTATCGACACCTCAGGAATCCATAACACACAACTCACGTGGGCCCACTTATGTCCGGACGGGGTACATTTCATGGCACCCCCATGGTTCGGGCACAGGACACAGCTAGGCCTGACACCGTCCCCACACGGTCGGCATAACCATTGACCTGTAAACAGAACAGATTAGCGGTAAGTTTACACGTATTCATTCGATCTTCCATTACGATCTGGAAAAAAAATAAAGTAGTTGTATCGAACCAAATCAATAACAGCCTTAATTTGAACATAGAAGAGTGTTCTCATTGTCTATGGTAAAACGAAGTCTGTACTTTTCGTATGCTGAATGCAGTACACCCTTCATGACTTTGCTAGATTTAAATTATATGCACAATATAGATTCAATTTAAAAAAAAACGATGTACCAGTGTTGTGTAGTCGATAGAGTGGCGTTATAGATTTGATACTGGAGCCTCGTCCGGCGAATGATACGACTACCCTATTGTATTACATACACATAAACAAGTACCATGCGTAAGTTGCTTATTTTTATTGTAATGGCTTCGTGATATTTATAAGAGAATTGCTATAATGCATCTTACGCACAAGGCTTATTAAATTATTGGGACAAGACTATGTCCTGACAAATTTCATGAATGTCTGTATAGTGCAAACAAATTAATAGGCCAACAAAAATAAGTCCT
Source organism: Callimorpha dominula (assembly GCA_949752705.1). Lineage (NCBI taxonomy): Eukaryota > Metazoa > Arthropoda > Insecta > Lepidoptera > Erebidae > Callimorpha > Callimorpha dominula. The sequence goes on along the minus strand of OX456990.1, from coordinate 28,727,483 downwards.
TTACTTTTTAAAATATATTAGTTTTTATTTATTGTTTACCGAATGTAATGAGAGGATGTTAGTCTTGTTTTAGTATCTATATAGCGTTATGTAAAAGCAAGAATGTAAATCTGCGACAATAGCAGGCCATGACATCATCCACATTTATTTCAGCTTTGTAGTAAACTAACTTTCACCAGTGGCTTCGCTCGCGTAAAAGTTATTTTTTCTATCCCTGGAGAACAGTACTTTTTTCCGGAACGAAACCGGGGTAATGACCTTTTCTGGCAACGTGTATGCAAATTTTCACGTGGATCGGTTGAGTAGTTAAGGCGTTAAAGCGTAACAAAGAAGCAATCTCACTTTCGCTTTTTGAGTTGAACTCTGAATGAAACCAGATTCGTGGAAACCCCCTCGGGCCGTCACCCCACCCCACCTGGGTTTTCGGTGGGGCGTTGTTTCGGAATCGAACCGACTAAAACCACACGGTGTGCCGTACTGCGTCTTAAGTAGGAGAGATCCGGGAACAGCTGTTATTAAGATATCCGGGAACAGCTGTTATTAAGATATCCGGAACCCTAGATTCGTTTGAGCCTGACCCAACGTTGACAGAATGATTTATTACTCTTATATTATAACACTAATTTAGAAAGACTTGATCCTTATGTCATCATGCCTACCCCTTCGGGGAGAACTCGCACCGTCGACCGACCACACAGTATATAATCTTTTTGGTTTGAAAATGTAAGAACGTTCCCCAAAAAAACTAGAAATCCGTATGCAGTCCCCCGGGTGCATTGCAAGACGGCAACTTCGCCTCTATGGCAGAACCAACGAATACTTGTAGAACTATGAGTACTTATGAAATATATGTTGATATCAACCTATTTAATTATGTTGTTAGCCAGTACGGACTGAATCGAAAGTTCTGATCACATAAAATACACAAACTTCTACAAAATAATTGTAATATAAATTCGATTACCTGTATTGAAGTCCTGAGGTTTGGAACAAATTAATTCCATAACTAGCCTAATGTGCATGTATAAGAACATGATTAGGAAATGAAAGTTCTTCGTAGAAAATTCATTTATTATAAACAAAATAACATGTTCAATTAATTAGCTAGTAATCATTTAATAAAGTGAAAAACTTACCGTCGGGGATTACAGTAATTCCGTAACAGGCCTGATGCACACAAATATTGCACGAATCGCAAAATACCATTTCATTGCCATCTTCAGAATCGGGCGACCGACAAACATCGCAAATTACGTTTTCGTCATATTCTATGCCCAAACCCTCTTCGGATTTCATAATTGCCTGAATTTTGTCCCATGTTCGAACCTACAAAGAAAGGAAGAGAATCATAGGTCAGTACGGCGAGAGACGACACACATTACAAAAACAAATATCACAAAGTACAATTGATTATATTAGATAGCCACAGAACGGGTGAAGCAGTTATATTTTTTTTTGTGAGGGAATGGTGTCTTGTAGTAGGAAAACCTAACATACAGATCATGATAAAAAATAGCAAGAAAAACACAGACCCAAGATCAATATTAACGTCAACATTATTACCGGTCATACGCCTCGTGCGGTTGTACGTGCCACCTAGGTTTATGGAAGAATTTTAAACTAGGAAACAATTTCAATATTTAAATTTCTTTATTTTTGCTGAACATAGGTAAATTTACATAATTACAATGGTGTTAGCTGTATAAAAAGTCCGTTTATGCTCTACCATATTGGCGTGCAAATCTTCTTAATTTCATCAATTAATTTCCAACAACAAAAAACGGTTAATATTTTTTAATTATTCTTTGTTTAAATAATTGGCATGGAAGTTTTATACCACAGAACTAGGAATACTATACGCCATACGCTATGTTATGATGTCGTGTGTGATACGCTGTCCACAACGCTATGAAGAGAAATTCCGAAATTAATTGATTGAAATTAAATACCTTTCATTGTCATGGTTTTTGTGTTTCATTGTATTACCCGAAGTCATGTAAAAATCTATGTAAATAAGTAAAAATTAAATGCTTTAATAACGCATCGTTTGATCGCAGATGAAATGATTTTTATTTTTTTTTAGCATTTTTTCCAAAAAGTTAAGTAAGTTAGTTAGTTTAGTTAAGTATATAGTATATATATATAGTTATAATTATAAGTATAGAGAAAAATTTTAAAAGTTGCATTAAAAATTGTTGAACATTCGGGAAATCCAAAAGTAGAAAGGTTATCTCTCTTTGAAGTATTTTAACTTGTTGCAGTTCGAGAGGACATCTGTCGACGAACGACTCTGATCTGACAATTTTGTAAATTATATGCATTCATTATAAGAATAAACTTGTGTAAATTATACAAAGAAAACCAGAATATATACAAAGAAAGAGAGAAAGAATGTTCTCTCATTTTCATTTTTGTAACAAGTATCATGTAAGCATGGACGTCCCGCGACAGTTGCACTTTATATTATATTGTTAAGTATATTGTGTGTCAAAGTGCACATTATTTATAGTATAGGCAGAGATTTCCCATTTACAGGTAGTCTTATTTCCAGTTTTGGCCATTCCTGGTTGCTCCTCTCCTGTTAGAAGTCCTTCACTACATATAAATAGCATTAAATATTTAAGAAAAATATTTGGGTGAGTACAAATTTAAGAAAAATATTTGGGTGAGTACAAATTTAAGAAAAATATTTGGGTGAGTACGAATTTAAGAAAAATATTTGGGTGAGTACAAATTTCAGAAAAATATTTGGGTGAGTACAAATTTAAGAAAAATATTTGGATGAGTAGAAATTTAAGAAAAATATTTGGATGAGTACAAATTTTCGCGTCTATGAGTATTGATTCTAAGGATTATTGTTCATTAAAATAGATTCAGTATTTTTTATTCATGTTTATAATCATAAAGAAACGCGGTGTGATGTTGAGAAGTTGCCAAATTAACCTTTACATTCGCGATTGTGCTTGGTGGTAAAGTTAAGAAAGTAAAAAAAAAATCAAATACAAGTAATCACTTCTGAATAGTAAAGCCTGCAAAACTGACTGCGTTAACGTGATAACTTACAATTGGCAAACCCTTAAAGCCCATTTAAGCTGGGTCCAGTATGTGCACGGTAGCGTGACGTACCGTGCACATTCAGTATTAAGTTAAAAAGTAAAAGTGCAAATGATCTTGATCGAAAATCAAAGACGTGACCAAGACTAAACATATATAAATATTATTTGCTATAAACTATCCTACTAATATTATAAACGTGAAAGTTTGTGAGGATGTATGGATGTGTGGATGTGTGGATGTATGGATGTATAGATGTATGGATGTATGGATGTTTGTTACTCTTTCACGCCAAAACTATTAAACCGATTGCGATGAAACTTGGTATGTAGATAACTGGAGACCTGGATTAACATATAGGCTACTTTTTATCACGATATTTCCACGGGATCGGGACTTACGCGGGTGAAAGCGCTCAATAAATAACAAAACGTAATAGATAGAATCAATTGCTATAATATGGTATACATGTTTTTCTAATGTCCGTAGAATTACCATGTACAAAGCACAACACGAGTAGGTACTAAAAATCAGAGTGATTGAAATATTTAACGCTATTATAGTAGATCTTATCGCGATTTGCGATGAAAGTATCTACATACGTTGATTTAAGCTGTAGGTTAGAAAAATCAACATTAAAATAATTACATTAAGAATCAAAATTAAGAGAATAAAATAACAGATTTGAGGAACGCAGGTACGCTTTGACGGTTTAGCTTCGGGTCTTTCGTCCATTCGGACTGGTCTGGTTTAGGCCCGCTGGCCAAAACGACGATTTTGAAAAACTGATTTGAAACCACATTGATTTTCTTAATATATTCAGAATTTCGAAGTACATTCACTTGCAAAATTCTCCAATTATTTCTTAATAGGATACTAACTTTATTAATCGGAAGCAAAATTGATGTATTGTTCAGTTGGTCTTATAGTGATAAACTTATACAAATAAATTGATTTATACATTTAGGTTTTTAATGAAAATGCTTTTCTGCTTGGGTAAATTGTCTAATGAACTTGTATTTTAACATGAAATTTATTTAGCCAGCGAGTTCCCTTTTACGTATGAGCGACATTGCATGACATCATCAGTTACCTTTTAAGTTCCGTTTGCTTTCTGCTCATACACTATTGCCAGTCTTAGTGGTCGCTATACAATATCCCAATTCCCTTCTCTCCTCGGTAAACAAATAGGATTTTTCGCTTTTTGAAGTAAAAACTTCTCGACACGTTTGTACACTTTTGCTACGGAAAAAAGCACTGAATTCGTGACCGACACGCTAATAATATATATATATATATATAGATGCACTAGAGGGCGCTAATCTAAACATTGAGTTTTGTCAGCTCCTTATTATTAATGTCACCAATGTTTTAAGTTCGTCGTGTCGTTTAAGTTTTCACTTCTGTCGGCAGTCACATGACTGCCTTTTATTTTTTGTTTTCCAATCTGAGTCTTACTATATTTATTGTATTGAAAGAATATATATATATAGGTATTATAGGTACCAAGATTATAAATTTATATCTATGTGTTTTTTCTATACATTGTAAAAATATTAGCCTAGGCTGACGTGGATGAAACACCAGCGGACCTCTTGAAAAGTTCTTTGTGAGTAATCATAATTTCATAAGACAATGTTCAAAACGTTTTAAAATTATAATGTGTACTTCAGTTAATCGAAGTTCTGTCATAATTTATTTACTTTTTATGTTAACGGGTTATGTTATAATATGATCGATGTCCACCCAGCACGTACAAAGAGACATTCTAGACCACTTTTGTAATTAAATATTTGAATAATTTTTTTATTGTAGGTACACCACAAGATAAATAATCTCAGTAGAAGCATCATCGACATCACATGGGTCACCTTCGATTCACATAAATAGGTACGTCAAAAAGAGGCCGCCGTCTCCTTTACGTCTCCTTTAAGAGTTTTGTGTTGTGGCGATATGCTTAAAACAATTCGTTTCATATTAGAATTAAAAGGAGTGTGCCGCCCGACGCTGTCGCGAGATGACGCTTCACTCCTTGAAAAAGGGCTCCCGTCGGGTCCGAAACTAGTCGGTTATCCCCGAAATACACACGTGAGTGAAACCGTTTATTTTTAATACATTCGTTTTATACCTTGATAAAAACCAATATCTTTAAAAAAAAGTATCACCGACTTCAATGTGATTTTTAGTGGATAGTATATGTATTTTGTTTAAATATAATATGGGTAGGCCAACTAAACGCACTGCTCCAATGAGACAGCGATGTTTCGGAGCAAACGAAAACATCATCGATGTATACAATTTTTAAATATTTGTTGATTTTTAAGCAACCGCTCGCCTGATTTCGATAAAGTTTAAATGCGACCACACCTGGGAAGTATACCCTTTAAAACAAAAAAAGGATTTTCAAAATTGGTTCAGGGCTCTTCGAATAATCGGTGAACATACATAAAAAAAAGATTCCGACGAATTGAGTACCTCCTCCTTTTTGGAAGTCGGTTAAAAAAGCCTGTTACAGTAGGATGATGCTCTTAATCAAATCAACAGAGGATTAATTTAAATTTTAAAATTCGTCGCTAAAGTTCCACGTTTCAAAAGTATAAAGAACAGATTTTACAAGAGAAGAAATAACTGTGTTGGCAAAAAATATTTTTCCCAAAATTATGCAATGTCGAACTGTGTAAAAAGTACGAGAATTTGTTTGCTGCCATCAGAATAAGTTTCTGCTGGATGGCTCTTCGTAATAGAAGTACGCAGGATGAAAAGTTACCAAGTTTAATGATTACTTTGCCAGTACTATGGTTTGATACTTGGTGGATTTGAAAGAAGAGCACAAAAACAATATGTAACAACACAGGTAGAGTCATGAAATAGACGCATAAATCACACTATCACACTTCACACTAATATTATAAAGACGATAGTTTGTGAGTGTGTGCGTGTGTCTATGTTCGTTACTTCTTCACGCGCAAACGGCTGGAAAAATTGTGATAAAATTTGGTATGCAGGAAGCTGACACCCTGGATTAACACATAGGCTACTTTTTATATACATACTAGCAGCGCCCCGCAGTTTCACCCGCGTAAGTCCCGATCCCGTGGGTATATCGGGATAAAAAGTTTCATTACAATCGGTTCAGGAGTTTTGGCGTAAAAGAGTAACAAACAAACATCCATCCATCCATCCAAACTTTCACATTTATAAAAATAAATCAAAATAAAAACGAGTTTTCCTGGTGAACGCTGCGAAAACAGTTATAGTTAGAACCATAAAAGGTTCTAAGAACTTTAAAATATCTACAAGAAAAGCCGCGACACGCTATATCTACATATTACGGTTTAGCCACAGGAACTGCTTTAATGTTTTGAAAATTAATAAAATTGCCGCGGGTCTTCGTGGGGATTTATTAATTGATTTACATAAAGTTATTTATTGTCTGGCTTATTTTTTTAATTCGATTTGACGGATTTAGTTTATTAATTAATTTGTGCATGTGCCTTTGCATTTATTGCTTATTATTTTGTATATGGAGGTAAGAATCGTTGCTCGTGAGTTTTGTTTTGAATAAAGTATATCTCTGCTATTGTTAGCCTAATAATGCCTCTGTCTTCATTAAACACTAGCCGTCCCCGCAGTTTCACCTGCATTTATGGGCACTGCTCCGCTCCTATTGGTCGCAGCGTGATGTTATATAGCCTATAGCCTTCCTCGATAAATGGGCTATCCCATACTAAAATATTTTTTTAATTCGAACCAGTAGTTCCTGAGATTATCATCATCATAATTTTAATCACAGTGAATTTATTCTGTTCAGTGAATTCTGTTATTGTTGACTCGGATACCGCTTTTTTTTCCTTTTGTTAGTATACCTATATACAATTTTTAATTCCACTGCAGCATTTATTTCTTATCTATAATATAATTCTCGTTAAACTAATACTACTAATAACTAATCCTATTATTTATGTTTATATAAAACATAAATAATAGGATTAGTTATCATGTTATGATATTCAATGTTCTGTGGTCAATTTTATTTAACTTTATCTAGTTCAGTTTATACATGGCATGCTGTGTTTATCTCTAATTGGTTGTGCGATTGTCCTGGAAGCCTTTCTTGTAATAATGAATAATATTGTATTATTGTAACAACCGTTGATAAACCAAATTAATAAATAAAAAAATTAGGGTTCAACCAAACAAACAAACTTCTCAGAGTGTTCTGGCAGACGATTTTCCATATCCCCTTAGTGTTTCTTTGAGCTAGCTTAGTTTACAAGGACCTTCGATATCGTAAAAGCAAACTTCGTTAACATCCTATACCCTACCCTCTCGGTGGCGTCTTATAATTATTGTCTACTAGAGATTGCGTGGTGGTCGAATTTCGACCATGGTTTTTTCATTGGCCAATATTTGAGCTGTTATTGTATAGACTTACCATGACAGGTAATCACATATACTGAACGTGTGTAATTTCATTAAACCGTTTTACGTAATTTTGAAAGTTGTAAGACATTTTTTTTTTTATTTTAGCTTTCTGCACTTCTATATATAAACTCGTGAGAGAACGAGAGGGGCTCGTGGCTAAGTGGTAACCGAGTAGGTTAGCATATTACAAAGTTAAGTAATACTAGCCAGATCAGTCTAGGATGGGTGACCATTCTTAACACATTGAGACCCCTCCTTGCCTCGGAGAGCACGTAAAACCGTCGGTCCAGGGGGCCATACAAACATCTGTGACATTCGTTACAGGTAGTTGGAGCCCTAAAAAGTTCGACAACCTGGTCTAACTACAGTACTTTGATATCGCCTAGTACTCGGGTTGTGGAGGTCTGATGGCAGTCGCTTCCCGTAAAATATCAAAGTTCGGCCTTATCGTAGTTAGACTGAAAGCCGACCCCAACTTAGTTGGGAAAAGGCTGATGACTTCTATATATAAACTGTAAACATTCCAAAATTCACGTTTCTACGTTCGCGAAATTTTCTTAAAAACACAAGGGGTACAAAGAATTCTCTTCACGTATTAATATAATGATAAGGGCATCAAGGTAAGTGACGTAGGGGTCTTTATTTGCTCAGGAGAAGACCTGTACCTATTTTATCAGCTCTGTACACTCTACTGATAGTAGTGTGCATCTACACTCGTATTACGCTTCTAACATGCATGAAAAAAACCATGGATCTGGTTTGGTTATTTTTGGACCCCTCCAGGGTCTGCGCCTTGTGCCTGGACACTGCATTTGAATTATGAAAAATAACTTAGGCAAAGAATAAAGGCTCTACTTGTGATCTTGAAAAAAAAATTCTAAGGCGTGAAGAAAAACTAGTTTATCAATAAATGTATAAAACTTTTGACGCAGGGCCCATAATATATATTTTTAAGACTTAATTTGATATAGACCTAAACGTCCACGGGCCACGTCAGTCAAAATACATTAGACCCTAGATGCCAGTCGCTAATTGTGTGAATTTAACTACAAAATCTTCGGGTGCAAGAAGTAGTCAAAACAATCCGCGCAGCCTTAATCAGTAGTAAACTAAACTTCAACAACTGATTTTAACAATTATGTTAAAAACAAACCTTTTGCTAAAACAATATGATTGATGTAGATGATGCATTGATATAACAAGAGCACTAATTGATCAATATATCAATTAGGTAAATATTAATTGGGTCGCATCGCACAACTTCACGCGTGATTACACGAGAACGTGAAAACGCTGCTCACGCTCTACCAAAAATTTAATATTTTCTTTTGATCATGTTAAAACATGAATATTGTTGTCACCACATCAAAAATTCATATTTATTTAATTGAAAACAGTGGTAAACTGTAGTAATTGATAAAACAGTTTACTATTTAATAAAAATGAGATAATAGACTATATAGTTGTAAAAGTTATGACTAGTTATATTGGTGATGCCACGGTCCGTCTGACAAATAGCGGGCAATGGTGGGGTGATAAAAAGGCTAGGCGTGCACTATCCTACTAATATTATAAACGTGAAAATTGGTGAGGATGTATGGATGTTTGTTATTCTTTCACGCAAAAACTATTGAACCGATTGCGATGAAACTTAGTATGTAGGTAGCTGGACACCTGGATTAACAACACATAGGCTACTTTTTATCCCGATATTTCGACGGCATCAGCACTTACGGTGTTATCGAGGTACGAACAACATCGCAGTTACGGTTATTTACTGAAATTGATAGTTTATAGCGATTGTTTCTAACCATATTTTAAAAGATATTCGGTTACTATTTGATATATCAATGATTGCTGTGGCTTTGGCACTTAGAATCAAACTAATCAGTATAAATAACCCGTCGCGGTCATGGCATTGCGTCCACGCTAAGCACGGAAATAATGTGTAAAGTGCATTATCCTAAAAATCGTAAATAATGTATAACACTTACAATAATTACCTAGCTTAGTTTTATTACTTAGCATGTACTGTCCGTGTATCTCAAGCGTCGATGAATAAACATTTTTTTTTTCTTTTCTTTCTTTCTTTTCTTTTCACGACAGCCTACGCGAGTAGACGTAGCTTCCGGCTTGTACGAGAGCGGAGGTACTTTCCAAAGCAACCGTGTCCGCGATTTATTTCTACACCATGGATTTAATAGTATAAAAATTCATGATGCATAACACTAGATTTTTATATAGCTTAATACCTCAGTTTCGTTATGAGAATATGGCTACAATATTATGTTATATTACGATTAATTAATAATTGTAATCCATGCAGCGCTATTGGTATATCTATGATAGTTGGACCGATATAATTAATAAAAAAGACTGAAGAACTGGGTGTAAAGTCCATTCGACACAAACATCCATTAACAGAAACAGCCGTTTTCAAAATATTACATAAAAACATAATTTGCAACGTTTATAGTGCTCTCCTGTAAAGTTACTAAAAAAAATTTTTCTCTACACAGAAAAAAAAAATTCAATCAAGTTGAGAACCTCTTCGTTTTCGAAGTCGGTTAAAAACCATGTGCATAATAATGTGCTTATTGGAGATTTTTGCTTTTATTTTGGATAAATAAATGTAAGTACTCGTATGGTAGGAGTAAGTTCCGTCATACGATAATATTTTTTTAATTGGAAAGTGTTAACGTCTATTTATAAAAATAAGTTTGTAACCAAGTACACGGCATGCCTCATGGTTAGCACTTAACGGTACGTATACACACAGTAGACTCCGGCGGCCCATGTCAACGGAAGTTTAACGTAACGCTAGTAGTGTAAGTAAAACGCATTCTGCTGTAGGAGGCCCCATAATCAGAAGTCTACTGAGCCTAAATTGACGATAAAAACATCTTAGGGGATCGTCTAAGAACTTAACAGGCTGTTGTTCAACGCATCTCATCGTTCGCAAATAAAATTAGCAACAACTTAGCTAATTTGTAGAAAAGCGATTTCAATGTTTAAACGATATTTTATATTAACGGAATAATTAGGTTCATCTTACTCAACCGGCGGGCTCTTTTTCTTAAATGGTCACGTGATTATAATATCTTTATTAATAATTCGGTCAAGGGGTACTCCCCTTTAGTAAGTTTAGTAGACTCAATTGAAACCTTACCTGAATATTGAAACATAAAAAAAATATGATTTCGAACAACATATATCCGCAAAATTCGGATTGTCAAGTATTTTGTTAAATTCTAATGTCGCAAATGGCAGTTGCCATATTGGCCACTCGGATGCCATCTTGAGTTCGTTAAGGCCGATTCACACGTATATCTGCCTACACTTGGTAAAAGATTGTGTATTATAAGTCTCATTTCACCCGAGCGAAGCCGGCTTTTCATCTAGTAAACTGAGTTACTACTATTACATATAAGATTTTAAAACTACTTAATATTATAAAAAACCAGTTTCCCAGATAATTATAATTGTTCGACGTATAAAGTACGCAGAGCTCATCTGGACTGAAACAGCGTACGGAGGCACACGGGGGGAGAACAATTGCCAGGTATTTCATGGATTTTTTTAAAAATAAAACGGCGGGAATGACATCTACATAACACCCACCTTCCACCCACCAACGCTCCACAGTATGCATCGCACTACCGATGAAATACTCATATCAATTTGAAGTTGCGTTGTACTTCAATAAAGGATGCCGAATCATTTTTATTTTTAGAATAAATGGTGTCTATTCTAGCAGTATTTTGTATACATATAGACTGTATTGGCTCACGTCAAAATTAATATTATAATTACATATAATTATGATATAATATTATAAACGTGAAAGTTTGTGAGGATGTATGGATGTGTGGATGCATGGATGTGTGGATGAATGGATGTTTGGATGTTTGTTACTCTTTCACGCAAAAACTACTAAACCGATTGCGATGAAACTTGATATGTAGATAGCTGGAGACCTGGCACCGGGACTTATGCGGGTGAAACCGCGGGGCGCATCTAGTATGATATATATGAAATCGGCGAAAGCGTCGGACTTGCGATCAAGTGGTTGCGGGTTCAAACCGCAACCAGTGTACTTTCGACATAAATCCACTACTAACACAAGTATTGAGCTTAGTTGGAATGGTTAACAAGAATACATATATCTCGACACAACTATACTTGTTTATTGAATGTATTAAATTTCGACTTTCATTTATTTGAGGAAATAGATAATTTAAAAAAGTTATACCTAAAACTTAACAATGATCATCCACGGGCCGTTTCATGTAACGTATTATGCCACATTCTCAATAATCCCAAACCAATTATGAGCCCGAAAGTCTTTAAACATATCCGAAATTTTCCCGAATTTTCTCGCTAAGTGTAATGTCTAGTTATCTAAGGCTGAAATCACAGAGCGAGCCAGCTAAGCAGTAAGAGATGTTATAACTAAAGTGTGTTGTGTGTAGTAAGTCAAAGAGTCCAATAGTAGTGCATCCCTATTTCGCCTACTTCAACGAGTGTGTAAAACACTTAATTATATAACCGAAGCTACAGCAATCAAACGATACTACATGTTAATGGACAGCGAACCCACCCACCCACTCAGCCCCCTCGCTAAGCTGCAAACATATTTTACAAACGATCTGTTTGAAATCGTTCGTAGAACGTTAAGTGATATCAATTCTTTTTTTTTTTTTCAATACAACTACGTTCGGAAAATGAATTGGGAAAAAACCGGGCAAGTGCGAGTTGAGAAGTTTCGCGTGGATAAGGTTCCGTGCAATAAATTGGAAATATACGTTTGTAAGCACAATATTGAGATATTTAGCATGTTATTTCAGGACCATAGACTTCTTATAAGTTTGCCTGTAATCTATAAGTAAAGAACTATTACCTGTATTTTTGTTTTAAATTTAGACTCACTAGTTTCGGAGATGGCGGGAAATCATGATAGAAAAAAACTATTAATATAGTTATATAATATAGGCGCCCATGTTCAAGATGCATTTATTTACGTTGCACATTTAACATAAGGATTCTATTAACTTTTAAACTTTCACTTTTCATGATATATAATTATTGTGTGTACGTACGGAAATTAACGCGATCACGTCACGATCAGTCAGCCTGTGGTCAAAGCCAGTGCAACATTATCGAAACGTCAGGCAATTCTAAGGTATGTAATACCTATTATGTGATCGTGTTATTATTATGTCACTAGCGCGTGGCTTCGCTCGCGTGTACATATTTATATTTTTTGCTACGCGCAACCCTAATTCTTTTTCCAAAATAAAAGTAGCCTAAGTTACTCCTTTTAACACCAGCTATCTGCCAGTGAAGGTCCCGTGGAAATAGGTCGACCCCTTCCGGAGATTAGCTGCAACAAACAGACAGACAGACAAAAATGGTAAAAAAAAAATTTTGTTATATTTACCGTGTAAACATTCGGATGCATTTAGTAAAAAGCTGTTATTATGACATTACAAACAGATACTTCAATTTTATTTATTTGTATAGATAAGGATTCTGTTGCGTCATATAATTACCAAGAAAGTACCCATTTACATGATTTGACAATAAGTGAAACTCTGTGCTTTATTGAAATCTGCATTATTACTAAATAAATGAATGAATGTTTTTTTTCCTTTGTAAATCGATCTTCGCAGAAACTTATTTATACACGTCAATTTATTCTCGTATAACTTAATGGTGTAAGAGAAACGTGTTCATATTTTGGCCAGTTTATGTTTTAATTTAACCAGTAAACCTCTGGAATGTGCTCCTACTAGAACTCAGGATGTCCACTAACCGACAAACTTTACATATATACACACCTGCCACACACGTATCTGCCATGTATCAACCAAAGGTGGTTTGGTATACAATTAAATCCCCCTCATGCAATGTATCTGCATGTGCAAATAAATAAAAAAATATAAACGGTGGCGTGATTGAACGACGGCCGCCGGACTGTAATCATCAAAGGACTCAATATCGAACACACTAATTACAATCGCTGTACGAGCTGCACATCACTGTCCCCTAAATTGGTCCAGTTTCATGACATCGAGCCTTGAGGGGCAGATTTTGTAAATTAAGAACAACTTCATTTTGTGCTAGAATGATAATCAGAAATGATTAACATATTGACAACAGTTTTATTTATTTATAGTGTAAAATAGTGGTAAACTATAGTTATATAGACATCCTGTACATTAGGTAAATCATGTATCCAACCTTTTATTTTGCAAATAATAATTTGGACCTGGACAATGGTAGGTAGTGGTCATCTATAACATTACAATTATAATGTTATAGATAAATTTAATTTTTATTTAATACTAGCAGCGCCCCGCGGTTTCACCCGCGTAAGTCCTGACCCCGTAGGAATATAATGATGGGATATGGGATATGATATGGGATAAAAAGTAGCCTATATGTTAATCTAGGTCTCTAGCTATATACATACTAAGTTTCATCGCAATCGGTTCAGTAGTTTTGGCGTGTAAGAGTAACAAACATCCATTCATCCATCCAAATTTTCACATTTATAATATTAGTGGGACTAGTGGGATTTAAAATCTCTATATTTAATATGTGAAGAAAATAACATTAAAAAAAAATACTTATATATATACTTAAGCTTCATCTATAGAGGAAGTGCAGAACGTTAAAATTTTTGTATTAATGTGTTACAAATAAAAATTACGTAAGAACAGCTACATCAATCTACGCACACCCTGTTTATATGTTTACCTGTCGTGGTGGTAAATCTATACAATGACAGTTCAAGTTATACTGGCAAATTACATAATCCAAAAAATAATTATGGTAGATGACCATAAGGCGATCTAGTACATAAAAATACACACTAGTAAAGCTATAGGGGTCGTATTACAGAACCTCACTTAAGTCTGGCATCAACTGGACTAAAACTGCTAATTATTTATTGAATTGCAACCCCGATACTAAACACAAATGACATACGTAAGTCTACGACGCGTTGAATTAAAAAATAGCACCTAGTGTTAAATGCTACGCAGCTACGACGCGTAGAGTACGCGTTCTACGATCTACGACATTGAGAACGGACTCGTTACAAAGTATAACATCTGGAATCGAATCGAGATGTTAGAAGTAGAGATATGACATAAATACACTAGAAAATCGATATAACTGTATGATATTTGTGCCAAGGTCGCTGCATTCGACAGAATTTCCCAGCTTTCAATAATAGCAGAGTGACCTGTCTATATTTCCGACCTATTAAAAGGGGCTAGCGGTCGATAAAAAAAGCTTACCTAAAATAGTATTCATTCATCATTCATTATTTTATCTTCTGCGAATATAGAAGGGTTCTGTCTAAAGTTTCATTTAGATATTTGTTTTCCTTTTAACAACAAAAATGGTCTATTTAGATATACATTTACTAAATGCAAGATTAGTAAAAAAAAAACATAGAAAAACAATAAATGTCTACGGTACGACTAATTTTGTTTTCTTTTATTTAAAATGTTATCTGATGCAAAAACTGTTGAAAGAGTTGGTTGTATAAAACAACATTATCAGACTGTTACTAGATGTGGCCGGCGGTAGTGTATTTAATTCGACGTCAGAGGTCCCCGGTTCGATTTCCGCTCAGTCTGGGCTTTTCTATGTACAATATTGTTTTTAATATTAAACCTTCAAATGTTTGTCGGGCTACGCACTGGGCTTTAGGGTTCCGTAGTCACCCGCTTCAATAATTTCACATGTTTAATACCCGATATTTTTACAGATTTTTCAAGGCAACAGTTTAGGCTGTAGGACGGTGGGGGAGGGGGGGGGGGCACTTGACTAACAAAAATTCGCATAAGTTAAAAAGTTTAATATTTCGTCAACGGATCACTAAATCGAAAAATAGTCTTAATGTTTTTTAAAGACCTATCCAACTCCACAGTATATGATAGACTGAGAAGTGAATTTTCGTAAATGATCGTGCATGGCCTAATCCGAAACTATGAGGAATAGCTAAAAGTACTCAAAGCAGTCTCGGGACCGATTTTGATGAAAACTAAAACTGCATCATTGGATTTTTGAAAAACTTCATAGCCAAGAATCGGAACCGTTAATTAAAAAGAAACCACAGCCTGTATTATTACACCATTCGATAGTGTCTCTAATAAGGAACGAATTCTGGGAAGTAATGACATACGGCAAACTTAAAGAAAGAGCTCATTTTCAACATAATACTTTTTTGTTTTGCTTGAACAAAGCTTTGAACAAAGGTTCTTGATATAAACAACATAAAAGTATGAAGCATAAGTTTTTTTATGGTATAGGGGGCAAACGAGCAGACGGGTCATCTGACCGTAAATGACTACCGCCGCCCATGGGCTCCTGCAACTCAAGAGTCACAAGTGCATCGGCCTTTAAGTTAGGGGAAGGGTGGAAGGGGGAGGGGTGGAGGGAAGGTTGAAAGAGAGTTAAGGCTTCCAGTAACCTTACTCACTCGGCGAAAAGCAATGCAATCATTGGTTCACTGCGGTATGAGGTAAGTACGCCAATGCATTGTTCATGTATTTTAATAAAACTAAACCCTTTCACATTGTTGGATCTTATTTACTTAGAATGCGATCATTTAAGACATTGTAACATACACCGACAACATTGAAACAGTGATGCGACTACACAAGATACACAATACCTTCGTAGGAAAAATAAAGTTACTCCGACGAATAAACCCCTGTTGAAAAATTATGTTATTTTTCTAGGGATTGCAAAAATAATAATTACTAGCTGACCCGACTTTTGTTGGATAGTCGAATTTCAACTAATTGTTTGTGAACGCTTTCATTTCATGGAAACACGAGAGAGGCACTATTAGTTTTTTACATATTTTTTTCGGTTTTCCGGAAAACATTCCTGTCCAATTTGATCGTGTATAAAAACCTACTGATGTGGATCTTTGAAAGCCATACAGACAAATTGGTCATGCTGTCAGCGAACAGCAAATCATATTTTTTTATACAGATAGGCTATTTGGACGCTGATAAGCAATACAGTGTCAAGCCACACATACTTTATTTAGAGAAAATGGCGTTTTATGATGTCATACCAATTCCTAATCAATTTGTTTGAAAAATATCTAAAAATCTACCTAAAAGGTGAATAGATATTTTTTCAAACAAATTGATTAGGAGTTGGTATGACCTCTTAAAATACCATTTAAGCCGCAACCGCAACTTATAAATCAAGGCAAAGGTATTTGACAGAAATTTCTTTTTGACAGAGAAAGCAGAATTCTATAGACCATACTAACTTTTAAACTTTCGCGTTCCATGATATAATATTATCTACGCATTAACGGGAATTAACGCGATCACGAAAAGGTATTACATACATTTTCGTGATCGCGTTAATTCCCGTTAATACGTAGATAATATTATAATATTATATTGTATTGACCAGTTGTCATAATAACACATGTATTTCTCTTTCTTTCATCGGTTACGAGTGCGTATAAACTCATGCAAGACTAGTATTGTTATTTGTGTCCTTATCTTCATAGCTTACTTACAAGCAGAAAATAGGTCTTCCGTCTGCGTATAACAGACTTCTAATATAATGTTGCCAACCAAAAAATTATGTCATATCTTTTAAGTACGTAATCGCGTTGATTCCCGTCAACGTAATTATGTTATCGTAGAACGCGAAAGTTTAACACTTAGTAATCGACGGGTACTAAGGAAATCGGATTAGTAACAGAAGATTTTCCTAGACTTGATGTTACTAAGAGCAACTGGCTGAGTTGAATAATCAATTTCTTACTTATTTTTTATTAGTCCTACAGCAAAAGTAGAAATCAAAACAATAATTTCAACAAAATAATAAACGAAAATAATTGCCCCCATAACTTTCATAAATATACTCTACGAAAACCACAGACAATCAATTACGAGTAACAGTCAAAGTTAAAAATAAAGCGCGCTAACAACATCGCGAAAGCATTCTAGTTTCCACTGAAAAATAGCGACTTCGAAGCCCAAAAAACATACTTGGACGGGAACTGAATCAACTCACAACTCAGTTAAATAATTTTACAAAAACAATATTCCTATTTGAGAAGCTTTAAAACAAATAGTCCATTGAAATGTTACATTTTTTTGGGCTTAGCGTGCGTTTGTCAGAGGACGCAATTTAATTTTTTAGATATGAAGGGGGGTTAGTGTAAAGTTAAATCCAAGTTTGTGTGGTTGCGACCCTTGTCCCACGGCTGCCATCTTGGAAAAAGAGGTTCAAATGGTTTTTACGGTTTTTCTGCCAAACTATAGGTCTTACAAAAAAAAAATATTTAACATTTTTGTTGCAAATAATTATGTAGCTGCAAGTCTCCCCAGAAACAATGGAAGCACACTGCAGAGCATTTCATGCCTGCTTTCGACATCCACACATCGCTCCACAGTTTCCTTTGCATCTGCAGGTTTAGCGCTCAATAATTTTCCAATTTTTTTCCAGCCTCAGTCTTCAGAATCTTTATAATTACCAAGCCATGACTGGACCTGATGGTAGACTCGGAAGCTGTGAAAGCGACCTGTATCTTGTGTTGAAGGAACTGAAGATAAATTAAATGTACTCTTTGTCACTGACTTGGCGAATTGTTTATTTCTTAGGCTGTCGAGAGAATTATCATCTTTATTACCACCATATAAAAAGATAAAAAACGTTCACCAATGACAATGAGCAAAGCAGGGTCAACTCTCTTATTGAGGAACAACGCCGTTCCACTTGCTAATTCTAACTAATAATTAAAAAGATTATCATAAAAAAATAACACGATGATTAAAAACTATGGCAAATCATTAATATTTATATTTATCTAATAATAATAATAATAACTCCACACATCACACACACGGCCGTCTGTTCCAAACTAGGCAGAGCCTGTACTATGGTAACCAGACTGCTGACTGTATTTCTAAATACATACATATTATAGATAAATTACACCCAGACACAGAACAAATTATCGTGCTCATCACACAATCATTTGTCCTGGGTTAGAATCGAACTCCCGATCTCTGGCTTAGCAGTCAGGGTCACTAACCACTAGACAAACAGGCCAGTCGTATTCATGAATATATAGTTATGAATACTGAAAAATAGTATTCGTTTCGTAGCTCTGTAAAACCTTAAATAATAAATAAATTTAAAAATGTTTATAACAAAAATTGTTCCTTAAAACACCGTCTATAAAAATGGTCTAATATATTTTTTTGTAAAATGATTAGAAAAAAAGTTTTACCGACAAATAGATTTTTTCTTTTATGGATTTTCGATTATTACTTTTTATTTATGATTCTACGCCTAAAAGTTATTGAACAAAAGTTGTAGATAATTTTATTTGCAACAAAAAATGTTAACTATTTTTTTTTTTGTTAGACCTATAGTTTGGCAGAAAAAACCATTTGAACCTCTTTTTCCAAGATGGCAGCCGTGGGACAAGGGTTGCAACCCCACAAACTTGGATTTAACTTTACATTAACCCCCCCTTCATATCTAAAAAATAAAATTGCGTCCTCTGCCAAACGCAACCCCAAATGTAACTTTTCAATGGACTAAAAATAAAGGACGACTGTTACAAAACACAAACTTTATATTACCGTAAAAGTGTCCCCGACTCGTATCATGTTTTGAACTCGGCAATAACATGAGAGTTACCTAAACACGGCAAAAGTAATCGAGTGAAACACGCTCATAGCTGGCGAGACACGCCGCCACGACGCCACGACCACCTGCGGCCCGAGTTCACGCTGGACTAACTGATGCTGCCGGAACGGCAATCGATGCACAGATTTCGTCACACGTTTAACGTATGAAACTAACTATAATAACTTACTCAAACTCATGAAATAACCTACTCAAACTCATGTTTAAATCATTGCAATTAAAAAACAAACATAGGCAAAACAAAGTTTCAATAGTGTAGTTTAAAATGTTTAATATCAACATATTCAGAACTTTAGAATAAAAAAAAATAAAAAAAAAAATATTATATGTATGAATATATGTGTGTATGTATATTTCTTGATGTATATGTATGTATTATTGGATAATAATAAAAAAATAGTAGACTTAATAGACTATTTATAAATTGTATATTTTTCTTATTATTTTTAATTGTTGTGCACCGCGAGTTACCTACTTTCATACAGTATAGTCCATCCTAAGGTTGTCTGTAAGAAATCGCAGACTGCGATAAGACCGCCCATTGTACTGTTACTTTGTATTAAATTTCTAGTTTGTATGATACTTTTTTGGTGTGCAATAAAGAGTACCTATCTATATATCTATGTAAAAACAATTGTTTTGGTTTTCAGAGGGTTCAACTCTGAAAGCCAATCAATCGTTAATTTGTTGTTCTCATGGCAGACTTCTTAACTGAATTGGACTAGTGAGGCTTTGCTGTTGTCTGCGTGCACATGCACTGCGCTTTCGTGTGCATAAGCTGAAGAACAAAATAGGACAGTTCTCTATAGTTCAAATAAATTATTTACCAGTAGTCGTGAAACTAAATGTTATAAAAGATTGACGAATTACATTCGTTGTTTTCAGTTAACATTAATCTTTGAACATATATACCACTAGATTTTGCCCGCGGCTTCGCTCGCGTTAATATAGAATTTGTCAATGAATTCACTATCCCTCGGGAACAGTATTTTTATGGATAAAAACAAATCGGCCAAGTGCGAGTCGGACTCGCGCACCGAGGGTTCCGTGAAATATTTTTATTATATGATGTAACTAAAAAATACGGTTTATCTGTGCTATAAGACGTTGCTTCGTACCAAATTTCAAGATTCTGAGTTCACGGGAAGTACCCTGTAGCTTTTAATTCCCTTGCAAGTGTCGAAAATTAGCGGCATAAACGGCTGTATCTTTTGATTGCGTTTGCTTAGAAGTTTGATTAGACAGTAGACCTGAGTATTTGATATAAATTCCAGCTTGATACCGCGTTCCTGAGGAAAAGGGTCTTGACAGACAGACAGACAGACAGACGGACGGACGGACGGACAACAAAGTGATCCTATAAGGGTTCCGTTTTTTCCTTTCGAGGTACGGAACCCTAAAAATGTATATAATTGAGACACTTGAGACACTTTTTCTCGAATCAGTTAAGTATTGCCACGATTTTTTATACTTGTACACGTCAGAGAGTGAGGAGAACTTCAAAAAGTACATAATATAATAGTTGAATCTGTTTTTAAGGTACGTACGCCCGAATTAATAAAACCATAAAGGATCACTCATGCTGTCCGTCACAGCCAATTTTCTCCTAATGTACCAACATTTCAATTGCTGTGATCCAAATACTGCTATGCAATAAAATGATTTTTGTTGAACAAATTAGAAAATTAAAAGCCAATAGTTGCAAACTGTACCGTACGACATATCAAATGAAAGGGCTCGTTGTGACATAAAACTCAAGCCTTGTATTAAAGAAAATTGGCGGGAAATTGCGTGTCAATTAATTTTTATAACTAGTTGAAGTTTGTCGTCCGTAGCAAAAATAGAATTACCGCGAAAAGATTTTAGATCAATGATTTTTTATGATTTTAAAAGTTCACTGATTCCGCAAGCCTGTGCTCGTCTTCAAAATGATTTTGGGAGAAAAGCACCTCATTTGAACACCGTAAGGCGTTGTTACGTAGAATTTCGAGGAAATCGTGGCCGTGTTTCTCTCCATGATGAAATTCGTGAAGGTCGGCCTTCACCTGCAATCACTGAGGAAAATTTGGCTACTGTCAGGCAACTAATTAAGGAAAACCGGCGTATCACCTATAAGGAGATTCGAGGACATTTGGGGATTGGTATGAGAAAAATTCAAAAAATCTTACATCAACATTTAAAAAACTTTGTTGCCGCTGGATTTCTCATGAACTCACTCCAGAACAAAAAAGGACTCGTGTTATATGCCGGAAAGAAAGCAAGTCTTCTGTATGGGTGTTCGAAGGTTACAGCAAACCAACAAAATTGAGGCAGGCGAGAAACGTAGGCAAAAAATCCCGTCTGCACGATCCCACTTGAAGAAAAAAAACAGTTA
Source organism: Callimorpha dominula (assembly GCA_949752705.1). Classification (NCBI taxonomy): domain Eukaryota; kingdom Metazoa; phylum Arthropoda; class Insecta; order Lepidoptera; family Erebidae; genus Callimorpha; species Callimorpha dominula. The sequence continues at coordinate 28,705,915 of OX456990.1, read as the reverse complement.
ATACTGAGTGGTACACCACCATTTGTTTGCCCAGTGTCTTTGAAAAAGTTAGGGAAAAACGACAAAGAAGTCGCATCCCATTGAGAATGCTTCGGCGTACACCCCGAACAAGACAAAGTCATTTTTGGCTTCTGAAAAGTTATAGCTATTGACCCCTCCCGCATATAGGCCAGACCTGGCACCATGCGATTTCTTTATTTTCCCAAAAAATAAAGATTTAAGAGTTTTGACATTTACGGGACCGGAAGAGGCCGTGATAGCTTTCAACCAGCACGTGAAAATCATGCCTTCAGACCAATGGTCCTCTCATGTTTTCAAAAATGGTTTGACCAAATGAAAAAGTGTTTAAAATGTAATGGAGAATACTTTGAGAAGCAGTGAATGGTTTACTTTACTTGGAAATTGTTTTATTAATGAGTTACGCAAAACTTTCAGTGTACCCCACGTATAGCCTCGCGGACTCTTTGTGGGTGATGATGAGTACTATAAACATATACATTACACATTGTTCTAAGTATCATCTATAATATAATAATGACTTTTAAGAGCAAATGTTTGATGTCTTGGGTAACATTAGTGCCCTTGTTCGCAGATTTTTTTTTTTTTAATAAATGAAATCCTGTGTTAACTCCATACACAGATGGCTTTGACGGATAATGTAGCTTTATATCGATGAAGGAACCTTTGTACAAAATTTCATGTTTCCAAACCCAGCGGTTTCGGCTGTGCGTTTATCGATCAGTCAGTCAGCCAATCAGTTAGTAAAAAGGGATAAAAAATTCAACCGAGAAGATGGGCAACGCTTATCAACATCTTGGAATCCCGTCATCAGCAAATGCTAAACTTATTAATGAGTTACGCTGAACTTTCAGTGTACGCCACGTAATATCTGGAAATTTAAACATGGAAACGGTTCATAACTTGTAAGCGGATAGTTCGTTTTTAAAAAAAGCCTTTTTGCAACTGACCGATGGTTTACGATAACGTATGTTAAGATTACTAGTGCCGCGTTCAAATAAACAAGAAACGATTCGTTTTGCTTTTTTTTGGACGGTAAAATTTTCGTTGAAAATTCAACGAAATTTTACCGTCCGTAAGCAAAATGAATCGTTTTGCTAAACGAAGCAAAACTTTTGTAATATATTTTTATAATTATTTTTTTATGGGATTAAAAAAAAACATTATTATATAATGGGTAGTTCTGTAATAAATTAAATAATTATACCCGTATTTTTAACGTTGTTGTTTCACATTAATCAGTTTAGTTAAAGTTTAAGATTCTCACCGCTCATATTGATTATTATTTTAAAATTTGTTTTGATAATTTTTTTTTTAACAAAAACGAAGGTTTGGTGTCACTAGATAACCACGGAATTTCTTTCCATCAATAAAAAATCACTGGATACAGCTGGAGAACCCAGGACAGTGGCACTTGCCATAATAATAGGAGTCTTCATTGCAATTTTTTGCAATGAAGACTGCTATTATTATTAGATTACTATGTGTTATATTGTGCTGTAAAAGAAAATCAATTTCACCTTCGTTTGACGCTTCTGTTGGGGCGTACACTTGTATAAATAATGGTTATTTTGTAGCCTTGGATATTTAGATTTATAGACGCTAAGTGTTTAGCAAGTTATACCTATAAAGCTCTCTATGTACTGCTTCATGGATTTATGTATTACCAGCAACCCGCCCCGGCTTCGCACGGGTAGCAGAGACATCTTCAACAATCATCATCATATTTCAATCAATTTACACAAAACCTTAATAAATTATATACCTAAACCTTCCTCATGAACCGCTCTATCTAATGGTGAGAACCGCATGAAAATCTGTTCAGTAGTTTTTGAGTTTATCGCGAACAGACAGACAAACAGGCGCGGCGGGGGATTTTGTTTTATAATATGTAATGATACTCTACTACTTAATTACAAAATATGCAACAGTATTTGTGTATACTTTTAATAGTACGCCATCAATTAATTTGTTTTTACTAAAAACTGTTATCAACTCCATCCAAAGGTTGTCTGGTATAGATCGCTTTTAGAAATAATGGTCTTATGTGTTCTCAATGTCTGAAGATGGGATTTATTTTAACTGTATCTTATTAGAGGTATACCTTAAATAAATAATATTCTATCTATCTATACATCTATCTAAACTCTGATAGAGACATTAAATTTATGTTTTGTACATTACCTAAACACAATTTTGGAAATAAGCAATGCGTTACTTCGTAAGGCTCTATAATAATAACTCAAAGACCGTGTAATCAAAATTTTATGAACGTTATTAAATTTGTTGATCAAAGTACTATATGTGGTTTAACCGTGTGCCTTGAATTTCAAGGAAACTTGTACGGAAGCACGTACTGTGAAGTGAGGTTCTGCCAGCAAGGATTTGTGTTTTACCACAAACCAATTTACACAAAACCTTAACAAATCTCTCTATCTACTGGCGAAAACCTTATGAAAATCCGTTCAGTAGTTTTTGAGTTTATAGCGAACAGACAGACAGACAGACGCGGCGGGGGATTTTCTTTTATTATATGGTGAAGGACGCCGTATTTACCTGGTATATCTCCAATGTATTAGAGTATAAATTCATCGTATTCTTCAATTTGTTGCATTATTTCCGACTATTAATTAATTATTTCGGTTTTAACCGCGTAAATCCCGTTGCCGTAGGAACATCGGGATAAAAAGTATGTGTTAATCCAGGTCTCCAGCTATCAATTTACCAAGTATCATCGCAATCGGTTCAGTAGTTATTGCGTGAAAAAGTAACAAACATCCATACCTCCTCACAAACTTTCACATTTATAATATTAGTAAGATATTCCTATCTCGTCATATTCGACTGGCCTGTTGGTCGAGTGGGTTCTGACTGCTAAGCCAGAGCTCGTGGGTTCGATTCCCACCCAGGACAAATACTTGTATGATGAGTACGATAATTTGTTCTGTGTCTGGTTGTAATTTATCTATAATATGTATGTATTTAGAAATATATAAGTATGTTTATCAGCAGTCTAGTTACCATAGTACAGGCTCTGCCTAGTTTGGGATCAGACGGCCGTGTGTGAGAAGTGTGAAGTTATTATTATAATTTATTTGAATGTTTGTTCTACTTCTATTAGTCTGTCATATGACGATAGAGTTAGCAAGTTGTAGGTTGCAATGTATAATATCCTTAGTATTCTTAGCTACTAAGCTATTCTTTAGAGGGTATTGGTCGTAAACTCCCACGGTGACCACCCGCTTAGGTTAGTAGTGTTTTGTTCGTAAATTTGTTTTTATTTTCTGAGGGACGGGTTTTGGTATTTATATTTTTAAGGAAATTTTGCATTTCGGGTTTTACTACTCCTTCTGAGAGGCTAGACACACTTTGGGTAGTGTGTATATTGTTTGTTTGTGGTCTGTAGTTGTCTTCAGCCAGCGATATGTTTTCATGGGGAGTTTGAAAGGTTTATCTTATTATTACCTGGCATGTTGTCAGGGTTTTGTTTTATCGAGCTTATACACTTAATTGAAGCTATATTTCCTTTCTCTCTTTCTAATTTACTTAAGATTTTCATAATTTTGGTGACACATCTGGATTTTTTCTTCTTTAATTTCATTTATGTTTGCTGTTACATTTTCTGAGCTTTCGAACATAATTTTTTTATGATCAGCCAACGCATTTTAATTTTACTTAGTGCTGGAATTATTTCATCCATCTTTTATGCCTTGTTTTGATGGTTGCCGAGTAAAAACTATAAAGCTACTACCACTATTACGTGCGTGACAGCTTCATCAAGCATTAAGATTGGCCGCCATCTATCCCAGATCTTAATCCGCTTGATTATGATTTTTTTGTGATATGTCTAAGAGAGTATGGCATGCTCTAAACGCCTTGATAATTTTGAAGTCGATAAAAGATTCCATAAGATTGGCAATGGCGAATTTTCTCATGAAGAAAGTGCGTGTTTCAATCGATAACTGACCATGTTTAAAGGATTTTTTTAAGGCCAATGGAAATAATTTAGAATGAGTTTCAAATTTTAAAATGCTATTATGTTAATCTATAAAGTAACGCACGCTGCAGTAATAAATATTTAATGTCATAAAAAGAAACGAATATTTCCTTGTAACAATATTAAAGGTTGGGGCAGACAGCGGGCGGGGCGGTACGGCGGGCCGGCGTGAGCAGTTGAAATGTACTAGCTCCGAGCGCGACGCGGCTGTGAGACATCTTCTATATTAAATAGTACTTTACAACTTGCTCACGTCACGTCGCCTTCCCGACCCGCAAGTTGTCGGCCTCCAAACTTTAGGGCAAAACTGTGTATATTTTAAAGGGGTTTATTTTAGTTCCTTATCTTACATACCAAACAGCATAGATATAAATAGAGTATACAAAATGAGTTTAAATCTTAGAAACAGAACTATGATACATCATAGAAATATCGATTTCTTAGCGGATAATGTATTGTTTATAAAATCTTCCATAAACTTTTTGGTGGCACGTAAAATATTAATCATCCTGAGAACACAAAAATTATCTCTAATTCTATGCAGTTAACATGTTTTTAAACATATTTTAAGTTTTATATTAATCAATCCAAACTTTGCAATTTCTTCAAACTATGTTATAGTGAACAGTCATCTAAGACCATACAATTAAGATAAAATTTCCCGAATATCAAAACCAACTGTCGCCTACCAGCAGCAGCGTGGCTTGAATCTTTTTCCTATCAAGAAAGACAACTCCCACACTAGGAATGATTCCTGTGTCGCGGGGGACTTTATCAACATATTAACATTGCAACTACGGAAACAAAGAACACCATGACTGACAGACAGACAGGACAACAATTAGTGGATCACACAAATTTTTGTCCCGTGTGGAAATCGAAACCACAACACTCTGCTCGGTTTAGTGACCACTTTAACTATTGCGCCATGCGTGCAGTCAAATCGGAGTGTCGAGCGCTTTTTGTATTTTATTATATCTTTAAAATAATAAATTACACTCGTAGTCACAAAACAGCATTCTTATTTCGTTGTATGTCGAAATTAGATGTTGTTAACGAAGAGATACTTTGAATGTCATGGGTTATTATTTCATTACGTCCAATGAGTGCGTCTTCCATGTGTAAATATAAGTATCTATTCTAAACTATACGCATTACACTGGTTTTAATCTTATCCATGTAATCTATAACATCCAGAAAGATGATAACTAATAGCAAGACTACTATTAATAATTAAATGTTAATTACTACGTTGAACTACAGACTTGGTAAACATCGACTAAATGTATGACTTTTGGGTTAAAGGCAGAATTTTCCTAGTGTAACACCTTGCATAGTATCAATTAGTACTTAATAACAATTCTAAAGGACGCATCTAACAATCTAGCACCAACATTCACAAAAACTGTTTTAGGCTAATGTGTGAATTTAATACTGTAATTTAAGAAACTTTAGGGGGGTATTGGTGTAGGGCTCTGTTTCCGCATTTAGACTCATAGATGGTCCATTATGCGTACAGATAGGCTGACTAGTTAAGCCAGCCTAGCTCCTTCCAGAAGCACAGAAGCCTCCTGGGGCGTTCGCAGGCTTCTAGGAGCGATCTCGCACCCGCGAGGATACTTGCCCGTTGTGTGGCCACTCCCTCGCACTCCAGGATAACGTGGGCGGCCGTTTCCTCCGCGTCGAGACATCCTCTGCATAGAGGGTCTGTCGCACTGATGGTGAATAGGTGCCGGTTTAGGGCTAAGCGGCCCGTAATGGTTCTTACAACTATTCTGATGTCGAGTCGTTTAAGACTGAGCAGTCTGCAAGTTAAACGTGGTGAGACCTCCGTCAGCACCAGTTTAGACTGCCTACAGCCCGGTGTGTCGGCCCAACGGCCGTTGTGCTCTTCACGAGTCCGTTGTCTTACCCATGAGCGAAGTTGATTAAAGGGAATTGGCAGTAGCAACTTTAGGGGGGATATCTAACTTAATAGTAGTTTACTGCATTTTATATTGCATAAAGTGAAATCAATGCCGTTCAAGTCTCTACATTAATGGCATACTAACCTAACTGTCATGCTCGACTAAAAGTATTTTAGTTTGACAACCTGAACTTGCCTGATGAGGTGGCTATGGACCTTTTATTTATTTAATACTTCCTGCATTTTATATTGCATAAAGTGAAATCAATGCCATTCAGGTTTCTACATGAATGGGATATTAAAGTAAGTCATGCTTGACTATAAGTATTTTAGTTTGCCAAGCTGCACTTGCCTGATGAGGTGACTATGGATCTTTTATTTATTTAATACTTCCTGCATTTTATATTGCATAAAGTGAAATCAATGCCATTCAGGTTTCTACATGAATGGGATACTAAAGTAAGTCATGCTTGACTATAAGTATTTTAGTTTGCCAAGCGGCACATGCCTGATGAGGTGATTATGGATCTTTATTTATTTAATACTTCCTGCATTTTATATTGCATAAAGTGAAATCAATGCCATTCAGGTCTCTACATGAATGGGATACTAAAGTCATGCTTGACTCTAAGTATTTTAGTTTGCCAAGCTGCACTTGCCTGATGAGGTGACAATGGACCTTTTATTTATTTATTACTTCCTGTATTTTATATTGCATGAAGTGAAATCGCTTGCAGTTCACTTCTCTACATTAATGGGATCCTAAATGAACAGTCATGCTTGACTATAAGTATTTTAGTCTGCCAAGTTGCGCTTGGTTGATGTGGTTCTAATACTAATTGTGGAGTTTGCAATAATTTTTTTACAATAGCTAGCTATAATTTTGTGAATGTTGGTGTTATTTACCGAATAGGCTAGCTCTAATGTTTACAGGCACTGACTGACCTCTAGTTCCTCGATAACTTTTTCGAGCTGATCCTCGGAGACTGGTGCAGCACCGGCCCGGGCACGCTCGGCATTCAGTAGTTTTAGCCAAGCTGTGTCCGTAGCATCCAAGTCGTAACTACAAGCAGCCTCAGCCCGCGCCGGCGTTGTACTCAGAATGTGCTTTTCCGCTGAGTAGTGCGCATCGCGGGCCAAGTGCACGTATTTATCTTTAGGCCTGTTGAAAAAAGAAAGGTAATAACATTAGGTTAGGTCGTCTTCTACTATAATATATTGGGTTTATAGACACGGTGTTTCAACAGAACTTGAATAAGTCAGAATAGATCTTTTGTTGATCTCATATTTACCACAATTCAAATTCACAACACAGATATCCATACTGAATTCAAAATAGTTATTTAAATATTATCCCAACGGCATTTTTAACAGAGCACAAACGTTTTCCTGTTGACCTACACTGAACTTACATCTGATCAGATATACAACATGTTGTCTTGAAACAGATTGTAAGGTTTTGTTTGTGCAGTAGATTTCTAAACCATTTGTTAACAACCATCAAAACAAAAGAGACTTGTGCTAAAATCGCATAATTCATATCATAGAATTATCTCCTTCCTTATGTTGCTTACACTATCAAGAATCTCATTAATATAATAAATATATCTATATATAAATAAATAAATATAATAATAATAATAAATATATAAATAAATAAATATAATAATAATAATAAATATATAACTAAATAAAGAGAATAATAATAATATATTTATTTCTTCGAATATAGTACATTTAAGATGTTATATTCTAAAATTATGTTTACATATTCTACCATTAATCAGTGTAGAAATATTATACTTTACTGTTTTGTTAAAATATTGTCATTTATTAATATCATTGACGCATATACAAAATATCAAATTTCTTTTTTTATTATATTATGAGACTACATTCATTCCCTGAATTACAGTAAGTTCTATTTCCATCCCATGATATGGGACCATAACCAGTAAAATAACTATGAAGGCTTATATTTACCAGCAGTACAAATTCATATAATTATGTCTCAAGACATACAGATAGTTGTGGTCTTTAATGGTCCAGTTTAAAACATGAAAGTGCACTCACAATTTGAATTCCTGGAAGTTGGGCGGTGGTAGGTTGTCGATGATCTCGACTTTAGGCGCCGGCAAGGAGTCAGGATTAACGGGAACCTGGACACCCCTCTCCCAGTCCTGTTTCCACGTATCTGTGATTATCCAGTACGAAGACTGCGTCAACGGTTCATTGTCCGGCAGCTTCATGGCGCTGATTAGGTCCTTTCTGGAAATTATAAGTTGGAAAAGTCAGAATTTGAACATGTGGCATTTCAAGTACGTTAGTATCTTTGTTAGTAATTTGCTTTTGTGATTTGTTGAACTATAAAAGGGTTACAATGTCGATGGCATGTTTTTCTATATGCATATCTACAAATAAGTAAACTTAGTGCTACTTGTTATCAGAAAAGATATATGAAGTATATATTATTCTCTTCTGTTATTATTTCTTTTCTTTACAGTTATAATTTTAGAATATTATATGTTCAATACATAAAACAATATACATCTCTTGCAATTTAATAAAATATATATTCTTATGAGAGAACAGTGGTAGAAATAAAGAGATGTTGTATTTTTTTACTTTCTGCAATTTTTTATTTTTATGTACAAGCTGTTTTAATTGATTAATTTGATCTCTGAAACATTAGTTTAAAAAATAATTTTGTAATGAAATAAATTTATAATATACATAAAAGGTTAATGAGATTGAATACAAAAACTCTTTACCATGTTAAGTGTTAAACTGTTATAGTGTTAGGTTGTTACATGAACTTATTTTCTAATAGTTTAAGAATTTCTATAAAATTAACTGTACTTTTTAACACAAGGCTTTTGGGAAACTCCACTTGCTTTTGCACTTTAGGAGTAGGTATTTTCAGACAGTAATTTCAATGTTAGCAAGCCAAAAAGATTACTTTTAACCCAGCTGTACAACAAACTCAAACTAGGAATTGGTTAAAGTCATCATGGATGATGAATTTACTCATCATATAAAAATTTCAGGCATTAGATAATTAATTCAGGGCAATCAGTATATACTTGAAAATAAGTGATTTATTACACTGCCATGCTCAATAAACTTTTACACCAATTCCACTTTTTTTGTAATAATTAGATGTAAATTTAATTGGGTCGATTGTATTTCCAAACCCAAAATTGTGTCATATAATAAACTACAATGGTGTTATAGTCCATTAGTATTTGTTATTCAAGAATTTATATTTTTGTTTAACACACTATAATCTAAACTTGAATTTTCATCTACAATCCACAATCCAAGTCCCTACATTGTCACTAACTATAGTATCACAGTGAAGAAGTTGTTATTATTAATGTAATTTCCCAAAGATATTATTAAATAAATTGATGTAGTATTGTATATTAATAGCATTTGATTAAGTTGTTTTTGTATTTCTATAAGTGGTTTAATGAAAATAGCAAAATCACCCTGTATGTATAACATCAGCATAAAAACTGTACTGATTTAGATCATTTTTAGAGCACTTATTTGTAATATCTAATAATTATCGACCTCAGCTTCTTCCCACTTACTAAAAAAATTTATAACAATCTTTGTGATGAGTACAAGCAAGGAATTATGAGAAGAAAAAATGTATCTGTGTCATAATTTCATGATGTATTTACATCTCGATCTTTAACCAAACGTAGAATATCGGAAGCATTATCTACGTTTAAAGCACAACCAATCCCAAAACAATACAAATTGTAGCTTAAAGCATTATTAAATAAATCGTAAAATAAAAAAGATGTAGACAGATGTTACATCTGTATATTCTTATTCCACGATTTTTGTTATAAGAGAGATATTGTGCAGATTCGCTTATGCTGTTTTCTTACACATACTTTACAGTGAAATTTCCTATTCATTGTATAGGTAACAAGTATATAGCAAACAAGTAAAAATGAGAGAATATGTCTTATTTGTATCACAATATGCTTTTGCAAGTTTTTGTTTAAGCAAACACTCATAATATCTTTTTTTTTATATGTATAGTAACATACTTATCAAACACAAGATGTTGGTTACTGTATATAAGTATTTTTGTTAAATAATAAATTTCAATATGCAGGAATACCTTTCAATATATACGGAATAATTATATATTCTACTATGGCAGCGGAAGACCAAAAAGAGACTATCTAAACAATTGGAATTAAACTGAGCAGAGTAATTAAATTAATTTTAGATATTGTCATAATACTGACCACTAACTTGGAATACTCATTCAAAAAATATATGAGGACCTAGTTAAACCTACAAAAACTGCTAAAAAAATTTGGACTGTGTTCATACCCAGGAAAAGGTACAATGGTTAATACTCTAAATTAAAATGTTTTTGCCAGATTTGTAAGTCTATTTTCTATTATTTTTACGACCACAGCCTGATGGGACTGACGACCTGAATGGACTGGATACGTAAGGCGGAGGACCGGGTGCTATAATGCACATGGGGGGGCACCTATGTCCAACAGTTGACTGTTACAGGCTGATTAATTAAGGTTCGACATATCCTGTATGTGTCGACTTAAGGCCTGGAATATAAAAATGGGCTTTATTATGTTTACAGATCAAACTCCAGGTTCTACTGTAGAGATGTTTTCCCTAATTGAACCAAATACAGATCAGTTTATACAAAAGTAAGAATGCAACTAGACTGTGCAAGACATGTAATTAGCGCAGTCTGTGATATATATATTGATAAGGAAATATGCAAATGGCTAAATTTGTCTCAGCATTCATTATATCTCTCATACTCATTCTTGTGAATCAAATAGAACCACAGTTAACACTAGAACTTATACTATAAAGTATACAAATCGTGAAACCCTGCTAAGACTGGTACCATGCTATATGGCTTTTATCAAATTTGTGATAGCACCCTTGTGGCACCTGATTGCGGGCAATAACATTTAACAGGCAGGTGAGATTTGACAAAATTTGTCACTGCAGTAATCTGAAACAATAGGTTTAGAAACATTCTTGAAAAGCATTTTTGGCTGATGACAAAATTTTACGAAAGATCATTATAAAATTAATACCACCCTCTTCAAACAATCCTACAAAAAGACAAAAAAACAGAATAGGGTCATCAAAAACCCAGTCTATTTAAAAGGTTTACTTAAAGTAGAGGAAGCTTGTGCAGACATGAAGAGATGTTGGGAGTGAATGCGAGTTTTGTAACTTAACTTTCTTGGTTGCAAAAATAAACTGGCCAACACTAAATAAGGAAAATTTTGTCAGATTCCTTTAAAAAAATCTATATAGATAAAAGACAGACCAGGTAGAAGATTTTCTGCACTAAATCACTAGCAGTCTGCAATATTGTACTCCTCAGTATTTACATTTTATGTCTATGATGAGTATTGTGCAACTCCCTGCACTATGACAGCATTGCTGGCGATAATTGAGGCAAATGTACTCGGATTGACAACCTTGATTGCAAAGGTAATCCTTAAAAACCTCAAGTTATTAACAGTCAGTCAGTCTGTTTCAATTTGGTTCAAATCGCAGACAAATACCAGAGGGACTAACCCTTAATCACGAGATTTATTGCTCTAATATAATATACATGGCATCATTTTATGTTAGTGTATTTACATTTTTGCAGTTAATGACAGTTTTCTAAGTATGACTTTTCTCCAACCAAACAGCTCAATTGCCTAAGGTTGTACAGTATAAAAACAAAAAAGTGGGTAACTAATCATATGGGTGGTCTTCACATGTAACTGATGGTAACATAGACTTGGATGTATATCCTACTGTAATGATCAGTTGAATTTTTATATGATTCGTAAAACAGCACAGTTCATAAAATTGTAGTTAGTTAGGAGTTACATGTTCATTGTTGATTATAATGGTCTATTAGCCGTAGTAATTGAAGTAAAGTACAGAGCCTTACTTTTTTTTATCACAGTTATACCTGCAGAAAGGGAAGAAAATCCTTCCCAAGTATTTTAGTCTGTACCTTTTTTTTTGTTTTGAGCTTGCCAGTAACTTTAACAATAAGTCACACTTAAGTACCACTTTGTGAATTGCACATTTTATTTATTACTTAACTAACATCTTTGTGAAAAAATAAATGATCATGTTATCTGTTACTATTGGAACATTTACATAAGAACTTGTAAAATAAGGTATTCTCTCTTTTTTTTTAATTAAACAGTACTACATATCATATAGTATTAAGTTTTACACAATTGTAGCTTGCAACTTACCAATAAATATGCAAAACATAATTGGCAAGTTACATTAAACTAACCATTGCACAGCATATTTAATATAATTCCAAAATATTTTCACACATCTTTTATTTATATCATAATATAGAGTACTATCTACACATCAGCATTTACACACTATTTACATGTTTTACACATCAACATTTTTATACGAAATATTAATTACAGGTGTTTTTTACATATGGTAGCATCTAATATCCATTGACCGAGATGGTAATGCTTTTTACTAAGATATAAATTAATATAAGTTAGCATATCAACTGTTTAATAATTATGTATAACCTGAGAACTCAAACAGTAAAAGTTCTTTGGATTTGATAAAGATTGATGCCTGTTATCATAATTACTGAAATACTCTACTGTTTCCAAGATCAACCCTGCTGCTGTCAATCAGAGTGAGGTAGCTCTAAAAAAATGTGTTCCCAACCTTTACAGGACAACTCTAGCACCTAAGAAATATAACTGTGGTGAAGGGGGAACACTACAAATATAATACACAATTTACATATGATTAAGCCACAAAGTATGGCCAGACTCAGACAAATAGTAAAAGAAAACTAAACAGGTAAGGCTACACCTTTATCCACTTCACCGTCTATTTTGTCTAATACATAAAAAATACATTATGTGTGTCGAGTTTTCAAGTTAAGCATTTTAGATTTTGGTATCAACTCCCTACATATAAATATTGTTCTTAATATATTTTTCTGCTTTTTAGGGTAATAAAATACACATATAAAAGCTTTTACCCAACCCAATAACAATAAGGTCTGCTGTGTTTCTGTCTTTATAGTTACAACAGCATAGAATAGAGACAGAGATTGGACAGAACCTAGCTTGCCTTAAATTAAATGTTTTTTTTTTATTAACAATATTTATAGGTAAGGACTATAGATACACATTAGTTCCTATAATAACTTTATTTTTGTATAAGCAGTACACATTATAAGATGCTATATCGCTTGGCAAAAAACATTGAGACAATTCCTTCAAGAGTTTAGTAACTAGTACTTTTCATAAGACTTTTCAACTTTCATCAGAGCTTTTAAATTAAATTTTCTTTTAATTTACGCACAGCATGCTTGGCCTATGTATAAGTTACGCATGACCATTTAAGTACTTGGCAAATTATTGCATGGCTTTCCCTTTGAAAAATACATATTTCATGAACTATAGAATACAAAGTTTCTGTTCAACAGGTGGGTATGATTATAAAACAAAGATACGCTGCAGCTACTATGAGTTAGGTATGAATGAAGTGTTCAATTGAGCATTTCTAATTCCAAATTATACAGTACATTAAAAGACATAAGCTCTGCCTATAAATATTTTTCTCAGGCTTAAAAGGATGCAGCATAGGCCCAACTAATCTAAACAACGCCAGCAATTTACACTAATCTGTTCACAATGGAATTCAAATACAATGGCTATTCTTAATATAATTAAGTGCAAAGCTTAACAGTACTTGTACATATCTCAAAGAACACAGTATCATATCAATTAAAACTAATATGTCTTATAATAAACTATGTTAATATCATCCAGACCAAATGGTGTTCACAAACCTGAATAGTTCAGCGGGTGCCTCTGAGGCACTTCTGTTATATATTGATGACATCTTGAGGTCACTGACAGGTCGGAGCTGCCAGAGGGCATCCTCGGGCTCCGTCCTGCGGCGCTTGGATGCGCCGGCTTCCTCACCGCGCATCCCAGACGCCCGCTTTGTGCCTCTCAACGACATCTCGCTTAGTTGTCCAAAACCTACATGTTCACGATCCTTCAACTGCTTTACACTTAGAACGCGGGAGCAACATTGTGTAGAATGTCACATCATTCACTACATGGCACTTCAGTTTGCGTTCTGTAAACCTGGAAGCATCATACGTTCATATTAAATACATGCACACTGTAAATACTCTTTATTGTTTAATGAGTAAAGTTCTACCCCTATGTGGTCACAGCATATAACTCAGTTTGACAACTTATAAATTAAAGGCACAGTCAACAAGACCACAAAACAAGATGCACACACGTTATTTACGCGAAACATACAAATTTTTATACTCATAAAACTTAATACAACCGTTTATAAGTCACTATTTTGTACAAAAAAGCATTTTGACGTACGAAACAAAAATGTCAATTCAGGTTTCGACAACGTAAGGTGCATAGGTGTTATTTGCAACGGGGATATGTTTTACCTCGACATTGTACTGCATACACTAATTAAACATCAAATTATACGTAATTTTCGCTCATAAGAAGGAAAATGAATAACAATCTCTTTTGACGTTTCACTTTACTGCACAAGTAATATGTATGGCGGGCCAGTCGGACTAGCCGAGACAGAAAATAGCGGGATACATTCACAACAGCTGGCACTAGACCATTTTAGCACCTCACAACACTAATTGACAAAATACACTCACACTCCACAACCCGGGAATCCAATTATTTCATTTTATATTAATTAACCGTAAATATTTATCTCACGAATAGTCTCCATTGTAGGCTACATAACAAAGTTGACAACATAGATAGCAGCACTGTTTTGTTGCCAGATTGACGTGAGTCCTACGCATCATTTTCTCCCTCGTTTTGCTACAAATGTATATTATGTATACAACTAGATGATTATACATCCCTTTCCACTTATACACTATATTGAAATACCTCATATTTCACATACATTTTCTGTAACAGACATTTGGCGCCATTGATCCAAAAACCACTTAGGTCACGTGACTATGTACGAATCACCAACGCAAGCCAAGTAAAATGGCCAAAACGCACATCGAGTTCATCTAATGTCATTGGTTTTGAGAGTAACTTGCCGCATAACATATACATGGAGACAAGATTTTTAATTCATCAAAGCCGGGAACAAATCGAACACGAACACATATTCAATAAACATTGAATTTGTCAGCAAGTTGCACAAATTATCAAGAATAAATTACAACATGAATATAGAGCGAAAGATATCAATAAGAAGTTACAGAATGTAGACACTAGTTGGCGCTTTCGTCACCAAAAAAAAAAAGTTTCATGTTGCCATATCATAAAATAAATTATGAATTTTGAACAAATTTTATATAGAATAGATTTTTTTATGCTTGATTTGAGTATTATACAAGTAATTTCTTTCTTGTTCACGATTCTTATAGACGATTGAATTGTTATTGGAATAAAAAAAATTATGTTATAAAGTATAGGCAATGCGTGGTGAAAGTATTTGCATTGTTATTTGTTAGGTTATAATAGAACACAACATATAAGTTATATTAAAAAAACTCACTCAGCTGAGTTATTATACTAGCTACTCAACTACGCATTGCTGCGGCTAAGTACTTTGCAATAAAAAAACATTGTGAATATAAAATGAAATAAAAACAATCTTCTCTCTCAAGTTGGACTGTAAATTTTTAAGACAAATTTCATTAAATTACATTATTTTAGGAGTTCATCGCTAACCAACAACGTGACACGAAATGTTTATATAGAAATAAAGATTAAAATTCTACACATTGAAATCAGATGAATGGTCCACTTTATTTATAATTCAGCGTGATATTCTCGACGCGCTCAATGATTTGCCCGATTGACACACATAATGACTGTAGGCTAAAGACTGTAGGTAACCATTTGTTGCATCGAGGTCACAAATCAATACTTGACCAAACGGCAAAACTTATTGTATTAACCGCCAATTATCATCGTATATCTTCTGTTTTATCTATAACTCTTTTAATTTGCACATCAGCATAATATCTTTAATTACATTGCAGGTTGCATTGTTGCATTGTTGTTGCATTGTTCTTCATTTGTAAGTACTTACACCTAAAAAAATATAGAAATCACTCCTGACAATTAGTTTACAAATTTTCCTTTTCATCGATTATGTTCAAGAGGTGTTTGTTGATCACAACGAATGTCCCATTCAAATCTTACAGGAGTTAGGTTAGGTTAGTACTTTTTTAATATTGTTACGAGCTAAGGTTCGTCATTAGAAAGTTACACCAATTTATTACCAAAATAGACACAATTTATTTCAATAATTCGAAATTAACACAATTACAATAATTAATTTACACTATTTATATTTCCACTTGTTTATTCGTATTATTCGTAGTTACTCGCAGTATCGCTCAACTAGAACTCAATTAATACCGCAATGCAATTGCCCTTTCATACCCGAACGTTATTTCATAAAGAGTTTGTAACATTGCCCGAAAACTCGAAACCACTCTGGAATTTTTAATATACTGTTGGTATTCTATAAACAGACTTACTAGTTCCCCTCAGTGTCAAAAGATGGCGTGCATCCAAATTTAGGTAATCGTAACCCTCTATGGCTTCCTCTACTCGACAATAGAAGGCGCGCGAGGGTTAGATTTCCGTAAATCGTCCCGAGCATGAGTAACCCCATGATAACGTGCCAACCGATCCACTTGGATGATCTTGGATGTGCTTGGATGTGCCCCGCGGTCCTTTCTAAATGCAGTAGGTTACGTCATTAAGGCTGGTCACTACCCGGTATTTCACTTGCAGCTTCTGACATTTCCCTTTTCTGCAAACCGGGTTATGCAGAGAGACCAGTGCTCTTTCCTCAAAGTTTCTGTCATTAGTCTTCCGGTCGTACCAGGTTTTCATTTTCACCGACGTCTGCTGGCTTGATTGTCTGATTTGCTCGTAAACGTCATTCATCTTGCTTGCATGTAGTAGTAGCTTTCGCCTTGGGCAACTATGGTAGTCCCTCTCACCGCAGCTATAGCATCTGGGGCTGTACTGGTTACGATTACGGGTTACCTATTGCGGTGGGCTCGGTGGTCTTGCCTCACTGCCTTTTGTGGTGCCCAAGTCTTACAGCAGCCGTCAGGGCTGCCGTCACGGATGCCGTAAGGTCAGTAGGTCAGTCAGTTCACGGATGCCGTCGACGAAGGCTTGCACCAGATTGCGCTCGATCAATGTAGGCGCTGACTTTTATGCCTTTCAGAGGAGCTACTCATTCTCCAAGTGCTCACCTCAACACTGCATGCGTTCCTTTAACTAGGCATGGAATACGTGCTCTAAGTGCGCGTCGCCGTACCCCTACTCTCACGCCTCAACGAGCTGCTCGTAGATGACGTCCTTGCCGAGAGCCTCCAACGCCTGGTCGTGGAGACCCGGGGTGGGTGCTGTCATGGCCTGCACCTCAGTCCCACCCGTTCGCCTTTATAACGGCCTCGAACTGGATCTTATAAAATATATAATGTTAAATAATGTATACTGAAAGACTTAGGATAAAAATCTATCCAAGGAACCCAACTGGGGAAGTGTTACGACCGCGCGGCATATCTCTGTCTCCAGATATATTTACTTCATTGATTACTTGTAGCACATGTAACTTCTTACATCTCAAACGATGTACAGAACATGACTGCATTGACTCCTGGTATAGGTACTTACTTTGGTGAGTAAGGTCGCCGGTTTAATGGGGAAAGGTATCGGGTTTGTAACGCTAAAGTGACAACGCTTGTATTGCCTGTGTTTTTATATACCGGTAGCCTTTTGCCATTAAGAGAGCCATGTATATATTTTTTTTGATAAATGGAATAGGCATTTATGACGAGGAAGACAATGCGTTTTTTGTCACATTGGTTTATACATATAAAAATACGGTAATATGACAAGAGTACACTATTAACATTTTAGAATAGAATTAATATTATTGTACATTATTAAAATACTGCTTATAGTGAGTAGGTATACAAAATTTATATATGTAGGTACAACTATAACGTTATTTAAGATAACGTAAAACGTTACTTACCTCAGGGGTTGGGGATTCATAAGTTTGGCGAGGTCACATGTCGAAATCCGAAGTATTAAACACAAACCATTACCAGTAAACGAGAGACTGACACGTTACTAAACTATTATTTAAAAAAAAATTAGAACAGCTCTTTTCAGTACTTGGTGTAAAATTTAAAAAATATGTGGGGAGGTCCAACCAATGTAGCCACCTGTGACAAGGACGGGGGGGACTAAAAAATCAGGAAATTCGTATGACGTAATTTATGAATGGCCCCTAAGTGCCCCTAAGCCTTGATAAATATGTTACTTTAGTACATTACATGTAGCAGTAGCCTAATAAAAGATACACTGATGTATTTATCTAGCTCACCTTTTAGCTTGCAAGAATAACCATTTCAACGATGATTATTAAAAAAGTCTAAACACCAGAAGAGTTTATGGTTTAGTCCTAAAACGTTTACGTAACTACGTTAACTGTTGAGACGTTAATGGTAAAATAATTCGTTAACAACGTTATTAACTAAGAGGAACGACATAACAAAGAAAGCAGTTGCTCATTGTTTCTGAAGTTAGTTAAATACATTTATACTAAATTACTGTCAATACCGGTATGTAGTTACGATCACGATCAAGCCTAAGGCCTTGTTCAGGGAGACGCGGGCGTTATTATTACGCTGAGCGGCCGACGCGACGTCGCGTCGCGTTGCGTCGTGCCACGTGTTGCGCGGCTTTCTCCGTTGACGAAGAGGCGGTGCGTAAAGCGGCGCGTCAAAAGTCTACCTGTGGCGTTGCATTTACAAAAACAAACATGGGCCCAGCTTATGGAATCGCGAGTCGTCGGCGTCAACGGCATGTTATCCGTATCAACGGTAGCTGTAGGCCCGTAGGGGTCTTCTGCGGACATCATATGACCCTGACGTGTTTTGCAAATGAGTGCGATTTTATTGATATATTATTAGAAAAGATTACATGAATAGTTCTTCTTTTTACTTCTAGGAAACATCCTATATTTATCTATCAGTTTCGTGAATACGCAACTCTTTACTCATCAATAAGAACAAAAGATTATGAAGTATTTCATGAATATACCCGAATGTCCATTATAGCCTTTGATTTATTTATTAAACAAAATACAATATTGGGAACACGGCGGTATCGGCAGTAGTAGTAGTAGATACCATACAAAACACGCGTGAAAACGCTACTACACATTTGTGATTTTCCGGCTCTTCACGTATTAATCTATACTATAATCTTAGACCATAATATTATAAGGCTGAAGAGTTTGTTTGTTTGCTTGAACGCGCCAATCTTTAATAAAATCATGTCTAGGAACAGTAAATGATATTTATATTTTTGAATCACCGAATTTTTTCATTAATTATTACTTTAAACATTTTTTTGTTTGACTGTACTATTTTTGGCTTGAACAATAGATTTATTTATTCATTTAGTTGTGGTCCCAGTCGCTGGAAAAAAAAAATTAAAATTAAATGGATCCGGTTACTGGGACCGCGGTCCGAGTTAATTGCGGTCCCAGTCGCCGGAACCCTCTATCTTTTAAGGTTGACTCATTATAACTTTTGCTAAGGCGTGTTTATAAACATGATATTAATCATATTAAAAATACATGGAAGGACCATCATCATTAACAAACACGCGCTGCTACAGAGTGCAGTTGTTTTCTATTCACTTTCTCTAGTCAAATCGAAAATTACTACGAAAGTTCGGTAAAATCCCACTAATATTATAAATGTGAAAGTTTGGATGTATGGATGGATGGAAATTTGTTATTCTTTCACGCAAAAACCACTTAACCGATTACGATGAAACTTGGTATGTAGATAGCTGGAGACCTGGATTAACTTTACTATTTTTTATCCCGATATTCGCACGGGATCGGGACTTACGCGGGTGAAACCGCGAGGCGCTGCTAGTATGTTACAACTGTAATGTAATTACTTAAAAAAAGATATATATCTGAAAATGTGTTAGAATGGCGCCAAATCAGGAGGAATAGGTCTTGAACAGAGTCATTGTGGTTGTAAAGGTGGTGTACATATATTATGCCTGACAGATGTAGTTATTGCAATAAGCAATTTAAGAAATGTGCGACCTAAAATGCCATCTAACTGATAACAACGTGTCATCACGTACGAGTCTTATCGTATCGTATTTATCGAGTTAATCGAACCAACTAAAACCACACGATGCAATGCTCCATCCATGGGTTCAGGTTTTCTAAGCTTAAAAAAACAAATTTAATACTTGGTTGTTCATTTAATAGTATTCTTTCATATTGATTTTATAATAATAAGGTACTTAGTACTATAAATAAAATAAAAATAGTTTTTATTTACTCTGACCTTCGCACAATTTGCAATATAATAAAACATAAAACTATACTAACTATACTTCTTTCTATTTTTTCTGTATGAATATAACTTAACATTTAATACCAGTTAATTGGTCAGGCTGTCTTGCGACATAGGCCTCCTCAAGTTCCCTCCACATTTGCCTGTCCATTGCTGTCCTTCTGCTGTCCAAAGCTGTATTAGAAAAACGCAAATTACTACAGGAACAACTAAAGGAAGAAAGGGCAAAAGGAAAATTTGCATATATAAAATATGATAGCAGTATAGATATGATAGATAGACAAGCTGATAGTGAAGAAAGGTTAAGCAACCAACATAGAAAAAAGAAAAAGAGAAGAATCTATATCGCCTGTGATACAAACAAACCCTAAAAAACAAATTATATTAATTTGTTTTACAAGCAGCAAGTCACATCGAACAAAATGCTTCTGACTTGATGCGAGCTAGATCATATTCAAATTCTTCCTTACCATCAATAAACAAAACTAACTAGCAATTAAATATCAGTTACTTAGTACTATACCTACCCTTAAAACAATTTAGTAAAAGACATATTTATATTACTCTCCAATCGGTGGGGGACACTACTATTATTCATACAGTCCGGTCAATTTGCTTATTTCAATCGTCTCTATTAAAATACATTTTTTATATTAGGTATTTTTCTAACTGTCCGGACATTATGAATAATGTCATATTAATCACTTGCTCCATAACAAATACATGTACAAACTTATATAAAAAGGTGATAAGTAAGACAAGACACACTTGTGTTTGTTACGTAGCACCTAGGAAGTAGTAAACTACGGAAGGATAAATACTAGTAGTATTACTTGTAGTAGTTGTAGTGTACTATGTATCTCTTCAGATGGGTAGAGGTCGCTAAAGCTCCATGACTCAGCTGCCCCTCTGGCTTTGGTATGCTTACGTACTTATTACACCTAGGAACTGAGTTGTAGTCAGGGCTGCCAGATTGTATAATTGGATACAAAATTCGTATAATTCGGTTATATTATGTATCCTGTTTGTATAGTAGATTGCATTGTATAACTGGATACAATGTCATTACTGATGCTATAGTGTAATAAGTACTTACGTATATACCCATTGAGATACTTAAAACAAATCATGTCTGTGGTAAACTGTTAAATCCCCAAAAAATTACGCACTATAGTTATAGTATATATAGTTGTACAACATTGATTATGTATAATAGTACGTGATTTTGTATATGTTCTGACACTCGGCAGTTTAAAATAAGTTGTCCTTACTGGCAGCCCTGGTTGTAGTGTGTTGACTGGCAGCCCTGGTTGTAGTGTGTTGGGCAAGACGAGCACCGCGGGTCCCGCTTATTATCTTTATATTCAATTAAAAACAAAACGTCTATTTAATTTATTTGATTCTTGTAGGTACAGTAATCATAAACTTGTAGGTATACTAGCATATTAAGTCACCAGAGAGCTTAAGAAATGAAACCTTTTTTTTTTACGAATAAAATTACAAGTTATCCAGAGAAAAATATTTTTTATCATAAAAATTATGGAATTTGCCCTATAGAAGCGTTAAAATCGATAACTTCCTCAAAAAATAGTAGTTATCATAATTTTAAAGTAAGTCAAGGTGACATTTCAAATATAGTTAATTTTTACTAGTTGCGCAAAGTGCTTATCTAATTCACTTCAATACAGTTTAGGTATTTGGTAAAAATATGTTTTGTATTAACTTTTTATCGTTGAGTCTTTGGAGGTCATTGTGTTCACTTATCACAATGGCCTCAAAAATTACAGAGAGCCGACATTACAAGTTTACCGGCTGCAAATTATATTTCCTTATGGTTTGTATTTACTAACACTAGAGATCGCCTGTCGAATTTCGACCGCTTTGAATGTCTTGTTTTATTTAAATGACCAGTATAAATTGAGCCGTCACTGTTTAGTATTTTGTACCATAACAGGTCAAAATATACACTGGACCTCTATAGCTTTATGTAGGTACCTGTTTCAACATATTTTTTTTACATTATAGCACATATTATTTAAAAGTTTTAAGCTTTCTGCACTTCTTATTTTACACTAGCTAACAACTATGTCCGCGTTTGTAAGTTTTTCCTGTTTTTGTAACATTTTTCATTGATGCGCCGCTCCTATTGGTCGTAGCGTGATGTTATATAGCCTATAGCCTTCCTCGATAAATTAGCTACCCAACACTAAAAGAATTTTTCGATTCGAACCTGTAGTTCCTGAGATTATTCACTATTTCTGTACCATACGTTTATACTGGATTACATTCCTTAAACCATAATATTTACTTAGTTGTCAGTGGACGAGTGAATAGGTATCGAGGGCTTAGAGTAAAAAACATAATAAGGTGTTAAAACTTCAAACTTAATGAAAATCAATAATTGTGTAACTGTGTATTTCGACTTCCCACAAACAAACAAACCGATATTTTGAAAAAATGACTACTGATCGACTAAGTGTATTACGCAAATACGTAGATAAGTTAAATAATATTAATTCATGACTCAGTCAGTGACAATGTAATCAAAAATGGCAGAAATAACGTAAGAGAATTTACCTACTTTTGTTTATGCACGACTCGTAATATTTAACTGTATGGGGATAATGACTACTATATGCCGTCTCTGAAGATATTACGCACAGACTTTCATTTTACAAAATTGTGTTTTACCAAACCGGTTGGCCGCGTGTTTGAGAGTGATTCACATGCAAATAATAATTTTATTGAATACAGCGCCACCTATGGTCACCAGATTTAAGTTGAAAGGTAAAACCAATTTGAGATGTAGTAAGTAAATAATTATTAGTATATACCTATACGTATTAATGATAATTTATTGTTTACGACAACAGAGTGCCTACCACAGTCGAAGTATAAAAGCGACACAAACAGCTGAATTTGCTTGACTACGGCTTCTCCTATAAATGATTATCTGTTCTGAACTTATTTTTTACTGTGATTATAATATATTTAATTTCTGTTACGAAAATAACAATAAACATTACAGAAACAGATAGGTACGTATAATGTAACACTGCAGTCAGAAGTGGGACTAATAAGATAGCATATATGTTTTGGGTCCATCCTCGGCCTCTGACAATGTTATTTAAATTTATATAGGTAGGTCAGTGGCGGAATTACACATTTGCCGCCAGTAGGCTATTACAATTTTGCCGCCCCTACCGGTCGGGTGTATCTAATTCGATACCCCAGAAATGTAGGCCCCAAATTTGACGCCCCTAAAATCTGCCGCCCTAGGCTCCAGCCTGCTCACCCTGCTGGTAAATCCGCCACTCAGGTAGGTAGGTACCTAATATTACCTTACCCTTTTTATATAATACTAGCAGTTACCGTGCGGCTTCGCTCGTGTGTACATATCTCTACATTTTGCGCGGAACCCTAATTCTTATTTTCCAAAATAAAAGTAGCCTAAGTTACTCCGCATAACACCAGCTATCTGCCCTGTGAAAGTCCCGTGGGAATCGTTCCACCCGTTCCGGAGATTAGCCAAAACGAACAGACAGACAGACAAAAAATTTAAAATTGACTTTTAGGGATAGGGTATCGTAATAACTTTTTAAGCTCAATACAGCTTAAAAAACTATTATTTGGACATTACAAACAGACACTTAAATTTTATTTATTTGTATTGATGATGTATTGATGTATTGATGATTAGTGGCCTTTAGTAATTCTATTAAATGATTATTTATTATTCTTTAGATTCACAGGTGATTTATTATTAAACCACCATATTCTTAATAATAGATCATTTTGAATTTTTTTCTGAAATTTTTAAAAATGAATAAATTCGAAATACCTACCTTCAAACTCCATGGAATTTGTGAATACCTACATTATATAGGTCAAGGGAATTTTCAAATAGGTACCTATTATATTATATATATTACCTACAGAGCGAGAAGTACACTCGGATCGAATACTAGGAGATAGTTTTCTGAGGTAACGCGTTGACATGGTAATGTTATCTATCCAGTACTGTGACTCGGTTCTGTCCTTGAAATAATTACCTACAACCGCGCGGTACGTAATCACGCGAAAGTGCTGCCCGCCTACAGTATTTTAATTCATCTATCTACTTACTTGGGGTTCTTTATAGTTTTGTGATTATAAATATTATAATGTACTTTTTATATAAAGAAATTCAATTCGTTGTAAATGAAATAGGAAGTGTTTAATAAACATAGATGTTGTGTTTTTGATTAATAAATTCGAGATTGAAAAATATTTGCATCTCGACTGAGATGTACGAAAAGTTTTATTGTTAAACTAGCAGTTCCCGGGCGACTTCTCTCGCGTGTAAATATTTATATATAGTTTTTTTTTGCGCGGAACCCTAATTATTTTTCAAAATAAAAGTAGCATAAGTGAAAGTCGCGTGGAAATCGCTCCACCCTTTCCGGAGATTAGGCGGAACAAATAGACAGACAGAAAGATAACAATTTTAAAAACTGGTTTTAGGCATTGGTATCGTGCCAATAACTGTATGAGCTTAATTTTATTTATTTGTATTGATGCTGATGATTTTATGGTTTAAAAAAATCATTGCCATATTAAGTAAGTACTTGTACTTATTTCAATCAAATAAACAAATTGTACGCTTACTGCTTACAAAAGCTTCACACCGTTCGTTCGTCACTGCGGGGCATTCGCGACTGGTTGTGTACCGAGTATATACCGAACTCGATGCGTGTAGGTATAACTCGCGTTGCTACCGTTTGTATGAAGATCAGTGGCGGATTTACCAATAGGCTGAGTAGGCTTCAGCCTAGGGCGGCAGATTTTAGGGGCGGCGAATTTGGGATTTTTTTTTTTTTTGTTTAAATTAAATAAAAAAAGATTTATATTTACATATATACCTAACTACCTAAATGTCAATAGGTACACAAACAATTCAACATATAAAATGTTTCACTACCTGTATAAATGTTTCTACAATTTTCGTAGTCGCGTTTGGTTGCGGGCGGGAACAAGTGACACGACGGTTCACTAGAGTGTCTGGCCAACACAATTCGTGTCAGAGAAGATTTTAAACTTAATACACGTTTGAAAAGTAAAATCTACCTTAAGCCAAGAACTTTCCTAATTTAATTTAATTTCATCGTCATCATTAGGTGGATTGTTACCAGATAATTAAATATAAATTTTTAAACGCAATAAAAAATATTTTATTATGTTTAAGTCTCGAAAGCTGTTCCCCGGGAAACGCAAACAGCAACAGTCCAAACTCTCTCCCAAGACTCTCGAAGTCTGAGTAAAATGCGCGAGATGTCAGCCACGCAGCCGTCTGGTCAGATAGGAGAGCCTAAAAACTGTTAAGACGCGACCTCCGAAGCTTCAACATTTACACAATTGAGAATGCATTTGAGTGGAACAGGAGGTTTAGTGTTTGTTCAGCACTTGGCCTCCCCACCTGACGAAACTCAAAACTGAGAATAGCAGTCAATTCAAAGTGCCAGATTCTCGATGAGACCGAGAACTTTTATGGATATATACGCATCACGGATGATAGAACCAACGAGACTCAGCGATAATGATCACAGAGCCCCACTAACGCGCCATTACAGGGAGGACATACCTGAAATTGTCCACAGCAAGATAGAGCAGCTAAAAAAACAGCTCTCCTGGAGATGACGAAATTACTACCGAGTTCTAAAGGTAGGCCAGATGCAATTCCTGAAAGAACTAGCGAGTCTAAGTTAGGTAGCAATGAAAAAGCTGATGAACTCGCCAGAGCTAGTGCAGACAACCAACAGCATGGATAGGAACCATTCTGCGGCGAGCTTATTCAATCATAAACGCAAAATACATATCAATGGCAGTTAAGAGATGGAAGACCACGACTGGTCTAAAACACTCGAAAGCCTTAATAAAGTGCTATGATAACAAAGTATCGAAAGAACTTCTAGTGCTCAAGAGATACTAAACCTGAGCTCCTTCTCAATCATCACCGGACCCTGCAAACTGAACAAACATATTATGTTCAACCTAAAGTTGGCCAGAATACAATATGCAGATTCTGTCGAGAGGCAGAAGAAACTGCCATGCATATTCTATGCTTTTGTGGCTCACTAATGCGGTACCGAAGTATTAACCTAGAGTTGCAAATCATGCAACCGTGATAAGATCTGGAGGTTTCTCGAAGCCATAAGTCTGAGCAGTGAACTATAAACCAAAAGTGCGTTACAAAAGACCAAAAATAGTTGAGGTAGCACTAGACATTAAAAACAATAATAATAATAGGTTTAACACCTAAATGTTGAACCTGGGGTACTTTTCTTCAAAAGAGGAGACAACATCTTGTTGAAGAACTATAGACCCATCTCACTCCTAAACCAAATCTACAACTTCTTTTCGAGAGTCTCGCGAGATAACTCGATGATTACCAGCCACCGTAACAAGTCGGGTTTTAAAAAGGCTACGGCACCGTGAACCGTACTATGGTACGGTACGGTACGGTAACAGTACGCTGTTCGACAGATTGTGCAAAATACCGAGAAGTATTTTTAGCCGCTTTGTACGTCTTTTGTGGACTACGAGAAAGCTTTCGACTCCATCGCAACCTGGGCAGTTTTGGATACTCTGCAATGATGACGTGTTCGACTGGCAATATATCGAGGTGCTGAAAAGCTTATATGACACCAACACCATGACCGTACAGCTCCAAGCCCAGAGGACAAACAGATAAACTTGCAGTGTTGAGCTAGACAAGGGAATTTTATCTCCAAACTATTCACCAACATCCTTCGTTTTTTATCATAAGTTAAAGTTCGTCGTTTGTAGCAAAAATGGAATTAACGCGGAAAGATTTTAGGGTGACGATTTCCCTATTCCCACATTAAAGGGCGGCAACGCACTTGTGACTCTCGAGTTACAGGTGCCCATGGGCGGCGGTAGTCATTTACCATCAGGTGACCAGTCTCCTCGTTTGCCCCCTAGCAATCCTCAAAACAAAGGTCTTTGTAAAACCAGAGCGTCCTACCTCTCTTGACATACGGTGCTGAGACTGTGGGGTGGGGGTCTCGGCACTGTATGTCATTCTGTCTAGTCCACAAGCTTTCTAAAGTTGCGCAGCGAGTTGTTTCTTTGAAGGATCAAATTCGTAATGAGGTCAGCCGACAAAGAAGCAATGTTCCCGACATAGTTTGCACAATAAGCATGCTGACGTGCCCTGGTATGGTCGTTGGGCAAATGGGTCCTAGAGTTGAGACCGCGAACTGGTAAACGGAAGGTTGGACGCCCCCAGCCAGATGAACTGACAAACTGAGAAAGGTAGCTGGGATTGATTGTATGCGAAAGGCGGAGAACCGGGTGCTTTGGCGCACGTTAGGAGAGCAGTGGACTGCTATAGGCTGATGGATTGAACGTTTATTGAATATACATGTGTAAGTAGTATTAAGGCAAACCTTACCCCATCTTTACAGTAGCACAAGATTCAGCTTTTTTATAAGTTCAGAAATAAAGGTAGGAACCATAAAAAAAACAATCACTCTTAGCTAAGTCGTTGGTTTGTAATCAAAATCTAAACACTGAGATGACATCGACATCGATCTCCTAGTTCACAATCATACTAATTATGGAAAAAATGTTTTTTTTAGTTTTTTTTTTTGTCAATGATTTGTGCCCTGATAATGGTGTGTATACCGATGTACAAACAATGTTCAAATTGTTCAAAATACAATCAAAATATAAAAAATATATATATATTTACATTTAAGTGATTTTTGTTGTTTCGCATTTTACAAAGGAGCACATCTACGAGTACCTACCTACAAACATTAAAAGTTAGACTTGAAGAACCCTAAAGAAAGAACATCCAGCGTGGCCGGTCAGAACACAGCAAATTATCATTATTATTATTAAGTACTGGACTCGGCCATGATAAACAATAAAGGAACAAAAATACAAAGAAAAACTTTTCTTGATTGTATTTTTATATATAACACGATATTCTTGTTTGGTAACTAATCAGGCAAATTAAGGATATCTTGACTGAGACACGGAAACGATTGCTTCATGTCGCTTTGCTACAGACATTTTAAATTTTACCTCTCTATCCATAAACTCAGTGTGCGTTCCGATATACACTGAGAGCACTGTAAGGTTTGACGTCAATTCAGTAATACGAGGGCGGCGCTGAAAATTTCGGGAATCAAGGAAGTGACACAACATTACTATTTAAAAATGTATTTATTGCTTTTCGAAGTATTCTCCTCGAAATTTGACACATTTTTCCATACGATGGAACCAATCATTGAAGCATTCCATTCGGAAGTTGGGTCTCCAAAATGGCCGTTTTGTAGGCGTCCACAGCTTCTTCAGGTGATGAAATCTCTGACCACGCAATTTATTCTTTGTTTTAGGAAAAGTATAGAAATCATTAGGGCTTAGGTCGGGGCTGTAGGGCGGATGGTCTAATAATTCTATGTTTTCTTGCTTTAAAAACTCTTTTGTTCTGTGCGCGGTGTGAGAACTCGCATAGTCGTGATGGAGGATGATGCGGCGGTTGCAGTTCTCTTTACGGAGTTCAGAAACGACCTGTGGCAAACAAATGCTAGGATACCATTCTGCATTAACCGTTCTTTGTCCCTCAAGAGAAATAGTCGCAACATGGCCGGTTTTGGAGACAAACGTGGCCACCAACTTTTTTGCAACACTCCGTAAACGAACAATTTTTGTTGGCTTTAACTCATTTTCGAACACCCAAACTCGTGACCGTTTTTTTGTTTCGGGTTCGTACGCCTATATCCAGGATGCATCACCTGATACGATGTTGTATACAGCATTTGAGGATCCTGCGTGGAATCTTTCGAGAGTTCTGACGCACCAAGTAACGCGAGACGAACTTTTTTACACCTAATTGTTCATGCAAGATTATTTGTATTTGACTCATGCCAATGTCTAAAGTTGCCTGAATTTCGCGGTATGTCACATGTCGATCTTCCTCAATCAGCTTACGCACAGCATCAACGTTTTCTTGGGTGACTGCAGCTTTTGGACAACCTTGACGGGGATCATCACTGAGCTTGACACATCCACGTTGAAATTCAGCAAACCTGCGATAAATTGTGGTTTTGGATGGGGCTTCATCACTAAATGCAGAAATCATCCGGTCAACACACTGGTTTTGCGTTAAACCACTTCGAAAGTCATAATAAATCATCGCTCTTGAATTTTATCGAGTCAATTCCATTTTCTCAACGACTAAACAAGTTTGACAAAACCTTGTGATAAGACCGAGAATCTTTTTTTAAATAAATAAATGGTATTCGATTTTTAAAACCAAGGAGTTTTCAATTAAAAAGATTTTAATATGACAGAAACAGTGGAAATATTCCATTCCTGATACTTTTAGTGCAGCCTATGTACTGCGAAGCAGTTTCTTTATAGTTAGCTATACTGGTTACTGTTTATAACGGAACGCAGTCCAGTATACTGTGAGTTGTCAATGTCAAATCGCATAATAAAAGTGACAGTGTGACAGCACTGAGAGCCATCACCTTACCTCGAACGCTCATAACGTCATATTTTTCCCCACGATACTGTGGTAGTATACTGTAAGTGTATAACGGAACGAATTTCTCTCTAACACGAGCACTGAACACTGCTCTCAGTGTATAACGGAACATACCCATAATCAAAGAATGTAAGTATAACTGAGTACTTGAAATGTGGGGAGAAAGTGAACTGTACTCAATCTATGAATGATTCAAGTGATAACTTATTATTTCACACTGGGTCATCATCATCACTCATCTCATTCGTTTAAATTTCCTGTAGTTGAGTTTGTATATGACTGTTTACTTTAATAGTGTAGTAGGGTCTCTGACCCCTACCGCACCAAGGCCTCGGACACGGTCTCCGCCACGCTAGAGCTAGGCTAAATAAACGTCTAAACAGCGACGGCATCTTTTTGACACTAATTAATTCCTAAAGTTTGAATTATTGTGAATTTGTTTATTTTTTCGGTAACAAGTGAGTTTGCTCAAAAACTGCAATGTAATCAATAAACAACTTTTATGCAATCAGCTGTTTCGACGGCGCCGAACGTTTAATATCATTCACCGTACTAGCTTATGGTTTCTCTCTACTCATCTATACTAATATTGTAAAGCTGAAATTTGTTTGTTTGTTTGGTTGAACGCGCTAATGCAGCCACATTATGTCAACTATAATTATGCACCCACATTATGCCAACTATAATTTGGTTCCACTCAAGGCAAGCCAGCCTATTGCCATCAAATGGTTGAGTGCACGGATGGCGCAATGGTTTAAGTGGTCACCTCGCCACTACGCCGCGCCGATTGTTGTGGGTTCGAATCCTACACGTAACAAAAAATTGTGTGATCCACAAATAGTTGTCCCGAGTCTGGGTGTTCTTTGGGTCCGTTATTTGATGGTTTGTGAAGCCCCCCGCGACACAGGATTATTCCTAATGCGGGAGTTGTCTTTTGGGCCGGCATTTTGATAATTAAAGATAGAAAAATTACTGTGAGTTTATATATTGAAACGGTCGGCAGGTAAAAGGGTAAATAAGGTCAGGAATATTGCTTATATATCAACTCGAACTGGCTGTCCCTACAAAAAGACTACTGGATCTCATATTACTAGTATTCCCCCTAACCTTTCCAGCTAAGCTAAATGCTTGTGTTAGGAGAGAGTACAACCGGGGTGCTATCTAAAAAACCTCCACGTGCTTTTTCTCCCTCCGTTTTGTGAGGAGGCTTCTATATTCTAGTTTTAGGCAGAGCTTCCAGAAGTCAATTTGAAGGAGAAGGCATTCGAAACGCCTGCGTTCTAGGTCTGTCCAGTCATCGGACGAAAATTCCTGTAAGATGGCAGACAAACAAGAGGCGATTGAAGTGGAGTTTCGTACGCATTCGTTTCGATAAACATAATGAGATACTTTTTTTTTTGTAAATACATATACATAGAAACATATATTTATGCATACAAATATTTTTACTGAGCGGGATCGAACCTGCGCCCCTAAGAAGTCGGAGACGAATGCACTTACGCGGCGCCAGATTGGTCGTCCTACAAGGTTACAACACTGGTTAGGTTACCTCTTTATTTCGTTTAAAATGTTTTTTTTTTGTTGGTTGAAAGCCCCATTCTGTTTTTTGGCATAAACGCATAAAATTAATATAAAACCACTAAAAATAATTTTGGGAGTACTTATTCGGTTATTGGACATGAGACATGAAATAATAAGCTACCTGTAAATTTATTAATCCCACTAAACATCCATCCATCCATCCATCCAAACTTTCACATTTATAATCTAAATGTGAAAGTTTGGAAAGACAGATGGATGGATGGTTGTTACACTTTCACGCAAAAACCACTGAACCGATTACGATGAAACTTGGTATGTATCTACATACCAAGTTTATCCAGCTATCTAGCTGGAGACCTGGATTAACGCATAGGCTACTTTTTATCCCGACATTCCCACGTGATCAGGACTTACGCGGGTGAAACCGCGGGGCGCTGCTAGTTAATTTATAATTTTTCTAGAAAACTCTGTATATCTGTGGATACGACCTTCGATCCGTCAAGAAAAGAGCGTACTCCCACCTCTTAAGCCGGCAACGCACTTATGACCCTTCAGTTCAGGTTTTCATGGGCAACGGTAGTCATTTGCCATCATGTGACCCGTCTGCTCGATTGCTCCCTATACCATAAAAAAAGAATATGTAAGAAGAGTAGCAAGTAGCCGTGTGGTCTCTGCCTACCGCGAAAGAAGAATGGCGTCAATCGACGTATGTATGTATATTAAAAATTAATTAATATATATTGATAACCAAATGCTGAAACGCCATTTTAAATCCGGTTCTACGTTTATTGATTGAGTACTCGTCGACGGATGCTTGAGGGGCTCCCTTGCCGGATTAAAGTGTACACATGCGCTTAAGTGCATAGCTACGGGCCGGACCGGGCAGGGGCTGCATCGATCAGCGCTGCATCGAATGCGCCGATCCGGAGGTCCACCGGCGGTCGTCGGCCTATTAATATACACCCAGGTAGGTATGTTCGATCGGCGAGTTAGCATTTACAACAACAGGCTAGACGACCACCGTCTAGTCAAATCAGTGTTAATTTAGGAAATATATATTATATATTGCCGATTGCAAAATATTCACAATACAGAGGGGACACAAGAAGAATTAATAATTATAGCTTTAAGTAGATATTTTTGGCAACTTGTTTGTAATTTTGTTTAGGAAATGTTGTAAATATTAACAATTCATTTCAAATATCTAATACATTACTAAATACACTACATATCTTATTAAAATAAAAATGAACGATAAGCACAATGTTTCTTAATGTTTCTTTTTAGTAAGTTTGAGTGATTTTGACTGGCCTTTTGGTCTAGATGTTAGTGAACCTGACTGCTAAGCCAGAGGTCGTAGGTTCGATTCCCACCCAGGGCGAATAATTGTGTGATGATCATGATCATTTGTTCTGTGTCTGGGTGTAATTTATCTATAATATGTATGTGTTTAGAAATATATAAGTATGTTTATTAGCAGTCTGGTTAAAATAGTACAAACTCTGCCTAGTTTGGGATCAGACGGCCGTGTGTGAGATGTGTCAAGTTATTATTATTATTTTACGTAATTAAAGTGCTCTAATCTTAGGCAGTATTCGTCTGTCCGTAAAAAAACAACGTAAGTTATGATGCTAAGCAGTTACCACTGCTTATAAACACTTGAAACACCCTAACTGTCACTCACTAGTGGCCCACCCTATACCCCCAAAGAGTACCCACTACCCTACACAATAGCAAAAATACAACACTAGTCTAGACTTACTATTTATCCTTGTCTTCTGTATCGTAGAGGAACTTCTACAGTCCATTGCCTATTGGCTATTTATTTCATCTAAACTAATATTATAAAGAGGAAACATTTGTGTTTTGTATATAAGTATGTTTGAAATGTTTTCACACAAAAACGACTGTACCGATTGCGATGTAACTTGGTATGTAGATAGCTGGTAACCTGGATTAACGCATAGCCTACTTTTTATCCCTGATTTACGCGGGTGAAACCGCGAGGCGCTGCTAGTTTTAAAATAAAATTGTGAATATTAACAGCAATAATAACGCACTTCTAACTATAGATTCATATGTGAATAGAATTATGTGTAGCTATATCGCTATTTTTACCCATAAACAAATTTCACGCACAGAGGAATGTGAAATTTCTAATATTTTACTAAACTTTATATTTAGAAGAATTGTATAAATCTAACATTTTTAAACAATATGTAGTATTATATAAATTTATACGATTATGTGAAAACGGCTACACAGATCCAGTATAAATTTGTGGACCTGTCATAGTACGACAAGTGTATTCAATGACATTAGTTCGTGGGAGAGCCATGCTTCCGCACCACGGCCTCACAGAAAACCGGCAGCATTGCTTTTCGCCCCGTGAGTGAGGTTACCGGAGGCCCTAACTCTTCCCTCTAACCTATTCCCGCCCTTCCCCGGCGGTAGTCATTTACCAATAGGTGACCCGTCTGCTCGTTTGCCCCCTTTACCATAAAAAAAAGTGTGTGTGTGTGTGTGTGCAAATCAGTGAAACTTCAGAAAAGTAGCCTACGAGAGAATGAGAAAATTTAATAAGATATGTAGTGTCAGATACAGACAACAGATCAAGATATACAAAGAATGGCCTTAATAATAAACAGTAAGCAATCCTGTAGTCCAGTTACAACTGTACACAATTTTCAAAACAAACAATACTTCGTTTTCAATATAGGTTAAGGTTGGATTTAAACGTAAATTTGTAAAGAATCAATTAAATATAAGTGAAATACGGAGAAAAAATGCACAAAAATTACACAACGTTGACATTGACATATAGGAAGCAGGCGCAAAGACAAAGATTATAGGAACTTTACCGTAGGAACTTTATCATAATGCTTCCGTTTCATCAAATTTCAAATCAAAGCGGTCAAAACATCTTTCCACTTTGTTAGGAGAACCTTCGGCCCACGTCGAAGTATCCCAAGTTTCTAAACGCTCTCTTTTTCTGAGTATCTCTCTTAGCAGATTCCAATCGTGGCTGTCAGTTTGTCTTGTGACAACTTGGGACTCTTGCCATCACAATAGGCATAGCTGGCGTGAGCTTAAATAGAGTACTTTTTATGCTTTTTATGCTACACTTAGACATAAATTGTTTTAAAAGAGATAGTCAGCTATTCATTTCTTAGTTCACAAGGAACCATTGATAGCATGACGAACTTTAAAACATGAAGTATTAAGAATAAACAAAGTTCAACTGCGTCAAAATCATAAATGTGATTTGCTGTGCTTGATAAAGTTCAAATGGTGTTTAAGGTTTAAGGTCAGTTTTGTTGGCATATTGACTCAACGTCTAAGATCTGTAACAATGGTCATGCTGGTATTTTGCTGAGTTTAATGCATTCAAACCTAAGAGCAATATTCAAACATTTTGAAACCACAGACCAATATATGTATATGTTTCAGTGTTGCCTGATTAAACTATTTATTGCTATCGTAGCTTCAAGATACAAGGTTTTTCATTTGTTAATATTTTTTATTTTTCATGGAAACTGCTAAATTGCTTATTGGGTGTATTAAACTTATATTTAACAATCTAAAGGTAGTTCATATTATTTTTTTTTATTTTCTTCTAGTTTTAAGGATTTTCGTGAGTATAAAACTGCATGGCTTCTTTAAAAGTTAACTACTTTTAAAAAAGCAAGGAAGTAATGAACTGTTATTAAGGTTCATATGTATATTATATTTTTATAAAGCTCTCAGACTTGGCAAAGTTACTTATCCCTAACTCTTTATGAAATCTACGATTTTATAAGCATTTCACTAGGCGGTTCACACCGCATGTACGGACCATCCATTAATAATCAATGTTATTTCGGTGTGGCTCGAGTCTCTGCGCGCGCTGGGCAAGCAAAGCGTCCAATCCTGGAGAGGAACAACGACGCGGCGCTATAAACTTGCGCAGTGCACTGAAAGAAGCCTCAGGGAGAAGCTGAACCCTATCGTTGGCCAGTTCCTGCGTGACCAGGGTCGGTACTAAAAAATCACTAAATCAGACAGAGGTCTAGCGTCTTCTAGGCTCCCTCAGTCGGTTTAGAATCGTCAAGTCACGAACACGCATAATCTTTTTGTATTTCAACAAAACCAGATTGTAGTGACTTGCTTGGTGTCTTTGTAAACAAAACGTGCAACAATAGGGCCCATGATGGCCCAGAAACGTGGTAAGACAAGTTTATATTCACTTTTTTCTATGGACCTGCGCCGCATGCGACGCTACTTTGTATTCTTCAAAACTGTGTTGATAGACACGTTTTAAGACTAAATGTAGACTTGTAGCCTGTTCAATCAAATTGAACAGGCTACAAGTGAATAGTGAAACATTAATTAATAAATAAAAAAAGAAAAGTGAATGGTAACCGGCGAAGCAAAAGAGGAGCAGCTTATACGATGTCAAGAGATTGTCTATTTTGTCTGAGGATATTGTCTGAGATCGTATGTAGATTTTTTTAAGGTTTCGAAAGTAATATGATGATTTTTCTTTACATAAATGGAGTTATTTTATGACGTGATTCGTAACTGCATCTGTCTCATTAAGAAAGTACTGTGACGAACAACTTGAATTATGAAACGTTTTTACTCAGGCCAAAAGCGCCATTTTAAATAACAAATAGGGATAACAAGATGGCGTCTGTTGCAATAATAACATTGATGTATTGGAATCTTACATGGTTCGTATTGCGCATGCGTGACTGTGTGCATCCCACATAAAACTAGTTTCACGCCTAAGTATATAGGATATATATAGGATAATAGTAACTTTATAGGAACTCGAAATAGTTTTTGAATTTTGCAACACAGTTAGCTTAAATTCAATCAAAATAAGATCAAATTGTAACTTTTATCTTACAATTACTCCCATTTTATGTTGTTTTTATATATTATGATAGGATGTGTTATGCTTATCCTGTTCATACTTTTAGTATACTTTCAAGGTTTTTTAAAACAATATTTGTTCTGGCAACATCCTTTCATCAAAAGTATTGAACAAAACCAAATCCCCAATTCAAATATTTAACTCTGTTACAGCAATAATTGTTTTTAAACTTTAGCAACTTTGATACACATTAGATGTGTAGGTAATTCTTAAAAGGTACAATACCTCTTGGTTACCCGAATTGCACCGATCGTGGTCACGAGTGTCTGAGAGCTCAGCGAAGCCTCCGCCTAAAGAAGTATTGTACCTATCGCGATTATGTCCCGAGTTGTACATCTAATCTGTTACAGCACATAAAATAACTCATCCAGATATGGAGAGGGCTTTGAATTTTAATGAAAACCCCGAAGAAGCCCAGCTATTTTCCGAGGAAAAGGGGGCTCAATCACGGCCACTAAGTAATTTGGTGGTAAAGCCTCTGCATGCGAAAAGTACAAGAATAATTCGGTAAGTGCAGTAATTTTGCTGAAGGCAAATTATTTTTTTAATTTCCCACATGTTCTTTCATGTTATGTTATGTTATTGATAAAGGACGGAGCTGTCAAATACTTGTTTAACCACGACGTGGTGCTGACAGGGCGTCATAAGGTCTCACCATGGAGCACTTTATTAAAATGAAACTTCCTTAGAATCGTTGTGATTTAAAATTCAACGAAACGATAAACTCAGACTAAAAAGAGACATTCATAAATAGGATTTAGCCTGCGAGAGAATGAGATAGAATACAAATATACAGTGTTGCCTATAATCTTCGTTGCTGGCACGTGTCTTTGTACCTGCGTACTACGAAGCCTTCTTGTGTCAGTCACGTGTATAATTTTTGTGCATTTGCGTATTAAAATTCGGTGGGTAATAAATTAATTAATTGTCGTTTCCGTTCTGCTGTGTGTGAATTTCACACACACACACACAAACTTTTATTTTTCCAATGAGAAAGGTAATTACAAGGTTTGAAAATAATATTTACCCTTGTGGCACTGGTATCTTTTCTTTTGTCTTCCTCTTCTCCTAAAGCCTTTTACATTACATCATCACTTTAACATCTATACATATTACTATCACTGCAATATACCTTTCATCCCGTTTCATCACATGTTTATACCATACCAGACACACAGCTTTTTAGTTACAGTGACTATATTTGATAAACTTCTAGTGATATATATTCCTTCCTGAGTTTGAATTGAAGCAACTGTTCTTTTGTATTGCAGGATCCTAACGGCTTCCTGTTCATCAAGAATGTGTTTTACATCAATGAAAATGAAGCAGTCTCCAAACACGCTGATTCTCTTCGCTTCTGGTGCGAGGCCCATAATTTAGGAAGCTTTACCAAGCGTTACATACTTGCCTCTTTGACCAATTCGTTCACAAACTTGTCAACCCAGACGTAAGTATTGGCAAGTCAAGTCACAGATATTATTGTCACTACGAATATTATAAATGTGAAAGTTTCGATGAATGGATGGATGGATGTTTGTTACTCTTTCACGCAAAAACCACTGAACCGATTGCGTTGAAACTTGGTATGTAGATAGCTGGAGACCTGGATTAACATATAGGCTACTTTTTATCCCGATATTCCCACGTGATCGGGACTTCCGAGAGTGAAACCGCGGGATGCTGCTAGTATATAATCTTTGGAAGTACACATTTTTTTTTTTGGCAGGTATACATACACATAGAAGATACGTCTTCTCGATTCACGTGATCCACAATGCAAGTCAAGCTACCCGCGTATCTCTTCGATTGCATACAAGAAAGACTCTGCATTCTACTACTATTGTTTGGAGCAGAACCCGCAGTGGGTTGTATCGGGCTGCACTCGCATACCATTTAGTATGGGCTTGTACTGTAATCGTTGTTACAGCAGATCTTCAAATTCAAATCACTTTTTTTAGGGGGTTTGAAAGTTTCATATAGCTGAACCGTTTAAAGTTGTCAACAAACTATGCCAATGATTCTCTCCAAATTTATAAAAAAAACATAAGTATTACAACATAGTCTATCTATGTATGTGATATGAATTTAGAGACAACATGTGCAGGAGAATATGGTTCGGCATATGACATACGTGGAATCATGGGGAGGAGAGTTCTCTGTACATTGTACAAGGATGGAACTCTCCTCCTCATTGGTCTTTGCTACAACGACTGATTTTCGGACGCTATGGTCCTCATGGAACCAGCTAAGAAGTAAGCTGGTTCATCGAATGTTGAAAGATGTATCCGTTGCCCTTTTAAAAAAATCCAACGGGCTTATAAACTTAAATAGTTTTATAAATTGTCTAAGCTGTTCCGACTAGTTTTAGTAGTTTGGAAACAAAATGGCGCATTTTGCAGTTAAGGCTAAAAAAGTAAAATGA
Organism: Callimorpha dominula; assembly: GCA_949752705.1. Lineage (NCBI taxonomy): Eukaryota > Metazoa > Arthropoda > Insecta > Lepidoptera > Erebidae > Callimorpha > Callimorpha dominula. The sequence goes on along the minus strand of OX456990.1, from coordinate 28,667,077 downwards.
TCGTTAATAATTTCAAACTTTTAAATCCGATCTAGCTGAAATTTATAGCACTTTTAGTATCATCACAGGCTACAATTTCAGCAAGTTTCAGACTTCTACGTTCGTTCCTTTCGAAGTTATTAAATGTTGAAAAAACGCCCTTTCCCTTCATTTGCTGTTAAACAAAAGTATTTAGTGACTTTGAACAAATCTCATTTTGTGGGTAACTTAATGGAGAACAAAAATGATTTGGGCACATATGACGAAACATGTACTGGAAAGCTTTTTTCATTAAATAGTTAAAAAAAAAATGACGCCGCCCCACTTGTCCAGACTGCGGGTATCAAAATTCTTAATCAGCGCATTTTGTTACTGTGGATGCAAAAATAAAAATAATCTAAAATTTTGGTATTTTAGTTCCTTGACTGGGCTATAATATAAACGAAGGAGAACACGACAAGGGATCATTCTTTCAACGTTAACTTGATAAATAGGTGTGTAAGGAGATGTTAATCGTTACTTCTCTTGATTAGATTAGTGTGCTACTACGACTGACTTTCGGATATTTATATCCACAATTTTATGGACCTGTCTCATTGTTTTTGAAGGTATTAATTACCTACCTTCACTAGAGTACTTATGGGAGCTACCCATATATTTAACCACTTAGGAATAAGATAGGGTTCCACTGCCCTTGTTGAATCTATTTAACATGCGTCTACTGCACTATGACGACAACCCAAGAACAAATGCTTACTTAGTAGCTTATTTATGGGGTTTGGTGACAGCTCATACGAGTAGACTATATAATGCCTTCAATGGTAAAGTGGTCATGAATTTTTAAGGTTTGGAAACTATTCCGCTGTACTGATTGCGTAGGAGAAATATGGCGTTAATACTTAGACTAACAACCGTGCATTGAGCCGCTTCTGTTATTGAAGGCCCTCTTGTAGCCGTAGAATCTAGTTAATTGATGTGCAGGTACCTCCTTACATATATTCAGGACGGTCACTACATTTTTAACATTTTACTAATAGTAAAAAGCCAAGAGTCTGCTTAGCATTGCGTATAAGCATGCTTGAGAAAAGTTTTAAAAAAGGTTTATAACAGCAAAGGAAAGAGGTTTCAAGTATTTTATCAATATTCTTATACATGTTAGATATAAGGGACATGTATCGATGCGACATTATGTCGCGAGGAAGCACCGAAAAATCGGTAAATTTCAATAGGCGCTGTGAAATATCCGGGTTAGATTGGAGACGAAACTTTTACTTCATTCTCTTAGTATTTAGGGTCTCTAAAAGACCCTTGTTAGACGTAGACCTATCAATGTATACGATATATAATCAATTGATGTCTAATATTAAACAGACGGTCTCCTCGGTTCTTGACGGTCTCCGCACATTTTAATGTTTTTTTTCAATATTTTAGTTTTTCAAATTCCAACATCAATGCTTTTAGGTTATATTCTATAATATAAATGGACGAATAAGGGACATAGAAAAAATATGTGATTAAATCTGTGATTTATCATTCAATTGTACGTAAAATACTTTCAATTGAATACTTATACGGCTTGTTATGGGCATGAAATTTTATATCTAGGTTACAAAAACTAATAATAAATAAATAAGTAATAAAAACTAAATAATTGAGAAATATGTATATGTAACATAACATGTAATTAATTAATATGGAACCAACAATTCACGTATTAGACGAACGATCGCCACAAAGATATACCTTATACATGAGAATGGTATTCTCACTTGTCCCTCTATGAGATATTCATATTTAGGTACGACGAACAACGAATACATTGGAATTATTTAGTTTTTATTACTTTGAAATTCTAAAATAAATTGTATTTTTGGACAAGACAGATATTTGCAAACTTAGAAGTGCAAAGAAATCTTGATTGGTAAAGTAAGATGTAACATGAGTTAAGAATATACTTAACTGCTGCGTCAAGTTACGGTTTGTAATGGAAGGCATTCTCAACGCTACATAAATTAGACTTTGATATTTAGTTTACTAAGTCATTTGTAACCCTATAACTGTTTTATCTACTTATATTTAATTAAACTTTCTATCCGTCTATTATTGGTGTTTTATTTCAAGAAAACAAAGTAAAATATTTCCATGGTATAAATATTGAAGATCGAACTGCTAGAGCGCCCGAAAGCAGCTAAAGTTGGCAAGACCTGTCATGGTGGATTGGCTGGAAAAGAAACATGACAGCTTCTCTTACCAGCTGACGCAGGTACTCACCGAGACGACTGTTTCGGTAAGCACCTGTGCCTACGCTTGGAGCCAAAGTAGAAAGTTAAAAACCGTTGGATTCCGTTATCTGGTTTTGAAATACAAATACATATTTGGTTTGGTTTTCAGTTACGTCGAAAAAAGGTAATTTAAAATTTTAAAAACTTTATGTATTCAAAATACATTTTCAATTTTCAAAAGCTCAGGAGTAGCAGTACTAGCCACTATTATCTTATCTGTGGTACTAGCAAAAAAGATGAGGTCATTATTGTTTTTGTGAACATAGATTTATCAACCCCAGACCTCAATATTGACCTCAATTGGCGAACCGAGTACTACACCGACTGGCTGACCCTTGCACATTCACCCCTAAAATGTAATGGTGTCCCTCATAATAGTAAAGCTGAAGAGTTTGGGATTATTACTATTAGTTAATGAATTAAACGATTTACTTAACTTGTAAATTTTGGTAAGTTTGGGTAAAATCTTGTAATCTGAATTAAAACTACTTGATCTTATTTCACTAAGTTAAAATTTTATACATATTATGTTGGTTCAGTTCCGATTCTAATGCACTTTTATGATAAGCATGTCCTGATTTTGCACCCAGCATGACTTGGATGGGTGCAACTCAAGTGGCTCCACACATTGGCATTGGTTTGCAACCAGCCTAGAATAATAAACACTCCAAAATCCTGGATCTGTGTATCGTTAGGCACAAGTAACCTTCCGGTATAGACCTAAACACCCAAGTCAAGGTGTGGTCGTGTCGAGGACTAAATATAGAGTCGCGAATGTATCACCCTAGAGAACCCTGTGGGATAGTCTTAGCTAGCTTTCTAAACTCGTGGGGACAAAATAGAAAAACATAAAATAAATACACAAAAAGAGGAAAGAATGCTAAATTAAAACGCCAAGAGAACGCAAATCGCCAATCGTTAAATAAGAAGCGTGGTCACAGAACGGTCGAATCTACCGAACAGAGAGAGGCTCGCTTGAATACTCAAGAGAACGCAGGTCTCAACTGAAGAGCCGATGAGACTGCTGAACAGCGAAAGCGATGACGCAAATGCTCACGGTAGCATATCTCTCAAGCAATAGATAGCAAATCTGCTGGACAGCTGGAGACTCATTACAAGACTACTGCAGACAGTGGCGTAGCTACCGGAGGGCTAGACGGGGCAGTGCCCCGGGGCCCCCAAGCTCAGAGGGCCCCTCGGACTCTGACTTACAAACTATAAATTGAACTAGTGAAAATTTCTCAAACATTCGGAATATAAATAAACCATTTTTCAGAACCAGAAGTTATCAGGTTTGTGTGTGTGTGTGTGTGTCCCTGGCCGATTTCGGCTACGGTGACTGCTGTCTGTTGTAGTTGTTGAGGATCTGCAGTGGTTTGCCCTGTCATGAGCCCTTATATGACTGCGGTAGCCAATTTTACTAACGAAATTTCGCGAGCATATGCCACATGTTAGAACACCGTTAATATAATTGTAAAATATAGTCGTCGGTGGTCTGGTTTTAAGAGTATCGCGCTTTGCAGCCAACTCGGCTTTTCTCTGTTCTTCAAATGCGTCTACTTTTTCACGTATCATATGTCTCCATTCAGGTCGGGAACTCGCACTTTCCTGTTTATTTTTTGCCCCAGGGCCTTTGGTTACCTAGCTACGCCACTGACTGCAGAGCAAGTCAGTTCGACTAGCTTATGAGGTTTTTGGTTGGTACTGGTCACTGGAAGGTCTTGCAGCAAATTGACAAGCTAGCGACCGTGCAAGAATGATGCATTAATTGAGATGAATAAACTAAGAAACATTATCGCAGAAAACTAAAAAGAAATACCCAAATAAATAAATTGTACAAAAACATTTTTAGAAAGAAGCTTTTGTTTAAATTCGCTAAAAAGAAGAAAATAAGCTTCAAACAAAATCAAACTCATTATGCAACATTTTTATATTATACCAGCCGATTCCCGCAGTTTCACTCGCGTTTGTGGTCACTGTTGCATTTCTGAGGGTCGCACCGGGATGTTACATAGCCTATAGCCTCATGAATCTGGTTATCTGTTGGTCTAGTGATTAGTGATTCTGCCTGCTAAGCCAGAGGTCGTGGGTTCGATTCCCACCCAGGACAAATAATTGTGTGATGAGCATGATCATTTGTTCTGTGTCTGGGTGTAATTTATCTATAATATGTATGTATTTAGTAATATTTAAGTATGTTTATCAGCAGTCTGGTTACCATAGTACGGGCACTGCCTAGTTTGGGATCAGACGGCCGAGTGTGAGATGTGTCAAGGTAATTTTTCGAATCCGACTGGTAGTTCCAAATAAAAAACTCTTCATCTTTATATTATAGATATGTAGTATAGATTACTAGCTGTACCGTTGCAATGCCTTTTTTCATATAGATTTTTTGGGCCAGAAACCAGAGCGGCAGCTCTCAAAAGACCCTGCCAAAGTTTCATCACAATAAGATCAACGGTTTATAAATGTATAGAGCATAAACATACTTACATTGACTTTTATACACTAGCTGTAGCCGCTGTAGGTACTAGCCGTCCCCGCAGTTTCACCTGCGTTTATGGATAAAAGTTTGTTTCAAAGCGCTAATCTCTTCAACTACCAGAGGGGTTAGAAAATCGATTGTTACATTTGATATCCTAGATGTTGAAGAAGGTTACAAGTTAATAAGCATCACGCCTACGACCTTTAGACGGAGAAGTGACTATCAACGCGGGTGAAACTGAGTATAAGGGCCAGTCAATAATGACACAATTACCATAGATTTTATTACAACGTCAAGTGGAGCTAAGATAGCATACATATTAGCTACTCCCAGTGATGATTTCTACAGTTCGACTCTTCTACCAGAGCACTATTAATAGCTTCAATCCACATCATCCGCGGCTGGTATGGAAGAGCCAGACCAATTTTGTAGCGAATTTATATACTTGCTGTTTTGTTTTAGTTTAATTTCTTTATAAGTAACTATGTTTGATATGATGAACTAGTGACTATTAAAACCCGAACAAGAAAAACAAAAAATGATAATATATAAAAAATAACAACCAATTTGGCTAAAGATTGATCAGGCAACTGCTAAATCCAACAGATGATATGTCACAGGATTAACATTTAGATTACATTCCCCATGCTTATAACCAAAATAGAAGGGCCTGTTATGACAAATGCAAAGAGGCCAAATGCGATGTTGTTGTGTTGCGTTGTTGAGTGTTGAGGAGGTCCTACGACTGCCCGACTCCTTTGCCTTTATTACTAAACCAGTACATACATATATGACATTGCCTAAGACTGCAGGTCGCAATGCCGCTTGCGGCTGCGTTCTGCAACTCCTTTCGAACTTGTACCTCCAATAATTCTGTGTCACGCTCCACAGGAGTGACATAGGGTATATTATTTCCCTTATTAGTTAGTATTATTAAAGCAGCCGGGTGTTTTTGTATTATTTTATATTTTTTTATCACTCTTAGTACAAAACGGATATGAAGTCTCCCTAGATGAGAAGTAAAGCAGTGGTAGTCTTGTTTGGCACCGGTATTAACCAGAGTCAAGGTCTGTCTTTGTACATAAGGACGTTGAAATAAAAGCCACAAATTTTAAATATCTACCATGTATTTTGCCCTGATTCCCGATACATTTTTGAGCTTTATTACAAAATTTACCTGTATCGATAATCTACACAGCACATCAATTTACTACTTACTACTTTCAGAAATAAAGTCCAATAGATTAAGTTTATATTAAAATACTTGTTCTGAAAGACAGACATACTCCCCATTTTCTTAGTCACATTACATGTATGATTGTTTGACGAGTTTTAGGTAAAATGGGCCATTTAAGCACACGACTTGTATCTTACTTTACATACTTGATTAAAACAGCTCCATTTTTCATTAGATATTTTATTGCGAAGAGAATAGTACCTACATATCTGCCAGTAACCGTCTTGTTGTAATAAAATATTGTTTTTACATAAAATAATCTAAAAATAATCAATCTTCGGCATTCTTTCTGAGCGATGTTTGAATCTGTAGCCATGATTTGATGTGTCATGTCAAGCTAGGGAGAGTATGACTGTTCTATCACTTTAATTGTAATAACACAGATTTAGTTTTATCTAGATTTAAAATGAGCCTCAAGCACACGTTAATCAAGCGTAACTTATTCTAAATTATCGTCACATATTCAGACCCACATTCACAATAGATATTTAATGATAATAAAAAATCATAATCTTTTTTTTTCCTGTGTAGTGTGCTTAAAAAAAGACAAGTTCTTTTTAAAAAGGCATATAAGTGTTCAAACAGTCTAAAAATTCTCTAAAAATTTACGTTTGACGAATAAAAAACATACTAGAACAATGATTTCACAATACCAGATAGTTCAGATACTTAATTATTAAATACCCCGCCGCGTTGATCCCCAACCAGTGAAATAGAAAGGCTAGATCGATTTTGTTTCCAGAACTCACACCAGGCTGTTTTAAAAGGCTAACCGCTAAGTGATCCTTGTGAACCAAAATCAAAAGCCACAACATTTTCGCTAATGTGTTATCACTGGGATAACATATATACAATAAGTGACTTATTGAACCGAAGTGGTTTGTCTAATACCTTTAAACGAGCAATTCTTGTATATATGTATATAATGTGAATCTCGGAAACGGCTCCAACGATTTTCATGAAATTTAGTATGCAGGGGGTTTCGGGGGCGATAAATAGGTCTAGCTAGGTTTCATTTTGAGAAAACGAAAAAAAAAAACCGATCAAAGCTCGGTCATCCAGGTACTATTATTAAAATATCATTAAGACTTTGTTTTATTTCTTTAAAACATAAGCCTTTCACCCATCGATATAATAATTTAAATTTCGCACACCTTATTATTGTAAAGCTCTCCAAAATAAACCCATTATGATTATTATTATATTAAAAAGTTTAAGATACCTATAGATAGATCAGCGTAGTTGGTCATGTAATAGCAGATAACCTATAATAGTACAACCTTTCATAGTAAATTTTAAAACAATACAATAATACAGTACAGTAACTAAAAGTCTTCTTTTGTACGTAAACTTGTAACTGCCGTCGATAGCCAGATAAAACCGGCACGCTGACAGAGACAGAAAACTATTTGCTTACATGGAATATTTTTATAGATTATGTATTAGGGTACATATTCTAAGATTTAAATTAATATATATATATTATAATACTTTTATATTGGCATATGGTAATGATTTAACATATTATATCGTTTGAGCACACTGCAGATAAATAAACATTGTAAAATACTTAATTCTACGTACGGTAAGTAATACATTGAAGCGACATTTAAAACAGGCAGCCAGGGAAGGACATGTGCCCTTGGCATAATTATGTCCTCTTATTTTTATTAGTTTTGTTATTAATATAACATCAATTAACACCTGGACACAGTTATTAAACTTGACAATACTTATTTATGGTTTAGACGTCAAATTGACACAAGTTTGACACAAGGTTATCAAGAACCTTATTTCTTAGTTGACTTTATATTGTTTAATGGCTTTTATTAATTTCAGTTATAATTTATATTTTCAAATATTTCGGCCAGTTCTATATTCGTATTATGGGTTGTTAAAATTCTAATATTATCAACCACAATTATTTATGATTTAATAAATAAATGTTAGTTATAACTTTAAAGTAAGATTCTAAACCCTCTTTTATAAATAAGTCAAATTGAGTTAATAGACGAAATCGATAGACGTAGCACAGCCTAGAAACTTAAAATTAGATTTAAAGGTTCCAAAAATATTTTTTTAACATTAAATACCTATATATTTATTAAAAAATTTAATTAGAATACTGAATTACAGATTTCAGATATGCAAAAGTTACTTCTTTATTAACCGACTTCAAAAAGGAGGAGGTTCTCAATTCGGATGTATCATTTGTTTTTCGAAAACCTGTTTTCGAAAATCTCCATTAATTTTTTTCTGCTCCAAACTGTTCATTGAAACTCATGGATTTATTAATAAATTTGTTTCTTTTTTAGATACATTCTTGATAGGTTTATGTAAATACAATCTTATAGATTCTTATAACAATTAATATAATTGCCGATGTTAATATAAGTCGTTTATTTACCTGTATTCCAATAAGTTTCTTTTATCGCTCAGACACTCTAACGCCATCTCTTTCCAAAATACTTAGACGCCACTAATTCAGCCCTTAACTTTTTAATATTCAGTACTTTTACTCTCTTAGTCAATCCATAGAATAAATATATAGTTTACACATTGTATCATTACAGTTGGGCAAACGTTCTACAGGTGTGTTTGAAAATAGAACACTTACTTAATCACTGAAAGGATACAGTTACAATAAAAAAAAATTAAAAGAAAAACAATCCGTGTACAAGTTATGACCGTTTGAATTGTCGGGTATTTTTATCTTGGTTTCTCATAAAAGCAGAACGTGTTAAGTTAAAGATTTTGATTTTACGTATTTTTTTATTTTGGAACTATTCACTCAGTTTTTCAGAAAACCCATAAAAACTAACTTTAAGAAAATCGAAGTTAGTTTTTATGGATTTTCTTAGTAACGGAATGAAAAAATCCAAAAAAAATTAGTACCATTTAAAATCTTTATTAATTACTTTTATGAAAAACAGAGGCAAAAATACCTGAATAATGAAACGGTATGACCGTTTGTAAACGGATAGTTTTTTTTTTCAAAAATCTTATTGTAACTGCACGCTAGAGTGACGTCCATTCAGTGATTTAGGTAAGTGTTCCATTTTCACACAACCTGTATATCCACTTGTTAAGATTTATAACAACTTATCCCCCAGCGGGATAAATCAGAGGATCCTAGTGGACGGAGGCCTCTAAAATGCATAGGTATATAAATGTTTAATAAATAATACTTACTCCAAATATAAATAACCATGATATCAATAAACAAATATCTATTTATTAAAAATATCATGACATATTATGGACCTTATAACCATGGTAATTTTTTTTATATATTTAAATGATATAGATTAAAAAAAACTAGCAAAGGATTTTAGAGCTGTTTTTGGATTGTATAGCTTATAAACGTAACTCCGAGTAGGTATATGACTTAATTTTTTTTTGTTGTTGTAATGAAACAATATACCTTTAGTTTGTTTTTATGAGCAAATTCGTCTCAAATATAAGCACCCTTAGGCCTTTTATAGGTTTCTTTTTTAGTATGACCCGTTTATCAAAGGGAAGGCCTTCTAGTGGTCAATATTAATAATATTTTGAATCTAAATATCTTTAGATTATAGATATCACATTTGTTATAAATATCGTTCTGGCCTATAGTCCAAACGACGTCGATCCCATTTTTTTTTAAAACGTTAGCGAATTATCAGTACCATTGTCAAATGTTTCTGAGACATTTAGTCTACTTTAAGTAGACTTGATAACACGAAGTAGAACATATAATAATATTACAGATAGACATAGACATAGACTATTTGCTAACGGTACCTTTTGGTACTAAACACCAATAACACACAGATGAATGTCAGGTCGCTAACGATGATAAACAGCTTCTGTAACAAATCATTCAAACAATTAAAACTATATTTTACCGTTCCTTACATATAACAGAAAATCAGGACCCTCGTGTGTTCTGCCTGCCCCTTTTTAAGCCCCGACGCAAAAGGAGGGGTGTTGTAAGTTTAACGTGACACATCTGTGTATCTATAAATGGATGGACCGATTTTTATTTAGTTTTTTTTTTGTTTGAAATGTGACTTGATCGAGAGTGTCCTTAGCTATAATTAAAAAAAATCTTTACAGCCGTTCGAATGTTTCCTGTGTAAAAAGAAATATTGGATCAAGATTTGGTGAGTACGATGAGTGTAAGTTACCTAATTTTGATCCAGTTTCCAGTCGCTAACTCCTGTAGTTTTGAGATAGTTCGTTGTGCGGTGGATTGGATGGTAGTGTGGATTAGTGTTTAAATGAAGAAAGTGTAGATTAAGGCATTCAAACAAGTCTTGGTCATTTGACAGCGAGCTATGTAGGTAATTCGTCTGCAGTAAGTGTTATGTTTAGCCTCAAATGCTGTTTGTGTGTAATATAATAACATCAACATGTTCTTCTGTAGTTAGCTGAACCCATATAAATTATTATTGTGTATTTTCAAAGGGTATGTGTTTGTGTGCTATTAATTACATACTTACATGTACAGTGTATACTGTTTAGTTTTGTTTATCGTCACCCTCATCATCGTTTCCATAGCTGTTGTCCCTCTTGGCCACCTTGGGCCTTGGGGGCGAAAAAGAGCTCATGCTGTCATTGGAGTCGTCATAGTCTGTTAAACATGACAAAGAGCTGTTAAAATATATTAATTCTACAAAAAGAAATTCAAAAATTATTGTGAATTGAGAGAGGTTTGGAGGTAAATAATTGTCTTAAGTTATTTTTGCAGCCCGTGTTTTACATGGTTTAAACTGCTTCTAAATTGAACATTACATTTGAAGAAGTGAATTCGATTTGTTAATATTTATTCTAAGAAAAAGTACAACAGACTTTAATGCATCTAAATAAAAAAGTTTTGTCCTCTTCTCGCGAGCAGAAAGGATTCTGAGTCTCTTTTTCTCTCTCTCTCTCTCTTTTTAGTGGGACAAGTAAGAGCCAAATGTGATTACGTTTACATACGAGAATGGCCTAAACCTCATCTGAACTATGGGACTTCCACGTCCGAACCACAAGCAATCATTCATTGGGCATCGGGCATTGGGACAGCGAAATGGTTGACGTATTGCCAATCTCCCATCTAGTGTTAATTACTGCGTAAACTACTGTACAAAATAGACATTAATTTAGTAACTTAGGTAACTTATACGATATCTTACCCGAATCTCCACCATTTGGTGGTTCGATGTTCATTGCGACACCTTGGGCACCGTTCGGACGAGTGATCGGAATCGGTTCCGAATAGAGCCGGCCGTGAACATTCCGCATCTGTTAAGAGTCGTTAATTAGTAACGAAAAATTAATAGCTATGATGCGTGTAATTCTTTGTGAATGGTCAAAATTCTTCTTTAAAAAGTATTTTTATTTAGCACCTGCACTAGCTTTTACCCACAGTTTTCCTCGCGTTAAAGGAAATTTTGTGACATGAGAGCCGACCGTTTGAATTTTGTGACATGAGAGCCGACCGTTTGAATTTTGTGACATGAGAGCCGACCGTTTGAATTTTGTGACATGAGAGCCGACCGTTTGAATTTTTTTTTCTGTTTACAACAGCGAACAGAGCCTACTCCTTTTTTCTAGATAAAATGTACACTATGTCTTTTTTCTAGATAAAATGTACACTATGTCTTTTTTCTAGATAAAATGTACACTATGTCTTTTTTTTGCACCCCTCACAAAGTGTATGCAAAATTTGATGATGATCCGTTGAGTGACAACCCAACAAGCACCGGTGGCAGCTACATAAACAAGCAAATATGCATCATACATATTTATAATTTTAGTTTAGATAGAAAAATTATCCTTACGTTCTGATCATGGTATCGACTCAAATAGTTCGATGGTGCAGGGGTGGGGGGTACCCTACGGGGTCTGTTGGGTACTGCAAGGCTCCTGACCTCTACGCGTAAATCGCCTACCCCTACGTTAATGGGAGGCTGCTGGTTAGCCACATTTTCATTGAGTTGCTGTTGCTGAGCAGCTTGAGGCTGCTGGTTATCAACATTTTGGTTTGGTTGCTGTTGATCGACAGCTTGAGGCTGCTCTTCACCTTCAAAGGGCATATCTTCATCAAAAAAGGGTAGCTCATCTATGTATCTGCTTTCGCCTGACATCTGTAACGAAAAAGAAATTAATTGACAAGTACTTACAGACAATGGAGTACTTTAAACCATATTTTAATACTGACAAATTTTAATTTCATGTAAGAGGTAATAAGCGCCAGCCTCAGCGAATTTATTGAAAATAAATTCGCTGAGGCCCTGCTGCTGTCAGTAGCAGGTTTTATCTATACTTATAATAAATCTGTAGCGGGATGAATTCTGTACATTGAATATATTAAAAAAAAAACGACTGATTGGTATTAAGATATCGATACTGATGCCGAATATGCGATTCGATTTATAGGGTACTTTTTATCCCGGGTTAAACTTTGGTTCCCACAGAAAAATCAATGAAAGCAATAACATTGTAACGTTAATAGAATATATATACTTATTTCGAAATTTACCGCAACGAGCGTTTAGCATATCTGGTATAGAGTACGATTTCTACTAGGAGCCGGATCGAAACCCTCTTTCCCTCTCTTTTTTTGGACTTTTTTAAATATATAAACTAATTTACTTTTTTAAATTAGGTATCGTTTTTAACCGACGAAAAAAAGGAGGTTCTCAATTCGACCGTTTTTATACATATTCTTTTTTTTTTATGTATGTTCAGCCCTCTCCGTTATATATGAACTGATTTTTTGTTAAAAAATTTTATGAATTTTTTTTCATCATCAGCTCACGATGTGATGATTTCTAAACGCAAATACCTGATAAAGTAATGAAAAGTAAACAGAAACACTATGCGTTTCTACAATTTTCGAGGGTTTCTCTCAATTTTTTCAGGATACCATCATCAGATTCTGACTTCCTTGACATGGGACCACCCTTGAGGTATACCCTATCTAACAAAAAAGAATAATCAAAATCGGTTCATAAATAACGGAGTGAGGGCTGAAAAAGTAAACAGAAACACTATTCGTTCCTACAATTTTCGAGGGTTTCTCTCAATTTTTTCAGGATCCCATCATCAGATCCTGACTTCCTTGAGATGGGACCACTCTTTAGGTATACCCTATCTAACAAAAAAATAATAATCAAAATCGGTTCATAAATAACGGAGTGAGGGCTGAACAGACATAAAAAAAAAACAAAAATATTATACTGTCGAATTGAGAACCTCCTTTTTTTTTCGTCGGTTAAAAATTACATCTAAACTGAAACATTGACATGTAGCCAGTGAAGTTTTTTTTACACTTTCAGACCATTTATTTTCCGTTCGGTTACAGTAGTGTGAAATTTTAAGTTACACCGTGACTGAACAAAGCTCAGAAGCAAACATTTATCTGTTAGGTATACCGAGGGGGCCCATAGTTTCTAGGAAGCGGCACTGACTGACTGACTACAGCAAGTCTCCCAATTAGTCGGACGAATCGAGATGTTGGGTCGTCACAGTTGTTTTATGACGATTTTCTGCTAGGAGAACATCTCGCGCAAGGAGGACGGTGTGGATTCCGTAGAAAAACTTCCACGTGGAACCTTTTCACTCGCGCTCTCATGCGTACGCTAAGAATGGCCGTGGGTGTATGAGACGAGTTTTATGTTCTTCCCCCGAAGCAGAGTCTCCCGTGAAGAGGGTGTCTGGACATCGCCCAGTTGCCGTCCGCTAGCCAGCGCTGGGTGGATCATTGGAGGCAAAACGTCGCCGTACCGACGGTCAACTCATAAACGGTTCTGGGAGGCACACCGTGTGGTTTTAGTTGGTTTAAGCCTGATATACGGCTTCACCAATAGCCCGGTGAGGTGAGCTTCCACACGAAAAACAAATGAGTAATGTTACCACGGCCAAATTATGTCAACCAAAACAACCTTTTTTGTACGCTCCAGGTTGTTTCACGCCAATTCAGTATAAAAAATCCTGCCTGGAGAAAGAGGTACTATGCAATAAGCGACAAATTGCTGTTTTCCGAAAAAAATGCGAACGAAGTCGCGGGCACAGCTAGTTTTCAATAAATTCGCATTAATGAATTTTTTTAATATTTGCCATACTGTATTTTAATTCCGCAAAGACTGAAAGAATAAGAGTATCTGTTATAAATAAATAACTTTCTTATTATGCGTAAATTTTTAGTAAGTCCAGGCCATAGATACAACTATATCCCCAAATTCTCGCCTGTTCCATATATCCCTACCCTACCAATTTACTGGTAGGTATAGTTGGATATTTTTCCATCTATCCCTACCGGTAGGGATAATTGGAAATGTTATGTCTACGCCTGTTTCATGTATCCCTCCCGATATAATAAATCTCACCTTTTTAAAAATATAGATTCCTTCATTTCGCAACAGACTTGAGGCTAGTGTAAAATAAATTGTATGTAAAGAAATCTATTTATTTTTTACGTCAGTAAAACCTCAAGATTTTACTTCACATTTATAAGGAGATTCACTATTCACCAGTAGGGATATATCGGTAGGGATATATCAAACAGGCGTGGACCGAAAATTTCCAATTATACCTACCGGTAGGGATAGATGGAAAAAAATACAACTATCCCTATAAATAGGGATATATTGGTAGCGATATATGGAACAGGCGCCACGAAGTCTTTGTTGTAACCAAAAATGTCTACCAGAACCCGACCTTGGGTCTAAAATCAGGGATGGATCTAGTTTTCGGGTCTTTCAGTTATCGTTTGATGGAGAGTAGTATTTTAGATATCTTGAAACTGAGTGAATGAACATATCGGTATCGAAAATGTGGATTTCAGTAGAAAAAGCAACCGTTATCATAACGCCATAACAAAGGTTTAATTGAACGAATAGATATTTACATCAGTATCTGACTGTGGCAGCCCTTTATCATTTCTTGGGGAAAGGTAGGGAGGGTACACACGAAGGTAATGCGGATATTGAATGTATCAAGATTTTTTTTATGCCATAGGGGGCAAACGAGCAAACGGGTCACCTGATGGTAAATAACTACCACCGGCCATGGACACCTGTAACTCAAAGAGTCACAAGAGCCTTGCCACCCTTTAAGGTGTGAATAGGGGAAGAGGGGCGAAGAGCAGGGCGAAAAGTAATGTAAGCATTGTTTCACTGCCGGTTTTCTGTGAGTCCGTGGTATCGAGCGGAGTCGAGCTGGCCCATACGTGCCGAAGCATGGCACGTGAATGTTAAGAAACCGTTAAGATTAGATAAGTAATTTAGACAGAAAGGTCTTGATCCCTTAGAACCTCAAAATCGCGTAAGATCTACCACGGCAGGCTAAGATGTGTATTCCGGTTTTATTATATGTGATTAATCAACGAACACCACACTATATCATCTTAAGCATCGCGAGCAAGTGTCTTTGTTATAATATGCTGTTAATAACTTACCTTCATAACGTTCTAGCTCTGTCCGTAACTTCAAAACGCTTCACAGTTGCCACCAAACGTTAAGAGCCGAAAAGTGTTGTTTAGCACTAACAAAGTACCGCTCCAAGGGACATATGGACGACTATTGAACGGGTTCCTTTATTGAATTGGGTGGTCCCAATATTCGCACATGCGTAATAGAATGCCCTAGTTTTAGCCCAGGCAGCCCGGGCTCTGAGCTTACCTGTTGGATGACCTATCGATTCTGTTTACTTAAATATTATTAGTAGGTAGTTAATTGATTTCTAACTGCTCATATTAAGTGTTAAACAGCTTTTGTTTTAGCTATTCTGTAAAGCTAGAAGTAATTATAATATGTCATAATTACATACATACACATTCTCAAGCCTTTCGTCTCTTCGGGACAAGCAGAGGCAATAGCCCGTCCCTCGCTTTTATCCTTACTGACATACCTCAAGAGCTTCCTCGAAGGAAGAAAAGCGTGATTTTGTGTATGTATATATACTGGCCTGTTGGTCTAGTGGTTAGTGATACTGACTGCTTAGCCAAAGATCGTGGCTTCGATTCCCACCCAGGACAAATAATTGTGTGATAAGCATGATCATTTGTTCTGTGTCTGGGTGTAATTTTATCTATAATATGTAAGTATTTAGAAATATATAATACAGGCTCTGCCTAGTTTGGGATCAGACAGCCGTGTGTGCGATGTGTTAAGTTATTATTACATATTATTTTTTGGCATTGCAAATAAGTACGCACCCTTTCTGATGGTAAGTAGTCACCGGACTAGTTGTCGTAATGCTCTGGTACACTTCTCCATAAGAAACTAAAAACTATTTTTCTGGC
Organism: Callimorpha dominula; assembly: GCA_949752705.1. Classification (NCBI taxonomy): domain Eukaryota; kingdom Metazoa; phylum Arthropoda; class Insecta; order Lepidoptera; family Erebidae; genus Callimorpha; species Callimorpha dominula. Next base: position 28,650,821 of record OX456990.1, on the reverse strand, counting down.
TCTCAGTTTCCGTAGAAGAGCTGAACTCTTTGGTCTCACTTAGGGATATAGTGAAATAAAAAACCACAGAACTTTTATACTTATCATATATTTTGCTCTGATTGCCGTTAAATACATGTTTTGGTTTTATTGCAAAATTTGACTATCCATAAACTACATTGAACAACTATTTTTTATTATCGTAAGAGCCATGTATACAAATTTTATGAAGAGGTGAGTTTCATGCAGTTTGTTATTTTATAGCTTTGGACGCAGGGGTAATTTCTGGCTTTGCTGATACAAATTTATCCACGACCCTTACTTACAGACATGAATTGAAGTACTCAATAAAGAAATTTAAGCTGTTAAATTTTTTACATAAGGTTTTAAGAAGATTTTAATTTCTTTAACAATATTGCCAGTTAATGGAACGAAAACACTGGTTAATTTTTTTATAATATTGGTTACCTAAGTACTTCCTATTAAATTTAACAATAAATAAATATTTTCCTTTATTTTTTCAAATAGTGATTCCCTTTATATTAAAAAAAATTCCGTTTATGTTAATAAAAAAAGTAAATGAATGCATCTTTGGGATGAGCCAGACAAATTTGATATCAATTCGTTTATCTTTCATTACTATTCTATAAGACATTGCCTTAAATAATAATAATAATAAAAACACTAAAACAATATATTTTGATAAATCTATACAGAAAAATGGAAACCAAAAACAAATTTAAAATAAAAACATCGAAAGATTGACTAAAATAGCCATAAATATATTTTCCAAGACATGACATTTAATGTCATGTCATGTCGAACCGAAAATTTATTAACATAATATAATAGACGAAGTAATACAGATGATGCTAACAAGATCCAGAACCAGAGCGCATTTACCATCCCCGGACTCATCGCTTAGCTCAGCATTGCAGCCCCCGGAAATCGCAACAAGAGGTGCGGCCACTGCAGTGGTGTCGAGCTCGACATCCAGTGATGAGTTTTTCTCTCCGCCGACGTCGCCAACACCTGTACGTCGGCAGGGGAGAGGCCGGCCACCGTCCTGCTTGGGACCCCGAGGCCCATCGGCTTCGAATAGGGCCCCCGCTACCGGTTGCAAAGATTATCGGATCAAGTGCGGGCCTTTCAGCGATGTAATTTTCTGGATAACTCCGTACTTGAAAGGCTACGCTCGGACTTGCAGGTTAACCTTACTACTTCTCCTCCACAAATTGTAACAAATGCAGACTCTTTGTTGTTGCAATCTTATCCTGCTGAAGGAGGGGAGGAAAATGATGCTTCATCTGTAAGTACTCAGCACTCTGATATAATAAGGAATACTTTGGAAGTCGCTATTCTAGAATACCGGTCCATGAGTTTTAAAAGTAGACCACGTTTACCGCGTTTGCCAATGCATAAACGAAACAAAGCGCTAGTGTGTACCCTTGATTCGATGTTACCCATTTATCTAGAAGAAAGCATAGATCTCAGCGATACCCACTCAATTTTGTATTGTGCGGCTGTTACAGCATGTCGAGTAGCTGGTGTTAAATTCCCACGAAATGACACCGCTGCTCGGTCAAAGCTTGTTGTTCCGGCGTGGCAATGCAGGATTGAGCGTCGTATCGCTGAGCCGAGAGTACTCATTGGCAAGCTTATCTGTTTCAGATCGGGCAACACACGCCCGAGAGTAACGCGCTTTGTGAATCGGGCTTTTTCAGGAACTGGTATCAGTTCCTGTGATTATATGGCACGAGTCACAGAGCGCATTGACTTTCTGAAACAGAAGGTTTATGCATGGGCAAATCGCATAGCAGGTACAAAAAAAGGGTGGACCAATATACTCAGAATCGCACATTCCAAAGGGATGAGAGGTGGGTTTATAGAAGGGGGGAGCAGCCTGATTTAGTGAGTGGCATTCATTTACCAGATGCTGAAATCAGATTCATTTTGGCGTAACATCTGGCCGATGCCTGTCGCTCACACTGAGGGTGAATGGATGCGAGATGTCAAACGATCATGTGAGTCAATTAATAGAATGGAGCCAGTATCAATATCAAACATTGATATAGCTTATGCAGTTCGTTCGCTGCCGAATTGGAAATCAGCGGGACCGGACGGACTGCATAACTTTTAGTTAAAATGGCTCCGTAGCTCACATGTACGTTTGGCATCTCAATTTCAATCATGCTTAAAATCGGGTTCGCTCCCAACTTTTATGACCACAGGCGTGACTCATCTGCTCTATAAATCTGGTAGTGCCACGAATCCCAAAAACTACAGACCCATAACATGTTTACTAACCTTGTATAAATTACTCACGTCCATTCTGAGAGTGAAGACAACATCTCATGTAACCAACAACTCTGTTATGTCTTACTCTCAGAATGGATGTAGAAGTGAGGCTCGTGGCAAAGAGCTCCTTATTATTGATACGACCATTAACCAACAAGTTCGCCGTAACCGAAAAGACTTGGCGACATGTTGGATAGATAGAAAGCCTATGACTCTGTGCCGCATACGTGGATCCTGGAGTTGGAGTTGTATAAGATTGATATAACTCTATGCACTTTCTTGGAGGCATGTATGCAGCAATGGAGAACGGTTCTTTGCTATCCAGGATGTCGACAATCTCAGGGTAACCGCGAGTATATACAGATCAGGCGGGGTATATTTCAGGGTGACAGTTTGAGTCCCTTGTTGTTCTGCCTAGCTTTAAATCCTCTCAGCACTATGTTGGAGGGTTTAGGACTAGGCTATCGTTTGCGGAGAGGAGGTCAGGTTATATCCCACCTCCTTTTCATGGATGATTTGAAACTTTTTGCCTGCAGCAATTTTCAACTGATAAAATTACTAGAGGTAACTTAAAACTTTAGTAAATGTATCAGGATGAAAATTGGTGTGGATAAATGTGCAGTCATGCATGTAAAAAGAGGCAGGATTGTGGAATCTGAAGGAATGGAACTCTCAGATTTTACACACCTTAGATGTCTTTCCGCGAACGATACTTACAATCTACAATCTACAAATCTAGGAATGTCACAGGCGTTAGGTTTAAATGAATTGACTATATCGTTACAGGAACGCTTCTATGACCGCCTGAAAAAAGTATTAAAGAGTCTTTTGTCAGGTGGTAATAAGGTGCGGGCCTATAACGATTGGGTCATACCAGTCCTAACCTATTCCTTTGGCATACTTAGATGGACTCAGACGGAACTTGATGCCCTGGATAGAATAGTCCGCGGAAATGTGGGGGTCGTGGTTTTTTAAATGCCAAGACACTACATAACCGCGAGGTATGTAATCTTAGAGATTACTTCCTCTCTGTTGACGTGGAGATGCATCGGGATGTTGTGGCAGTTGACAACGGACTCACTCCGCTTGCTCTAGGTAGAGAGAACTGGCGCAAACCTGCAGTACTCAATATTACAGATCGCAGGAAAATATGGAAGAGCAAAGAGCTGCATGGACGTTTTTATCGGGCCTTAAATGGGCCCGAAGTAGATCTATTATCGTCAGTGTCCTGGCTACGTTTCGGTGATCTCTTTTGAAAAACTGAAGGTTTTATATGTGCAATTACTGATGAAGTTGTTATGACGAACAACTATCGGAAACATGTCCTGAAGGACGGCACGATAGACATTTGTCGGGCATGTCATCGTCCCGGAGAAAGCCTCAGGCATATAATTTCCGGTTGTTCTCGTCTTAACAACGGCGAGTACTTGCACAGACATAACCAAGTGGCCAGGATAGTCCATCAGGAACTTACTCTTAAATATAACCTTGTGACTATGGAACTACCGTACTACAGGTATGTGCTTGACCCAGTTCTTGAAAATGGTCGTGTAATGGGATCGGTCTATTATCACTGACAGGACTATTGTTGCCAATAAGCCTGATATCGTGGTAATAGACCGATTAGAGCGCCGAGCAATGATTGTTGATATCACCATTCCACATGACGACAATCTCTTAAGGGCTGAAAAGGAAAAACAAATGAAGTATTTGGATTTAGCCCACGAGGTTGTCGACATGTGGGATGTGGATTCGGCGATCATTGTGCCGATAGTCATATCAGCCCATGGGCTGATTGCGAAGAGCCTCGACCAACACCTTCAGAGGCTCACGTTAGGCAGCTGGATTAAGGGCCTGATGCAGAAGGCGGTCCTTCTTGATACGGCACGTATAGTAAGGAGGTTTCTGTCTTTGGAACCCTAACCACCGGTAGCTTGTACCCGATACCGGTGGGAAACTATTTTTTATATTTTTAAATATATTTTTTTATGTATTTAAAAATATAATTTATATGTTTTATAGATGTTAATAAAGAGAATAATAATCAAAAAGAAAGGATATAATAATAACTTTTTATTTCAGACTTATGTCCATATTTTTGTTAGTATATTTGTGTTAGTGACAGTAGTGTTTAAGTTAATAGGTTAGTATTTTTAGTTATTACATTATTTTATTTTATTAAAAGAAAGAAAGAAAGAAAGTTATTTATTTATTTGTACCTAAGAATGTCCCCACCCAGTGCTTTTGGAAGGGGCAGTCCGGTCTGGCAGCGATCATTTTCAGAATGCTGTTGTCACTGCCATGCAGGCGCTGTAGTAAGGAGGCCGCTTTCTTTCGCATAATTGCGTAGAAATCATCTCTGTGAGCCTCCGCAAACATACCCGACCGGCTACAGCGCCACGGCAGTCCCAACAGCATCCTGAAAGCGTTATTATATTGTACGCGCAGGACATTGTAGGCTCGGCGCGTGTATGACACCCACAGACCGCTCGTGTAGAAAGACCGACAGAACGCCTTAAAAAGGGTTACTTTGACATCCTCGCTACAACGAGCGAACCTGCAGGCAAGCATATTGCTCCTTACAGACAATGCCCTGCGCTCCCTCTCTATATCTCCGTCATCCCTTAGGTCGCTTGTAACAATATGTCCGAGGTACCTAAAATCTACAATATTTAATGCTACGCTGTTGAGACTTATGGGCGGAACATTGCGTGACTGCTGTTTAGGCGCTTTAAATACAAGAAGAACACTCTTCTTTGAGTTGTATATCAAGCCATGCTCCACCAAACAGTGTATTTAGCTACTGTTTCATTTCATTTCATTCCGTAAATCAGACTGAAACCGACGAAAACCACACGGTGTGCCTTGCAGCGCCTTTGATGAGTGGACCGTCTATAATGCGACGTTATGCCTACAATGCTCCACCCAGCGCCAGCCCACAGTGGCAAGCGGGCTCCGTCTACTAACTGCTCGATATCCAAATACACTCTTCACGGGAGATTCCACTGCGGGTGAAGGACGTAAAACCCGTCTCATCCACCCGCAACCACTGTTAGGGTAAACGTGAGCGCCAGAGAAACTGTTCTACCCGGAGGTCTTCCTACCGGATCCACTCCGCTACCTTCTTGCGCCAGAAGTTCTCCTCGCAAGTCCTAAATCACGGTCGCGATAAAATAACTTTGGCGACCTAATGCCTCGATTCGTCCAACTAATTGGGAGTAACAGTAGTCAGTAAGTCAGTACCGCTTCCTGTTCCTTCCTATACAGGTCTAGTGCGGCTAAATCAAGAGCTACCTCAAAGGCAGCTGTGGGAATTGTGCGCATGCAACCAGTGACGGCAGTACATGCTAGTCTCTGGAATTGCTGAAGTTTGTTTTTGAAAATGCTTAGTTCTGTTCTCTGCCACCAGGCAATAGCACCGTATGTGATGATTGGCCGTATAACCGTTTTGTACAGCCATAATATGATTTTCTTACTGTTAAGTCAAATTAGTTACTACCTCCTACCTACTATCGTCAAAAATTTTCTTTTCATATTTAGGTTTAAATTTTAAAATAAAACGTGAAATATTTAATAACGAATCAAAATTATCATGTAAGACTTAATTTCATGAAGACTATGCAATAATTTTACATTTAATTAGTTAAACTAATTTATTAACGAGGTCTTGAAAGCCAATTTTATATATACTTTTCAATGTCCCTAGAATAAGTTCAATTCAATACAATTTATTATGCATTCCAAAATATACTTAATTACAAGTTTTCTAGTTCATGTCTAGAATGCGTGTCGTTGACTTCCCAGTCACTTGCTAACAGCGACTCTGGTAGTAACAGGGGCCAACTTAAATCATGTAGGTATTCAAATATTCGACACAGCTCATTGCACAGGTAAGCTATAAAAAAAATAACGCATGGAAGGAGTAGAGCGTATAGATAACATACATTACTTTAATAAGTAGTAATTAAATAAAACATTTTACAAAAGTCACACTTGATACTACAAAATAAATAATAAACATTGATCCACAAATACGCAGGTGTGTAAGTTACGATAAACACCCTTCACCTGGAATAAAAAAAGAACATTAAAGTTAGTAGGTACAAGAAACTTTGCTTAAACTTAAACTTACTAGGTACTTGACAGCTTTATTTTATTATATGGCAACTCTCGTTCTTGGGTTAATTTTACCCTACCTAATGTTATGTAACTATGTGTTTAACTTATTGTAATGTAAGTTTAGATCAAATTATGTAACGGTTAATATCATTATATTCTGAGATAGCGCCTTAAAAGTAAGAAACTTAAGAGAGGGCTGGTGTCCAAATAAAGAATTTTATTGACTTAATTTCTTCTAGTTCAACACTATCTACATGTATGTATCAGAAGAACCTTCTCCATGTCTAAGATCAGATTACTTGTTTTATCCGTAACTGAGAAAAACTTCTTACTTTAAAGCTGTCATCTATATATCCTACTACTATTATAAACGTGAAAGTTTGTGAGGATGTATGGATGTATGGATGTATGGATGTATGGATGTATGGATGTATGGATGTATGGATGTTTGTTACTCTTTCACGCCAAAACTACTGAATCGATTGCGATGAAACTTGGTATGTAGATAGCTGGAGACCTGGATTAACATATAGGCTACTTTTCATCCCGATTTTCCCACGGGATCGGGACTTACGCGCATGAAACCCCGGGGCGCTGCTAGTATGTATATAAAAATGAACCCCTATTTCTTCTGGTCACGCTATAACTTGAGAGCGGCTTTACCGATTTCATTCATCTTTTTGTTAAATGTTTTCAGTCATGTTTTTTCGTGCGTGCAGCCGACTCGATCGAATTATAAGACGTTGTCGCGTCAAAAAATTAAATAAAATAAAATTGCACAGAAACTTAGAAAATTTAAGAAAACTTAACGACTGCCTTTATTATAAACTTTTTGAATGTAACCTTAGCCTCAGCGTTATTTACTCTTTATTAAGCACGTTTGAAATAACTGCCAGTTGTTTGACAGTAAGAGACAAATCGCACACCGCCTATATCATTTACAAAGATCGCATAATTCTAGCGTGGCGTTATATTCTCTTTGCGATAATTAGTTGTATCGGACGGAATCAAGGCCTTAATCATGGAAATCCATGGTCGGCATTAAGAAGGAATTAGAACCATTACCCAGCTCCCTGGTCGGAGTAATATCTTTGATGAGGTAAAATTAAACCATTTTGCTTTGATTTTGCATATTGTTCATGAATTATGGTTTTAATTTCTTAGTACACACTGCATAGTCGACTGGATCAGAAAATTTATGGAGTTTTAAGTTTGTTCATTTGGAATTTTCAGTTGAAATTTTGATATTAAACATGCCAAGAAGTAGACGTACAAACATAGGTCGCAGAACTCGCAATCCCGCAAATCAAAGATATTTAAGAGCAAGTCAAACTGAAAAGCTCACTGATGATCATATCATATAAAGGCGAAGACTAAGATGATGATGAGATTGATTCCACGCATCCCTGTGATATGACATAATCCATGTTTTTCACAATGGCCAACTGTACGTCACCTGTTCCCGTGTCGGAAAACTATCAGCATTATTTATTTACGCGCCAGGAAAATAAACTAACAATGTTGTGTATCAACAAGCATTACAATAAAAAATGTTATAGAGATAATAAAAAATTACAAACATATACAATATCAAAATACACAATAATATAAATAATTATTATGAGTAGGTACAGTATTCCAGTTTAAATTGAATGACAGGACAACGTCTGTCTGGTCAGCTAGTTAAGATATAAATGATTTTCGAGACCTCCAGTTAATTCCTATGAAAAGATGTGTGTGTGCCCGTGAATGTGTGTGCGTTACTTACATCTGATTGTTTAGTTTTGTTTACTATCATCCCCTTCTTCGGATTGGTCATCTTTGTTTGAGGCATCGTCGTATACACCGAACTTGTTATCTTGGCTGCTAGAGCCAGATGATTGTGGCTTGCTGCTAGACCGAGATAATTGTGGTCTGCTACTGGAGCCAGATGATTGTGGCCGGCTGCTGGAACCAGATGATTCTGTGCTAGAGCGAGATAATAGTGGCCTGCTGCTAGAGCCAGATGATTGTGGCCTGCTGCTGGAGCCAGATGATGACCATCTGCTAGAGCCAGAAGATTGTGGCCTGCTGCTAGAACCAGATGATTGTGGCCTGCTTTGAGGGTAATCACTCTGACGAGACAACTCTGGCCAAAACAAAGAAAGAAATATTGGTTTAAAATATTTATTATCAAATAAATAATCAGAAAATAACGTAATATAGAAATTGATTAAATTCTAAGCTGACCACATTACATTAAATGGGTGGGAAAAATATTTATTAAAAAAAAAATTAAGTCAAAAATTTTTTTTTTACAAAATAACGCTCAAAAAGGCATACTCACGTATCCAGTTTTAATTCACACATCAACTGTCTAGGCATCAAGTACATTTCTAACTTTACCAAATCTAGTGTTCCAGACTGGCTTCTTACTTTAATTCCTAATGTTTAAGTTAACAACTTTTCAGTTTTCAGCTCTATATTTTGTAAAAATTAAGATAAATTGCAATTGTGGGCAATTAACATAAGTTAATGTCGTCAATTAAATGACAAAAAGTCAAAAATTTGGATTTTTTCATTTTTATTGTAAAGATAAAAAAAAATATAATCTGTGTTTCCACCATTGACACTAATCACACGTCTTCCATGTCGCTCGGCCACGCTGCACGTGATACGGTAGCGTGTTCAGAGGCGACTCATATGTAACCGTCACTTCACGCTCGCCGAGTGCAGGCGAGTGGCGGGCCGCCACGCACCGCACTCGCCGCCACTGGCGGCGACTGGCGGCGAGTGCGCATGTGAAGAGTTCGCTCGGCTCGCCTCGTGTACACTCGCCACCACTTGGCACCGCTCGCGTTTAAAGAATATACAATGCTCGCGTTCTTGTCGGTATTTTGGCGAAGATCAAAGTGGCGAGCGGCCGACGCGGCCGTCCACACGCTCGTGTGCGCTCGTGTTGTTTATTCGTAGTGTAGTGCGATCATGAATGATTGACTTACTAGTACTGATTTATTCATCGATTATTGATTCTATTTTCATAAAGATTTTATTTTACTTAATACTTCTACATTTAACTAAAATCCGTTATAAATTACCTTACGTCACAATAAAGTATTAGATATAAATGTATATTGTATTGTTAAATACAATTATAACGAAACAAAGAAATTGATTGTGAAACATTATTTATAAAGGATGTATACAACTGTTGTATTGTAATTGTAAATGCTGTGTGCGGTCACAGTTTGTTCGCCGACGACCGTATTTCATATATCTTCGCCGGGATGGACACGATCAAACGAACACAACACACCTACTTAGTAACTGCATAAAATGTTCACGGCAAATTTTTACTTTTGGAAAGGTCTAGGGTCTAACACAAACAATTCGCCTATGTTTATGGCACTGTGATATCACATGGCCTTGTAACCTTTCTTAATAAATACTCTATCCAATACAAAAAGAATGATTCAAATGTGATCGATATTTCCAGAGATTAACGCATATAAACAATATTATTATAACATTGATTATAAAAATTTCCTGTCTTAATGAATAACTTGTAAAAAACATAGTTTTGGTACATTAGGTCTTTTTTTGTGCACAGTAAGCATCCACCATCTCCTTTTAGACTGAACACACACAGGAAAAATGAGAATAATGTTGTTTGTCGTATTTATTAAATATTTTATTTTACTTAACATTACAATATTTGACTAAACCCGTTATATAAATTAAAAGATTACGTTACATTAAAGTATTAGATATAAAACTGTATGTTTTAAAAATATTTTATAACGTAATTAAGAAATGCATTTTAAAGAAAATGTAATTATCTCGAGACATATTCATAATCGTATTATTCCATTAGTATGTTGCATAATCGCCCTCCACTATTGGAGCGGTGATTTTTTACTGCGTTCTCCAATTATTCGTGGCAACACTGGCGACTGAACTACACGAGCGGTGACGAGCGTGTGGACGGTAGCCTCGCACTCGGAATCACTCGCCGAGTGGCTCGCCCGAGCTGAGCGCCAGAGCGCCTCGTCCGAGCATGAAGTGCCACCATAAAGAGCGACAGCCAGCCACAGAACGTTGCACGGAACTTGCAACATTCCGACAGCTCTCATCTCTTAATTATCCTCAATTGCGAGGAGACTCTTAAACGTACTTGATCCTTATGTGCTCCCTAGACGATCATGCGGCATGACATGCTGAATCATCATGCTGCATGAAGTACCTATTGAGATTCCCATCATGCAGCATGACAATCGCTTGGTATAATCACTGAATTATTATTACTAGCGTAAATATCTCGATAGGTATAATCATTTTACTCAGACGATACAGATAGTAAAGTGAAGAGCGCAATCTACTATAGAATTATTGATACGATATTGATTACGATTATCTAAAAATTTTGTATCATATGTTTTAGTGTTTAGTATTAGTTTTATTAATTGTTTTATTATTTGTTAGTACTCAATGTAAACATTACGTATAATGAATGCTGTGGGCGTCTGTAATGTATAGCACAATATTGTAATCGTCTAGGGAGCACATTAGACACTATTGATGTGTGTAGCTTGTAAATAAAAATACATTGAATAAAAAAATGTTAAACGTTGTAATAAACGTAGATTACTTTTTATATATATATTCAGTTTACTTTATAGTTATATGTTATTCATTCTTAGATTTACGAACAATCTAAGACACGATTATGGTTTTTAAACTTTCAAAAGTATTATTACGAATCTTTCACAATGTTCTCTAATTTATTTGATTACCATTACTTACCTATATTAGACTCATTAACTTGTTCCAAGCACACTAAAGCATCTTCTAGGCGCGACGTATTAAAACCCAGAACTAAATCGGGTTCATTCAATGGGCGACCTCGGAAATCCACCATCTGTAAAAAGTCATATAAATAGTTAATAACGACTTAAACAAAGACAGACAGAAAAATATTCTATGGTTGTAGGAAAGATATTATTTCATTTCACAAATAAAATTAACCTTACTTCTTGGTTATCATTTTGATACATAAACTCGAATGGCACACCGAGGACGGAGCGCGTTCGCGGCCCGTTGGTAGGGAGGAGATTATTAGACCCTTCCACAAATATTATATTGCTATCTCTGTCATAGGCTGGTGGACGCACATTTTGAGCAGGTGGACTAGGTTCCCTTGGTGGTTCCTCATCGGTGTGCAGTGGAACATCGTCATTAGCGGACGGTATGTCTGGTGCTTTGTCTGGGAGGTTTGCCATCTGCATCAAAGAAATTAACTGACTATAAGTTAATTCCATACCCTCATAAAAAAATTACATTTAGCTTTTTTATGTCACACCAAAAATTTTAATCTTGTGGCAAGTGCCTACTCTTAAAGTAAATACATAGGCTTCACTAAAAGTATCGGGTATGGAATATTTCCACTGTTTCTGTCATATTAAAATCTTTGTAATTGAAAACTCCTTGGTTTTAAAAATCGAATACCATTTATTTATTTAAAAAAAGATTCTCGGTCTTATCACAAGGTTTTGTCAAACTTGTTTATTCGTTGAGAAACTGGAATTGACTCAAGAAAATTCAAGAGCGATGATTTATTATGACTTTCGAAGTGGTTTAACGCAAAAACATTGTGTTGACCGGATGATTTCTGCATTTGGTGATGAAGCACCATCCAAAACCACAATTTATCGCAGGTTTGCTGAATTTCAACGTGGACGTGTCAAGCTCAGGAATGATCCCCGTCAAGGTCGTCCAAAAACTGCAGTCACCCAAGAAAACGTTGATGCTGTGGGTAAGCTGATTGAAGAAGATCGACATGTGACATACCGCGAAATTCAGGCAACTTTAGACATTGGCATGAGTCAAATACAAATAATCTTGCATGAAAAATTAGGTGTAAAAAAGTTGTTTTCCCGATGGATACCGCATTCGCTCTGTGAAGAGCAAAAAGCGGCTCGCGTTACTTGGTGCATCAGAACTCTCGAAAGATTCCACGCAGGATCCTTAAATGCTGTAATTGCTTTTATTGAGCAAATTGACATTAATTGTAATTATGATTCTGCCAATTTGTTGGCAAACAATTATACCACTGACATATCATATAGTATATGTGACATTTATAATAATTTAAATTAATTACTAAGACAAAAGAGAGTAGTATATCTTGCAATTATCATATTATAAATAAGACTATAAAAAGTCCAATATCTCAGCTCAGTAATAATCAAGTTAGTAATAAGTTTCATAAATTAATAAGTAATAATAACTTAAATTACATAAACCTGGTTCACCAGAATATTAGGGGGCTGATGGGCAAAGACCTAGAAATAGAATTGTTCATGAACTGTAATGCTGTTGATATTTTTTGCATCACTGAACATTGGTTAAAAAGCGATCAGTTCATGTTCAATTTTGATAACCACCAGATAGGTAGCTCGTTCAGCAGAGCTAATGCAATACATGGTGGCTCTATGATACTTATAAATAAGCAATTTAAATTTAAAGAGCGCCATGACATTGTTAGTTTATCGGTTGAACGAACTGCAGAAATAGCCTGTATAGAACTCAAGCATTTTATTGTAATTAGTGTATATAGACCTCCTTCAGCTTTGTATTGTGTTTTAAGTGTGTTATGGATTCAGTATTAGATAAAGTAACAAAATCTAAAAATAAAGTAATTATTTGTGGTGATTTTAATATTAACTTATTAGAAAATTCGTTTCAAGGTCAATGTGTGCGATATTATAATAAAATCCCAGATAATATTCAAATGTTAAGTATAAACAAGTTTAAGTCTACAGTAAAACGACAGCTATGCCTTAAGGGCTATTATTACTCAATAGGCGATTATATACAGGATAAAAACGCTTGGGATGGAATTGTAATAGAAATCTAATGTGAGCTAATATGTTTCTTATTTTCCATCTCTCATGTTTTTCTTTTCTTCTTTTTAATTTTTTCCTTAATTTTCAGTTTCCCTAGTGTCATATTCTTTTTCTAGTTTATTCACTTTTAATTTTAAAAACATAATAGCACACAACAAAATGATGTGATATTTACTGAATATTGTTGAAACTGTCTGGTTTTTCTTTTTTAAAAGAGTGGCCGTGAGTTTGTTTGCCCGATTTCTTCTCACAAGGCTCAACCATTTGGAAACGGGCGGTTATAGATCGAAACAGACAGATGTGATATTATGTTATCCATTTTGTTTTCTTTAATCATTTTACATTTGACGAAGCAAACTATTGTTGCGGTGTCTCTGTGTGTGTTGATCTATGATTTTTAATTATAATAATTATTTATTAAATCGACGATTTCGAATAATTGATGGTCAATTTTATGAAATAAAGATTTTTTTGAATTTGAATTGAATTGAATTTGTATACAACATCGTATCAGGTGACGAATCCTGGATATATGCGTACGAACCCGAAACAAAAAACCAGTCACGAGTTTGGGTGTTCGAAAATGAGTCAAAGCCAACAAAAATTGTTCGTTCACGGAGTGTTGCAAAAAAAATGGTGGCCACGTTTGTCTCCAAAACCGGCCATGTTGCGACTATTTCTCTTGAGGGACAAAGAACGGTTAATGCAGAATGGTATGCTAGCATTTGTTTGCCACAGGTCGTTTCTGAACTTCGTAAAGAGAACTTCAACCGCCGCATCATCCTCCATCACGACAATGCGAGTTCTCACACCGCGCACAGAACAAAAGAGTTTTTAAAGCAAGAAAACATAGAATTATTAGACCATCCGCCGTACAGCCCCGACCTAAGCCCTAATGATTTCTATACTTTCCCTAAAATAAAGAATAAATTGCGTGGTCAGAGATTTTCATCACCTGAAGAAGCTGTGGACGCCTACAAAACGGCCATTTTGGAGACCCAACTTCCGAATGGAATGGTTCCATCGTATGGAAAAATGTGTCAAATTTCGCGGAGAACACTTCGAAAAGCAATAAATACATTTTTAAATAGTAATGTTGTGTCACTTCCTTGATTCCCAAAATTTTCAGTGCCGCACTCGTAATAACAGTAATAGTTTTATCAAATCTTAAGCGGTCCCTAGACAATCATGCGGCATGACATGCTGAATCATCATGCTGCATAAAGGACCTATTGAGAGTCGTCATGCAGCATGATAATTCGCTTGGTATAATCATTTTATTCAGTCAATATTTTTTATATTTTCAGTGAAGAGGTCTTCTGCCCTGGTATGGAAATGTCTTTGTCGAAGGCAGATTTGCAAATAAATAAATTTATAAATATCCTACTAATATTATAAACGTCAAAGTTTGTGAGGATGTATGGATGTATAGATGTTTGTTACTCTTTCACGCAAAAACTACTGTATGGCAGGCTAGGCCCACTCCGGTCAGTAGGTATGAAGCTACAGGTACCTAGCAGCGTCGATGAGTCGGGCGAAATTCAGTGGGCTGCCACGCGCCGTAGTCTTGCGCCTAGCCGGACATCTGCAGGTTCGCACCGTACTAGTACAATTCGTACATCGCACTAGTACACTGTAGTAGTACTATTAGTACAGTTTTAGTAGAACATAATAACATGAATGGTACATGAAAACTTAAGCGTTTAACTTTTGAGTGTGCATTTTTAGATTACTTCACATTTAACTTTTAAGCATACTATTTGATTTTCCTTAATACTTTAACAGGCTTAGGACTGGCATTCTAGATTTAAAAATACGTGGTGATAATAAGATTAGTTATGATCAAATTCGCGTAAATGCTCGGTATGGATTAATGACTACTTAGAAATTAGAAATTTACACCAGAGAGTTATAACTATACAAAATTACATTTCGTTTTAACATAATAAACAAATGAATAAACTAGGGAAAGAGAAAAAACATAATATAGTGTAAAAAATTTACGAGAAAATATGAAAAATGAAAACTTATTTTAAATGAATATCAACCGTCGATATCTATACTTCAATATTAAACTATCGATATATCGTCCAAGAAAATATTATTAATAAATGTCGATATTTCTAAATAATAATTATATTTCTTAAATAATAATATTTCGATACATCGATATTTTCTCTACAGTCATATTAGTACGTCGCACAACAATAGGTAGTTTTAGTACTGGCTTGAAGTTAGACACAGTGTACTAATAGTGCGAAATGTCCGATTAACAGAGTAAACATTAAAAATAGGTAGTTTTAGTACTGGCTTGAAGTTAGACACAGTGTACTAATAGTGCGAAATGTCCGATTAACAGAGTAAACATTAAAAATAGGTAGTTTTAGTACTGGCTTGAAGTTAGACACAGTGTACTAATAGTGCGAAATGTCCGATTAACAGAGTAAACATTAACAATAGGTAGTTTTAGTACTGGCTTGAAGTTAGACACAGTGTACTAATAGTGCGAAATGTCCGATTAACAGAGTAAACATTAACAATAGGTAGTTTTAGTACTGGCTTGAAGTTAAACACAGTGTACTAATAGTGCGAAATTTCCGATTAACAGCTGCCTTTCGGAAACATTACTTTTAGTGCAGTACCCAGTACTAGTACCTATTAGTACATCGTACGTGTACTACCCAAGACACGTTACTCGACAAGTACACGTTACTTCGATACTCATTCACGCGCTACGTCGCTTCGTCCGTTCGTCGCTTACGAATTACGTTTCCGTATTTACGTAGTTAGATTATATTATTAATTATAATAGTCAGTATAGTTAGATATTTAGAAAGTCAAGCTTAGCTATGTTAAGTATATTTATTTATTAGGACCACAACAACTGATACACATCTTCTATCTGTACTCTATAGAAATAAATAAAATTGGAGTGTCTGTTTGTAATATTAAAATAACCGCTTTTTACTAAGTGCATTTGGATGTATATACGGCACATATACCAAAACAACATGTTTTACAATTTTTGTCTGTCTGTCTGTCTGTTTGTTTTGGCTAATCTCCGGAACAGGTGGACTGATTTCCACGAGACTCAATTAAATTAAATTCTTTAACATCTATTTCATTAATAGTATTGTTTTAACAATCACTTATTTCATTCACAGGAAACGCAGCACGTACCAATACATCTCCTCCCTTCACCGCAAACAAAATGCTCCGTCTATTGGAAGAAGCTTGTGGTCAAGTGTCCGCTGAAAACAGGGCGAATGTAGTACGATACGTCAAAGAAGCAATATTATCTGACATGATGCGCGACGTCCACTTCGACAATTTTATTGAACACGAAATAATAATTGAAGTTCGAGATGATGACACAAGCTCCGACGACTCTGGTGATGATGATCTTGGCTGTGCTCCTCTTCCTTAATAAAAACTGTTTTAAAGATAAAACTATTTTATTTTTCAACCTTAATTTTTACATACAGAGCTATTTTAGACCGTCGCGTCCGTCAAATTTAAATAGGTGGTTCAGACCATGAAACTAAACAATTTTTCCAAAGAAACATGGGTCGAAAAGTGATAAAAAAAATTCAACCCTCCCATTGAAAACTGCTCGGTCACGTGGTCGATTTCGTATGGAAGGTCTGAATTTTTTTTTCACTTTTCGACCCGTGTTTCTTTGGGAAAGATGTTTACTTTCATTGTCTGAAACACCTATTTAAATTTTGCGGGAGGTCCAAAAATAACCCTGTAATATTAAATAGGTACTTATTATGAATATTGACCCACCGTCGCTTATCTACCCAATGATTTATATGTCTAGTGCAATAAAGAATTTCACACATAATACACCCACACCATCTCGTCACAGTTACAAGTATTTTAAAACGTTATTTTTTGGACTACTAGATATTTTCTGTTTCCCATCACTAGCCCGTCTGTCAAAAAGATCAAGCTAACTTGTACAGGGTATAATACTCACTATATATTATTACTCGGTCACTCCAGAAGACCGTGGAAAACAAAATGGCACGTGTTAATGTTGACTTTAAATAGGAAGTAAAAGTATTCATTGATGCGAATGACATGCAAACTACGTGCTGGCAGTTGATTGACAATGCCTTTTATTTTTATACTAGCTGTGCTCCGCGCAGCTATATTATTGTATAGTTTCATTAAAATCCATACCACAGAACCAAATAATAGCACCAGTACAGAAGGACCGCTTCGCAATACCATTTAAATAAATAGCGACTCTTGCTCCGACACAATAAGGTGCAATTCAGATCTCACACCGCTAATTCCAAATGAGTTATATTAACCTAAAACTTGCCTCTCTTTCTATCGCATAACTCTTATCTGTTCTGATGCCGTTAAGGTTGTCTTCTGTAAGAAGAATTAATCTAAATATTTAATAACCAGTTATGTGCCTATTACTTTACTTCTGTGAACAAATGAAGTTTTAAATAAACCTAGGCTAGGTATTTACTTAGTAGTACCTACCTATTTTATCTCTTCTGGAGTCTTCTGGAGTGACCGAGTAATAATATATAGTGAGTATTATACCCTGTACAAGTTAGCTTGATCTTTTTGACAGACGGGCTAGTGATGGGAAACAGAAAATATCTAGTAGTCCAAAAAATAACGTTTTAAAATACTTGTAACTGTGACGAGATGGTGTGGGTGTATTATGTGTGAAATTCTTTATTGCACTAGACATATAAATCATTGGGTAGATAAGCGACGGTGGGTCAATATTCATAATAAGTACCTATTTAATATTACAGGGTTATTTTTGGACCTCCCGCAAAATTTAAATAGGTGTTTCAGACAATGAAAGTAAACATCTTTCCCAAAGAAACACGGGTCGAAAAGTGAAAAAAAAATTCAGACCTTCCATACGAAATCGACCACGTGACCGAGCAGTTTTCAATGGGAGGGTTGAATTTTTTTTATCACTTTTCGACCCATGTTTCTTTGGAAAAATTGTTTAGTTTCATGGTCTGAACCACCTATTTAAATTTGACGGACGCGACGGTCTAAAATAGCTCTGTATGTAAAAATTAAGGTTGAAAAATAAAATAGTTTTATCTTTAAAACAGTTTTTATTAAGGAAGAGGAGCACAGCCAAGATCATCATCACCAGAGTCGTCGGAGCTTGTGTCATCATCTCGAACTTCAATTATTATTTCGTGTTCAATAAAATTGTCGAAGTGGACGTCGCGCATCATGTCAGATAATATTGCTTCTTTGACGTATCGTACTACATTCGCCCTGTTTTCAGCGGACACTTGACCACAAGCTTCTTCCAATAGACGGAGCATTTTGTTTGCGGTGAAGGGAGGAGATGTATTGGTACGTGCTGCGTTTCCTGAGAATGAAATAAGTGATTGTTAAAACAATACTATTAATGAAATAGATGTTAAAGAATTTATCAAGAAAAAAGTTTTTTTTTACTGACCTTTGATTTGTGCCCATATCAGCTCTATGGCATTATATTGACAATGATAGGGTGGCAATCTGATCACTGTGCGACCGCGGTGCTTTGCTGCTTCGTCCAGTAAATATACTGGCTCCCTCGGTTTGTGTGTGGCCACCAGGACAAGCAGTTCGCACTTTAGCATTGTCATGTCGGCATTTACGCCCTTGTTAATGAGCCACTCTATTATATCGGCTGTTTTGTTTGCCGTCGTCGTAGCCTTGTCAAGTTGCGTTGAATGATAGGATGCATTAACCATTATTATTATGTGAGGACCATCCAGGTTGTCCATCATTTTATAAAACCACTCCGAAAAAGTTTCGAAGTTCATCTCTTCGTGATACTTATTCGTTTTTTTTTTTTATGTAAATGCCAGTAAACAGTTTGGCACAAAACCTTGGGCAGTACCTGCGTGGCAAATTATCAGTATCTCCCCTTTTCCTTCTGGTACTTTTGTAGACGATTGGGCAGTATCATCGTTCCATGTTTTTTTAACAGTGTGATTGGCATTCAACCAAGTTTCATCTAAAAACACAACTTTTTCCCAATCTGTAATATTTTTGGCTTTTCTTAAGCAATCAACCCGTTTGAGGGCAATGTCATTCCTTTCCATAAGAATCTTGCGGTTGTTGGATTTTTGGTAATGAAATTCAATTCTACGCAATAGTTTTGACAGGGAGGTTCGACATATAAATCAGCTTCTCTTAGTGTCACCAGCAACTTGTCAAGTGTGGGCAATTCTTTTCTTGAATAATAACCATAAATGTGGTTCCGTGTGGCCGCACATTGAAAATCGTCAATATTGTTTTTTTTTCGTCGGTTAAAAATGGGTGCCAAGTTCAATATTAAGAATATACGTGGTTATCGACTACGCCGACAAAAGAATTAAGATTTAAATGATTGCCAAGTTCTGAAGAGAATCCTGATGAGTTGACTTAGCTAGTTTTCACATTCGAGTTTTCTTATATTTGGCTAAACAATAACTAATATATAAACAATAAATAATAAACTTATCACCTTTATTTTATACGCGAGTTACTACATAGCACTCTATTTATATTGTAAGCTCAACATATGTTACTCTTCTAAAAGATGGTGTGCCGTAAAAACTAGCCAAGTCAAATCTTCAGGATTATCTCATATTGATGCCGCTCAAATTGTGTAAGACCTCTGTATGAAAGATAACTGCCGAGTTATGGAAAACTGGGGAAGGTACTAGAATTGGTTTCTGTAAATTAAATAATAAAAATAAAACATGAGATAAAGTTTAAATTCAGAACTACTCTCTTCAAAATGGACTACCTGCGCGTTGCGTGCTTAGAGTTCACATCTTGCATAATATCGCTGAAGAAATATGAAACGAACGAATTAAGTTGTGATAACAAATTATATGGTTTATACTACTGTTATAAACATTGAATATATTACGGCCAACTTCTCAACCGCAACTTCATTACGTCTTTAATACTGTTGCTGTGACTGTCAATAAAGGTAAATTGTATTGACAGAACGAGAATTAATGACTTCTTATAATTGAGTAGCGTTTGAGTATTTGTGAAGAAGTCTAGTAAACTTATGTTTATTATGTTACAGTTGCACGATGAGCCGTTCGCCATTGGATATATCCGCCGGATACTACCAATTGAACCCATAATTATGAAAACACATTTTAGAATAGAATTAAATAAGTTGTCACAAATATTTGGTAATCAATAGAAAACTACCTAATAGGTAGATAGTACCTTCAAAACATGTAAAATTCTACTAATGTTACCTCGGCAAATATGCAGCACAGCATTCATAATTTATTGCACAAATTTTCCAAATACAGAAAAAAGGTTAAGCTTAGTACTTCAAATCTTTTCCAATAATTTTAAGCAGTGAAATGGTAAAATACTTACTTGAGTGTCCTTGCTGAGTGCAACGTTAAAATTGATCGGAACCGAGCGTCGTGTCCTCTCCCCCGCCGGTGCAAGGCGTCGCAGTGTTAGCCCCAGACCGGATAGGTAATATGGAATGCCTAATAGTATGATTCTAGGTAGATATGAAACAAAGACAGGTGGGTTGCCAGTCATTCAGCATGAAATCACTATTATAGCAGAAATAAAATAATATGTTATGTAAGTATATAGTTTGTACTAATAAAGAGGAAAGATTTTATTGTAGTCGCTAAAATTCTGAAACTAAATAACTGATGTAAATAGATAGGTAGATTTATTGTATACCAAAGGAAGAAATTTATACCCTTTTTACAAGCTTTATATTTATTTCACTTGCAATGTATAATCTTCCACGCTGAATTAAATCCACTAATTCTACGGAGTTGACATTTTTTATGTTGGTTCACTTTCAATGACATTTTTATAATAAGCATGACCTGATTCTACACCCAGGATTGGCTCCAGACGAGGAAACTCCTCCATAGAGCTAACGTGAAACTTTATAATAAGCGTAATCGAAAGATTCTTTGCATGAGGACCTTAGATGATGTTGATAAGGTTTATAGGTTTATAGATATTTTAAAACCTCAGCAAAATAGAATAGAGAAGTTTGTCATGAGATTACAACGAGTTTTAGCGAATTTCGTTTCTAAGATTCCAGTATCTAACACCTGCACACTCATACGCATATGCAAATGCACCTGCACACTCACACGCAAACAAGTACTTTTGGAATCAGCTTGCCTTGTGCAGCTGTGGTAGTTCTTACATTAAACAGACCAAACGTACGTTCGCAGAAAGGGTCAAAAAACACATCACCGCTGTAAAAAACCGCCAAAATAAGCATAGATATTACTTATATATTACTAAATAATAATAATAATAATAACTCCACACATCTCACACACGGCCGTCTGATCCCAAACTAGGCAGAGCCTGTACTATGGTAACCAGACTGCTGATAAACATACTTATACCTACATATTATAGATACATTACACCCAGACACAAACCAATGATAGTGCTCTTACTCTGAAAATTATGAGAACCGCATTAAATTAATAGGCAATAAATAATCATCTAAAATTAAACATAAAAAATTTTAGTTAACCTTTTAGTACAAAAAATAGACGCTGAAACTCACGTTGACCACCTAGAGTCATTAATGGAGCCACGAGAGTTACCAAGTTTGAATTAATTTCTCAAGTTCCTAGAAAATAAGTTTACTACAATAGAATCAGCACGTGGAAAGCAAGAAAATTATCATGCAAGGTCAATCTGCTCCTCATCAGATAAACAAAATAAGTCGTAGTAAAAGATCTTTTCATGCAACCAAGCCACTTCAAAATCAAATATAAAAAATAACATGTCATGCCCAATTCGTAACACTGGACATGGCATTTGTTTCTGCAACAAATTCATGGAAAAGTCGCCTTCACAAAAACGACAAATGATTGAAAAACTAAAATATTGCTATAATTGTCTTCATGTACTGCAAATAAACGATGTTGCGAGTGTGTTGATAAATGATAAATGAAAGAATCGTTGATGATTACTAAAATATGTATTTGATTGTGACACGACTTGCCTCGTGTTTGACTTCTTGCTAAGTAATTACAAAATCGTACAAATGTGTAAAATAAACTAATTCGCTGACGCGGTAACATGTGCGGTAATTGGACCGTACATATACATGTTCGTGAAAAAACAGTCTATATTAATTTTGACTGAACAGGTTACTCATTGAAGTTTTGTTTGAATATTACAAGTGATTTTGACTGCAAAATTTATGGTTACATGTGGTTTTGCTGACGCTCTTATTCAAAAGTACTTTTAACCACTATAGCATCAGTCAAAATCACTTTTAACTGGTTTAAATGTAATCGAAATATAATGAACGTAAAAACCAGCTCCATGGAGCAAAACTATTTTTACTTTAATTTCACACAAAAGAGTAGGTACTATTGTGAAGAGCCTGTAAGCAAAGTATTTTTGACTGGTTAAGAGTTTTGACTGCAAAGACAAAGTCAAATATCATAATTCCTTAAAAACATCTTGAAATCGTCTTTTTAAACGAAATATCATCTTAATTTCACTTCAAGAATAGGTTGCTTGGTCAAAAATAAAATTATTATAACAAGTAATACCGCAACATAATTATATAAAGTATGCGTACCCCATAATAAGGGAAAATTTTAAATCTGTTTAGTTGCAACACCAACAGTATTTCATTACTTTATTTTTAATACACAATCATGTCCTCACCTCACCCTACCGCTTGTAAACATAAATCAATAGATGATTTATAGGTCTCGGATTCTAACCCTTTGAGACGGAGTTAAAAAAAAAAAAAGTCAACTAAGTTGTGCTTCAAACAAACATACATACACATAGATATGACTATTTGAGAATAGGGAATATGCATGTTGTTTAAATTTACTTGATTAATTTTCCCTTGAATCTTTATTGTGCAAATATTATGAATAAAAAATTATTTTCTTATTTAGTTCATCTTTAATTGCAAAAAAATATTAATTAAATATGCAAAATAAGGAAGCGAAATTCAACTTTGCAAAACGCTTCACTATTGGTCGAAACAAAACATGACGTCACATTCCACGTCCTGTCATTTATCGGCGCCTATATTCGTAGTATTACGGAAAAAGATAGGTGTTCCTGTGGTTTTGCCTTAGCTAGTGCAATTTAAGCATTCTAGTGATATTAGAAATCATCTAGGACGATGACTGAATATAGTTTAGTCAAAGCACAATCCGACAATCTACCGAAAATAGATGCATTCATGATGACTTATATAGTCATTTTGCATTTTGCATCAAATCCAGATTTTACGTCCGCTGAAGTCAAAGGAGTGAAAGCCACAAGGTAATTATTATAATACTTGTTATATTATAATCTAAAGGATAGGTAAGATATGTATAGTTAGTTATATTCATGAAGTTTTATAGGACTTTTGTTTATGCAATAAAATTGTAATACGCTTTCATTATAGTGATCTTCACAACAATATAGACACTACATTGAAGATACTTCATCTCTTCTCATTAATGTACACCATTGTTTTCGTACTTACATTATTATTTTGTACAGGAAAAAATACTGTATTGGATGTTCTTCTTATAGTGCTTTTACACTTAGGGACAAGGCAATACCTATAAAATGGTTTTTTAACTTTATCCATCGTCTATTAATTACAATAAATAGTAATTACAACTGAAAATCGTACACAATCCAGCCTTTTTTTAAATTTAAAAAACTTAAATATACAACGAGATACTAAACATAAGCACTCCACCTCTACAACCCAATTTTCTGTTTTTATATTACTTAAACATGTACCTATATATTTAAAAAACATATTCAGTTGCTGCTCTTTTTGATACCGTAGACGCGGGTTACTTTGCACACTTTTTTAGGGAGCCGTTCCTCAAAAGCAAAAAGGAACCCTTATACCGTCTATCTGTCTGCCAAGACCCTTCCTCCCAGAAACCTGTGGAGGCATCAAGTTAAAATTGCGGTCCCTAGAAGCTGTAAACAAAAATCAAGCTTCTATTTCAACGCAATCAAAAGAAACGGCCATTTAATCCTTAGATTGAATCAAATTTGAAAATTTCGCAGGTACATCCAAACCTATAGAGTAAGTACTGCCCATTGATCTAGAATCTTGAATTTTGGCGAGAAGCAGTCTGAGAGCACAAGTAAAAGAAAAAATTCGGAAGTCGTTAATAACTTTTTGTGATTCCTAACTTGTATTTTGCGATTTATTGGACTTGTTAAGGTTGTCTTTTGGAAAAGACGGGCAATAATCGTCGAGAATTAATTCCTAAGATGAACGTACCTACTATCTACATACAAGTTTGTTTGGTTACGGAACCCTCGGTGCGCGACTCAGCACTTGTCCGGGGTTGTGAAAATGCAGACTAGTGTTCTCTATATGTAATATTAATATGCTTAAAATAAGAGCTAAACAATGTAAAGTATGGCTAGATCCCAAACTCAGAGGCGCGCTACAAATTGTATTCGATAAAATATCACTAAATTCGAGTGGCAGAAGCACTGCTGCATTTAAAATAATGTTTCCTGACATCAAAATCGTCTTAAAATTTTCAATTTCGAGAAACAAAAGCGTCATATACATATATGATAAATCATGGTACCGTATTTAAGATCATATTTGCAAAAAGAGCTTAAAGATTCAATAAATCACTAAATTCAGCTTTTAATAATCGGATGGAATTTTAGAGGGTCTGTCAGATCTAGACACAGATAAGTAATTGCAAGTTTCAATGGACGAACCGAACGTGAATCTTGGTTTTCGAAACTTAAAAGACTGAACTAGCCACGGAAAATTGTAAAACTCAATTTTTTCGGACATTAAAACTGGACACCCTGATTAACGGGTCAGCTGCGGGGAGCAGCTAGGAAAAGGCCTAGGAAAAATTCTGAGCTACGCCCATGCGAAGAAGAACCAAATTAGGAAAAAAGTCTCAGTAAATGATACTCAATAAGATTATAGCAGGTATAATATACCAACAACCAATGTAACAGAGTAACATAAAAGGCGTAAGAGATCTCAACTCAAAATTAAGTTTTCTTATAGCAGATCTTTGAAGAATAGAAAAGAAAAAGTAACAAAAGGATAATGCAAATGCACATCGCGACAAAAATCGATCAAAAATATTCGCCGCTCTGCTCAGCTCCACTGTAAAAGTCACAACGTATTTGAGAATTGATTACTATGGAACAAAGCCCAAGAAGAATAGGGGAGTCACCACTACTTTAGTAAAAACACTCACTTTTTTATTATTAGGCTCCGCTTGTGTCTGTCTCACTAGAACCTTTAACTCACCCTGCTGTTCTATTTCAGTCTTATAAATATCTATCTTCTCCAATCTGGGCACCTTGTGTCAGATTTTAGGAATAATTTGCTCTCATAAAAAGTATAGTTACTGTTTAGCCCTATTAATAAAGCTAAAATCATCATCACCTATTATTAGCGACTTCCACTTCATATTATTAATTATATTATTATTAAATACCTACCAGAGTCAACCCTCCAGCATTATCATTTCGCATTGAAAACGTTTTGTATGTTGAGTAGAGTTTCTTTGGTAATAGTTTGTGGGTACGTCTCATAGAAACTACCAGGACTAGATAAATTTATCGGGTTTACCAATTTTCATTAGAAATTGATTTTTAAAGTAAAATGTTCTAAGCTCTGTGTGGACTGGTTTTCTATTGGATATTAGGTATATTTAGAAGGAATTTTTTGCGTGTGAGTGTCATGAAAGCTGCCTTGGTTTGACAGGACGGGCGCGCGCAAAAGCGCGTGACTATGTTTAAATGTCCTTACTTTCGGGTAATAGGTACTTAACCTACGTCATTTACACAGAGAAGCATTGATAGAGGAGCATGTACTAATTCACATACCTACAGGATTACAGTTCGGTAGGTGTTTGTTTCCAGCCCAAATTTGACAAAGCTAAAAGGTTAATAGGGTACGATCTTGCCTCTGCCTGCTTTAACATGAAGCCTACTTAAAAAGTGGAAAAGGCGTGCAACTGGCAACGCTGAAATGACGTTACACAATATGATCGTCGCCTCTGCTCCGGTCACCTTCTAACTACTAGACGGTCCCTAGACAATCATGCGGCATGACATGCGCTACGTGCTGTCATGCATACATGACCGTTTATTGATAAGATTGATGCGAATGACATGCAAACTACGTGCATGACAAGCAAACTACGTGTATGACATGCAAACTACGTGCTGGCAGTTGATTGACAATTCCTTTTATTTTTATATTTATAAATCTGCCTTTAACATTGACATTTCCATACCAGCGCAGAAGACCTCTTCACCGTACTATGTCGACTGAATAAAATGATTATACCAAGCGAATTATCATGCTCTGTATAAGACTCAATAAGTCCTTCATGCAGCATGATGATTCAGAATGTCATGCCGCATGATAGTCTAGGCCGGTCCCTACACAAGACCAGGCACTAGGTTTACACACGGTCGTCTCATCCCAGACTAGGCAGAGCCTGTACTGTGGTACCTATACCCAGACTGCTGATAAATATCTTATATATTTCTAAATATATACATCATCCTCCGCCGCGCCTTTTTCCAACTAAGTTGGGGTCGGCTTTCAGTCTAACTACGATATTTTACGTGAAGCGACTGCCAACCGAACTCCACAACCCTAGTATACTTGGCGATATATTAGATCTGACTGTCGAACTATTTAGGGCTTCAGCTACTCGTACCGAATGCCACAGATGTTCGTATGGTAACCGGGATCGACGGCTTAACATGCTCTGCGGGTTAAGAATGGTCACCTATCTTAAGACTGACCTGGCTAGCATTACTTAACTTTGTAATGTGCTAACCTGCTCGGTTACCACTGAGCCACGAGCCCCTCTTGAATATAACCATGTACAAACTGAGCACAATTGTACTGATCTCGCGCTCTGGGAAATCTGAACTATCCTCATGTGCGGCGGTAAGTTCCGTGGAAGCAATAACCGCACTACCTACGCTGGGGTTTTTGGATGCAATGAAGTGTGGTGTATACGATGACAAATGCGAAATTTGGTGAAAACACGGCAAACTTTGCTCGAGTGATTTTGAGCGAGACAATTAAAACATACACCTAAAGACTGGGCAATATCACGGCGCTTATCAACATCTTTACATATAATAGATAAATTACACCCAGCACGGAACGAATGATCTTGCTATCATGTTTAATTGTTATGAAAAGTTAAGGAAAACATGATTTCAATTGCACGTTGGACTTAATAAATATAAATTAATGGAGTGAGTGACGTACAGGCTCTCTGCAATGAAAAATGAATACAATTACATACTAATCATGTTTTATTATCCAGTTGTTACAATTTTTCGTTAACAATTTATATATTAAATTTTAAACAATGAACTCTAAAAATACAAAATTACACCTACGTAAAATAATAATAGAGTTATGAAAACGTAGCCCCACCTACTTACTAATAAAAATTGTACCTAAAAAAAACCCATATTATTTACTGTTATTACAAACAAATAACTCCTGGAAATGATATTCAGTGTTAGGAAAAGACTCCCCAACTTCGCACATTAACATATTATGACGTTATATTAAATTTCGTGCAAACGCCAAAACACATATCGAAGTTTTTACGTATTACGGGTTGGCAAGTAGTACCACACTAATTACAAAAATTAATACGTTTAGTTATTTCTTTTTAATATAGCAGCAAGATTAATAACGTTTGCATTCGGTTATTTTTTCTTAATGCCCAACATAACTATCTTTTAGCAGGTATCAAGTCTCATTCGGTACTTTTATGCTACAACTTTTTTTCTAATCTAATCATACAATTTTTATTAGTAAGTCATCGGCTTTCATAAAGCCGTTATAACCTCCAACACAAGTCTGTTACATTGTTTATTTCCTAAGCCTTACAATACCCTCTCCGGTTATACAATAAATTATACACTAAGAATACAAAATTTCGTTGTGTATTATAAAAGTATATTATAATTTGGAAATGGAAATACAAAATATGTTATTATGGGGGGTAGAGGTATCTCTGTATATGAAAAGTGTCCATCAAAAGTGTTTATATAGGTGGCGCTACCGTAGCTAGAGAGTATATTAACAGGGAAGAAAAACTTTCGATTTGTAATGGCGCACTTTCAAAATTAACATTAAAAACGTTAATATAAATAAACTAAAAGACATCTGACTAAATATTTTATCGTCTAACTCTAGTCGCCAAAAAGTTAAAATATTTTTACCGATTTCAAAAAAGGAGATCCTGTTCATTCGATCTGTATTTATTTTGTGCTTGTATATCCGCGGTTTTATATATAGTAATACTGATTGTTATGATTGTTTCACTAACGTAGTCTACATATTTTCAGGTAAGTTTTAGTTTTAGTAAACCGTTCATTAGGTATTTATTTGAAGGTGGTTATTTTTTCTTTGATCTTATCATTACCTTTGCGACTAGCGCCATTCCGGTCGGAATTTGAACTATTATTTACTGCTCTCTGCTGGACACTATTTCGGTTTTATTTTTATTAGGTACCCTTGTTAACCCTATTCTTGTTAACCCCTCCAGCTAAGCTAAACGCTTGTGTTAGGAGTGGGTGCACTGAGTGAATCCACAACCACTTGATCGCAAGCCGTACGCCTTAGCCGTATATTGTATAACAATTATCTCTACCCTCCATACATTTTATATTTGTAAACCTTGATTGTGTTTAGGTTTTAGGATAATTATGGCGATAATGACTATGGGCTGTCTCTGAAGATATATCTTTATGATTATAATTATATAATATTTAAAAAATATTTTAACATTATAAGGTCTACAGTCATGTAAACAGAAATACAGTGTGAATTTTGTAAAGTATTTACTTACATAACAATATCAATAGTGTTTTTTTTTAACTCGGACAGTAAGAAGAAATCTTAATCTATAAAGACTTGTTTTTTACAAAATTTCTTTTTTGGTAAAGCGGGAGTCGTTCATAAAGTTTTACAATTTCATGTTAGAATATTTTTTTTGTACTGAAACAAAATCTGGCTGCAGAAGTTGGACAAACTAAGCTATTTAATACTGCCTATTTATAACTAAACCAGGTAAACCTAATTCTTAGCCAAAGGATAAAAAAAAAACACTATAGATTTACTTACACTTATAAAATGGTGCGATTTGCAACAATGACTAAACTACACCAAAGATAGTGTAATTTTAGTTCATGTTTAGAAGTGACATACAATTTATAAAATATTTTTATAATTTGTTTTTGTTAATAAACAAAATAATTAATTTGTGTCAATAAGAGTTTGGTACTTCGTAGCAAATGGCACAAATTATATTTCTTTATCATTGTATTGTATGGTCACATTGATTTTAAGCAGGTCAGTAGGAGGAAATCCGAATCTATGGCCTCCTCCCTTTGTATAAATTACATTTTCCAACCATTTTAAGTCATATTTTTTAGTCAGGAGCGAGTTGTCCATAAATAAATTACATCAGTTTCCCTGTATCTCCTATGAACTCAGATTACCCCATACTGCTATGTGCCATACGTGTAGGTACGATATATCTGATCTTTCCGCTATTACATTTGTCCATTAGAATCTTTACATTATCCTGTCAACAACAATACTATTATAAGAGGACCTTCAATAAGTTCTCGCTGTTCCCAAATAGATGGAATTATTTGAACTGTGTGCATATGATTTGTTCTAAATAAAAGGATGTTAAATTAAGCGTAGAATGCCCACCAACAAGTTGAACAGGTACAGGCAGATGCAGGCCGCTTCCAACCGGTCTGCTTGGAAAGCATTGAGGGAGGCTTATGTCCAGAGAAAGAGAAATGATGATGATGACGGGGTTTTGCGAGGTTTCTTTTGCACTTTTATATTCAAAGAAACTCTGCAACAGCTTTACCTACAAATATAATATTTGTTAGGACTTACAGTGAGCATGCTCTGTCAGAAACGACATGCAGAGATTGGTTTCGACAGATCGAAGTTAACGATTTTGGTCTTGCAAGATAAAGAACGTTCTGGCACATTAAAAAAGTTCAAAGATGAAGAATTGGCGGAATTGCTAAATTGCCATTTCAGACGCTAGTGTAGATGAGTCAATGAAACAACAGCAGGACATAAGTTGTAGCCGAGTCGTTGACGGCGTTTTGGGCGTTCTTCGATTCAAGATAAAGTTATTTTGTTACATGGCAACACTCGGCCACAAGTTGCAAAAGAACCAGAAATGCGGAAATGGGAAGTCCTGTCATCCCCGTAAATTCTCTAGACGTAGCATCTTCTGATTATCACCAAGTAGCATATTCCATTCGTTGGCACATGGCCTAGCTGAGCAGCGCTTCGATTCTCATGAAGATAGGAAAAAAATGGGTTGATTCTTGGTTAGCCTCAAAAGACATATGTATCCTTTTGCCAACGTGAATTTCAGATGCTGCCAGAAAGATGGGAGATAGTAGTGGCTAGTGATTGGCAATACTTTGAGTGAAATATTTCCTACCTTTGAAAAATAAAACAGCGGCGAGGACTTATTCAAGGACATTTTACATATTATAGAACGGTATGTCACACGCATATTATATTACTTTACAAGTTCAGATTCTAAGCAAACAACATTTCAACCAGAACTCCAGAGACTAGTTATAATCAGAAATAGAATTCTAATATAACATAATACTATTGTAATATAAACTAATCAAGTGTGATCTTAAAACTATATTATAACCTCTACTCTTTGTTATTTTTGGTACACAATCTTAAGGTAAAACCTATTTTTAATTTTACTACTTTAGACCACAAACTAAAAGAATCAATCTTATTAGATTCAATCTCCAAATCCATATATTAATTAAAAAAAAAGGAACGTGTCATTTAAAATTCGAATTACCCTCGATCGACTGAACTTGAACAACAGTTTTATGAGATGCGTTCAACAGTTTAAAAGTTTGGATAGCCGTTTCTGTTTTTTTTTTAAAGGCAAGGTATCAGAAGGCCCTTTTACTCAACACGCATACTTCAGGCAAGATAATTCTGACCAATTGAATTTTTTTCTTGAAAATAGGGATTTAATTCAAAGTAGACAAACCGTAAGAACAATTATATTCTTTACTAGATCTGAACCATCGACAAACTTGAATAATATGATCTGGATCTTGTAAATAACGAGAATGATCCAACTAATCATATACTTTGATAACTAAAATTATCATTATTATTATATAATAATGTATGTATATTAAATGAGATAGTATGTCCAT
Organism: Callimorpha dominula; assembly: GCA_949752705.1. NCBI lineage: Eukaryota > Metazoa > Arthropoda > Insecta > Lepidoptera > Erebidae > Callimorpha > Callimorpha dominula. The sequence continues at coordinate 28,619,274 of OX456990.1, read as the reverse complement.
ATAATAATCTATCTACAATAACAATTAGTGTTAGAACAGAGTCGTTTAGCGACACCAATTTTAAGCAGGAAAATGTATAATAAGCATTTTTTTTTTATTGTTTCCTATTTAAGACATTGACAACATTGCATCTATAGGGTGTGTAACGTTTTAACTAATAACAAAAGTGTTAATTATCATATGACCTGATTTCATTTAGTACACTTTTTTTTAATATAACGATCAAATGATTGTTTGATGATAATTTCATTTTACCTAATTTTATATGGTATAATGAACATTTTCTATAATGCACATTTGAACTAATATTCAATTAGTATAATATTCAGTTCCTATAATATACAAAATCTATAATTAACGTTTAATATAATTAAGAAGCGTCAGTTACCATCTACTGTTATTGAATCATTTGGGTTGAATCATTTGGTTTAGATGAGCTGATACAACAGTATGATGTTCAGTTGAAGTAAATATGAAAATTGGATCAAATGAACGTTATATAAAAAGAGCATTATACGAATTAGAACTTATATGAAATGAGCGTTATATTGAATGTTATTAGAGGCAACGAGGGTTATATGAAATATAACATTAGACCACATGACGTTAGGTTATTTGTTCTAAAGCATATGAAAAATATATCATGTGAACGTTATTTCAAGTGATATTATACTGTTTGTTATTATGTCATACATTACACACCCGAATATATATTAACTCGTTAATATATAAACAAATAGTCATAATACCCTTGGCAGCTTGGGCACTTATTCTATCAACCGTCGACATATTGTATCATCGCTTTTTTGGAAGGTAACAAAAGCGCGTGAGAGATATGACAAATATACTGTATGAAAAGATGAAGACTGAGCTTATTAAACGCAATGTCTATTATATTAATCTAGATATATTGATTTACTAATAAGACAAGAATAACAACAGTGAGTGCATAATCTGATATGTAGAATAGGGGACATAACTTCATAGAACAGAAGAAACATTCTCAATCACGTAACTCACCAAGATAACCACAATATTTCGCCTATACATATTGTTGCCATTCGTATTTTATATATAATAGAAATATTATTATTGTACTACCAGACATATCTAATATAATCAAGTTTTGTATTGTTTATAAAAAAACACGAATGTTTGTCAGCGAGGTTTTACTGATTCCACACTGTCTAAGTTCTAGTTATATGATTCTAAATTGAAAAGTATTGTCTTATTGATATATAATGTGTGGCTACATAGCTCCTTGCGATTTTTGCGGGATTATCATTGTACAAAGACGACAATGTGACCTTTCTAAATCACTAAAGAATAGAGCCTGTAACAGTTTGATTCTAAATCTATGCTCAGACCAACACGTCTCCTGTATCATCAGATCTATTAATTTCTATCAGTCCTTTCAACGTGCGTACTTCTTCGTGCTCTTTTTTAAATATATATAGCTGACAACAGTGTAAACAAAGTTGTCTTATTAGAACTTTTTTTTTATTATCAATTTCAATAAAAGCTTAGTGTAACATTTAAGGAAGAAATAACAATGGCTGTTGTATATAAATGTAAGTGAAAGAAGATTATAACTACAGGAAAGTAAAGAAGGAATGATCATTTGAATGCAATATTTCACATCTCATTATTTTAATAACTATAACTATTTAGAAAATAAAGAAGAATTTAATATGATGCCACAAAATTAAATTTTATGATGTATATATTTCCCATAATAACTTATAGATCGAGTCAATTTTACGAAGCTTCACCAAATACTTGTGCGAAATATGCATATACTTACTGAAAACCTCCTCCGTTTTTCAATACTCTAAATTAGGTACATTTTTAACAGTGTCAATGTTTATAATCTTAGACAATTAAACTCTACACATATATAATATATAACTATAAAATAAAGGTACATTGATGTCAAATCTAAATTGAATATTTTTATATTCAATAATATTTATATTCTAGTAGTGCACAATGTTTGCCTACGAGAATGATTCAAGGCAAAAACAAGATCAATTAAAATGTGCGCAAGCCCTCAAGTATTGTCAAAGTTGAAATCTTCTTGGCAATTTCAGGTGCACTATTCTAAAAATATGTAAGACATGTAAAACTATATTAAAATTCATCGAGAGTTTTTGTAACTGTACATGAGTAGGTAATGTTTTGTTTCAATAATTGTACTAAACTTTGCAGTTCAATCCATTCTACATAAAGCTAAAGAACCGCGGAATTCATAAACAGATTAGCAAACGATTAATAATACATTATTTTTTAATGAAAGTGCATTTTATGGACGTCCTGGAATTAATCGAGTATGGATCGGCTTAAAAATTTATGAATGCTTTATTAGGTGAATTATGTTATGACATGCCCTGACTCGTCTTATCTCATACAGAGTAACAAATATGTTGATACACCTTTTACAAAGTGCTAAATTATATTATTAGTTAATTTATATTTTTATAATCATACTTGTTTGTGAAGATAAATGAACGGATAGAACACCAGGACTTTCGATGGATATATCAAAAGAAAAGAAATAAAAACTCTAAAAAGCTAATAAAACATTCTAAATAGTCTCAAAGTACTCTCTTTTCTAAATCCACTCATTATTAACACATCAGTAATACTCTATAAACAAACCAGATGATTTACATACAAAACATCAATGTACATTATAAATCCAAATAGGTAGAATATACACTCGCTTATCAAATTCGTTTTCATGCAAAAATTTGGCATTTAATTTTGAAAAACATTCTAATTGTTGTAAACATATGAACGTACATTTTTTAAATTGGCAAGGGAATATTTGGAAAGTGTGAAATATTTTTTTTTAATACTTATTCTCAGAATACTTATTAGAGATGGTTGTCATACCGTAGACAATCTTGTTAATACTAGAATCAGAGTTTTAGGCGTAACCGCATGACAACTTTGAATTCGACATAGTTATGCCCGGTTCCTATAATCAAAAAACTATTCGTTTTGCTGCTGTTACGGACGGTAAAATTTTCGTTGAAATTTCAACGAAATTTTACCGTTCGTAAGCAAAGCGAATCGTTTCTTAACCGGGTACTAAGAAGTTGTTAAGTAAAAAAACACTTTTTTTAACTATACCTCCTGGATTTTGTATAATTCAGGTTTTGTAACTAATTTTGGCATCTGAAAATAATACATACTTCATATATTTACATTTTCCACATATTCAGATCGCACAATTTATATATCAAGCTTCTTTTAAATCGTTTATATAATGAATATAGACTCCTGATTCTCTAGGAGAAAGTCAGTAAATGCGTTGATAGGTACAATCGCTTGAAGGGACATCTGTCCGTTTGGTGGCCAAGCCAAATTAGGTCCAAATACTACTGCTAGATTGCTGCTTGTCATTTTGTTGAGGCAACTTCTATCTTGGACCTAAAATAATACATTATAATGAATATCATCGAATTACATTTCCGGGATAAATTTTCGCATTATAAGTCTCCAATACATACCTTCCATAAGAACTGAATAATGTATTTCAGTAGTTTGTAATTGTCAAGTGGCAGCCTCTCTAATATCAATATTTTGACCTGCCTCGGTTTATCGCGGTTAGACCATGCTGCAATCAAACAAAAGACGCGATCATTAAATTTTATTTCTCTACTAGCAGCGCCTCGCGGTTTCACCCGCGTAAGTCCCGATCCCTTGGGAATATCGGGATAAAAATAGCTTATATGTTAATTCAGGTCTCCAGCTATCTACATACCAAGTTTCATTGCAATCGGTTCAGAAGTTTTGGCGTGAAAGAGTAACAAACATCCATACATCCTCACAAACTTTCACGTTTATAATATTAGTAGGATATATTTCAGTCTGTATCATCAACACAAGCGTATGCCCTTAATTTCCGGGCTGCTCTTAAATATAGTAGTAATTTGCGCGACGGTATATATTTTAGAAGAATGTGTTTGACATTGTCGTCACTTTAAACTTTAAAAGAATATGTTGAAAAAGAGTGTCCTTGAAGTTTCTTGCCCGTTCTTCTATATAGGATTTACGCATTGGCACAAGCAACTAGCCACACGACTGACTCAGCCTGATTGACTACCCCTGACAATTCAAAAAATATAATACAATAGTTGGTATCATCAAATAAATGGTCTTTGGTTTTTGATTACACCATAAACTGCCTATTATTGTTTTGCCTATACTGTACATTTTATTGACATCCGAAAAAGTACAAATATTGATACATTTGTTTTTTGTTATAATGAGAGAGGTTTTCATTTAATCGCTCCACATTCATGTAAGATTAGGGATGTATTGATTACCTATATTACTATTTAAGAGGCCGATGTAAAAACTTAATACGGTTATTTTTTTTTTTGTTGATAAATTGATAGTTATCTGTAATTATAATAAGAGCTGAATGATGTTAAGAACACGATATTTAAATAAGGTTATATTGGGGCGAGAACTGACCACATAAATTTAAAAGTCGTCTCTATCGGTAACCATATCTAGTTTTATAGGAAGTCAACTAGAGACGAATTGTTAAAACTAATTCACAATTAATGACATTCACAATTAATGATATTCACAATTAATGATAATAATTCTTATTACACACATACACTCACACCTGTATCCCCAAACGGGTAGCCAAAGCTTTATTAAGCACCCACATTTAGCCAACTTTAATTGGGTCTGACTGGCTGTTGACGTAAAGTCCGAGTCCTCTAACTATTAAAATCATTATTATTTACTTTAAAAAGCTCTTAAGTTTTTGAAGTAAAGTTTCTTTAGAATCGTTGTGATTCCAAAATTCGATGAAACGAAAAAGTCACACTAAAAAGAGACAAACATATTCATAAATAGGATTTAGCCTGCGAGGGAATGAGATAGAATACAAGTATACAGTGTTGCCTATAATCTTTGTCTTTGCCTGCATACTACGAAGCCTTCAGAAAATGCGTCATAGTCAACTGGTGTATCCTTCACGTGTATCATTTTTGTGCATTTGCGTAATAAAATGTTAATTATTTAACACATCTGTGTTAATTTGATCAACAACTTTTATAAAAATTATTTAAAATTAAATTTATTTACATTAGTAAATTATTTGTGTTGATTTTACTTTTATTTCTCGTTCTCTCGTAGGCTACTTTTCTGAAGTTTCACTTCTGCCGTGTGTGAGTTGCGTACACACACTATTTTTGGGTCTGGTAACTGTTTTGCCTTTTCCCTATTTTTATACAGATAGTGAAACAGGAATAACTTACTCTGAAACTTGAGTATTTCATCATATAAGTCGAAGGTCATGAGTGGCTCTTCCAAGTCTCTGAGGAAGGTCTTGAGTAGCACGGCCGCGTTGTGAGGGTCGTTCTTGAACCTTACCGGCTCCCCTCTGTTGCATGAGCGCTGTAGCTCTTTTGTCACAGATATATTAGCTGAACGACGGAATAAGCCCTCGGTTTCTAGAGCTGAAAGGGCATTATGTAAAATAAAAATTTCGAAGGAAAAAACACATCAGTCGCAATTTGCTTAAACTGTTTCACGAAACTTAAACACTGAGTTACGTACATTTATGTAAAGGTGATGTAGTTCACTTGAATAAGTCTACAAAAAACGAATTATAACAAAATCGGGGGATATAGTTTGGTGTGGCAGCTACATACCTATGATCTCCATCCAAAATTTAATTACACCACTGGATAACGAAACGATCAAAGAATTCATTACGCTAAGTGAGGACTGCTACGCGTTACACGCGGTGGAGGGGTAAGCGCCGCCATTTTGAGGTCATTTTGCTGCGTTTCGAGATTTCCATTTAGTATAACTTTTGACTTGGAGAAGCTACGACGTTCGTTTAAGTTTCAATCGTCAGCTCTCAACAAAATCTATCGATTGCATTTATAAAACATTAGTGTGAAGTAGTTCCACGTATTCAAGTACAACACAAGGCAGTGTTCATGACACAGCCACACCCAATTTTATTTTAATTCTGTGACTTGTGCTTGTGTTATGGGTTCCAGAACACGGATAAACAAACTTATATACGTGTTTTTTTTTTTGTGAAAACATACATATAAAAACACCCGGATCAATGCAAATGGACGTATTTCATGCATACAAATATTTGCAATCATCGACGACGACGTGACGTCATCATAATCCGCGACAATTCTCTTGTCCTTAGTACTTACCATCAGGCTGCGATAAAAACTCGACGCACTGCCTCACAACAGGAGGTATAGAGCCAACCATATGGGTGTTATTTTCCTTAATAAATTGTAGTGATACACCGAACTGCTGTGTCGGAGGTGGCGACAGACTATCCTTGAGAGGAACCGGTATCTCGCTTGGTACTGGAACTTTCTCTATCGGTTCAGTGTTCTGTCGGGCCATCTCAGCAGCGCGAGGATTCTTGGAGAGTAGGAATTTGTCATATCTTAAAAACATAAAGTAAATTTTCATAACCGTCCACAGGAATAGGGAATATGCATGTATTTTTTTTTCATCTTATATCGACTTGTTCCATCATTCTACCCCAATAAAAAATATAAATAACCTTGACAATGTTCAAATTAATTTTTAAAATAACATTGAAAACATCGATAAAATTTGATTTATTTGAACGCCGCCATATTTCGCGGGCCTTGGATGACGTCACGTTCCACGCTCAGTGTTTATTTCATAAACTTACTTGAAGTGTTACAGTAATTTTATACCGATTTCCAGTTGTAATTACTATTTATTGTAATTAATAGACGATGGATAAAGTTAAAAAACCATTTTATAGGTATTGCCTTGTCCCTAAGTGTAAAAACACTATAAGAAGTACACCCAATACAGTATTTTTTCCTGTGCAAAATAATAATGTAAAATACGAAAACAATGGTGTACATTAATGAGAAGAGATGAAGTATCTTGAATTTCGTGTTTATATTGTTGTGAAGATCACTTTAATGTAAGCATATTACAATTTAATTGCTAGTATACTGTGAATTAGTCAGCAGTAATTTATGTTTGTTTTAAATATCAAGCGGAAGGCAACTTGCTTGTCTACTTAAACTAGGTAACAAAGGTCCAATAAAACCTCATGAATATAGCTAACTATACATATCTTACCTATCCTTTAGATTATAATATAACAAATATTATAATAATTACCTTGCGGCTTTCACTCCTTTAACCTCAGCGAACGTAAAATCCGGAATTGATGCAAATTATACAGTCATCATGAATGCACCTATTTTCGGTAGATAGTCCGATTGTGCTTTGACAAAACTACATTCAGTCATTGTCCTAGATGATTTCTAATTTCACTAGAATGCTTAAATTGCACTAGCTAAGAGCAAAAACCACAGGAACACCTATCTTTCTCCGTAACACTACAATTATAGGCGCCGATAAATGACAAAACGTGGAATGTCACGTCATGTTTTGTTTCGACCAATGGTGAAGCGTTTTGCAAAGTTGAATTTCGCGCCCTTATTTTGCATATTGTAATTAATATTTTTTGCAATTAAACACGAACTAAATAAGAAAATAATTATAGGCATAAAATCTGGACAATAAAGATTCAATAGAAAATTAATCAAGTAAATTTAAACAACATGCATATTCCCTATTCTAGACAGTAAGTACAGCTAGGTGTATGTTCAGTCGACAATTTAAAATTGTCTAAAAATTTTGTTTTTACTTTCGCTTGATACAATTATGAAAAAATTAAATAGAATCTATCAAACAGCAAAGGAATTGCCATCAGGCGACGTTCGACATATATTATCATATGCGACTTTTGACGATTTGCTCTATGTTGCATGATTCCATTGGACATGTGCACAAGAATTAATTAATCATTTAGTAATGAGAATATTATTACATTGTCATAGTGATACGAACTGTTGGTGATTCAAGCTATTCGAGAGATTGATGTATTAAACAAACCAAAATTAAAACCACCATAATTTACTTAAAATTTGATTTCAGTTAATATTATGACACCAACTGACAGCTGGTAGCTTCTTCATTGGTTAATGACGTAATGAACCTGGTTGGTGTTTGCAGTCACGTGATAATAGCCTTTTTTGATAAATTTCATTAATAAAAAATTGGTTTTAGATTTTAAAACATCACAATCATTTAATTACATCGTAACATAAAATTGTGATAAGTATCATCATTCCTAATAGAGCAGCCTTCAATACAAAACACAGCGCCTACACTACTTCCAACCAACCTAGTTGACAACATAGTAGTTTTATATTATATAATTGCAATAATGAAGACAAGTCAAAACTAATAATATATGCAGCAGTACTTTATTTATTCTACCTTTTAATCAAAACACTGGCCCTTGTAATCATCACCAGCCTTGTTCTATTTCTTCCTGACCTTTTATTTTTATACTTCATAATCAATAAACTAATCAATGAAGAACTTTACAACATCATAATATTGTAAAAATCATCCTTCATGCATTTTTTTTTGTTGACTAAGGTATTATACAACTATTAGAGTTCAATAACTGAATTACAGCAAAGAGTATAGTTTGGCACGTCTGTCATCCCCGAATCAGCCAAATTTCAACCATTTTTTGGGCTCCAAGCAATAATAACCAAGTCTGTAGTCAATACAGGCACGATTCCAGGCACCAACAAACTCTGCTTGTAAGATTTACGAACGCAAGCAGACATATTGCCTGTTGTGCATAATGCATATTGAAAAACCAAGTAGCTTAATTATGTAAAAAGATCAGTAGTTCTGCATACGCACTGTACAAAATATCCCATATCGTAAATACTGAAGCTGTCCTTACTGCCTATCATGGATTCATGGTGTTGCTGGATTGATGTTACGATATGGCATCGTTTTTTGAGGATATTCAACAAATAGCGTAATGATCTTCAAAGCTCAGAGACGTTGCGTGCGGGCCATGTTTGGTCTGCTATCAACTGATAGTTGTAGGCCGTACTTTGTCAGGTATAACATTCTTACACTTCCGTCTCTATACATACTAGAGGTAACGTTATTCGTACACAAAAATCCCCAATAGTTTTAAAGCATATCAGAAGAAGTAAAGCGTAATAGGCGCAACGATAATAGATTGTGCTAAAACAAGGATGATGAGCTAAAGTTTGATATGTATTGCACCAAAAATCTATATTAAAATAGCGTCTACTATAAAAATACCTATGTAATTTAAAACTATTTAAAAATAAATTAAAACATATTTTGAGCGCAGTGTTATTACAATGTTAATGATTTTTTGAATGATAATAATTTCGACGCCTGTCATCTGAACGTGGCCTTAATTCTATTTTTGCTACCGACGACGAACTTCAACTTATGATAAAAAAGCAATTGACAAGCGATTTCCCGCCAATTTTTTTAAATCAATGATTGAGTTTCCTAAGTTCAAATAAATATAACATTCGAAATTCAAACATTTATGAGCGGCCAGGAGCGCAGAACTTTCAGTGTGCTCTATGTATTGAGCATTGAAATCTTTGCACCATCCGTGCGTACGTAAGGATTTTTTTGTTACTAAAGATTTAACATTTTTATAAATAAATGTCTGGGACTTACCTGAAATAAGACCTTAAGAAACAAGTGCGAGTCTAACTCGCGCAGCATGGGTTCCGTAAGCAAGAAAACTTTTAAGTATAAAAGTGATGTTACTTTTATATTTTAGCGTACACGTAATATTTAAATACGTATTTTATAGACTAAGGTTCCTTTATATAGGAAAACATAAAAATGTTGACATTTTATATCAAATCAAAATCGTTACAAATGAAATTGCTCGGTTTTTTGTGTACTTTAAAACTTATTTTCTTTATATAAAACCGTTTAATATGCCATAATTGCATGTGATTTAAATTTAAAATTTAATGAATCCACATCGAGCTTTTACCAGCCACAGTAATAGATGCTTCACTGACCATCTTTAGACGTCGCCCTACTGCTTCTGCAGCTCTATCATAATGTGAGAGTTTGTTGCAACCAAGTCTTCCAATTAATTGTTACTGATATCCTTTAGCATGGGGAGACACGTAACTTGTGACTCAATCCATACAGGAACTTAGCTCAGGTTTTGGCTTTTTTCTAATTGCAACTATTCGCCTTCATCTCAATTCCATGAAATATATAATTAATTATCCTATAGCATTACAAATATTAGGTTTTTAGAATATGTAAAAAAATATTTCTTTCTATAACTGGATCAACAATATAATCTTTTTAAAGTCAGAACGTTATTAGATGTTCTTTAAATTAAGTATATTTCTTTATATACAACAACAGGAGCATAATATTTTAAAACTAAAATGTATTCTGTAATTTTAATTAATTATGTTGGACAGTTTGTTGAGGCTTGAATTTGTACTGACTAAATAGTCAGTACAAATTCAATTTCCTTTAGTGAAACAGGCATGTTTGACAGGAACGCATGAGCTCTTTGCCATTTTGCATGAAGTTTCATATATCGCAATGATTTTTCGAAAACTTCAAGCGGCAGTAGAGGGCTAAAAGTAGGTTCTAATATTTATTTATAATTTTTTTGTATTTTTATTTAAAATTTTGCTATATTTAAAATGCAACGCAGCATTTTGAAACTATTCTAGATTGAAAATACAAAAAAAAGTGTGACGCTGCACCCTAGTAGATAGTACCTACGTCCGTCTCGGGAATCAATTCTCAAAGATTTTTGACGTATGCCGAAAGACAAACTTGACTTTATGGTTCTAAAAACACTCTCCCATACATCCGATTTACGCGTAAAGGGCAACTTTCCAATCGCAAAACAAAAGTTTGTAATCACAAAAACCATTGTTTCAATATGATATAACAACAAATTAATTACTCTCGAATTTTTCCTTTACTTGTGTTATCGAACCTTGTTTCTCACCGAATTTCATGATTCTAGGTCAGTGGGAAGTACCTAGTATAGGTTTTGATTTATTTAATTTTGCTTTGTGAACGAAGAACAAATCAACAAACATACATACATTTATAATATTAAAAAGGATTACAGACAATTTAGCTATCAATTCAATATTTTTTATTATATGCTTTTTTTTTATATATATTATAGGGGGCAAACGAGCAGACGGCTTTAGGCTTTAGCTTTGCTGTCGATATCAAAATCTCAAAGATTCAAATAAAAAAAACGTTTTTCGTCAACATCCCCTGCGGCATCATCGATTCCTTATTGCAATGGCGGTTACACTGACAAACGGGGGGCAAGAAGAGTATAAATAAAAAATAGAAATAAATGATTTATTTTTAAACCTCTTTCAAAGTGGTCTACAGACAAAATGAAAACGGGTCGCCTCGGGTCGAGGCCACGTGACCGCCTCCTCTACAGACTGACGAAATGACTGCATCAAGAATTGTTTGTGAATCGGGAATCAACCAAAACGTGCTATAATTACACGGGGGCTACTGCGAGGACACAGCAGATAACACACGTGTAGTATGGTCAAACATGGTATGGTATGGTTAACACATGGTCGTACTGCCGTGCCTGCGTGTATCTGTGGATATGTGTACAATGCTTGCTATTTAATATTTTATTTTATTTGGAAAACAAACAGTCTTTCATAACTATGTTTCATTTACTGAATATTTCACTACGAACCATTTATAAGTTTCACATATGAGTATAAGTACATGGCGGCATTGTAACACAGATTTTAACAAATGTAGCCAAATCAAACATATTAAAATATCTATATATCAAATAACTGTATAAATGAAATTTTGTAATACGATTTGTTTAAATTTTATATTAATTCTGTTTAGATAACGTCACGATGTGTTCTTTTTGCAATTTCATAACTATTAATTTTAAATTATATTGCGGGCCTGAACTATCTCTTTTATTTAAAACAAACAATAGAAATTATTGATCAAAGACTGATATTATTTTTATTAAACACATAAACGCACATAAAATTCGTGAAATAAATATCCTGATGTTGATAAATTAAATTAACAAATCCGCGGTATACTTATTTTGACACTTACAGTTTAGTTTACAAAAGTTAAGTTCAATGTATATTGAAATAACTAAAATCAGACTCACGCTTGCAAGAAACCGAAACAACCGAGCGCGAACATTTTTTAGCGGCTACGTTCTCTCGCCGGGGCGGCCTATGAGCGTCTAAGGGCTGTTGCGGTAAACATTAACGGGGTGGATTATGACCTTGTTCTAATAATATTCATATTCACCAATTTATGTTGAACAATTAAATAAAAAAATAGGGCGGCGTTCATACATTTTTCCTAAAAGTATACTAGTAGTCAGCCATTTATAGTCCAGGAATAAGTTTTTTTGTCTGTCTTTGTCTTTTAATTGTTATTTTTTTTTTATAAGATAACTAATAAAGTGGGTCAGTGTAATCTTTTTTTTTTTGTAAAGGCATTCGAAAAATCAGTATGTCCCGGTATAAGTCTGTGTTTGTCATTGTAGTAGGCACAAAGTGGGTCACAGGTTACTTGAGTTAACGTTGACGTTCACGTCGGTAGTGGACTGAATGGGGTTCGAAGCCTCGACTACATAAGCGGTATCGGAAATCGGTTTTTTTTTTTTATCAATTGGCCTGCCATAAGGTGATGATGATCAATCACGGATATCAAATAAAGATTGTTATAATTGTTTTTAAACTTTCGTAACTTTTAAACATAAGGAATAGATTTTTATACCTAAAGTGTCAAGGGCTGTCAAACCCACGTAGGTACTGCCTTTGTTTTAAATTTGTATTCAAAGACATAGTATTTGTTTTTGAATTGAAGCGTATCATAAAATCTGGGGGCTGAATTGATTGATTTTAAAACATTGTGTGTAGTGGGTCTTTGACCTGGTTGGTGACATGGTATTATTTTACTTTTATGTTCGCGTGCAATCGTGACATCCTGGGTTCGATTTTCGGGTCGGGATAATTGTTATTTAGAAAGTAATACAGTACAGGCATTGGATTCCTGAAAATGTACTTGGTAGACGGACCGCCTATTGTTACGTGGGATCAAAAAGATGTTTAATTAATTATGATAATATAAAACACTTCTGTCTCTTTGGGGATAGGTACATAGCCCTAGTAACATAGTCTATACAAAATTGAAGTGTCTGTTTGTAATGTCATAATAACAGCACTTTATCTACTAAATGTTTTAATATTGGCAATAATTAATATGAATAATAATTGATAACTTTAAAGAATTTTGGTATTTCTGATATATTATATAATAGCAACACTCTAAGCGAGGGTCATCCCGTCAAATCAGGATAACCACGTCTCAGCGTGTATGCTTTATATGTTGTCCTTTTAATATGCGTTATGTGTTTTCAACTCCTCAATATCCTTAACATGTACGGTAGAGATTCGTACTTAGTAACACGCATAAAACACACAAAATCCACTAGATTGAAGTTAGGTTATCCTGCCATTGGAGCATTTCGTTGAACATTTGAAATCAAATAAAGAAATAACAGTTTAAATAAAAGAAAGCTGTTAATTTTTTTATTTTTAAATGTAAATTCCTCCTAGAAAACAAATTGTGATCCCCTCTATCTAACCAAATTGGTAATACACGAAGTAATCCTAATATAAATTAAACATACTCACTCGAGCACCGCATCAGGTATACAAAGCTTCTCCAAATTCAGATACTGCTGTAGCTCGTGCAAATAGTTGACATACATCATCTTCCTCCCAAACTTCACACTGATGGCCGGCTTAAGCATCTGCCAAACGATCCTGATGAAGTTCGTCGGATGGACCAAATATAAAGCCTTTAAGTTTTTTTTGTATTTCCTGTCGAATGCCTTGTATGCCCTCCAGAGCCATGACAAGGGAGGTTTGTTCTTACTTGTGAGCCCGCAGTGGAAGTATACAACGCTATAATCCTGCTCCACGTATTTATCTAGCGTGAACATTAGGTATCTGAAATGTCAAATTGGAATATATTATTTGAGGTATATTAATCCTTATTGCATAATTACTGCATATTCCATGCAGACTTAAGAGGGTGATTATTGAACTGTTTGTGGTCATACGTTACTGTTAGTCAGAGGGCTGCTTTGCTACTGAAAAGCCATAGGTATTTATTTCTGCTGAGATAAAGTACTGCTTACAAGCTTAGATACACTATGGCATCATTGAGCACAGTGTTGGAAACAAACTAGTGTCACAACTGGCGTTGAAAGTGTTTTGGTGAGCACCGATAACGGTATGAGAGCCATGTGCTTTTCTGCCAACTTAGTAGTACATGTAAACTAGTCTAGTCTAGTCTTACTTAAAAAAAAAAACAGAAAAACTGTTGTTGTATAATTGTTTCCTGTGGAAGGAAGGACAAGCAATGAAGCAACGAAGGATAAGCAACATTTAACCACTGCACTGCAAGTGCACTGCATGCAGTCAATGCATCAATCAAAGTAACAAGAATATTAGGTCCGCACCGTTAAGAAATAGATCAATGGAAGATATATTCAACGAAATGGATAGCAAGAAAGCACTTCAAATGTTTTGAGACTTGTAATTTCTAAAGCATAAATATCGGCTCTTCTGAAATAGTCAGTGTAGAACACACTTTAATGTTTTTTTTTTGTTTATTTGGGCAAATTAACAGTAACACGATACAGAGTATGTATACAGTTTTCTTACAAATATAAATTAATTAATGTGTCACCAACACCATTTTCCACAAATTGAGTAAATTCTGTTTAAATTTGCGAAAGAAATAAGAATGGTAGGTCTATCTACCCTACTGCACAAGGGGATTATGTTTTTTGGAGTGTATGTACGTATGATTTTTGGCTCCAAATTATATGTTTTCAAAATTATTTTTATATATATATGCATCAAAACAAATTGTTGGTTGATCCCTATCGACATGCAGTAATTAATTTCAAACCACTTCTATTGAGTCGAAATTTAGGAGACCGGTGCGATTGCTCCGGACCTAGTCGAACTATGACGCTACAAAAATATTATAAAAATCCTCATAGTAGGTAGGATCAAAAAAAAAAATAAAGAAAATTAAACAACGCTTACGAACTTCGTGATCGCGTGGATTAGGTTCGGATAGTTAAAAAAATATAATAGTAGTGGTCGTAGGATCGCCAAGGTTTCCTTAGGAAGGAGTTAGGAATAGAAAAGATCAGCGCAGCACACAAACGTGTTGTAATCTCTTATGAGCACCGGTATTCGTTTACCATCATGTAAACTGTATGTCTCTTTAAAAATGTAGATGCTGAAAATACAATAAACAGAGAGACACGAACAGAAAGTATAAAATAATTACGTGAGTAATTTATCAGGATGAAGATCCTTGCTGGGTGGCAGCCTACAGGCCGACACGACAATGATGCGACGTCCCAATTCATCGTCTCCAACCACTTCCACCAGACCCGTGCCGTTTAATTCTGCGAACGAATCGTCCAGGGAAGACGCTATCTGGACAATGGAAATGGAAAAAATCGTATATGAGTTGGCCTTTCCAATACAGAGAATGTATAAATATTATGTTATATATATAAAGTCTTTCACATCACGTATATCCTTAAGCTTCCCTACTTTGATAATTTAAATGTATTATGTATATCTGTTAAAACATTATTTAGATATTTTTACCTAGTTCTATCAATTATCATTTTGAAATGGAGTGCTAAGTTTTATACTAAAAAAAAAATGTTTATCTTTAAACATCGAGATTTGAAGGTTGTTGAAATTAATTAAATAAATATATAGTCAGAATATACAACAGAACTTGATTTAATTGTTAAGTTTCGCGTCTTGACTGCATTTTAGTTGTATCAATCGGCACCTAATTGCGGTAATATTGAAAAAGGTACAAGTCCAAGACTGCACACCTACTTTCACATAATCCTCTACTCTTCTTTTCCTGCGTTTACTCGTACTTACTCTCTTTCCATGTCCAGTCCAGCCCTTTCACCCTTTGTCCATACCACGAGGAACGCTTGCCATACCTGCGAACTACTTTTGGACTTTCTCTAATATACTTATTCGCTATCTTATCCATTTTTAACAGAACACACATATACCGCATCTCAGCTAGATGCAATTGTAATAATATATTGCAAAGCTAATTTTAATATTATATCTGTAATGTTTGGCAACGTTACGGAAAATGGGCAAAACGAGTTGCGCTCTTATATAGAAGATGAATAGGCTTTGTAATAAAATGTCTGATTAAGAGCTCTGATTGCAGAACTTTGCGATTCAGAATAAAATATTGTTGCAGCCGCTCCAGTTGCATAACCAAAAAAAATTGATGTCACAATCCGCTTACTTCTGCATAAACTTCTGGCGCTCTGGCAAGTTCTTCTTCAAAATTCTCCTCTATTGTGCCATCGCTTGCTGAACGTTCTAGAAGATCATCCGGAATATCTAGCAGTTCTGGAGGTAGGGGAGCTGGGGACAAACAAAATATGGTTAGGCCATCGGAGTGACAAATTAGAAACGCGTCGCGTCGGAATATCTTGAATGGAAATATAAAGAAACAGTTCTTCTCTTTGCAAACAACTCACTCATGAGTTACATGCTTTTACATAGCAATTATAAATGCAAAATGTGAAACAAAAAGTTTCATGAATGCAGTCTCAATTACAGAAAACAATCATATTCCAATAATGAAACATTGTTTCATATCTATTCATTTCTATCAAATTGAACGTAAAAATAGGAAGAGGTTTTTCACCCTAAAGACACAGCAAATATATCTGTATATCTAGCTGACATAAACAGGCTAGAACAGCAAATCGATGAAATAGACGACTTATATATATAAATGGGTCACACTAGAACAGAAACAAGCTGATGAGTGGTGTTAGATATAAAGTGCCAGTTCCAAAGAAAAAAATGTAACTAATTATTTTTAAAGACAGCGGATAGTAGCCATTTTCAGTCTTGGACACAAATATTAATAAAAAACTGATGCTGGCAGTAGGGGTATCTCCGGTCAAGCTCATAGTGGCAAAGATGATCGACTAGTCGTCGCGATACATATACCGTCTAAGGCAATAAGTCTGTTGTTCGATTCTGACATGTTTGCCTTCATGCTCGATAGTAGGAGGAAAAAAAAACATATCGGCAAAAATAGGGCCTCAGGTCATAAGGGGCCCGATTATAGGAGGTACTAAGACAGGCGTTTCAAGAATCTACATAATGTCATTATTAAAATTCAGCCAAAAACACGTTTTTTTTTGTGTTGTTAACATTATTTTATTTTATAATTTTTAGTTATAGAGTATACAGGCTGTATTTGAAAAAGGAACACTTATTTAAATTACTGAGAAGGCATGACTCTAGCATGCCAGGAATTTTACCTCAGTTTCCCATAAAAGCAAGTGGAATGTGTAAAGTTAAAGTTAAAGATTTTAAATCGTACATATTTATTTATTTACACATTCCACCAAATTTTATGAAAAACGGACGTAAAAATACCTGGAAATTCAAACGGTATTTTTTTTAATCTATAGGGGGCAAAACGAGCAGACGGGTCACCTGACTGTAAATGACTACCGCCGCCCATGGGCACCTGCAACTCGAAGAGTCACACGTGCGTTGTTGGGCCTTTAAGGTGAAGGTAGGGGCAGGGGGGAAGAGGAATAGGGGGAGAGGGAAGAGTCAGGGCCTCCGGTAAGCTCACTCACGCGGCGAAAAGCAATAAAATCACTGCCGGTTTTCTGCGAGGTCGTGGTATCACTCCGGTCGTGCCGGCCTATACGTGCCGAAGCATGACTCTCCCACGAAAGCAAAAATTCTTATTGTAACTGCATGCTAGAGTCATGCTCTTTCAGTAATTTAAGTAAGTGTTCCTTTTTCAAATACACCCTGTATAATACTAGAAATAATAAACATACATACTATAATAATACCCTCTCCGTAAAATTTTCATATCCTACTAATATTATAAACGTAAAAGTTTGTGAGGATGTATGGATGTATGTATGTATGGATGTTTGTTACTCTTTCACGCCAAAACTACTGAACCGATTGCGATGAAACTTGGTATGTAGATAGCTGGAGACCTGGATTAACACATAGGCTACTCTTTATCCCGATATTTCCACGGGATCGGGATCTTCGCGAGTGAAACCGCAGGGCGATGCTAGTATTACATATGTATTAAAATCGAGCAAAAACAAAAGTTGTATGGAAAGTTTCTTCAAATTCAAAGTTTATATTATTTTCATTATTTGTTGTTACAGGAGCTGTGGTTGTATCCACTTCATGAGTCTTCCTATATATTTATTTATTTAATTAGGATCTCAAACGAGAAATACATGACACAATATTAAATATCTTGTAAGAATATAGTTAGCCTCATGTTTTCTCAATGACTACAGACCACAACATGCAAAGTAACAAACTTTTAAGTAAGTACAGACAGTAAAAAATAATTGACAAAAAAATAACGTTGAGGTAGAACTTAAAGTAAATTATATAAACTTAAAAAATGCGAGGTAATAAAAAACTAAAATCTAGACATATGAAAAGCAGAATTTCTATTACCTACAGTTCTAGAGCTATGTGTGGGGGCCCAAATGAATTTTCAATTTTATTTTTTATTCCTCCAATCAAACAAGTCCAAAAAAAATACTGATCTCTTAAATGCCTCCTTTTGCTTTTGAAGTGTTTGCATGTTTTTTATGAAGAACTGGAAAAGTGCCAGCCACTATGAATTCACAGATTAAACAAGAGGAGTAAATACTATAGCAATAAAATTATTATGATAAATTATAATAAGCTACAGCTTATTATAATAATAATTAGGATAATATAATATAATAAAGGATGGAAAATAATGGGATGAAGAGAACACTCTTCAGTCCTTAATTTTCTTCAAATTTAAATGGGACCAACCTAGAGTACTTGGAATCGGTTCACAGACGGCGATGAAATCGCGTTATATACATAATACCTACATACAAAACATAATTCAATCGAATTAAGAAGTTTTTTCGACGGTGTTAAAAATGGTTCATCGGGCTTGCATTTCTTAAAACTCTAGACTCTAGAGACAGTTATTTAAACGGAATTTTGATGTAATTGTCGAAGATGAACGTTTCCAAGTTCCCGAAAGCTTCTTTATTCAACTGAGATGAGAGAACGCGTTTTCTTGTAATGTAAGAAATTGTTTACAATTTCACTATTTTATAATCTGACACATTAATTATAAAATAAAACTTAGAAGCTTCAACATTAAGGGTGCGAGCACACCAATGGGCCAAAAAGGTAATGGAATCGATTGACTTCGATTGATTGGTGTGGTAATAACTTAAGATCGACGAAAACTGTACTATTCTATCATCGATCGATCTATGTGTGTGGACACGCTAAGGAAGGGCCCCATCCGATGAATTAGCCACGGGCCTCAGATGGTATAGTAACGCCGTTGAGTTATATTTAATCTGTCTGATTTTTTAGAATGTAGTTGAACGATAAGACTTTAGATACCGAATACACAATATTCAGACACCAGGAGACCATTAGAAAAAATGAACAATTAAGCAAAAAAAAATCTATAAAACCGTGACGTTTTTGGCCGGTACTGCCCACCTAAGCCCACCCTGGTTCAGATTCATCTACTCAAACGAATTCATACGGTTTTCGGGCTCTCGTACTATTTTAGCGACGAGTGGTGATTTTTTGTGCCAGAAAAAAGAGAAGAATATGTTAGAATATAGAAAAGGACTTCATCATTTAGAAAAAGAAAAATTAAAATATTAGGACCACAAGTAATCAATAGATAGGCGGCACTGTAAAGCCTCTTGTGGTTAATTTTAATAAACGGTAAGAGTAAAAAAAGTACAGTATTCTTAGCAAATCTACAGCGTCTAAATAAAAAGTACGAAATAAAACAGCAATTCTCATCAACTGTAACTTCCATGGCGATTGTCAATACTAAAGAAAATGTTACGAGAATTCAAATACAATATTTATTTCAAAAGGATTATTATTACAGGTTTTAAAAAATACCGTAGCGTAGTAGGAATTTCCACCATACGCGATTTCGTAGGACATCACGATATTTACATTTTATTGATGTTTTCGACCTTTGCTTGCTTATTTTAGAGCGGAAAACGAGAATTTAAGTACTAATCTTTAAGTTACACATTCAAACATACACAAAAAAACTAGGGATCTATAATTTTTACCTCCAATCTTAGCAAGGAGGTCGTGGGACACGACAAAATCGTATAGCATGTTGCCTTGTTTTAGCAATATTTAATATATTAAGCTATTTCTACAAGTGTTAAATAATACAGCTATTAGGATAATTCACAACTGGGGAAAAAAATATTCTCTGAATAAATAACTATCAAAGTCACAGGACATGTCAAATCTACAATGGTGCATTTTTCAGAAAAATGCCCATAGCATTGTTTTGTTGTTTTTTTTTTTTATATTATAGGGGCAAACGAGCAGACGGGTCACCTGACGGTAAGTGACTTCCTTCGCCCATGGACACCTGCAACTCAAGAGTCACAAGTGCGTTGCCGGCCTTTGAGATAGGAGTACGCTCTTTTCTTGAAGGATTGAAGGTCGTATCGGTCCGGAAACACCGCAGAAAGTTTGTTTAAGAATTGAAATTGCCAAATCCTCAAGCAATCTTTGCGAGTCCTTTGAGCATTGTTTGTGATTACGGGTATTAGTTACCAAAAAAATTATGGTTGTTCTTAAAAATCTAAAGAAACTTCTGGAATTTTTCATGGCTTCAAGTTTATGTAAAAGTTATAGGAAATTAGAAACAATAACAAGTTAAACTTATTCTTGACATTTTTAGGGCCTCAGTCACCTGCGAGACAAAACTGATGTAATATAGCAACAAGTACACGCTTAGGCATATTTCGACATTGATGAAGGTCAAACATTAATTTTCTTTAAGGTTTATTTAATTGGAAATTCTGATGATGAAATCAATCAGCATTGTGTAAGCTTTAAAATTGGGACGGTAGGTGGCGCTGCAACCTGGTTCTAGGATACTTATTTCACATTTTGATAATTCTTTTTTTGTGTGTGTTTCAGTGGGTTGATTTTGTTTTTTTTTTGACCAGCCTGTTACTTTTACTATAAAAAAGTCCTATTTTGGGGCAGGAAAACGTCTGTCGGGTCCGCTAGTAAATAACAAATAACAAAATCAAAGCTCTTCCGGCCTTTCCCCCGGACCTCTGAGGAGATCAGTAGTGTTTTAAGTTGTTCCGTTTTCGTTTAAAACAAAAATAAATTCTATAAAATAAGCGAGTTAAATCAGTGACAATACCAGGAGCGCATCGACGTGCAACACGCTATCGCCGGCGCTAAACGCACTCTGTCTTGACTGTCAATACTCTACGCACACAACCACATCGCAACATTAATTTTTTTGGCACCTTACCTGACAATATTATGCTATAATTTTACTTGCAATTAATTCCTGAGACTTAAAAAAAAAAAAATCCGCTCCAATAGAATTTTTGGACCAAAACGTTAATTCGATCTGACTACACCTGTGAGTCTACTATTTATTAATGAGACAATCATACTAATGAAGTAACTACAACCATCACGCGTATTGGCATTTGAATGAATAAAAGGTGTAATAAAGCGAGAGTTCAACTAAAGTCGGACGGAAAGCAGTATAGTTCAATTGCGTCGCTTGCCGACCAGTTTACAAGACCCTTCGCACGGGAATCACTTACAGTACTTTATGTCACTTCATAGGCTTTACCTATTATATCAACAACTGCGTTAATAACTAATAGTCCATGCTATTATGTCGCTCAAAAGAACACCGCCGCCTAAAGCACAATTTGGATCTGATACGAACTTAGCTCAAGTGCTCTGACGGATATGGAATATGACGGCCCTAGCCACATCACTTCTCGTACTCTAAAGCGAAAACGCCAACATGATGAACTTACACCGTTCATGAATGACCTAATATATAACGGCGGTATATAACATAATTATGTGACTTTGTTTATGAGTAGGTACTCCTGAGAAACAGATTAAGTTTGTTTATCAGATTGAAAAATAAATTTAGTCACAGCTACATACAGCTTTAAACTAATAATTTAATGTAATTTATCTGTAATATGTATGTATTTAGAAATATATAAGTATGTTTATCAGCAGTCTGGTTGCCATAGTACATACAGGCTCTGCCTAGTTTGGGATCAGACGGCCGTGTGTGAGATGTGTGGAGTTATTATTATATTATTATAATAGTGTTTGTTTAAAGCAGTTGCAGTTTTTATGTATAGTTTTATTTTATAGTGAACTGTGTTATCATTGTGAACGCTATTATGGTTTGTCCCTACTTTTAATAAAATAAATAAGAGTTTTTGATGTGGCGACAACAATATTTATATATTTTTATTTCAAGATGGATTATGTATTTTATTTACCACAAGCAGCGCCCCGTAAGTCCCGATCCTGTGGGAACATCGCATCTATCTATCTTTAACTCCATCGGCCAATGTGTCCGAGTAGAAGAGAGACAGCGGCAGCACACAACCTACACGTGAACTGTTTTGTCAACTGTTTATAAAGTGAAGTGAAAAGTTAATGTGGTTTCCATTGTTTATTACAACAAAATTAAAAATTAATGTGTTAACCAGAGTTTTAAAAATATTCTGTTTTCTTATGACGTTATCACGTAAAATTATCGTCCGTAAACCGACTTTACAGACAACCAAATTTTTAACGAAATTAGAAATTGGCAACACTTTTTATTTTGTGCACAAATTAATGAATTACGGATTAACCTAAGTTCATTTTTATTATTGCAATCAATTTACACAAAATCTTAACAAATACACCTAAACCTTCCTCATGAATCACTGTCTATTAGTGAAAACTGCATGAAAATCAGTTCAGTAGTTTTTTAGTTTATCGCGAACAAACAGATAGACACACAATTTGTTTTATAATATGTAGTGATAGTGATAATATTTTATTCATGATAACAATGTACCTAATTAAAATAAATTATATAACTATTTTGCACACCGCCGACGGTTGGATATGGTATGGAGTTACTACTATATTGACTCTACCATCTGTATTTGTACACCAATAGTATGCAAAAAAAAAAAATTTCATTTCATACATTTCAATGTTTTCAGATCAATTCTTTTTAAGAAACATTGACATCGGGCCCCAAAATCACCGGATTTAACACCTCTTATCTTTTTTCTGTTTGGCTATCTAAAGGGACGTGTTTATGCGAACAAGCCGACAAATCTTCCAGACTTAAAACAGAATATCCAAGACGCTATCAGTGTGATAACACCGGAACTCTGCGAAATGTGGTAAAACGCTATGAAGGGCTTACATCTGTCACGCTGCTAGACGTGACACATTATCTTTTTGTATACTTAGTCAATTTTATACCTCTTATTTGGTACACCCTGTACTTTGTCATTAATTATAGATTTGGAAACTTCGAAATATGTACTAGGAAAAGATTTGCAGATAATTGTGTAGTAGGTATGGTCATTGGTCAATGGTCAGTTTCTAATTTTTAGTTTTTATCAAAACTATTCTAAATTGCCAGGGCAATCAGAACTCTGGCTTTTTGTACATGCCAGCGCCCAAAAGGGTCTATAATGATACTAGTACTATTAAAAACATAATTCTAAGTTTTGAGTAACAAAATTGAGTACAGTTTTTTTTTAACCTAACATCAAACTCGAACCCATAGAAAATCAAGGGCCTCTCGATAGAATTTGCTACGGGCCCCGCGCTAACTTAATCCGGCACTGGTACCTGATGCATACATTGTAATGAAACAAAATATTAACTGAATAAACTGTACGTACATAATAATTATTTAAAGATGAATACAAAAAGTTTATATAACAAATCAAGTACCTACCTCTGAATCCGTTAAGACGTCGCTCCGGATATATGGAGCATATATAATTCATCGGGAGTGTAATTTTCTTATCATTCAATGTAACCAATTTGTCTACTCGTAGGCGATGAATGTATCGCGAGATATAAACGTTGTAATACGAAATAGAATAGATACCAGTAATCCATCAGGACTTAGATTTCAAGATTTAACAATATCTTCATTTTTCTATTTCTTTTAATTTTTTTTTTTATTATTATTTTAATTTCTCTAGTTTTATCCTACTAATATTATAAACGTGAAAGTTTGTGAGTATGGATGTATGGATGTTTGTTACTCTTTCACGCCAAAACTACTGAACCGATTGCGATGAAACTTGGTATGTAGATAGCTGGAGACCTGGATTAACATATAGGCTACTTTTATCTCGATATTTACACGGGATTGGGACTTACGCGGGTGAAACTGCGGGCCGCATCTAATCTATATAAATAAAAATCAATCTCCAAAGCGCAAAACTCGAGAAAGGCTCGACCAATTCAGCTATTTTTTCATATTTTCGTTAAGACACCAGGAAGGTTCTTATGGAGAAAAAAAAACGTAAAAATTAAAAGGAAAATAGTAAAAACAACACTTTTATTTTCTATACAAACCTTATTTAGTATGTCTAAATAGTAATTAAAACACATGTCTCCAGCTGTCAAACATTTGACGTCAATCAATAACTTTTGACAGAACGAAGTCTGTCGGGGCAGCTAGTATAATATATAAGCAAAGTGGTAAAATAAAGTGAATCGTAAAGTAAATTTGTGGCGTGAATTGAATTATTACAATGATAAACAACTACATAAGGTGGATAGGCTGTTCTGAAACTCAGATATTTAGGTTAGAGTAGTTGAGAAATGAAACTGGAATTACCAAATCTCTTATGTCATAGATTGGCATAGGCCACTTGTGCGAGTACAATGAAGAAGGCCACACAACAGATACGTGTACAAACGATATAACATTTTCAAATTATTTGTTATCCTTATCATATTTTTACGAGGAAAAGTCCAGATACTAAACTTATCCTCACTAACAAGTAGGTATACATGTAATACTGACTGACACCTACCATTGATATCGTAGACTTACGAGAGTTCTATTTATATTCGCCTATCCAGAAATACCTGACTTGCATACAATTACGGACAGAAATTGTACCTCAATTGTAGTATCGCTTTGTAGTGCTTCACTAGCAATAGTTATGATTGAATGTCAGTATTGATTTGAAAATAGAATATGGAAAATGCATCTGCATACATTGTGGTAAACACAGACTGTGGTAAATCCGAGACTCCGTGATAGGTCACAACGAGGCTTACGGAGATTTTGAATTTTTTTTTTTGCAAATACGTTGTACGTACTGACCTCGCCTTTGTAATTTTTTAACCTCCGACGCAAAAACGGCGGGTGTTATAAGTTTGACGTGTCTCTATGTGTCTGTCTGTGGCATCCTAGTTCTCGAACAGATGAACCGATTTTGATTTTAATTTTTTGTTTGAAAGGTCGGTTCGAAAGTCGGGAGTGTTCTTAGCTATGTTTGATGAATATCGGTCCAAGATGGCCGTCGCCACAAAATGGCGGATTATATATTTTTTCACAACTCCCTCAATATGGGTATCAAGTGAAAGGGCTTGACTAGTAGAATAGTATAACACTATCATAAATTTTTCAAGCCCAAGATGGCCGTTCATACTATTTTTATTATTTTGTGTCGGGGCTTTTTTAAATTTTTAATTTATAGTTAATTAAACTATTGCGCTGCCATTTCACTTTAATATGTTAGCTTTGATTTGCCGAATTACTAAAAACATCTAGTAACATTAGCTCAGCCTCGCCTTTGTGAAGATTTTTTAACTAGCCTAACGGAACGGAACTATCCTCGCTTGGTCATCACCCGCCTTTCTATTTTAAATATAAGAGCCCCCTAACACTGAGAATTCCTTTGCCGACCCTACTTAAACTAAGTACGCTAGACAGTGCAGCGATACTTGTCAAGTCGTTTTGCTCCTTACTAAAGTACCCCCCCCTCTAGCTCAAAACTTTATGGGCTTCCCCGAAACACACACGTGACTTCACGTGAGTAACCGTGACATTTTGATTCTGTTTATAACACATTTTCAAACAATTCGCTTAAATAAATGTAGATCAATCTTTTTTTTTAAGAATACTAGTAACGTGGGTCACACATTACTAGTATTCTTGTTAACCCCTCCAGCTAAGCTAAAATACTTGTGTTAGGAGCGGGTTCACATTGGTAGTGCACTGGGTGGGGTTCGAACCCGCAACCACTTGATCGCAAGTCCGACGACTTAGAATTTCCGCTACCGCCGCTTAATCTCAAACATAATAAAAAGAAAACTAAAGATAATAAAAAGATCAAAGAATAAAATCAAATGCTAATGATTAACTAAGAACCCTCGTAGTTTGATCATCGTTTTCTATAAAAAACTAGGTATTTCTCGTTCATTTTTAACATGTTTAACTTTCTAGCGCCCAATCTATAAGGATAAGTTATTGCTCTGTAATGAAACAAAATTGTTCGTGTTTTAATAAAATAAAGAAAATTACATGCAATTCGAAAATCTCATTAAACCGACAATTATGGGTAAAACAAGATAATGACAGATATGAAATTTTTGCGATGTAATTTTTGTTAATTAAAGTAAAACTATTTTAGTTTTGTAACGTATTTTTAAAAGACTCCCTTTTTAACCCGCGACAGTAAATTAAATAACAAACGATAAAGATATTATTAGATTCAAAACATATGTTTCTTCTTTTTTTGTAGAATACATTCACAATACATACATCTGACAATATCGTCACATATTATTATTAAAATATTATAAAGAGTGTTTCAACAGATAACAGTGAAAAATTTAAATCTCTGGTCTCTAAAGTGAAGAATGTTCTACGTTTAAATAACAATGTATCAGGCGGTTCAAGAAAATTACTTTCAAACAAAAAAAAAATATAAACAAGATTGTTATTTAGAGATTTCGCACTTAGAGATTTGAAATAAATTGCATGTACTTGCGCTTATTTTTTCATGAATTTACAAAAAAAAATTGTTCTACTGTACAACTATTATTTGCATCTGAACTGAAGTTAAGAGAAAAAGGTCAGCTAACATCTGCTAGACAGTTAGAAGTTTATTGTAATGTTTCGATTAATACAATATTTTTTATATTATAGATACTTAAAAATTAAAAATTTACAAAAATAGAAATAAATAAATTAACAAATACTGTGATAGGTGTGTAAATTAATTTATAATTTCATGAAAATTTGATTTATGTTACAATTTCATCCCAATAATCCACCTCTACTAATTTGATACAATTTTCAATCGGAAAGAAATGACTAAAAATAATATTTTTTTCTACGTGCGCGTGAGGCTGCTGCTCCTCAACCCCCCGGCGGAACTGCAGCTGACGTTCACGAGGCTTCATGATAAAACTCTCTGGGATGCTTTTATTATTGAAACCAAGATGATATATAATATAAATTGGCGGATCACATTGAGTAAGCTTTCGCTCACGAACTGCTGTCCTTTCAAAAATATTTTACCTTGTATTCATCAACTAATTAATTTAATTAGTTATTTTAAATATATTTTTCATGCAATGTTCAGGAAAATCCAAATCATTACTTCATCACAGTTCAGTAAAACAACAATGATCTGACATCATGTTCAATATACCTACATCAAAAAATCCATCCAGACGTTTTATGTCAATGAACATATCATTTTTGTTATATCGATAGTCTCATATTAAACCTGTGTACACATTTTAAGGAAAATTATGATTGACTAGATATTTCTGGTATACACATACAGATAGTTAAGAATGTTTGAATTGCATAGATATATTTGGTGTACGATAGTCTAGATAGTTTTAGAATATTAGTACTCATCATATTTATGGACGCTTATGATGACTAGATATCTTTGGTCCTGACGTTACAACCATCAGCGTGTTTTTTCACCATACCTGCTATGTGACGGCAAGGTGAGGAGTTCGCCGATTTTACTACCAACATACGACCGTAGTCATAAAATAAATAAGCGCTCGCATTACGTTATATTCATAACATACCGTTGAAGCAAGTAGTAAGCTTGTACGTTAATTAATTTTTACACAAATATAATAAGCGATGCATTTGTATGATGCCCTCCTAAGCTGCAATTTTGCACATTAAAATATGGCTATCTTGTGGAATGGAAGCCCGGTTATCCATAACGCAGGTATTCTACCTAGCTTGGATCTACTCGGATCAGTGCATTGCATTCTGGGACATACTATATTCAAGTAATATTAAATCCTAACTAACATTATTTATGCAAAATTGAGGTAGTTTCTTTGTTACGTCTAAGATAGTGACCCGATCATTGTGAAATATATACCAATATTATAAAGCTGAAGAGTTTGTTTGTTCGTTGGTTTGTTCGAACTGAAAAAATATTTTTGTGTTGGATATCCCATTTATCGAGGAAGACTATAGGGTTATAACATCACGCTACAACCAATAGGAGCGGAGCATCAATGAAAAATGTTGCAAAAACGGGGTCAGCTAGTTTCACACGCCTTGTGTATGGTACAGAAAAGGACATAACGCGACTTTTATTCAGAAAAAGTAGATACTTTTGAGGGGGGAATAAAAAAATTACTTAATAAACTAGTATTATCATTAGTATTAACATAATATTACTCATCTTTACTTAAATAATGCTTATCTCTTAGGCTAGAGCCTAACAATAATGACTAATGCGAATGATTAAAATAACGATTCATTTTGCTTACGGACGGTAAAATTTGGTTGAATATTCTACGGAAGTTTTACCGTCCGTCAGCAAAATGAATCGTTTCTTGATGATAGGAACGCGGCATAAAACAGCTGAAGATATGATACGTTTTGTAAATCCTACTAATATTATATCCTACTAATATTATAAACGTGAAAGTTTGTGAGGATGTATGGATGTATGGATGTTTGTTACTCTTTCGCGCAAAAACTACTAAACCGATTGCGATGAAACTTGGCATGTAGATAGTTGTAGATCTGGATTAACACATAGGCTACTTTTTATCCCGATATTTCCACGGATCGCGAGTTACGCGGGTGAAACCGCGGGGCGCTGCTAGTATATAATAAAAATAAGCCCTAGCTATGAGTCAGACAATATCCTGAGTACAAATATACGCTCACTGATAAGAGAAGCCACTTGTTACTCTGGTTTATAAAACTAGTGACAGTTGTTTCTAAAAATGTATTGTTTAATTAGCTAATTTATTTTATTCGGGAAAAGAAACAGTTAGAAATTCTCCAACTTATGCAATTTTAACATTTAAAATGTGAAAATAAAAAACTTTTTCATTTTGTCCAATTAGGCACCTACTAAATGATCAGGAGGTGCATTATTTTCAAGAAACGAAACCAAAAAGAAATACAATGAAAAATACTACAAATCCAGAGCATAATTGATTTGGGTGCACAAAACAGATTTCGCCTCGAAATGACTCCTGACTAGTAAATTTGGGTCTTGGGAAGAGTCGTGTCTCGAAGTCCTGTTACTTTTTGTAAATTTAGATGTCTCGGATCCTGAGACTATCGGGTCGACACACGAAACACGATAATTATTAAGTTTGTATATATACTAATATTATTATGAAGCTGAAGAGTTTGTTTCTTTGATTGAAAGCGCTAATCTCAGGAACTACTGATTCAATTAAAAAAATATTTTTGTGTCAGATAGTCCATTTATCGAGGAAGGCTATTATAGGCTATATAACATCACGCTACGACCAATGGGAGCGGAGCCTCAATGAAAAATATTGCAAAAAACGAAGTTAGTTAGCTAGTTTTTTTTTTATATATCATAGGGAGCCAACGATTACTTTACTACTGTACTTTACTTTACTTTATAAGATTTTAGTGCCATCTGATTAGAAGAATTAAACATGTCTATTGACTATTATTATTAACCTTATACATTTTGGATTTCATTTTATCCTATCTAATATTGTAACTGAAAAAGTAAGTTTGTTTGTTACACTTCCACGCCGTAACTACTGAACCGGTCATCACAGGTACGCAAGTGACTCAGGTATACCCTAGGAACGAAGTCCCCGAGAACACCGGCTGACCTTGGCCGCCTCTTAAACAGTAGGCAGCCACCTGGCACACCCCTTTCGTCCGAAAGGTGCACACGGAAAACGTCGCGCCTTCGTCTCAGGCCTGCTTTTCTAAGGTAACGAGCGAAATTCACTCACCACGCCAAGGTTGGCAATAACTGACAGCTAGTGATGGGTAAGAAAGGAAACTATCTAAATGATTAAACTATCAATTTACTCAAAAAAAAATTTGGTTGTCTGTAAAGTCGGTTTACAGACGATAATTTTACGTGATAACATCATAAGAAAACAGTGGAAGAGAGATAGATGCGTCACAAGCCGAACGCTTAGGCCGATCGGCTCAGGCGGAATGTGACAATGAGTCATGCTTTTTCGTGCGTGCAGCCGGCGTTCATCGATTTATAAGACGTTATCAGTTCACGTCAAAAATAGTTTACGATCTTGTTGCTCAAACTATTTTTCATAATATGTTTTTTTAAGTTTTTATTTAGTTTGTCCTATCGACCAACTCCTGTCTTAAATCAAGTCTTGTAAGTTAAATTTGACCCAGATCCTAGAATAATACGTATGTATATAATTATAGGTAAAATTAAAACATTTATAATTTATTACATATTTTATATGGACTTATCTAAAAATGAGATAAAAGTAAGAACTTTCATCAGTCCCTCTTCGTTCATTTCAATTATCATCGATAAGTAGCTTGTCACGCTGTAACATCCATAAATCGAATGCGGGAAATTTTGAAAATGCCAATCCCAATACGCCCCTCGCGGCATTTACCAAAAGCGGATGACGTCACGAACGTGACTAGTGCTGCGACTGAAATATGTGAATTACATTTTGTTGTTCTTTTGTTCGCTCATAACTTAGTAACTGTGTAATCGTCATTATTTTGGGAAATAAGATGATATTGAGTGAGGGGCTCGTGACTATGGTAACCGAGTAGATTAGCACATTGCAAGGTTAAGTAACACTAGCGTCTCTAGAGTCCTGTTGAAAACCAATCGACGAAAGAAGAAAATAAGTAAAAAAGAAACAATAAAAAATAACTAAATAATTTTGATACGGCGCGGCGGCGGCGGAAAGACATCGCCGTTGACGACACGTCGGGTATATGACGTCGTGAAAGAAGCGTCGGGTCATCGGCGTCGTTACGGATGCGTCGGGGTTGTATCAAATTATAGCCAACCCAATATCTTGGAGAAAAGAAAAGTCAGCTGACTATAGAGAGGTGGATTATACGGCTACTAGCAACCCGCCCCGACTTCGCACGGGTAGCAGAGACATTTTCAACAATCGTCATCATATTTCAACCAATTTACACAAAATCTTAACAAATTATACATATATAATACCATATATATAATTATGTAATACCAAATTATAAACTCTCCTCTTGAATCGCTCTATCTATTAGTGAAAACCGCATGAAAATCCGTTCAGTAGTTTTTGAGTTAATCGCGACAGACAGACGTGGCGGGGGACTTTGTTTTATAATATGTAGTGATACGTTCAGTAATTTCTTCTCAGTTGAAAATTTGTAAGATGACAGTTTATATATTGCGAATAAATACAAATGTCAGCTGGCTGTATCCCAGTGGAAAGATTGTCAGTGGATACCGTGAAAGGTGTAATGTAGGAGCTAGACGTGAGTATCTATCGCCTTTTTAGATGCACCAGTTGACAGGTTTTTATTTTAGGTTATTTTATTGTACAAATTATTTTATTAGGAGAAGAAATGATCACATTAATTTAAAGCATTAAAACTTTTTTTTTATTATATACAATTTATTAGGTATTTAAAATGGTTGGTAACAATCTGTATTTGATGTAGTTTGTTTAAAAAAAAAACCAATTTATAGTCTTTAGCCTGTAATAATTTGCATTAGAGAAAGTAACTAAGTAAAAGGAGCATAACATATATTATTATAAAGATCACAGTCGCTAGCTCGAGCTGCATAAAAATATTTTAGTTCTAAAATATGACAATCGCATTTGCATACCTATGGTAATTAGAGCGTTTGCACAGCACTATTAATGCATTGGACACCAATGGTTAGCCTCCTTTGGACTGCATTACATCAAATGTTCAATGCATTGTATAAAGTTATAAGGCTAAGGAAGAATCATTATCATTGTTTTAAATTCACTGGAATTAACTGATCGTTGAACGATCATTTATTTGTACAGACACTGACTCATTCTGTTAATATCATGCATGTCATACCTTCAAGAAAAAAAAAACAATTGACGGTTAAAACATCTTGTTGCAAACATCTTGTTGCGTTCAAAATATGGCAGATTACAAAATGTTACAAATCTTGTCGCATTCAATTTTGAGAAAGAATAGCAGTTATGTACAACTTGTTAAAAATAGAACTTTGAAAATAACTCTTGTCTATGATAACCAGTGGCTTAAAGTATATCTATGCATAAACCCTATGGTTTAGGCAGAAAAGTCATGACATCATGTTATGTAAACACTTAACTACTGAGTGAGATAGGAAGCAGCCAAAAATTTCACTCAAATTTGAGCATCCTTATTTGTGAGGAACCCCTACTGTATAGTAAGCAAAGCTAAAAACTGGGTACCGTGGGAGTAACCCAGGTTTTGCAAAGCCCAATTTGCAAGAAATGAATATTCCCTTTGTGAAAATAGTATAGTATACAAACTACACAATATCCATTAAAACTGCAAATATGAAATGGGCACAAAAAGACTACATACCTTGACGTACACCTCGATAAGAAACAAACATGGAGGGAAAACATACGAGAAAAAACGTGACGAGCTCAATATCGGAAGAGAAAACTGAATTGGCTTCTAGGAGGAAGATCTCGAGTATCAATCTAAAACAAAATATTTGATCTACGAAGCGGTAATAAAACCTATCTGGACATACATAGTATTGAGCTCTGGGGCTCAGCAAAGAACTCGAATGTGGTAATTCTGCAGAGATTCTTAAATAAAGTTCCCAGAATGATATCCAATGTTCCCTGGTTCATCTAGACAATAGAATTGCATAAGCATCTACAAATGAAAACAGTAGAAGGAGGAAATAGAGCACAGAACGACGGTGTACAAAGACCGAATACAATCACACACCAATAGCCTAGCCACAGCGTTTGGCACAACCACAATGAGGAAAAGGCTAAAATGTTACCATATATGGGACTTTGTTACACAATAAATATAAAAAAAAAATACTAAGAGGTAACTTCGTCACTGAAAGAATGAACCTCACCAGGCAAGTTGCCCTTAAAACAAATCTGCTAATCATTTAATAACAAGAAAATATTATAAAACAAAGGGCCCCGCTGCGTCTGTCTGAACTTAACGGATTTTCATGTGGTTTTTACTAATAGACAGAGATTCATAAGGAGGGTTTAGGTGTTTTTTGTTAACATTTTGTGTAAATTGGTTGAAATATGATGATGATCGTTGAAGAAGAAGATGGGTAGTACCCATGCGAAGTTGCTATTAAGATCATAATAATTATTTATTATTTTAAAATAATAAAATTACAGTACTTTTTAAGATTTAAAAGATTAATAAATTGAAGAAACCAACAACTACTAGATCTGTTATTGAATCATTAGATCTTTGTAAGTTGATGTTATCAACATCTATTTAAAAATAGTGCAATATTTAGATACTGAAAAGTGACCTTGTGAAATACATGGGAAGTGTAGGGGAAATTTGAACAAAACCTTAGTCTAATTTAAATAGGGTAAAATGAAGATAAACTAGTATAATCAAAAAAATTTAATACAGACTACCCCCTTCCCCAATTAAAAATCTCTTCAATGATTATAAAAGAAGTGATGATCTTTAAACGGCTGAACAGATTTTCTTGAGCTAAGAATATTCTCAATGAAGTTACCTTTCAAACAATAAAACTAAATCGAAATTGGAAAATCTTTTAAGGGGCTACAACGCCATAGACAGACACAGATAACACACCTTTTTGCTATAATCACTGTAAATTTTTTGTTAAATTCATGTAATTTTCACCAAAGCATTTCAAGGTTCAAACATTATTTCTAATAATTCAGTATGTATCAAATTTAATAAAGGAAAAACGTCAGGTACAACTTTCAAATAATCAATGTAAGATACAACCAAAAGTAGTTAGAACATAAACAAACAACAAAGACTTTTAATTATCCAAGGCAACATGCAACTTCATCTTACGCAAATTGTCTATTACCAGTCAACAGCTTTGTTGATAAACTTTTACTAGATTTTCAGAACTCTTACCTAAGCCAGAAGATTGTATAAGTTCTGAGTCGTCAAACTCCAGACTCGGTTCGTAGTCGTGATACTCCGAAAGACTTGTGTACGTCTCCTCGGGTTCAGGGTTGCAGCCGTGAAGAACTAACACACGAAAAAAACACATTAGTCTCATACACAATGACTTGATCAATTTTAAGATACGATAATCAAAATATTTACCTTGGAAAGCTCTCACGGGGCTCAACTTTGGTTGATGTTCAGACTCCATGGTCGAAACACCCACACCCCACTATTGTTATCACGAAGTGTTACAGTAATGTAAACCAAATGATGCGAACTAAAACTGCGAAATGTCAGTACCTACTATGTTTTTACTATTTTACTAAACCCCGTTGGCACATCAGTGACGTTTCCCCGCGATACACAGCACCAAATTAAGAAACAACCTAATGAATTCAATAACAATTCAAAGTAAACAAATATGGGTGCACCAGACAACTACAGTTCACAACGCGAAAAGTATTTTTATAATTTTAGTGGTGTTCTTGGTAAGTGACAGACAGTCAGAACCACAGTATCTATCAACACAAATCCAAAAGATAATTATTGTAGGAATAGAAAAGTTCTCAAAGAGAAAAACTATAATAAAGTGTAAAGTTACATGTTTAATTTATTTATATATATATTATTTTAAATATATTTGTTAACTGTTCGTCATTGTTCGATCTTAGTTTTTTTTTTTAAATAAAATAAATAATTACCCTCAAGTTGGCGGGGAGAAGTGTTTAAATTTTTTTTTTTGCATTTCAATTGTTCATTATTGGTTCGACATTGTTTGATCAAAATTTTTTTTGTTCGATCTTAGTTTTTTTTTTTAATTAAATAAAAAATTACCCTCTAGTTGGCGGGGAGAAGTATAGATTTTATACTTTGTTTTTGCTATTTCAACTGTTCTTTAATGGTGGGTTTACACGCTGGCGTTCAAACTGACATTCAACGAGCACATGCACGGTCACACGCATGTGAACAGGCTGTTTGTGCATGCCTGCGTGAATGTGATCTGATGTGATCGCGCTTGCCGCCGATCGGGACGACTAACGGCTGCGTTTACACGCTCGCGTTCAAACCGACATTCAACGACGCAAGAATGTGAACAGGCTGTTTGTGCATGCTTGCGTGAATGTGCACGCGCTTGGCGCCGATCGGGACGACTGTCGGTTTTTTGATGGTGCGTTTACACGCACGCCGTGCAGCCTCGCACGGCACGCAGCTCGGCGCGCAGCCTGCCACGCAGCGTGCCAAGCAAGCTTTTCACACCAGGGCTGCCAGTAAGGACAACTTATTTTATACCGCTAAGACTCTGAAATTATACAAAATCATGTACTATTATACAAAATCAGTCTTGTACAACTATAGAACGTCACTCTTGGGGATTTTAGTAAAAGGTGTTTTAACTTTAAAGATATAAGGATAAGGATTTAACAGATTATCACAGACATGATTTGTTTTAAGTATCTCTATGTGTATGTTCGTACTTTTTACGCTATAACATCAGCATTGTATCCAATTATACAATGCAATCTACTATACAAACAGGACACAAAAGAACCGATATTATACCAATTTTGTATCCAATTTTACAATCTGGCAGCCCTGTTTCACACACTTGCTGGCATGATCCGTAGGGTACCTATTAGTGTTCTGTGGACATGGTAGTGGAAACATGGAAGACGATGTAGACGTAGATCTCGTGGGAGCTACTGCTTTGGGATTGATCTATTTTTATGAAAAAAAAAAAACAGCCCGACATAAT
Organism: Callimorpha dominula; assembly: GCA_949752705.1. NCBI lineage: Eukaryota > Metazoa > Arthropoda > Insecta > Lepidoptera > Erebidae > Callimorpha > Callimorpha dominula. The sequence continues at coordinate 28,583,159 of OX456990.1, read as the reverse complement.
TATGCATTCGAAATTTTACTTAAAACAATTAGGTTTTACAACTGAAAAATCATTTATGGTGTAAAAACACTTTTCAAGTAGCCAAATCTTTAAATTTGATTTTTTTATTTGACATGCGTTATAACTATTTTTACATCGAAGAGTGCTTTTACATAATTCGTTTCTTATTTTAGTGGGATCTCTTTTAATGAATTTACTATCCTCGCTAACTCTTGAATAGAATATTTTATTATTTCTAATAAACATGAACATAAATAACCATGATAAGCATTGTGGGCGGCTTCTTCATCAACTGTTTTAAGGCATACATAAATCTATTTTATTTACTGCACATCATTGATATGCGATTAGTTGCAAATTCCTAATCGTCAATCAATCAATCAATACTAACTTTAATCCTTAGAATTGGCACTATTTTGTTTCATATTTTTTGGGCTTAACTAAGGCTGTTTAGCCTTAGTTAAGTTAAGCCCAAAACATTAACACTTCAAAGGGTGAATGTGCTTGTTTGCCTGTTTACACACACACACGCGCTCGGCCGCGTTAGTATAGTTTTCATTTTCGTGGCGTACAGACGACGTAACGATCGAAATTAATTTTTGACGACACCAAATATATCGGAATGGTCTGAACCTTTATCATGCAAAGAAAATTCAGAAAGATGTTTCCGAACTATTCTTTTAGTAAAAGTTAATATTGTCTATCAGGGCCAAAAAAATATGAAACAAAATAGTGCCAATTCTTATAATAAAAGTTAGTATTGATTGATTGACGATTAGAAAATTGTAACTAATCGTATATCAATGATGTGCAGTAAATAAAAAAGATTTATGTATGCCTTAAAACAGTTCCGAAACAGTTAATGAAGAAGCCCCCAATGCTTATCATGGTTATTTATGTTCATGTTTATTAGAAATAATAAAAAATTCTATCAAAATTTAGCGAGGATAGTAAATTCATTCAAAGAGATCCCACTAAAATAAGAAACGAATTATGTAAAAGCACTCTTCGATGTTAAAGTAGTTATAACGCATGTCAAATAAGAAAATCAAATTTAAAGTTTTGGCTACTTCAAAAGTGTTTTTACACCATAAATGATTTTTTAGTTGTTAAACTATTAGGTTTTACAACTAAAAAATCATTTATGGTGTTATCTTTTGTATCCTGTTTGTATAGTAGATTGCATTGTATAATTGGATGCAATGTCATTGCTGATGTTATAGCGTAAAAAGTACGAACATACACATAGAGATACTTAAAACAAATCATGTCTGTGATAAACTGTTAAATCCTTATCCTTATATCTTTAAAGTTAAAACACCTTTTACTAAAATCCCCAAAGAGTGACGTTCTATAGTTGTACAACACTGATTTTGTATAATAGTACATGATTTTGTATAATTTCAGAGTCTTAGCGGTATAAAATAAGTTGTCTTTACTGGCAGCCCTGGTGTGAAAAGCTTGCTTGGCACGCTGCGTGGCAGGCTGCGCGCCGAGCTGCGTGCCGTGCTGCTTGCCAGGCTGCACGGCGTGCATGTAAACGCACCATAACTGTTCGTCATTTTTCGATCAAAATTTTTTTTTGTTCGATCCTAGGTTTTTTTTAAATATTATAAAAAAATACCCTCAAGTTGGAGGGGAGAAGTCGTTTTACAAATTATGTTTTGGTATTTCAACTGTTCGTTAACTATTCGCCATTGTTCGACTCGCTCGGCTCGTGCGTTATATGGTCACAGTTCTAACCATAAACTAAAATATATTATATGTTCTAACCTAGGTTAGGTTAGGTTTACACGGGCACACGGGGGTTGTCCGGTCAATGGCACTTTACGGTGCACCGGTGTGGGCGGGGGCTCTGACCGCCCAGAATAGGGCGCGCCTCTGGCGCCCTCAGAGGGTTATGGGGGTTAGAGCCATACGCGGATACCGCACCGTGTCAACGGAGGCGGCGTGCGCGTTGGCCGGGACTCCCCCGTGGGATTTGGAGGTGGAAGTGCTCGCCGAAGTATATCGGCGAACGGCTGAGTTCCGGGCGGGAAGCGGCAGTCGGCTCCCGCCCGAAGAGGTACGCGAATGGCGTGAGGCCGCTCGCCGAGCCAACATGGCTCGTTGGTCGTCCCGGCTGGAGGCTTCACGTGCTGGCTTTGCCGCCGTGGAGGTCCGTGGAGCCGGTCATCGTCGAGTGGGCAGGGCGGCAGCACGGGACCCTTTCCTTCCGACTGACGCAGGTTCTTTCCGGGCACGGCTGCTTCGGGAAGTACCTGCACTCGGTCGCTTTGAGGGCACTGAGTCCAGCCTGTCACCACTGCGACTGTAGTGAGGACTCGGCTCAGCACACGCTGGCAGTTTGCTCCGCCTGGGCGACGCAGCGTCGGGCCCTCACTGCAGTCATCGGAGGGGATCTCTCGCTACCGGCCGTCACACGCTCCATGGCCGGTAGCGATAGGAATTTTACCGCGGTCGCGACCTTCTGTGAGGACGTGATCTCGCAGAAGGAGGCAGCGGAGAGGGTCCGGGAGGATGATCTCCACTCGGACCTAATTCACCGCCGGCGAACCGGGCTGCGGAGGCGCGCTTACCATCGCCTCATGCCGCCCTGAGTGTGGCCGCGGGTGGACGGGACGGGTTTTTTCCCCTCCACCCGCCTTTGTGGCCCCCCGCGAGGAGGTAGCGTCCGCGTGTGCCTGGACGTCGCCTAATTGAGAGGTTTTTACCCGCGTGGTGCCCGCGCTTTAGCGGGCAGGCGCTAGGGGGGGTCCGGATGTCTTAATAAAAGCTGTTCCCGGAGCCCTCCTACTTAAGGCGCAGTACGGCACACCGTGTGGTTTTAGTCGGTTCGATTCCGACACACTGCCCCACCGAAAACCCCGAGGGGGTTTCCACACGCACAAAAAAAAAAAAAATTTTTACACGGGCAGTTTTCCGTGACAAGGCGCGTATTTTGCGTTGGTGGGAATAAAGCTTTTCCCTAGCTCCCCGAAGAATCCCAGTATCCCCTTCACGTTACTGACGATGTCGGAAGGTGAACCTGGCGAGCCAAGGTACTTAGCCCGGTATTCTGCAACCCCCTGACAGTCTAGAAGTAGCCATGCCCGGTGATAACTCTGGAAGCTTGTTAAGCCGGAGTACGGTCCTCGTCAGCCGGCTGTTGATGGTGATAAGTACCGCCCTCGACTGCCTGCAGTCTTCATGGCTCGCCCATGTGAAATTATGTTGTTCTCTGGTGCGCATCCATACCAGTGTCTGAATTTGGCCAAAGGGGAGGGGCACTATGGGTTCTAACCTAACTTAAACCTAGCCATTTCTGTCGCTCACTTAGTAATTCAGTCGCAGGCTTAAAATTTTAATATTCAAAATGGATTATACGCATCACGCGAGAGCGGGCGATACCAGATTGGGCGACTTTAATATTAAGTTGGAGACGCTTTAACATTAGTAGGATAGATCAATTGACAAGAAATGGCTAGGTTTAGGTTAGGCCAGAACTGAATTTTATGACAAACGAAGTACTTGGTCAAACCGCCAACTTAAGGGCATTTTTTTAAAACTTAGATAGAATAGAATATTCTTTATTGTACACCAGTATATATTGCTTAAAGTTAGTTTACAATATTGATATATACAAATGGCGGCCTTATCGCTAAAAGCAATTTCTTCCAAGCAACCTTGGGATGGAAAAATAATGACCAGTAATATAATAATTTAATATCGGCGTTTTACCTGAAAATAAAACGCTTATTAATTTACTTACCTTATTCGAAGCTTATTTATTTGAGATAGGCACTACTATTCCCGCCGCTTATTGCTGTCTCTTTCTACCCAATACAGCCATCTCTTTCTTACCCTCACCATCCCCACCACCTGGCAGTGGGGACGACCGTTGTAGGAAGGTCCGCAATTTCTATAGAATCATTGAGTCGAAAATATACCAGGCAGAGATTATTCATAAGCTTCGAATAAGGTAAGTAAATTAATAAGCGTTTTATTTTCAGGTAAAACGCCGATATTAATTTGACTTGACCGTTATTCGAAGCTTATTTATTTGAGACGTGTTTGTTATCGCCTGGTGGTGGTAATGAGGACGCCCAATGTGACTTATATTATTGATATTTTGGTACAGTATGTAGCACTGATTCAGCCGGTTATTAAAAAGGAAAATAATAAATATTTCGACTGTCTTTAAAAACAAATCAGTCTTATAGGCTAAAATGAAGCCAAATTCCACATTATAACGACAAACGCTTACTTAAGAAGAATACGTTCCCATCCCAATCAGCAACATTAAATAAAACCGTCATGGGTGGAATAACGAATGCAGGCTGAATTCCAGTCAGTAGAACTTACAAAAGATGTACGTTGAACGCTAGTTGCCCCTTGCCAATTTATCTTCCAATGGGTAATTCTCCTACCAATTCTTTGACGCAACCACAGAAAACGTATGCATGGAGTCACCGTTATTACAAGAGGCTTTGATCCAACATGCAATGATCGCTCGGAAAGCAGACTTGGGTTTACGTTTAGTGCTAATAATTAATAAATTACGCATTTTGCCGAACGTCTATGACTCTGAATAAATCGATTATGTGTTTGATAAACTCGATGCGCAATCTACCTCCAGTCTGAATGCCTGTAATCTGCAGTATTAGTTTTAGATCCAAATCCTGGCCTTTGTAGTTCCAAAGGCATCTAAAAGATCGAAATCAATGTTAAGCTAAATCATGAGTTGGGTACATGCCTATGCTCAAAATAAATTATCTCGTCAAGTCGGGCAATAAATTAAACTTTATTAGTGTGATAATTGTCAAAACAGTTTTACTTTAACGTTTTTAATATATTTTATAATTATCAAATTAACATTAAAAGTAAATGATTTGACAACGGGAAGGCGTGACGACATGCCTTAGTATTTTATTCAAAAATATACCGAAACAGTTTTACTTTAACATTTAGACTAAAATATACCCCTTCTTCACAGTCTAGACTAAAATATACCCCTTTTTCGTCCCGAACACCAAAGAGTATACAAACTACGTTCCAAACATAGCAGCAGTAGCACGGTTGTGTGTTTCGGAGGTATTAGTCATATTGTTATCCAAATGGAAGCTAAAACATTTGATAATTAATCAAACGCTAGTATATATTTCAAATCAGTGGTTTGAGACATACTGGTTGTTGTAAGGATCTTGATATCATATGTGTTTGTTCTAAAACATGAGAACTCATAGCACCTATACATTCTGCATTACAAACAGTGGAAATAACGGATTTATGGAACAATATTGCGTTGATATGTAATCATAAATACTAAAATTCTTTTGTACTAGATCTGTTTAGTACCTAGCTATTTCAATACCAACTTTCGAAACCGACCTAGGCTTTTTGTTCACAATCATGTTTATTCTATTTGAAGCGCACCAAGCTTTTAGAAGGAGATTAACCAATCATTACTCCAGCCTTTTTGACTTTACTTTCACCTTCACTTTTTCATACTTCCAGCGTCATTTCGAACACATATGGAGACGGAAGACCCGTCGATCGTCAAAACATTGATTAGAACTTGTTTTCATATCTGCCCTCAGAAATAAAGAAACTCGAAGCCCTACTATCAGGTAGTTCCCCAACATTGATCGAGGCCACTCAGCACTCTGGGAATGAGGAACAGTGAAGGTAAAACCCATGCCAGAAGATTTAATAGATACTTATTTCAAAAACAACGCTTGATAGATAGATAGAGTATACTTTATTGTACACAAAAATTGGATACATACAACATTCAATATTAAGTAGCATACAATGGGCGGTCTTATCGCAGTCTGCGATCTCTTACAGACAACCTTTGATGGACTATACTGTATAGTAATAGGTAACTTGTGGTGCACATTAGTCTGGTCGTTGATTGATCACTACATGAGCACGATGTAATGCAAACAGAATATCTATTTGAGGACCGACTAGTCAGACTTAACCGGAGTCAATTTGGTACCGCCCTAGCGTCGGATATACAATAATGGTCTTATTGTCGCACTGTATCGTAGCTTCTGCGACTCTGTACTGATAATGATCTTTGAAAACTTAGTACTCAAAACATTTCGTTTTGATTGCAATAAATTCTTTATCCGTGACTTCTTCTGAGTGACAAGTTGCCCAATCAAGCTTCCTAAGCTAAATCCGATGAGTCTGTGGTCAGGTAAATACAGGAAAAAGGTCTGTGAATTGGAGATAGACGTCTGCAATTACCTCGCTACCATGGCCCCACTACTACTCACTATGACTTCCCAATGAATATTGTGTAACTGCCTGGGGTTTCTTTTCAACATTGCGTTGAGTATATTTAACAGTGCCGGATAGTGCAGCCGGCCGTGGGGGGATTGTGAATCTGGCAAAAATGGGAAGACTTACCAGGCTTCGTGTCTTTCTATCATCCCCATGAATTTCAATATCAGGGGTGTTATTTTATATTATGGAAGTTGTTCTGATTTGACCATGAATTCCACTGAATTCCAAGGTCATTGTCAAGGTCTTTGACGGCATTACAACAGGTTTGTTGTAGTCGACTATTTAGCCTAACAACTCCAATAAATATTATTTCAAAAGGTCAAATGCACGTGACTTTGAAGTATATCTCTGTTCTGTTGAGAGATTTAATAGTAGTCTATATGTAGTTGTATAGTTCGGACATTCCTTTTGCCTGAGAATTTGAGCGATCCATTTTGTTAACGTGGCGAAAGTTTTGGATACTGTACTCAGGTCGAAAGGCAAAGAGATCATCTCTAATAGTTCGCCCTGGTAAATTAGGTGAAGGATCCTTCTGTTTCTGCGAGCGACAGGGAGGTGAAAGTAGGCTTATGAAAGATATATGTATCTTCCAAAGCCAATCTGTTCATTACAAAAAAAAAAATTGTATAAGGGTTAAATTCAGTAACCGAATATGAATCGATTGAGGGCTTCCAAGTTGAATATCGGGTGAGATGCGCCATTGCTTTTAGGAACTAGAAAAATTGAGAATAGAAACTTGGACCAGATGCAGCTTTGGTCAGCACCCCTTGGTCCACTCATTTGTTGATTATTGCGGACATTTCGTCCGATTGTGGCATATTCGTGTAATCGGGTTTCTTAGCATCTTTTCCTAAACGTGTATCGGTTTTTGGTAAAAAGGGGTATGCGATATCCTTTTAAATTTGCAAGACATATTGGTAGATGTAAACTTTCCCATTTGTAAACGTACTGTACAACACGGCCCCTCTAAATGTTTTAATGTCAGAATTTTTTCGCTTACTATCTTTGTTAGGTCTTAATTGTGACGATGTTTCTTAAGCCAGCTTTGTTTTGTCCTTGCCCTATAGGGTTTGTTCGAGGAGATCGGCTTCGAAAGGAACTACGACTTTTCGGGGCGTCTAAATACTAATGACTATCCTTGCGAAGGCTAGTGTAAGCTACAACCACTCAGCGGAATTTGATGGCAATTGGTGGCATTTGTGTAGTGCGCACCACTGTATTGCCCATAAAAACAACCTTGCGTAGGTTGTTTTCCGGAAAGTGTACCCCTGCGAGGAGGTTCTTGGTTTATTATGCTCAACCTGCGAGGTAGAGCTATTATGTGGCTTAAAAACATTGCCGAATTCCATCAGCCCGTTTAATGGCAGCTGTATATTTTCTTGAGAGACAGGAAAGTCTGTCCGAATCTTTAGTCTATGACAACAATGCACTAAAGTTTGTCTGCATTTACTCTTTATATTGTAAAAACTCTGCCAGCGTGTGCAAGGGTACTTGGTAATAAGAAAATAATATCATAAACCTTAACTTATTTAAATCTGTAAAGCCAGGGGTACAAATATAGAATTTTTTAATTAAATATAAAATCGCATTTCATTCTGTATTGTCTAGATGTGTGAATAATTAGGTAATAATAATAATAATTACTCGACACATTTCACCCACGGCCTTCTGATCCCAAAACTAGGCAGAGCCTTTACTATGGCAACCAGACTGCTGATAAACACACTCATATATTTCTAAATATATACATATTGTAGAAAAGTAGTTTCAAATCATTCACGAAAGTTATAAAACACAGAACAGGTTCATCGACATGTTTACTCACAGTTTGTTCTTCTTTCCTTATGTTGTTATTAATTGTTCTCGGATATTGCCTTCGATAGTTTACGTTTAGAATTACGCTTTTTGCACTCCCTCCTCCCTTTTCTTGGATTGGTTTACGCCCTCCGTTTAATTAACTTGATTCTTTTAATGAGGAGGAACTGCTACTGCTAGTCAACTAGCAGTACTGCTGTGCAGGTACTATTTTTTTTCGAGAACACCATCGAACCTTAATAGCAGAAAGCCCCTTGTATTGGGGACCTGCCTGCGTTTTTATCATTCACACTCATGCTAACAATGTTATATCATTACAAAATAAAATATCTTGGAAGTTATATATCTAATATTCAAAATAAAACAAGATTATGTAGGTAAAAAACAAAATTATGTGGGTAGATCAAAACTTCACAATTAAAATAAAATTATATCCATATTATTTACGAACGAACTGTAGTTAGTTACAAAATTGTAAAAATAATTATTTTAAACAAACAACCGTTTTACTGACCAATTCCTTTAAATAAACAGGAAAGATTTTGTTGTAAGAAAACATTAACGATTTCAGATATATTTGAACTTACATATTTTTTATATGAAACAGATAAATTCGTATTTAAAAATGATACTAAATTACTTACGTGGCCGTCGTTGTTTCTTACACTTTTCATTCTTTTTCAAATAGAAAGTACAATGCTTTTGAAAATATAACGCTTGCTTCATCGGCCAGTGTGTTATTCAAATATCACCAGTGCAAGACTTCGTTGGAGCACGTCTGCACTCGGCGGGAATCAAGACGCCAATGATTCTATAGAAATTGCGGACCTTCCTACAACGGTCGTCCCCACTGCCAGGTGGTGGGGATGGTGAGGGTAAGAAAGAGATGCCTGAATTGGGTAGAAAGAGACAGCAATATGCGGCGGGAATAGTAGTGCCTATCTCAAATAAATAAGCTTCGAATAACGGTCTAGTCAAATTAATGGATAGTTTAGGTGTGTTAATCAAAACATGGTAGGCTTAAAACTAGTAAATGATACCTATAAACATAAACAATATAATTAGATAGGTAATACAGGGAAACAAGTGTAATCACTCTGTAACATTTAATATATTCATATACACACATAAACATATATAATAAATAATACATATATATTTCTAGATTAATAATATTATATCCGATAAATGCAGCAAATGACAAAAAGGAGAAATTAAGAAGCCAAGTAATATTCTTTAACCATTTTCTTGAATATGGCCAGTGATTGGGCACGTCTCATAGGTAAAGGCAATGCATTCCATAACCTGACAGTCTGTACACTAAAAGATTTGTCATAAAACTTGGTAAAATGATTAGGTACTACCAGTTCCAGTGATTCCGACGATCTCAGGGATCATGTGTGAGTGTCATTGAGAAACGTAAAACGTTCCTTTAGATAAGTTGGAGTACAGGGATTAAACATAATATTAAAAAGTGTAGTGAGAATATGAGTATTCCGTCGAAAGCGATTTGGGACCCACTTGAGCAAGATGCGAAATTCTGTTACGTGATCATATTTGCGTAAACCAAATATAAATCTAATACAAAAATTTTGGAGGCGTTCAAGTTTATCAGTTGCTCCTCAGAGATATCGAGATAGCTGACATCGCCATAGTCGAGTATAGGAAGAAGGAGGGATTGTGCAAGCGCAATTTTAGTGATTGTCACTAGGAAATTGAAATGCCTAGATCCTTAACAGTAGTGCTCATTGGCAACACAGTACCATTAAACACAATATTCGGTAATTGTGACCAGTCGATTCGAGATATCATCCTGGGGCTTCCTACAGCTATGACCTGTGTTTTAGAGGGATTTACTTCTAGTCCATATTGCCTGCTCCATTCTCACACTTGCGCCAAATCAGTGTTGATTGTGTTAAAAGCTTTCGACAAGTTATGCAATCAGCAATGGTGCTTGCGTTTACTTAGTACGAACAAAGCAAAATTTTGATTGAACAATGAAGATCAGTATACGAACTATTGAAATAGCAAAAAAAAAAGGAAAAGAACGACTTCCCCGTGCCAACTTTATGGTAATTTTTATATTGTTTAAAAAAACTAAGAACGTACAAAAAAAAATTTTTTGAACATTGAAGAACAGTTAACCAACAGTTGAAATAGCAAAAAAAAAAAACAAACGACTTCTCCCCGCCAACTTGAGGGTATTTTTTTATGTTATTTTAAGAAAAAAAAAACTAAGATCGAGCAAATAAAAAATTTGATTGAACAAGGAACAGTTAACTAACAGTTGAAATAGCAAAAAAAAATTAAAAAAAGCGACTTCTCCCCGCCAACTCGCCAACTTAAGACAGCCGTTGAAGTGGACGATGGCTGGCGCATGCATCATGCTCGTGAACGAGTGCCATTGGTTGGGGCTGGTCATCTCCGAACAGCTATTACTTAGTAGTTTGCGCGACTGTTTATAATTTAGAACAATACGTTGCATTGTCCTCTCATTTATTTTGCGCATATAGCAATGTAACCAAAGAGTTGTAAAAGAGATGTTGAGAAAGAGTGTCCTTGGAGTTTCTTGCCTGTTTTTCTCCACAGGATCCACTTATTGGAACAGGCAACTAGCTTCACGACTAACTTAGTCTGACTGACTATTACTCCTGACAATTCAAAAATATAATAATAAATATAACGATCTCCGTCGTCGTTGACAGTCAAATTACTTGTTGGTTTTGTTCATTTAACGCTCAATACTATTTAAGTAATATACTATATAAATTGGCAATTTTTTAATAAATAGACAGATACATCTTTTCAGATCCCGTCTGGCAACACTGAGCTGATGGATAATAGTGTTCTGTGACAACAATATATAGTTATCTGTGTTCTGTGAGCTGATGCGGATGCTTGATTGCTTGATCAACGTGCTGTATTTTCGACCAAAATAAATTATAAAACATGCTTGGCTATTCTAACGCTGGAATTCCAGATAAATCATGGCAACCACCCGTAGCCGTTCTAGAAACAACGTTAGTAAACATTAATTCTCTAAAAAACATTAAAACTTTAAATGACTATATACTCATTATTTCTTATTACTTTCAGAATGGGTACAATGATAATAGAAATGTATTGGAAACACGCGCCATTAACTTGTAGAAATTTCATGGAGTTGATTCGAAGAGGTTATTATCACAATACAAAGTTTCACAGAGTCATCAGAGACTTTATGATACAAGGTGGAGATCCCACTGGTACAGGAAAAGGTGGACAGTCTATATACGGCCCCCAGTTCGACGACGAAATCACAAATGATTTGAAGCACACAGGAGCTGGTATATTGTCAATGGCAAATGCTGGGCCGAATACTAATGGATCCCAGTTTTTTATTACTTTAGCTCCAACTCAGTGGTTAGATGGAAAGCATACAATCTTTGGCAGGGTCCAGGGTGGAATGACTGTGGTTAGGAGGATAGGGTTAGTTGAGTGTGACAAAAATGACTGTCCCGTAGATGATGTTAGAATAGATAGAGCTTACATTCCTAAGTAATAGTGTTTACTTTTGATAGTAGAATTATTTAAAAATGCTTGACTATGTTTAGATTTGTTTAAATTCTACATAAATAGGTTTTTAAAGGGTCAGTGAAATGGACACGTCATTGCAGTCATAGAAAAACGGCAGATTTTATTTTCACGTGACAACTTATAATTCGATAGAGCCGGCTGCACGCACGAAAAAACATGACTCATGCGGCGTTACCTCGCTCTGAGGCGTTCCTATGACGTTACGTTCAACTATCGTCAGTAAACCGACTTTACAGATAACCGATTTTTTTACGAATTTTGTTTTTGACATAAGCCTACTGAAAACATTTCAATTTCTAAGCCTTTAATTACTAAAAAGAGTACAAAATTTAAAACTTTAAATAAATAAAAAAAACTATAGTTGCACAGTGGTTCCCTTTATAGCTTGTCCTTTACACACAAAGGCCTCCTCTAGCACTATCCACCTCTCTCTTTCTTTTACAATTACTTGCCATACTGGCCCAGCAGTTTTCTTTATCTCGTCTGACCACCTTCTGATCTGTCTGCCTCTCTTCCTCTTGGTATTATAGCGGGGAGTCGACTCTGTCACTTTTTTGGTCCATTTGATTCTTTGCGCCCTAAGCATGTGGCCTGTCCACCTCCATTTCAGGGTCTTAATTTTTTTGTTTTCACATCCTCCCACTTCATTACTTTCCTTCCTTGCTCATTTTCTATCACTTTTTGTATAACCCGAAACACTTCTCCATGCTTCTTTGGCACGACACAAGTTTCTGAATAGCGTTTTTAGGGTTGCCCAAGTTTCGCATCCATAAGTCAATATTGGTAGGATGCAGTTGTTGTAAAGATTAGTTTTTGCTGCGAGGGGATATTGTTTACTCTTTAGGATGTTTTTTAAAGACTGAAACCTTTTCCAAGCATTTGTGATTCTTCTGTCAACCTTCTGTTTGATTTGGTCTTTCATTGAAATCAGTTGTCCAAGATATAAATATGATGTTACGTTCTCCACTATTTCGCCTTCCAGTGTGATGATAGCTTCCGATCTGTTAGACATTGTCTTAGTTTTTGTGTTGTTCATTGTTAGGCCAAATTCCTTACTGTTAGTTGCGAGTTCTTGGATCATGTGTTGTAATGTTTCCAGGTTGTCAGATATGAGGACTATGTTGTCTGCAAATCTTAAATGATTAATTCTTTCCCCTTGTATGTTTATACCTATATCATCCCACTCCAATTTCCTAAAGATTCTTCGATGACAGATGTAAAAAATTTAGGTGACAGTGGATCTCCTTGCCAAACTCCTCTTTGGACTGGGAATACTTCACCAATTTATTCCTATTTGAATTGAGCTAAACTGTTGCTAAATATATTCCTTATGATCCTAACATATGATGAAGGCCAGGTACAGGGGGTATCCATATTCTTGACACTTTTCGATTGTTTGTTTCAAAGTGTCTATATGGCCTATGGTGGAGAATCCAGATCTGAACCCTGCTTGTTCCTTTGGTTGCTGTTTATCTAGCTTTTTGGTAATACGGTTGAGAATAAATTTTGCAAAGACTTTGTACACATTGGACATTAGGCCATTAGGACATTCGGTCAATAGTTGTCTAGGTCGTATTTGTCTCCTTTTTTGTGGATAAGAATTATTGTGCTTGTCCACTGTGTAGGTATGTACTCTGAGTCCAGAATGCAGTTGAATAGGCTTAGTAGTGTTGAAAGAGTCTCTGGTAGTATTGCCTTTATTGTTTCATTTGCTATATTATCAGGACCTGGGGCTTTATCATTTTTCATTGAGTGAATTGCATGCTCAACTTCACATTTTAGAATAGGGGGAATCTCTTCCTCTACATCCTCGTTCAATTTAGTAGTGGGTTGCTCAGTGTTCTTACTTGATAAAGCTCTCTGTAGCATCTAAAATAGATAGCCTGTTTGTGACTTGGTTTTTATCTTTATTCGTAATTTTTGGTATCCACTGAAAACATGCTTTATCATAAAACAAAACAGCTGCAGCGCTGCTGTAAAGTCACTAAAAATGTCTTCTGTCGTTTTTCTACGACGATGACAATGTGAGCTCAGTGGACATGTGTCCATAGGCTATGGTATCCGCTTACCATTAGGCGGGCCAAAAGCTTATTTACTGATACGGTAAATAAAAAAGTGAAGGTTTATAAGAAAGTCTTTGTAAATGAGCAATAAGATAATCTCTGATATAGAATGTCTCTATAGACTTAAAGAAAACTTGATATCTGTAACAAATTGAAGAGTTTTAATCTATATACCAATCAGCCCATCAGACTACACCCTCTAAGGGCAAAGTAGTACATACATAAATTGAATATAGGTTAAATGCAGTACATTAGTGATGTTGTTATAAATGTAACAATTTTACTATAGATTTATTATTTGTTTCTAAAAAGATGTCAAGTTTCAATTTACATCTTTTTCAGAAATAACCTCTAAAGTTAAGTACTTTTAAGAATCAGGTTTCATTGGTTATCCAAACAAACTGCTGTAAGTCATTTAAATGATTAATATAACAAAAAATATTGTTGTGTTATGTTCTTTTATCCCTCACTTATTTTTATAAATGTTAAGAGTTATTTTTAATGTATGTGGCAAATGTGGTTCATATTGAGCCTATCCAGGATTGAGCAATTCATTTAATGTGTTTTTAACCTCTCGACTCTCTTGTTATAATGTGAAAATTAATGTTGTTTTTTGCACAAAAGTAACGGTTTAAATTTTTATATATTATGTTAAACTGAAACACTAATGTCATATACTGTACAAGGGCTTATTCTCATCTGTGCTAATGTACCTGTTCTGGTTTGACAACAGACAAAACATGGTTTGGATTTGCAACTAACCATTTATAAGTTTGTTATTTACATTATTTGCCTACTTATAAGTAAAGACTAATAAGTATTATTATATAAACTATAAACAGTAGTAGACCTTATCTTCATACCACAAAAAACTTATTTTGTAACTTTCATACAATAAAACATACAAATAATATATACGTACTTTTTTATTTATCCTGTCAGTATTAATCATCATTATCAAGCAAATATTTGATCTATTGATATAATAATTAAACATGACCATTGTTAAATTACAGAGAACAATAATTATATCAGTAATATGGGGCAAAATAATGCTAAAAGTTTGGAACGATAGCTAACCCGAATACTAGTATACTAATTAATTAAACGTTGGTGTAAAAACAATAAAAGAAATATTGAAAAATATTTGCCATCAGTATTAACAATATTGTTCAATCTGTATATGAAACTCACCTACAAAAGATGAGTGGTACCATGGCACCGTAAGCGGCGGTAACGTAATGGCTAAGGCGTCGGACTTGCGATCGAGTGGTTGCGGGTTCGAACCCCACCCAAGCATTTAGCTTAGCTGGAGGGGTTAACAAGAATCCTAGTAATGTGTGACCCACGTTACTAGTCTTTAAAAAAAACAAGCAAAAGCCAGTGGATACCCAGTCTTATGAGAAAGCTTTGTGGCAGGTTTTCCTGTGATATTAATGTCTATACTATCTAAAATACAATCAGTTGAGCTCAGTAGATTCATTGAACTATTTTGTTTCTTCGTCACTTCAAACTTTGCGTTTTTTATTGGCTCTTCAGAGCCTCTGAAGCTATAACATTTCCAACTATAATATGAAGTTGTTTCGCAATCCCGATCTTGGTTTCCTTGAATTAGTGTTTAGCAGAGTTAAGGATTGTGGTGGGAGGTTTAGAGGCTCCTAACTGCTTTCCCCCTTAAAGACTCATTTTCACTGGTCGTTAGCTTAGGGAGTCCCCGAATACGAGATAAAGACTAATGTAAGTGCGGCATCGATATCTCAGTCGATATGCAACACGCGGGTATTCCCAGCATGCGGCCTAACAACTAATGAAATTCATTGGTTGGTATAAAGCATGGCGGGGATTCTGAAAAAGTTATTATGATCTTCGACATCACACTCCAATTTCAAATTTAACTGCATAAACAATGTTTTTGACGCACCGTGCATCTTTCTATTTTTCAGTAAACTATGTACCCACTTTTCTTTTTCTTTTTATTCAACGAAGCTAATATTTAAGCTAGAAGCAAGTTTTTTCATCAGTAAGCCCAAACATAAAATTGCTCCACACATCATTAATTGTTTATTCATAGCAGGCAAGTCTTTTCAGCACCACTCTTTCAAAACAACAACAGCGACGGTAGTCATTTACCATCAGATGTACTGTCTGCTCGTATATAAAAAATAAAACAAAATAAAACTGCATAAAGCAGTGAAGAATATTAAACATCCCACATGTGGGCCCCATCAACTAATGAAAATGGTTTGGTTTGGCATGCGTGAACAAAAATCTCTCGTACCTCTGTGTGGGGATCTAACAACCTCTGAAAATTACTCTTTATAGCAGAGTAAATGAAAACAATCAAATGTGTTACTAATTTTATTGCTCAAATAAAAAAAATGTAAATGCAACATTTCAAATTTATCAAATCTAGGTGGTTCCTAGATTAGATATTGTTTGCAGTTCAATACAATATGAACAATTAAATAGTTGAATGGGGAGAATAGAGGATTAAGTACCTAGCAAATGTTCCGTCAGCAACTAAAGTGTCAACAAACTGTATTGTTTCCTGTATGTGAAAAATGCTAAAGTATTTTGTAATAAAAGTAAATTGTTATAGTGTACAAACTGGCTTTACAATATTTACAAAAAGAATTCTAGTTTTTAGAAAAAAACAGAAGTTTAGACTTTTTGGATTTTTTCAGTTTTAATTTTATTCTATTTACCCCATTTTACTATGTACTAGGTAGGTACTAATTAAAAAAAAAATTATATAATAAAAATGCCTGATAAAAGCTGTAAAACATGTACAGATATCAAAATGTAAATTAAAACTTATGTTATATAATTTTAAGGCCATTTTGGACGGACTCATAAGTAGTTATCACTTAATATAGGCTAACATAAAATGTATGATCAAAATCTTCCTTTCAATATGATATTTACAAGATATTTATTGTAACAAAGGGTTGCAATTCACACAAGGGATGATCACTTTGGTGAAATCTATCCAAATTAATTGAATTTTCCATTATGTAAAATCTATAAATTATTAGAAAATATAAAAAAAATAAATGAATGAAATTGGTTAAGTCATTCTCAAGTTATAGTGTGACCAAGGGAAATAGGGATTCATTTTGTATATATATATAGATTTAATATAATTGCAACCCATAGTTTTGAAGGAATCAGGCACACAAGGTTCTTACTCTATTTTGATTAAACAGAATACTTCTAATATTAGTAACTACATACTAAAGTTAATTCTTACTTAGCATAACATAGAAAAATATTAAAGAAGAAAAAGTAATGCATATTTTGTGCAGTCTCTTTAAAATTATATCTTATATTTGAAATAATGGGTCCCATTTACAAAGTGTGTTTGGATCATGCCAACCATATGTTGCTGTCCTACTTCTAACATAAGATATTTTCGTCATTGTAGGGCAAGCAATGTAAATCAAGTATAACAGATATAATTAATGTTTCCAAAATAAAAATTGATAATTGGTAAGAACATTTTGGATGGATTCACACACTACATCAAAAATAATAAGATCATTAACAATACTAAGCATATGACACCTTTTGTTCATATGCTTCATCATCATTCCAGTACTCCTGATCATTGAGCGTATTATGGCGAAGCTTGCACCAGCGCGCTCCAAATCTTAGTATCAGTATAATAACCATCAAAACAAACAGAGAGAGAATAGCTATGGCCGGATACATCATCAAGAATGCCATGTTTATATATCACTTTCACGTTTGTGCAATTCTAAGTATTCTTGAGAAGATGTGAGGGGTTGTTGTGAGACAGATGGTGGATAGCTTTGCTTGTGACCTTCACGATAGTCCTCACTGCTATAATTGTATTGACGAACACTGTGCACTTGTTGATAATTGCTCTCCAGTTCTGTGAAGTCTAGAGGTGGCTGCTTGTGCGGTGTTGCTGACCAAATTGATACCAGCCAGCGATTACCTAGACAAAGGAATAAATAATAACAATAATCATAATTTGATACATCTCACTCAGCTGTCTGACCCCTACCTACCTACTGGTTGGTTAGACCAGGGTGGGAATCGAACCCACGATCTCTGGCATTCAAGCACTAACTACTAGACAACAGGCCAGTCAAGCTTGTCAAAACATCAGGTGAAATTAACAATAGTAACAGCATTGCTTAAGGTGTTTAATTTGTACCTGTGCGAAACCGGGTTGCTAGTTCTTTGGATTTTATTACAAGCTTGTGTGTTAGACACAGAGTAGACAGTGGCAAGTAATGCTGAGACACGATTGACATAAAATCGATTTCCCATCAAATTGAACTCGAGGAATTGGATAAAAACGAAGCAAAGTTTTCTCATCAAATTGAACTCATGGAACTATAATAAAACAAAGTACATGGTTACCTGTATGCCTGTCCAACCAGTAATCCGAGTATCTGGAGCAACAGCAGATGATGTTCAATAGAATAATACTGCCGAGAATCACTGTGCAGATCGCAATCGCTATGTAAAATGGCGAAAAATCACCAACTTTCGAGATTAGGGGATTTATGGGTTTGTATTCCTCATTCTCTGTAAAGTAAGGGTTAAATTCAGATCCCGACATTATTCTTTATTAACCGGAAACAACCTGTAGAAGAAAAAAACGCGATCAAGAACTAAAGTTTAACAGTAATACCGAATGTTTTGGACCGCGCCTTGTCAACGGTTGATTGTCAGTAACCGTGTTGCAGGGCGTGGTGTACGCATTCTACGATAATTTTAGAAAACCACTACATTTTTTACGCATGAAATAGTCAACCTTTCCGATTATTATGGAGGGATTATTGTTAACTAAAGTTTTATTTGATAAAATTAGAAATCAAATTATAAATAAATAATAGGTAGGTGACCGTACCGCTTCTCAAACCAGCTAGAGACAGTGTTGCCAGCCAACTCCATGCTATGGCAACTTGGAACATAAAAGAATTGCCCTTTTTTTATTGAGTCCAGTGCCATCCCAAGGATAGATACCGGAACTAAAATTACTGTGTTACAATATTTAAATTTATAATTTGTATGAGGGGAAATTTATTACCCTCAAATGTATTACGATTTAAAATTCGCATTTGTAAATACCAAAATATTGTGTATTACATATCTAAAACCACTTTAAATTCTTTACAAACAACAATTTGTTTACCAACACACAATAGTATTAATTAAAAATACAATCGAAACAATCAAAATTTTTTTTTTAATATTTGGAACTTATTAATATTAGGTTGGCAACACTTCACTTATATTGCAAATGGCTGCGTATGAGTACCGATTGCCGGTTTCTTGTGCTTTTCTTTTTGCAATAAAAGTTTTGGTTTGAATATAAAAATCGGAGATTAGTCATAAACATACATTAATTAGCTACAGTATAAAATTCTCATGTTAGAACCAAACCAAAAGTTAAAACAAGAAACAGGTAACAACAAAACACATTCATACACCGTATAAGTAGGTACCTATATATTGTTCAATTGTATATATATATATACCTATAGATATGTATATTATATTAGTTTTCGGTATCTGACCACCAGGCAGAGTTTTGTGTTGTCAATAAAAAGAAGCAGAGCTGCCTGTCTATATCCTATATACTATTGTAGTCTTTGGCCAACTCCTATAAATCTGAGTCGCTAACGCTAAAGCTCAACATAAAAATAAGAGTCCATAAAAAAAAACATAAAAATACGCTAGAAAGTCGTTAAAGCTAATTCTACCAGGTGCTAACTCAGGATTTCGTTTTAGGAGTTGCGCAAGGGTCTCCTTTAAATATAATGTAATCATTGTAACAAAACATAAAAAAAACTAATCGTAGAGGGTTGATTGAACGCATTGAAGTAATAAATCAGGGGTATGCAACTGCCATACAATCAAGTCAATCAAAAATATGCATAGAAACTAATAGAAAGTTCTGTCACCTATCGATTAGTGTACCTAAAACTTAGTTTTCAGTTTAAGTTTATAGATGGCACTTTACTATTTTTTATAAATTATCGTAAGAAAACACTTAAAATGAAAAAAAATCTTGAAATAAAATTTGAAGAGAATATAAACACAATATAATTACTTCCATGTATCTTATAATTAAATAATATTAAATTAGTCTGTGGGTATTTTTGACAGAAGACTGATTGACGTTGATTCGGTTACCCTCTTTACAAACGGTTTCAAAGTTTAAAAATTTGATAACTGCCTATTGTGTTTTAGTATTTTTAGGACGAAATTCTGGACTGTGCTTGTTTCTGTGATATCTGCTTAAAACGTTTAACCCTGCTTATCCCTTGGACTCGTGCTATCCGTCATATACGAATTATACGATTAACTCTGTTATTCTTTACTGGACTTTGTTTACGTGTGAGTTTGGATATTGAAAGTGCAAAAGGAACCACATACAAACAAATTGATAAATACTGTAATTGAAAAAGTAATTTTTCTTTCTTGTAATGTACTGGTCATAAAACAAACTTTATGCTTATTTAACAAATTTATTAAAATTATAGTTGGTGCTTTAACGTTAACGGACTACTTAAGGGTCAATTAAGCTGTGATTCCTCAAATGATCAAAACAAAAATGCAAGCCATAAAATATGTTAAGACCCACGATCATAAAAAAAAAGATTATATGAAATTACATTCACCGTTTTGAGTTTTATTTTTTATTGGATTGCAAAACTTAGCTCATTTGAAAATAAACAATTAAATAATTTTGAAATACTGTAAAGAGCCATCTACCGGCGATCAGTTCAAATGAAATGAACTCCATCTATCTGTCATAGTACATAGTTTTTCAAAACTGATTCAGAGTGGCGTATCTATCTCTAGTTATTAGTGTATTGGCGCGTTTACACGCTGGCGTTCAAACCGACATTCAACGAGCACATTCAACGACGCAAGCGTGTGAACAGGCTGTTTGTGCATGCCTGCGTGAATGTGATCGCGCTTGGCGCCGATCGGGACGACTAATGGTACGTTTACACGCACGCCGTGCAGCCTGGCAAGCAGCATGGCACGCAGCTCGGCGGGCAGCCTGCCACGCAGCGTGCTACGCAAGCTTTTCACACCAGGGCTGCCAGTAAAGACAACTTATTTTATACCGCTAAGACTCGGAAATTATACAAAATCATGTACTATTATACAAAATCAGTGTTGTACAACTATAGAACGTCACTCTTTGGGGATTTTAGTAAAAGGTGTTTTAACTTTAACGTATAAGGATTTAACAGTTTATCACAGACATGATTTGTTTTAAGTATCTCTATGTGTATGTACGTACTTTTTACGCTATAACATCAGCAATGACATTGTATCCAATTATGCAATGCAATCTACTATACAAACAGGATACAAAAGATAACCGATATTATACTAATTTTGTATCCAATTTACACTCTGGCAGCCCTGTTTCACACACTTGCAGACATGGTCCGTAGGGTATTAGTGTTCTGTGGACATGGTAGTCAGTGCAAACATGGGAGACGATGTAGACGTAGATCTCGTGGGAGCTACTGCTTTGGCCTTGATCTCTTTTTATTGAAAAAAATAACAGCCCGACATAATTATGCATGCGAAATTTTACTTAAAACTATGAGGTTTCACAATTAAAAAATCATTTATGGTGTAAAAACACTTTTCAAGTAGCCAAAACTTTAAATTTGATTTTTTTATTTGACATGCGTTATAACTATTTTTACATCGAAGAGTGCTTTTACATAATTCGTTTCTTACTTTAGTGGGATCTCTTTGAATGAATTTACTATCCTCGCTAACTTTTGAATATAATTTTTTATTATTTCTAATAAACATGAACATAATTAACCATGATAAGCATTGGGGGCGGCTTCTTCATTAAATGTAGGTATATCAAGCTAGCACTACAAAGTTAAGTTTCCTGTTCCTAATTGGCACTATAATTTGTCGCTAATTTGTGGCTAATTTGTTACCAAATCTAAAAATTTGTCGCTCTAGCCATTTAATAATAAATCGACATGGTGCTAGCTTGATATCAAGCTAGCACTACATTTGCGTATCTCCGCGTAGGAGCGGCGTAAAGCAATCATACAGGTACCAAAATTTGTCGCTAATTTGTCGCTGAACGATGGCACTATTTCCGATTTTGTCGCGAGCCCAGGGTCCAGCTGACCAGCGAAAAACGTCTCAGAAGATATCAAGCTAGCACTACATTAGCGTATCTCCGCGTAGGAGCGGCGTAAAGCATTCATACAGGCACCAAAATTTGTCGCTAATTTGTCGCTGAACGATGGCACTATCGCCGATTTTGTCGCTAGCCCAGGGTCCAGCTGACCAGCGAAAAACATCTCAGAAGATATCAAGCTAGCACTACATTAGCGTATCTCCGCGTAGGAGCGGCGTAAAGCATTCATACAGGTACCAAAATTTGTCGCTAATTTGTCGCTGAACGATGGCACTATCGCCGATTTTGTCGCTAGCCCAGGGTTCAGCTGATCAGCGAAAAACATCTCAGAAGATATCAAGCTAGCACTACAATAGCGTATCTCCACGTAGGAGCGGCGTAAAGCAATCATACAGGCACCAAAATTTGTCGCTATTATGCCGCTGTACGATGGCGTTATCGCAGATTTTGTAGCTAGCCCAGGGTCCACCTGATCAGCGAAAAACGTCTCAGAAGATATGAAGCTAGCACAACATTAGCGTATCTCCGCGTAGGAGCGGCATAAAGCATTCATACAGGCAACAAAATTTGTCGCTAATTTGTCGCTGAACGATGGCACTATCGCCGATTTTGTCGCTAGCCCAGGGTCGAGCTGATCAGCGAAAAACGTCTCAGAAGACATCAAGCTAGCACTACATTAGCGTATCTCCGCGTAGGAACGGCGTAAAGCATTCATACAGGCACCAAAATTTGTCGCTAATTTGTCGCTGAACGATGGCACTATCGCCGATTTTGTCGCTAGCCCAGGGTCCAGCTGATCAGCGAAAAACGTCTCAGAAGATATCAAGCTTGCACTACATAAGCGTATCTCCGCGTAGGAGCGGCGTAAAGCTATCATACAGGCACCAAAATTTGTCGCGATTATGCCGCTGTACGATGGCGTCATCGCCGATTTTGTCGCTAGCCCAGGGTCCAGCTGATCAGCGAAAAACGTCTCAGAAGATATGAAGCTAGCACTACATTAGCGTATCTCCGCGTAGGAGCGGCGTAAAGCATTCATTCAGGCACCAAAATTTGTCGCTATCATGCCGTAGTACGATGGCGTTTTCGCAGATTTTGTCGCTAGCCCAGGGTCCAGCTGATCAGCGAAAAACGTCTCAGAAGATATCAAGCTAGAACTACATTAGCGTATCTCCACGTAGGAGCGGCGTAAAGCAATCACACAGGCACCAAAATTTGTCGCTAATTTGTCGCTGAACGATGGCACTATCGCCGATTTTGTCGCTAGCCCAGGGTCCTGCTGACCAGCGAAAAACGTCTCAGAAGATATCAAGCTAGAACTACATTAGCGTATCTCCACGTAGGAGCGGCGTAAAGCAATCACACAGGCACCAAAATTTATCGCTAATTTGTCGCTGAACGATGGCACTATCGCCGATTTTGTCGCTAGCCCAGGGTCCAGCTGACCAGCGAAAAACGTCTCAGAAGATATCAAGCTAGCACTACATTAGCGTATCTCCGCGTAGGAGCGGCGTAAAACATTCATACAGGTACCAAAATTTGTCGCTAATTTGTCGCTGAACGATGGCACTATCACCGATTTTGTCGCTAGCCCAGGGTTCAGCTGATCAGCGAAAAACATCTCAGAAGATATCAAGCTAGCACTACATTAGCGTATCTCCGCGTAGGAGCGGCGTAAAGCAATCATACAGGCACCAAAATTTGTCGCTATTATGCCGCTGTACGATGGCGTTATCGCAGATTTTGTCGCTAGCCCAGGGTCCAGCTGATCAGCGAAAAACGTCTCAGAAGATATCAAGCTAGAACTACATTAGCGTATCTCCACGTAGGAGCGGCATAAAGCAATCACAAAGGCACCAAAATTTGTCGCTAATTTGTCGCTGAACGATGGCACTATCGCCGATTTTGTCGCTAGCCCAGGGTCCAGCTGACCAGCGAAAAACATCTCAGAAGATATCAAGCTAGCACTACATTAGCGTATCTCCGCGTAGGAGCGGCGTAAAGCATTCATACAGGTACCAAAACTTGTCGCTAATTTGTCGCTGAACGATGGCACTATCACCGATTTTGTCGCTAGCCCAGGGTTCAGCTGATCAGCGAAAAACATCTCAGAAGACATCAAGCTAGCACTACATTAGCGTATCTCCGCGTAGGAGCGGCGTAAAGCAATCATACAGGCACCAAAATTTGTCGCTATCATGCCGCTGTACGATGGCGTTATCGCAGATTTTGTCGCTAGCCCAGGGTTCAGCTGATCAGCGAAAAACGTCTCAGAAGATATCAAGCTAGCACTACATGAGCGTATCTCCGCGTAGGAGTGGCGTAAAGCTATCATACAGGCACCAAAATTTGTCGCTATCATGCCGCTGTACGATGGCGTTATCGCAAATTTTGTCGCTAGCCCAGGGTTCAGCTGATCAGCGAAAAACGTCTCAGAAGATATCAAGCTAGCACTATATAAGCGTATCTCCGCGTAGGAGCGGCGTAAAGCTATCATACAGGCACCAAAATTTGTCGCTATTATGCCGCTGTATGATGGCGTTATTGCCGGTTTTTTCGCTAGCCCAGGGTTCAGCTGATCAGTGAAAAACATCTCAGAAGATATCAAGCTAGCACTACATTAGCGTATCTCCGCGTAGGAGCGGCGTAAAGCAATCATACAGGCACCAAAATTTGTCGCGATTATGCCGCTGTACGATGGCGTCATCGAAGATTTTGTCGCTAGTCCAGGGTCCAGCTGATCAGCGAAAAACTTCTCAGAAGATATCAAGCTAGAACTACATTAGCGTATCTCCACGTAGGAGCGGCGTAAAGCAATCACACAGGCACCAAAATTTGTCGCTAATTTGTCGCTGAACGATGGCACTATCGCCGATTTTGTCGCTAGCCCAGGGTCCAGCTGACCAGCGAAAAACGTCTCAGAAGATATCAAGCTAGCACTACATTAGCGTATCTCCGCGTAGGAGCGGCGTAAAACATTCATACAGGTACCAAAATTTGTCGCTAATTTGTCGCTGAACGATGGCACTATCACCGATTTTGTCGCTAGCCCAGGGTTCAGCTGATCAGCGAAAAACATCTCAGAAGATATCAAGCTAGCACTACATTAGCGTATCTCCGCGTAGGAGCGGCGTAAAGCAATCATAGAGGCACCAAAATTTGTCGCTATTATGCCGCTGTACGATGGCGTTATCGCAGATTTTGTCGCTAGCCCAGGGTCCAGCTGATCAGCGAAAAACGTCTCAGAAGATATCAAGCTAGCACTACATTAGCGTATCTCCGCGTAGGGGCGGCGTAAAGCAATCATACAGGCACCAAAATTTGTCGCGGTTATGCCGCTGTACGATGGTGTCATCGCAGATTTTGTCGCTAGCCCAGGGTCCAGCTGATCAGTGAAAAACGTCTCAGAGGATATCAAGCTAGAACTACATTAGCGTATCTCCACGTAGGAGCGGCGTAAAGCAATCATACAGGCACAAAAATTTGTCGCTATTAGTCCGCTGTACGAAGGCACTATCGCCGATTTTGTCGCTAGCCCAGGGTCCAGCTAACCAGCGAAAAACGTCTCAGAAAATATCAAGCTAGAACTACATTAGCGTATCTAAATTAAATTTTGGTGCCTGTATGATTGCTTTACGCCGCTCCTACGCGGAGATACAATAATGTAGTGCTAGCTTGATATCACCTGAGAAGTTTTTCGTTGATAAGCTGGACCCTGGGCTAGCGACAAAATCGGCGATAGTGCCATCGTTCAGCAACAAATTAGCGAAAAATTTTGGTTCCTGTAGGAATGCTTTACGCCGCTCCTACGCAGAGATACGCTAATGTAGTGCTAGCTTGATATCTTCTGAGATGTTTTTCGCTGATCAGCTGGACCCTGGGCTAGCGACAAAATCTGCGATGACGCCGTCGTACAGCGGCATAATCGCGACAAATTTTGGTGCCTGTATGATTGCTTTACGCCGCTCCTACGCGGAGAAACGCTAATGTAGTTCTAGCTTGATATCTTCTGAGACGTTTTTCGCTGATCAGCTGGACCCTGGGCGAGTGACAAAATCTGCGATGACGCCATCGTACAGTGGCATAATCGCGACAAATTTTGGTGCCTGTATGATTGCTTTACGCCGCTCCTACGCGGAGATACGCTAATGTAGTGCTAGCTTGATATCTTCCGAGATGTTTTTCGCTGATCAGCTGGACCCTGGGCTAGCGACAAAATCGGTGATAGTGCCATCGTTCAGCGACAAATTAGCGACAAATTTTGGTGCCTGTATGATTGCTTTACGCTGCTCCTACGCTGAGATACGCTAATGTAGTGCTAGCTTGATGTCTTCTGAGATGTTTTTCGCTGATCAGCTGAATCCTGGGCTAGCGACAAAATCAGTGATAGTGCCATCGTTCAGCGACAAATTAGCGACAAATTTTGGTACCTGTATGAATGCTTTACGCCGCTCCTACGCGGAGATACGCTAATGTAGTGCTAGCTTCATATCTTCTGAGACGTTTTTCGCTGATCAGCTCGACCCTGGGCTAGCGACAAAATCGGCGATAGTGCCATCGTTCAGTGACAAATTAGCGACAAATTTTGGTGCCTGTATGAATGCTTTACGCCGCTCCTACGCGGAGATACGCTAATGTAGTGCTAGCTTCATATCTTCTGAGACGTTTTTCGCTGATCAGGTGGACCCTGGGCTAGCGACAAAATCTGCGATAACGCCATCGTACAGCGGCATAATAGCGACAAATTTTGGTGCCTGTATGATTGCTTTACGCCGCTCCTACGTGGAGATACGCTATTGTAGTGCTAGCTTGATATCTTCTGAGATGTTTTTCGCTGATCAGCTGAACCCTGGGCTAGCGACAAAATCGGTGATAGTGCCATCGTTCAGCGACAAATTAGCGACAAATTTTGGTACCTGTATGAATGCTTTACGCCGCTCCTACGCGGAGATACGCTAATGTAGTGCTAGCTTGATATCTTTTGAGACGTTTTTCGCTGGTCAGCTGGACCCTGGGCTAGCGACAAAATCGGCGATAGTGCCATCGTTCAGCGACAAATTAGCGACAAATTTTGGTGCCTGTATGAATGCTTTACGCCGCTCCTACGCGGAGATACGCTAATGTAGTGCTAGCTTCATATCTTCTGAGACGTTTTTCGCTGATCAGCTGGACCCTGGGCTAGCGACAAAATCGGCGATAGTGCCATCGTTCAGCGACAAATTAGCGACAAATTTTGGTGCCTGTGTGATTGCTTTACGCCGCTCCTACGTGGAGATACGCTAATGTAGTTCTAGCTTGATATCTTCTGAGACGTTTTTCGCTGATCAGCTACACTCTGGACTAGCGACAAAATCTGCGATGACGCCATCGTACAGCGGCATAATCGCGACAAATTTTGGTGCCTGTATGATTGCTTTACGCCGCTCCTACGCGGAGATACGCTAATGTAGTGCTAGCTTGATATCTTCTGAGATGTTTTTCGCTGATCAGCTAAATCCTGGGCTAGCGACAAAATCAGTGATAGTGCCATCGTTCAGCGACAAATTAGCGACAAATTTTGGTACCTGTATAAATGCTTTACGCCGCTCCTACGCGGAGATACGCTAATGTAGTGCTAGCTTGATATCTTCTGAGACGTTTTTCGCTGATCAGCGCGACCCTGGGCTAGCGACAAAATCGGCGATAGTGCCATCGTTCAGCGACAAATTAGCGACAAATGTTGGTGCCTGTATGAATGCTTTACGCCACTCCTACGCGGAGATACGCTAATGTAGTGCTAGCTTCATATCTTCTGAGACGTTTTTCGCTGATCAGGTGGACCCTGGGCTAGCGACAAAATCTGCGATAACGCCATCGTACAGCGGCATAATAGCGACAAATTTTGGTGCCTGTATGATTGCTTTACGCCGCTCCTACGTGGAGATACGCTATTGTAGTGCTAGCTTGATATCTTGTGAGATGTTTTTCGCTGATCAGCTGAACCCTGGGCTAGCGACAAAATCGGTGATAGTGCCATCGTTCAGCGACAAATTAGCGACAAATTTTGGTACCTGCATGAATGCTTTACGCCACTCCTACGCGGAGATACGCTAATGTAGTTCTAGCTTGATATCTTCTGAGACGTTTTTCGCTGATCAGCTGGACCCTGGGCTAGCGACAAAATCTGCGATAACTCCATCGTACAGCGGCATAATAGCGACAAATTTTGGTGCCTGTACGATTGCTTTACGCCGCTCCTACGCGGAGATACGCTAATGTAGTGCTAGCCTTATATCTTCTGAGATGTTTTTCGCTGATCAGCTGAACCCTGGGCTAGCGACAAAATCGGTGATAGTGCCATCGTTCAGCGACAAATTAGCGACAAATTTTGGTACCTGTATGAATTCTTTACGCCGCTCCTACGCGGAGATACGCTTATGTAGTGCTAGCTTGATATCTTCTGAGACGTTTTTCGCTGGTCAGCTGGACCCTGGGCTAGCGACAAAATCGGCGATAGTGCCATCGTTCAGCGACAAATTATCGACAAATTTTGGTGCCTGTGTGATTGCTTTACGCCGCTCCTACGTGGAGATACGCTAATGTAGTTTTAGCTTGATATCTTCTGAGATGTTTTTCGCAGATCAGCTGGACCCTGGGCTAGCGACAAATTTTGCGATAACGCCATCGTACAACGGCATGATAGCGACAAATTTTGGTGCCTGTATGATAGCTTTTTGCCGCTCCTACGCGGAGATACGCTAATGTAGTGCTAGCTTGATATCTTCTGAGACGTTTTTCGCTGATCAGCTGGACCCTGGGCTAGCGACAAAATCGGCGATAGTGCCATCGTTCAGCGACAAATTAGCGACAAATTTTTTTGCCTGTATGAATGCTTTACGCCGCTCCTACGCGGAGATACGCTAATGTAGTGCTAGCTTGATATCTTCTGAGACGTTTTTCGCTGATCAGCTGGACCCTGGGCTAGCGACAAAATCGGCGATAGTGCCATCGTTCAGCGACAAATTATCGACAAATTTTGGTGCCTGTGTGATTGCTTTACGCCGCTCCTACGTGGAGATACGCTAATGTAGTTTTAGCTTGATATCTTCTGAGATGTTTTTCGCAGATCAGCTGGACCCTGGGCTAGCGACAAATTTTGCGATAACGCCATCGTACAACGGCATGATAGCGACAAATTTTGGTGCCTGTATGATAGCTTTACGCCGCTCCTACGCGGAGATACGCTAATGTAGTGCTAGCTTGATATCTTCTGAGACGTTTTTCGCTGATCAGCTGGACCCTGGGCTAGCGACAAAATCGGCGATAGTGCCATCGTTCAGCGACAAATTAGCGACAAATTTTTTTGCCTGTATGAATGCTTTACGCCGCTCCTACGCGGAGATACGCTAATGTAGTGCTAGCTTGATATCTTCCGAGATGTTTTTCGCTGATCAGCTGGACCCTGGGCTAGCGACAAAATCGGTGATAGTGCCATCGTTCAGCGACAAATTAGCGACAAATTTTGGTGCCTGTATGATTGCTTTACGCCGCTCCTACGCTGAGATACGCTAATGTAGTGCTAGCTTGATGTCTTCTGAGATGTTTTTCGCTGATCAGCTGAATCCTGGGCTAGCGACAAAATCAGTGATAGTGCCATCGTTCAGCGACAAATTAGCGACAAATTTTGGTACCTGTATGAATGCTTTACGCCGCTCCTACGCGGAGATACGCTAATGTAGTGCTAGCTTGATATCTTCTGAGACGTTTTTCGCTGATCAGCTCGACCCTGGGCTAGCGACAAAATCGGCGATAGTGCCATCGTTCAGCGACAAATTAGCGACAAATTTTGGTGCCTGTATGAATGCTTTACGCCGCTCCTACGCGGAGATACGCTAATGTAGTGCTAGCTTCATATCTTCTGAGACGTTTTTCGCTGATCAGGTGGACCCTGGGCTAGCGACAAAATCTGCGATAACGCCATCGTACAGCGGCATAATAGCGACAAATTTTGGTGCCTGTATGATTGCTTTACGCCGCTCCTACGTGGAGATACGCTATTGTAGTGCTAGCTTGATATCTTGTGAGATGTTTTTCGCTGATCAGCTGAACCCTGGGCTAGCGACAAAATCGGTGATAGTGCCATCGTTCAGCGACAAATTAGCGACAAATTTTGGTACCTGTATGAATGCTTTACGCCACTCCTACGCGGAGATACGCTAATGTAGTTCTAGCTTGATATCTTCTGAGACGTTTTTCGCTGATCAGCTGGACCCTGGGCTAGCGACAAAATCTGCGATAACTCCATCGTACAGCGGCATAATAGCGACAAATTTTGGTGCCTGTACGATTGCTTTACGCCGCTCCTACGCGGAGATACGCTAATGTAGTGCTAGCCTTATATCTTCTGAGATGTTTTTCGCTGATCAGCTGAACCCTGGGCTAGCGACAAAATCGGTGATAGTGCCATCGTTCAGCGACAAATTAGCGACAAATTTTGGTACCTGTATGAATTCTTTACGCCGCTCCTACGCGGAGATACGCTTATGTAGTGCTAGCTTGATATCTTCTGAGACGTTTTTCGCTGGTCAGCTGGACCCTGGGCTAGCGACAAAATCGGCGATAGTGCCATCGTTCAGCGACAAATTATCGACAAATTTTGGTGCCTGTGTGATTGCTTTACGCCGCTCCTACGTGGAGATACGCTAATGTAGTTTTAGCTTGATATCTTCTGAGATGTTTTTCGCAGATCAGCTGGACCCTGGGCTAGCGACAAATTTTGCGATAACGCCATCGTACAACGGCATGATAGCGACAAATTTTGGTGCCTGTATGATAGCTTTACGCCGCTCCTACGCGGAGATACGCTAATGTAGTGCTTGCTTGATATCTTCTGAGACGTTTTTCGCTGATCAGCTGGACCCTGGGCTAGCGACAAAATCGGCGATAGTGCCATCGTTCAGCGACAAGTTAGCGACAATTTTTTTTGCCTGTATGAATGCTTTACGCCGCTCCTACGCGGAGATACGCTAATGTAGTGCTAGCTTGATATCTTCTGAGACGTTTTTCGCTGATCAGCTGGACCCTGGGCTAGCGACAAAATCTGCGATAACGCCATCGTACAGCGGCATGATAGCGACAAATTTTAGTGCCTGTATGATTGCTTTACGCCGCTCCTACGCGGAGATACGCTAATGTAGTGCTAGCTTGATATCTTCCGAGATGTTTTTCGCTGATCAGCTGGACCCTGGGCTAGCGACAAAATCGGTGATAGTGCCATCGTTCAGCGACAAATTAGCGACAAATTTTGGTGCCTGTATGATTGCTTTACGCCGCTCCTACGCTGAGATACGCTAATGTAGTGCTAGCTTGATGTCTTCTGAGATGTTTTTCGCTGATCAGCTGAATCCTGGGCTAGCGACAAAATCAGTGATAGTGCCATCGTTCAGCGACAAATTAGCGACAAATTTTGGTACCTGTACGAATGCTTTACGCCGCTCCTACGCGGAGATACGCTAATGTAGTGCTAGCTTCATATCTTCTGAGACGTTTTTCGCTGATCAGCTCGACCCTGGGCTAGCGACAAAATCGGCGATAGTGCCATCGTTCAGTGACAAATTAGCGACAAATTTTGGTGCCTGTATGAATGCTTTACGCCGCTCCTACGCGGAGATACGCTAATGTAGTGCTAGCTTCATATCTTCTGAGACGTTTTTCGCTGATCAGGTGGACCCTGGGCTAGCGACAAAATCTGCGATAACGCCATCGTACAGCGGCATAATAGCGACAAATTTTGGTGCCTGTATGATTGCTTTACGCCGCTCCTACGTGGAGATACGCTATTGTAGTGCTAGCTTGATATCTTCTGAGATGCTTTTCGCTGATCAGCTGAACCCTGGGCTAGCGACAAAATCGGTGATAGTGCCATCGTTCAGCGACAAATTAGCGACAAATTTTGGTACCTGTATGAATGCTTTACGCCGCTCCTACGCGGAGATACGCTAATGTGGTGCTAGCTTGATATCTTCTGAGACGTTTTTCGCTGGTCAGCTGGACCCTGGGCTAGCGACAAAATCGGCGATAGTGCTATCGTTCAGCGACAAATTAGCGACAAATTTTGGTGCCTGTATGAATGCTTTACGCCGCTCCTACGCGGAGATACGCTAATGTAGTGCTAGCTTCATATCTTCTGAGACGTTTTTCGCTGATCAGCTGGACCCTGGGCTAGCGACAAAATCGGCGATAGTGCCATCGTTCAGCGACAAATTAGCGACAAATTTTGGTGCCTGTATGAATGCTTTACGCCGCTCCTACGCGGAGATACGCTAATGTAGTGCTAGCTTGATATCTTCTGAGACGTTTTTCGCTGGTCAGCTGGACCCTGGGCTCGCGACAAAATCGGAAATAGTGCCATCGTTCAGCGACAAATTAGCGACAAATTTTGGTACCTGTATGATTGCTTTACGCCGCTCCTACGCGGAGATACGCAAATGTA
Organism: Callimorpha dominula; assembly: GCA_949752705.1. Lineage (NCBI taxonomy): Eukaryota > Metazoa > Arthropoda > Insecta > Lepidoptera > Erebidae > Callimorpha > Callimorpha dominula. Next base: position 28,550,782 of record OX456990.1, on the reverse strand, counting down.
GTGCTAGCTTGATATCAAGCTAGCACCATGTCGATTTATTATTAAATGGCTAGAGCGACAAATTTTTAGATTTGGTAACAAATTAGCGACAAATTAGCGACAAATTATAGTGCCAATTAGGAACAGGAAACTTAACTTTGTAGTGCTAGCTTGATATACCTATTAAATGTGTTTCGTAACTGTTTTAAGGCATACATAAATCTATTTTATTTACTGCACACCATTGATATGCGATTAGTTACAATTCTCTAATCGTCAATCAATCAATATTAAAGGAGAAAAACAGGCAAGAAACTCTAAGGATACTCTTTTCTCAACACCTTTTTTCAAATCTCTGGTTACAAATGAAATGTTAAGACAATGTAACGTATTGTTTTAAAAATATAATCAGTCACGGAAATTACTACTATACGTCAGTAATAGCAAGTAAATAACGAAATGACCAGTACCGACCAGCGGCATTCGATCACGAGCATGATGGAAGCGCCAGCCATCGTCCACCTCAACCATATTAAACAGAGCCGAACGACCCAACACACACGCCACCATCGGCAGCACTTCTAGGCGAACAACGCCGAATTTCAGTTCTGCAACGTTTTTATCTTTGATAATTAGTTCCTGCTTACAGTTCTTCCTTAGTGAAAGCGAGACAGCGCGAGGTGGTATTCATTGATAGAAGTGAGATAGAGTTATGGTTTTAATGGCGAAAAACATGTACAAGAATTTAAATATTTCTCTTATTTTACTGCAATCTGCTACAAAATCATGTTATAACGAGTACTAATTTTTGTTTTTAATTACCCGAATGTAATATAATGATGAAAAAATAACTCGCAAGTATATTTTTACGTTTTCTAACAAATACGAAACGCTCGCTGCTAGCTACACATGCACCAGTGTACACTGAACCACAGTTGAAGTGCGTATGAGGTCGTTGTAGCTCCGGAACCACAACTAAGTTAAACAAATTTTGTGTTTTAAACGCCATATCTAGTACGTAGTACATATATATCGATGAGTATTAGTGTAACGGTCACGAGTTCAGTGCTGTTTCCCCATAGCAAAAGTACACAAACGTGCCTAAAGAAGTTTCCATTTCAAAAAAATATGATAAGAAGTTATATTAGGTATAGCAAAAAAAAGTTCAAAAATCTATCGAACTAGTGCTAACTTGAGAGTTATTTTTAGTTTTATTAAAAAAAAAAAGTAAGAACGAGAAAAAGAGAGAAGAAGTATAAGAAATTTTATTTTTTTGATAGAACAATGAATGCGGCTTTCATGGGCGTACTTAACCAGCTTTAGGTCCAGAGCCCAAAATTTATATCGCGCTTCCTTTTCGGCCTGATTTGAAATAAAAAAATGACTAAACCTCTACTTTAATAAACTTATTAGGTGGTTACTTACAGCTCTTAGTAGCTTCTGGTAACGTTGGTACTTTTTATATATGATTTATTGAAACACTTATTCATTATATGTTTTAATGTTTTATTTGTTCTGGATTAAGTTCTTACAATATCAGTCCTTTATAATTACAACAATAGGTACAATGGTGCCGATTCTATTGTACACTCGACTAAACTAAAACCTGACTTAATTTCTTCATATGAAATCAACCTAGTGCTCTTCGTAATAAGGTCTATTTATTACTAGCATCTATTTCTCAGCGCCGCTAAATTTCAATAAAACCTGTCAACGTATACTCAACTTTATTTCCACGCAGCGAGAGTCTTCATTTATTCAAACGCTGTATAATTGCCGTATAAAAACTTGTTTAAATCGAACAAGGATGACGTGTTTTTAATGTACACCTACAAAGACGCTTACTAAAAACACAGAGCAAAAGAGATGGCATTCAACGGATAGCGGCTCTCGCTACGTGGTATTACAGTTTATTTAAGCGTATCAGACTTTAGTCGACAAATAAATTGCTTATTTCGATAGCGACATATGTTACCTACTTGTTTCAATTTGAAATAAGACCTTGTTTCTAAGTATGCAACGTTTACTTCTTATATGACGAAAATTTAGTGAATTTTAATTTAGCGAGTGAAGTAACAGAATTGGGGCCAATGACAGCTGATAGGGTATATAAGATATCTTGTTTCGAAATTACAGATTTACAATTTATACTCGTATTTGGGTAGATACCTTTTTTTATTTTAGCCTTTATGAGATATTTTTATTATCACTTAGTTACACCTTAATACTAGGTTCATATTTTTACCTAATGACTAGCGAAAAGCACGTGTTACAAACACAGTGCAAAGGTAGATATACTTATGTAGTTATATTTACAATTAGTAGCCTATACGAACTGGCTGGTAATCATAAAAAAAATAAAGTTTAGCATCCAGGATGATTGATCTAGATTGACCTGAAGTAAACTTATTAACGCAGTAAATTGAAATTGGCGTAGGAGACAAAACAAGAGTCATCAGGAGATTAGATAAAGTTAATTAAAATGTAACAAAATAGAGTATGAGTCTTTTAAGAACGCCGTCCAACACAGGTTACATTTAATGTAACCGAACTACATGCATTTAAAAGTGATCTTTGATATTTTGTCCCTTACTTCATTTTAGATTATGATGAAATTTTGTTGATTTTAATGACTAAAAAATAAACATCTGAAATAATGCTAAAAACTTCAAATAACATATTGATACTGGTAGCTAAAGTAAATGAACTTTAAATTTAACTAATTCTAAGTCTAAACATAGTAGGAGTGCTGACTGGCCGGACAAGAATCCTGCGGTGGTGAGTGCGCTCCGCATCCGACTAATACGCGGCACGAGGGCACCGGTGAGGAGGAATATTGCTGAAACAATGAAAGTATTAGAAGTGCTGGGTGGGAAACCGACCTCCTTATCCTCATCTATGGTCATCGTTCAAGGAAACTGTAAAGTTGCATGTTAAGATTGCTAAGGGTACTGTTTCTATTTTCCTTATCCGTTTAGCGTAAAAATTGACCAAAACACAGTCAATCGGCGTCGTGTACAAAAGTTGATGCAGTTTATAAAGATCAACTTTATGATAAACTCTGGGGTTTAAAAAAAAAACATTCATAAACCAAATATTGGTTTTTGCGAAGGAACTTACTTAAAAGTTTATTTTTGGGATTAGTCCAGAGGTAAGTTTACATCCTTACTTTTAAGTTAAAAAGAAGTTACCATATTTTACAGGAGACGTCTACCTATGTACTTACATTTTGGCATGACGCTAATTGATTCACAGTGATATTTGTAGTGCCAAGGACTCGCTCTTCACGTGCGAAATCTGGCTCACGGTGGAAGGATCCTGAGAAAATAAAATGATAGTTAAGTAAAACTAAAAAGACACGCTTTAATGGCGAACTGAACTAAAAAGTAAATAAAAAGCAAAATTAAAATTTTTGAAAAAACCCACAACGTTTAAAAAGTTTTATAAAATAGAGTTGATGTCTCGCGAAGTCGGTCATATAAACAATGAAGTATCAGTTTTCATAGCACTTCCTTACGTGCCTTATTGTTTCTCGAAGATATACTTAGACATGGCAATAATAAATAACATATTTAACTACCTATGAATTAATAAACAACCAAAGAATATCCAGCAGCCATTAAATGAAAGTTTAGGAGTTTTATAGTAACGAGAATATAATTATTGAAGATGTTTTACGACGGCATAATACAGGATATCTTCATTTTAGTTAAAATTTTAAATAGAGATGGCAGCCTCCGACAACATAGGGATGTTGTCGGAGGCTGCCATCTCTATTTATAATTGTACGTAGGTACTAGGGAGTACCTACGTACAATCTTTTAGGCAGGTGAGGGAAGCTTCAAAGCCGAAGAACTTGAATCGGAGAAGTAACTCTAAGTATTATAATGATGAATAACTAACACTTTTACGCAAATACACTCGGTATCTATCGGACAAAGGTTGTACAATAATTGAGCGGGTAACTAACTAACGCTGCATATGAACATACTGAATAAGGGATGCACTGACTTCAAAATCGGGTCATTCTTTAATATTTTGTGCTTTACTACTGTTTGTAACATTAGTGGTTCTTTAGTTTTTTTTTACAAATATAAATTTAGCGATTGACGTATGATTATAATACAACTACCATCATGGTCTTAAATATCCTCTCTCGATGATAACAGTATCTCAACATCAATTGTTGGAGCCCAGGCCTCATTAGCTATTTTGGTAGGTGGGTACTTCCTTTTGGTATTGGAAGAAATTTGAATCTCGTTCCAATAATGGGATAGATATTCTGTTCAATCCTAGCGTTAAAAAACGTTTTGAATTTTTGCACAACACGCATTCAAGGTTCGTTACGTCGTCTGAGAATCTTAGATTAAAAATGCTGATACTTACCATAATATTTATTAAACATATCTTTAGCAGTGTAGGCTGTCCGTTTGTGAAATGAATTGCCACTGGCCATCAGACGTGCACTAACGTTGATAAATAAAAAAAAAACACTATCTTTCTCAGTGAACTGTAATGACAATAACCACTATTGTCTCACATCTCTGTTGGTTAAAAGTAAACCGCTCCTTACCGTCAGATCTGGGGACGAGATCTGGGTTCAGTTCGGAGTTATCTCGCCTGGACTTCAGTGCTTTAATGCAAATGGCAGTAGCCGCAATGGCCACTGCTACTGCAATCACCCCTGCAGCTACCTCTAGCCAGCGCGTCCAAGAGCGAATGGAAGCGTTCTCAGTCACCGCTGGAGGACATATAAATATCTAGTCATGGGTAAAAATGGCATTTAGATACATGCGAAGTAGATTTAACGGTGTATTTATTTATTTAATTATTTTTGAAGAAGCCTTACTAAAAAATAACTACTTCTAATAATTCTATGGTTAATAATTCAATGAAGAAGACTATTAATAATTCAATGGTTATAACAAAATATATATGTGTCCATGTTCTTTACAAAAAGTCTAAACAGTAAGATCACAATATATCACACTCAAAGATAACATACATATACGTATATATACACATACATACTTATAATATACACATAAAAAAATTAGAAAAACTACTTACTGATAATGTAGTACAACAATAATATAATCGATAATCTATTGCTCCTCAACCTTTCATCCATTGGCGTTATTTTCAGGCTCCCTCTAATGTATTCATTCCTCCTCTTGTCCATCCTAGTCACACTATACATCCATCTCAACATTTGCATTTCAGCTATCACCACTCTCCTAAGATAAATCCACTCGCAAGCCATGCGCACTAAGAGTGTCTCCCCACACACATATTTTAGACGCTACAGTATATCTTGTTTTCAGCTTGAGCTTGGCTACTGCTATTGCATATCTTGCTTTTTTCTTCCACTTTTAACTATTTTTAACTTCCTTTATTCTTTCACTGCCTTTCTCAGTTTCTCACCACCAAGTATCTCTTTTAATAATGCCAATCTATTTCGTTTCTCCAAACTCTTCTCTAGCTGTCTTTCTTATATAATTTGCCATTCTACTCCAACATTCATCCACTGACTTATCTTGCATTCCATCTATTTCTATAGTTTTTGCACCACTTTTTCCCTGAATCTCTTTGCATACTGTTCTGTTTCTAATATGCGCGATCTAACCCTTGAAGGGGGCCGGTTCATGCTGCTCTAAGTTAAAAGTTTAGTTTCCTAAATAATTAGTAACCTTGAGATGTTCGTCACCTTTTTTAAACCATGTCTTAACTATGTCTAAGTCAGACGACGAGGCAAACTGCAGTAGGGCGTGAGGCCCTCAAGTTTAAGCATCATGGTTTCGATTTCCTCCGTCCTCCATGCACTCTATTATAATCATCATTTAATGCTTCCACATACTCATTAAAACCACCTGCTATCAAACTTTCCTCACTATTAGAAATATCTATCATAAACGTAACAAAATCTACCAATTTTTTTTCACTTCTGCCTTGTATACAGCTTGAAGTGAATATACACAGTGAATATATATATATATATAGTATATCGATACGACCTTCAAGAAAAGAGCGTCCTCCTTTCTCAAAGGCCGGCAACGCACTTGTGACTCTTGAGTTGCAGGTGCCCATGGGCGACGGTAGTCACTTACCATCAGGTGACCCGTCTGATCGTTTGCCCCCTATAATATAAAAAAAAAGATTACACTACCTTTACAAATATTATTCTATCATTCACTCTCTTTATATCCGTCACACACTCTTTCAAGACGCTATCCAAAACTAATCAATTTTTTTGCAAACTTGCCACATTTTATCCTTCTTCTTTTCGACATCCGCTAGCTCTCTCGCTCTTCCAGTCACCCGCCCGAGTAATCCAACAATCCTTGTTCACTTTTTCGCGTAGTCGGATGCTGCTGCGCGTCACCTACAGGGTACCAGGGTACTCTAACCCTGACGCACTCATTTCTCATGTTTATTTGGCCTGGCCTTCCAAGTTTTTACCAAATAAAGTAAGGAGAAATTATACCTGAAGCTGCTAACGGCTTCATAGTCTGCAAATGGATGACCTTCGCTTCACCTCTGCCCCTCGCGCTGCTCGCGTACACCACTGCAGTTAAGTTTCGCTCCTCTTCAACATCAGGTAGGTGGAAGTGGCCGGCAGCATCGGAGACATTCTGAAGAACTGTACCTTCCTCGTCTAGTATCTCTAGGTGAACTATTTGTGGTCTTCCACCATCCCATGCTGTAGAGATGAAATTTAGTCAGGCACTTTTTGCAATGTGTAAATTTAATAAAATATTGAAATAAGTAGTTCCTTGGGAATTTAGTTAACCAAGGCGAAATAGATTTGTGCTCGAGTTGAAACCACCTGATTGAGGAAGAACATCAAACCTATAGCAGACAGCGGTTACCTACCAGCTCTACTATTGGTATTTCTATTGATTTTTTTCTCGTAAGTAGAAAGCCAGATGAGAGTGACACGACCAATCTCACAGTATTAACAGGCACTGGAAACAACTTGCCATGGCAGCTAGGTGCTCGGTGGTCTAAAATACTATTGGTATTGGTTGGTCGCGGAACCATATACTGTTCCTATTTGCAAATCGTTGTGCATTAACAATGTAAATATAACCACACTATCTTCAAGTAAATGTAAAAGCATGAATAGTAGCAATATTTTACCTTTCTTGCATTGTACTCTCAAAGCGCTCGGGTAAGATCTGAGCACCACACACTCAGGAGTCAGCGGAGGACCTCCAGGTGAGATGGTGTAGCTACATGGTCGCTTCTGTTCTCCGAAGGCATTAGTAGCTCTGCAGAGGAGGAGACCAATGTCACCATCGCGGGACAACCAAGTTAGGGTTGAAGAGTAACGGTGGCGATGGCCGGCAACTTTCTGAAATGACAAAAATTTTGTGACCTTTGTAGTTTTTTGAAGTGAAAACTTCTTTAGGCACGTTTCTGAACTTTTGCTATGGGGAAAAAACGCTGAACTCGTGACCGTTACGCTAATAATACATATATATATCCACTAGAGGGCGCTAATCTAAACATTGTCTATTTTTTGTTTGAATGGCGTTTGAACATTTCACCTTTCTTTGCAACTGTTTACTTTGTATTGTACACTTACAAGGTGAGTTTTCAGTCATATTGTATTTTCTCGAAACCATTCGAGCATTTTCAACATGATTAGGTATAACCATTCCGGGTTATACTGATTTAAAAAAAATATTTTCGTCATCGTTGGGCATTTTCAAGCAGAAATAAAAACACAGTCTCATTACATTTTATTTTTTACGTATTAAAGTTTTAACACTTGAAGTCCGGTTTCAGGAGAAATCTAGGAACTGCGAAGTTACAAGTCACAAGGAATAGCACTGCAGTAGAACTTATATTCCTGTCACTAAGGCAGTGATTGGTTATACGAGGGCGGCACTGAAAATTTCGCTAATCAAGGAAGAGACACAACCATACTATTTAAAAATGTATTTATTGCTTTTCGAAGTATTCTCCGCGAAATTTGACACATTTTCCCATACGATGGAACCAATCATTGAAGCAACCATTCCATTCGGCAGTTGGGTCTCCAAAATGGCCGTTTTGTAGGCGTCCACAGCTTCTTCAGGTGATGAAAATCTCTGACCACGCAATTTATTCTTTATTTTAGGGAAAGTATAGAAATCATTAGGGCTTGGGTTCGGGCTGTAGGGCGGATGGTCTAATAATTCTATGTTCTCTTGCTTTAAAAAGTCTTTTGTTCTGTGCGCGGTGTGAGAACTCGCATTGTCGTGATGGAGGATGATGCGGCGGTTGCAGTTCTCTTTACGAAGTTCAGAAACGACCTGTGGCAAACAAATGCTAGCATACCATTCTGCATTAACCGTTCTTTGTCCCTCAAGAGAAATAGTCGCAACATGGCCGGTTTTGGAGGCAAACGTGGCCACCATTTTTTTTGCAACACTCCGTGAACGAACAATTTTTGTAGGCTTTAACTCATTTTCGAACACCCAAACTCGTGACTGGTTTTTTGTTTCGGGTTCGTACGCGTATATCCAGGATTCGTCACCTGATATGATGTTGTATACAGCATTTGAGGATCCTGCGTGGAATCTTTCGAGAGTTCTGACGCACCAAGTAACGCGAGCCGCTTTTGCTCTTTACAGAGCGAATGCGGTATCCATCGGGAAAACAACTTTTTTACACCTAATTGTTCATGCAAGATTATTTGTATTTGACTCATGCCAATGTCTAAAGTTGCCTGAATTTCGCGGTATGTCACATGTCGATCTTCCTCAATCAGCTTACGCACAGCATCAACGTTTTCTTGGGTGACTGCAGTTTTTGGACTACCTTGACGAGGATCATCACTGAGCTTGACACGTCCACGTTGAAATTCAGCAAACCAGCGACAAATTGTGGTTTTGGATGGGGCTTCATCACCAAATGCAGAAATCATCCAGTCAATACACTGTTTTTGCGTTAAACCACTTTGAAAGTCATAATAAATCATCGCTCTTGAATTTTCTCGAGTCAATTCCGTTTTCTCAACGACTAAACAAGTTTGACAAAACCTTGTGATAAGACCGAGAATCTTTTTTTAAATAAATAAATGGTATTCGATTTTTAAAACCAAGGAGTTTTCAATTAAAAAGATTTCAATATGACAGAAATAGTGGAAATATTCCATTCCCGATACTTTTAGTGCAGCCTATGTAACTTACTCGAGTTGAGATGTTCGGGTCCTCTTCTATCTACTTTCCAGGACTTTCTTATGCGGAGGGTGAAGGTACTTACTGTAACGCTTGTGTATAAAGTTTTAGAGTCAGCAAAAGTCCAGCTAAACTGTAGCGGCTCTGGCGATGCCTCAACCATGCACGTCACTGTCTCAGCTTCCCGGCGCACAGCTCCGATAGTTTCATCCCGAGTCGTGAGACACGTTGGACGATCTGGAATGTTATCTCAGAATAAGTAAGAGTACGTGCTAACGTACAGAAAGCTCACTCATTAATACCATTTATATAATAAGAAACGTTTGCTTCTATGCAATAGGGTGCAAATTAGTTTAAAAAAATCCGGGCCCGCAGCAGGCAGAGGTTGATTAGGTGTTTTATGATATTTTAAATAATCTGCCCTCAGTCCCATTTGGGGGAATATCCCTAATTCACATACATATTTAAATATATAAACTTTTTAATTGGCGGTTTTTTTGGTGTCTAGGGATCGTAACTAGACCACCTGTGAAGAAATTTTTGAAAAGCACGACAACTGGTACAAAACCAATAGGTAGATTTTTCTTCGAAATATACCTAAAACAAAAGTTATTATTGGATTATGGCACCAGTATACTTACATCCAACGTTCAAAGTGACTCTGTCTTCGAACACCGAGGTTGGCAGATGTGAGTTGTGTGCTCTACAGACCAGCTCATGTTTGCTGTCACGTAGAGATGGTGCTAGGGTCAGCGACGATACTGTATAGTTGCCATCGTGAAGTTCCTGAGTAGAAAAGTACTAATATTCATCATATTTCATTGTTTATCTTCTGTATTCTACCCAAATCCAAACAACTTCCAAATATTCAAAGTTACCAAGACTTATCATAAATGTGAACCATCATAAAGTTAATTATTGCTCTTATGTAAAACCTCTTACCTACAAGGAGTAGCTACTGTTTTAAAAGTCAGATTGAAAGAGTTGAGTTATTTATCTAGAAATATCATTAGGTAATTAAAATTTAGTCTAGAAAGTTGTTTAAAACAGGAGGAAAATATTTAAATGTTCTAATAAGGTTCTAATGATGATCATACTATCTCAAAAATATTGTCATTTGAAATTCAAAATTGGAAGGTTAGGTTAGTTTTTACCATTTGAAGTTTAATTTTATTTTTTAGAAAGTTCGCTTTGCTACTCAAAAAGCTTTTATGCACACACAAACGCATTAAATAGTTGGTAACATTCATTTTACGACATAAACAGGTTGATAGAGGATTTTAATTTGTAAGCAGTATTGTAAGATCGGAAATACTTTTAAATTTGAATATAGAATGGTTTGTCAGTCGTGTATATCCTTTTAACTACATTACTAGTTCTACATACCTTATGTACGTTGGGCCGGAGCATAGTGTCCCCAAGGTGCCACGTCACCGACGGTGGTGGCATACAGCCCACTACCACACAGTCAACCACGCGAGGTTGCCCTGCCTCGAAGTCAAAGTTGTTGTTCAGACGAATCTCGACGCTAAGTGGAGCCACTGAGAGAAAAATAACGATGCTTAGTATATTACTAGCAACCTGCCCCAGCTTCGCACAGTTAGTAGAGACATCTTCCACAATCATCATCATATTTCAACCAATTTACACGAAACATTAACGAATTATACTCCTAAACCTTCCTCATGAATCATCTATTGGTGAAAATTGCATGAAAATCCGTTTCGTAGTTTTTCAGTTTATCGCGAACAGACAGACAGCGGCGGGGGACTTTGTTTTATAATATGTAGTGATGACTAATGTTACAATAAAAATGTTTTAGTTACTTCATTCCATGTTAAGTTGCTGATTTGATTTGAACGCTCTAAAAACCCCATAAAATAACGCTATTTATTTATTCACACATATTTGGTACAAAAGTGACTTAATGACAAGGCGCGGCGGCGTTCTCTACCAGTGAACCTTTGGGTGATGCAGAAAACCGGAGTGGATGAAAGAAGGGAGAAAGAGGAAGAATGAGGTGGAAAGAAAGAAGATTGAAGATTCGCCAAGAGTATTGTATATTAGGTGATTATATCAAATCGAAGGCCGGCGCGTCGACGTATTCGCCTTTAGCAGGCGAATTTTGACTTGAAACTATTCGGTTTTAGTTTAATAGCATCGCATCGTGTAACGCTATTATGACCCAAACTATTAATACATAGAAAGACCCAGACCAATGTCAATAAGCATCACTCTCATCATCCTCCGCGCCTTTTCCCATCTTAGTTGGGGTCGGCTTTCAGTCTAACTACGATACGGCCGAACTTTGATATTTTACGTGAAGCGACTGTTAGCGACTGTGAAGCGAATGGCAATAAACATATGCATGCATATTTGCATTGAGCGGGACTCAAACACGTGAACCCCGGCGTGGCGGTCGAATGCTCTACACCGCACACACAGCTTGTCACAATATTACCTATATATTTGGCTAGAAATAACTATTAAAATCTTTATAATATTATTATAGACTACCGTTTATAGTTACTGCTTCGCTCCTATAGGTTGTTCTAGAGATTAGTGTATTTAAACATACAAACAAACAGACAATCAAACAAAAAAGAAATCTTTAGCTTATTATATTAAGTATAGATTACTCACAATACATTTTGACAACCACGCTGGCGGTCAAGGGTTCTGTCACATCAGCGTTTTGCGCCAAACACTCGTAGTGCGCGTCTAACTCCGCACGCGTCACGTTTCTCAAGCGCACCTCAGCACGAAGCATGCCCGGACGCACGACGTGGGCACGTTCTATCACAACGCCGTTACGACGCCAATAGACTAATGTGTCTGGCTGATCTGGAAGAAGGTACTGTCTTTACATATACATAAGTAGTATATTCTAGGTTTTAAATCGACATAAATGAATAGTGTCCATTGAGTATCTCATTGGTATTAAGTATTAAAACACCCAAAATTGTAACAAATAGTTTAAATATGAAGTTTGCCTTCGGTTTAAAGGCCTTCTTGGAATATATATTTTAATATTTTGAGTCTGCTTCTACTAGAGCGGCATTCTGATCATCGCGGCATCGTAATCTTCTGTGAAGATTTTCAGAGAGAGTAGAAACTGCCTCCGATTTTTTTTCCGCCACCTCTATAATTAGCATTGTCTCCTCGCAAAACAAGAGGGTGTCCCATGTGGTCTTCCCTTATACCGTGAAAGAATCATGGTCTCCAGCAAGAGGCCTCCCACACCGATAGCCGTAGTAGTGCACTGGGTACTCCTCTGTAGTGTGGAGCGTAGTATCTTCGTAACGGCTTACTTATTTACCGTGCCCAGTATCTACGTCAGGTCATCTGCCTGACGCAGTTACTGGGTTACCGCCAGGATTGCGGATATTTAAGTGTTACATACGAGTATTTAGTTAATGTTCTTGTCCTAGTGCCGTCTCCAATCACAGGATGGACATACAGGTACGCAACCCCGGTCTCTTCGAGCCGGGGCTGAGACTGCAGTACAGTCTCAGTCACGTTTCCCCATCCGAGACTTGCGGTTTCTCTTACCCTAGTTCCCTAATTTACCTTCTTCCTTTGTCCCGTCTGAAAACGATTACATTCTCAAGGATAGTTGGCGTCAGAGAGGCGGCCGGTCAGAAAAGAAACCAGCCAAAAACATTTGCCTAAATAAAATTGGGAAAAAAAGAAGGAAGATGAGGATAAGACAATAAAAAAGAGTATGGAAGAAGACTTACTGTCACCAACCTCACATATTAAAGTGAGGTCCGATCCAAGGCTGAGAGGTCCGACATACCCCTTGGTAATCTCATCTCCTACTTCGTTGTAGATTCGGGGGATGCCAGGGGACTCTGTGGAATAACAATAAACTATTTTGACACCCGGATAAGAGATAGTTTCTGTTCATGGGTGTTATTTATAATACAGACTTTTGATGTTCACAAAAAGTTAATGTTTAATAAATATACATGCATACGGCATGTATATTTATTAAACATTAACTTTTGCCCGCGGCTTCGCTCGTTTTAATGTAGATGATGTCAATCTATTCAGGATCCCTCGACGGCGGCGGGCGGCGTGAGCCGGTTGTAATGCATTATCACTACATATTATAAAACAAAGTTACCCGCCGCGTCTGTCTGTCTGTTCGCGATAAACCCAATAAGTACCGAACGGATTTTCATACGGTTTTCACCAATAAACGGAGTGATTCTAAGGAAGGTTTAGTTGATTGTATAATTGATTAAGATTTTGTGTTAAACGGCTGAGATATGACGATGATTGTTGAAGATGTCGGAAATATCAATACATGCTTTGCTACCCGTGCGAAGCCGGGGAGGGTTGCTAGTCTTATAGAGTTAATATAGAAGACGTCATATAGCCGCGTCGAGACAGGCGTAGGCACTCGGAGCGTTTATGGTCACTGCCCACTCCTAAGACTCGTAGCGTGATGTTACATAACCTATAATGCTCCTCAATTAACATTCTGTCCAACACAAAAAATATTTTTCCAACAAACAAATTTCAAAATCAAAAAACAGCATTCAAATAGCCACTCACCAACTAGTCTGATATCAATGACGTAATCAACTGAGGGCGACGCCTGGTAGTGTACTCTGCATCTGTACTGTCCACTGTCCTGATCCGTGACCCTCTTTAGGAGGAGGGAAGTGTCGTCGTGACAGGACCCACCGTCGCAGGATGCGCCGAACATACGGTCTCGGTTCAAAGACCTGAGTATTATCATAATTAAGTTTTAATAAAACCGGATTTTAACAAGTATAAATTACAATTTAAAAAATACCTCCGTCTCGAAAATTACTTGCACGCTTACACTGAGCGTGATAATCTTTGAACGGCTGAAGAACACTCTTGATCAAGTCACCTTTCAAACCAAAACCAAAATAAAGCATGTATCGATATACTCGTACACCGAGAGCACTGTATGGTTTGACGTCAATTCAGTATACTCCGAAGCCGTTGCTTTATAGTTAGCTGTACTGGATACTGTTTTTAACGAAACGCAGTGCAGTATACTGCCAGTTGTCAATTCAAGTCAATTGGCAAATCGCATAGTAAAAGTGACAGTGTGACATCACTGAGAGCACCTTACCTCGAAAACTCCAGTGCTCACAGTACAAAAATGGCGACGTTTATGAGGACATATATTTCCCTACGATACTGCGGCAGTATACTGTCAGTCTATAACGGAACGAATTTCTTCCCAGTACGAGCACTGAACAGTACTCTCAGTGTGTAAAACGGAATATACCCTAAATCAAAAACAGTCAATTTAAGAGCTATGCCACAGACTGCCACACAGATATACACCTTAAACTTATAACATTTTAATAGCCCTCCTTTTCACGTCAGGGGTTAATAAAAATCTTTTTAACAAAAAATTAAACCGACGAAAAGAACTAAAAAGCAAAAAATAAATAAACGTTAAGTCTTAAGTATTGAGCTTATTTACATAACCTATCAAATTTAATATAAACTTATTTTGAGTCGGCGCCAAACAACAAACTGATTAATTATCAAAATTTTATATGTACCTACGTAAGTAATTAATCATTTTATTATTTGGCGCCGACTCAAAATAAGTTTATATAAAATTTGATAGTTTATGTAAATAAGCTCAATACTTAAGACTTAAGGTTTATTTATTTTTTTGCTTTTTAGTTCTTTTCGTCGGTTTAATTTTTTGTTAAAAAGATTTTTTTTTTTTCATCATCAGCTCAGCTACATGATGTGATGATTTCCAAATGCAAATACCTGATAAAGTAATGAAAAGTAAACAGAAACGCTATTCGTTCCTACAATTTTCGAGGGTTTCTCTCAATTTTATCAGGATCCCATCATCAGATCCTGATTTCCTTGACATGGGACCACCCTTGAGTTATACCCTATCTAGATTCCTAAGAAAGATATCCTAAAGAATAATCAAAATCGGTTCATAAATAACGGAGTGAAGGCTGAACAGACATAAAAAAAAAATTATACGAACCTCCTTTTTTTTCGTCGGTTAAAAATAGAAGTAAAATTAAAAAGTTAAAGACTATTTAAGTTGCCCTAATAAATATCTCAACCTCGTATTTGAGAGTAAACAAATAAGGATTATAGGAGAGTGAAAAAGGTGAAGAAAACAGGTGAAAATTCGTTGTTCCCTAAGAAATCTTACTAAAATCTCCACAATATTCTACAATAAATATGATATTAGTCTTACAATCCGCGATATCAAAATATAAACAAAGAAAAATTTTACAAATTTTTTTACCCTAAAACCCTCATTCGCAATTCGCAAAGCCATAGACAAGATAATAGTTACCTACAAAGCTGACAAGCGACGCGTTTATAGCGAGTATAGCTTTCAACAAACGTTGAGTTTAATAAACTATTTACTCAAAAAAACTCTGGTGTAAAGGGGTCTTAAATATTGAAATTAATATTTTCTGTTTTGAAAAAGGATAGGGGAATGAGTACTTACCTATTTTTGCATAAAAATAATTATGGTAATCCACTGATCTTAGAGTAATCTATATCCTACTAATATTATAAACGTATTTATTTATGTATTTATTTATTTTTATTTATAACGTGAAATTTTGTGAGAATGTATGGATGTATGGATGTTTGTTGCTCTTTTACGCAAACACTACAGAATCGATTACGATGAAACTTGGTATGTAGTATAGCTTGACACCTGGATTAACACATAGGCTACATTTTATCACGATATTCCCACAGCATCGGGACTTACGCGGGTGAAACCGTAGGGCGCAACTAGTGAAGTTGAACGGAATGAAGACGATGGAAGTTACGCGTGTTTGTCGTCTAGGCTTGATATACTAATTCAGTTTTTCTCAACTAGCGGGGACGTATTGTAGTAGGATTTCCAGGAAGACCAGGAAATCGGTGGAGGAGGAGTTCAGTCACAAACACATAATTATAAGGTAGATTATCATATCTTATCATATTAGACTAACCTCTCAGTCTCCTCGTTAGGGAACCGATAAAGAAAATCCCGGTCGTTCTTGAGCCAAAGCACATACGATTCCGGTCCGTCGAGAAACACCTTTCCTTGGCCGCACGGGAGCCTCGCATCACGATCGCGTACCGCACGAAGTACCACTGTTTCTACAATAAAGACAACGTCTTATAAATTGATGAACGCCGGCTGCACGCACTAAAAAATGTCACGTTCAGCGTGAGCGTGCAAACGAGAGCGCGGAACAAGCGATAGAGAGGCACGATCGGCCTAAGCGTTCGGCTTGTGACGCATCTATCTCTCTTTTTTAATAGAAATAAACTCATCACGCCTTCCTCCCTTCAGGGTAGACAGAGACAAAAGCTCGTCACTTGCTTCTATCCATACATACCTCAACGGCTGCCTCTACAAGCCTGCCAGATTCTGGTTTTTCTAACCTGCCATTATCAGTATTCGAACCCGTCCAAAATAGAGAGAGAGAGTGGGTTTACGGTGGAGAATAGCAACTTTAAAACTCAATGCGATAGTTTTAAAACACCATAAAACATATATGAAAGTCTTACCTGCTTCTAAAGATAATATAGTCCTAATTAAACACGACAACAACGCGTATTGGAACAGCATTTTCTGCAATGAAAAAGAAACAATATTTTGTAAGTTTATAGTATATTATAGATATTCTTATTTAAATCATCTTGAAGTTGGTTAATCAATGAAGCCTTAACGTAATTAGTATTACCAATACGAACATTCAGTTCAACACTTATATAGGAACCAAAATACACGCGGGTAGGTAGAGCCGTAGACAATTAAGCGGCGGTAGCGTAATGGCTAAGGCGTCTGACTTGCGATCAAGTGGTTGCGGGTTTGAACTCCACCCATTGCACTACCGGTGTGAACCCACTCCTAACACAAGCGTTTAGCTTAGCTGGAATGGTAAACTCTTGTTACACATTACTAGTATTCTTATACTAGTAATGTGTGACCCACGTTACTAGTTTTCTTTTAATTTTTTACAAAAAGAAATTTATTAGAACTAGTTTTTTACCAAACCACGAGTGGAAAACAGATTGAAACTATTTCACCAAACTTTCAATTCAAATTCAAAAAAATCTTTATTTCATAAAATTGACCATCAATTATTCGAAATCGTCGATTTAATAAATAATTATTATAGTTAAAAATTATAGATCAACACACACAGAGTCACCGCAACAATAGTTTGCTTCGTCAAATGTAAAATGATTAAAGAAAACAAAATGGATAACATAATATCACATCTGCCTGTTTCGATCTATAACCGCCCGTTTCCAAATGGTTGAGCCTTGTGAGAAGAAATTGTATTTGGTTGTTCTCACTATCCGCATTTATATACCACACATATTATCCCAAATGAAATTAGTTTTTTAGATATTGAATATTTGACAGTTTGAACACGCTTTAATTACCTTCACACTAACTTTTTGTTGTTAACTATGTAAACAAATCAATCTCAAACTACACAATTTTTTATGTGGGAGAGTCATGCTTCGGCACGTATGGGCCGGCTCGACTCCGCTCGATACGACGGCCTACAGAAAACCGGCTGTGAAACAATGATTGCATTGCTTTTCGCCGCGTGAGTGTGGTTACTGAAGGCCCTAACCCTAACCTCTCCCCTATTCCCGTCCTTCCCCCCTCCTCCCCTCTAATCCCCCTCTCCAGTCTTCCCGCTCTTCCCCTATTCCCACTTTAAAGGGCGGCAACGGACTTGTGACTCTTGAGTTACAGGTGCCCATGGGCGGCGGTAGTCATTTACCATCAGGTGACCCGTCTGCTCGTTTGCCCCCTTTACCATAAAAAACAAAAAAAAAATCAAAACAATTTAACCTACTTCTCTATTAGAAGTATTCGTATCGTAATGAAACTTCGTATAAGTATATATGTAGTTTGGATAACAATACCTACTATAATTTGGCATCATGGAGCTGATTTGATGATGGTTGATGAATTTGATGATTGTTTAAATCGTGTTTTTTTAGTTTCACTTAATTAAAATTGGGTACCTACCATTTTAGTAGACTCCTGATAGATTTTTTTAGCTTATTTATATATTTATAGAACGTATACTATATTGGTGCCGATTCTATTGTACACTCGACTAAACTAAAACCTAACTTAATTTCTTCATATGAAATCAACCTAGTGTTCTTCGTAATAAGGTATATTTGTTACTAGCATCTATTTCTCAGCGCCGCTATATTTCATTATAACCTGTCAACGTATACTCAACTTTATTTCTACGCAGCGAGAGTCTCCATTTATTCAAATGCTGTATAATTGCCGTATAAAAACTTGTTCAAAACGAACAAGGATGACGTGTTTTTAATCTACACCTACGAAGACGCTTACTAAAAACACAGAGCAAAAGAGATGGCATTCAACGGATATCGGCTCTCGCTACGTAGTATTAAAGTTTATTTAAGCGTATCAGACTTTAGTCGACAAATAAATTGCTTATTTCGATAGCGACATATGTTACGTACTTGTTTCAATTTGAAATTAGACCTTGTTTTGAAGTGTACAAGGTTTACATCTTATATGAAGAAAATTTAGTGAATTTTAATTTAGCGCGTGAAGTAACAGAATTGGGACCATTGTCAAAGTAAACCTTTATAATTATTTATCATTGTTTCTCCCCAAAAAAAAGGGCAATTGATTAACATTTTATAGTCAAATTATAATCGATTTTGCGCCTTCTCTACTTTGCCAGATGTAAGTCTGAAATCAAGCTCAGTTCAAGGTAGAAATATTTATAGAAAAGCTTATAACTAGGTCTTATTTTTAAGTCGGTACGCCCAGGAACACGGCGCGACATTCCCTATGAAACACAAAGCTAAAATGTTAAAACCGACGTAAACTCTGTCGTCGGAAGCGTTTAACGTAATTTCATTAGTTTGATGCAGCGTATCCGTTTAATATATGACTATAAGGTTAAAATATGTTCAAACCATTTATCCCCATAGCTTTATGTAGCCGTTTGAACATATTCCTTTATATATTATGATGACAAGTACAAAAGTCTATCGAGTTATGCCATGACAGTTCATTAGTTAATCATAGGTCAATGAAAAATAAACCAAGACATTCAAAATTCGGTAATCGTTTTAGTAGTTTTTGCGTGTAAGAGTTACAAACATACATACGTCCTCACACACTTTCATGTTTATAATATTAATAGGATACGCTAGCCCGATTAACATAATTCTTTGTTATTCATAATATTTCGATGAATAATACATAACAGATGGCACTACTGAGACGAAGGCTCATTCAAAATAATGAACCCTGAGTACAGACGAAATAAAAAAAAAAACAGAAATTCTCAATCATGATCATGAGTCATAGAAATAAAAAAAATACGTAAAACGCACAGCCCTATTCTACATACACCGTCCAGTTAAAGTTGATCCTGCGACACCAAAGACTCCCTCGTTTTTTATCCAATTAGTAAAGTGAACGAAGGGGTGGAGGGGTCAAGTTACTTTGGGGGTTGGTTGCAGTCGCGCACGCAACTTCCATGGGTGAGTCACTCAGGTATTGTGTCGTAAAGCGATCGTGATCAACAAGAAAGCTCCGATTTATTAGAACATTTTAATGAACACGTTGTCCTAAGTACAGTTGGACTAAATAAAAGTCAAAATGGTACAAAAATAAATCTTTTATAGGGTAAAGTATGAACCAGATTAGTTGGGTGGCTCCAATTATTCTCTTTCAGGTAGTCTGCAGTTCCCTGTCTCGCATGAAGGTTATTTAAATAAACTATTGCTGGTGGAAAAGGTAAAAAGTATGTGCCGAAGTAGCGCTTTATGTTATTTAAGGATCAAATATTTATGATGCTTATTAGTAACTGAGAACCTTGTGTTTGCCTTCGTTTCATATAACTGATTTAAGAATGGCAGACTAATTGTAGAACATTTCCACAGTGGAAATTATTCTTCTTTTTTTGTTACAATCTACAATCGGTCTGCAATTCTTAAATCAGTTGATAATAATAATAGTAATAATCTTTATTAACACAATAAAAAGGATATACAGTTAACAAAAATATAAATTTAAACATTTTGGTAAAACAATCTTAGTAGAATGTAACAGTTAGTTTGGTATGGTATGATATGTACACAAATAGTTATCCAAACTTTAAAAGATATTAATTATTTATTACTGAAGTGCATGAACGTTTTATACTTATAAATGGCAGGCCATTTATAAGTATAAAAATTTGTACACAGGTGTACAAAACACATATCCATTACACATTTCATCGGCTGACTGTACCTCGCCCGTATTTCAATTAAGTTGAAATTTCAGGACGGAAATTAAAGGTGACATTTGTATTTGAAGCTACACAAAACAAGCCTCAGGAATGTGTCACATACGTCATTAGTGTTTCGACTACCTCATTTTATCATTAAGGTGTATCTATTCTAATATTATAAAGAGGAAAGATTTGTATGTAAGTATGTTTGTAACGAATTGTCTCAAAAATGTAGATAGCTGGAGACCTGGATAGCTAACGCATAGGCTAATTTTTATTCCGACATTCCCACGGGATCGGGACTTACGCAGGTGAAACCGCGAGGCACTGCTAGTATTTTTTACTAGTAGTTCCCGCGCGACTTCGCTCGCGTGTACATATCTATATATTTTACGCGGAACCCTAATTCTTTTTCCAAAATAAAAGTAGCCTAAGTTACTCCTTATAACACCAGCTTTCAGTCAGTGAAAGTCCCGTGGAAATTGTTCCACTCGTTCCGGAGATTCGCCGAACAAACAGACAGACAGACAGACAAAAATTTTAACACTGATTTTTAGACATAGGTATTGTGCAAATAGGTGTATAAGCTTAAAACAACTATTCTTTTGTCATTACAAACAGACACTTCAATATTATTTATTTGTATTGACATATATACTTAGACTAGCAACCCGCCCCGGCTTCGCACGCGTAGTAGAGTCATCTTCAACAATCATCAACATATTTCAACCAATTTACACAAAATCTTAACAAATTATACACCTAAACCTTCCTCATGAATCGCTCTGTCTATTAGTGAAAACAGTATGAAAATCCGTTCAGTAGTTTTTCAGTTTATCGCGAACAGACAGACAGACACGCGGCGGGGGACTTTGTTTTATAATATGTAGTGATAGTGATATATTTTTTTACAAAATTTAATCCCCTTCGAAATGTAGAGTGCTTTCGCTGGTCTTCACCCAAAAATGAACCAAAAGTGGTGAGCTCAATGTAACAGTAGGTAAGTCAGACACTGCTCCGCGTAAGGGTGAACTCCCTCAAATGTAAAAAATAAAAAAAACACGCTTTAATGTCAAACCGAATTAAAAAGCAAGAACAGTTGTTGAACTCGTCAAAATTATCATCATATGAGCCCAAACTTGACGGGTTTACTAGTAGCCTTTGAAGAGTTCATCTATCCCCATCCTGGCTCAATCGGATCAGCTCCATATTATAGTTGTCATCCAAACTACACACAACAAGTCAAGCTAATAAAATCGTGTTAATAAAAAGGATGTTCCAAATGCAACTGATGGTTCCAGGGATTCAGCTTTATGATTAGTCTATAGAGTATCAATAAAACCCATGAAATTATAGACCGATTAAATTTATGGATATATTCTATTTATTTCGGATTGTTACGTGGTGAACTTAAAGGAGGGCTAATTATACTAATATCCTACTAATATTATAAACGTGAAAGTTTGTGAGGATGTATGGATGTATGGATGTTTGTTACTCTTTCACGCCAAAACTACTGAACAGATTGCGATGAAACTTGGTATGTAGATAGCTGGAGACCTGGATTAACATATAGGCTACTTTTTATCCCGATATTTCCACGGGATCGGGACTTACGCGGGTGAAACCGCGGGGCGCTGCTAGTTGTTTATAGTTTCAATTGCTCTCCAAGTTCGAGTAATGAATACAGCTTAACCTAAGCTAAGTAGGTAACAATATAAGTTAAAATAAGTTTTATTGAAATACTTATAAAAAATACACATTTATTGACCCTCACCATGTTCCAAAGTTTTAAATTTTTAATTTAGGAACACATTCCATTAGTAGGTATATAGTAGAAAGTTTTAATTAAAAATATATATAACAGAGATATAAAACAATTAATATGCTCTTGACCTTAAAAAGTTATCTCAAAACTAAACTCATTATTATTTTGGTTCCCATTCTTAATATATATGACTATTTGAGTTAGGCTAGCGTTTTTTAAATCATAACTTTTTTAAATTTAAGTGCGAAGCATCGACGCCAAACCGGCTTTCTTAATAAAGAGGCAGCATTTAAATGGGTCCGTCCGTTTGGGAGTAAAAATCCTAATCCGAAAGACCTCATACAGGTTTTATTCGTAACACTTATAAATATATACCTACCATACGTTATATAAAGAATTAAATAAAGTAAAAATAGAATTCGCCATGCTAATAAATGTATAATTATTTATACCATTGATTTATTACAGGAATAACAATAAGCTGTTGATGCCACTGTTTATTATGTAATAATGCATTTTGTAATACACTTTATAAAGGTGTTAGAGGTGCTTCAGTGTGTATAACAAACTATCTCACGTTCGCAGTAGTAACATGCCAATGTATATATATATATATATATATATATATATATAAAGTAAGTGTCTTCACTCTGCAAAATATCCTACGTTTTCGAATGAAACTAAGTACAAGAACGATAACAGTGTTTATACTTGGTCAAGCAAGAGACATCCTTCAGCGGATCTCTGAAATGTCTTTTTTGTATGAACCGATTTTGATTTTTAAGCCGTTTAAAACTGTGTCATATTCGCAGTGTAAAAACTCGTATGCATAAGTAAAACTTACTGTATTGAATAAAATAATAGTTGGCATCAAACACAAATAATTTATTCTAAATTCAAAATCACAAGAAAATGGCGTAAAATAAATAAAGTTAAATTAGCTTTCTTTTATTAGCTACTATAATTATTAAAATAAAACTATCTTACCTTAAAATCAGCAGTAACTTATAGAAAGTATAAACACATTTGTTTAATTAAATTAATGCAAACACGTCTGGCTCCATCAAAAACTTTATTCTGAATAAACTTTTCACCTATGTTTAAAGCCAGGTATTGCGGGGTTTGACGAAAGGATTAGGTAGGATAAGAACCTTCATAGCTGAGAACATTTGTTAGTTTTATTATTAGGTTAAACCGTATAATCAGTTTATTGTGTATAAAAATGTGTGTGTGTACCAGAGTACACAGGTAAGAAGTGAAACTTCTTTACGACATATCATTTTTCTACTATTTGCAACTTCACGAAAATGGGGTAGATAAGGCTTAAGCCTTAAGAAATTATAAAAAAAAATATATAATCACTCTCACTTTGTAAATTCACTTAAATTTGAATAAGTCTTTTTATTTTATCACTTTCAAATTAATATATTGTTATTCTTATTTCAAACCAAACTTCAAAACTAATATATTGTTGTTATTATTATAATATATTACATTATATTCTTTACGTCACTATACTAAACTTTGATAAAAAAAGCAACATGGCGCGTAACCGAAAAACGTGACGATTGCTACAAAATGTCTCCCATACGTCGATAAAGAAGTTTCACTTCAAAAAACATCTTTAAAGTAGATGTATATTGTAAGTCATTGCCTATAGCAGTTGTGAATGCTTGTCATTCGGATCATTTAGGTCTAGAATTCCTCCGCGCCTTTTCGGCTTTCGGCCTAACTACGATACGGCAGAACTTTGATATTTTACGTGAAGCGACTGCCATCAGACCTCCACAACTTATGTGATAGGCGATATCGAAGTTCTGTAGTTAAACAGGTTGTCGGACTTTTTAGGGCTCCAACTACCAGTAACGAATGCCACAGATGTTTGTATGGCACCCGAGGCCGACGGTTCAATGTACTATCCGAGGCACGGAGATGGTCTCCCATCCTAGACTGACCTGACTAGTGTTACTTAACTTTGTAATGTGCTAATCTACTCGGTTACCACTTAGCCACGAGCCCCATTTAGTTCTAGAATTATTTCAAACAGTTGTTTTATATAGTCTTAGAAATGTTGTGGTCCAATCATCACTGTAGTGGGCAAGTCAATTGTTGTGGGTTGCAAAAGCTGATGCTACATGTCCTGAAATTGTTTCCCATAGTTAGGCCGTTCAACGACTGCTATTCCACAGTAACAAACAGCAAAAGATATTAACAAAATCAAAAAGGTATGTCCATACTATGTTACATATACGCAGTACTAGGGGAACGTAAAAATCCATTCTAATGACACCAATTTTAACTAAAACCTTAATACCTGCGGTGAGCTTTTAATTTTCTACCACACTGCTATATTACATAGTACCTTTTCTCACCTGCACTAACTTGATATGAAACTTCAAATTTCTCAGAGCTATGTTCACACTATACCTTTAATATAAGTGGAGGTCCTGTTAAGCTGGACATATTTATGAGGGTGGTCCCCCTGCATATCGCGAGTTCATTAAAACCCTTTTGATTAAATGTGCATACGTGCAATTACAATTAGGAAGACTTGTAGGAGAAGTGCTTGAAGTAAGTGGATTACTAAAAGAAGGGACCAAAGAGAACAGAAGAGAATTTTTCCCCAGGCTTTATCGAAATCTCATTTGGTTTGACTGTGCTGTGTTTTTGCTAGCGATGCATTTTCTGGCTACGCGGGGTATAAAACCATCAAATACATACTTTTATTTTAGTAAACCTTTTTGTTGAGATAAAACGGATACCTGGTTGGTCGGATACCGGATATCCAGCCTGGGTCGAAGCCGGATATCCGGCCACCGGATACCGTAGATTTTTTTTATAAAAACGTAGTAAAGTACATGTGATTTACCACGTATGAAGGTCGCGTTGACAGCTGAATTAGGAAGTTATTTCAGTCAAAGTCGACTGGCTAATTAATACTATTATATACGCCTAGTGGTTAGTGATCTTGACTGTTGAGCCTGACGTAGTGGGTTCGATTCCCACCAGGACAAATGTTTGTGTGATGAGCATGATCATGTCTGGGTGTTATCCCACTAATCCCACTAATATTATAAATGTAAAAGTTTAGATGGATGGATGGATGGATAGATGGATATTTGTTACTCTTTCACGCCAAAACTACTGAACCAATTGCGATGAAACTTGGTATGTAGATAGCTGGAGACCTGGATTACATATACACTTTATCCCGATATTCCCAAGGGATCGGGACTTACGCTTCTGAAACCGCGGGGCGCTGCTAGTTTATCTATAATTTTAACATGCTCACGCCGCGTCGCCGTCCCGCCACGCCCGCTGTTAACACATCCTTAAGTTTTACATCTATTGGCCTAATCTTCTATGTGACAGTGGGTCACATGCCGCCTACAGTAGATAAAGTGTAACTGACAAAAAATTACGTACGAAGTATTCATACAGTGCATGCTCCATGCCCTTTGGCAACATTCGAAACATACCAAAACGATAATCAGACATAATTATACCTAGCAATTACATAATTAAAAATATTTGGTATTGATAAATATAGGTCACTATTCCTTCAAGGTAAAGTTAACCTTATTTATATGCTCAATACGTTTGATTTTAAACAAAAATAAAAGTGTACAGTCGATATCATTAGGGGTGCATTGTTATCAGTGGGGGTGGCGCAACGGAGCGCTGAGTCACCGATGTGAATCATTGTTATTACCGAATGTTACCTGGAAATTATTATTTGGTGTATTTGTCATAGGCTTATTAACGATAATCTATATATATATATATATAAATAAATCCCTATTTCCCTTGGTCGCGGCATCACGCGTGAACGGCTGGACCGATTTCGCTAATTCTTTTTTTTGTGTTTGTTATTGTCAGGAGAAGGTTCTTATGAAAGAAAAGATTAAGAAAGTAGCGCGGAAAATTAGAAAATTTAAGAAAACTTAATGATCAAATTAACTTTTCTAATGTAACCTTAGCGCTTTTGACATAACTGTCAGTCGTTTGACAGTTGGCACGGTTGTTTAATATTTATAGATAAGACAGGACAACGTCTGTCGGGTCAGCTAGTTCTTTATAATATTGATGACTTACAAAGCCTAATATTAACTCACATTGTACTTTTTTAATTATTTCCACCCAACTTTTTACACAGTTTTTTTTTATCGTTTCGATATCCCCACCCGGGTCATCACCTCACGCTGAAGGTGGTATGTGGGAATCGAACAGACTAAAACCACACGGTGTTCCGTTACAATTGAGTCTATTGCAAAGGACTCGGGTATACCTGGGAGAGCCATGCTTCTGCACGTATAGGCCGGCTCGACTCCGCTCGATACCACGGCCTCACAGAAAACCGGTAGTGAAGCAATGCTTGCATTGCATTTCGCCGCGTGAGTGAGGTTACCGGAGACCCTAACCCTTCCCTCTCCCCTCTTCCCCCCTCCCCCTCTTCTCCTACTCCCACCTTAAAGGGCGGCAACGCACTTGTGACTCTTTGAGGTACAGGTGCCCATGGGCGGCGGTAGTCATTTACTAGTCTGCTCGTTTGCCCCCTATACCATAAAAAAAAAACCGTATGAAAGAAGAGCAATACCTTCGATGATGAGTCAATGAAACAATAATTTCATAAAAATACATAACATTACCAAAATAAAAAATCAGTGAAACACAAAATCGAAAACAGCTGAAGCTCGGGTCAAAGGCGCCGAACTCGCGCGGTCCACAGCTCGCGATCATACCAATACCTATTTACGACACTTGTATAAATATCTAACTTATCTACTTAACCCACTATTTTGCCACTGTGCTAGTGTTTACCTAGCCACTTTTATTCGAAATCATTGATCACGGATATTTTGTATGGTTAATTTCGTCACTACGTATTTAAGTTTATTAAACTAAAGATAACACTTGCACAGACAAATTAGTATATTGTTGTCACTTTTAATAAACTAATTATATTCTTAAAGATTAATTAATAAGGAGCTGACAATACTTAATGTTTAGATTAGCGCCTTCTAGTGGATCTATATATGGATTATTAGCGTGACGGTCGAGTTCAGTGCTTTTTCCCCATAGCAAAAGTGCACAAACGTGCCTAAAGATGTTTTCACTTCAAAAACACACGCACATCTGCATATATGTATCTGAGTGTGACGGTCACTTGAGTTCAGTGCTTTTTTCCCATCCCAAAAGTGCCCAAAGTGCCTATTTTGCACTTCAAAAAGTAGCGTCGTTGACGTGCGTAAGGGTCAGTGATATAAAGGTGATGGTAGCATAGCATGATTGAAATTGTAGGACCGAATAAAATGGTAATGTGTTATTTATTCAAGTAAATAAGTAAAGAACTATTTTCTAGGAAATAAGGCGAAGAGGTAGGGGGGGGGGGGGGTAGACTGCCGTTTAAGACCCTCACAACAACCTTGCGTTGCACATCTGTGTTTTAGTTACAGGAATTGACCAACCAAATTTCAACTTAATCGGCCGAGTAGATTGGGAGCTAATCGAGTCAAACGCATTCACAAACACTGTTTTAAATTACTAAACTATTAGCATCATCATTTACGAAAATTAATATGTAGCTTCTAGTGAAGCGCACTACAATCTTACATCTTTGTAGTGTCCGTCTACGCTCGAAGTTGTGACAGTGTGGGTAGCAGTTAAAACATTATAATTTTACCACCGCCAATATGTATCTATGCTCTCAAGTAATATATAATTGTGTATTAGTAATAATTATGTTCTCATGTTATGTTAATTGTACGTCTGTGGGTGTCCGTTTCTACGCAGTAAAGTAGTACCTGGGATGGAGCTACACTAAACCCACTCCACTCGTTGATGCACAATAAGCTTCGGGGGGTCAAATTGTGTACAGCCTCGAAACAGTCGTCTGAGTTCAATGATGTCTCACGTTCAGAGTTCCGTCAAAGGTTTCTGTCGTTCTTCGGCCGTCTCT
Organism: Callimorpha dominula; assembly: GCA_949752705.1. Classification (NCBI taxonomy): domain Eukaryota; kingdom Metazoa; phylum Arthropoda; class Insecta; order Lepidoptera; family Erebidae; genus Callimorpha; species Callimorpha dominula. The sequence continues at coordinate 28,522,621 of OX456990.1, read as the reverse complement.
GGATGCGCCACAGGATGCCTGCTACAAGATGGCTTGATATTAAAACTCTTAATGAGAATAAATATCCTAATTGGCTGTGACAGACGGACAAACAGACGCACGAGTGATCCTATAAGCGTTCCGTTTTTTCATTCCGACGTACGGAATCTCAAAAAGTAAAGATAGTATGTGTAATAATTATGTCAAATAATATTTATCATAGTAAGATACATCTGAAACACATCGCCTACCCGCGGCTTGCGTAATGGTTATTTCGTCACGTTACGTTCCGTCACGCTAATAGTAGATATATAGATCCACTACAGGGCGCTAATCCAAACATTGAGTTTTGGCAGCTCCTTATTATATATATATATAAAAAAAACTGTGAACACACACACACACACACACACATATATATATACACACATACACACACACACACATATATATATATATATATATATATATATTATATATATATATATATATATATATATATATATATATATATGTGTGTGTGTATGTGTTTTCACAGGTTTTTTTTTGTATTATCCCACTAATATTATAAATGTGAATGTTTGGATGGATGGATGTTTGTTACTCTTTCACGCCAAAACTACTAAACCGATTGCGATGAAACTTGGTATGTAGTTAGCTGGAGACCTGACATATAGGCTACTTTTTATCCCGATATTCCCACAAGATCGGGACTTACGCAGGTGAAACCGCGGGGCACTGCTAGTTATCAATAAGAAAAGAAATTCTTTCGACGAAGCTTTTGTTGAGGTTAGAGGGCTTTTTGGCAACAGCCAGTTCAAGTTACAGGTGTGCGACCCTAACCTGGTCGACCTCCCCCTTAGGGGAAGCAAGCGTGAGTGTAGATATGTACCTTTGTAATTATAATAATATTTTGAGTATAGTTCTGTAGTAACCCGGTTTTTAATACGGGCTTAGAAATCTCCGCTAACCATTGAAAAATTCCCTTGTTCATAAATAATAATAATAACTTCGCACATCTCACACACGGCCGTCTGATCCCAAACTAGGCGTAGACGTTTAGAAACTCCTTGTGTTAACAGAAGCACGTGTTTTTTTATGGGAATAGTCCAGGGCCAGGGGCCCTAGTACAGTCTCTTCTTAGTTGTTGGTGTAGGTTTTCTGGACCTCCGGGTCTATAAGGATGCAGAAGAAATAGCAGCGACATTACCATCGTTCTCTTCTCTCAACTTCCACCGTATTTAATACTTAGTGTTTGGGACATTCCTTGTATTGCTATTGAGCGAAGAGACTTTCTTTTTTAACACTTTAGATTAAAAATTAAAAAGTTTATAAATTCTATCATCTATATACATGTGTAGTACAAACCTTTCAAGGTCTCTCATATAAATAATATTTTAAAACGTAAACGTAAGAGCCCAATACAACCGTCACACAGTTCTGTAGTATTTTGTGAATTTCAGCGCAGGGTTAAGTAAATATGAAACTCTTTGAACCTTATAACGAAACTGAACATTGTTTCGGTACAGAAGTAAGTGCCGCAACAAACATTCTTGTAAACATCGTCGACTCGTTGTTGTCTATGGTAAGATTGGGTATCATAATATCACAAAATAAATAAAACATTTTGGTACCACAAATCTTCTTTATTTCACAAATTATCATTTATAAATAATCTGTCGCGTGTACCACGCCGGGTTCCATGATTACATAATAACTTTTATCTGTGGAACCCTAAAAGCTTTTACATGGCAACCGAATTGCAATGCCCTAAAATATAAAAATTTAAAGGCAACTAGTTTGTTGCCTATACATATACAGTAAATCTATCGTTTCTCTTCTATACATTCACTGTATACATAATGGACCTGTCTGCTTGTATGTCACAATTTAAGAAAAGTTATACATTATTATTTTATATTGATCTTCATTGAACGGTTATTCCAAATATATTTTAGTTTATGGGTTATTCAGTCTAATACTTTATACCAATGAAATGAGTTAGCCATCTTGAAAAGAACTGTCTGATTTGAAAATTCAACTAGGAATTCCAAATTCAAACGAGTTTGAAATTGTAGATTGCATAATTTCCCGCTCTTTTTCAGACCATTATTTTTTCTATACCATTACGATCGTCAATGACTAGTCCAATTACATTCCGTTTCATTAGTATAGACATAGAGTAGGTACACGTTGCTTTATCGTTATTTATTTTTGGCAACTAATATCGTAAGTGGGTCCAACTTCAAATGAACTTATTCACTCTTATCATTCGTCTCTTCCCTACTACTTTCAATGCAATATATCAGTCTTTTTATATTTGATGATATGAAGCGAATCTTCAAGCGATAGGCAGCGAAGTTGATAATGCTTCAGCCTTGCATAAAGAGTTTGAAGGTTTTAATAATACCTACTCAATAGAACATTGACGTTCTGTTACTCTTGGCAGAAGTTTTACCGTAATTGCAAATATAAAAAACCTGACGTCTTATCCACCTGTCTCGCTCTGCTTGGCACTCGTTTGCACGTCAAATCTTTCACGGTTTAAAAATGCGAACTGCGCTTTCTTAAATATAAATAAGTTAGATAATCGCTCCTATCAAGCGCTCAATCGTCGCATAACTTTTTTGGCTGTAGGTATCGTTTTAATTTGCTAAAACTTTGTGATCATTTGTATCAATTAGGTATCCTATAAAGTTTAATAATACCTATTCTAGGTAGGTAGGTACAGCGTTGACTGCCGTTGACATAAATCATTGTTTGATTCATTTTATATAAAAGGGCTATAAATGTGACATATAAACAGATTTTTATTACTTAGTTAACATCCCAATGATTAATTATAAGGATTACATAATTTGTATTTGAAAAATTCAAATTACTTGTACTGATTTCATTAAAAATCTTATCTCAAAATTACTCATTACTATAACATTAACACCCGTTTTGTAGTTAATTAGTTGATTTGCGAAATGACAATTGAAGCGGTTGAAATTAAAAAAAACAAACTTAGAAGGTACATACCTAGGTATAGATTCTAAATTTAAACACAGATGGAAAAAACTATTCGGATAAGCTACAAAACACCTATAAACAAACGTCACACGTCACGTCATAGTCAACTATAAATTATCTGTACATTATGTGTAAAAATGCTTTTGGTGTTTCATTAGAGGGTCGGTATCAGTTTTAGCATAGTTTTGATGTAGTTAATAATAAATAACCCTAAGTGGCACTTATGGCAGACTATTATATTTCCAATTGCACCAAAGCATTGAAGATGTCAGGGTAGACGATTTCAAGAGACCTTCTTCGTTATAAGTCTCATATAATAACAAATAACTTAAAATGGTTCATCATGTCACCATGGCCACAATTGAACTAGTAAAATGTATATAAAAAATTCACTTCAATCCGACTACACCTGCTGCGTTTATATCATTCTCTTTGCCTACATCGCCATTCTGTTTTATTCGGTTCTAAAACTGTTATTTACTGATTTCAGCTGGACACGATAAATATGATGATTATATTCAATGACCAGGAAAACATTTTTTCATGTATTAATATATAAATAATTTTATAAAAAAAAATAAACGAATGAAGCTATTTGTAGATATCAAAGAAATGTACCAATAGCCCAGTCAAATTACGGTTTCACCTCGGAATGAGAGATAATAAGCTGGAAACTATTCAACAAGATTACATTACGTAGAAAATATTATGTATAGGATCTTTTTTTTTAAATACAATGTACTTATTAGTAAATACGATAAATTACTCATAGGTAATTATGAATGTTCCATTGATTTAGTAAGTTTATACAATGTATTATTTACTTACGCATGACCTCGCATTTTTGTTCTCGTGCTCTATTCCAAAAACGGTTAATCGTATGAAAAAATAATCATAGTGAATTTTATGCTCTACAATTTTATAGAAGATGTGGACATCATTAAATTTGAGCCATTAAACGCGACATAGTTGCCAAAAAAAAAATCTATTTTTGCGACCTTTGACCTCGAATATCTGAAAACGCGGACACAAGATGTTAGGTATGAGACTTTTGAGACATTTAGAATGCCAAAATAAAGGTTAGCTTATTTTATCTCATTACTACGTTGACCCTCTTTTTTAGCGTAATTGAGTGGACTATACAAATTTTAATTTACTTACTACATACTTTGCATATACGTATATCAGTTTCATCTTGAGATAGACACATTGTTAATAATAAATGATTAACAATTTTTTTACTTGATTGAGTTGTGTTTAACTTCCATTAAAATTTAGTTACCTTTGTAATTCCAACCTCAAATGCTTACACATACGCCATTGAAAAGCAAAGAGAAGACATGTTTAAGCAATAAATAGAATTACAAAAAAAAATATATTTAAATAAATTGTGTCAATATATCACATAAGTCTGGTATCAATTTCAATATAATGTTCTGTTTACATTCCCTTAGGTTAAAAAGGGATGTCATTTTGACCCCATATATAGCTGTCCAATCATACACGACCCGCTAATCATAACCAATAGCTAACAATATGAAGTACGGCGGGGTTTCAATGAATGTGGCAAATGCCTTCCAAATGACAATAGCTGACGTTGACTAGTCATTAGTCGATATTATTGCGAGTGGTAAGTGTGCGGCGGCCCTTACATCAGTTTGGTATACAGGCGATATGGTACTACGTCGGTACATTACATATTTTATCTGCAGACATTTAATACATTAATGTACAATATTTTTACACACTAATACTACGCTTTCCTATGTTTCTTATGTTGATTTTTATAAACCAATATTTATGCATTCTTAAACAAATGCAAGCTTGCATTTATCACTGAGGGAGAGCCTCAACAATTATCTAAGAATTCTAATCTTCGGCCTATTCATTACATACAATGGGGTGCGTCTAGCTACACTTGCCAAATTTTCTCCTTGCGTTGCGAAAGTTTAAAAACAATTATTCTTGAACAATTTCGGTTCGCTTAATAATAACTTTCTACAAGTGTGGCCAGACTGGAAGCTACATTCACACAAGCATTTTCTATAAAAAACAGTTCCCTAAACATGTTCTAAAAGTTTATTTATACTCGTGTGAATAGAGCTTAACGATGCTATGCATCCAAACTGAAAGACTCAACCCCGCGCTTGCTCAGTATTAAATGCATTCACATTTTAATCGATAATCGAATTAACTTCTATAAGGAAATCGGAGTATTTCAGGGTACATATATTCGACAATCCAATCCGTAATTTAATAATAAAAAAATATACATATAACTCGTGTGAAGGAAGGCAGGAGAGCACATAATCACGAATATATTTTTTGGTTACTATAATTATCACACAAAGAAGTTGTTATTATAATAACTATGTTTGTCATTATTTTTTATATAACTTTATTATCATTCATTCACAGAACAGTTCTATCAACCAGTAATCTCGTTATAGCGTCAATGTTGAAGATATGATGAGAATAACCTTTTTAACCAGTAAAACGATTTGCCCATACCCGATTAACGATTCAAATTGTTTTGCTTCGAAGCTTATATTGTTGTGGTAGTCATGTTATTTCACACGGACGGATTTTATTAATATGTTATTGTCTGTTGAAAGAGCAGTTGATACGTCGTGTGGTAAGGTGTCGTGTGATTGGCACATGAGGGGTGTGTCGAATAAAATAAAAACAAAATAAAAAACTGAAAATATTACGGTTAGTATTTATTTAACTAGGCAAAAAGGTGATCATTTTATACAAAAAAATATATTTGCTAAATCGCACTGTGTGCGCAAGTCCTATTAAAAGTCTTTAAACAGACCGTTTTATTTTATAAATAATGACTTTTCCTAGGAAAAAAAATACACCAAAATATGGTATTCACCTTTATACAAACATTAGTTACAAGCGACGTACGTTTTAATGTTCATAAACCATATAAAGTAAATGCAAAGAGATCGTATGAATGTATCTCCTTTGCTGCGTTCATAACTCGAATCGACTAATTTCATTACTCGACCAATTAATATAATTACATCGACTATTACATTTAAAACACTAACAATATGTTTTTAAGTCTGTACACGTAATTTCATTTCTGTTTCATGTAATCGGAAACAAAATAGTCGATTCGCAAGAACGTATTGCACGCAATATTATAATTGCACTAAGTTTAATTGTAACTAATTAGCGAACCACAACGGAATCACTAGGATATCGTAAAAATATGCAGCTACAATTATGAAAAAATAAACCTATAAAAATATTACAACCTATTTTCATAGATTTCCATCGACAACTGTTGCTGCTTTTTATAAATTACAAAGAATAATTAAACAAAAAAAAATCATTACTATAATAGGGCGTTGAGTTGTTTCTCCCAGCTATTCTATATTACAGCCTTAAGTTATTTTGTTTAAACTTTTTTCTCTAAAGTATAAATAGATGTATCACCAGCCTTAGATATCAAAAGGTATTGTTTTACGAACTAGAACAATTAGTTATACGAAGCGAGCTTTGCTAGTTGGTTACTTTAAGACAACGTGAAGAAAGGTCTTATGAAGGCCTGCTACGCTGCAGGCCACGGCTTGTAACGGCTTGCTGTTGACAGGCCACGGCTTACAAGGGCCTGCTTTTGTACCAATCGCCACTTATTGTAGCAAGAGACTACTTTCTAAGATACACTACAAGACCAAATATATACCGTGTTCCCTAAAACGGGATGAAGAATGTTAATTATAGTTCTTAAGAAAAAGACATATAAAGTTTTGTTTTAAATCAGCAGCAATAGTCATTTGATTTTACTTTATAGTATTTATAGTAAGTACTCTTAATGTTAATTTGTCTGATATAATATATATTTATATTTATACACCTACGCGATTATATATATAGTACATAATAACTGTAACGAATCAACATCGGTCGAATTTAGTTATGTGTAATTTTATAAACAATATAGTATTTAATTGATTAATCGGTGTCTCGATTTATAACACGTCGTGTATAACAATTTAAACTTTTTTAATGCAATTATGGCTTATTTATGTAAACCATATCGTAACATACTAGCAAAGCATAAATAATCATAGAAAAAAAAATAACAATTCTTTTAACACTAACTCATCTAAAATACTAACCATGCTAAACTATAAATTTATGAAAAATAAATTATAGAGCGCCGTGGACACGCACGGAGCTAGCTCGCAGGAAGAGTGAGGGAAACGGGTGTAGTGTTATGTGTTAACGCTACACCCCGACATTGTCGATATCAAATTATTATTAATTGATTTTATAGTCGAAACTATTTGTACTTAATTGCTGTTTCGGTTTATTTTGACGTCAAATTTATCAACTTACGTGCACCTTGTCGACGGCTTACCTATTGACATTAATATGCATCAAAACAATGATTAATTAGTGCACAGCCTCCCAAAATAATAAGTTTTAATTGTCTGTAAAAGTGGAGAAGTTTGTAATATGTTATTGATTATTTTATATATGTATAGATAATAGTCAAAAGCTTTACAGGGTTGTCTGGTAAATAGTAGGTGTACAGAAAAGGTAAATAACCCATAGCATAATCGAAATGAGAAAATTTGTAAGTATCGAAATGAAAAAAAATAACCAGTGTCTCAGGATGCTTGCGAGTGTAACAAGTGACCTTAAAGCAAACTAATGTTTGTATAGTTAAGCCATCGAAAAGGTCGCGACTTTTATAACCTAAGTTAGTTCCTTTTCAAACTGAAAAAAATAAAAGTTTTTTTATTGTTTTAATCATGTCATTTAAGTATGCTTTAGGTACAATTATAGGTAAGTCAAATTATAGTTTGTCTATTTTTAATTTCAACAAATTTTGTTGAGCGTATTACATATCAAATAATTTAAGATATTTATTTTTAAGAAAACAAAAATAGATTCTAGGAATAGGTTTAAATCAGTACTCCACGGTTCGAAACTTCTATAATGAAAATTAAGTAGTTATATTGTGAACCATTAGTCAATAGTTGACGTCAAACTAACGGGATATTCTAGTAATGGTAAAGAACTATATGGTGCAAATTGTATAAAAAAAAACACGAAATTTTATGTCATAAGAGCATACGCGGTTATTAATTAGCATGTAAAATTAAACCGATTATTTTTTTAAACAAAACAATGATTTGATTTTTAAATCATCTCAAAGGAAACAATAACATATCTATCATAGAGCATAGAAACAAAGGTAGCTTAGGAACCTCCATCGTTGCTATAGAGTTGCATTATCGATAAATTGCAAAGAATAATACAGAACATGTACCGTCACTAGACGTAACACGATAATAAATGTTTAATGGTGAAACATGTCCAATAGTATGTAAGGTTAATGAGAAGCGGTCCAACGGCCCGGCTCTGACAACAAATTAAATGTATGTATATATTGGCCGTTTAAAATGTTGCCAAACAGGTATTGTATGTTGAGATGCCTATAGACGTCTCGACTGAACGTCTAAACTCGCCTATCACATATTTAGATAGGGTAATACTACATTAAAAAATAAATAAATAATAGAGACTACAGAGTTATATAGCATTGCACTATCTGAATATACTGGTCTTGAAAATTACGTCTATACACGTCCGTTTTATATGTCTAACAAAAAAAAAGTAACAGTGGCAAATATAAACGTCACTAATAGAATTGACATAAGCGACATCTATAGGCGTTGTTTGACAATATGGGTTCTAATAGCCTAGAGATTTTCACAGCATACATACAGTCATATAGACCTTAAATTTAGTCGGCATTCTTGAATTCGGTGTCGATGCGGCGTTCTAAAGCCTGCAGTCCAGCCTCTAGCTCTTGCTGCAACCAAATAAGAGAGAGGGTTTACAATGTGAGATAAATGTGTCACCACGTTTTAATCTTTACAACTCCCGCATTAGGAATTACTCCTGTGTCGCGGGGGACTTTACAAACATACAAACAACGGACACAAGGAACACCCAGACTGGGGTGAGAATCGAACCCACGACCTATGGCATAGCAGTCAGAGTCACTAACCACTAGGCCAACAGGCCAGTCGCTAAAGGTCGATCGGTAAAGATCGTAACGTATAGTCGAGTGAGCGGGAAAAAAAATATTCATTTGAAAATAAATGAAGCTTAGTCAGAAAATGGTTTTCTTCGTGTAGGTGCACATTTTCAATTCTTTTTTTTTATAGTATAGAGGCAAACGAGCAGACGAGTCACCTAAAAGTAAGTGACCACCGCCACCCATGGACACCAGCACATTCAAAAGTTTATGTGCTTTGCCGGCCTTTAAGGTGAGAGTTACGCTCTTCTCTTGAAATCTACATAATGTGTACATGTCAGCCTTCTCTCTTGTGAAATAGGGTGGACTAGATTGACTTAATCCAGTTATTCAACATGGAATTTGAATTATTAAATTCTTTATTAGGTCGCGGCCAAGGGTTACTTCTGAACAAAATTGTTTTATACACTCGAGAGCAATGAATCCGAGTAACATAAAGATACTTGAAAATCTCGGCCGCTAAGAATGCTAGCTTAGTGAAATAAGTTGTGTTTAATAGACAATTAAATACTTAGCATTATTATTTCAGATTTTCAGCTATTTGTATATGTGACCGGATTCTTTGCTCTCGAGTGTATTTATGTTATACTGCAAAGTGTTGCATATCTTGTCCTATATGGATAGTTCGATAAGCCGTTTTGTAAGACCTTTAAGAAATATAGGTATGTTAATCTTCATAGTGCTTGCTTGGCAATAGCATGTATACGGAGAATAGACATGAGTGATTACAATAATAATATAATTGAAACACTAGTATTTTAAGAAAGTGTAAAGTTGAAAATGATCATTGTAGGGGTAGCCAAATTACTGTACTTGAATCCGGGCATATAACACGATTACTTTTGTCTAAGGACTTTATTTTCCAGAATTCCAAAAAGAAAAACGGGTACGATAACGGTAGAATTAGATTTTGGAACATCTTATAACGAATCCATTTTAAAGACCTAGTGTTGTAATGGCAACGAAAGTCACTATATCCTACTAAACCTACAAAGATAACACTTTAATTTAAAAAAAATAACTAACGAGTATTTTGTCAATACAAAACTGTTCCAACTTCAGAACTATTGATTTTTAAAAGCGCCATCTATTAGAGAAAACGTAATACTTTCTGATTAGAATAACCATCTATAAAAAATACAAAACATTATCTTTTAATCAGCGCCATCTATGAAACTGTACTTACATCATCCAACCCAGTGACTTGATAAGCTTTTGCAGCGGCCGCTAACCGTTCTGTCACTGTAGACCTTTCCAGGGGGACCCTGTCTGCACCGACAACCATTCTACCGACCACTATAGGGACTTGGGGTCCATTGGCAGTAGGTGGGACAGGCGATGAGCCGTTGGGACCGCCTGGGGCGTTAGGGCCAGTAACGGAAACGGGACCACCGACCGCTCTAGGCCCAGCGCCATCGACCGGCGAGGAACGACGGGATGTGAGGGGTAAAATCGATGTGCGTTGCGCGAACGCCTGTCAACAAGTGTGACGGTTAAAGGTCTTGAACTAAACGGCTTATTGAACTATTGTTTAATTATTAATAATTGTATTCTCAAATATTCAATACACACTGGTGCTGTTTACTATATTTTGATTTCTTTTTCTAATAATAACTTTCACAGAAAATAAGCCATTAAAAAAACCCACTATATTCACTCTCTGGTCTATTCGCTTTAAATATGAAATATTAAGGACCACTTACCCAAAGAATGAGTTCTGTATTTAAAACTTTATACTTATTAGAAAACAAAACTTAAACTTACCTCAGCATGTGGCGCCGGAGGCAAAGCATTTCGTATCTCACTGAAGTTGAACATCTGGAGAAAAATTAAGTATTCACTTATAAATCCATGATACTTATGACAATATTGACGTATCTAGTTGAAATAGAAGGACTTATCAAACAGGCTTCAGTACCTAAAAACAACACAGAGTCTTCTATCGGCAATCGTAAACAATGGAAACATGAACAGAGATTGCGTGAATATCCGTACATGGCCTTCTCTGTAAGGATCGTCGTTGTTCTTCTGATATCAAAAATATCGAGAATGTGTGCGGATGGATGAAGAACCTTCTATCTTACGGGATTCGCCGACGGAGGGCGTCCACTGAGCCAGAAAACCTGTGATGATGGCTAGTGCAACCTGGTTGAAATGTCAGGCGATCGCCTTAATTACCGTTAACATAATTATAAGATGCATTATTACATGAACTAAGCACTTAAATCGATGCATTTCACAAAAAAAAAATATTAATTTTCGTCGGTCACATATATGCGACTATGGCGTTTAAAGCACAAGAGATTCAATGATTAATTGAGAATAACTTTGAGAATACTGACCTCGTTCGGGTTGGGTGCCCACACGGCGTCGGTACGCGGGTCCATGCGCATATTTGGGAACGTCGGTGGAGCGTTGACGCGGTAATCAGTTATCAGGTCTGGAGCCATCCCAGCTTTGACAAAGAATATAAATTTTATTTAGTTGTACCCATAACAGCGATTTGATATTTTTTGGACGATTTATGGTAACGTAGGTTTTACACATTATTAGTATTCTTGTTAATCGCTTCAGTAGCTGTATTGCTTCTGTTAGGAGTGGGTCCAGGTTGGTAGTGTCCTAGGTGGATTTCGAATCTGCATCCACTGGATCCCAAGTTCGACAACTTGGCCATTACGCTTCCGATGCTTTGAAAACTATACATTGCCCATAAGATATGACACAAGTGACACCGAAGATTACTTTATTTACATAATATCCTACTAATATTATAAACGTGAAAATTTGTGAGGATAAATGGATGTTGGCTACTCTTTCACGCAAAAACTAATGAACCGATTGCAATGAAACTTGGTATGTAGATAGCTGGAGACCTGGATTAACATATAGGCTACTTTTTATCCCGATATTCCCACGGGATCGGGACTTACGCGGGTTCAGGATTTACGCAAGGGAAACCGCGGGGCGCAGATAGTGTGTAATATGTATATCGCAAGGTTCTTTTTGAATGTTTTTTGTAGAAGCCTATCTTCAATATCATCAGCAACTTAAACACTTATTAGGACTGGTGACTAGCTCCACATCTCTTCCCCCTTTGGGAGCATGGCTGAGACGATGATATTGATATAAAGAAGGCAATCGATTCTCTATAATCCATTAAACTACTATTATAGCTATTTCTTCTCAAATTGGAAAGCCCCCTTGGGCACAAGCTCCCCATTTGCGTAAGTAGGGCGGCCTCGCGGTTGGGTCACAATTAAATATTTGAAAATGCGACTACTCTCGCCCTGATAACAATGACTTCACACATCTCACACACGGGCGTCTGATCCCAAACTAGGCAGAGCCTGTACTATGGTGACCAGACTGCTGATAAACATATGTACTTATGTATATATTTCTAAATACATACATATTATAGACTAGCTGTGCCCGCGACTTCGTTCGCGTTTTTTTTCGGAAAACAGCAATTTGTCGCTTGTTGCATAGTACCTCTTTCTCCAGGCAGGATTTTTTATACTGTATTGGCGGTGAAACAACCTGGAGCGTACAAAAAAGATTGTTTTGGTTGCTTACACGCGAAATAACGACATAATTTGGCCGTGGTAACATTACTCATTTGTTTTTCGTGTGGAAGCTCACCTCACCGGGCTATTGGTGAGGCCGTATATCAGGCTTAAACCAACTAAAACCACACGGTGTGCCTCACAGAACCGTTTATGAGTTGACTGTCGGTACGGCGACGTTTTGCCTCCAATGATCCACCCAGCGCTGGCTAGCGGACGGCAACTGGGCGATGTCCAGACGCCCTCTTCACGGGAGACTCTGCTTCGGGTGAAGAACATAAAACTCGTCTCATACACCCACGGCCATTCTTAGCGTACGCATGAGAGCGCGAGTGAAAAGGTTCCACCTCTAAGTTTTTCTACCGAATCCACACCGTCCTCCTTCCGCAAGATGTTCTCCTCGCAGAAAATCGTCATAAAACAACTGTGACGACCTAACACCTCGATTCGTCCGACCAATTGGGAGACTCTTGCTGTACTCAGTGTTTGCTTCTGAGCTTTGTTTAGTCACGGTGTAACATAAGATTTCACACTACTGTAACCGAACGGAAAATAAATGGTCTGAAAGTGTAAAATCTTCACCGGTTACATGTCAACATTTCAGTTTAGATGTAATTTTTTGGCGATAGTGTCTGCCATGCATTTAATATAGTAAAATACTGTAATACTAACAAAGTCTTAAGTGAAACTAACAACTTTTTTTTTAAGTCATAGATGTTTTAAATAAAAATTCTATTCTATTCTATTATAATCATGTTGACGGGAATCAACGCGATCACGTATTTATAATCTTTGCTTTGCCGTGGTCGTGGTCGTGATCACAGGCCTGTAGGTACTGTAATACTTTTTAAATACGTGATCGCGTGCATTCCCGTCAACATAATTATATTAACATGGAACGCAGAAGTTTAAAGTTTGGATCTTCTTTTTTTAAAACTCTATTTATAAATGTATATTTACAGAACTGGCCTGATGGTCTAGTGGTTAGTGACCCTGACTGCTGAGCCAGAGGTCGTGGGTTCGATTTCCACCCAGGACAAATTATTCTCTGTCTGGGTGTAATTTATTTATAATATGTATGTCTTTAGAAATATATAAGTATGTTTATCAGCAGTCTGGTTACCATAGTACAGGCTCTGCCTAGTTTAGGGTCAGACGGCCGTGTATGAGGTGTGTGAAGTTGTTAATATTATTAATGCCGTGAAACATATTTAGGAATTTAATGGCTGCGATAGGCAAAATAGCTCGTTGGCATAGTCAAGAACCAGCTATCGATTACTCTGGGATCACCAAACAAAGAAAAAAAAAACTCCTGCTGCTTCAGCAATCACCACAGAAAAGCACGATGATATCCTACGATTGAAAATGTATATTTTCTATCGTAGGATGTCATCGTGCTTTTCGGATGGATTTCGAGTGAATGTATATTCACTCGAAATCCTTAAAAAAAACATGACTATTTGCAGGTAAAATCTAATGTAACTAATAATATTTCTTTAAATCACAGGTAAAAATCGATTCTTTATACTTTTAATATTTATTAGTTAATTAAATTGAGTGGCTTTTTAAACATATAAAAAAAAATTAAACCGATGAAAAGAACTAAAACGCAAAAATTAAATAAACCTTTTAAGTCTTACGTATTAAGCTAATTTAAAAGGTTTATTTATTTTTTCCTTTTTTTTCCGGTTTAAATTTTTGTTAAAAAGATTATTATTTATGATTTTTTTGCATCATCAGCTCGGCTACATGATGCGATGATTTCTAAACGCTAATACCTGATAAAGTAATGAAAAGTAAACAGAAACACTATTCGTTGCTACAATTTTCGAGGGTTTCTCTCAATTTTATCAGAATTACATCATCAGATCCTGACTTCCTTGACATGGGACCAGCCTTGAGGTATATCCTATCTAACAAAAAAGAATAATCAAAATCGGTTCATAAATAAAGGAGAAAGCTGAACATACAAAAAAAAAAAAATGTATATAAACTGTCGAATTGAGAACTTCCTTTTTTTGGTCGGTTAAAAACGATACCTAATTTAAAAAGTAAATTAGTTTATACATTAAAAAAAAGTGCAAAAAAAGAAAAGAATGTCGATCCGGCACCCAACCTTGTAGAAATCGTACCCTACACCCGATAAGCTAAACACTCGCTGTAGTGTAGTAGTTCGAAATAAGTATATACATTCTACTAACGTTACTATGTTATTACAGCTTTCATTGATTTTCCTGTGGGAACCAAAGTTTAACCCGGGATAAAAAGTACCCTATAACCTGTGCAGGCACTCAAACTATTAACATACTAAGCTTCAAGCATATCCCTTCAGTAACTTCTAAAGTTATCGTGAACATAAAAACAGACAGACAGAAAGACAGACAGACAAAAATTGTTAGAATCGCATATTCGGCATCAGTATCGATATCTTATACCCCTCAGTCGATTTTTTTTAAATATATTCAATGTACAGAACTCATTCCGGTACAGATTTATTATAAGTATGCTCATCACACAATTATCCACCCACTCGAAATCGGGAATCGAACCCATAATCTCTGGCTCAGCAGTCAGGGTCACTTACCACTAGACCATCAAGCCAGTCAAAAAAAATTAAAGCATTAAATGGTCAGTCAAGTTCAGTAGTAACAAAAAGTAAATGCCTAACATAGCTGTTTATATAGACTTACGATTAAATATATCCTCCCTAGCTATGGACGCCTCCGCAGACGGATAGATGTTCGGTATGTGGATATTGTTCTGCTGTACAAACTGAGGGGGGCAGAGCTCCGGCCTGTACGGGACATTTCCTCGGTGCTCCTCCGGCAAACGGTTGTACTGTGGGTAGTACACACGTTCGGTGCCTGGCGGTATCATAATCTCGTTGTGGGGTATCGGTTGCCCCATGATCATCTGATGGTGGGGCATTGTGTAGCCGCTAGAATGAATTTAATAACCTTTGTTAGTAAGCAACTAAATTCTAGGATGGATGACTGTTTAAAGTCCTAATTAGTTTATAGAACTCAAACTAAATGTTACTATAATTTAAAAAAAATATGAGTGATAACTTTTTCTAAACATATAATTAAATTAATTTTTTTTGGACCATTAAAACTTCACCAAAATTTAAGACCGATTATGACTTAAAACCTGCTCCACCTACATACATACATTGTCTAAGAGGGAAATCTATTTTGGCATGTGTTTGTGAATTCTACTAAACTAATTCATTGATAAACTCGTAATGTAATGAATGATTAGTTTATTTACATACATGTTTACCTATATAGTATAAACCATCTAAGAGTTGTCTGTAAGAGATAGCAGCCTGCGATAAGACCACCTATTGTTACAACACTAACGGTTAATCCTATTCTACTGATATTGATGTAATGTTTGGGTTTGGTGTGCAATATAACTTTCATCCCCATCACCTGGATAATTGGCAATCCACCACTTCACGTTCACAACACGTTTTCCAGAAATTTTTTGCCCCCCACAACCAATCTTTGGAACAAATTGTCGCCTGCGGTATTTCCGTACCGATACGACCTTCAAACCTTCAAGAAAAGAGCGTACTCCTATCTCAAAGGCCGGCAACGCACTTGTGACTCTTGAGTTGCAGGTGTCTATGGGCGACGGTAGTCACTTACCATCAGGTGATCCGTCTGCTCGTTTGCCCCTATAATATAAAAAAAAAAATGTATATTCATCCATCTATACAAAAATCTCTAAAATACACAACTTACGCAGCTTGGTGACTGTTGTTGCCGTGCGAATTTTCTCCCAATTCTGACGGTATGTTCCCAGGAGGTATGGCTGATAATAGAAAACAAAATGGTTAGCCTCTAATTGTAAATAAGATCTCGGTAACCGCCTGACAGTAAGTGATTAACGGCGCCTACACCTAATTCCTATAAACAACTTGCCCATAATTGTTTTCAATGAGAGGGATTATGGAATCAAACCGAGGATTACCATATGGTAACCCTAGTCACCAGCTGAAATACATTAAGTAAAAAATAATAGTTTTCCGTGGTCTTTTGTAGGGTAACAATAGTGTGGTTTTTAGTAGGCGATGTGTCCGAATCAAATTCGGACACATCGCTCACCGAAAACCCTAGTGGTGGTGACGGCCCGTGAGGGTTTCCACAATTTAATAACAATAGATAATACAAATTCTTTAAAAAAAGTATCACCGACTTCAATGTGGTTTTTAGTGGAAAGTAGATGTATTCTGTTTAAATATAATATGGGTAGGCCAACTAAACGCGCTGCTCCAATGAGACAGCGATGTTTCGGAGCAAACGAAAACATCATCGATGTATACAATTTTTAGATATTTGTTGATTTTTCGATAAAATTTTTGAAAAGGGACCACCTGGGAAGTATACACTTTGAAACAAAAAAAGAATTTTCCAAATTGGTTCAGTCGTCTTCAATTAATCGGTGAAAATACATAAAAAAAATATTCATTGAGAACCTCCTCATTTTTTGAGGTCGGTTAAAAATGGTCTTCTGGAGACTTGTTTTCGAGAAGATTTTAGATATATATCAGATTTCTGTCGTAACCATATCAGTAGATCTGATAGACTGGTTATTCCCAAAGGCATGAGTTAAGTAGAGGTAACTGGACCACTGTCTACGTAACAGATACTTTTCTGCGTAACCGGTTACTATAAAAATATATTTTGGCATTCTTTTGCGGTACAAAGATTCAGTTTGTAATTAATCAATAAGACTTGCGATGTCTTAAATAAAGTTGTTGAGGACATTAATTGTGTATCATTGTGTGTTAAGGGGAAGTACTTTATCTCTCTGCCGGTGCAGTTGGTCGGGACTGGTCATCTCCAGCCTGCTATTACTTAAATATAATAGTAATTGGCGGGACTGTTCTAAAATATTTAAGACACTATGTTACATTTACCTCAAGTTTAATTTTCACTCATAAGCAATGTAACCAGAAACTTGTAAAAAATACATGTTGAAAAAGAGTGTCCTTGGAGTTTCCTGTCTTCTCCATAGGATCTACGAAGTGGAACATGCAACTAACTTCACGACTGTCTTAATTGATTATTGATTGAATCTTGATTCCTACCCCTGACAATTCAAAAATAGCTATAATTGAAATAAATGATTATATAATAAGTAATACTTTTTGTATTTGAAGTAACTAAGGAGGAATAAGCAGGGTAACTATATAGTATAATATAATACAGTTCATATATCTACTTGTTTGTTACATTAGTAGTCCGATTTACTTAAAACTTTGTATGTATGCTTTTTGATACAATGAAAAAAGACGCGTATTTCAGAGATTTTCAAAATAAAAATTCTAAGGTGGAAAATAGGGACGCATAGTAAAGCTAGTTTTTTTAAAGTGTTGATATTTTTATGTATGATCGTAAAACAATACTCACATGGTACATTGAAGTTATGTTGTTCAATGATGGGCTGCGGAACAGGATACTGTGGAAACTGTGGTGGTAGTGGCATACCTTGCCCGGCCAGAGGCACGGGGCTAGGGTGAATCGGCACGAACGTGTAGTTCCCATTCATTTGGGTGACATATTCGCGAAACCTGTTCAGATTAACACAAAACGTATTAATATTGTTTTTTTTTTATTCTGTTAAATAAGTGTACTGTCTGAATGTGACCTCAATCTGTCAAATCATTTGGAAATTAAAACAATAAATAACTGTATACTAGTGTAAAACTATATGATAAGTTATGTTTGTACAATTAAAACAACTAAATAATAAAATTAAATTAACCAAATACGTCACATCCACTTCGTCACGTATTGTACTAGTTGAGAGGCATAGATTACATGAAATTTATGAAATGATTTTGATTATTAATTAAAGATGTATATTTGAAAAAATATATTTTAAGTGTGATGTTTGTTTAAGTTTATTTAGATATTGTAGTACCATAATTGATTTAAAATAAAGGTACTAATCGGCATTACTTTGTAGACCATACGTAATATCCTAAACGTGACTGTGTATTCCCCTTATGTCACATGTCCCAATAAATATGTGATTAAGAATAAGTAATTAGGAGACTGTTTTGTTAAATAATTATAAAGAAATGAAAATGGTTTAAATTGACTATATATATACTTATTGTATATTTCTTTCGTGCCATAGAAACTAAGTACCAAAATGTAGCGTATGGATAGTAATTATATATTAGCACTTACATGTCTGAGGGTAATGCTAGTGTTCATATTTTATTGATATAACAAAGGTAATTTCCGAAATGTTTATTTTCATTAAAAAAAGACTGTATACTTTGTGTGTGTATTGGAATTCTCTAGTGGAAACATAAGTCTTACAGTTTTTTTTTCGGAATTCCGTGGCCTAACCCTTATTAAACCCGTGGGAAGACTTATGCAGTGGGACCGTTTTCAAAATGAAAAGATTCAATTTCGTATTTTATTGACTAAGTTATAAACAAAATGAGTCATATAATGATGATGTCATCATCATCATCATCATCACCGACCTTTCGTCGCTTCTGCTGAACACGGGCCTCTCCTACAGAACGCCTCTGAGCTCGATCGTCCGCTTTCCTCATTAAGTTTTTCCCAGCCGTTTTGCGTAATAGTCACTCCACCATAAGATATAATATACCTAATATTATCTACTACAACTGTTTACCGGTTTAAAAGTATAGAGCGTACAGAGTACCAAAGTTATTGTAGTACCGTTGTAATAGTATTGGATATTCGTTCGTTAAGCAAATGAGTAATGGTGAGATGGGAAATCCTTGCAACAATAAAAATTTATATCAAGTTAGATAGGAAAAGAGAGAACACGATATTTCGCTCGTTTGCGACAATAGCTACATAACTAAAAATTATTGATTTTAGAGAATGGCAATGTTTTGTGATTTCCGCTAGAGTATTTTGTTCTAAATATATAATGAACTTGTCGCTTTCTGACGAACGTTAGCACGAAATCGGCGCTGCATCTTTGTTCATAAAATATCAAAGATTTATGATCGTTTGGCGTAATCGTACTTAGTTCAATTCGACTGAATTTTGAATTATGTTGATACAAGCAAACAAGCGATTTATTCGCCAAGAATTTAGAACATTAGGTTATAACGTCAAATAGCAGTCCTATAACACAGGCAAAAGAATGTTTACAGGTTTAGATTTTGTTGCTAAGATTAGTGAAAGTGAGGTCATGGAGCATAGGTTAGCATTTTGTTAAAAGTAAATACTAAAATACGAACCATTACGGTTAAAGTCGTGAGTTACTTAATAATTAAAAAATATTTTTCGGGTAATGGGCAGCCAACATCAATATTATAATAATTATTAAATAGGATCTGACACGAAAAGCGCTCTTCACAAGGTCATATGAGTTTAATGACCCCTCATTAAATTTGATTACAAAGATTATTTCCTACTCTTAACTTATAATTGAATAGTTCCATACCTGCACGAATGGCTTTCCCACACGAGTAACACTGTGGTCATTTGATCAACCTCTGGAGTTGACATAATAGTATTAAAAATGAAAAGAAAAGAAATAAATTAGCAGATTCAGAAAAGATGTGAAAAGACACGCGTACAGTAAACGATATTAGAAATGAAGGTGATTTCACAACTCTGTACTTAGGCGTACACATACGGTAGGTTTTGCTGTCAGTTTTACCACAAACAAGACGGTTATTGACGAATTACCTATGTAATGCAGTAATTGATGGTTGCATGAATTTGGATATTCATCGCGCAACCATCAATCATGACTTTTAAGTAAACGTGTACACGATACATTTTTTTTGGGGACGGTTTTTTTTTTTAATTACTTTACTTTCTTTTTCAGTACCCCGGACAAAGTTTATACACATTTTTATGATGACGGTTGAGTAGTTAGAGCGTGAAAGTGTAACAAAAAACAAACTCACAATCATATTTATAATATTCGTATTAGAGATTTTGCAGAGATTACAGGTGTTCACCTGTAATCTCTGCAAAATCTCTAGTACGAATGATGTCAATCAGAGTGAGCGTCTAATGTCGATATTTCATCAATCATTCGTCAGTCACGACTTTAGGAATTGATTGACGCTTGCATGAGCGTGTAATGGACGCCTTACGATTAAATAAATTTATAAAACTACCCTCAATTTCATTTTCAAAGACGCGTCAAATTTAATGACATAATTCCGTTTATAATTTCGTAATCGGATGCCTAGATTAAACAGTTTTAATAATAATAGTACTCCTAATACATATAGTCCCTTAAAATTTAATTACCGGTAGACTAGCATATGTACAATAGAGGTTATATTATAGCGGTCTATTCCACTCTAACCCACCAAGCAAATCCACCAAATCTTTTCTACAAATGATGACAATCAAATCCACTAATGGATTTAATTGCTCTACTAGCTAATCCGCCATATAGGTACCACATGCCACCTTATTCATTTGTTAATATCCTTTAATTTGCTATTCTATAAGAAAATAAAATTTTAAAATACCCCCGACTCAAAAATGTCATCAACGATTAGAAAAGAACTAATGATTTTCGAACGAGTGAACCGATTTTTTTTAATTATAGCTAAGAACACTCTCGATCCAGTCAAATTTCAAACAAAAAAGAAACGAACATACGGTCTCGGTTTTAAACCTTATTATGATCATAATTAAGACTTTAAAAAAATACGCCCGACTCGAAAATCCCTTCATCGATTACAAAAGTTGAAACTAAATCAAAATCGGTAACTCCGTTTAGGAGCTATGATGCCACAGACAGACACAAATACACAGATATACACGTTAAACTTATAACACCTCTCGTCACGTCTGACCTTTGCGTCAGGGGTGAAAAAGTGCCATTAACGACATATACACAATCAGTCTTGAACACTTTTTTGATTAGGTATAAGTAGACTTGTTTATATATTATGTATGTATATGTATGTCGATTGCTGCACGTATTTAGCACTTAGATAAATTTTCCTATACGGATGCCGAGGTAGTTCAAGATAAGTCGCCTGGCAAGTGTTCAGATGTTATAGGTTCATTTCTATTTATAAACCAGAAGTTCCCGCACGGCTTACGTGTACACATTTATATATTTTAGTCGGAACCCTAATTCTTTTTTAAAAATAAAAGTAGCCTAAGTTAGTCCTTACAACACCAGCTATCTCCCATAGAAATCGGCACACCCGTTCCGAAAATTAGCCGGAACAAACAGGCAAACAAAATTTAAAAAAAATTTCGACATTCAAAACAGACACTTCAATTTTATTTATTTGTATTGATAATGACCTCTTCAATTATCTATCTGTCACCCTAGGCTTGTGAACATCATTAGATACTTTATGAACAATCTCACGATATTATAAACAGACGAAATTTTATGAACTGAACCTACAGTTTACAATTTGACGTATTAATTATCAATAGTTTATCATCTATAGTTCTCGCAGTTTAGGCCCTTCTTCTGTACCTATGCCTGGATAGGGCAGCATAGTATAAGTCTTTCAGGGCCTACCAGCACCGACTTGCCTGATCACAGGCCCTTAATTGATTTATAATTAATACTTCAGTGTTTGCATAATTATGTTAATGTTAAAGTGTTCTTGTGATACATACTAAATTATAGAACAAGACTACATCCCAGAATCGTGAGTGAATCGACTTAAAAATGTAGAATTAAAATGAGGATTATTCTAAATGACGATGAGGCTGCTTCAGGTTATTTTGATAACTAATGTGCAAATTACCTCAAATATTCAAATATTTTAATTAATCAGGTCTTTTAAGGTCCACAGGTAATTGTGTTTAAAGTCTTGGAGTGACGACTAAATCGAGAGCTACATTAGGCCGACGCACACGTCTAAGACGTCTTACACGTGTAAGGTTGGTGTGCACATAATATTAATAATAATAACTTCACACATCTCAAACACGGCCGTCTGATCCCAAACTAGGCAGAGCCTGCACTATGGTAACCAGACTGCTGATAAACATACTTATATATTTCTAAATACATACATATTATAGAATTACACACAAACACAACAAATGATCGTGCTCATCACACTATTATTTGTCCTGGGTGGGAATCGAACCCACGACCTCTGGCTTGGCAGTCAGGGTCACTAACCACTAGACCAACAGGCCCGTCACATGGTGGCTTAACGTGCTCTACGAGGCACGAAGGAGTCTCAATGTGTTAAGAATGGATACCCATCCTAAGACTGACCTGGCTATTATTACTTAACATAGTAATGTGCTAACCTACTCGGTTAATACTTAGCCACGAGCCCCTAGCCTTATTGTTCGTATATTCTATTAGCAATTCAAAAACTAGATACATTTCCGACTGTCTCCGAAGGGGTAGGCAGAGCTGTATTAAGTACCCACATTTTGCCAACTATAATTAGGTCCATCTTA
Organism: Callimorpha dominula; assembly: GCA_949752705.1. Lineage (NCBI taxonomy): Eukaryota > Metazoa > Arthropoda > Insecta > Lepidoptera > Erebidae > Callimorpha > Callimorpha dominula. Next base: position 28,499,564 of record OX456990.1, on the reverse strand, counting down.
CGTGAGGGATTGTCCATTAATCACGCGAGGCTCGAAAGGGAGGGGGTTCGGAAAAAATCACGAGTTCTCACGGGGGAGGGGGTGGGAGGAGGGGTGTAGCGAGATGTCACGTGTATTTAATTTTTGTAGAACGTGCGATTATATGTGTATTTAAAGATAGTAAATTTTAAATATGTTTTGAACAAAAAAATACACGTGATTTTGGCAAAGGGGGGGGGGGGGGGGGTTAGTCTAAAACCTCACCACTTATCACAAGGGGAGAGGGTGGGTTAAAAGGTTGCTAAAAAAACAGCACGTAATTAATGGACGACCGCTAATAGGGGGCAAGCCTATTTTTGTCAACCTGGCATTGAATATGGGAAAAAGGAAGTTCTTTCTCAGTTATGAAAGGGAGACAATGTATTTGAAGAGATATTACACTTGCATTCTCGTTAAAAATATTATTACTAACTCCGTACAAACAAATTTACAGTTATTAAAAATATAACTCACAATCTAAGAAATAAAAATAAACTGGAATTAACGAAAGTATGAACTAATTATGGACGAAGAGCGATATTGTTAGAGGGAGTGCAGCTGTACAACAGATTGCCGGACGATGTAAAGGTTTGCGATAGCATATCTATATACAAGAGTAAACTTAAGAAATACGTTATAATACGTTAAAATTGAATTTAAAAAAAAAATATATATATATATAATATATAAACATGTACAAGAAAACATGTTACGAATATTGATGTATAACCCTTAAAAGACTTTTTAACACGCTAGATATTGTAGCGACGGCACTCTCGCACAGCTTATATACTCCTTCGATTGGAAGAATAAATTTTTACTACGCGAGAGGCACAGGCTGGTGGCACCAACTCGAATTTAGAATACGTTCGATATATTTTATGAAGAATAAATGTTGAAGACAAGGGAGTCGCCGGGCAGACAGAGGACGGTCTGGACGACGATCGTGACAAAGGTGCACGGAATAATTCAAGAAATAGTATTTATAATTAATTTGTGTGAAGTTATAATTGTTATATGAATAATCTGATCCTGATTATATCGCATAGTGCGTTTGCCTGCTATTTTAATTTTCATCCTCTAGCTAACATCTATCGTTCCCGATACCCTAAAGCCCCAAGCTCTACACATTATACGTGGTTTACACGTGGTGGAAGCGTTACAATATATAATTTAGAATTAAGTATTATGTATCTCATTATAAGTGGACTTAAGTTCTTTTGAGAAATTAAATTCTTTAAAACTATATTGGTAAAAGCAATGGATTGAGGAATGTCAGGGTCGCATACAACTGTAACTCTTTTTTCAAAATAAAAGTACTCTAAGTTACTCCTTATAACACTAGCTATCTGCCAGTGAAAGTCCAACACACAGGCAGACGGGCAAAAATTTAAAAAATTGATATATGGGCATAGGTTTCGTTAAAATAACTATTTTAGCTTAAAAACTTTAATTTTATTTATGTGTTTTGATATATTACCTCTCGAGTTCCTCTTCCGAATGTGCGAAGGTACAAGCATTGCCTCTTGGACAGAACGATCGCGCGGCGGCATCCCTACACATCGACACCTTGTATTTGGTATGTGTGGGTGTTGACACTGTCTGCGGTGATCCCTGATCTGTAAAACATGGCTTGTTGAAACCAATAGCCAGCGACCTTGGACAACATTCTATATGGATTGGACTTCACGGAGCTACACATGTAAATACAAAAACGTGCACATAATCGAAAAATCAATGGACAATCATTCCACCACATGAATTGGAGTCATTAAAAAAAAAAGTATCACCGACTTCAATGCGTTTGTCATGCTAAATTGTAGTAAGCTGTATATTTCATCCCTTAATTTTACACCCTTAGAGGTGGAATATTTAAATAATTCAATAAAAAAAAAATTGAAATCGGTTTACAAATGGCGAATATATCGTGTAAGATACAGAAAATAAACTTCTGTTAGAAGTCGATTAAATATGTTTTTTTTTTAAATAAAAACGGTGTTATTAGTATTCTTAGTCTAATAGTAACATAAATATATAATTCAGTTAGATAGTCAAAATGTTTGTTCCACTATACTATACCCTGAATATTCTTATCTCCTTCGAAAACATCGAAAACTTTACTCAAAAAAATATTTCACGACCTTGTTGCTCAAACAGTTTTTCAATATATATATTTTTAAACTTTTATTTAGTTTGAACTGTCCCAGCGTCTGACTTAAATCTAATCACTTTCTCTTCTTTAATCCTACTAATATTATAAACGTGAAAGCTTGTGAGTATGGATGTATCGATGTTTGTTACTCGTTCACGCCAAAAAGTTTTGATTCCTACTGAACCGATTGCGATGAAACTTGGTATGTAGATAGCTGGAGACCTGGACTAATATATAGGCTACTTTTTATCCCGAAATTCTAATGGGATCGGGACTTACGCGGGTAAAACCGCGGGGCGCTGCTAGTAAGTTAATAAATTTGACCCAGTTCCTAGAATAATAATCGTACGTATTTAAGTAAGTTTTAAAACATTTATAATTTACATATTTTACATGTATTTTAAACAATTAAATAACATTAAGAACTTTCATCAGTCCCCCTTTGTTTATTTAAATTATCATGGATAAGTAGTTGGTCTGTTACATCCCATTCCACGTGTCCTACCACCACCATTACATTTTGTCAATGTTTTGTTTGCTGCTGGTTTCACCCGCGTAAGTCCCGTTCCCGTGGGAATATCGGGATAAAGTAGCCTATATGTTAATCCAGGTCTCCAGCTATCTACATACCATGTTTCATCTCAATCGGTTCAGTAGTTTTGGCGTGAAAGAGTAACAAACATCCATACATACAAACTTAATATTAGTAGGATATATAAGATTCCTAGCCGATTTCGGCTACGGCGACTAAGCTACTGTGGGATATTTTTTACGAGCATGGATGTTTTGCTCTAAGATGGCTAATGTACCTAATTTTGCGGTAAATACACGTGAACACTGCGGACACGTGAGGGTACCATTGACGTAATTAAATGTAATATTTGAAGGTGGTCGTGTTTTCAGTTGGTCTCGTTTCACACCTCCTTTCTTCTTCTTATATAACTTAGTAACTACTATGTAATCGTCATTATTTCGGGTAATAAGAGGATATTGAACGAAACTTCATGCTGTAAGCGATATTTTATTGTAAAAAATAGGACATAAACAGTAATAATTACTTGGTTTTCGATTATTAACGATACTATATAGGAATCCGTACGATTTTTGTAGGCATTTAAGGTAAATTGTATGTCAAGGCGTAGGGGACACGCTGGTGCATTTACAGAGCGTGAAGGCGGTCAAAGGGTTAAATAATAAGAAAAATAGGTACATTATATTTACAGTAAGTTTCTTATTCGCCGGAAATACGTTCCGTACATTTGCCGCAAATACAGCACTCGTGAAGCGACACGTTCCAAGATGCAAATAAAAGGTAAGGAGCTATTTTTAACAATATCTATTCAGAAGTATTGTCAGGGCTTTCAACAGTCACAAAAATATAGCATTTGGCACCCACGATTTGCTTTTTGCACGCCAAGGCACAGGCAGCTTGTACTGGTTCTGAATTTCCCCTTTGGGGGGGTTTTAACGATCTGTAAAGTATTAGTTTTATAAAACGGTTTTCACAGATAACGTATCGTTTTCTGCTGTGATGTATGATTAAATAAATATATTCTAATCTATGTTACTCTGTGTATTAACTATATACTCTATATTGCAATATATACTAATATTATAAAGAGGAAAGATTTGTAAAAGAATTGGCTCAAAAAGTACTGGACCGATTGCGATGAAACTTGGTAAGTAGATAGCTGGAGACTTGGATTAACGCATTGGCTAATTTTTATCCCGACATTCCCACGGGATTGGGACTAACGCGGGTAAAACCGCGAGGCGCTGCTAATCCTTTATATAATTTGAACTTAAAAAGTATAAGGCAGTGTTAATCTGGGATTCGATCGTTTCATTTACCAAGTCTCAACACCTAACCGCACACTGCCTTAAAACCAGGAGCGAATGCTTTCAGAATCCTGTTTGGACATCCTCATAGAGATATCTTTAGCCGTGAATATAAGAAGGGTGTCGTAGAAGGAGTTTTTACTGTAATGTCTAATGATTAAGTGCAGCTGAATGAAGTCCAACCCTTATTTCACTTTACCAACTCACTTGCAGTGTTGTCCAAACATCTATCGGACATGTTGTGTTTTTGGTTGTGGTTCGAATCCCGGCCCTGTGCTTGCTGTTGCAAGTAGTGGATCAAGCCAGCCACCACCTCCTTCAGTGACGTCATCACCTCCCCTAGCTGCTGCCAGGACGGACTCTTTGCATCTGGAACAAGAGATGTAAGTATATTTTTTAAATCAAAGTCTTTGTTCCCATATTTTCATATCTATTCAGCTTTTTTGAAGTGAAAACATTTTTAGGTACGTTTGTGCATTTTCGCTATGGGGAAAAAGCACTGAACTCGTGACCCTCGCGGTAATAATACATATATAGATCCCTTAGAGGGCGCTAATCTAAACGTTGAGTTCTGTCAGCTCGTTATTTTAATTAATGTCACCAACATGATAATATGACGTTTTAAGTTCGTCGTTTCGTTTAAGTTTTCACTTCTGTCGGTAGTCCCATGACTGTCTATTTTTTCAACATTTATATGCCCATTCTTACTCCTATATATACAATTATACATGTACAGTAATTATTTAAAGAAATCAATGTCTGACAAAAATCGCTATGTTAGTGCAATACTGTAACCAAGACTTCTTAACTAACTTGCTTGCGCCTGCGACTTCGTTTGCGTGGTAATTTTGGTGAAATCCATTAAAAATCATTTTTGGTTCCGTAAGAACCGTCTTCTGGACGCCCCCCAGCCAGATGGACCGACGACCTGAAGAAGGTAGCAGGGATGGACTGGATGCGGAAGTATGTCAAGCAGTGGACTATGATAGGCTGATTGATTAAAGAACCGTCTTCAAAGTATTAGAAAACATAAAAAAAAGATGAATTAAATCGGTTAAGTCGTTCTCAAGTTATGACGTGACCAAGAGAAATACGGATTCATTTTTATATTACGACATGTTTCCTTTTATAATTTAATACTATTTATTGTACAATACTACTATGCAAATGTTATTTTTTTAATTTTAATGACATCAGTACATTTAAGTAAATCCTAGACAAATATTTCATTCGTTTAGAAATTAGACACCGGGCTGGGATCGGGCCGTGCCGTACATTGACTTATGACAGACATAAATTTTGGATGTTAATTTCAACTTGATAGCGAACCTCCTGAACCTCCACGCGTTCCTGAGAATAAAGGTCTTAACAGACGGACAATTGACAATTCGAACGCTCTTCTTTCCTTTTGGGGAGCGGAACCCTAAAAAAATATAATTTATAGTAAAACTATTTAATTACCTGGACTAGCGTCAATGTTGGCGAGCCTGTCTAGGTGCAGACTCATGACAATTAGTTGTGCAGGATCGCCGGTCCGTTGGAGCGCGATGAACAGTTCCTGCACCGACTGCGCGAACGATTGGGGCGTTTGTAATTTATCTGTTAACAAATATGTCTACATAAATAGATATGTAGTTAACCATTGCAAATAACCATCAAGGGGCTTTTTGAAGTGAAAACTTCTTTAGACACGTGTGGCACTTTTGGGATGGGAAAAAAGCACTGAACTCGCGTGACGCTCAGATACACATATATACAAATGTATGTGTGTGTGTGTGTGTGTGTGTGTGTGTGTGTGTGTGTGTGTGTGTGTGCGTGTGCGAGTGCGTGTGCGTGTGCGTGTGCGAGTGCGTGTGCGAGTGCGTGTGCGAGTGCGTGTGCATGTGCGTGTGTGTGTGTGTTTTCACTTGACGTGCAGTCCTACGACGGAGTTTTTTTTATTTTTTAGTTTCTATTGACAAGCTTCAGTGTTATTAGTAAGTAAAGTTTTATCCGACTAATATTATAAATGTGAAAGTTTGTGAGGATGTATGGATGTTTGTTGCTCTTTCACGCAAAAAATATTAAACCGATTCCTATGAAACTGGAGTATGTAGATAGCTGGAGACCTGAATTAACACATATGCTACTTTTTATCCCGATATTCAAATGAAATCGGGACTTATACGGGTAAAACAGTAAATCGTACTATAATCTACGTTTGAAATAAAATATTGTGTCATGGAAAATGTCGGCACCATCTGTTTCAGAACTCAAAAGAATTAAATAAATCATTCATTAACTACGTCGATTGTCATGTGTTTTTTTATAAAAGTGTATCTATTTGAGTAGTTTAGTAGTAATTTCTGTATTTGTAAAAATGTACATACATACACACTCACGTTTGTACCTCCGGAGGTGTATTAAACCATTTGTCAACTATCATTTGGCCGCTAAGCGCACACTTTGAGAATTAAAATTGAAAAAATTGAGAGAATTTTGAAAGAGAAAATTAGGCAAGAAAGGTAAAGACATCGCTTACACAGATTGATTAGAAAATTAGCAGTAAGCTGGTGCAAGTCACAGTTGTAAAAAAAAAAAACCACAAAGGAGTATTTGAGGTTTTATAGCCTTTTTTTTCGTACCGATAATGCTCTGCATGTGACTCTTATGCGCCGTGTCGCCGTAGAGCAGGGCGCTCCACTGGTCCGGGGCTATCCTCAGGCCCGCTTCGGTAGCGATCTGCACGATCTGCGCGTCGTGCTCCCGCCGCAGAGACTCGTACGTTCGGAACTCTTCCTTCAGTTGCATTAGTGAAGAGTCGCATTCACGTTTGGAAACCTACAGAATAAACAAATACAAAATTTAATTTGTTTGTAAAATTAATTTCATAAAAAAGGTTGCTATTTAGGTTTTTGAAAAAAAAAATAAGATCATATACAATAAAAACTATTTTTAGCTATAACTAAAAAGTTATATCAAATTAAAAATAAATGTTTGAACCGAGTACCGAGCAACGCCGACTGTTCTGGAACAAACCCAAGCGCGTAATGTTATTTCTACTCATCAGCTGATACAGTGTTTTGAAAGTATAGAAGACGCTGACACTTGACTATCGTGAAATTCCTTTAACATTATGACGTCACAACGTTGCGCACGTGATTCTTTTTAAAATTGTATCAATTTTAAGTTTTAAGTTTTCGCATCGGCTATTAATATAATTTATGATAAAGTTTTAAAATACATTTAAAAACGTTTTTTTTAACAACCACGATTTCTATTTAATAGCATTATTCTAATCCAAAAAACTATATTTTGTGCCAAAAAAAAACTATCTTAGCCACTATACAGAGTGTTACATAAAGGTATGATCATATTTTAGGGTGGTATAAAAGACCCCATGAATAATGTAAAACGTTAAAAATTTCAGGCAAATTTTCTTATAGAGTTGTAGTACTCTATTAAAATATTCATTATTTCTTTAATTTCAATTAAATTTTTAACTTTGACTGCCCTGTTGGTCTCGTGCCTAGTAATTAGTGACCGTGACTGCTGAACCAGTGGTCGTGGGTTTGATTCCCACCCAGGACAAATAATTGTGTGATGACTAATGATCATTTGTTCTGTGTCTGGGTGTAATTTATCTATAATATGTATGTATTTAGAAATATATAAGTATGTTTATCAGCAGTCTGGTTACCATAGTACAGGCTCTGCCTAGTTTGGGATCAGACGGCCGTGTGTGAGATGTGTGAAGTTATGATAATTTGTATTTTAACAGTAGCAAGATATTTGGAAATTAAGAAAGCCCGTAATAAAAAACGGAAGTACTTACAAATAATAATATATTCCTAAAATAAGGTGTAATGGTACAATAGGAACATCTACTTACAAAGAGATTCTATACTAATATTATAAACATTAAGAGTTTGTTTGTTTGAACGCGCTAATTCGAATTTAAAAATTGTTATAGTGTTGGATAGCCCATTTGTCGAGGAAGGCTGTAGGCTATATAGCATCACGCTACGATGAATGGGAGCAGGTAATCAATGAAAAATGTTGCGCGGGTGAACTAGTGTAGGATATTTCTTTAAGTTAAATGACAATGTTTACTCACCTTAAAACAAGAAGCTCTGTATAGGAGCTGGACGACATGGCCTATGCTAGTTTTGGAAGCCTGCGGAAAATGAGGCTCCAGTCTTTGGACAACAAACATCACCAACACCTGCCGACAGAAAAAATAAAGGATCTGTAGAGAAGATACTGGATGGACTCTTTTAGACAATATGTCTTGTAGATCCTAATAAATAACTTGTTATGTTAATTTTGAACTTTCGGGTACCGTGGCCGTGATCACAGGTTGACTGCCAGTGGTCAGTGAAACCTGATCGAAACGTCAGGCAATTCAGAGGTATGTAAAACCTATTTCGCGTTAATGCCCGTATATATACATAATTAAATGATTTTTTTTTATTGTATACGGGGGCAAACGAGCAGACGGGTCACCTGATCGTAAATGACTACCGCCGCCCATGGTACCTGCAACTCAAGAGTCACAAGTGCGTTGCCGCCCTTTAAGGTGGGAGTAGATGAGGATAAGGGAGAGGGGGAAAGAGCGGGAAGAGAGGAAGGGGGAGAGGAAACGGTTAGGGTCTCCGGTAGCCTCCTCACTCACTCGGCGAAAAGCAATAAGTCATTGCTTCACTGTCGGTTTATTTTCTATTAGGGCCATGGTATCACTCCGGTCGAGTCGGCCCTTACGTGCAGAAGCATGGCTCTCCCAAAGTTGTTAGATTTTCACTCCTGTCCATTACCTTGAAAATGTAACATATTTCACGGTGCTATATAGTAACTATGTAGCTGTCGCTTACGGCTCTGCCCGCGTGGACGGTTCTTCTCCTATTTTACCCCCCATAGCACCTCTATCGGGGGTAAAAAAAGGAGAAGAACCGTTACTATTTTTTTTAGGACTGCAAGGGAAACAACCCCGCAATACATACTCTTCACATAACGATACGCTCGCTGAAATAACTCTGAGGTACTGAGTTATCAGTGTCAAGTTCCTTACATTTTGTCGAGATTGCGTAATATTTATAAATTGAAGGGTTTTAAGTCAAAAGGGTCTAAGTGCTAATTTTATTATTTTGAGATATATAAAACATTTGTCTACGTGTCAGTGTTGGTCTGAAAATTACGTGTTGCATATTCATAGCCACCGTTATTTTGTTACTAGCTGGAGATTGAGATTCTTTTGAATCAGCTTTTATAGCTTTTTTTTTTATTTTACATATATAATATATTTAATATTATAAAATTTTAAAAGAAACAGGCACTTGGATCCCTTTTGGATATTATTAGGGTTGACACTAGTTAATAGTTTTTTGCGTAAAAATATTGATTTTATATTATTTGGCACTTAAACCCTTTAGACTTACAACCTTTCAATTATAGTCCCTTGAGTAGTCACACTCCTCTATCCATCCATCAATCCTCACAAAGTTTCACGTTTATAATAGACGTAGGATAGTCTACCGTGATATGAATTTCTTTGACACTGAACTAAGACCAGCAGTATATTACCTTTCTAGACAGTGCTGAACCGTCCTCCAGAGCGAGTAACACTAATTTAAGGACCTCTTCCTGCATTGCCGGTCCCAGGAACTGACACCCTCGTGCCCTCACGGCCGCCCACAGGTTTGCGCTTAACTGCTGCGGGTTCTGGCGAATGAGAACAAGAAAGAAAGAAAAGAAAGAAAGAAATGGTCCTTGTCCTTACTTACTTTACGGCATTGACAACCTATTTCTTACGGCTTTCAGTTTAAATCTTTGTTGGAATAGGCTTTTAAATATAACAGCATGTACTGTATATCATTATTTCCATAATTATCTTTAAAAAAAACCACTGAATTCAATGTGCTTTTTAGTGGAAAGTATATGTATTTTGGTTAAATATAATATGGGTAGGCCAACTAAACGCACTGCTCCAATGAAAATAACATCGATGTATACAATTTTTTGATATTTGTTGATATTTCAAAAACCGCTGTATTGATTTCGATAAATTTTGAAAGGACCACCTGGGAACTATACCCTTTGAAAAAAAAAATTGGTTCAGGCGTCTTCGAGTAATCGGTGAACATACATTTAAAAAAAGATTACGACGAATTGGGAGCCTCCTCATTTTTTGAAGTCGGTTAATATGAATAATGAATGTGTTGTATAGGGGAGAATTGATAAAATTTGTGATTTAACTTAAAGAGTGAAATTATAATTAGTACATTTAATTGTGATAGAAGGCGTATGACATATTTCTGGGAGTGGTTTAAAAAAACAATGACCTTGTCTATTAAGAATTTTTTGAATTATAACGATTTATTACTTTTTAAATTACCATAACTAAAGTTCAACTATTATAACACAAAAGTTTACAGTAAAAGACACAGTTGCGTGTTACTAGCCATGCTAAACTAATAATGTCCATTTCAACCTCGTGGCCAACTCATAAAATTTGATAAAATTTTGCCAGGAATAAGTGGTAATTTGTTACTATACACATCTCTTTTCCTGAATTTGCTTCAAAAAAACTAAGACGCTATGACCAATAATATCGCCTATGATTACGCAGAAACTAAATAATGCAGATAGGCGAATGATGCATCAAAAGAAAGGTCGTAATTTCTAGTGATTGTTGCAAAAAACCGTACAAACGTTAGGAAACAAAAAGTTATTTAATATTTAGTTTCCAGGTTATGGGTAGATAGGTATCCTACCACCATAATGTGTATGGACAATTAGTTGCTAATTTGTTGCAGAGAATAAACAAAAATATATTAGAAAACAGGTTGAATAATGTCTTGGGATTCGCTTTTAGTTGGCCGCTCGGTCGGCAGTACCTCTAAAATACAATGGCGTTTATCTCGTTATTAAAAGTAGGTTTAAGTTTATTTATTGTTATTTTTTTCTTATTTATAACAGATTCGTCTTATTTAGCTTATTATTAGCGTTCGTTCTTGTAGTGCTCTGAAGTTTTGCGATTGCATAGCTACTGCATCGCATAAAAATTCGCCGTGGGTGACCACCTTAGTAAAAGTAATGACCAAACACTCAATATTTGGCGATACTGGTCCCCGAACAAACAAACAAAACTGATAGAGGCCGAATAAAAGAACACTTGTCAGAACTGATATAGAAATTATATATATGATAAGTCTTACCTGATGCTGCAATATGAGCTCAGTCACCGTTCTCTCGCCGAGCGACCTGGCTGCCCGGGCGGCCCTCCCCCTCCCCTCTTCGTCAGTGATGGCACACTGCAGCAGCATCACCAGTTTGCGCTGCATGGGCCTCGACAACCGACTGCCCGCCATAGAGTTGCTCACTAGGCATGCCAACAAATATTCCATTTTATAGTTAGATACAGGCTAGAGAAGCTACGTTGAGGTCATTCAAGTGAATTATATTTAGTTAATACAAAGTCACACGCAGCAATGAACCGACTTTTACGGGAGATGAATTGCCAATGACCTGTTAAATTCATTTAAATGTTTTCTGATGTTGATATTGACAAACACGTGAACGTCTACAAACTTGAGTACGTTTAAAAGGCTTCCGACTCGTAGAAATGTTGTCCAAAAATAGAAACATAACGTAGTAGGTCAGAAAGGTGAAATTAAGGATTAAAAATAGGTAACCACGTGAATTTTTTTATAACTAACATAGCGTAGTAGGTCAGATGAAATTAAGGATTTAAAAATAGGTGACCGATAATAATAACTTGAGACACTTTTTTCTCGAATCAGTTAAGTATTGCCACGATTTTTTATACTTGTACACGTCAGAGTAGTAGTCAGAGTACGGAGAACTGCAAAAAGTACGTAATAAGGTAGTTGAATCTGTTTTAGGGTTCCGTACATCCGAATGAACAAAACCGTCAATCCGTCTGTCACAGCCAATTTTCTTCTAATCTACTGTACCGATTAAGTTAAAATTTGGTACACATTTCAATTACTGTAAATCAATCAATCTTTACTTACAGATTACGGTAACACCTATAAGAAGTTACTAAATATAAAATGACATGGTAAATCCCACTTATATTATAAATGTAAAAGGATGGATGGATGGATGCATGTTTGTTAATCTTTCACGCCAAAACTACTAAACCGATTGCAATGAAACTTGGTATGTATATAGCTGGAGACCTGAATTAAAATATAGGCTACTTTTTATCCCGATATCTCCACGGGATCGGGACTTACGCGGGTGAAACCGCGGGGAGCTGCTAGTTTCTCCATAATGTGCGTAAAAACTTAGATTTGCAGTGAGAATGTATGGGAGAACATGCTTTTCAACTACAATGTTAATTTTGTCCTTGGCAAATATAATTGGTAGATACATATTAACCGTACGCAACCCTCTCCACGCGACTCCCAGCCCTCTCTTCAACTCGCACTTAACCGGTTTTTCTTTATAAAAAGTCTAAATAGTACCTCTACGTTCTGTAGAAACTTATAAGTTATAATGAAATACCAACTTATGATAATGTCCGCGTGAACAACAGTAATAACTTATTCACTGTGGTTATTGTGACTGTTATAGTCATATAGCATTATAGCCTCGCGGACCTTTTTGTGGGTAATGATGAGCACTATAAACATATACATTACACATTATTTTATGTATCATCTATAATAATGACTTTTAAGAGCAAATGTTTGATGCCTTGTGTAACATTAGTGCCATGTTCGTAGAAATCATTTTTTTTTATAGATAGCCTGTGTTACAACATACACAGATGGCTTTTACTGTAATTGTAGCTTTATATCGGTAAAGGAACCTTTGTACAGAACTTAATGTTTCTAGACCCAGCGGTTTCGGCTGTGCGTTTATCGATCAGTCAATCAGCTAGTTATTTTCTTGTTTTATACATATAGATTTCTTGTTTTATATATATATATATATATATATATATATGTATATGATTTAGATAGATAAAAGAAGAAGATTATTACTAAAATATTTCTAACGTCAAATATGTTTTATTAAGTTTTTCATCCTCTTTTTTGTGCGTGTGGACACCCCCTCGGGTCGTCACCCCACCAAGGTTTTCGGTGGGGCGGTGTGTCGAACTCGGGCCGACTAAAACCACACGTTGTACCGTACTGCGTCTAAAGTAGGGAACAACAAATCCGGGAACAGCTTTTATTAAGACATCCGGACCCCCCTAGCCCCTGCCCGCAAACAGGCAACGTTCAGGCACACGCGGCGCTGCTTCCTCGCCGGGGGCTACTACAGCGGGTGGAAGGGAAAACCCCTCCCGACCACCTGCGGCCACACTCAGGGCGGCATGAGGCGCTGGAAAGCGCGCCTCCCCCGCCCGGTTCGCCGGCGGCGAACTAAGTCCGAGTGGGGATCGTCCTCCCGGACACGCTCTGCCGCCTCCTTCTGCTAGCAAACCACCAGCATGTGCTGGGCCGAATCCTCACTGCAGACGCAGTGGTGACAGGCGGGACTCAGTTCACTCTTAGCGACCGAGTGCAGGTACTTAACGAAGCAGCCGTGCCCGGAAAGAACCTGCTTCAGTCGGAAGGAAAGGGTCCCGTGCTACCGCCCTACCCACTCGACGATGACCGGTTTGTGCACCTTCACGGCGGCAAAGCCAGCATGTGGAGCCTCCAGCCGGGACGACCAACGGGCCATTATAGTTAATGGGTAAAATTAAAAAAAAAAACAATAGATAGGGTGTACTTTTGTTCCTTCTCATGAGTTCATAAGTCATATTTCTAACTTCGAAATGATCAAAAGAAATGACGAAGTTTCATACAAAGTTCCATGCCTTGTTTTGTCCCCTTAGGTGATGAATTTCCAAAAATTCCTTCTTAGTGCTCATTTACGTCATATAAGGAACCTTAGTGCAAAATTTCATGTTTGTAAGCAGCGGTTTCAATTTTAAGTGTCTGTTTGTAGTGTCAAAATAATCATTTTTTTAAAGGCATACAATTATTTGCACGATACCTATGCCTAATCATCAGTTTTTTCAATTTTTGTTTGTCTTTATGTTATGTTATGAACACGTGGACCGATTTCCACGGGACTTTCGCTGGCAGATAGCTGGTGTTATAAGGAGTAACTTAGGCTACTTTTATTTCGAAAAAAGAATTAGGGATCGGCGCAAAATATATAGATATGTACGCGAGTTATGCCTAACTGACCTACTAGTTAGTAATAAAGTTCCATCTTCAGTAGATTTACCCTTCATAAAACCAAATTGTTTATTGGCAATACATGACTTTGCTCAACAAGTTTTGTAAGACTATGATTCAATAGTTTTTCAAGGACTTTAGAAATACCAGTAAGCACCGATATAGGCCTGTAATTCCCCACACTGTCTCTGTCACCGGGCTTATCATACATGTTGGAATGTCCCAACATCGATCGGCCATCAGGAAAAACACCAGTGGTGAAGCATAAGTTATATACATATATATGTAAGTGGAGGAGACTGGTCCTGGTTATTTTTTATAACACGAGTTTATAATTTAATGGTTGGCATGAACACATTGACATGTCGACTTCCATGTTTTTTTTTTATTGGCGTAATACTTCTTACGCATTAGGAATTTATATGAAAAAAAATTACAATTTCAAATATACATAAATTTTGGAGCAATCGACGTACGTCTGCGTGCCATCACTGCGGAGGCTGCCGCGAGGATACTGCACTCCACACTTTAGTGGAGTGCTCAGCGTGGACGCAACAACGCCTTGACCTCGCGGCGGCTATTGGAGTGGGAAGCCTCTCACTGGAGACCATGGTTCTGTCCATGGTCCAAAGTGAGAGTGCGTGGGAATCCGCTGCCTCTTTTTGTGAGGAAGTGATGTCAGCTAAAGAGGCAGCGGAAAGGGAACGGGAGAGGGCTAGTACTCTCCCGTCCCGAAGGAGAGGCACCAGGCGCCGGAGAGCGCAGAACGATCTCCGGCCTCCATGAGCGCTGGCCTGGGGGTAACGGGTGAGGCTGCCCGTTACTCTAGCAGAAGCAGGCCTGAGACGGTGGCGCGCCGTGTTCCGCGCGTGCCTCTCTACACTCTCGCAAGGGCGTGGCTGCCTTTTGTTCAAGAGGCGGCCAAGGTCTGCCATGGTTCTCGGGGACTTCCTTCCTAGGGTATACCCGAGTCCCTGGCAATAGACTTATTTATGACGGAACACCGTGTGGTTTTAGTCGGTTCGATTCCGACATACCACCTCACTGGCAGCCCCAGTGGAGTGATGACCCGAGGGGGTTTCCACACGATAAAAAAAAAAAAAAAAAAAGCAATCGACGTTTTAAATATGATGAACATCTCGCATTTTAACATCTAACTTGACAAAACCTCATGTCAAATTAACGATTCACATGATTTTGTTAATGAACATTGATATTTTCTTATATCAACTTACACTCACGTCACCAAAATAAAATCGTTATTTGAAATCTCAACATATACATAAAACCGTCAAAACTTAAAATCTCCACGCTGACAAATAGCAATTTTAGACATGTCAACATATATCAGTGATTCTGGTTTGGATCTCAACGTAGTCCTTATCAAACAGTACAATCGAATCCTTAGGAGAGTGTGATTTACAGGGACTGCATATCATTTTAAGCGCTGCTACATGTTTAGATAGTAGTAGAAATATCATACATACATATGTCCAACAGATTATTGTTAAATGGAACCTCTTCCAGCAAACTTTAGGATGGATCAAGATGATTCGAAGATACAGTGATTTAGAGGTACATTTCAAAATTTTAATGAAAATTCATAATTACTAGGTACTTATACAGTATACAAGATGTATCTGACAATGGAACATTTACTTAAAGCAGTGAAAGGGCATAATTTTAAACTCAATTTTTACGGATTTTCTCAAAAACAGATTGAATAATTCCAAAATAAAAAAGAAATACCTTCGATTTAAAATCTTTAACTCTACACATTCCATCTGCTTCTATGAGAAACGGAGGTCAAAATACATTTTGTTTGATTGCAAATACCCACGGGTCATCGCCTCACCGGAGCTAACGGTGCAATGGTATGTCGGAAGCGAACCATCACGACCAAAACCACACGGTATTCCGACACAAGTGGGTCTATCGCAAGAGACTCTGGTATACTGTAAGACGGAAGCCTTCGGGAACCGCTGCAAACCTTGGCCGCTACTTGCAACTCTTGATCAATAGGCGGCCACACCGTAGTGTACGGGGACCTTGCTCCCTTCCGGTTTAGGAAGGCACGCGTCGCGGCCACTCTCAGGCATGCTTCTTCTGTTCTACACTCTCCGGCGCCTGGAGATTCCTCGTTTTCTTCCGTATCTTTCCGCCGCCTTTTTAACCAAGATCACCTCCTCGCAAAATGAGACAGCATAATTCCACGCACTTCGGATCATGGACAGAACCATGGTCTCTAGCGAAAGGCTTCCTGCCCAATAGCCGTCGTGAGGTTGACGCGCTGTTGCGTCCACGCTGAGCACTCCATGAAGGTGTGGAGTGCAGCGTCCTCGCGACAGCATCCGCAGTGGTGGCACGCAGACGTTGGCTCCCAACCTATACTATACAAGTATTTACCTACGCGTGTCGTATAGGCCGGTAATATTACTTAGGTCAAAATACCTGGTCAAACGGTCATTACTTTCAAACGGAGTTTTTTTTTGAATACTATTTTTGTAACTGCATGCTCGAGTGCGTGCCCTTTCAGTGATAAGTAAGTGTTCCATTGACCCTGTATAGATACTCTGTATATTCAATCTACTTATGTATGTATGTACAAAACATACATAAACAATCGTTTTTTTTTTGTTTCAAGTGGGAGAGCCATGCTTCGGCACGTATGGACCTGCTCGACCGAAGTGATACCACGGCTTCACAGAAAACCGGCAATGACTAGTTGTTTTTCGCCGAGTGAGTGAGGCTACCGACGGAGTAGGAGTAGTGTAAGGGAGGGAAGAGGGACGGCCTCTTCCCTCCCTTACACTACTTAGACCTTAAAGGCCGGCAACGCACTTGTGACTTTCGAGTTGGAGGTGCTCATGGGCGGTGGCACCACAAAAAAAAAACCTAAATCATGTCTCTATGAACTTTACTACCCACTACGGTACTTGTAACAATGGATAGTATCTGTATATATTCTGTGTGTAGGAGTGGATCTTATAAAGGTTAAAGAAAGGTTAACCAACTCACCATTGCCGCAGAACTTGAGGTAGACAGCAAGGTGTTCCATACACTTGACGATGCAGTCGTAGGCCTGCCGGTCGTTCTCCGGCAGGGCTTGTATCGAGGGGGGATGGTACGGCTGGGCGGGAGGGGTGTACCCAGCCAGCTGGAGGAGGGCCGTGTTTACGACCAACTCCTCCGGCTCCACCTGGATGACTGTCTGCAAGGAAAAGATGATTAAGAGAAATGAAATAGGTGTGTGAGACTGTTGTGACGTCACGTATTGTACATAACCCTACGAGGTTTAAAACTACTTTTTTACTCTGTGCAGAAACAACTCTATTAGGAGTTATTATTTTTCTTTTTGTTCTTGTTATAGGGTGGATTCATATTGTTAAAATACTAATAAATTTCTGAGATCCTATGAATAATGCCACACCCCACATGTCTCTGATAACGGAGGTAGGTTAATCTGCCGATTTTGCATGGTGGGGGTAGAAAATGGAAAAAAAAATATTCTTCAGAAATTAAGAGGCGATGTTAAGTACACCCGAAAGAAACCCCCATTAAAAAATCTGACGATTCGGATGTGATGCAAGCTCGCGGCGGCTTTTTGAAAATGCAAAGAAATATCGTCATATTGACACTCAAGCGCGTCAGTAATAAGAAAAAAAAAAATTATGATGATCGATTTTTTTTAATATCTGATTGGCTGCCCTAAACGTCCGGCACTAGATAGAGGGTTCATATATGGTAGAGGTAGATAGATAGATGTACTCTTTATTGTACACAAACCATTAGGTCACAATATTTTACATATATTTACTTACTAGCTAATGTTATGTACAATTACTTCTAGGGTGCAATGTATCCCCCCTTATATTAATCTGCCGGACTAAATCCAAAAATGACGACAACCAATTATACCTTAATCCCAATAAATGTCACATTATCAGTTATACACGAAAAAAAAATCCCATTACTTACGACTATTGTCTTAATGACGAAGCTGTAGATAGAGTTAGCACTATAAGAGATTTAGGCATCTTGATGGATAGCCAATTAACATTTAAACCTCATTATGATTTTATCACTCAAAGAGCCTTTAGGAGTTTGGGTTTTATCAATAGGGTCACTAAACCTTTTAAGAAAAGTATAACCTTAGTAACACTTTATTTCAGTTTTGTTAGGTCCATTTTAGACTTTAGTTGTATAGTTTGGAACCCATTTTACAAAGAACATAAAGATCGGTTAGAAAAAGTAGAGAAAAAATGTATTGAAATCTTAAATTACCGTAACTCCACAACATTCGACTCGTATAATGACTCTCTACGCCATTATAAACTTCTCTCCCTCGAGGATCGTCGCACACTATTTGACCTAACTTTTTTATTCAAAATTTTAAACAATTATATTAATTCAGAAATAATTACTTCTAAAATAAATTTTACTGTGAAAGCGCGACTGCCCGGACGCCCCTCGCGTTCCATTAATATATTTGCACCACATCGTCCCTGCAAAAACTATTGTCGAAATAACTTTTTCTCTCGTTGCCTTACCAATTATAATAAGAATTTTGCCGACCTTGAATTATTCACAAATTCATTACACACCTTTAAGAAGACCGTTATTTCAAAATTAAATCATACTAAAAATAAATAACTGTAATTCCTGTACTGTATCATTTAGTTTTCTATTATTATATTTTCACAGGATAAGAGATAAAGCATTTTATGTACAATCTTAATTGCTTTACTATAGATGCCTACATTTTTAATGTTGTTAGTTATTATTTCAAATGTTTTTCACAATGTTAGTACTGTTACCTACCAATGTAAACCTAATTCAACACGCCTAACAAAAATGTAATAATTAATTCAGTTTCGGCACTCATTGTCTGTCACTTAAAGTTTTATACTATATATAATGAGCTGTTATGACTGTTTGTGCCAAAATAAATAGAGAAAAAAAAAAAAATCTTTTAATGGGCTCCTCTACTACAAATTATACTGGCCAATGTAATAAAACAAATAAAAAAAAAATGGTCGAAATTCGAACGTCATAAATTAAATAAATTTAATGATTACTTGAGATCGAATAATCATTATTATTAAATTTATATATAACCCGCCCCGGCTTCGCACGGTTACAAATTATACACCTAAACCTTATTCATGAATAACTGTCTATTAGTGAAAACCTTAGTAGTTTTTCAGTTTATCGCGAACAGACAGACAGACGCGACGCGGGACTTTGTTTTATAATATGTAGTGATATGTAGTGATTAGCTCTATAGCTCGCCTGATGATAAACCCCTACATCACTCGGCACACCAAGGCTCCGTATAGAGCTCCGGATCCTATTCATGGCAGTCTTCTGAAAGGTGGAAGTTTAATAGTACCTAATGATAGAGATTATGATAATATGTATCTTACCTGATCGAAGGGACATTGTTTCCGGTGTAAGTGTTTGAGGCAATGTCTACAAAGTGTGTGGCCGCAGCCCAGGCTGACGGGGCTCCGGGGTGGTGCGCCAAATTCTCGGCAGCACACTGGACAGTTGAGGTAATCCGTCCATTGAGGCGCCTGGATTGGCATTCTGCAACAAAGCATAAGGACATTTCAGCCTTACGAGGTCTACTACTGGTCAGAGGCCTAACTCAATGACTTCCAAGAAAACCGGTTGACGTGGAAGCCAATGAAATGATAATAATGATGAATATAGTAAAAAAAGTTTGTTTACTAAACGCAGAAAGGGTGTACTGCAGTGCGTAATTTACGCCTGTTAACTCATGTACTAGCGCTGTTTCTTGTATGGGCTTGTGTAGGTATCCGTGTCGTATTCTTCCTAAAAAATATAGGAGAAACAGATATCACTAAATTACTTACATAACCAATATACCTTCCTTTACCCTACTACTTCAGTTATGTTGATTAACAGCGGTTTTTTGTAAAGTGAAGATGCTTGACATTTATTTTGACCTTTCCATTTTAGAGCTGCAAACCCGCTTCCCTTCGTCTATTTCTGCCATTGGTTTGGGTATAGCTTAAGTACTATTTGCGTCACTCTTTGACAAAAAAAGTTTTTGTATTTTGCTAAGATGGCAAGCATAAGCCCGTCTATATGTGATTGTTTCCCTGTACAGTTACTGCTATTGTGCAGCTCGACTTATTTGTAGTAAAGTCGATACTCTTGGGGAACCGAAGCAGTTACGACGTGTAGATATAGTGAGAGAAACTAGTATGACTTCATAATTACCAGTGACTAAAATATCCTTACTTTCAGGGAAAACGTTATGCATTTATTTGACACTTGCAACCCGACTTCGCACGGGTAGCAATCATAGTCATATTTCAGCCGTTTAACACAAAAACTTAATGAATTATACACCTAAACCTTCTTCATGAATCCGTCCGCATATTGGTGAAAACCGTATGAAAATTGGTTTGGTGGTTATTGAGTTTATCGCGAACAGACAGAAAGACGCGGCGGGGGATTTTGTTTTATGATATGTAGTGATTGGGACAGTCTCTTTTTAGGGTTCCGTTCCTCAAAAGGAAAAATGAACCCTCATAGGAGCACTTTGTTTTCCGTCCGTCTAACTGTATGTGTGTCAAGACCCTTTTCCTCGGAAACCCGTGGAGGCAAGTTGAAGTTAACATTCAATACTTATGAAGCTGTCCAAAAATCAAGCTTCTGAATCAACGCAATCAAAAGATACAGCCATTAGACCTTAGATTTTAACAAATTTGAATATTTCGCAGGTAAATCAAACCCTTTAAGGTACTTCCCATTGACAGAATCATGACATAAATTTGGTAAGAAGCAAGGTCTGACAGCACAAGTTAAGGAAAAAATCGTTAATTTGTTGTTATTTGATATAAAAAAATTGTTTTTGTGATCACATACTTATATTTTGCGGTTGTAAAGTTGACCGCAAAGTTAAGTTTGTCTTTAGGAAAAGATTTGCAAAAACCTTCGAGAATTGATTCCCGAGGACGTACTATCTACATACAAGTTTGTTTTGCTTACGGAACCCTCTGTGCGCGGATCAAATTCGCACTTGTCCTTTTTTTTTATACGATTATAATAATATTAGCTTCATTTTTAACTATGTAAACAAATCTTGGAAATACATTTTAACCTACTTTTAATTATATCAAAATGAAACTTAATATATTACTAACTATAATTATTTAAAGTATATTAGTAGCATGGGTCACACAACTAGAAACATTAACTAGATCGCAATGCAAGAAAAAAGTTACCATATGGCTCTTGTCCAAATCTTATGAAGATACGAAAAGTTTGATTAAACTAAGTATATTATAATCCAAAATGCATTCCTCACACACACACACACACACACACACACACACACACACACACACCCACACCACACACACACACCCACACCACACACACACACACACATACACACATACACCCACACACCACACACACCCACACACACACTTAAAATATATATATGTATATATACATATAACTCTAATAATGAGTATATAATTATAATATTAATGTATATATATATAGGTTATTCCTACCTTAATCAATTCATTCATGCATATTCATCTACGATACACTACACTCTCATTAACAACCTGTTGCAATTAAGTACGAGAGCTCTGGTACCCATACCACAAGTTAAATCTTATTTTGGGTACCAGTGGTCAACATAATTATAGTACATGTTAAGATTTTTATGATTCATGTGTTATTCCTTTGTATGCATCTTTTTTGAGACAATAAATTATATTATATTATTATTATGTTAACCCCTAGAACTTGGTCAAATGCTTGTGTTGGTGTGGTTAACGCCGGTAGTGTACTAGGTAGTGCTCGAACCTGCAACCCTCGATTGCATGTCCGACAGGTAACATCTATTAGGTTTCCCCTAACTTTATCTAAAATTAATATAATATTATAAATTGAATAGGGTAAAACACAAAACATCGGTTTATCTGGCAACACTGAAATGACATCAGACAATTATGGCAGCCGTTGTTCCATGCATGAAATAATATTCTAGTCGCATTATAACCTTGGCGTAGCAGTTTTCACTTTAATAATGGTACAAGAGCTAGCAACGTTTTAGAGAAATAATTTTATATAAGCATTTTGATTTTATAAAAGCACAATTTCATATTTTTGAATATACATATATGCAAATTGGATGATGCAAACGAGTAAACGGGTAATGTGGCATTGTAGTCACCTAATGGTAAGTGACTACCTCCGCACATTGACACTTCCAACTCAATACCTAATTGGAATTGGTAATTTATAAATACGACGCATAAACAAGTTCATCTTCTCCTCAGTGTTAACTTACCGTACGATGAACGTTAAGTGTTGTTTTGATGATGAAAAGTTGTCTTACAGTAGGCCAGGGCCACTCCGCAGTGTAGGTATAAAAATACAAGTACTTATCGATCGGGTCGACTTATCGTGCCACAATTCAGTGGGTTGTGCGCGCGGCCAGGCCGCACGTTACTTCGATGCACACTCACGCGCTGCGTCGCGTCATCCGTTCGTATCTAGACTGTTGAGTTGTTAGTACCTAGCCTAGGTATTTTGTTCACAAAAATAAAGTAATAGGGACATAACTTACTGGGACTTAAATATTCAAAATAATAATTTCTCTAAAAAAAGACAATTCAAGGTGGCGGCGTCACCAGAACAGAAGAGTTTTGCGATAGAAAGAGAGGCAACTTCTAGGTGAATTTAACCATAGGTAATAAGCGCTGTGCGACCTGAATTTGCTTTTAGTGTGTTGGAGTAGAGTCGTTATTTAAGTGATTTGGCGAGACTTCTGTACCTATACTAATATGTATTTTGTGTGCTTATAGTAAACTTTACATTAAATGTACAGCTTTGTATTCGGATAGCTAAAGGGTCTCTCAAGCATGGTTTCAAAAGAGAGCGTTGGGCTATAGGTTAGGTTTACACGGATAGTAAAGCTGGTCAGGAATCCCTCCTATTTTAGGCGCTTTACGGCAGACCGTGTCGTTTTAGCCGGTTCGATTCCGATACACCGCCCCACCGAAAACCCCTGTGGAGTGACGGTGTGAGGTTTGCACGGGCAGTTTTCGGCAATTTTACGACAAAGCGCGTATTTTGCGTTAGTGGGAATAAAGGGTACTCGAGCCACCCTAACTGTAACTGTCTAGGTGCAATTTATCTATAACTAGCTCCGTCGTGTGAAATTTTCTGAGAATGTATGGATGTTTGTCACCCTTTCAAGCAGAAAGGACTGAACCGATTGCGATGAAACTTGGTATGTAGATAGCTGGAGACCTGGACTAACACATAGGCTGCTTTATATACCGATATTCTCACGGCACCGGGACTTACGTGGGAGAAACCGCGGGGCGCAACTAGTATAAGCTATAGTTAAGTTGTGTATTGTAAATTAGAGAACAAGAAAGTATGATTCTTACTTCACAGAAAATTTAAAAAGCTACTAATATACACAACAATACGTTGACTGGCCTGTTGGTCTAGTGGTTAGTGACCCTGACTGCTGAGCCAGAGGTCGTGGGTTCGATTCCCGCCCTAGTCTGGGTGTTCTTTGTGTCCGTTGTTTGTATGTTTGTAAAGTTCCCCGCGACACAGGAGTAATTCCTAATGCGGGAGTTGTCTTTATAAAAAAAAAAAAAAGAAATACGTACATATTGCTCTTGAATATTAAAGTCCAGCTCAGTTCTTGTTGGGACTGATGCAAAATATAAATGTAATATGAACAAGCCTTCAGCTGACTTTAGTAAGCCTTTCTACGACTTGCATGTGAAGTTGGAAAATAGAAAGAGAGAAAGAATATTTTATTTAAATAGAGATAGGACAATTTCGTTTACCGTTTAAAACAAAAATAGGGCTGGCGTTATTCAAAATACAATTGGTAAGAAACTGACACGAGCAATTGAACCAAATAGGAAATTGAAATTGTACCAAATATTATGTCTACTTGTGACTGCTCGCCAGTGCTCGCACACCTTTGGCCTATTTACGACAAAGAGCTAATTCCATACTTCCTGCATTCATTCAGTGTTATCGGTAGGTATCAATTCAGTTAGCAATAGAATAGAATCTATACTAATACTATAAAGCTGAAGAGTTTATTTGTTTGTTTGAACAAGCTAATCTCAGGAACTACTGGTTTGAATTGAAAAATTCTTGTAGTGTTGGATAGCCCATTTATCGAGGAGGCTATAGGCTATATAACATCACGGTACAATCAATATGAGCGGAGTATCAATGAAAAATGTTGCAAAAACGGGGAAAATTAATAGATAAAATAGTAATATATAATAGACATAGATACAATCACAGCAGTGGAATACAGCTGTATCGAAAGAGATGGTTACTAGGGCACTAGTCTGACACATTTTATACTTAAAAAATTATAAGATTTTATATTTATACATCGACACAGGCAGATATTGTATTATCTGTTATCCTTTTTTATAATTAATTCAAACTAGGCAGAGCCTGTACTATGGTAACCAGACTGCTGATAAACATACTTATAGATTTCTAAATACATACATATTATAGATAAATTACACCCAGACACAGAACAAATAATCGTACTCATCACACCCACGACCTCTGGCTCAGCAGTCAGAATCACTAACCACTAGACGAAGAGGCCAGTTGAAAAAATAACAATGGATCTTAAATTTATTACTATCTAGCTGCGCCTCGCGGTTTCACCCGGGTATATAGTAGTAATAAATATCAATATCTGGAGATCTGGATTAACACATAGGCTACTTTTTATTCCGATATTCCCACGGGATTGGGACTGTGAAACCGCGGGCGCAGCTAGTGATATTATAATATGAGTAGAGAGTAAAAGTGAACTGTAAAAAGTCAGGGGTACATAATTATGGCCGAAGTCATTAAAAATGAGAAAAGACAAGAAAGAGTTGAATAGACAAAGATTTTAAAACTGAGGCAGCCCTAATAACTATACAGTTAGAAGAAAGAAATCACATTTATTTTGTTCTTATTAAATAACTAAAAAGGACAGAAAAATACGTTTGGCATTTCTTCTTACGTTGTCGTAGAGTCGCAGTACCAAATGAACCAAAACATCGGTGTGTTAAGATTTGATAGCAAATATTGACCCCTTCCCCCAGATTCCTAATTTAGCATTAGTTGTCTTTGCTTTCTATTCGTGTAATTGTCGTTTGATTCGATTCATAAAACAAAACAGGAACAATTCTTAATCTTCAAAGAATTTCGTTCGGTTTCGGCGTTTGACGTTGCGTGTGCGTGTCTCTTATTAGCTCATCTCGCCGCCTTACAGTATTTTCTCTACCTCCCCTAAAATGGTTAAAAGGTTTGTTTATAAATGTCATAAACGCCTTACCTTATCGTGAGCAAAACATTTTTTTTATTCTTTGACTGTTCACGGTGGTTACATCACGCATTGATTTTTAACTTATTCATTAACTAGCAACCCGCCCCGAATTCGCACGGGTACAAATTATACACCTAAACCTTCCTCATGAATCCGGAGAAAGAAACACCTTAACGGATATTACATAATCAGTAGCAATTAATGCAAAGTTTATCGTTTGAAAACCAAAACGGTTCATCACCTTATCGGGGCTAGCGGTGAAGTCGTACGTCGGAATAGAAGCGATGAATACCACACGTTGTTCCACCACAGGTATTACAAGAGACTTAGATATACCCTAGAAACGAAATCCCGAAAACCATGTCAGACCTTGGCCGCCTCTTAAAACGGAGGCAGCCATACCAATGCGTGTGGGGGACCTTTGCCCCCGTTCCGTCAGAGAGGTGCATACGGAACACACAGGCCTGCTTCTACAAGAGTAGAGGGCAGCCCCAACCGTTACTCCCTAGCCAGCGCTCATGTAGGTAATCTCGTACATAGGGCACACTGAAAATTCTGCGCTCCTGGCTGCTCATTGTTTGAATTTGAAATGTTATATTTTTTAAACATAAGCAACACAATCATTGATTAAAAAAAATGGTTTTTATCATAAGTAGAAGTTCGTAGCAAAAATGGAATTAATGCGACAAGATTTTAGAGCGATGATTTTGATGATTTTAAAAGTTCGCCGACTCTGCAAGACTGCACTGCTCGTCTTCAAAATGCTTTTGGGAGGGAAGCACCTCATTTGACCACCGTAAGGCGTTGGTATGCAGAATTTGGTCGTGGCCGTGTTTCCCTCCATGATGAAATTCGTGAAGGTCGGCCCTCAACTGCGATCACTGAGGAAAATGTGGCTACTATTAGGCAACTAATTAAAGAAAACGGGTGTATCACCTTTGAAGAGATTCGAGGATATTTGGGGATTGTTATGAGCAAAATTCAAAAATCTTACACCAACATTTAAAAGGTAGAAAATTGCAGCTGGATTCCACGTGAGTAAATTTATATATATTGTTATATGCCGGAAAGAAAGCAACCGTCTTTTGTATGGGGGGTATGTTGGAAGGTGACAGCAAACCAACAAAATTGAGGCAGGCGAGAAACGTAGGCCCAAAAACGACTGAGTTTTTTTTTCTCCCAGGCGGGTCCTGTCTGCACGATTCTACTTGAAGAACAAAAGACAGTTAATGCTGGGTGGTACACTACCATTTGTTTGCCCAGTGTCTTTGAAAAAGTTAGGGGAAAACCATCAAGAAGTCGCATCCTATTGCACCATGACAATGCTTCGGCGCACACCGCGAACAAGACAAAGTCATTTTTGGCTTCTGAAAATATAGAGCTAGTGACCCATCCCGCACATGGTCCAGACCAGGCACCGTGCGATTTCTTTATTTTCCCAAAAATTTTAGATTTGATATGAGATATGACATTTACAGGGGCGGAAGAGGCATTGATAGCTTTCAACCAGCAATGGTCCTCATGTTTTCAAAAATGGTTTGAACGAATGAAAAAGTGTTTAAAATGTAATGGAGAATACTTCGAAAAGCAGTAAATATATTACTTTACATGTAAATTGTTTTATTAATGAGTTACGCAAAACTTTCAGTGTCCCACACGTATGTATATTATTAACTTTTACATTTCCAACTTCATAAATTACGATTTTTTTTTACAATTACTTTATACCGAACGACACGAGAAACCTTAAAACAGTAAACTTTAGTTTCTAACCATTAGCTTATACATCATTTCTAACTTTATAAATGTTGAAGTTACCTACAAACATTCATCCCGTGTTTTAACCCCTTAAGGGATGAATTGCCTAGAAAAAGTGATACAATAACCTTAAGTTTCTAACCATTACTTCAGATATAATTTTTTCCATTTCTAACTTTAAAAATCTAGTTTCAAGGAGCCCTCATAGAGAAGAAAATATAGTTTAATATCTGGATGAGTTTTGTTGTAAATGCATTAAACGACTTTGTAGTTTATTTCTCTGATTGATGAGATTCAGTTTCGTGTCATAAGCTAAGTTCAGGCAAGGAGCATTCACTTGTTAAAAATAAAAAGAATAAGTCAATGGTGAGATTAACAACAGTAATAATATAATATGATTATCGCTTATAAATCCAATCTAATAATTTATCTTTAGATGTGAGATTTAGATTGTTCTTGATGATTGATTGATTCTGACGTTTAAAATTCATTGATTCTTTTGTTTATCAAATATCGCTTGAAAAAAAAAACATCCTTAATTTGATTGTGTATTTAAAATATCTACAGTATGCCTGTGTGCGCCTGAGATAATATGGATAATATAAATACTTTCGCAAAAGAACTATCAAGCAAGCAATGCATTTTGCGCGAGGGATGGGCGGCAATTTTATTAGCTTGGTGATGTCCATTTGTTAGGCTAATGTGAGTGTAGTAGTCGCAAAGAGGTCGAAATTCAACCGTAATTCAAAAAAATTATTGATAAGAAAAAATGTTTCAATATTTTTTTACTCAACACTAAAGCATATATTTTTATGCGTAACATGAATTTATATTATACCTGTATTTATACCAGGCGCTACTGCATACTAGAGTCATCTAGTATAAAGTAGCATCTGGAAATTCAATTGTTAATAACTTTTAAACGAATAGTTTCATTCCAAAAATTATTTTTGTAACTGCCAGCTAGAGACATGCCCTTCCGGTGATTTAAGTGTTCCAGAGTCATATACACCCTGTATAGGCATGTAATATGTTTATAATTAATATAAATATAGCATATAAGAATATAATATGTAAACCTAACCTTATATTGTTACACCACAGACTACCCTTAAATATATTTGACAAAATTCGTATAAAGGTGGAAGAAATCGCTGCGTATGATTGTGAAGACAGTTATACCCAAATATTTGTAATATTTTTGCATTTCATACTTCTTAAAAGGTGTTTAATAAAGAGGAAAATAAATAAATAATATAGTCGTGTTAAATAATAGTTGTAGTAAAAAATAGAAGGGTTTTAGTTCTTAGCATGTTTACATGTTATAATAATATTCTAATTTATTACATATACTAAAATATTACAGAAAATTTATAAAATACGTTAGCGCGACAATGAAATTGGTCAATTTAAATCGCGGACATACAAACATACGAATCGAATGCAGAAAGCTCTTTTTGCGGGCTCAAAAAAAATTGTTTAAAACTTTCCTGAAAATCGGCAGGACTGAAAATTAGAGGCGAGGACATTAGTAGATATAATACATAAAAAAATCAATATGACTACACTTCTTCCAGGTCGAACTTATAGCCGTCTAGTCTTGTTCCTTCTAATATTGTTAAGTATTTATTATTGATTAGGACTCGACCAAATGTCGATGACTCAAGTTCGCCCGTCTCGCGAATAATAGCTGTCTGAGCCTCTGTAAGCATCTTATTCCATTATACTTTTATTTCCGTTTTTTATATGAGAGGCCAAAAATATTTTTTTGTAAAGCTATAGTGCAGACGCTGCTATAATGCGGTATGTTCATATTTTAATCTATATATTTATACGTGTAGAGAATCCTTTGTGGCCCTTCAGTAAAAAACCTCGCGAACGTATTAACGTGAAATTTGGAATATCTACTTTGGAAAGCTACAATTTTTAAACAATATTTGTTACTAATTGAAAAATTATTTGAAAATGGTTGCATAGCGCTAGACGCGCCCAGTATATATGTTGAAATGTCATGGTACGTAAGTCTATACAATGACAGTTCAAGGTATACTGGCCAACAAATAAACCATGTACGAAAGTAGACCACCAGGCGATCTCTAGTATCAGTAACTGTAAAAAGAAACATTAATTTGGAACAGCTGTAACTGGATCCACCTGAGAGAAGATTAGTCTAGAGTTTTTTTCTGTTGGTGAGTAGGGTCATGGAAGTGGTGGGCGGGATAACTGACACCGCTGATATTGCAAGTATTTAGGACCGTCACCACTACTGGTGGTTTTCATTGGGGCGGTGTGTCGGAATCGAAACCGACTAAAAACACACGGTGTGCCATACTGCGCCTAAAATAAGAAGGGGTCCAAGAATAGTATGTACATCAGTGGTCCCCCTCCTATCGCCTGCCAGCAAAAGCGCGGGCGCCCTCTTTTATTAACTCTCTAAATAGGTGACGACATCCAGGCATCAAGTGGGCTCTATGCTAAGGCAATAAGTTGCCAACATAAAAAATAAAAAGGATATTTTATTCGCATAGTGTACTTATTTATACAGCCCAATCGACAAGATAAAATGCGTGTTAATTCTTGTTCCCGGTCCTAAAAATATGTGCGTGATAGCTCATTCGATTCGGAATGACGTCTAGAAGAAGGTATCTCGAGCATTTATTAGCACATCAAAAATTGCAATTGTTATTAACAAAATAATATGGAAAAAAAAGATATTCAGGTTTTCGTTACTAATTCACAAGTTATCAATATTTAAGAATTTTTGAAAAAAGATCCTTAAAGAGGAGGAAATTTACATGAACTCCCGGAATTATATCTCCATTTAATATATATTTTTTATTCAACGCCGAAAATAGGTCTTGGCGCGAGCGTTACGGTAGGAGCGCAACGCCGCTTATCACACAAAATATTTTTTTGTAGTATTAAATATTTATTTAAAACAAAATATGGTGTCATCAGAACACTAGAAAGAATAAAGCCCCGTTATTGAAAATAAAATGTCACGATTATTCAAAAAGTTATACAATTGTTACTTAACTAATATTTTTCCAATCTTTGTTGTTACAAATATCGACTTAATAATATAAGTTTAAATATTTGACCTAAAACTGTTCTGCTTCTTAGAGCCCTTTTTTAAAAAGTTTATTTCAGTTTAATATTTTGTTTACTATAATGTTTTAAAGTTAAGGACTCGTGGCTAAGTGGTAACCGAGTAGGTTAGCTCATTACAAAGTTAAGTAATACTGGCCAGGTCAGTCTAGGATGGGTGACCATTCTTAACACATTGAGACCCCTCGAGAGCACGTTAAACCGTCGGTCCCAGGTGCCATACAAACATCTGTGGCATTAGTTACGGGTAGTTGGAGCCCTAAAAAGTCCGACAACATGGTCTAACTCCAAAACTTCGATATCGCCTAGTACTTGGGTTGTGGAGGTCTGATGGCAGTCGCTTCACGTAAAATATCAAAATTCGGCCTTATCGTAGTTAGACTGAAAGCCGAGGTCAACTTTGTTGGGAAAAGGCGCGGAGGATGATAGAGAATAATTTAACTTGTCTGGACTAATATACTTATAAAAATTAATGAGCTACACTGTTACATTGACAAAGTAATATCAGTTAATGAGTACGGACAGTACTCAAAACTAATTAAGAAGTATATTTTTATTTAAAAAGTGCAGTAGTTATAACTCACCCATTTACAAAAATTACAGTCTTAATATCTAGAAACGGATCATCCATTTTTGAAGCGATTGACATTGATATAAACAATGACTTCACAGAAACACTAAATGAAATTAACATTTTTGTTTAATTTTTCAATATCCATTCCGTTAAAAGTTTCAGAAGCACTATTTTCAGTATCAAGTTTTCTTCACTTATCAAGAGCAAAATACAGACCGTGTTTTCGTAATACCCTCTGAACTGTTTGCGGAGGGTAGTTTGAAATAAAAAACAAGATATAAGAGGTTTTCATAGGTATGCTTCAAACAAGTGACAGGTATTTGTAAAATTTTCGGCAGTAATTAAATATAGAGCAATTTTATTGGGTGTTTAGCATAAATACAGTTTATAAACGATGTTGTTGTTATTATGAATCTATATTTATAATTTAGTGTGTATGTGATGTAAGTGTACAAAGTGAAATGGATTGTGTACAAAGTGATATATGATTAAGTAAGTATTTTCCATTTATATTTTTATGCCTTTCATGACGTTGATGTCTTAATTGGTTAAAAATATGAAAACTGCAGCAGAGTTGCGTTTTTATTTTGTTGTGCATCTATAAAAGCCATGCACATAATCCCATGTATCTAACCTATATAGTGAAAGAATAATGGAAGGACCCTTAATGTAAATTTTTGTTCATTACCTATTGAAGATATCTTTATGAAATTAAAACTGTATAATGCTACCTATTATCAAAGGATTATATATGTTTTTCGTTTTTTTTTTTGCGATTTTGTAAACAATAAAAACAATAAGTATCCTTTTGGGGTGGCGTTTCTTATACTAACCCCTGAAATGACACCTACCAAAAATATATTTTATTTGTATATTAGTTAGCTATTACATGTAAAAATTACAAAAAGGATCGAATAGATGGGACATAGTTTAAGAAATAAAAATCACGGTACGGGTACGTGCATGTTTCAATATTTTACTAAAATCAATTGCGGGTACGTGCATGTTTCAATATTTTACTAAAACTATATTAACACGAGAACAGCTGTCTCTACCTCTATCGTTATAAATCCGTTTTTAATCTATATACCTACTTATATTATATTAGAAATGCGAAAGTAATTATGACTATCTACCTATCAGTCTGTCCATGCCTAAACCGCCTTACCTTGCCGCTAAAATATATCTGGAAGGGGTGGAGGAAATGGGGGATGAAGTTTTGTATGAGAAACCAATTATTTCTCTCATTTAGAGATGACAAAAATTAATATTATGTTTTCTTCTACGCCGATGATGGATGTCGCGGGCATCAGCTAAATGACAATGTGAGTCTAATTGTTTATTGTTTGTCACGCTTTCCCGGCATAAATAAACTACTGATCATCGTGAAATTGTATAAACGGATTTTCAAGGGCACAGAAAAGTACATGGGTACCTTACAACATAAAAAAACAGTACCCCAGGGATAGGTACCTGAATTGGTTGACAAAATCTACGATAACGCGAGCGAAGCCGCTGGTCAAAGTTAAGGTAGTTATTTACAAATATTAAAATATACGCATATAATAACTACCTACAAATAGACTATAAACTAGGCTTGCAACGAATATTCGATATTCCTATTCGGCTACTTTCATAGTATTCGACAAAATACCGAATATCTAGGTACTATTCGGGCGAATAGCGAATACTACGGGTTTTTTTAGAGGCTCCTGTGAGTGGATAAGTCGATGCGGGTAGGCCTCCAGATCGGTAGTATACCTACTGAAGAAGGGCTTAGAAAGGTTGATGACAGCAATAAGGCGTGAGAAATGTTTATATATTATTATATCATTTTTATTTCTTGTAGTCTGTAATTGGCAAAAGAAAAGGATTTATTAATTTTTTTTAACTCTTTTTGCATTGCAAATGGAATTTCATGTTCAGAGACGCTGAAACTGTTAGAGAAAGCATACGGTGAATCGACTTTATCAAAAACTCGTGTTAATGAGTGGTACAGTACATTCAAAAGTGGTTGAGATTTGTTGGAAGATTTGCCTCGCTCTAGGCGTCCATCAACGTCTTCAACTGAAGTTAACATCGCTAAAGTGAAGAAATAAGAAAATGCTATATACTGTTATAGCCTCATTTCTGACAGTATAACTTCTCATTACGAAGCTGGAAAAGTTTAAGTACGGTCAACAAAACAGTCAGATATACTTAGTACCTATTACTAATAATATTACTTGTACCTGTTTGTTTCTTTTTTCACTAAATCTGGATGTACGTTTATGCGAATTTAGCGGGATCCTCCCACTGGAGTATGTATGTGTGAGTGGATAGAGAATAATACCATTAGGGTGGCAAAGTTTACATCTTGTTACAGCGTAGAAGAGAAAATCAGTTCTGTCATTTGTAGTTTATAAACAGGCTCTTCGATGTTTAATGGACAAATGCCCTTTACCTCCTTTTTATAATCAATGTCTCCTATACACTCCTCACTAAAGTTGTAATTATAATGAAAAAGAAACCAAAATCATGAAAACAAAAATAAATGTCTGTTGTTAGTGTTACTATTTTAAACCCTAAATCCCATTATTAATATTATAAATGTGAAAGTTTGGATGGACGGATGGATGTTTGTTGCTCTTTCACGCAAAAACCACTGAACCGATTGCGATGATGGTATGTAGATAGCTGGACACCTGGATTAACGAATAGGCTACTTTTTATCCCGATATTCCCACGGGATTGGGACTTACGCGGGTGAAACCGCGGGGCGCTGCTAGTAAACGAATATATCTCAGAAGAAAGTACTCAAACGCTTAATGTAATACTTAGACACTATATACTACGCATACGGCCTGATGGTAAGCGGTTACCGTAGCCTATGAACGCTTGCAATTCCAAAGGACTCGCATGCGCGTTGCCAACCCTTTAAAAAACTATACACTTCTTGAACAACCCATAGTGTGTTTAGTTAGCAGTAAAGTACTGTCACAGAATACATAATAGTACAGATATAGAAGTCCCAATCTCATTCCGTCAATTCATTTAAATAAATAGCGACTCTTGCTTCGGCACAATAAAGTCGCAATTCAAGTCGCACAGCGCTAATTACCTACACTTATATTCACCTAGACGTAACCCACTGAATTTTAGGTATTCAGGTAGGTGCTGTGCAAAAACCGTGTTTGCCAAATATGATTATGGTTTTTTAAAGCAAAAGATAACCCGTCAGAGACATATCTTTTAACCATCTTAAACCGTCCCTAGCAAAAAAACAGGGCCCGCAGCAGGCCCGATGAGGTAGATTTCGTGTATTTTTTAATTTTTTATTATCGTGCCGGTAAAATTGAGGTACATGCATATATACACATTACATATAAACTTTTTAAATGGCGGTTGTAGCTAGGGATCATAACTAGACCTCCTGTGAAGAAATTTTTGGAAAAGTCGACAACTGTACAAAACCATTCTTCGAAATCTACCTAAAACTTCCCGGCAGTTTCACCAGCGTTTATGGTCACTGCTCCGCTCGCTTTGGTCGTAGCATGATGTTATATAGCCTATAGTCTTCTTCGATAAATGGACACTAAAAACAATTTTTCAATTCGAAACAGTAGTTCCTGAGATTAGCGCGTTTAACCAACTAAACAAAATCTTCAGCTTTATCATAGTAGTATAGATTTCATGATAATTGCTTTCAATAGTTAAGGTGCGAAAGCGTTACAAACAAACGAACAAACTCACTTACGCATTTATAATTTTAGTTAGCATAGGAGTAATAATATTAGTTAGCATAGGAGTAATAATATTAGTTAGCATAGGAGTAAAAATATTAGTTAGCATAGGAGTAATAATATTAGTTAGCATAGGAGTAACAATATTAGTTAGCATAGGAGTAATAATATTAGTTAGCATAGGAGTAATAATATTAGTTAGCATACGAGTAATAATATTAGTTAACATGGGAGTAGGGAAACGTGACTAATACCGCGTTCCTATAATCAAAAAATGAGTCGGTTTGCTTACGAACGGTAAAATTTCCTATATTTTCAAGGTCAATTTTACCGTCCGTAAGCAAAACGAATCGTTTCTACATTATAAGAACACGGCAAAGATTACCTAGGCTATAAGACCACCTCTGGGTTTAACAGTAGTAGTGCCTATTGCTCAGTCGTTCGGTTTTTAGGGCTCACTTCCACAAAAGGAAAAAAGAGACCCTTATATACGATCACTAAGTTCTTTCAAGACCCTTTCTCAGGAACCCATGGACGGATCAAGTTGAAATTAATACCGAAAAATCAAGATTCTAAGTCAACGTAATCAAAAGATACGGCTTATGGCCGTAGCCTTAGATTTTAACAAATTTAAACATTTCGCAGGTAAAGCACAATCTATAATATTTTCTATTCACCTCGCCATTGAATTATGAAATTTGGTAAAAAGCAAGGTCTGATAGCACAAGTAAAGGCCCGCCCGTTTCCAAATGGTTGAGCCTTGTGAGAAGAAATCGGGCAAACAAACTCACAGCCACTCTTTTTAAAAAACCAGACAGACCTCTACACAGTCAAGTATTCGACTAGAATTTTACGGATCGCCGGTTTTATTACCCTTTCAGTGTTAGTACCTATGTATTTGTACACTATAATGTCTCTTGTTGCATAAATCCAGCTGTTTCTATGATAATGTAAAAAAAAACCAAGTAGGTACGTAAAAATAAATTATTTATAAAATAATTTTGGACCTACAGATTTATATATAAACTAAACTAAGTGTAGTCTATTGGCTTCTTGATGTTAGTTGTTAGTTTTTAGTATAATTCCATTAATATTACTTAATGCTGTATCGAAATGAAACACTGCGTTTAAATTTGAATTCAAGGGCTCGACTATCCATTTTTCGAGTTTTACTAGCATAGCACAGCAAAATAGAAAATGTTCTTTACACAGTGCATGTAATAAAAGCACTTCACTATGAGTGCCTCCGCTAAAGTGAGTCTGGTGAATTATTTCGCTTTACTTACAAAATACGAGCAGCCTTGAAAAATGAACAATATAATTAATTTTACACAATTTAAAATAAATGATTGCTGCTTCGGTATTTTAAAACTTAAAAATGGTACTAAATAAAATATTAAAGAAAATTTTTTTTTTTTTCATATTTTATTAAAAAAAAAACCCAATGTGACGAGTCTGATGCCAGTGGTCTTAATAACATTAGGGATCGCTAAGAAGCCGAAATTCGATCATAATTCATTTAACTACTGATAACCATAAGGCTCCATTGAAAGTAGCGAAATTACTTTTTTTATTGATAACTTTAATGGACAGAATAGGCGGGGTGTTATTCTCAATTGTAAAAGCCCCTCTACACTACTCGCGTAGTTGCTCGAAGTTATGCGAATACGAGAGTGTAGACAGGCACTTTGCTTTAATTCGTGCAACCTCGCCTCGTCTCGGGCGACTTCAGATCGTTGTCGGTTTTTGCGACCGCGTCAAAGGCTCGAAGTGTCCCGAAGTTCCAACGCCGGGTGACGACTGAGCTCCCCACGAGGTTGCACGAGTATGTAGTGAGGTACTTCCGAGATTTCGGTCAATTTCAACAAGTACTTCGTCGAAGCAACTTCGTGTAGAGGGGCTATAATAATTTCTAAGAACATATTATTTGATCATTTTTCTATTTTCAAAGGCTTGACAACATCCATCATTAATAATGCATTGCATGTGGTCTTGAGTATGGGTTAGCTTTACAATCGAATTTCCAACATATGAAGTCTTTTGACTTTGTCAATTTTTCACCAAAATCATAATTTTAGACATCCATTATACTTTACCAATCTTTGGAGGTTTTCTTACTGCCTTTCATCTTGTGTAAGAGGTAGATTAACATGAACTGGTGAGGGCATCAAGTATCAGTAAAATGTTCACAAGCAAATTCAAATTTAATAAGAGTTGGGACTTCATCACAGTAATCTGATAGGCTGTTTTTAATAAAATAGCATACAAGCAGATTCCTGTGGACTGACCATGAAAGACGATCACATTAGTTATACTGGATTGAGGTTTTTCATAATAGACTGTGATAAAATGGAAATATAGAAATCAAATTGATATTGAATAACTTATCACTACAAATTATATAGCAAAGCCCCTCGCTGCATCTGCCTGTCTGTCTATTCGCGATATACTGGAAAACTACTGAACGGATTTTTATACGGTTTTCACCAATAGATAGAGCGATTCAAGAGGAAGGTTTAGGTATATAATTTGTTAAGGTTTTGTGTAAATTGGTTGATATATGATGATGATTGTTGAAGATGTCCCTGCTATTCGTGAGGGGCCAGGGCGGGTTGCTAGTAAGTCAGAGGGCTTGGACTTCCCAGGAACAGCCATTTCGAGTTACAGCTACACTGACCTACTCCAGCTTTGCTTTTACACTACCAAATCCATCCACATAAGTAATATCCCTTTCCTTCCCCTCATATGTAGCTTTCGCTTTCAATATTCTTCCAATTTTCCCATCTTTAATTCTGAAACTTCCTGGTGAGGACAATGGCTCGGACCTTATTACGTACATGGCATGGGACAAAATTATAGTCAACGAATAGTTAAATACACTTCTGCCTACCCCTTCAGGAATACAGGTGTGATGGTAATGTCTTAAGTCAACTCAATTTGCTTAACGAGCTGCCACAAATTGAGTCAAGGGATTCATCTGGATTATTAAATATCAGTTATAAGTTCAAGAAACCCAGCAATGTTATGTTAAAAGTCAATAAACAGCACATTCATGTTTTCGATTAGTCACCAAGGACACTTATAATATTCGGCAATTCGCAAAAGCTACCTTATCTCTATATACTTAAATACTGAGGTAATAGAAAACAACAACAACAACAAATAACAAATGGACAGTGCAATATCAGCTTTATGATATGATTCATCATCAGATAATGATAGTGTCGTGCAGTTTTAAGCTATCATATAATTACAGGCTTAAATAGAAATACTGAATTAGGGGTGACTGCGCACTGTGTTTATTACCCACTGCTTTTAGAGTCAGAGATTTTTGTGATGCAAACAGTAAATAGATATATTAAGTAAAATAATATACATAGATGCTGCTTCATGACTAAAATACATATTTATAATGAACATGTAAACACACAATATGGTATAATAGGCTCGCATAAAGAATTTATTGCTTCTTATAGCAGTTATGTCACATCAACATATATATTGAAACCTTGTAGAATGGGGCAATGTGCACTACAACTGCCCCTGTTTTTTGCTGCTCTATCAATACACACAGCAATATCTTTAATATACATGCACTAACAGTATAGGAGCTTTCTCCAGTGAGAGTGCAGAGGGGGCTATGTGGGAAAACGTGCAAATTACACTATAGTTTTTGTTCAAATAGACAAAACAGGCAAGTGAGACACTTAAGTTTCATCATTTTATAGGAATTCATTTGTTATCAGTCCTTATAAAACAGTTCAGTAAACACTGACAGTTCTTATATGAAATCATCTAGTCATAAAACATATTTACACAAAGAGAGCTACATCATACTTAGTATGTAGCCCAATTTATTGTATCCTATTTATAGGCATCCTTGAAAAGGTCAAAACATGTATAAATTTTCATTACACAATATTTTAGATAACAATCAAAATTTGATATTACATATACTCTATTTACAATTCCTAGTGGAATCCTACTGCAGTTTTTTTTATCAAATAGTTTCAAATCAAAACAAAATGAATCCTTCTACAAGTTTTTGTGACTAATGGGTAATTACTAACAGGACTTGAAGTTATAGCTTATAGCTTAGCATGATATCCAAGGTTACTACAAATTATAATATATATATATATTTATAAATATTTAAGAGTTATGAACTAAATTTATTTTGCGTTAAATTAAAATAAGAATACAGATTCATGAATAGTTTATTTTTTGGGAGACAAATCACACATTTATTCATCTAAAATTAACTCTACTCAGTTATTGCAAATCAGTGTTGATTTTATATTCATGTGAAATGATAATACCAGTCTAGTTTAGCGTTCGAGAACATGTTTTCGAGACAATAAAAGCATGAATAGGGTAAAAAATTCAAGTATGATTTAGATAAACCATACTCGTAAGAAGCAACGATTAGCATCGCAATATAGTATTCTCGAACTTAGATTACTGTATATTAAAGTATCAGCATAATCTGCGTAGTCATTGTTCATTTAAAATTAGAAGTAAAGCTAAAATTACAGGAAAAGGTAAAAAAGTAGACACTGTACGAAAATGATGACATCTGAAAATTGCCACCTAGGCAGTCACCTGAGTGTCTGAACACGCCATTATTCTTAATATATAATTTACAAAAATTAAAGGAGGGTAATATAATGTTATGATAACTATATTTTTTTATATTTACCTTACAAATATCTCGTACAGTCATCACAAAAGTAACACATATAGCTTCTACCCACTTCAAAACATGATCGGTCAGCAGCCGTGAAACATAGACTAGATAGAATTTTGCAATACATGTAAGTGAAAAAATGACTTGACAGATCTGAAACTAATATATCACTCGACATAAAACTCACAATTCGCATTTTAATATTTACCCGATAAATTTATATAATATATTTTTATCACTTAGTTTTGAAAACGGATTTGCCGGCGTGGGGTTCGTTTACCACGGTTCAGAATATCTATCCTAATTCCTATGTGTTAATCTTAATCATGGTTATTAACACTAGGTATCTGTGTGCAAAATTCCATCCATCCATCTTCACAAACTTTTAAGAAGTAAGATTTGCAGTAAACCCTGAATTCAAAATAATGTTACTTGAGCAATTTACTTACACACAATATTCAATTTATTTTGACTGTGATCAATATTGTATTTTTGTGGAACAGGATTGTTTTGATTTTGCTGCTGAATAAAATAAACATATTTATTTATTTTCTCTCACAAAAATACAATAGATAGTTGGCGTAAAATTTTGGAGGATTTGCATTTAACTTTGACAAGGGACTATATTAAAAATATCTTTATTTCATAAAATTTGATGATCAATTATTCGAAATCTTCAATTAAAAAATAATTATTGAAATTAAAAATTATAAATCGACTCACACAGAGTGACCACAACAATTGTTTGCTTTGTCAAATCCCAAGCGATTTTATTAACTGACGTCAAAAAGAAGGTGTTTCTCATTTCGACGGTATTTGCGTTTAGAATCATGACATCATGAAGCTGAGCAGATAATGGAAACCGTACCTTTGCTCCACAATTAGAAGTTAGATTTATAAAAACTGTGGTTTTAGTGACAGATACCTCTTAATGTGCTTTTTTTATAGGGGGCAAACGAGCAGACGGGTCACCTGATGGTAAGTGACTACCGAGTTATGGACACCTGCAACACAAGAGTCACAAGTGCGTTGCCAGCTTTTGAGATGGGAGTATTGATATAACTTCAATCCAATCCAGTTATTGGTAAATTCAATCCAGTGATTGGTGTCCGCTTCAAGTGCATGATCTGCAATGGCTGATTTGCTAATCTGTCGGTTCTTCACAGCTGCGCCGATATGTTCTTTGACCCTTTCAGCAATAGTCAGCTTTGAGTGGCCTATGTAGGAACTACCTTAGCTGTAGTTAGTTTATTTTATAGACACCTGGAGTTTGTAATGGCAAAACATCTTTTGTATATTCTATAGTTGATAGCGTTTTCAAGTATTTAGTATTAAATGTATTAAAAGATGAAAAATAACTAAAAAGCAAGAAATAAATTAACTTTTTTTCATGAGCTTATTTACCTACTAATTTTAAGCATAAATCAGC
Organism: Callimorpha dominula; assembly: GCA_949752705.1. Taxonomy (NCBI): domain Eukaryota; kingdom Metazoa; phylum Arthropoda; class Insecta; order Lepidoptera; family Erebidae; genus Callimorpha; species Callimorpha dominula. The sequence continues at coordinate 28,458,719 of OX456990.1, read as the reverse complement.
GCCAAATAATAATACAATTTGTCTTTGGTTTAGTTGTCAATATCATAAGTGAGTAGTCAAGAGTTGTCAAACACTGATTGTTGATTTGACACTTTGCTTTTTTGGTTTTAATTACAGCTATCATGTAGCATAGTAGGTATATACAAATGTACCTACCTGGATCAATAACTTCAATAATTCAGCCGGTGGCGAGAGTTCCCAGTTCAGTACAAGTGCAAGGCATCCATAAATGAAGATGGATTTAAAAATATTAGCGTTATTGCTGACGTTCTCGGCTGCACGTGTAAGTAAATATTTACTATTCCTGTCTATATGATTCAAACCAATTATTATTTAAATGAAATGCCTATCTAATTGAATTATTATTAGGTCACTTGTAAAAGTTTTGCTTATTGCTTCCTTTACTAACAGTGATTTTGTCTAAAAATGAGAATCTTAGATTGGTTCTCATATTTTATTAAAATTCAAAATTCAAAATCATTTATTCAATTAAGACACTAAGTGACATTTATGAACGTTAAATTGAAGCTAGAGTTAAAATCATAGATCGGCGCAAACAGACGCCACAGCATGTGCTGGATTGTCGAAAATTAAGTAAATTAGGTGAAAACACCAAAATCTACTGCCTGCTTGTGTCGATCTTAACTTCCAGTTTCCAAAATGCGTAGAGCCTTATGAGAAGAATACTGGCAAAGAAACTCATGGCCACTCTTTTTATAAGTCAGATCTTCAGGTACAATAGTGTTAGTGTTACACGAAAGGTAAACAGGATGCAAGCTGATGCCACCTGAATTTCATTTTATTGAAATGCTCCAAAAGCTAACGTACTAAAAAATAAAAATCACTCGGTGATACCGTTGAAGGTTTGAACTTATTAAACATAGAAATCATTCAAGGTGCACATCTACCTTCATTCAGTTACAAAATCTACTGTTAAAAATAATTTGTGACTGGATTAAGAGGCTAGAGTTGCAGTTGATCGAACCAAAATAATAGTATAGGCTAAAGCATCGCTGACTAGGCCGACCAGTCACCCCAAGTAGCACCCGTTCACGAGTATGACGCATGGACCAGCCATCATCTCCTTCACCATATCAGAGGGAAAGAAATGACCCGCCCCATGACGACGCCGCAAGCAATGACATTTTAGTGAGCATGACGAACCATAGTCGAGATACTGATACAAATCACTACTAGTCAAATTACCATAATAATCGTTACGCATTACTTTTAACTGACAATGGTTTGTTAATAATTTAGCTTAATTATAAGACAAAGAAGTTTGTGTGTATATACCTAATGACACCTTAAGCCCAAGACTGTTGTTATTAAAATACAATGTTAGGTTTTAAAGTATTATTATATTCTTTGTGCTCTTAGTGAGGCTCGCCACAACAATTAGTCTTCAAGCCCATCAAATTGTTTTTGTTGGTTCATAATTTCAGCTAAAGGAAAGTCCACTGCTAAGCAAACACACAGTATTGCCATATCTCCAGGCTACAGGTCTCTTTCAATTTGATTGGGTCATCAGTCTATCTAATAGGACATGCCAGTGTTTGCTGCTATATATGATACTGTCCATTCATACGTTTATCGAATTGAATATAGATACTTACATATGCAGTGCTTAAAGTAACTGACTTTTTAATGTATTGTTACCCAAGCTGCATACACATACAAAGATTCGTTCCAAAGGTTAAAATTTTCTCCTAAGATTTGTTTCCATAATTAGCTTGGTTACAAATGAAGCTAATAAAAGTGTGTCATGTGATCATCTACTGCTAAAGATAGTCTTCTCCAAAATATTTTGATATGAAAATGAGGTCTGCTTTGAAGGTTGCTGAATAGTGGTGCAAAAAACACTTAACAGTGACACCAACAAAAATAAATATAGTTTTGGAAACCTTAAAAAAGATCAAATGTCTAGGAGTGGTACTTGACAGTAAACTCTTATGGAACAGGTACCTTGACTTAAAATTGAACAAAGCCTGCATTATTTTCTGCCAATGCTAGCTATTACTCGGTAAAAGCTGGGGGGCTGTTACCAAAATTCACACTGTTTCTGTACAAACCAATTATCACATAATATATGTTGCTACATAGTGCACACTGAAAGTTCTGCGCTCCTGGCCCTAATAAATGTTTGAATTTCGAATGGTATATTTTTTTAATTATAAGAAACCCAATAATTGATAAGAAAAAATGGGTGGGAAATCGCGTGTTTTCAATCAATTGTTTTGTTTTTTATCACAAATGCTTTTGGGAGAGAAGCATCTCATTTGAGCACCGTAAGGCGTTGGTATGCAGAATTTGATCAGGGCCATGTTTCTCTGCATGATGAAATTCGTGAAGGTCGGCCCTCAACTGCAATCCCTGAGGAAAATGTGGCTACTGTCAGGCAACAGAAAACCGGCGTATCACCTATGAAGAGATTTAAGGATATTTGGGGATTGGTATGAGCCAAATTAAACAAATCTTAGATCAACATTTACAAGTTCGAAAACATGTTGCCGCTGGATTCCTCATGATCTCACCCCAGAACAAAAACGGACTTGTGTTGATTGGTGTAATAAAAATTTTGTTAAAGTGACAGGAGAATAACAACAAAAACATGGATATATTGTTACATGCTGGAAAGAAACTGTTGCTTTCTTTCCAGCATCCTTCTGTATGGCTGTTCGAAGGTGACAGCAAACCAACAAAATGGAGGCAGACGAGAAACATAAGCAAAAAAATTATTGCTTTTTTTACTCCCGGACAGGTCCTGTCTGCACAATTGAAGAACAAAAGACAGTTCATGAGCGCTTTGGCCATCATACCTGGATGCAGGCAGTCTAAACTGGTGCTGACTGAAGTCTCACCACATTTAATTTGCAGACTGCTCAGTCTCAACCAAATTAGTGGCGTGGTACAATGGTTAAGTATCCTCATGGATGTGAGGTACACTCTTATAAGCCTGTGAAAGCCCTAAGAGGCTGTGCTTATGGAAAGAGCTCTGCTATCTCAACAAAGCAGCGTTATCTGCACGCATAATCGCATAATGGACCAACTACGATTCTAAATGCGAGAACAGAGCCCTTTAACAAAACCAATCCTTCAATAAAGAGGAGTGCTGCGCTGGCGTCTTTTGATGGCTTAAATATTGAGTTACTCTATGTGTTAATCTTTTCTTGTTGAGAATCTTTCTTCACTGTGTGGTTGTAAGTTCTCTGGTCTGTGTCTGTATCCCATAGGTGTCAGGAACTGTAAAATAAATATGAGCATTTTGGAGGAAACAACTTGAAAAGCTAGTATGTATGTGAAGGTAAAATAAATCATCATCATCAGTTTCTCAGCCACGGGACATCTATTACTGTTGCACAAAATATATAGCTGATGGACATACAAATCGCTTATTTGTATTTGACTGGCCTGTTGGTCTAGTGGTTAGTGATCCTGACTGCCAAGCCAGAGGTCGTGGGTTCGATTCCCACCCAGGACAAATGATTGTGTGATGAGCATGATCATTTGTTCTGTGTCTGGGTGTAATTTATCTATAATATGTATGTATTTAGAAATATATAAGTATGTTTATCAGCAGTCTGATAACCATAGTACAGGCTCTGCCTAGTTTGGGATCAGACGGCCGTGTGTGAGATGTGTGAAGTTATTATTAATATTATTGTTATTATTAATGAATATGAATGCGGATGAATAAAATAGTGATAAGATAGCAATGATGGATTGAGTTTACAATAAGTACTCACTGATAGTTTGAGTCTGATCATTCTGAGTCACCTATCTGTCAGAAAAAATAAAAACAAGCACTGTGTAATGTAGGCCTATTAGATTCATGCAGAACCCTGTTTAGGAACCATAATATACTTACACTTGTTGACTTGTATATCTTCGTAAATTGTCTAATATCATGTAAATTTTCATTCGAATGAATTTGTTATTGTCCGTGATAATTCAATCGTAGCTAAGAGAGACCCAACTAGATTGATAATGCGTGCTTGCAGGACATCATTGTTTAATAAAGTGCCCCAAATATATGCAAGCTACAATTACAAAAAATGAAAAAGGAATTGAAAACCTGGTTAATACATTACACTTTCTACACAATGAAAGATTTTTTTTAATCTTGATGAGACATATGTTTTTATTTCGAGTATGTGTTTCTTGTTTAACATGGTGTATTTGTTGTATAACTTAATTGGTATCATTTGAGTTTGGTATGGTATTATAGGTATTATCTTGACATTTTTTCTTGATGACATTAAAAAATGAAATTGTGGTTTAGAATGGCTATAATAGTGAAGTTCTGGTTTTATCACCTATTCATACATCTGATTGTATTTGCATGCCAATTTTGGTGAATTGTGATTGACAACATTTTTGGGCCATCATATCTGTAAGTGGTTCTCTCAAATATAATGTTTTGTTTCGACTTGATCTGCTTTTATTCAAATTAACTACTTAGTTTTAAATTTATTGTTTTTTAACTTATGTCTGAATAATATATATTTTTAACGTTGTAAATTTGGTTTAGTACAAATAATAATAATATTATTTTCAAAAGATATTGTATGTACAGAATTTTTTTTGGTGCATATAATAAAAAGTACAGTAAAACTAAATTTGGTTAAATTACAGCTGTCTCTGCCCCCCCCCCCCCCCCCCCGCACTAGGATTCCCTGTGTCGTGAGGAGACAATACCCATCTCTTGGGATTCCTACAAATAAAAACGATACAAAACTGTATGATACAGGGGTATCATACTTGTATCGTTATCGTAGTAGAGACTCTTTCCAGCGATTCAAGATGTGAATTGATACGTCTAATATGACAGTGTTCCTTGATGGACATTTATGTTACCAAGGGTCCAGTTATAGCTGTAGAACAAAGCAGCTGATCGCCCTCGCATGTCTTGTCTCACAAGACATCAGTCGGTCTAGCCTGCCTTTGGACCAGCTTGTAGCACCGTTGTTTAACTATAGCTGTGTCACGGGGTGATGAAGCATGATGTAGGGTCGAAAACTCTTTAAGGTATATTGTTGGTTAGGTACCATTTACCATAAGCCACTGCTATTATGACTTCTTAAAACCCAAAAATAAGTGGGTTTCGAACCAAAATAAAAAATGGAACTATGTTGGAACCGCCGGATTAATAGAAAATCGGAGATAATTAACAATTACTTTTACCATTCACAGGGTCAGTTTTACGAAGACAAAAGATGCCGTTGCATTTGCCCGAGTCTTGCTGCATTACTCAACATTACACTTACTGATAGGAAGGTGTACACCAGCAATGTACCCCCTAGCAAGTGGTAAGTTTCGTTTATGTAATCGCTAGCTTCTGCCCGCTGCTGCGCTCGCGTGAAAGTCTTTCTTCTATACCTTGGGAACAGAACTTTTGTATGTTATGGCCCTCTGTACCTCTGACAATGGTGCCGATTCTATTGTAAACTCGACTAAACTAAAACCTGACTTAATTTCTTCATATGAAATCAACCTAGTGTTCTTTGTAATAAGGTCTATTTGTTACTAGCATCTATTTCTCAGCGCCGCTAAATGTCAATAAACCCTGTCAACGTATACTCAACTTTATCTTCATTTATTCAAACGCTGTATAATTGCCGTATAAAAACTTGTTCAAAACGAACAAGGATGACGTGTTTTTAATCTACACCTATGAAGACGCTTACTAAAAACACAGAGCAAAAGAGATGGCATTCAACGGATAGCGGCTCTTGCTACGTGGTATTAAAGTTTATTTAAGCGTATCAGACTTTAGTCGATAAATAAATTACTTATTTCGATAGCGACATATGTTACCTACTTGTTTCAATTTGAAATAAGACCTTCTTTCTAAGTGTACAAGGTTTACGTTACCTACTTGTTTCAATTTGAAATAAGACCTTCTTTCTAAGTGTACAAGGTTTACTTCTTATATGGCTAAGGCGTCGGACTTGCGATCAAGTGGTTGCGGGTTCGAGCCCCACCTGTGCGCTACCGGCGTGAACCCACTCCTAACACAAGCATTTAGCTTAGCTGTAGGGGTTAACGAGAATACTAGTAATGTGTGACCCACGTTACTAGTATTCTTTACAAAAAAAAAGAAACCCACATTCGTCTTGATAATATTAGTTAGGAATACGTTGTTCTTGTTTCTGCTTGTTATGATTTTCTAGAAAAGAATTAACAATATAATAATAATAACGATACATCTCCAACACGGCCTGTACTATGGTAACCAGGCGGCTGATAAACATACTTAATATATTTCTAAATACATAGGTAAACCCCGTGGCGATGTTTGCGTAGGATCATAACTATTTGGGTTTTCTAATAAGTTGTTCTCAGTACCCGGTAGATGACGGTAGAACTCTAATCCTTATGACGCGGGAACCAAAAATATAGCTAGCGAAAAACAAACTTAATAATACAACTCTGGGGTGGTAATGATAAACAATAATATAGTAAACGGAAAAATCCCTTCATGGGGTTTTTTCACAACCCGTCTGTTATTTGAGATATTATATTAATAAAATTACGTCGTCTAAAAATATTTTTGTACCCGACCTATTTTTTGAACACGACAGATTTTTTTAGATTAAAGTTCTCATTAAGATTAATTAACAAGAACAAACACGAGATAGCGGCTGTAAACCGTTGAGGAGTTCCCTCGACTGGCTTGCGCATCCATCATCAAATCAGCTACAGGTCTCCGTCATGTTGTAGGTTCACAGTTGTAAAGACAATGGAACAATCATTCGTCCCCTATTTTTCTGCCCCTAGGATTTTTTTAAAAATAAACCATATTTAATGCAAAAATAATTATCGAAATCGGACTATCGGTTATGCGTGGTCAAACAAAAAAAAAATTGACGGGTTGACTTGAGAACCTCCTCCGCTTTTTCGTCGGTTAAGAAATTAAATAAAAAAAATTACGCTTTATACATTGATGAAAGTAGGTAAAAATTTATGCACATTTGTTGCTTGATAGCTGCCATAACCACCATGATCCAAACTTCATACTCGCCGATCATTCCTACCTCTGTTGAGCACATGGCAGAAAAAAAATCAGCTTTTATAAAATGACGAAAGTCTGGCGATCACGACCTCTTGCACTGTAACTATAGTGCAGTAAGCCTATCTTCATGTTAAATTAATAACCGTCCAAGGTAACACGAATCGATACACTGAACATTGAATATTTAGACTCACATGGGGCCGACATATACTTGTATAGGTACTTTTAATAACACTTTGTACGTATACGTGTTACAAAAAGGAAGTCAGATTGTTGATGCCTCGTGGGTAACTGAAAAATAGGTGAGTTAGCCTAAGGTGTAGGTGCACATACCAGTTTTCATGTCATTTTCAATGATTTTGTTTTGTGCGGATAAATTCAGACAAATCTGGACATTCCGTCGACATCCTTGGTATTAAATAAGTAAAATTGCATTCGTGTCAACTCTCTCTCTCTTACGTAATATTGGCTTTATCGGCCAATTTGTCAGTTTCGAAATAAAAAGTCTATTAATAAACACGAATTTTCTAATTATTGTTAACGCTTTACGTCACTCACGGGGTCTCCTTCTACCCTAATATCACAGTATAATGTATATACAGTATTGTATCTTCATACAAATGGTCGGATCGCCACGCCTTGAGTTCGGTATACACTCGGTACCAGGGCTGCCAGTCTGTAAAATTGGATACAGCAGAAGCAGGAAAAGATACAGGTAGATGAAATTATGGGCAGCCCTATCGCGTGTTTGCGTACCGTCCGGCTGTAGGTAATTATTTCAAGTAGGCCGAGTCACAATACTGTATATACATTATACTGTGCTAATATAATTATGACCACACCTTTGCGTACTCCCACCTGAAATTGAAAGAAAGAAGGAACAAAGAAAATAAGTTTATTTCGTAAGACGGCATTCAACTTAACACATAAAAAATACTTATACTAATATTAGGCTAAAATACTGGTTTTCAGACGACACTCAAACTTGATCAAAGCTAAGGGTGACATAATCTGAGTGTCGTATAATATTAATAAATATCTAGGTTAAAAAATATATACGAGGGGTGATCCAAAAGTAATGAGAATGGGTACATTAAAATAACTATATACTTAAAAATAAAATTTATTTTTCTACATAGTCTCCTAATAGGTCAATACATTTAGTCCATCTCTTTTCTAAACCAACGATACCCTTCAAAAAAAAATCTTTATCTTGACTCTCCCAAAATGCCTCTACAGCGGCCATCACTTCGCCGTTATCCTCAAATTTCTGGCCCCGGAGGTGTTCCTTGAGCCGAGGAAACAAATAAAAGTCGCTGGGGGCTAGATCTGGAGAATAGGGTGGGTGTTTAAGCAGCTGGAAGCCAGCTTCTTGAATGGCAGCCATCGCAACTTCAGCTTTGTCTGCAGGTGCATTGTCTTGATGGAACAGAACTTTTGCGCGCAGTTTACCCCGTCTTTTTTCCTTGATGGCCTCTCGCAATCTTTTGATTTGGTCAGCATAGTAGGAGCCTGTTATGGTAGCGCCCTTATCAAGGTATTCAACCATAATTATTCCCTCAGCATCCCAGAAAACAGACGCCATAACCTTGCCGGCAGAGCTTGAAACTTTGAATTTCTTGGGAGTCGGTGAAGATGGCCTTTTCCATGTCATTGACTGTTGTTTGGTTTCGGGATCAAAATGATGAATCCACGTTTCGTCCATAGTCACAAATCGAGCCAAAAAAATATCTTGATCCGCCTGGAACATTTCAAGATTGGTCCTTGAAATGTCGAATCGTTTCTTCTTTTGTTCGTCGGTTAACATTCTCGGGACCCAACGTGCAGAGACCTTTCTCATGTTCATCTCGGTAGTTAAGATCCTTTGAATGCTACCAAATGAAATGCCTGTGTTCTCAGCTAAATGACGAATGGTCACTCTTCGGTCTGCCAAAACCAGATCTTGAACTTTTTTGACGTTTTCTTCAGTGAGGGAGGAGGACGGACGGCCTTCGCGGTGTTCGTCTTCCGTGGATGTTCTTCCCATCTTAAACTCCTTGCACCAGCGTGCAGTTGTAGAATATGGAGGAGCAGAGTCTCCCAATGTTTCCACCAAGTCAGTATGAATGTCTTTGGTGGACATTTTTTTCAAGCACAGGTATTTGATGACGCTTCGCACTTCATGTTTCTCCATTTTGATGTTATCACTCCGACTGCTAGTATTCAAATGAATGTATATTTTAAAAATGACGTCCTATTTATACCATTTTTTGTCAGGGAAGTTGTGAAGGATTAGGGAGTTGAAAAAATATTTTTTTAGAATTTTATTATTACTAGAAATATCCGTTTATCATTACTTTTTGATCACCCCTCGTATATTGTCTGACACACATGGCATGTGATTCCTGAGTTGCAGGTGTCCATAGGCGGCGGTAGTCACTTACCATCAGCTGTCCCGTCTGCTTGTTTGACCCTTATACCATAAAAAAGGCAGTCATGGGACTGTCGACGTATGCGACTCTGACCTACTCGTATTATATGGAGCAACACTCCCCAATCCATCCTTGTAAGCAACTACCAACGCCTCGCGGTTTCACCAGCGTAAGTCCCGATCCCGTGGGAATGTCGGGATAAAAAGTTGCCTGTGCCTTAATTTAGGTCTCCAGCTATCTACATACCAAGTTTCATCGCAATCGGTCCAGTAGTTTTTGTGTGAAAACTTTACAAACATACACACAAATGTTTCCTCTTTATAATATTAGTTTAGATATTCCTTTTCTTCCATTGCCATTGCTACCCGCCTTTCCCTTTCAATATGCTCCTAATTTTTGCATCCTTAACTCCCAAAGTCACGCAAAAGACTTGCTCCTCATAGGCGACGACGGCGAGAACCTCATTTTGTCATTGCCCAGACCCATAACCTCACCGTGGTCTTTAATAGGTATATATCATAATTTTTTTTTTTACAATCGTAAGTTTCAAAACACTTACATACAAAGGTGTTAGCAATCGCTACAGCGTACATAAATGAATAGTTAATCGATACCATAACAGAAGTTACTTGCGAATTCTGTCCCCTTTAAGGCACAGTAAAGTTACAGCTGACGACGATTGACGACCTCTGTGTGGCGCGGCGGTAGTGCACTCGATTGCCACGTCAGAGGTGCTTTAGCATTGATCTGGGTCTATACGGTTCGTTTGGGTCTATATGACGATCATTAGACCTGCCTTCTTTGCAAAGACCTGAATGTTCGCCCACAAAGAGTACGATCAGAAACACACTAACACTTAACTGAAATACGAATGTTGAGATGGACGTGTGACGTGACTAGGATGGACAAGGTGTGTTTGGAATCCGTTTCTTCAATGTTTTAGACCGTCCCAGTCCAACTCAACCGGAAGAGTTCCTATCTCGTTGACCTGTTCAGGTCTAGAAGGGCTGGGCGCGTTTTTTTGAGTGGACTGTATATAGTTCGAAGATGTTCGCGGTTCACCAGCTTGCCTATCTTTCTTCATTAAAACAGTCTTCATACATAAATTAACTAAATTTCTTCACAATGATAACACTACAGAGAGAACATAAAGCAGCCAAAAGATTATACCTGGTGAGAGCCGTGATATGTAAATTTGGCGCTTTCATTATATCGAAAAAATATGTCTTACAAGTTGCGATGGCTGAAGCCCTATTTGCGCATAAATGCCGCAACTCGCCTAGAGGCGGCGTCTAACAAACTCACCACGTGCCGCGGTCAAGGTTAAGTTACAATGTACTTGTTGGTACGTTTAATGAAACAACCTATGCTAATACAACTACCTTTTTTTCTTAATTAAAAGCTACTAATACTATAGATACACATTTTATCAGTATTCTTAATTGAGTTGCCTATGGGTAGAGCGGGGGAGGATTAATGTTAAACCTCACCACGTATCACCAATCTTCCAATGATCACGTGGTTAATGGACGACCACATAACACGTTTAATCATTTATTTTAACCTTATGAAAGTACGGTATATTACGAAGTTGAATTATGGATATTATTCTACTATTGTAGGTGTCAGTTTTTTTTTTTTTTTTTTTTGCCTTTTTTCTCATTCGTGTTCTTTGTGTGATCCACAAATAGTTGTCCCGAGTTTGGGTGTTGTTTGTGTCTGTTGTTTGAATGTTTGTAAAGTACAACGCGACATAGGAATGATTCCTAGTGCGAAAGTTGTATTATTTTTAAACTGTAAAACAGTTACCATTTACATATAGACACATTTTGGTATTTGGTCAAACCAGTTTTACTCATATCAAGCGTAGTTTTCATGGGACTTCTCCCGCATTTTCCCATTGCATGCAACAAGCATGTTACTCAACGAGTCCAAAGGAACCCGTAACGAGTCTAATAAGAAGTATATTGGAGGAGTTAAATACATACCTATGGAACAACCGAAAATCAATGGTTTTCACAAAAGTCACGAATTCTTAAGGTTTTATTCCGATTTTCAGTCCATCTTTTTTGTCACATATATGTGAAAATGGCGTTCAAAGAACAATCGACTACCATATTATGACTTTATTTAAAATGTTATTTATGTATTATCAACCTATTCTATCTTATTTCTAAGCTTATTTCTACATACAGGTTTCTGTTCGGTTACGTAGCGTAAAAAGGTGAGAAATGAATGAGTAGAATCTGAAAGTAGTAGAGTTGAGGAGCAATCGAATATCGTGGTATGAAGGTAGAATTGAAGAAGAAAACGTATCGCGCCGACCCCAAATAAAATTGGGACAAGGGTAGGCAGATGATGAGTTTGGGTCTAGATTAGCGGTATCTAATATGTTCAAGAATATTATTACAATAGTTTATCTTTGGTTTACAGTAATTGCGAGGGTGTTATTTTGAAGATCGTTGGTAAAGAACTGAAGGGCCATGAACAAGAGTTTTGTCCGCGCTGTGAGTGTAAATATGAGACACGAAATACAACTGTTATCATGGTGAGTATGGAGGTGGTGTAACAGATGCCTCCAATGAGAAGTGAATAACTGTTTTCTACTGAAATCTTACTCGTCAGACTAAGGAAGTATCTTCACGCTACAAAAGAACACGGTCAATATCTCTACAATTCTACCTTAACAAGTGAAATACAGGTCCTAGAGGCGCCTCTGGTGATCGCTGGCCATTACACAGGTCATTGCACAGCGCTTGTGCCTGTGAGGTATGCTTTAGAATAAAGGCAGTAAAGGAAATCTAACCGGAATTTGGCCTTTCAGGTAGTAGTCATCATGATGCTCTGGGTACTAACGATGCTCTCTGGTTATATGGGATTTCTTATGTGCTTGGACCCGTTGATCAATAAGAAGAAGGTCAAATTCCACCAGGAAGCTGGTGCGGGCTCTGAAGAGGTAAGGAACATTTTCCTAATGGTGGCCATAGTTTTTTCTAGAGGTTACATTATGGAGTTCAGGGAAAAAAGAGGTTATTAACATGCGCGCGTGTTCTACTCTATTTATCATAAGTCTTTTTGGAGCCCCAAATTTTCAGTAGCTTGAGAAAACAGTGGCAGGGATATAAGTTCACAATATGAATGTCTCGGTTCCAGGTAGCTACATAACAGCACAGAATACATGTTAGATACAGAAGGCTCACTTTGCAAAATCATTTAAATAAATAGCGACTCTTGCTCCGACACAATAAAGTCTCAATTCGGGCCGCACAGTGCTCTTGACCTACAGTTAAATTCACCTAGAAGTTGTCTCTCTTTCTATCGGGTTACCCTTATGTGTTCTAACCATGCCGCGACATTAGGGTTGTCTTTTTCAAAGAATATTTAATTACCAGTAGGCTCTGTACTTATTACTATATTGTTGTTAACAAATAAACCTAGGCTATTTTCTAATTAACTCGATACGAACGGATGACGCAACGCAGCGCCTTAGTAAGCACTGAACTAACGTGCTCGCCGCGCGGCGCGCGACACCCCACTGAACTTTTGGCACAATTAGTCGACCCCGCCGCGTATTTGTTATACCTAAAGTGCGTAGTGCGGATCGATTGTATTCATACGCACTTTGGAGGCTGTTAACTGTTTTATCTCGCAAGTATAACGTTAGCATGATATCAAAAGTCTCATTACAAAACGTGGACTAACCAAAAAACTTAGTCTAAGTTACGTATGGGCCGGCTCGACCGGAGTGATACCACGGCCTCGCAGAAAACCGGCTTTTTGTCGCGTGAGTGAGATTACCGGAGGCCCTAACCCTTCCCTTTCCCCTCTTTCCGCTCTTACCCTACTCCCATCATAAAGGGCGGCAACGCACTTGTAACTCTTAAGTTGGGCGGCGGTAGTCATTTACCATCAGGTGACCCGTCTGCTCGTTTGCCCCCTATAATTACCATTAAAAAAAACATTACTTTCGATACACCATCACTTTTAATAAGGCAGTAATGTGCCTCTCCTCGTGAGTTTCCTTGTAACACTACGCTCTTAAACTCAACGGCTCTGTACCACCGCATTTTCGCAGGTGTAAGTTGAATTATTTGTTGACAGGCAAGTGCATGGCTCTGTACCACCACATTTTCGCAGGTGTAAGTTGAATTATTTGTTGACAGGCAAGTGCATTGCTGTTACAAGACGCTGACGACTGACTGGTTACCTCACGATCTGGTGTTCGAGGAGACGACGAGGCTAAAACAATCACATGGAACGAAATTGATACCATTTAAGACAGTGTTCTAGCATTTTATTGACAGTGAAAGTTTGATAATATTAAGGAAACGTTACGTAGGTATCCAATTTTGTTTGTCAAGATGAATTCATTTATTCAAACTATCTAATCTATTTAATTTGATTAGATTAATAATATATCTGGTCGAAACAATTCGGTGTTGGATAATTAGAGACAGTTAATACTTTCACTATCAATGTAATAATATAACTAGGAACTTATTTTAACTTTCGTTCAACCTTTGTAGTTTTGACGTCACAACACTACATATTTGTTTATGTGATCAACTTGCCTGACGGCTGACATTAATAATCGGATCTTATAAATTTTTTATATTTCAGTATTTTCGTCATTTGTTTTTTTTTTCTGTATTTAAAAGAACTCCCGCATTAAGAATATTCCTGTTTTGCGGGGACTTCACAAACATTCAGACAACGGACACAAATAACACCCAGATTCGGGACAACTATTTGTGGATCACACAATTTTTTGTCCCGTGTGGGATTTAAACCACGACACTCGGCCCGGCGTAGAGGTGACCACTTAAACCATTGCGCCATCCGTGCAGTCCAGTTTGTAGAAGTCAGTTACTGTATTTTTTTATATTTTGATTGCCGTTAGTCATTTGAATGACAACGTACATAAGTTATTATTTTTATTGACACATACAAGATGGTTTTCAATATCAGTTTTTAGGTTAGTGACGTCCCCATAGCATAGAGGTTGAAAATGTGTTGTTGTAAAATTAGAAAACACAGGGATCATAGTAAACAATTCTCTATGCAAGCTTCTCACTTAGAGCGTCTTAGTTACACACCATCAATTAAATCACTTAATTTAGTTACGGCCGACAACTTATTTATCTTTAGCATTTTGAGTTTAACCGTCATTTTCTTTTGGAAGGTTATCTTAATGAATTAGGAAAAATGAACTGAACAAAAGACATTAAAATAAGCTTTAAAATACATATAACATCTTAAAATATCGTATGTAAAATCATTTTAAAATTATACATTTATACTGACATGTTTTAGGGCAAGCGGCGTATTAGTCGATCTTGATTAATCGGATCGGAATGTCAGATTACATTAGCTCATTATTACATTCATAATTATATGAAGTTTAATGATTGAAATATAAAAAAGTAGTAAACTATTTACACTTGTAAAGTTTATGAAGTCGGCCAACTTTGGTCCGAAGTTTAGCGTGTTAATGTGAAGTCTTTTCACGCAAATATAAAATTTTAGACTCATAAAATATATCAGACGTACAAAGTGCGCAAAGAAAATATAGTTTTAGGTTATTAAAAGCAAAGACAGTATTAAACATAGACGGAGCAATAGTTTGGATCAACAACGATTTAATGAAAAAACATAATTAAAAAAGTAGGTTGGCGCTGCAAATCCGAAGACAGATAATTAAATCTCTACGTTGCAGTTATCAGGTATCCAATGACGTTTTAAATAGGTAACAAAAATATCTTGCAATTTCCTTTTGGCGTTAAAAAGTATAAAAGTATAAAATCTACTTCAACTTTTCAAGCTCCGTCTGTGTTTAAAAATATTAGGTCTTTGAATAAAAGTTTTATAATTTTTGTTATTGTGCTTTTTAATGTTGTTACTTATATAAAACAATGCTTAGACAGTCCTAATTTATTGATGTTATTTTAATTTAAGATTTTTTTTACTATAGGTACATTTTGACAAGAAAATTATCTGTTTTTTAAAGCAAAAACCTTTGTTCATTTTCTAACTGCTCCTGTCTTTAAAAAAAAAAAAATCTTGAACAGTATATTCTTGCTAAAGTACAGTTTTATTTTTTCAGAATGAATGAAAACGATGCCATTTTTGTTTTTTTATACTTATAAGTAGAGAACTGATATACATTTAAATTGTAGTAATTACGCTACAATTTAATAAGTATACATCATACAACTATACCACAATTCTTATATATACATGTACTTATTTGTTTAAAATTAAAGAACAAAATCTATAGTTGTAGTATTAGGTACAAAATATGATCATATATTGTTAACTTTTATTTTTATATTTTTTGTTATTTTGAAATATATCGTGTTTGTACGTTTCACTCATCTATACGGGACCGTATTGTAGCACTTTCCTTGTACATTAATGATAAATTCGAATAAATATCTTCTGATCTTCTTTGTGCTTGTTTTATTTGATCATCCCTGGATCGGACAAAGGAAATGTTGCTTTTTGGGGAGGCTTTTTATACCTAGCTTAGTTGTCATTTGTAGTAGAGTCCATGTAACCAGTCCACGAGTCAGGTACACATTTCGTCAAATATTTCCTCTCGGGTGATATATATAACTAGTGAGTTGTACTTATACCTAATCACTACATACCGGGTGTTGGAGAAGTAAAGGAACAGCAGAATAATTCGCTAGGGGTGCATTTTTAGGAAATACGTTAAACACAAAAGTTACAGGAATTGCCCTGACTAACAATTGGTGACCTTGAAATTTACCTTGATCATAACCTTGAAGGTTATCTCAATCTCTGGATTGCATATTTTTGAGCCCGGAATTGAAAAAAGAGGAAAACACTAACTTCAGTTGCGGTTCCGTGGGTACATACCCACCAACGGAATAGCAGCTGAAGCTCGCGAGGTTTAATGATACAACTCTGAAGCGGTTTACGAGTTATTACCCGAGAGAGACTTGGTCCAGTCAAATGAAGGGGTCAACCTCGGAATGATGGATAATAAGCTAAATACGCATATAAACTTTAATTTTGGCGTTCTAAATGTTGTCTCAATAGTCACATAAAATCACGTGTTCGCGTCTTAAGATATTCAAGGTCACAAAAAAAATTGTTTTTGCAAATATCTCGGCGTCTATAGGTCTTATAATTTAGAATGATGATGCACAGGCAAGAGAGGACTTTATGCTGTCAACGTAGATATCAATATATAAACTCACAGACCCGCCCACCAACTATCATCTTGGTCTCACACTCAACATAAACAAAACAAATTCCATACTATTCTCTATTAAAACCAATTCACCCTCTATAAATGACTACTTATCTATAATAACACACACTTGTTTTCCTAACCATGTCTGTAAGTACTTGCGAAGACCTCAAAAAGCTTCCCACATATAAATACCTAGGCATCATGATAGATAACACCCTTAGCTTCAATCAACACCTTGAACTACTGTCAGACAGGACTCGCAAACTTATTTTCATCTTTAAAAATCTCCGTCACGCGTTTGATAAATCTGCCACTAGGATGGTGTACATGGCCCTATGTCAATCCATTCATATCACAATGGCATCTCGGTATGGAAGGAACCCAAAGAGCGGTATTAAAAGTTAGTCTAACATTGCCTTTTCTGTTCACCACAAATGACAACTATATATTTTACTAGCAATCCACCCCGGCTTCGCACTAGTAGCAAAGACATCTTCAACAATCATCATCATATATCAACCAATTTACACAAAACGTTAACAAATTATACACCTAAACCTTCCTCATGAATCACTCTGTCTACTGGTGAAAACCGCATGAAAATCCGACGAGTAGTTTTTCAGTTTATCGCGAACAGACAGACAAATAGACGCGGCGGGGACTTTGTTTTATATGTAGTGATACACCATTCTCCAGCAGCACTCTCACATCAAATTCAATCCCAAGCAATCAAAAATAGAGTCTGTTTGTCGGAAAAACAATGGTACACTAACTTCTCAAACAACTTTGGTTTTTTAGGATATAACACCTAACCTAAGACCTATATAATAAAACTAATAAGTTGATTATAATTTGCTCTTTAAGAAAATTTAAATGCAAACAAAATCTCAGTTTGGCTTAAATCCTTGAATTATGAGGAAACTGAAAATTTACTTAATTAAGGTCCCTAGATAAAAGTATATAAAGCTTCTACCCTAACATTATCTTATCTGTGCCCTAGCTACCAGTAAACACACACACACACACACACATTTACCCCACACGTGCACACACACACACTTACCCCACACGTGCACACACACACACACACACACATATATACACTAATGCACATTCTCGTAACTCAATGACCTTGCACACATCTAATGTAATACATTAGATGTGTGCATACATAGTAATAATAAAATGTTACTTATCTGAACCCACTTTGGTAGGTAATCTGTCATACAGGTCTCCAAGTACAGATACCAGTCCCTCACATAGATAATCTGTAATTGTACTAATTACTACATCTATTAGTTGAAGTACTCTACCAATGTAACTAAACAATGTGAGAGAACAAAAAATAAAGTTATTATTGTCTTAAACTAATCAGTGAGTAGGTACAGACAGACAGAAATATGAAATGTCAGATAAGTGGCTCTGTACAAATATGATGTTTCGTCTTTCCATCAGGTGAGTTTGAAGACAAAAGCCTATTATTTGACTGCATTACAAAAAAAAATATCGTAGCAAATTTATTAGGAATAGAAATTAAATGGGCATTTTCCCGCTCCAACGGCCGCATACAAGTGCGACTCGCAGTGACGTCATACTTGCGGTCATGGTTGGAGACGATTCTCCGACTTATAAACAAACACCAATGTTATTTTAATACGATTTATTTCAAAGAAATACATTAAAAACGATTAAATATATTTTAAACACACGTTTTTTACAAGATTACACACAGTTTCTCAATCCAATATACAAATACAGTATGCTGGGCTGTCCAGCTTAACGAATACAATAATAAATAACCTAAAATACCACCGACTTTTAATGCGTCTAAACCATGACGAATTGTAATAAGCTGCTTTCTTCACCCCTTAAAAGAAGAGGTTCGTTTTAAGGTGGAACCCTTAGACGTGGAATATCTTCTTCAAATTGAAATTGAATCAACTTTGAGTAAAACCAATTCAATTAAAATATTAACGAAAACCGGTTACAAATAACGAAGACATAACGTAACATAATAAAAAAAAAAACAAGTCGAATGTGAACATCCTTCTTTTTTAAGTGGAATAAAAATAATAATATGATTATAAACCCATTGTCTAGTTATTTGCGTATATAATATGTTTATTAACGAGGCATGCATTACAATAATGCGAGCGCTTTTCAAGTAAATTGTTATAATAATTATACTCATCTAAAATTTTATTCAAAAACATTGGCCCCAATTCTGTTACTTCACTCGCTAAATTAAAATTCACTAAATTTTCTTCATATAAGATGTAAACCTTGTACACTTCAAAACAAGGTCTTATTTCAAATTGAAACAAGTAGGTAACATATGTCGCTATCGAAAGAGGCAATTTATTTGTCGACTAAAGTCTGATACGCTTAAATAAACTTTAATACACTTTTTTTATACGGCAATTATACAGCGTTTGAATAAATGGAGACTCTCGCTGCGTGGAAATAAAGTTGAGTGGTGTTAGTGAAATTTAGCGGCGCTGAGAAATAGATGCTAGTAACAAATAGACCTTATTACGAAGAACACTAGGTTGATTTCATATGAAGAAATGAAGCCAGGTTTTAGTTTAGTCGAGTGTACAATAGAATCGGCACCATTATACATTTTCTACAGCTAAGGCCTGTTGTATGCTGGTGACTTTGCTTAAACAAACTGTACACTTATAAATTAATTTCCATTAACATTGATTTTATATAAAAAATATTATATTTGTTGTGACCACACAATACATGTTTGTAGATAACATACCCCATGTTTACTACACCTCACCCTTATGTTTAAAAAAGATAAATAATACATTACATATATTATTACAATGACCATTAGATTGTTCAAGTACTATGTTAGCATATTTTCATTTTAATATGATGTTCTGCACACAAAAATATCCCATATTTTATAAAGTCGGCTCATAAAAATCCCCTGTAATATACTCTTCAATTATCAGAGTTCTGTGATTAAACGCGAGTTTTTTTTTTTTAATCTATAGTAAAAATAATGTTTTTACTAAAATTTAAAAGGTTTAGGGTTTTCATCATGTGTGTACTTCTGTGTGTGATGTCACCCTTTTGAGTGGGAGCGCCTTTTATTTTCTTTTACAAAAATAATACTGACATATTGTTTATAAAATAAGAAACATATTAACACTCAAATAACATCACATCTGTTCAGAATTGAATAATTCCAACAGGATCCTCATAACTCTACCACTGAACAACTCGAGACCCATCCTATGTTGTAACGGTAGAAGACTGTCAATTCAATTCAGTTGTTTATTAAGACAAAGTAGAAAAGACAATGATCAAAAGTGGTACCATTATTTCTCGCGCGTCAAACTCAAATTATTGTATTAGGTAATTACTTTCACATTTTTATGCAACTATTTGCGTCAGGAATATGTGAAATTTGCAAACAATATAAATAGTTATTTGATTTCTATTTATGTTCACATTGGCATTGACGATCGGTTTCTGTCATTCATGATTTAAGCGAGAGCTACATTAGGCCGACGCACACGTCTAAGACGTCTTACACGTGTAAGGTTGGTGTGCACATGAAAGAGACGGAACGCGTTTCATTGAAGAATTCTACAAATTCACTGTCCGATTTATTCATTTTTAAGTATCTAACTGATGATAACAGAGTCGAAAACGTCGATTTATTATTTATTTAAATCAACAGCTCAGAATACATAATAGTACAGAAGTACAGGTACAGAAGTCTCTCTCCGCCAAATCATTTAATTAAATAGCGACTCTTGTTTCGACACAATAAAGTCGCAATTCAGTTGCACAGCGCTAGCTACCTACAGTTATATTCACCTAGAAGCTGCCTCTCTTTCTATCGCGTAACTCTTATCTATTCTGGCAACACCGCGACGTTAGGGTTGTCTTTTTTTAAAGAATTAATTAATCTGAATATTTAATTACCAGTAAGTTATGTGCCTATTACACTATTTCTGTGAACAAATAAACCTAGGCTAGGCACTAATAACTCGATTGTCTAGATGCCTACGGATGACGCGAAGCAGCGCGTGAGTGAGCAGCGAGCTAACGTACGGCGCGCGCGCACCCTAATGTTGGCACGATTAGTCGACCACGTCGTGTACTTGTAGCTTTATACCTACACTGCGGAGTGGACCTGGTCTGCCAAAAGACAGCTTACAGTTAGCCAAGCAGTTAACAGTTCTCAATGTAAGAAAATTAACTACTTTATTACATACAACAGGTACATGTATGGCTATTAGCAAGCATATTTGTTACAGAAACTTCTAATCTATATAATCCTATATCAATAGTAAACATTTTGAACGAGGTGCATTTAGTAAGGCATGTTTTCATAGTACAATTATTTTCTTGCTGCAAACTCGGCCATAAATCACACGGTCATAAACACTGATGCTTCGCCATTAGTGTTGCGGATATGTGGCGCGAGTGAAAGCTCTTTATCGATAAAAGAGAAGTTGAACAGGAAGGTGACGATGTATCTGTCATAGAATTCTTTATTTTATATTGCTTATTATTGTAATTAGTTATTTAACAAGTATGTTTTTTTTTCATTTTAATTATTTATTTCACTGTTACAACAAAATTCAACATCATATAATATCTATAGCATTTATCAACTATTAACATATATAGTAATCCCGCCGCTAGCACAAAGGAGTTAACACCTACCCATAAGTGGGAGAGAGAGTGCAATGACATCTGGCTTTGATGATTTATGACCAAGCCTGCAGCGAGTAAATCATTTTACTATAGTTTATCTTTTTAGATATGTTTGGAGTTCATTGTTTCTTTTATTATTGCTATAATTATTTCTTATATCAAATCATTTTCTAGCTGCACTAATTTCTAAAGTAAAGACATCATTCAAGTAAGATTCAAAAGAAACTTAAATAAAATGTCTTATTATTTTAGATAATGTAATATAAGATATCTTATGGAAGTTTTGTTCATTGTACACGCATTAGTATCATATTACTATAGTAGGATCATTCTCGGCTCGTGGCTCAGTGGTAACCGAGTAGATTAGCACATTGCAAGGTTGAGTAATACTAGCCAGGTCAGTCTTAGGATAGGTGACCATTCTTAACACATTGAGACCACTCCGTGCCTTAGAGAGTACGTTAAGCCGTCGGTCCTGGTAACCATACGAACATCTGTGTTTCGTTACGGGTAGTTGGAGCCCTAAAAAGTCCGACAACCTGGTCTAACTACAGAACTTCGATATCGCCTTGTACAGTACTAGTACAAAAGGTCCATAACCTATGCCTAAGTGGGCAAGAGAGCGCAATATTGCTGTCCCGTTCAGATGTTTATGACCTAATTCGCAGTGAGTAAATAATTTACTGTAGAAGTTTACTAATTACCAGCTGATAATTTTATACGAGGAACCAGTTTCTTACAATAAAAGTATCATCAAATATTATCAAGCATATGTTTTAACAGTTTCTATATTATATATAAATGACAATAAATAGCTAATGCGAGTAATTCATTACAACTATATAATATTTATAATAAAAGCCACTATCCTATCAGGTATTTAGCGTCCTGCCACTGTATTGCTGATTATATAAAATCTATAGAAACTAGTGTATATATTATGAGGTGTTATTATTTATTATATCATATTTTAATAATATAAAGTACTAAGTATAGTATACGTACGGGAATTAACGGGATCACGTCACCACGGCCAGTGCAACCTGGTCGAAACGTCAGGCAATTCAAAGATATGGAATACCTATCACACTAGATTAATTCCCGTACATATACTTACATAATTATATATTATGGAACATACAAGTTTGTAAGTTAGTAAAGCCGTTATGTATTAATTATGATTAAATTATTAATTTGTAATATATTTAATTTAAGTGGTACCAATCTGTGGCAATATGGTGCATAATAAGATTTTTGCCTCTGTTAGTTGAAGATGCTTTAGTGTGACGAGGTTTCAATTAAATAAATAAATACTTTTAAATTGGAGATTACAGGACAAGAAATTGTTGATTATAAAACCAGAATTTTTTCTCAAAATTCACCCATTCATTGATCTATAGATATTATTATATAGGGTTAGAGGAACGTATGTTTAATTTTTAATGTATTACATATTTATATATTTTGCGCAGAACCCTAATTCTTTTTCCAAAATAATAGTAGTTTAAGTTACTCCTTATAACAGCAGTTATCTGCCAGTGAAATCGATCCACCCGTTCCGGAAATTATCCGGAATAATCAAACAGACAGACAAAAATTTCAAAAACTAATTTTTAGGCATAGGTACTGTATGAGCTTAAAACAACTATTATGTTTACATTACAAACAGACACTTCAATTTTATTTACTTCATACTTCATAGTATTCCTGTTATCAGTTTTAATTTTGACCAGCAGTACATACACATACAAAATAAAATATTGCAGGGGTTAGTTTCTCGTAGTTATATAATAAGACCGACATAGGCATTTTGATTACAGTATATATTTTTTATACTCTATATTTATAGGTGCTTTTTTAATATTGAAAAATACAAACAACCATATATGTTATTTTTAAGTTTACGATAATCATGGAATATATTGCATGCATAATTAATG
Source organism: Callimorpha dominula (assembly GCA_949752705.1). Taxonomy (NCBI): domain Eukaryota; kingdom Metazoa; phylum Arthropoda; class Insecta; order Lepidoptera; family Erebidae; genus Callimorpha; species Callimorpha dominula. The sequence continues at coordinate 28,435,445 of OX456990.1, read as the reverse complement.
GGGGAAGCGCTGACTCCTGTGGTACATTTATTCTAGCACAAGAGTCAGGGGCTTCATGAATTTGTATAAATGTATTTGTAACGTCAACGACATGTTACAGGCCTCGGCCATCAAGCCCATCAAGGTAACAGACAGCTATCCCATGCTTACTCACTTTCCCTATATAATTGCAATTTTCCCCGTCTTTAATTCGCAAAGGAGTCGGTTGACGAGAAGAGGCTTGCCCCGTATTACGTGTGTGGGTCCCGCCTACGAGGACTTAGGGCCAGCGCCCACTGACAGCTTGGCATGGCACGGCGTGGCAAAGGATTATTTTCGTGGACAAATGATTTTCGACCCCATTTCAATGAGTTTAGCACTGACATTATTTTATTTTGTTTAGGTCGAAACGTCTCGCGTGATGACGCGAATTACAGCGGCATGCCGTAGAACGTCACGTCATTCCCCGAATCATTGTGGCACATCACGTTATTCAACGGGATATTCACTATCTGTACATCTCCTTTTCCACAATTTATGTACCCACAACTGACTTTCCTTGTACTTAGTGGTGCGTACTGTCCCAATCAATCATTTTAACAAATACACAACCAATATGCTGTGGGATGCCACAGGATCATTCGGTATGTCGAAGCATGCCGTGCCGCACCATGCTATGCCGTGCGAGTGGGTGCGGGCCCTTAAGTGTATGTATAGTCATCAACAGTACAAATACAAGTACAAATTCTTATTACCTTATTAGTATAAAAGCAGCTCATAGGGTTTTTTTGGATGGTTTTTTTTTGCTAAAGACTCACATAGGTAATTAGCGCGCTGCTAATCTCTAATTCAGCATGGTGTGTCTATCGTATATATTGCGACGTTGTTCGCGAACTTGGCGTTTCCACCTATCCTGTTGATGTGTCACACGGTTGAGGACGTTACCGCGGGCGCCGAGCTGCTGAGACGGGCCACCGAGTGTACCCTCGTCCTAGAATTAAGAAAATTAATTGATAGTTTATTGATATAAAAATGATCATATCTACACTCTTAGTAAGTGAAACTAGCAAATTAGTTTTCAATCAGGCAGATTAAAATCATATTGAGGGGCTAAATTAAAAAAAAAAAACATTATTTATTCGCAACTGGTTGCGATAGAATAGCTATGCTTCTTCTTCCAAAACTAGACGACATGGTAATAAAGTTTCACAACCAGTCAGTCAGTCTTCATCGGTTTGAATATAAAACTATTTGAATTGGGAATTGTTTAGTCATTTAAAATTATTATATTACTTAAAACTATTATTAATATTAAAATTAAAAAAAGAAATTATTAAATATGCTTGTACTAGAACAATGTCGTGTTTCAATATTCATATTGAATTAGAACAGATTTCATAAAATTTGTAAAATGTTATCGTCTATTTTTAAACAAAATTGATATTATATCCACTAGAAGATGTAATGAAAGCGGCGGTAGCGTAATGGCTAAGGCGTTGGACTTGCGATCAAATGGTTGCAGGTTTGAACCCCACCCAGTTCTGCATGATGGCATCGACAAAAATATACGTCAATGGAGGCTTCCTTTGGAAATATGGTAATGAAAATATAAAAAAAATATTAAAATAAAGAATATGACTGTATACTGTGAAGTAAAGAAACAAAATAAAAGAATTTGATAATCTGAAGCAGATTAGCAACAACAAGGCAGTAAAATAATAAAGATGACGGACCCGAACTTCTCGAAGAATTACCCAAGTTTATTAGTGTCAAGACTGTACTGCATAATTAATGATATAACGTTATAGGTGCCACCATGGTATTGACAATTGATTTGCCCATATTAATTTAGTTGTTATGTACGTTTTTGTTGAATTTTTAGCAAACCAAAGCATCAAGTTAAATTACAATAAATTGGTCCATGCAGCCGCCCAACTAAAACTGAATTTTGAAATATTTTTTTCTTATTTAAATATAGTATTTGTGACTTTTGTTGTTTGCTTTCGTAAGTCCGCAACTTATGGCGGAAATATCAAAGTTCTTCTATCGCAACCGGTTGCGGATGTAAAAAGTATGTCCTCAAACGCAACTGGTTACAAAAGCGAAAACAAATAATCCTACTAATATTATAAAAGTGAAAGTTTGTGAGGATGTATGGATGTATGGATGTGTGGATGTATGGATGTTTGGATGTTTGTTACTCTTTTACGCCAAATGTACTGAACCGATTGCGATGAAACTTGGTATGTAGATAGCTGGAAACCTAGATTAACATATAGGCTACTTTTTATCCCGATATTTCCACGGGATCGGGACTTACGCGGGTGAAACCGCGGGGCGCTGCTAGTGTCTAATATCGAAAGAATAATCCTATGTACCCAAATTGGCGGCAACTAATAAGTTCATAATAATATTTGTACACCATTCTCCGACTTTTTTTTCTAATATTCAGCATATTGCAAATCCTTTAAACTAATGCTTAATTACAGCATATTAATTCATAATTTTAATGACGTTACAAAAATTAGAATCCGTAACGTAATAAAGGGGGTCATGAGTTCAGTGACTTGCTCTTTTGAGAGCTGGTATTAATACTATCATTCTTTACATTTTTGCTCAGCGCTGTATTCGCTAATAGAGTGATGACAGTCACTTATAACTTTATTAGCCTTCCGACTGACCATCCAAATTATTTTTCTATCCCTCTGGAAGAGTACTATACTTTTCTGAACCCATGTTCAGTAGTTAAGGTGTGAAAACAAACAAACCCACAGACGCGGTTATAATATTAGTTAGGATTGCATAAAGATGAAATAAAAATAGTGTTAAAGTTGTAACATTACTTACATCTTCGTTGGTGTGCTCTTGGTAGGAGGCCTTGGCACGCTTGTTAATCAGAGGATCCAGGCAGATCAGGAAGCCCATGTAGACAACCAAGAGCATAATCACCCATATTACTATGATCACCACTACCTGCGATTAAATTAACAAATGTATATGTTAAGTTTCAGGTTAGGCTAGAAATGCATTCAAACATTTATTTATTCGCTTTTCCTGAAAGATTGTGGGACAATTATGTTTTTTCCCCTGCAAGTGTGTCAATATGTAAGCACAATATACCTACATAAAAGATTGCTCGCTTGTCGGTAAAAAACCGGATCAAAGGATACTAAAAATAGTGATGTTATGAATATACTCAATATTACAGTTGAAACGAATAGCTGTTTGGTCAGATACCGGATATCCGGCCCAACCATAAACCGGATACCTGGTTGCCGGACATTGTCAATGTTACGTTACTGTCTTCAGTAGCGAAAGTATGGCGATTATATATGTTATGTGGTTTAGATAAAGCAATTAAATTTACTATTCGTTATCCGGCCGGATACTTACTCACTAGCCGGTATACAGACGGATATCGAATAAGGGCGTGATATCCGTTTCATCTCTACTCAATTACGGAATTAAAAGAGATCTCTTCACGTATTAATAGATAGATTTGATTTTTAGGGCTCTATGTCGTTAGGACACCACGGTGGCGCGACCAGTCGCGCCACCGTGGTGTCTAGAGCTACCAAGCGAGAAACACCAAAACAAACAGTAAGATTGTCAGTTTTAAAAAGGACGAGCTAACAGTTCTTTTGCCATACGTACGACGAGTGGGAGGGAGGGGCATACCTGGTAGCGTATGCTATTTGCCTATAAGCTAAGCTATGGCAAATAGCTTGATACATATTAATGGTTGCGCCACCAGCGGGTGATTCGGTCGCCGGCAACAACTTGGTTGCGCCACCAAGTTGATACCAGGTGAGATACCCTCCATAGAACTATACACATTTAGTTGGTGGCGCTACCGGTGGCGCCACTATGGTGTTCTAATGAAATAGGGCCCTAACTGTTTATTTCGTGCGTTGCGTATGTTCTTATTCACACAATGTTATCTTGTACATGTGTCACGGTATTTAATAGAGCATTATTATTGCGTCCGCGGGTGGAGCACTGTTGACCTGTTACATAGGTTTTCTTCAAACCTATCTCAGGCACCAGAATCTCACAATAAATCTGGACACTACATAGCTGTATATTATTGTCATTTTATTTCTGAGGCAAATTTTTTAAAAGTCCTTTCTTTTCGGATGCGTTGATCCATCAGACAGTCAGTCAGAACAAAGCATTTTATATAATATATAGATATACACGCGTGGTAATTGAGGAGGGAAAACCATTGCAAACACAATTTAGTTATACGTCCAATAGGATGAACAAAATCGGCACTTAATCGCTGTAATCTTAACAGAGTAGGTACGCTCGAAGTTTCGATCGAAGTCACTGTTGGGCAGTTGACACGGTGACTTATTCGACACGTTCTTATTACCGCGATGAATTTCCGATTTACACATATAATATGATCTCTCAAAACGCGGAGGAAACGCCTGTACACGTTATCTTGTAGTGCGAGTAAGTGGCCACACAACGGGTAAATATCCTCGCGCGTGCAAGGTCGCTTCTTTTACGCCTCAGGAGGCTTCTGTGCTTCTAGAAGGAGTTAGGCTTGCTCAACTAGTCAGCCTTATCCGAACGCATAACGGACCGTCTATGTGTCTATATACGGAAACAGAGTTACAATACTAATAGGTACTACGTTAATAAACTCCCACAGTTGATAGAATCGATAGATTTCTTTTCTAGAGTACAGCTCAGGCCGCGGCAATAGATTCCTGCTTAGTTTTAGTAGGTTGGATTCCGATATACTACCGTAACCCTAATGATGTGATACCACATGTGGCTGGCCTACCTAAAAAAGGCTGAAAAAGGTTAAGAAGATAAATCACCTTAATAATTGTGGTGTTCCTGTTCTCGTACTTGCATTCACATCGCGGACAAAACTCTTGCTGTCTGTCTTTGAGTTGTTCAGTCATAAACGGAAGGATTACCACCTCACAATTGCTGTTGAAAAATAAAACGGAAAAAACTATTCAATGTACATACAGGAGTAAGGTTATGTCAAAATAAGAGAGGAACCTGTGGCATAAGACTTTTTTTAAATTAAGGTGGCCGTGGGCGTATCCAGCTTATGGGCCCAGAGAGGATAAAAAATTTTGAAGCTAACCTTCTAATAAAGATAAAAAGTTACGATTCAACAAACCGGTATCGTAGGGTACATCACTGCGCAAAAGAGCTGGCAACATTATTTGTAAATTTGACATTTGCATGTGTCAATTTCGTCTCAGAGATAAAAAAACAGACTTTAGAATTTATTCATAGAAGTTTAGTGGTTATTTCTTGGAGATTTTTCCAAGGTCGGCAACACACAAATTATACCCCTAATGTTGCAATGATACTTAAGTTACAGTAGCAGCTTAGACGTATGCTTTTTGCAACCTTAGATATGTCAAACTTATACACATTCATGACCCTACTTCATGTAATTTGGTTTCAACAAAATTAATTGTACAAAGTAGGTGATAATCCACCTTAGGTATGCTCAGCGGTATCTAGAGTAGCTTTCGCGGCAGCATCTTTATAAAAATGCATTTTTTTAGATAAAAGCTTGATGTACAGAGAGACAGACTTTAGGTTCAGAATACGGTTAGCAAGATACACAATTTTTAAACGGTAAATGAAGTGAAATTCTATTTACATTTTACTTGCATAGTATGGATAAAGTAAAAGCCTAACTTATGTTTGAGCGAGCGAACTCGTCTTACAATTGGCCCGCCTAACCTTTTGAGGAAAGTAGTCTATTCATTAAGCCATTAACACAAGGGGTGCACAAAATAAAAATAAAGAAGGTGCACATTTAATAAACTCACTCAATTTATCTCTAATGAGACCCTAATATTAAAATAAGCAGGCACATATTTATAACAGGCAATATTAGAACGATTCACAAATTATTATCTTTATACAATTAATTAAATTTAAGTAACTGTTTGTAATGTCATAATAAGAGCTTTTTACTTATTGCATCGTATGTTTACACGATACTTATATCAAAAAATATTTTTTTAAATATGTTGTCTCTGTTTGTTCCGGCTAATGTCCGGAAAGTGTGGACCGATTTCCACGGGACTTTTACTGGCATGAAACTGGTGTTATAAAGAGTAACTTTATGCTAATTTTATTTTGAAAAAATTATTAGGATACAGCGCAAAAAAAAGGACAAGCGAGCAAAGCCGCACGGGGCACAGCTAGTTTATGTTATAAAGAAAAACACGGAAATAAGAAATTCGTGCTTTTGCAAGATTGCGTACACAATCACCACCATCAATCGGCCTATCACAAGCACTGCTAGATACAGACCATTTCTATCATGCCACAATCAACAATACATTCGCTAGACAAATAATTTTTTTTATAACATGTAAAATAATGATAATGGTTCGTGCAATGGTGGGTTTGTGGGCAAATTGTTATTATTTTTCTAGAATCTGGAAAAATTTACTTCTCATGTGGTATGAGACCAACAAATTAATTGATGAAGATTGGAATACAGGGATGTACAAGCGTGATTAGATATGAGTAAAAATTACAAATATGCAGGTTGACTTGGAATTAGACCATAATCTTGTAAGGGGTCCCGCGCTATTGTTCGCCATATATTTGGCGTTAGATTAGCTGCGTTAGTTGTATAACTCTTTTTCTTTACATTATGCACAACAAAACAAATGTCATAGTGAATATTTGTGTTAAAGGAGAAAATTTCTTTGTAACACTGGTAATTTTTTCTGTTTCTGGAATTTGGAAGCACTGTGTCTAAAATAACGTCATTATTATACATTTAATGATTTGGTTACGTAACTAGACCTTTAATATGAGATAACAAAGAAAAAAAAAATTCTTTTGAGGTAATTTTTTGTTTTTAAGTTACCAAATAGAATAAAAAATAAAAAGACTAAAATAAATATATGGACACTTATATGCAATAATAATTGAATTTTTGCATGATTGTCCATACACAAAAATGTTGTAAATGACCTGTACTATAATAACCCCTTACAAGATTATGCTCTAATTCCAAGTCACCCTGTATATAAATAAACATACTATAAATGCACTGACAGGATGTTACAATAGTTATGAGAGGTCATTTCTTTACTACTTATTATAAAAAAAAATCCCCCGCCGCGTCTGTCCGTCTGTTCGCGATAAACTAAATAAATACCGAACAGATTTTTATACGGTTTTCACCAATAGACGGAGTGATTCAAGAGGAAGATTTAGGTGTATAATTCATAAAGTTTTTGTGTAAAATGGCTGAAATATGACGATGATTGTTGAAGATGTCGGAAAAAAAGCAATATATGCTTTGCTACCCATGCGAAGCTAGTTACGGATAAGACAGACAGACGGATAGGACGGCTAGTTAACAATAAACAAGGATCTACTCAGCATTATACGGATCCAATGGTAGTAAAAAAAAACAATTCAACACCAATTAAGATTTTCAATAAACAAACATTTTATGACAATTTTATCATCACTGCATACTAACATGCTATAAAAAAATATTTTTAGCTCTAATTTGTAATTGTTCTTAAGAAAATATAAAAAGAAAACATTTTTTTAATATTGAGGGAATTTATTCGCAGTTTACAATAAAACATAGGTATAGTTATCTGATATCTTACCATTTATTAGGTGGCACATTGGCAGATTTCATGAAAGGGCTTCGATCAGCCCCAGCAGTGTCGTTTAAAACGGCAGCAGGACTTGGACACACACATTTGCAGCGGTTATCTTCATAGGAATGTGCCTGACCAAAAAGTGATTACTTCAATGATAGAATAGAATAATCTTTATTGTACACCAACGACATATTACTTAAAAAATAGGCAGTCACTTAAACAAAACGACGAACTTAAAACATTAGCAGGTTGGTGACATAAATTAATAAGGAGCTGACAGAACTCAATGTTTCGATTAGCGCCCTCTAGTGGATCTATATATGTATTATTAGCGTGACGGTCACGAGTTCAGTGCTTTATCCCCATAGCAAAAGTGCAGAAATGTGCCTAAAGAAGTTTTGACTTAAAAAAATATATACACAAAGTGGATATGTACAATAGGCGCCCTTATCGCTAAGAGCTATCTCTTACAGGCAACCTTTGATGTCAATATGTCATTGATTTGCCAGTAATTATCCTTTAAAAAAAGTATCACCTACTTTATCTAATCTAATACCTTTAGACAAGCAATTCTTGTATATATATATATAATCTGAATCTAGGAAACGGCTCCAACGATTTTGATGAAATTTTGTTTACAGATAGTTTTGCATTTTTAGTTCAACTACATAGTTGGCTTTCCTGTAAAAATGCAATTTTACAAAAAAAAATACGATTTTACAAAAAGCTACCAGGCAAAGGTCGGTCTCCCAGGTATTTGCTTCTAAATCACGATAATGTAGTAATCACGTAATAGGTGTATTTTTTTTAACCAAAAAAAAAGAGTTTTTACTAATAGGTCCAGCCGTTTCAAGTAATTGGGTAAGATACATAAAAAAGCTCCAGACAAACAGAGAATCTCCTCCTTTTTTGAAGTTGGTTAAACACACTTGCTTACTATGTAAACAAATCTTGGAAGTAAATTTTTACTTCTCATTGTCATATTGAAATGAAACATTGTATGTGTATGTAGTATTTGACAATACTATAATTTGGCATCTTGGAGCCGATCTGGTGAGGGAGTAAGGAGGTGGATAGTGAAAGTCTTATGATTTGTTTTCAGGAGTCCAACAGATTGGGCTTGGTAACAATGCGAAATGGTATCATGATGAAGCTAGGAGGTGTATAGATTTTTGAAATCAGTTCACCATTATAGTGTTTTTTTTGTTTTACTAAAACATAATTAATAGCTAGTTTTCTTTACCTATATGGCAGAGAAAGATTTTGTAAATATTATTTTAATACAAATAAGGTATTATTAACAAACAATAGATTAGCTGCCTATGTTTAAGTTAAATTACTTAGCAGTCCTTATAAAATGATGCATTTGATCATTATTATTCATAGATTCATTACTTCTTTCAAGGATATTTTTTATTTTCAATGGTTATAAATAAAACGTTTTCAAAGAAAATGATAAGTTTTTACAGAACTTCCTCTGTTTTGATAAAGAAAAACTTGACTTCACAATCTACTATTTTATTGAAGCAGAAGGTGCCATATGTCTGTGGTCCCTTGAAGCTGTAAAAAAATTGGTTGGATAACTTTACGTGATAACATCATAAGAAGTCAGTGAAAGAGAGATAGATGCATCACACAGTCGAACGCTTAGGCTGATCGTGCCTCTTTATCGCTTGTTCTGCACTCTCGCTTGCATGATCGACTCAGGCGGAACGTGACAATGAGTTATATTTTTATAAGAAGTTATCACATCATTAAAATTGTGTTGTGTGTCATCAACATCTTACTGTCTTTAGTTCCTTAGGAACCACACTAATTGCCCTGTGGGAACTAGGATACATGTACAATAATCTACATCTATAATTATCTACATCACACTTGAATATATGTGCACTAGGCCTTAAGCACAATAAACATTTGTGCAGCATACGTAGCTGTGTTTCTGCCTAGTACCTGATAAAAACATTTGATTTACATAAAGTTAATAAATCATTCTGTTACTAGGCTTTCAGTTCACACATTTGGTATGTATATAAAATTTCAAAAAAAGATCATTTCAACTAAATTCTACATTCAAATTCATATTTTGTATTGCTTAAACTTCTGGCTGGCAGTATCTGGCAACTTGGTAGTTACTGTTAATAACTAAATCATGTTATATATATTCTACAGAACGTTTTTACTATTAGTAAATAATGTATGAAGTTATAGCGGAAAAGTTGCGTAAAGAAAGGAAAGTGGTGTCGCCGCATTGAACAACATTTTGGTAAAAATGACATTCTAATGATCGAAAGCGTATTGTAATAAATTTACTTTATATTATATAAATAAAGTATCTAGGCTCTAAGTTAAAAATACCTTAGACTGATTTACGTACTCAGATTTTACGAAAACATTGATAATTTAATTATCCTAGTACACACATCGATATACTTACTGAGATGACGGTGGTAAAAGCAGCAACAAGGAGTAAAGCCGTAAGTTTCACATACATTTTGAACGACTTTAGAATACAGAACAAGCTGTTACAATTAAATTCTTAGTTAGATGAACTACAATACTACCATAGCCCCTTTGAATAAATATGTATGTCATAGCATAGCCCATAACATGTCATATATCAGCCTAGGGTTGCTCGATATACATCGATTCCTCTAAAACATCGATATTTACCATACGATGAATCGAATCAGTTCGATACATCAGTTACAGACACAGTAGATATTTTACGAAATTTATAAATATCAATTTATTTTATTCAATACATCGAATAAACACCTCATACATTTATGCTAGGGCTACCATCCGTTCGGGTTTCCCCGGATTTGTCCTAGTTTAGAGGGCGTCCGGGGAGCGTCCGGGCGGGTTTTTTAAAAACTGTTCTTGTAAAACCCGGTTACTCGGTGCCAGAAAGATCAAACAAATAAAAATTTTGATAGCACAATGACGAACAGTTAACGAACAATTGAAATAGCAAAAAAGAAATGTAAAAATACGACTTCTCAACGCTAACTTAAGGGTAATTTCTTATTTTATTTAAGAAAAAAAATCTAAGATCGAACAAATAAAAATTTTGATCGAACAATGACGAACAGTTAACGAACAGTTGAAATAGCAAAAAAAAATTTTAAAAATGACTTTTTCCCACCAACTTGAGGGTAATTTTTTATTTTATTTAAGAAAAAAAAACTAAGATCGAACAAATAAAAATTTTGATCGAACAATGACGAACAGCTAAAAAACAGTTGAAATAGTAAAAAAAAAAATTTCAAAATGACTTTTCCCCGCCAACTTGAGGGTAATTTTTTATTTTATTTAACAAAAAACTAAGATCGAACAAATAAAAATTTTGATCGAACAATGACGAACAGTTAACGAACAGTTGAAATAGCAAAAAAAAAGTTAAAAAACGACTTCTAACCGCCAACTTGAGGGGAATTTTTTATTTTATTTTTAATAAAAAAACTAAGATCGAACAAATAAAAATTTTGATTGAACAGTTAACGAACAGTTGAAAGAGCAAAAAAAAAGTTAAAAAAATACTCTCCCCGCCAACTTAAGATAGCCCTGTATGATGACTATTCCTTTGACTGCAAATGTATGCCATAGATTAAAAACAAGCAATAAAAAAGATAACCGACTGCTTCGTTGGAGGTTATAATTGTTTCTGTTGGTTGGTGAATACTGATGAAATTTTAAACGTAATTGAAATAGAAACCATTACTTTTTTTCCTAAATGTGAGTAAGTGATAAAAAGCATAATGTGGAGTCAGATTTAAATAGTTCAGACAAAGTACAGGATAATTTTAGTCTTTAGAGTGCCCATCATAAGCGAATCCACAGAAACTGGAAATCAAATAAGAATGAAGAAAGTATTTCTGATGAGCTGTCTGTTTACTTAAGAAATACCAGTTAGCAGATTAAAATAAAATCGCTTAGAAGCTGATTATTAAGCTGATTATTAACAGCACTTTCCGAAATTATACAAAATTGCGTATAAATATTTAACTTTCGAGGCCAGCTGCGTACCATCCGAAATACTCTTTTCTAAAGCTTCACAAGTTTTGAATCAACAACGCCACAGAATACAAGGAAAGCCGGTAAATAAAATGATATTTCTGCAAGGTTTAGAAACAAAGTATTGGGATTTGTAATTTAAAAATAAAATATAAATAATAAATAATTAAATTAATTTTTCAGAAATATTCATATTTTCCTATCCTATTCTTTCGTTTATTTTGAGCTCTAATCTATTCACGTTCCTATAATTATTTGATGTTTTTTATCGATGTTTCGAAAACATCGATGTTTCAATTCGATATATCGAAAAACATTGGTGCAACCTTCCCGATTGATGCATCGCAAAAAACATCGATGTTTATTTTATATAAACATCCCTATATCAGTCTAGGGATATTCACTTAACATCGATATATCGAAATTATTCAATGTTTGCAATACGAAATTTCGGATTGAATTGATGTTTTGACTAATCTTTATTCTATTCGATATATCGGTATATTTATTTGTAGGACCATCGTATCTTTGTTTTTTTTTTTTTTTTCAAATAAAACCAGAAGTAATTTTTTAACACTACGTACTTGATCATTTCAATTTTAAATAAATGAATGATAACTCATAAATCAAGGACAGCAAACATTCTGCGTTTGACTGGAAAAAGGTAATAGTAAACTTTTGAGGAAAGTGTGAGATATTGAAAAAATATCAATGTTTTCAAGCGATATATCAATAAACATCGATGCTGGGCTCCGATATTTTACATCGAATCTAAATATCCATATACTTTTTAAGTGGACACCCCTATAGCAGCCATTTTGAAAAAAAATATTATTAGCCAATAGGCTAATAAGGTCGTCAGTTACGTCATAGTGTTACCAATCTGCAAATTATTTGGCAATATAGTATTTTAAAATCTCTTCATAGAAATTTTCAAACAAACAAGGACCTGTCTAAAGGATTTTCTTCACTAAAACTTTAAAATATGTTGTTGTTGGGATGAGGACTCAGGAAGTCAATCTCTTCTTCATGTCTTTTTTCCTGACATTGAACATTGTTTACATGTCCAGTGTGCTGCATTAAATAACGCGATAATCCTTGTTGTATTAGCATTATCTCTCTCTTTTCTCTCTTTAACATGTCTTTCCACGTACCACTTTTATTTCTGCATCACCCCAAGGTTGACTGGCAGAGAATGCCTTAGGTATTAAGTCCGCCTTTGTACAATCTGTGCATGAAGTTTTAATAAAGAAATAAACAAATATAAATATTGATTCCAAGGAGTGATTGGTATAGGGCTCTGTCTCCGCATTTAAACTCATAAGCGGTCCATTATGCGTACAGGTGGGCTGACTAGTTGAGCCAGCCTAGCTCCTTCCAGATGCGCAGAAGCCTCCTGGGGCTTTCACAGGCTTCTAGGAGCGACTTCGCTCCTCCGAGGATACTTGCCCGTTGTGTGGCCACTCCCTCGCACTCCAGGATAACGTGTTGAGACAGCCTCTGGCATAGAGGACTGTTTGTCGCATTGATGGTGAATAGATGTCGATTTTTCTGATGTCAAGTCGGTTGAGACTGAGTTCCAAGGAGTGAATAACGTGGTCAGTTAAAAAAACCGGGCGTTATTATTGAGACAAAACCTGACTGCTTCGTCTGATTTTGCTTACCTCATTTTATAGATTACCTACACACTTACTTCTCAGCCATATCAATCTGACTTTATGTGGTCATTAATAATAATAATATAATAATCTATACATCTCAAAGAAAGGAGTAAGATTACAGTTAGAGTAAGAATGTGCTTTTACAGTTTACGTTTACCATGACTATCCTAATACACGAAGTAACTATTATCTTATCTGTGGAAATACATTTCCGATAGCATCCCTGGCGAATTTGATATTCAACTAATAATAATAATTTACAATAAGGTTTGAAAACACTCACTGTAGAAGCACAGTTTTTACGTATTTACACTAGGTACACCCGATGAGTTATCCGAGTCACATTAGCTTCACGCTAGATGGTGCTCTTTAAATTCGATAACGTAATAAACAACGCGAACACAGGAAACCTGCACGAGACGCCCGTACCCCCTGTTATGTAGTTTACGTATGGAATCAAAGAACGTTGCATCTTGTTGAGCAAATAGGAAGTACTTAGATGAATAAATTGTCATTAGTGAGTACTCATCGTCGCTGACGCATCTAAATCACAATTTACTGAATAGCTCCTAAACTGTGAAAACGCTTTTATCTAGAAGATCCAAATGCTTTTCACTTTACGACTGTCGCTCTCTGATACTCTGCCTGCTCTACGAAATAACAATATCCTCTTTCATCTAACTCTATCCTTTATTCTTTAACTTTGTAAATATAAGTACTTATTTGGCATTAATTTCAACTTGAAACAGGAACCCGCGGGTTCCTGAGAAAAAGGGTCCGGACAGACAGACAGACAGACGGACAACAAAGTGATCTTATAAGGGTTCCTTTTTCCCTTTTGATAAATGGAAACTACTTCGAAAAAAATATATATTTTACAAAATACCTACTACAAAACTTACGTATCGCTTCAATACGCTGCTCTTACGTTACCTTAAAAAGATTTTAAATTTACTAATTTAAGTTTGTATAAGAAGATTTAAAATGTTTTTATTCTTTCCCAAATTATATTATGACACTAGGTGGCGCGCGCTCGTTCCTCCTTCTTATTCCGTGCAATAGTTCAAACGTAATTTAATAGATGGCGTTTCAAGTAGCATTTCGTATTCTGTTGGTAAGTAAGTTTATAAACCCTTTTCTTACACTACACACTGTTAATTTATAAACCGTGTGTAGTGTAAAAATAAAAACCGCACAAGTGCGAGTCTGACTCGCGCCCTGAGGGTTCCCTAAGCAAACAAACTTGTATATGTCCATCTTGGGAATCAATTCTCAAAGACTTTTGCCCGTCTTTTTCGATAGACAAACTTTGCGGTTGCGATGTACGACAAAGTCAACAATCCAACCGCAAAATATAAGTTTGTAATCACAAAACTCTTCATTAACAAGAAATTAACGACCTTTGGATTTTTTCCTCCACTTGTGCTGTCCGACCTTGCTTCTTACCAAAATTCATGTTTCTAGGTAAATGGGAAGTACCCTATAGGTTTTCAAACCAAAACCTATAGGGTACTTCCGGTTGACATAGAATTGTAAATTTTCGTTAAAAGCAAGGTACAAGGTACAACACAAGTAAAGGGAATCTTCCGAAAAATAAAAAAGTTAAAATTAAGGTAAATTTTGGTACTTACAAGTTTTTGAGAAAATCTAAATTCGTCAATATCTTTTTATTGTGTTGACTCAGGACCTTGATTTTTATACACCTAATAGGGACTACAGACTTCAGTATCTGGTATAAATTTCAACTTGCTAGGTCCACCCATTCCTGAGAAAATCGGTGGTGACACACGGACAGACGGATAAGAGAGTGATCTTGTAAGGGTTCCTTTTGTTACCTTATTTTATTAATTATTGCAAAGCGGGGCTATATCTAGCATTACGGGACGGTCCCGTAGAATGCGGGACGGTTGGCCGCCGTAATCTCGAATTATCTATATACATTCCAAAAGGCAAAACAATGTTTCAAATAGGTATGTGATTCCGGATTACCATCCACGTCCACACATAATGGAATTCGTACTTTAATAGTGTAGGTAGGTAGACTTAATGGTTGAGACAACTTGGGCAAAAATTTTATCATTCTCAGCAATCTATATGTATCAGCAAGATTTTATAAAGTACCTACCTATATTGTATTAAATGAATAGCTTTCAAAAGAATACAAAACGGGAAATATAATGCAAAGAAACATAGTTTATGCACTAGGTACTAGACTAGGTACTTTCACCAGTAGTCGATAACATTATGATTGCTTTTTCTCGTCACTAACGCATAATGCTTTAATATTGTTACGAATAACCCGCCATCTATTGACGACTGGGGAAGTTGTATAGAGCTACAAAATAAAGATACACGCCATCTGTTGAGGCAACACGGAACTAAGTAGTTAGTAACCCATTAATAGAAAATACTAGTTCGTTTTAGAGGCTTCTATTTGTTGTGTAGAATTTACAAGAGGTGTCGCGATGTTTCTAGAAATACCGTTTTGCTATATAAAGCGCGGCATTGCGGAGTAGTGAGTTAGTTTTCAAGTGAGTGTCAAGTGAGTTAAGTGTCAAGTGAATTAACAGCGACTAAAGTGTAAGTGAATTAAGAAGTAATAGTGATAATAAATTATTGTGATTGTCTTGTTGCTGGTTTCCCTGTGTATTTTGTGATCTATTAAAATAAAGTGTGTCTATTTCGGTAACACAATCTGGTATAATTCTCTAATCCCGAACCTCAGCTCGTAACAAATTGGTGTCAGAAGTGTGATTAGATGATGCCGGTTTTACCGAAGGAGGACACGGAAGGCGTTCGTACTAGGGGACAGCTACAGCAGGAGATGGTCCAGAGACGGTTTGGGGATGCTCCGCAACAACCAGCGGACGGTCGCAAGCCGACGGCAGAACCTGCTGACGGTTCATTAGCGGCTCCCTCGACCTCGGCGGCTACGGACCTCGCCGCATTAATGATAATGCTGCAGGAGCAGAGCCGTCGCCAGGAGGAGCAGAGCCGTCGCCAGGAGGAGCAGGCTCGTCAGCTGCAGGACCAGTTGCGGCGGGACAAGGAGGAGCAGATGTTCCTTATGAAGGATCTCCCGGTTGCACTAGGTAAGGACCTAAAGGTGATGAAGGAGACGGTCCACCAGCACGAGACCCGCATCACGGACACTGAGCATAAGATTGTGGATATGCAGAAGGCCCTAGGAGACCTGAAGCTTGGAACTGCTCCTGTGGGGAGTACTCCTGCGGCGCGCGAGTTTACGGTGCCTCCATTCGATGGAACGTCCTCATGGTTTGCTTATAAGATCCAGTTCGAGGCCGTTATGAAAGCGAACGGGTGGACTGAGGCGCAGGCCATGACAGCGCTCACTCTGGGTCTCCGCGACCAGGCATTGACTGTGCTGGAGGCTCTCGGCAAGAACTTCACCTACGACCAGCTCGTTGAGGCGTTGGAGTCAAGGTACGGTGACGCGCACCTGGAGCACGTATTCCGTGCCCAGTTAAAGGAACGCGTGCAGCGTGGAGGTGAGAATTTACAGCAGTGGGCATTGGAAATTGAGAAGCTCGTCCGGAAGGCATATCAGTCGGCGCCTACATTGATCGAGGGCAATCTGGTGCAAGCCTTCATCGACGGCATCCGTGACCTGGAGGTCAGGGCTGCTGTTAGGCTGGGGCACCACGACACGCTTAAGGCTGCCCTTGCCCACGCATTGGAGGTGGAAGCGGTGAGGCAAGACCACCGAGCCCACCGCGTTAGGGAAGTAACTACACCCACCGCCCGTGACCGTCCCCAATACAGCCCCCGATGCTACACCTGTGGAAAGAAGGGCCACCTTCGGGCGAATTGCCCAAGGCAAAGCGATGGACGACCACAAGAGAGAAGGGTGGTTGATGCTGCCGCCCAACAGCAGGGAAAACGAATAGAAGCCGGGACTGCGGGGCAGGTGCTGGCTGGTGGTCAAAGAGCCCCAAGAATTTCGATCTCGCAAGCTCATGACGGGAATAGCCTGATCATCAGAGGCGAGGTCAACGAGATCCAGCATTGTAGCGGCAAATCCCATGGCTACGCTGACGCACTGTCAAGGAGGCCTTGCACAGAGGACTGTAAACACTGTGTTAGGCAAGAGACCAGGGAAGTGTCAAGTGAATTAACAGTGAGTAAAGTGTAAAGTAAAAGTGAATAGTGATAATAAATTATTGTAATTGTGTTGTTGCTAGTTTCCCTGTGTATTTTGTGATCTATTAAAATAAAGTGTGTCTATTTCGGTAACAATCTGGTATAATTCTCTAATCCCGAACCTCAGCTCGTAACACTATGTAAGCATATACCCTCTCCTACCTCGGTACGCCAATTCCGGGCTTTCTTTGTTTTGGGTAAGTCTGGTAGTCGAGTTTGTATGTTTGTCCTCTATGCGTTCCAAAACCATTGATCAAATTGTGGTGACCAATAAAATTAGACTCACTTAACACGACTAATTAAAAACAACAAACACAGTTCACCATCAAAATCTTCGTCAAGCGTCAAGCGTCAAGCCACGAAATAAGCAATTAATCCCAGCGCGGGAGACGGAACAAGCCTTCATAATCCAGGGCAATCTCCGAGCCTCAAGGCATTTGCGACCTTAAAATAACAGCATTTGCACAAGCCAATAGAGTGCGCCATAAAAAATTAATTACATTTTTAATCTACAAAAACGTGAACAGAAGGTGGATTAGCGAGATCTTGCGTTGCTAGATGTGGCACATGGTTTTCGATCCTTTGTAAATTTAAATAAAGAATAATTAAATACTTATTAAAATTGTATGTTTTTTTACAGATATGAGAATTTAAAAAAACGACTTCCAAGAAGTGATGCATTGTATGAGGTTCTGACGTGGAAAGACGTGCTTAGTACATAATAGGGTACTCCTAAACTCCTCGTTCTCATATTTTCGACATAAAGAGCATTTATTCCATAGATCCACCGTCAAATTTGGAATACCTAGTTTTGTTTTAATATTGTACATTTTTTTTTAATATATGTAAACATTGTGACGAGCTCTGTGGGGCAGGATCGATTCCTGCTTTGTATTTGTATGCATTTGGATGTTCTTTTGTATTTTGTATTGCTAAAAGCTCTGTTTGGTTTGCGTTGTGTAATTTGTTCAAAAATATTATACCTGTATTATTAGTTAAGAAATTTGAATTTTTAGAATCATTAAAAATTTTACGGCGAGTAAATATTTACAAACACGTATTAGCTTAAATGATTCGCTAAATAAAATCACCAATCTTCTAGTAGGGCGTACGTCTATGCCACAGTCAGTAGCCCCGAGGCGCACACATTGGGCCCTAATGTGATTTTATAGAGACCATAGAATGTCGATTAGATGTACCTTCTAGTAGGGGGCCGCTGCACTTATTTAATTTTTTAATTACATGTAATGTACGTATTATCGCATGGACCTAATCGTGGTAGCTAAGAGATTGTCTGACTTATATTGCTATGCAGGTAATAGCACGCGGCTCGGGCGGTTATCAATCGCAATTAAGAGTTGGAAGACTGGTCTAAAGCACTCGACAGCCTTCATAAAGGGCTATGATAACAAAGTATCATAAGAACTTATGGAGCTCAAAAGATACAAAACCTTTACAGTAATACTGATCTTTCCTGGACATTGAAAACTGAACCAATATCACAGAATCCATTATAGTACAGGTATAGACGTTCCTCCCAAATCATTTAAATAAATAGCGACTCTTGTTCCAGGTCAAATTCAAATTCAAATTCAAAATCATTTATTCAATTAAGACACTAAGTGACATTTATGAACGTTAAATTGAAGCTAGAGTTAAAATCATAGATCGGCACAAACAGACGCCACAGCATGTACTGGATTGTCGAGGTAAATTAGGTGAAAAACACCAAAATCTACTGCCTGTTTGTGTCGATCTATAACTTCCAGTTTCCAAAATGCGTAGGGCCTTATGAGAAGAATACTGGCAAAGAAACTCATGGCCACTCTTTTTAAAAGTCAGATCTTCAGGTACAATAGTGTTAGTGTTACACGAGAGGTAAACAGGATGCAAGCTGATGCCACCTGAATTTCATTTTATTGAAATGCTCCAAAAGCTAACGTATTAAAAAATAAAAATCAGTCAGTGATACCGTTGAAGGTTTGAACCTATTAAACATAGAAATCATTCAAAGAAGTCGCAACTTAGATAACACAAAGCTAATTACCTACAGTTATATGAACAACCTACTACTAACCTGCACCTAGAAGTTACCTCTCTTTCTATCCGGAACTTTTTTTTCTATTGTATTAAATACTCTTCGACTATCTTTATATTAGTAGCTTAACTTAAAAACTTTTAACATTTCATACAACTTTTGGGAATTTGAAAGATACCTAAAATGGTACCGAAAAAGTCACTGAATTAGAAGATGGGTGTAGCGACATTTTTGGTACACCACATATTTCACTCGTCAAGCTTTTTTTTTATGGTATAGGGAGCAAAAGACCAGACGGGTCACCTGATGATAAATGACTACCACCGCCCATGGGCACCTGCAACTCAAGAGTTACAAGTGTGTTGCCGGCCTTTAAGGTGGGAGTAGGGGAAGGCTGGAAGAAGGGGGGGGGGTAGGCAGGTCTCCGGTACCTCACTCATTTGGCGAAAAGCAATGCAAGCATTGCTTCACTGCCGGTTTTCTGTGAGGCCGTGGTATCACGCCAGTCGAACCGGCCTATACGTGCTGAAGCATGGCTCTCCCACGAATAATTATTGACTATTCCTCATTTAATTTTAAAATTTTATAGTAAGCTCCATAAAGAAGTAAGACTTAGTAATGGTTGACCTATGTATTCCTTTGTTTTAATATACTTGTGTGAAATGCCCAGACGAGAAAGAAATTAGAATAGAATAGAATATACATTATTGTACACCAAAATATTTCTACACGGAATAGGTACATTCTTTTTCTTTTTTTTTATATTATAGGGGGCAAACGAGCAGACGGGTCACCTGATGGTAAGTGACTACCGTCGCCCATGGACACCTGCAACTCAAGAGTCACAAGTGCGTTGTACATCTTGTGATTCTTGTGAGTATGTAAAAAGGGCCTTATCGCTAAAAGCAATCTCTAACAGGCAACCTTTTGATAGACAATGCTACAGTAAATAGATGAGAACATGTGTAATTTTGGTGTAAACTGCTAATATAGGAGATAATTTGATTGGTTCTAAGAATCATAACATACTTCTAAAGCATACAGCATTTAATATGCTTTAAAAAATCATAATGGTAGTCATTGAAAATATACATAGGTATATGCAGTCATTCCGTTTTCCAACTTTGAAACCAATCAATTACTGTTGGAGATATGTTAATAGAGTGTAATATGCCTAATAGAATTTGGAAATCTACAGGATTATTAAAAGCATTGCTAAAATCTAGAAAGGAAAGTACTGTGAGATTTTCATTCTCCATACCTTTTTTTTTTTTTTTTCATCGTGTGGAAACCCCCTCGGGTCATCACTCCACTGGGGCTGCCAGTGAAGTGGTATGTCGGAATCGAACCGACTAAAACCACACGGTGTTCCGTCATAAATAAGTCTATTGCAAGGGACTCGGGTATACCCTTGGAAGGAAGTCCCCGAGAACCCTGGCAGACCTTGGCCGCCTCTTAAACAAAAGGCAGCCACGCTCGCTAGCGGGGGGCCTTGCCCCCCTTCCAGTGTAGAGAGGCGCGCGCGGAACACGGCGCGCCACCGTCTCAGGTCTGCTTCTGCTAGAGTAACGGGCAGCCTCACCCGTTACCCCCAGGCCAGCGCTCATGGAGGCCGGAGATCGTTCTGCGCTCTCCGGCGCCTGGTGCCTCTCCTTCGTTCATTCTCAATACCTAGCCTAATGTCGTCTGTAACATTGAACAAAGCACTAACCGTGCTATGGCCTGCACGAAAACCTGATTCTATTACATAAAAAAAAAAACGATGTGGCTTATTCCTTATTAAAATTTTCTTGTATTAGCTCCACAGGAACGAAAGAAGTTTTTGACATACCTAATTCTTTATTTAATTTTTTTTTTACATGTTCCACTGGTCTAAACATACCTTAAATTCGTTTATGCGTTCACCTGTGCAGTGTTGCCAAGAAAGTTGCAAAATGGCTCCCGGGATGACATTACGAAGTTAACAACGTAAGTTGGCACCTTAAGCGAAACGTGGTTGATTTTATAATTAATGCATGTTTGAACGAAACTGTCATGGCGAGCCTCCACTTGCTCCTTAATCACAATAACAATAACATGCCAAATGTATAGGATGCGCCTTTTTGGGTTTCTGTTTCATGCTTCATTTTAGGTTAACATGATCTATAATTTAAAAAAATTGTCGCTGAAATATTCATTAGTACAATCGCAATATAAAGGGTTTTTAGTCATAGTTTTTAAGAGAGTAATATAATAATTAAAAATTATTTCGAAGATCAACAAAGTTCATTAAATCGTTGTCTAGAAGAGATCGCAGTCTGTGAAAAGACAGCCTATTGTTCCAACAATATCAAAATGTACAAAAAAAGAATATTAAATGAAAAGAATATTGAATATTACTAGATATTATACTCTATAATATTTAGACGGGCTGCGACGTCATGAGTTTAAAAAACAGATCGAAAGACTGTCTGGTATGTTGGTTTTCAGCGTATTCATTGACTCTTTAATTTATATAAAAACTTGCTATTATTCCTGGCTTTGTTCGCATTAATGTTTATTTTGTCAATAAATTCAGGTATTCCTCGTCTTTTTTCGAAATCAAAGGCTTATTCCCTTAAGTCTATATATATCATTTTCTGTAAATTTGAAAACGTGTATGAAAAATTTAATGCTTGTCGATCGAGTGGTTAAGTCTTGAAATATCGTTTGTTTTACTTAAAAAATCACGCAACGAAATAAATGATGTACCTCGCAAATTACCCAACAAATCCGAAGCTACTAAAAGCATCATCCTGTGCAAAAGCCCCCGCAACCCTCTCCCTCCCAAAGGTAATTATGGAAGCGAGTGAACTGCAATTAAAAACGTAACAAAAGCTACCAAGTTTAGTCGAAAGCGTTTGTAAATATTACATCAGCTATCGAATTAACTGGCATGTTCATCACTAGATACCAGGCCCCTAATAATTACAAAAACAACGGGTTTTAGACGTAAAATCTAATTTTAATTTTGATAAAAACAACTTGAATGAAGCTGGATTTGCTTATGCGATGTACACGTATGTCGTCAAGATATTTGGTTAAGGACTTCATGGATAGTTTCTGCAAGACTTAACTCGCTGTGCTAGCGAAGGGTGATTATGATGGATGGACATCTTTGGTGGGTCCTTGGTCTTGTTGGGTATATACATTTTAGATGTGCCTAACTAGAGGCTAAGTTGTAAAATAGTTTTAATATTATAATTTACATTTAGATCACAAATTTCTTAAACAGTTCAGTTCAGTTTATAAGAAATTTTTCATAGAAATTTGTTCATTCACCATTCCAGCGTTAACAATTAACAAATATATCAACTCACACTTATAACATTAGTGAACTTGATGTTATAAAACGATATAAAAACTTTTCACTGTCATGCTTTTGTCCTGTAAAAACCTTCCCTCCAGTCCTTTGTAAAAACTAACTTAAAAAGTTTTGCGGTTGGTTTTTATGGATTTTCTTAGTAACGGAATGAAAAATTCCAAAATAAAAATATAAGTACCTTTTAAAATCTTTAACTTTACACATTCCAGTTTTTTGGGAAACGTAGATAATATAACTTGAAACTTTTAACGTTCATAACTTGTAAACGGATAGTTTTTTTCAAAATGTCTTTTCGTAACTGCGTGCTAGAGTCCTTTCCGTGATTGAAATATGTGTCCCATTGATATACATATTCTGTATATCGACACTATTGTCTTTGTTTAGAAAGTTGTCAGAAAAAAATCTCTAAATATACTATCTAGCTCAAAATAAGGTTAGTTAAACGGTTAAATACTTAAATTTATTATGGTTTTTACCATTTTATTTTGGTGAATGAATTGGTGGCGGCGGATATTGAAGATATTCCCTATCACCAGGTCTGGGATATGAAAAAGCAAAAAGCGCATATACCTGTGACCACGACCTGACGAGGATTCATAATCTAGGAACCCCTGATAGACCAGATCACCAGTTTAAGAGACTGGAGGTCGGCCTGGTGCATTCTTTGCGAAACGGGAGAGTGCTGTCTTTTCCGTTCTATGTCCGCCACCTCAGTTTCCTACTCCTTACAAAATGTCTCACGTCCACAGCTCCTAATCAAAGAAAAAAACAGTCTCCAGTAGCTCTCTGTACCGGTGAGCACTTCACTAGGATGTAGAGTGCAGTATCATCTGGACAGGAAAACCAGTCATGTGAAAGTCAAAGGTTTATAAATAAAATGTGGTAAAAATACGAGCACTAACTTCTCTTTTCTCTTTTCTTAACTCTCCATCTCCACCTTCTTATTTAGCTCCCTACCTTCGGTTCTTGTGCTCAAATCATAATAGAAAACTTCGTTCTACAAATAATAACCTTCTCTTATGTCCCGCACGTAACTCCGATTTCGTGAACTCTTCGTTCTATGTCCAATCAGTTCTTCTCTGGAATGCACTCCCACTCGAAATCAGGATGTCCACAAACCGCTTTACATTTAAGAGGAGAGTACGGGATCTGCTCCACAATGAGTTGGCAGAATTGACACAGCGCTAGTACATAACTCTCTGACTAGATATGTGTAATATGTTTATGATATGTATTTATTATGTAGTATATTATCTATCAATGACACAGCAAACTTTGCACCTATGTAACAATGTGTATTTTATTTTTGTATTTAGTTCATGGTTTGATTTATCTATCAAAATTATTATAATACTTTTAAATTCGTATCTTTGGAATAACATCTCTCTCTCTCTCTGTTTTCTCTCTTTAACATGTCTTTTGCACCTACTACTTTTATTTCTGCATCACCCCAAGGTTGACTGGCAGAGAATGCCTTAGGCATTAAGTCCGCCTTTGTATAGTCTGTGCATGAAGCATTAATAAATAAATAAATAAAAATGTTACTTTTTAACTATTATCAATTTTCATTTTATTTTACTTATAAACGTCAACTCAAACCCCCAGACAAACTACCCATGAAAAATCACTCTCATTCAATTTGTGTGACGGGATTCAATAAAATTACACTTAACATTGTCCGTAATCAATCTTGCAACTTTAAATGAACATAATATTTTAGGAGAAAACAGATCTGTGTAACCATCCATCTCTCTCGTTGTTCTCAGTTACCTAACACACTCTATTTCTGTGGTAATTTGTAAAAGTTAACTCACTCTGTACCAAAGTTGGGGAAGGACGGCCATTTTGTTGAGGCACCCGAGTGTGTAAATATGGCCGTTTGCGCGGGAAGAATTCTGGCAAACTGCGGGAAGGGTGCGAGCGCTTCGTAGGATGGACAAAAAGAAATGATGATTAGAACCATTTATCATTTTAATACGAATCCGGCCCTTGTTAATAAAGTGTTTGGGGGGATTAATAGATGTAACATTATTTTCATTGTTAATTTTGTGGGTTTGTACATGTAATTTCGTTGCGTCGGTCAGTCGCAATGAATTTATTATGAACTTATCTACAGAAAGGGTTCGTTGTAATGCACGTTTACTTCTGTTTTAGTAGTGGCAGCGGTGCCAATGCGTGTTGGAGTTGTATTGTTTACCTTCAACCTATTTTGGTTTGTTGGTGCGTGCAGGTAAGATAGCCTCTGCATCGTAAAATGACCGCGTTAAATGTACAAATTCAAATTTAAAATCATTTATTCAATTAAGACACTAAGTGACATTTATGAACGTTAAATTGAAGCTAGAGTTAAAATCATAGATCGGCGCAAACAGACGCCACAGCATGTACTGGATTGTCAAGGTAAATTAGGTGAAAACACTAAAATCTACTGCCTGCTTGTGTCGATCTATAACTTCCAGTTTCCAAAATGCGTAGAGCCTTATGAGAAGAATTATACTGGCAAAGAAACTCATGGCCACTCTTTTTAAAAGTCAGATCTTCAGGTACAATAGTATTAGTGTTACACGAAAGGTGAACAGGATGCAAGCTGATGCCACCTGAATTTAATTTTATTAAAATGCTCCAAAAGCTAACGTACTAAAAAATAAAAATCACTCAGTGATACCGTTGAAGGTTTGAACCTATTAAACATAGAAATCAGTCAAGGTGCATATCTACCTTCATTCAGTTACAAAATCTACTGTTAAAAATAATTTGTGACTGGATTGAGAGGCTAGAGTTGCAGTTGACGTACACGTTCGTATAACAGATTTTTTTTATTTTATGTTCAGAAAGCTTTGTTTGTTTTTGTACCATAAGGTGGTAAAAAGAAAGAAAAACTTACCCAAATATCGGTTTTGAAACATCCGCCGCAATCTAAAATCTCTCGAAGACTTAAATTCAGCTATAAATAAATATATCCGTAAGTAGATATATATATATAATGGTATTATTAGCTGTGGTCAAATCGTAAGTAACTTTGGCTCGGTATTCCGATAGCATAGAATGAGGGTACTCACAGAGGAGTAATGGAATGAGGGCCACAATTGCTTGCCGTCATTAATGATTTGCATTTCAGTTTTCCGATGATTAATTAAAGGGCTTTATACAATAATGTTCATTATCACGATACTTTTTATGGTAAAAACAATTGTTACCATCGTTAGCAAGGTATCTCTAAAAGGTCCTCTTCTCGATCGATTCCTAGACCGAGATAATCGCCTGTTACAACGATGTGGTGATTTATTATTATGACTCTTAGCAAAATTAGTAGCAAAAATCATTAATCGCAATACCTCGATCACATTCCCGGTGGAAGTACTCGCCTCTTGTGCCATAGGATTTTTTAAATCCGGTCAGTTATGTAGTTCTGCTAAATCTTCCAAAGTGGAGTTAGCTTACGATGCAATTACCGCCTGCAAGTTTTTGGGCATTCGACTTGTTCATATCGTTTGTAAAAAATCAGCAGGGATACCTGGATCCGCGAGGCTCTGTAATGACGACGCGACGGTTTGCGATTTCCTAGCTCTTTAGGCACTAATAAGTACCTCTACTAGTAGTGGGATTAGCAAGACTAGGTGTTTCTGTATAACATAGCACAGAAATGTTAATATTTATATGTTCGCGCCACTTTTGTAATAGGAACGAGCTGAAATATAAATAAAAAAAAAGTGTGTGTGTACTTATGTACGCACGTAATTTTTGCAATGGGAAGTTTTAACATACTTTTGTACCTATTATGAACTATGTAAACAAATCTTGGAAATCAGTTTTAACATTTTGAACTTACTGTTATTGTCGGATCGAAATGATAATAAAACTTTATATTGTATAAGTATTTGTAGTTTGGACGGCAATAATATAATTTGGCATCTTGGAACTGAGCCAGAAGATGGATAGTGGTTAGATAGTACTCATTTTTTACTTTCTATATATACATAATCATATAAAATTTACAAAAAAGCAAAATGCGGGCCTGATGCAAAACGTACCTACCTAACTGAGCTGTGGCAAACCTACTCTTTTTTTTTTTTTTTTTAAAGACAACTCCTGCATTAGGAATTACTCCTGTGTCGCGGGGGACTTTACAAACATACAAACAACGGACACAAAGAACACCCAGACTGAGGTGGGAATCGAACCCACGACCTATGGCATAGCAGTCAGGGTCACGAACCACTAGGCCAACAGGCCTACATTCTAAGGGAAGCTACTTGATCATTAATCATTTGTTCTTGTTCTACATAGTGATAGTGATTGTTCTAGTACAAGCCCGTGATCTACTGCTTTCCACAGACGTGTGTCCGTGTCAGACAATTGCCATTAAAGTCTTATGCGGTAAGTCTGCCTACCTCACGACATTCAATAATCAACATTAGATGAATAAATCGAAACTTTATTGCACTAATGTTTAGAAGGTAGCATAAGGTAGAATATAATTTGTTTGTTTCATATTTAGATCGAATAGCACCGTTCGTGTACGAGTCCTGCGACTCTCATTCTTGTTACCTATGTAACGGGTATGTGGTCATGAACTTTTAGATATGTTACGATACGAATCCATTAGTAAACGCCACATCTTGCATACAATACAAAATTCTAAAACGAAAGCCGTAGGAACACTAAACACATATTTCGCTTGCTTTATGAAACATGCAAAAGAGTGTTCGTGCCCGTAGTATTTTATGCGATATTTTGTCATCTGGCCACCCTTTCATACGTGGCCTGGGTGCGTAAATACAGACTTGTCGTAACTTATGTATTTGGAACTTTTCTTTTTGCAACAGCGCTGCTTGAGTGGAACCGGTTAAATTTATATTTGGTGCCCTAATTTGAATCGGTAGACCTACTGAGACTAGATAGAATTGCAGAGCAGTCTGTTATTCTATCTAGTTAGAATTCGGTAAATTGTGGTATACGGATGGAATTGATTAATTGGATTGAATTGCAGATTAAATACACGCAGCTTGCCTTATGATAGTGAAACATAGACACGCAGTTAGGAATTAAGCGCATAGGATTATGTAGGGCCAGTACGATGGCGTTTTACTTCGTTCTCTGTGGCTATAGATCAGTTACTGCCTGATACAGACAGTTCTACATAGTAACACTAAATCTCCTCTGGTAAAAATATTGCAATTTTCTGATTCAATATTATAAATATATCTTTTTGTTTTTGTACACAGTCTGGCAATGGCCTTAATTAGAAATGCCGCGAATACTCGCTATTGTTCGGTATTCGGCATTACTCTACATTTTTATGTTATTAATAGTTAGTATTATTCGACATTCGGCGAATAGTTGTCTAAAAAAATATATATATATAATACGGTCGAATTGAGAACCTCCTTTTTTTTCGTTGGTTAATAAACTTTTAATGAACAAAAAAACTACAGACTTAAAAACAATTAAACTTTTTGCTTAAAAAACAAAACACACTTGTTATTAATTATTCTCATTAATTTAAAAAGGAACGGACGGGCTCGTGAGTTAAGTAATACTAGCCAGGTCGGTCTAGGATGGGTGACCATTCTTAACACATTGAGACCCCTCCGTGCCTCGGAGAGTACGTTAAACCGTCGGTCCCGGGTGCCATACAAATGTAGTTGGAACCCTAAGAAGTTAGACAACCTGGTCTAACTACAGAACTTCGATATTGGCTAGTACTTGGGTTGTGGAGGTCTGAAGGCAGTCGCTTCACGTAAAATATCGTAGTTCGGCCGTATCGTTGTTAGACTGAAAGCCGACCCCAACTTAGTTGGGAAAAGGCGCAGAGGATGATGAGTGCAGAAGGGGCACCTTGTTGTGCATAAAAAAACTAGTTATTCTGCACGCTTGGCCTCAAGTCTTGAACTCGAACAGCGCTTTGAGTTCGAGACTACTATAAGCGTGATTATTTTGTATATTACATTTTTATGTCGAATAATAATGACGAGTTATTCGACTATTTGCCACAGGGAATGGCGACTAATCGGTATTCGACTATGAGCTATAACAACTATTCGCGGCATCGCTAGCCTTAATGCATATTCTTACAGGTTACTTAGTGGTGATGAAAAGTCTACGTCATAAAGTGTTCAAAACATATTCTGTAATCGGTACTGCCCGCGACTTCGTTCACAGGCTATCCCATGGGAACCGTAATTTTTTCCGTTCAGTTTAATGTTAATTATTTGTATAGATGTATACCTAGATTTGTATAGATAATAACATTATAGGAACCTACGTATGTAAAAGACGGGTATTGATATTGTTAGAGGGCTCGCACGTCCTGGTAACAGCCAGTCCGAGTTACAGGTTGTGATCCTGACCTGCGTACACCCCCCAATCCATCGTCTAAGGAATATCCTTTTTCGTCTATCACCTTTCCTTGTTACCTATCTTTCTCTTTCCAGGTACTCTTATCAGGTGCCCGGTGGACCGCAATTGACTTGCTTATATTACGTGTGTGGGACCAAAATTATAGCTGGCAGGCAATAGGCCGGCAGGCTTTTTGTAACACGGAAAAAGGCATCGTCCGGGGAAATCCCATTCCACGGACTACTAACTAGTTGCATAGGTAGATTAATGTAGTACGCTTATATCCATAGACAAGAGGACATAATCTAGAAGTGTCAAAGTGTAACTTGGTGCTGTCAATTCTGTCAGTTCTATCAATAAACGGAGGTGAAACTGCGAGAAACGCACAAGTTCACTAATACATGACATGAGGCGTAGGTTGCAACTGGTGTATCGACAGGCCAGATCCAGTCCGCAGAGTAGGTATAAAGCTACAAGTACACGGCTGGGTCGACTAAATGTGGCAAAATTCAGTGGGATGCTACACGCCGGCCGGGTCGCACGTTATTTCGATGCTCACTCACGGGCTGTCACGTCATCCGTTCGCATCTAGACTATCGAGTTATTAGTAAGTACCTAGCCTAGGTTTATTTGTTAACAAAAATAGAGTAATAGGCACATAACTTACTGGAAATTATATATTCAGATTAATTAATTCTTTAAAAAGATAATACTATCGTCCCGGCGTCGTCAGAACAGATAAGAATTACGCGATAGAAAGAGAGGCAACGAGGTGAATATAACTGTAAGTAATTAGCGCTTTGCGACCTAAATTGCGACTTTATGGTGTCGAAACAAGAGTTACTTTTGTATGGATGAATATTTGATAAAGACCTAGTCATAAGTCGAAACAACTCTTCGAGTCTACCAATTCATATCCGAATCCTAATAGACTTATACAGATTATTCGATAGGCTTAAGTTCCAAAACGTCGTTCGTTTTCCAATATTGGAATATTAAAACAATTTTATATTTCGAATTAACGTTTAAAACATTGTAGTTAGGTACAAATGTTAGTCCCATCTTACCATTGAATCCTGACGTGGCAACCCTAAAACGCAAAAAATAATGGTAATGCAACTCTGTAAGTTTTCATTGTCTATTCTATATGGTCACCGTCGTATTAAAATAACAGTGTCGAAACGATCTGATATTAGCTGACCTCTATCGGAACTTTTAGGATTTTAAAAATAAACATACATGATTGTATCAAGATAATTAAATATATATATAGATAGATAGATAAACTCTAAACTAAACAAAGACTAAACTAAACAAAAAAAGAAATCAATACAAACTTGTATACATATATGTAGATTCTTACTAAACTAAGACCTGAGTACAATTGGCGACCTTATCGCGATTTGCTATTTCTTCCAGGCAATCATTGGATGGAAAGAGAGATTATAAATGAGATGAGTAAAGAAGAAAGTAAAGAAGAAAGGAACTGAAAAGTGAAACTCCTGCACTAATGTAAGTACCTAAATAATTTTGAGACGGAGCATAAAAAGCAAATTAATTATTAAGTAAAATAATGGCAGCGGCAAAATTTTTGTGGCTAAAATAATCGACTACAAGTCTCCGTCATGTCGTACCTACTATCATTAGAACTACATATGAGTGGACCAACCAATCGAAGTATGCCCATATCCAAAAAAAAAAATCTAAATCGGACTACCCTGTAAAAAGTTATGCGTGGTCATACATAAAATAAACATACGGGTGGACTTGAGAACCTCCTCCGATTTTTCGTCGGTTAATAAAAATCTAATTCTACTACTACGTTATGAATACGAAGTATTTATAGCGTAGTAGCTTGGTCAGATGACTGAGAAGCATAGCCTCGCAGAAGGGCAATGCTAACTCTTTGCACCAAGGAAAAAACTAGTTAAGTATTGAGAAGGGGCAATAAATCATCACTAAGTTTCCTTTTAAACGTTAATCGAGCTCATGGGACAAATAAGTTAGTTAGCCAGTTAAGCTAGGCTAAATAAGATTAGCTTAGCTCAGTCTAGCTTTTCGAGATAATAGCCAACAAGATATGAATATTTGCGTCGCTTAATACCGTTATTGATGGTGAAATAAATATCAAAGTAATATACTTCAGGACGGCGATGTATCAAAGACTAAATAAAGATTAGAGTGATGTCAACGAATCGTAGATACGATGACACATGATCTATAAAATATTCTTATGTCGCGCTGTCACATCGTGTCCCGACTCCGAACGCGTAGACGCATATTATTCATGCCAATGAATACATTACTAGGCATATGTTATAAACTGCTATTTATTATATATCGAAATTATATAACCAAAGTTAAGGAGATTTTCCAATATTTCAGTAGAGTATGGTGACCAACAAGCGCATGGCTCGTCTGATGATAGAAGGATATCGGTTTGATAAATTATCTCAATTCAAAATTATCAAAGACAAATGCGAGTTGGAGGTGAAAATTGGAAAGTACCGTGTTTTTTTTTTTTATGTTATAGGGGGCATCGAGCAGTCGGGTCAATTGATGGTAAATGACTACCGCCGCCCATGGGCACCTGTAACTCAAGAGTCACAAGTGTGTTGCCGCCCTTTAAGTTGGGAATAGGGGAAGAGGGGGAGAGGGGGGAAGAGCGGGAAGACGGGAGAGGGGGATTAGAGGGGAGGAGAGGGGGAGAGGGGAAGGACGGGAATAGGAGAGAGAGAAGGGTAAGGGCCACAGGTAACCTCACTCCGATGACCTAAGCTCCGTAATGACTCGACTATAGACTAAAACATTTTAGCCCCAAATGCAAACTAAAGACTATACAGTTGGGCGAAAGTGACGAAATGTCTACAGGCCGTTTATACAGTTTCCGTTGACTGGATGGATCTCACAAAAAAGTTCAAAGTTGTACAACGAATCGGACGAAGACTTCTATACGTCGCGCTTCTCTTCAAGGTATAATTGGGAACAAAGAATATAAGAATACTCACCTATCATTCACAGCTTCAAATATCTCCAGCTGCAGACCTCCTTTGGCTATGAGGACCTGATTACCGTTTTTCATAATATACTAAAAAAATATTACACGTTAACGTTAAATTTTCTGTTGCCAATTTTCACGCCAGACTTGCTAAATATTTTTAGGTTATAACTGCAAAAACCGCACTTAAATTCCTTCAACGGTGGACGTAATCTTTGTCGT
Organism: Callimorpha dominula; assembly: GCA_949752705.1. Classification (NCBI taxonomy): domain Eukaryota; kingdom Metazoa; phylum Arthropoda; class Insecta; order Lepidoptera; family Erebidae; genus Callimorpha; species Callimorpha dominula. The sequence continues at coordinate 28,403,059 of OX456990.1, read as the reverse complement.
GATCATACATAAAACACAGACGCTTTTCGGAACGTCCCGTTATGCACATAAAGGTATACTAAAGTGGGTATAATTTTCTGCATTAAAAAAAGAGGTTTTCATTATAAAAACTGGTTTTTTATTTTAGTGGCTGCAAGATTCTAACAACAGAAACCTAAAAATAATGCAAAATAAATGTGGGTATATTTTGTGTGCTCACAAAGGGCGCAAGGTATCACGCAAATAAATGGATCTCGTATTTACATTTCGCATTTCCTTCTCAGTACGTATATACGAAAGCATGGCATGTAGACTCGAGAGTACGTATGGAACAATATCTTCCTAAAGTGTTTTTTTATGTTTCAGGTGAAAGCTCCGTAAGGGTGATTTTTTGATCTATTTATTGTTGCTTATTTAAGCCGGCTTTCTTTATTTACATTTAAGTCTAATTTGTATTACGAAATTAGTGGCATAAAGTTAATTTTATGACATCACCAATAATTTCACGTGTAAACAACATATTTTACAATGCATGCATTATTTTACGACACTGGAATAGTTTCGCACCATGCGTAATACTTTGTTATGACAAAATATGTCATGCAACTTAATGCACGCTAGGTATAATCGCGACGCGAGACTAGTGTCAGCAAGTCAGCAGCGTCGCGAAAGCGCCTTCGTTGAGTAGTCGTGTGTGTTTGTCGCTGTACAGGTTATTATGCACCAAAAATGTGTCCTGTTCATATATTTTGTTAGACACTTTATTCGGTAAACAATTAAGATGATCTCCGCTCCTGTTTGCATAGCTCTCAGGATCTTGATCTGCTAATTCAGAAATTAACTGTGATGCACCAAGATGGTTTCTTACAACCCATCTTCAAATCTACCAACGACTTTCAAAGAAACCGTTTCTTAATTTAAATATTAACCATGCTGATGGAGCCATAATCTCAGCGAAACTGATGATTTCACGAAACTATTATTGTAACGAAACAAGTCAAACAAGTATCTACTGTAACTTAATTTCATAAAATTAATTTCATCAAGCCCGACTTTTGTTAATTCGGCTTTAGACTTAATAAACAAAACAACCAAAATTTTGTGTTTATAGCAATTGCGAGTCGTTCGTCATCTCCTCCCAAAACAAACATTATTTTCATTCGTCATCTTCTTGGTTTTGTTAAGTTTTTATAGGAACTAAAGATAAAGGACTGTTATTAAGTGCTTGTGATTTTTTTAATAAAAAGGAATATTATAACACTATCAAATTTGATCAAGATCAATTTATTTTAATACCTTGAAAAGTTTTCTTCTTGACTGTACTAAATCAACTACAATTTTAAAGAATTTCAAGAATGGGACGAGATGATGAATGAAAGAAACATAAATTTTGAAATTCATCAAGTCGTCCCAATGGGTCGAGTTTGTTTTGAGTTTGTTTGTTTTGTCGTATAAAGCCGAATTTACAAGACCACTGGCTCAGCAGACAGGATCACTTACCACTAGACCAACAGGCCAGTCAAATAAAAAATATCCGGTCCCGCAGCCGGCCCGCAGAGGTAGATTTCGTGTTTTTTAAATTTTTATCTCCATTGTATTCTACATTGTAGTCTACATTGTAGAGAAAAAAAAAATTAGCTTTCAGTTTACAGTTTCGGACCTACGAATTTTTTTCAAAAAATTTTGGTTTGCCCCCCTTCCCCAAGTTATGATGGAATCATCTAGCAGTCATATTAAAAAATGTTCGTTTTCTATGGGCATGCTATTAATGTTAAACGGTCCAAAAATGTTTCATAGGAAAAAAGATATGCTGAAAAAACTGATTTTTGAAAATCTGCCCCCAATCCCCCCCTTTTGGGAATATTCCCGAACTTAACCTTCATTTTTACCCTGTTGATTTGTCGTCCAAGTTTGAAAGCAATCGGTGCATAATTGCGACCGCTAAAATTGAGGTACAGACATGCATACATACATATATATCTATACTTTTAAACTGGCGGTTGCTTTGGGGTTTTGGGATCATAACTAGACCTTCCTGTGAAGAATTTTTTGGAAAACTCGACAACTGGTACAAAACCCAAAGACTTTTCTTCGAAAAATCTACCTAAAAAGTAAAAAAAAAAAAATAATGAAAAAATCTAGGTATTAATATTATGCAATACATATTATATTTAAACAGAATACATCTACTTTCCACTAAAAAGCACATTGAAGTCGGTGATACTTTTTTTTTTAATGATAATTTACGCTGCTCAAAATGGCTCGCAATTCTTTGTTACAAAAAGGTATTTCTCAGATCGGTTTCAAATTCTGCATGAAAGCTGTTTGCTTCGTTCAATTAGGCCTCGCCTCCAATATCGGACCGCACTAACTTTACAAAAATGTAGTCCACACTTGTGGTGTAATAAAACTTTCCTATAAGCTTGTTTACAAGCGCACTTATTTAGTATTTATGTATTGTAAACGGCCGCACAAAGGAAGTGGCCACATAGGAATGTGCGCATTCAAGCCGGGGTCGCTCGGAAGTATGACAATGGTTCAGTGTACGCCGATGTGAACACACCTTTAGGTACGGATGTCGGGGAGATAAGATGCTGCTGACGTTTTCCTTTTATTTTCCTCCACAGTACATCTCATTTGTTAAGATTTTTATTTTATGCACTAGCTTTGTATTCAGACCTTTTTTTCAAGCAAGGTTTTGTGAAGACTCGTTCGTAGTTTCTTATTATTTATTGTTTGGTAGTTTTTATTTCATTTTAATGTAGCAGCTTCTTTTAAAACTTTTGAAAGACAAGGACTAAGGAGTTGTAAGTATCATCTCAATTTTATACAAGTTGTAACTGTATACCTAATGTTTACACTGTTCAGTTAGTGAATACGAACATAGATATGTAATACTGTAATACACAGCTGCGTTCGTCTTTGAAATTAGTAACGTAGACTAATATGTATAAAGTTAATAAAACCAAAGAGTGCGCACTACTAAAGAGTACGCAGTCCTTCACATTGGTAGTATTTTTTATTTTGTAGACAATATTTTCTATTTTTTCAACAGCATCAGTCTTGCTAATGTGCTGAATTAATTTTATTTCGTTGCGGTTTGTATTTTCAATTTCAAAATTGATAATAAATTTTAGCTGTGTTATGTGTTTGATGTTATTTTATAAACATTTTAATAACAATTTACAAGATTTGTGATAAATTTTGCACCCAACGAATGCTGTTATACTAGAAATATGTGTTTAGAGTACGCATACTTGAGTATGCGTCAGTTAATAGTTACCTAGTTAAGTTGTTTTTTGTATAATACATTGTATTAAGTAACGCAGTAACTTATACCGTGACGTGCATTCTTGTACCGTGTTCATCTTGACCTGTCTGTCCTTCTCCCAATTTTCATTAGTGTCGGTGCAATGTTGGTGCAAAGGGTTTTGGATAGTTTATTTTATGGCCGCCTGCCTGTCGTTTTAAGAAGAGGAAGAAGTGAGAAGGTAAATCAGTAAAAGGAAAAATGGTTAGGGAGAGGAACCTAGTGACGTAAGTATTTGTAATAGTAGTAAGCTACCAAGCTTGCATATTTAGTTGTATTCTTGATGATTTTTGCCTTGCTTTTTTTGTTAATTTTTTTGGTGTTTTGTAAGATTCACAGCAAAAATATTACTACGCCTGTAGTGATATCTAAGAACGGTATTCTTTTAATGTTGAAAAGAAGCTTTAAAAGTAATGAGGATAGGGAGTAAACTCCAATAAAGCACAACAAAGCGTTACGCTGCCCTCCGATCACAAAATTTTATTCTTAGGAAGTAAACTCCAAAAACTACTGTTCGCGGCCAAAAGTTACTAGATAAATAAAATGTCTAGTGGCTTGTTGTAATGTAGCAGCATATTAGGGCTGCCACCAACCGTTATTGTTCCCAGCGGAGTGGCGCGCGAAATTCAGCGCACTATACCTACACACACCTACACTTACAAAGTTTATTGCGCACAAATTGTGTGCATTATTTATTTAATTTAAAAGCGAAGAAACCGGAGCGCGATCATACGCCTCCGCGTCGGAAGGAGAACGGGAGGAATGCAAAAATATAAACAACTCCGCTATTTTTTGTAAGGGTAATACCATATTGCTTTCAATTGTTTTGTGGCTTTTAATACAACATATAACACATCGCTATCTAGACCCACACTAGGCAGAGCTTGGACTGTGGGTACTAAAACACGGATATACATATACAGGATGTATTTCAAAACAGAAATCTTACTTAAATGATTAAAAGGGCATCACTCTAGCATGCAGTTACAATAAGAATTTTTGAAAAAAAAAACTATCCATTTACAAGTTATGACAGTTTGAATTTCCAGGTATTTTTGCATCCGTTTTTCATAAAAATAGGTGGAATGTGTAAAAGTGTGAAGTTTGTAGGGTGTGAAGTTATTATTATTATCCAATTCATGGTCGGCATTCAACCAATTTTCTGTTTTGTTCCGTTGTAAATCCGTTGTAAATAAAAAAAATCTTTGTTGATTCCTATCCCTTTTTATCCAGTTCTAAAATATTACGTAAATAATAAATTACAAAAACGTTAAACCACACGTGTTCTTATTTAGTTTATTTATTATTTAGAGGTAAATGAAAGTTTACGACTTTTCAACAACCCTTATTAAGAGCATTGTACAATGTAGCTGCTATTGCTGAGATTGCATAAGCCAATCTGTGGAACTGTAGTTATATAAAATGGACAGACAGTGTTGCCAACTCTCGAGCTCTGTGTCTTTCCTAAAATATTTTTAAAAAACATCTTAAATACATCTAAACCTGATAAGTTATATTAAAGATATAATTAATATAAATAATATTAGAGGAAACGATATTTTTCTTTTAGAGTTATTAATCCACCTGTACACCTCTAAAATTAATGTAAATTATCGAAAAAGTGTCAAAATCACCCATTTTTGAGTCTAAACTGTGTGTATTATTTTGTATACCTCCAAAATTAGAGATTGTCGAATGCGTAATAACAGCAGATGTCTGCTGTGAAGAAAATTCTTACGACAATCGACATGTGCCATGTTTACCATACTCTAAAAAGACATATTTAAACACAATAGGATCTGTAGCTCAGCTTTCTCGGTTTTCTCTTGCCTGAAATGGAGACGCGACGCGATTTTATCTGAGACTCTCTGAAGTGAGCGGCAAGGTCCAATTCTCAAGTTCTCGGAGGTACGTTTTTTAGGTACATAGTTGCAAATAGTACCACTCGCAAAATTCTCAGAATCCCTTGCAAAATGTTTATTAAATTGCTTAAGTTAGCAAATAAAAATAAATAAATTGCATTGCAATTGTTGTTTGACTGTTATTTATTACATTAATGATAAGTGATAACAATGAAGCTAGGGTTGAAGGCAACAAATGTTTCCAACTTTTTCATGATAACTCTAAAGCACGTTAATAGCTTAAAAAAAAAACTGGTGGACAAACATAGAAGAAAAAGTATTGAACTGTTTTGTGTTTGCCTATTTATATTGACTAGAGATCGCCTTTTGGTCGAAATTCGAACATAATTCATATTTTTTATTTTTTTATATTCTAGTATATAACAGGTCAACATGTTTGCAGACCCTTATAGCTTTTTGTAGCCGTTTTTTTATAATTTAAAAAGGATAAACTTGAGATCCAAAATAAAACATTAATCAGTAAAATAAAAAAATGGCAAACATGGGAGAAAATGGTTCCTAACTATTTTGTTTTGCCTATTACTAGCCCCCAGTTCCCCACAGTTAAACCCTCATATATGGTTTTAGCGTGATGTTTTATAGCCTACTAGCAGTCTCTGTATCTGTGTATCTGCTAGTGAAAGTCTCGTGGAAATCGGTCCCGTTTCGGAGATTAGCCGGAACAAACAAACAGACAGTGCTGCACTTTAATTTTATTTATTTGTATTGATAACCTTCAAATACAAAAAGGATTATACGAATCCGAGCAATTAAATTAGCGTGTTTAAACAAACAAACTAAAAACTCTTCAGTTTTTATTATATTATTTATATAGATTCGCTCGCCTCGCCATTGTGCTTGTAGCTTAAAGCAGTTATCTGGCAACTCTCGCCTCGCTAAGTGACTCTGTAAAAAATTTTATCCGCGCCATTTGTTACTGCATTTCACTGAAACATCTCAATGTTTCCTCGCTCTGGAACGATCGCATTGTGAGATTGCAGAAACAAAACTCTTTGTGGAAATGAACTAGTGGAAGTTGACGATAGACATTGCATAGAATGATACAATATACGTATAAATACTTCCCTGGGCATAGATTCCCCTATACTTGTTTTAGAAAATAAATGCAGTTAAATTGCTAAACTTATTCAGCTGCGTAGTTAAAAACCAAATAGTTTTTTTTTGGGGTTAACCTTTCTTGAATGTTTATTTTATTAAATACTTTCTTTATTATTAGAGAACCAGGGGCCCCAAAAATTTTTAAAATGCCATTGTTGGATGTAATATTTTTTTGTGTAAATTTTGTCTTTATTTTGGAAATAAGCTATTATAATTATCAAAAATTTTAATTATAAACCTTGCATCGCTTATTTGCCTCTAGCTTATCACAATGGTAGATGTTTTTTTTTTCACGCTCATGTTTTTCTAATATTCGCCAATTTAACGCTTAAAAAAAATTTCAAATCGGAACAATGAACCTTTATAAAAACTCAAAATAAATTATAGAACTAATTAAAAAAAAAATTTACCAAAAAAGTTATGTTACTATTGAGTTACTTGATCACCTGATCACAAGCTAGTTCATTATATATTAAACGTATTTAAAATGATGATATGTATTTCAAAAAAGTATAGAACTCATAGTTAGTAGATCCTTACTAAAGTACAGTTATTTTGAAGTCGATTAAAAGATAAAAACACAATATAAAAAAATAGAACGTATCAGTCGTGTTCAAAAAGCTTGTGGCGAACGTTTGACATCCATCAAGGTTTTCCCTCCAAACCATACCAAGATGGCTGCCGTTAGACAAATGGCGTTCATTACACCACTCGGCGAACTTGTATTAAAACAATCGTGCGGTTAACTAACTCATTATTGTTGCTAACGATGCAATTTCACTTAATATAGACTGGGGTGGAGAACTGAACTGGGAAATTCTTTAATAGGTTGAAAGTGGGAGTGCTGTACCTTTTATGTTTACCTACTCAACAACTAAGAACGTGGTGTTTTTTTTTTTTTAATTAAATTCTTCTATGTGTAAGTGTAACGGATGGAATACCAGAAAATGGACATGCAATTTCAAAACTTGCCCTGAGCAGGAACCTAATAATAATAATAACTTGAGATAGGTACCTCACACCGGCCGTCTGATCCCAAAATAGGCAAAGCCTGTATGTACTATGATAACCACACTGTTGTTAAACATACTAATAAGGTACTTTCCTTAAGAAGTAATGTAAGAAATGCGGGTGTACTAAAGCTACCTATATTTTGTAGGCCATTTAGACATCATATTTGATTATGTAAAAATGGCGACTCCTCCCCTTCCGATTCGTACCCAGTTCACATAAAATTAAATCACTCACCTAAATCTTAGAAACGATAAAAGTTTATTGCCTAAGAAATTGATATTTTGTTTGAATATTGCTTTTATTATTACTACAACATTCTGAAGAATAATTCATTATTGCACGCGTTATTGTACTTGGTTTGATGACATTTATTATTAGATTTTCAATTTGGTACACGGCCTTTTTCGACCTGTCTATTAGATGACGTGATACGGCCTTGATACCATTGCATTATACTCTCACATTTTTTATAGAAGATTTTTTCCTTTTAACTTGTAAATTTTCTTTTTAATAAATAAATGTTAAAACAGAGGATTTTATATTATTTGAAATTGAGTTTTATGCGTACTTTAAAGTTTAACAATAAGTTGTTGTATCTACAAAATCGCAATTTTACGGTAGCACGTTTCAAAGGTATAAATTGGAATAAAATCGTCGTAAATTGTATTTTTTGAAATTAAAAAATCAATCAAATATTTAAATTGGGAGGTATCGATTTAAAACCTGTATGTATCTAGCGACAACCAGTTTTATTGATCATCCTTTGTGATATCTAGCAAAATATCATATTTATACCAAACGCGGATACTAATACACAAACCGGACCCATTTATACTTATTAGTTTCTTATAATTTGTTGTGTCTGAGAGATTTTACATATATAATAGATAAATAATTATAGATAAGTTACACTCAGACACAACAAATGATCTTGCAACACAATTATTTGTCCACATACACTCTAACTTTTGTTTGACATCTAGCTGTCAATCTATAAAATAAAAAAGTTATTTTTTAAACTTCAGAAATCAAAGCAAATGATGAACAAAGCTGTGAATCAACGATGCAAATCATAAATATCACACTACACAATAAACAATAATGTACTCGGGGCCCCTTGTATCAAAAACTCCAAAAAAGTTCTGGTCATAATAATACACCGAAATTTGATGGGGGATTTTGGCAACCCTAACTTACAACTACAAAAACTTATGACATTGAAATGTGAATTCTACGCCTTTGGAGTAAAGTTGCGTATAGTTTTTGCATATTGTTTGTTGTAAAATTAGGTGTACATTTCATAACATATGCATCCATTAAGCAGGTTGTATTCTATGAATCGTTAGCAAATTAATGTAAACAATGGTATAGTCAGACAGATTTTATCCAAAAAGATTTAGTATTGTGCTGAATATTAATTATATAAGCAGATAAGGGTTGAATCAGGTTTTTGATTGGACCTCGAATGGAACATTTATGAAGGGAGTAATGGTTGAGGTAATGTGTGGCCGATTGAGGAGTTCGGCGAAGTCTGAGTTTCACCGTCGATTTGGCTAGAATTCAATATTGAAATATGGCGGTATTAGGAACAATATCCACAATTTTGTTCCTATATACCTGGGTATCTTTAGTAATTATGATGTTTAGTTATTTTATTTATTTAATTATTTATTAAAACTTTTTGCACATTAATTAGTACATAGGCGGACTTAATGCCTAAGGCCAGTCAACCTTTGGGTGATGCAGAGAAAAGAAGAAGTAGGTGCAATTAAAAATCTTGTAAAAAATTTACAAAAGCAAAAAAAAAAAAGAATGTGAATACATACAAAATTCGATACGAATATACACACAAATTATACACAAATACTCATAACTTTAGTGTACCATATATTATACATATATACACACATACACAGATACATACACAAATACAAACATAGTTATATAATACATATACTATTATAAATACATATAACTACATTACTGGTTCGAACTATCTTAATCTTCTATTTAAATAAAAATCAATGTTTGTATTTTTGTTCTCTATGCGTTCTGAAACCATAGATCAGATTGTGATGAAACTTTGGTAAGGTGTTTTGGGACGCCCGCGAGGGTATCTGGCCCAAAAAATCCATGTAAAAAAAAATAATAGAATGACATTACAAAGCATGCCAGGTGCAGCTAGTAGTAAATATTTATAGTTACTGTCCTTACACTTGCTTTGAAACGGTGTATTATTTTAATGCCTTTTTTTAACCTATTATAGATCTACAGATTCAACAATGTTGGCGATAACTTAGCCTGATTGGATGGTCAGAAATTTCGTTGCCATACCATCTTCAATTTTGTCGACAGCTCATGTCTACAGCAAAGTCTACTAAGAGATAATTAACTTAATTTGTGATGAAGAGTAACATTTATGCATAGAATCCGTTACTAAATGGTCCTTGAGTATTAGCTGCAGGGAAAACTTGATTCATGCGTTAAAAAAAATTGTGAACAATTTTTGGGAAATTATGACTGTATAATATTTACTGCCTGGCCTATTGATCTAATGGTTAGTGATCATGACTGAAAACTTAAAATTGTGATGTATATATACTTTATACATAATGTGTATTATTAATTTAAAAACACATTGTAGGTACTAAATAATAATATTAGTTTATAGTAGGCTATTTTTCAGTCTTTTCCTTAAAGTAGAAATGTTTTGTTAATATAATGGTCGGTAATAGGTGCCACAAAAACGGTAATAGGAACAAGCCTGGTTCAATGGGTCGGTTGGAGGGAGATGGCCCCTTTAGTGATTTTCAATTATTATTACAACTATTACTATTTTTAATCCGTCCTAAATTTTACTTGTAATGTTGATTAAAAAATAAATGAAAAATATACATTTATTAATTTATTTGCTATTATTTTCGAAATACCGCACTATTGCCTTGGCTATAGAAATCCTGAGGACGGGAATCAATGAGCTCTTTAAATGTATTTTATCCGTGTTCCAATCTATTTCTTGTGATATTATTCCTATATAAAAATTAACCAACCAGAATGCCAAAAATAATAAAAATTTGTTCAAGTCAGTCAGTCTTTACAAGTAACAATCCGATTCTAAATCTATTCAACTATATAAGCCCAAAATGACGACCATGTTTCATGGTGAAAAACACGATTAAAAAAAATGGAGGACTCAGCAAGAAAATAACTGAAGAGTAGATATATATTTTTTAAGAAATATCAAAACTATATCATGGAAACAGTTCTAATTTAGAATTTTAAAACAGACTCAATCTGGCCAGATTAATTAATGAAGTCTTCGAGAATCGCAAATTATATTACAATGTTAGTCATTAATTATGTTTTACTTTATACATAATGTGTATTATTAATTTTCTTATAATTATTTTATCATACTTATAACACATGTATCACAGTATATAAATTATAAGAGTTATTTATCTTTGTAGTTTTTATTTAACTAGTAATGAACCAGTGAAAAATTAAATTACACTATAGGATCGATTGGTGTACCTAGCGTTAACAATTTTAGACAAATTGGTGATTTTTAATATACAAAACTTATTTTGAGACCGACAATATATGCTTAATATGCTTAGTATCTGTTCTGTGTAAGTCTTAGTTCACACTAATATGAAATATAATTATATATATCTATATATATATATATATATATATATATATATATATATATATATATATAATTAAATATTATATATTTATATTTATATTATATATAATTCAATATCAGCTTGAAAATTTGGCGTTAAAGCTATATTTCATCGACATTAATAAAACTATAGGTAACATTAATATGAAGGATGTTGATGGAATTTGCGGATTTGTCCAGAAATATCCACATAAAATGTAATTATTTAAACAACATCATTAATAAAATTATTCATAATATTATGTCGTTTAGAAAGCTATTTATTCATCTAAAGGGTCGTTTAGAGCGTGGGCGCTTGCAATAATTAGATAATTGTAGTCCTGGTTAGCGCTAACAGCAATGTTCACGTACACATCTATGTTAGCACAGTGCCACAGTTGTTAGAAACAGTCTCAAAACAACTGATATAAACTATGAAAATAATAATAACAGCAACTGCCAAGTTGGTCGTACCTCTGTTTGCACTCAAGTCCATCAATCTAAACATATTCCTACCCTTTTATAATCCCACAATTTGTTAATATTTATCAATCGACCAATAGTATGGCGTTACCGGTATAACCAGTCAAAATAATATCTATTAACTTATTTTTATTAAATAGTGAACTGTGTTATCATCTGTTATAGTTTGGCCCTATTTTTAATAAAATAAATAAGAGTTTTTGATGTGGCGACAAATATATACTGTGTGTATATATTTTACTTTCACATTTTTTTTTTCAAATTCACTATTGACGATACTTAAATATATCCACACCTTGCAGTTATACGTAGTGTATACATATTATATATTATGTACAATGTACATATCACCTTCGATGTCAGTTTTTAAAAGAATTTTTGACTGATCTGTTAAAGAGTTTTAAACAAATCCACCGCTTATCCGGGTGAAGGCAGGAACGACACAATTGCACACAGTGTAATCAGATCATGAACGCAAGTGGAAATTGAATCAGGCTTAACTTGACCTATTGGGTTAGGCAAATTGATCAAAATGATCTATATGAATATTAGCGTAGAGTGTAAAATCGCATGGCTGACTGTGGATTTTTAAGCAAAGGAATAGAGACTTTATTTTTTTTAAATCAAGGTTGCATTTTAAAAGGGTGTACGTGTGAGTGTTTTGTAAGGGGTGATTTGGAGATCAATGCTTATTTGTGTCTAATAGCAAAAAAAACAACAGATGCAGACATTTCACGGGTATAATAATGTACTTAGTTGGAACTTTATGGCGCCTTTGATCTTGTGTGGTCTCCGGTGGTACAGCGCGGGTCGCTGAGGTCCGCTGGGGACGGTATATTTGGACTTGCTTTTGTATGGCTAGCAAACGAATTTTTTTTTTAGCATTAATGACTGTTGACATTTCATGTGTATTTAAGAGAACGTAGCAACTTAGAGTCTTGCAAATAAGCTAAATTGCTGAAAAACCATAGCTTTTCCTATGAGATGTTAGTGCAATGCACGGTCAACGACATAGTAGTTAACTACCACCACATCGAATGAGCTTTGATCTCCGTTTGGTTTTTGAGTATTTTTTTTTAAATATGCTTGTTAATCCCACCAACTAAGCTAAATGCTTGTGTTAGGAGTGGGTTCACGTCGGTAGTACACTGGATGGGATTCGAACCCGCATCCAGTTGGTCGCAAGTCCGACGCCTTGGCCATTGCTCTACCGCCGCCCGCCGGGCCGCTTCAAGTCTTAGTGTAGCATAGCGTGGGAATGATTTTAATTTAGGTCAGTAGCTTAGTAGGTCTTAAAGATATAGGAGATATCCGAAAGTGAGGTAGTGGTATTTTTAAACAGAAAAAAAAAACAAAAAACATATAAAATAATATTATTAATTTACTTTAGTACCGCCCACTTTTATATTTCAAGTATTTTATTTTTTAATATTTTGAATTCGGCCTTGTTTTACCTTGCCCTTAATTTTAAATTGTGTCCAGATTATGGCAACATTGAAATTGTATTACGATCATATCAGGCCACCCCTCTAGATGGGAAAGCCTGTGAAGCCTTTTATCAGTAGCTACTTCATCATTATCTTAATGGCTTACGTGTGTAACGTAACAGTATGTGACGTAACGAAATTTCCTTAGTTTCAGGGGTCGAATGATCCAATTTGGTCCCAACTTTCAGATTGGAATGCAATTTTTTTGATAACTTTGATTTTTACTAGGGTTGCGACCCTTTATCGACTAGACGTGTTTGTTTATTGAATGTTATTGGATTTGATATAATCCCCAATAGTTAATTGGCTAGAAGCCAGGCTAGATTAGCTAGGAGAACAGTGTCGATTGCAAAGACTATTGTTTTTTTTTTTTTATCAAAGTTATAATACAACAGTATAAGTAATGCTTGATGTGAGGATGCTTGCAGTCATGTCTTAGCAGCTTTACCTAGTGTGTTGGACACTAGGTAAACCTTTTGATTGGTGGGAACGAGCTCTGAGGTTTGTATATAACTGGTTGGATTTTGTGTTTATGTATTGTATGTATATATTTATTAAAACTATACGGTTTTACTCACGTTTGTATTTCGGGGATGCCCGACTAGTTTCGGACCCGACGGGGGCCCTTTCTCAAGGAGTGAAGCGTCCTGCCGCGACGGTGTCAGGCGTCACACACTTTAATAAATATGAATACCACTCACGAAAGTTTTTATTGTAATTGTATGTATGTATTTTTTTTATTGTTCAAAATAATTACAAGTACCTAACATTGGCTACATGTAAGTCACTCACTTAAACCATAACGGTTTTTGTGTGAGCAGTGTTCGCCATACATATTACGTAGGTATTTATATCCTATACCTATAAGATACAAATACCTGTATATTAAATACAGAAACTTAAATTAAATTAGTTAAAACTACAAAATCTTATTTCTAGTTCATATTTACACGCGTGCACGCACAGGTTTACACGCACAGACGGACCACATATCACCTATTATAATACACACATATACTTTATTAATATATATGTACATACATATACGTCTTTATACGCATACAATTACCTGTACGTACACCACACACATTATATGCATAATGCATATAAACAAGACCATATTAACAAGAAATGTACCTAAGTATGTCTGTATGTCCGTGTTTTAAGATCCAAAGTCCATAGTACTATTTGCCCATTAATTATTCATATATAATTTTTTTACCTACTATTTTCCAGTAGGTATCAATTGACCTGTCATTGTTCGACGTTCCGTCGTGTTCGTCCGCCATGACAGGTCTCAACATTACATAATTATAGACTGGAATCGTATAGCTTGGTGTAGCTGTCACGTCTTTAAAATTGTAAAACATGAATTGTAATTAAAATGGTAGCTTTCTGCATTTCTTCTATATATAAACTTTATTTATTCCGAAGTTCTTACTTATTTTATTATCTACTAGCTGACCCGCGCAACATCGTCCGCGTTTGTAATTTTTCCTCGTTTTTGCAACAATTTTCAATAATGCTCCGCTACTATTGGTTGTAGCGTGATGTTAAATAGCCTATAACGTTGCTCGATAAATGGGCTATCCAAGAATTTTTCAATTTGAACCAGTAGTTCCTGAGATAAGCGACGACGACGTGACATATAAAGGTTTGGAGAGATTTGTAATTGTCTTGGTGACAAACGAACAAGAGTGACGTTTCATACTTTAGTACAGTAACAATAGTAGTACTTATACTTGAGAATAGCTTGAAAACTCTCAGAGCATCCTCGAAGAGTTCTAAACCTAGAATTATACATGTGTGTAGATTGGGACTTATGTGTAAGGCTCGGTACCCGACGAGTTTTGGTTTGGTGGCAACCAAAAAGATATCGATTGAGTCCAGATTTACACCTCTAAAACAGAAAGAAGTCGCATTTATTTCCAAGAATATCTAGTAGGTATGGAAGTTCTCTAGAAAGCAATGTATTAAATAGAAGTACACCCTCTATGGATAAATGTTAATGTTGCCACACCGCACTCAAGAATCGATCTGATAAATTTAAGAGCATAAAATTAACACGATCAAATACAAATAATCGAGACCTGCCCCCTCATCTAACGAGATATAAATATAATAAAGCGTAATCGATTATACACCCCTAAGTTTATTTCTATGCCAACCCTATCAAATAACTTTTAGAGTAACGAATTTGAATTTCATACTCTGCCTTTTTAGACATAGAGTTGATTTTAAGTAATGATGGTTTGAGTGTTGATGTGCGAATTGTTGTACGCTTAGCTTGGCCATTTGTTGATGCCTTGGATTAAAAAAGTAAGATAGGAAGGATAGCTATGCGATCAGAAACAATAATTAATAGTCCGTTATACAGTAGATACTTGACCAATAATTCTAACGCTTACCGATACCTGTTTTTTTAGATTGGAATTTACCAGAATCTTCCCACATAATGTATGTATAATTTATACAAGCATAATCCATAGTTTTAAGAATATTTAACAATTTTCATTGAAGCCACTCAAGTATTTTCTCATGATGAGACAGCCTACAGACATACAATATTTTTTAAGATCGTAAACAAAACTAGTACTGGTTGGTTGTAGTAATAAGAAATAACCCATGCCACAATTTTATTTCGACATTTATGATGGGTTCATAATACGATTTGATCTTTATTTATTACTAATACATAACAAAAAAATGGGTGCGTGTACTTATGTACGCGCGTGAGAAGTTATACTTCTTTGGCATCATTAAAAAATATATATATATATAAGCACAATTTTTTTCACTAATATTTACGATTAGTAAATAATATTAATCAAAATATTCAATTTAAATCACTACTGAAGATAATTTATTAGCACATATATAATTCGCACTTGTATGAAACTAAAACACGTGTTGTGAATGTAGAAACTAGAAACATATGGATAAATATTATAAATATGAAAACAGTGATCAGAGGCGACGAGCGTGACAACATGCGCGACTAATAGAGGTTTTATTTCTATTTTGTTGGTAGCTTTTTTCGAGAGTTAATGAGCGGTTTAGCGGGCAACTTCACTCTCGTTAATGAGCGGTTTAGCGGGCAATTTCAACCTGTTACTTTTGTGTTACAGTTATGCGCGCTTATCTTAAAATTTCACTCTCATAATGTTTTCATAACGCGCCTAAAGAAGTATAACTTCAAAAAACATATAATGAAATTCCACAAAACTTTACTGTGACTCTAATTTACTATTAATTGGAAAATCAACAGTCAAGGCAGGATATGAATCTACGACAGTCCAAGTTTTTTTATCTGAGATAACAAACAACTCTATTTACCTCGATACTGGCCCAAATTCTGTTACTTCACTAGTTAAATTAAAATTCACTAAATTTTCTTCATATAAGAAGTAACCCTTGTACACTTAGAAACAAGGTCTTATTTCAAATTGAAACAAGTAGGTAACATATGTCGCTATCGAAATAAGCGATTTATTTGTCAACTAAAGTCTGATACGCTTAAATAAACTTTAGTACCACGTAGCGAGAGCCGCTTTCCGTTGAATGCCATCTATTTTGCTCTGTGTTTTTAGTAAGCGTCTTCGTAGGTGTAGATTAAAAACACGTCATCCTTGTTCGTTTTGAACAAGTTTTTATACGGCAATTATACAGCGTTTGAATAAATGAAGACTCTCGCTGCGTGGAAATAAAGTTGAGTATACGTTGATAGGTTTTATTGAAATTTAGATGCGATGAGAAATAGATGCTAGTAACAAATAGACCTTATCACGAAAAACACTAGGTTGATTTCATATGAAGAAATTAAGTCAGGTTTTAGTTTAGTCGAGTGTACAATAGAATCGGCAATATTGTATTATAGTATGTTCCATTCCAGCAATTGTCGAATCCAATTGACTCCCTTACTAAATTCATAGGCGATGCACGTCTAATTTCATTGTTATTACACATACATTTGTGCGCCGAGGGAAGTTTTTGCTAATCATTGCTTTGTTGACATTCTTTTATTTGGTAGCAGTTGTTCAACGGCCAGTGACAATTGTTTTTTACAATATTGTCCGATAAATCTTTAATATAAAGCTTTAGTGTTATAAAAAAATGTGTATGTTCTGTTTTTTTTTTTGAAGTGAAAACTTCTTTAGACACACTTTTTCTATGGGAAGAAAGCACAGAACTCGTGACCGTCACGCTAAAACTACATATACAGATCCACTAGACGGCGCTAATCTAAACATTGAGTTCTGTAAGTTCTTTATTAATTAATGTCACCAACCTGCTAATGTGACGTTTTAAGTTCGTCGTTTCGTTTAAGTACGAATGCCGAAAGGGCGAATACTAGTTACTATAAATATGAAGTTGCTATATAATACTGGGACATACATAATCTTGACGCCTTCTAGACGCAAACGTACCATATTTTGTGTTATCGCCACTTCAAAAACTCCGAAGGGGCAAACTATAATACATGATAAAACAGTTTATTTAATTAATATGAGTTAATACACGTTATTATGACTAGTTATAACGGTAGCGCTACGCTGTTGGTCGATTGACAATGGTAGGGTGATATAAAGCTTGGCATGCATTATAAATTGATAACAACACACGAACAACATATCAGTTAATGTTATTTAGTGAATGTGATAGTTTATAGCAGTAGTGATGAGATTGTTTTTAACACTTGTAATGAGAGTTCACGTGCACGTCGGGGCGTGAGGTGAAGGGCGGGAGCACCTCCCCCTGCCGCTCCCAGTGTAGGACTATTGCATCGTAAGCTCTTCGTTCAGCTCGCACGACTACTATTTTTAGATGCATTTGTTTTACATTATACATACAGGTTATGGATAGAAGCACCCAGACCAATCCCAGATAAAATATTATTAGACGTTTATATGGGGGCACTTCCAGGCTTTGCAAGCAGCGTGCAGAGAATGCCTAAGGAGGTTTAAGAAGGAAGGGTTAGGACCTCCGATAACCTCACTCACTCGGCGAAAAGCAATGCAAGCATTACTTCACTGCCGATTTTCTGTGAAGCCGTGGTATCATTTCGGTCGAGCCGGCAAATACGTGCCGAAGCATGGCTCTTCTACCATCAAAAATAATAGTTATATAAGTAAGATTCAGCATCCCCCAGACGTCTTTTTCTTGTCCCCTCCTCCACTAGAGCTCAGATGACCTTCAACACTAGAAGAAAGCAGTAACAATCTGGCAGTCTGACCCCAAAGAGCCTCTGATTAGCAACTGTCATTACCAGCTCATGCCAAGCGACCATGTATTACATAGCAAACCCTATTTATTGCAATATCCAAAATTTTTATAAGTTTTCTGATCTCGCTGTAACGAACTAAGTAGTGATAATCTCTAAGTAATATCCAAAATCAAAGCCATCTTAGCTGCTCACGTAAATGGGGATTTACTTAGCTCGCTGTGTTTATACGGGAGCGAGTAAGTGCATTAGATACGACAGATCTAAGGTACAAGCTGAAGCGATATTATATACTACCTTTCAGCCTGTGACCACGACCAGCGCAACATGGTCGAAACGTCAGGCAATTTTGAGATATGTTATACCTATTATGTGATTGCGTTAATTGCCGTACATATACATAACGATAATATGTGGTCTTTATTAGCGTAATACCATTATAACTAATATTAAAATGCTAAATTGTTTTTCCTTTCCACATTTTGGTTGTTTCATTCGCTAACAAATCTTTTTCTAATTAATAATGTACGTGTGTGTGTGTTTTTATTATTATTTAGATCATTATAATATATTGTAAACGTCTAGCATAACTCACAATACGCGAGTATTGTATTAAATAAATAATTAATCAGTTATAAAAAACACAGAAGTAAAAATGTTAATATCTTGGTGGACCTACTTCTATGATTACAATAAAGTTTTTATGAAATGCTGTGTACCAAACTCACTGTAATTATACCAATGCCTCTTACATGCTGAATTGTATTAGTGAATAAGTCGTTGAAGTACCTAATCTAAATAAATATGAGTTTTTTGTTTATTTGTCACCCATTTCCGTCTTAACAACTCTACCGTTTATCTTGAAACTTTGCATACACTTTTCCAGGGGGACAGAAACGGCCAAAGGGATTGTCCAGTAATCACGTGAGGCTCGAAAAGGGGGGAGGGGGTACTGAAAAAATCAGAGGAGGGGGGGGGTGCAGCGAGATATATAGGGGGGGTTAGTTTTTTAGGTTGGGGTTTAAAAGTTGCTAAAAACATCACGTATTTTCCTTGGTCACGGAATCACGCGCGTGAATGGCTTGTCCGATTTCGCTAATTCTTTTTTTTGATGTTTGTTATTGTCAGGAGAAGGTTCTTATGAAAGAATTAATAAAGAAAGTTATAAAATTTATGAAAACTTAACGACCATATTAACTTTTCTAATGTCACATTAGCGCTTATGACATAACTGTCAGTCGTTTCACAGTTGGCCCCTCAGATTGTTCTTAGGTTGGCACGGTTGACAGAATACGCATTGCAAATTATACCAATTCGAATTCAATATTCAAAGTTAAGACAGGCCAACGTCTGTCGGTTCAGCTAGTTTATAATGTTTGCTGGAATGTCTTAATCTTTATAATAACTCAATAGACCGATTGTTATTTTACGTCAAATTTTTACCATGAAATTGTAAAGTCAAAGTTCACTAAATACATAGCTAAAATATTTAAATCTACAGTTACCTGAACTAATTCGCTGCCGCTTATAAATTACGCCTTTTTATTCTTATAAATGGTGGAACTGACCACGTTCCGTGGTTATTTGTCACTCGTGAGCAGACGGTGCTATTTCTGACATTAAATTTACAAGACTACCTTAAAATTTAAATAATTCTGTCGATCATAAAATAAGTGTGTCGAGTATCTACAGAGTAAGCACATGTCTTACTCTGTGAGCTTGAGAAGAAAATGTTGTTATTCTTAAATAAACAAAGCTGCTAGTTCTTTTCAAACATTATTTTGGTCTTCTAAGTGCCCAAAGTCAATAAGAGACGGTTACTGCTAAGGATTTCGATTTGCGATCGGTTGTTAAATGTTCGAACCTCATCTAGTACGCTACTGACGTCAACCAAATACTAACACTAGCATTTAACTTTGATAGAGCTAACAAATACATAAAATAACAATGTGTTATACTCCTTAAAGTCTAAAAAAGAAGTAAATTAAAATTAAAGTGTGCAACTGCTTGTCAACTTGGTTCTTGCAACTTTGCAGCAAGTCACGTCTCGCTTTGTGGGTAGTATAATTAAAACTGTTTATAATCAGTCAAATACCGGTGGTCACACTTTTTGGGTAACAGAGTTAGCAACACGCAAGGTGTTGCTTACTATGTTACTCAAGGGTGACCGACCTCACCAGGACACAATTAGCATTACTCCAATAGTGCTCTGGGTTACCTTCTTCTGTACGGCTTATCTTAAGGCAACTTACAGGCTTAGGCTACGGTAAAGGCCTACTGTTAGGTGGACATATTCTGTTTTTCCATGTGGGCATATTCTGTTTTGTGTTAGAACGGATGGTCGATGTCCGGTACAAGATACTGGAGGGACACTA
This sequence comes from Callimorpha dominula, assembly GCA_949752705.1. NCBI lineage: Eukaryota > Metazoa > Arthropoda > Insecta > Lepidoptera > Erebidae > Callimorpha > Callimorpha dominula. The sequence continues at coordinate 28,382,500 of OX456990.1, read as the reverse complement.
TTTTTATAGTTTCAAATATATTTTTTTATAGATACGCAGACGAACGAAGGTTAAAGACATAGCCGAACAGCAAATTGAAGTTGCAATGGGCGGGGCACATAGCACGTAGAACGGATGGTCGATGGGTACGAAAAGTTCTGGAATGGAGACCACGGACCGGAAAGCGCAGCGTAGGACGTCCACTATCGCGGTGGACAGACGACCTGGTCAAGATCGCAGGACGTCGGTGGATGCAGGCCGCTTCTAACCGGTCTTCTTGGAAGTCATTAAGGGAGGCCTATGTCCAACAGTGGACGTCCTATGGCTGAAATGATGATGATTCTGTTTTTGCACTGTAAGGTAATTTGCTTTTATTTAAAAAAATAATCATTTGAAATTATTTAGTACAATGTGATAAAGAAACCTTATAAGAATTAGTTATAAGTAAGCACGACAAAGAGTACTTTATAACTAAACTTTACGACTTACACTCAAAGTTCCCTAGATAACCGCAAAAAGGCAAATTAGTTACCGTAGATATTGTACAAAACTTCACGAATTCCCCTAACGTAAACAACAAACTTGTTAATCCCTGGCGCAAAAAAACGGCCCGAAGGCAAATAGTCGCACATCATTGGAATTTACAACTGAAACTTCATCACCTAATTTGTAAAGAGAAAGAAACAATTTGGTAGCCGAGGAGTCGTGCGAATGACATCATAAAGTGCAGTAATAGGCGCCCGTCTAACGATGTTCGGAACGAGACTCAGGCTTAAATAAAATATAAAGAAGAAATCAGTGGGCAACAGTTGTTCCAGCCAAGTTTATCGTGCCAAGATTGAACACATATTACAGGGAAGAAGTTTCTTCTCACTCCGCCCTAAATTGTTTTTGGAAGGAAAAATACATGTGGACGAATTACGTGGACAGTTTAATATGTCGTGGGATTTTTTTAGGAAGTAAAACTTATTTTTGATGATTATATAATAGATTATTTTTTTAAGCGTGCACGTTCTGTATAGCGTTCATGGTCGTACCCAGTTTTTGGCCCCCGAGTACGCCTATGCTATCGTCTATAAATTAATGAAGTGTGCAGTTTTCAGGCTAAGTTCACCATCAGGTCAGGTGTTCACTTCAAGTTAAAACCCTTTGAAAATCTTCACCTGATGTATTTATCTTCTTTAATTAGTTATCTGTCTATAGTCAAGTACGCAAGACGTTCTCGCATTTTTGACGTGGCGGTAGACTGCAACGTCAGAGTTTCCAGGGCGGGATTCCCGGTCAGCCATATATTTGTATATCTTTATTTGATGAATATGAATAATATATAAATCGGAAGCTCGATCACTAGTTGTGGGCTTTCGCATGAGTAAGGGTGAGAAGAAATATGATACACAGCACAGTTCCTAGGCTTCTACTCTTTTACAGCAAACATTAAAACTATGACAAGGAACCATATCAGTTGCTAGGCTCCGCAGACCTCATTCTGACGTTTGTGTGTCGTTTCACAACTGTATTGAGGATCCGGATGCGACATGAATATATGCGTTTACAAAAAAAGTGTCTAAGTATGTTCCCTGTGTTCTGAAACTGAAGGTACAAACTATACCTACTTAGTTTCGGTCTAAATGGGGCTGCGTAAGGTCCCAAAATATTATTCCTTATCATACTCACCTCTCAATTAAACCTCATCATGTCCTACAACTTCCTCCGAAAATACATTAGGTTGTGTTTTTGTGTCTGTTTGTTATTATTCCTCGTTACTCCCACAAAACGTAGTTTCGATTGCTTTTAATATGCCAGCGCAATTCCCTTCACATTAATTCAAAGCAAAAACCTTTAACACTTATTTAGCCTACGTCTTGGCTACATTTTGATCTCCCAACGGATTGTGAAACATTCTCTTTTTCAACGACAAAAGCATAATTAAGCCCCAAGGATGACATCCAGTGGTGAATGCTCTTTGATGAGCTTGGTTTATGAATTTTAATGTCGGAGTTTCTAGCCTTTTCGTTCAAAAATATTGTCCTAATGAAAGGCAAAAAAACGTAGTTCTTGTAGAAACTTGTAATTTATTGAATAAAAAGTTGCTTGGATAATTCTATAATATATGTATTGTGATTGGCGTATAATTGTCATCTGTTGGCTTTGAAGTCAAACACTGGGTCATACAAGTGTAGTTATAATAATTACATAATGGCAAGTCTGCAGACGAACTTTCAACTTATAGAATGAGTGCATAATTAATAGTTCAACCAGGATTCGATATGGAATATTTACTGACAAACCGCTCCTTAGCAACCAATGACCGGCAGGTGTTGATAACCTGTTTTCAAATAATATATTTTTTTAATTATTTGCTGTCGAAAATTGGAACTATGTATTCGAAATTAAGCGAGTTAGAGGGTGAGATATATTTATACATATGTATTATAGGTTTTACTAAATCAATTTAATTACTTTGATCATAATGGACTGCGTGAAAGACGATATGGCTAGAAAGGGAGAAAGCAGTAAACTGACCAATGATAGAGGAGGATGGAAGAAGAAAACATATTGCGCCGACCCCAAATAAAAGACCACCTCGGGTATCACTATCAATAAGAAATGGTTAAGGTAAGGTTATATCTGACTCGCATTGACTAAACGGAGCCTATGGCGGTCCAGCTCCAGGTACGGAGTATTATTAAATCAAGGGAAAATTATCCTAGAAACTTTTGAGTAAAACATATTGATCTATTTTATTTGATGAGATTCTACTAATATTATAAACGTGAAAGTTTGTGGGGGTGTATAGATGTAGGTATATATGTATGCATGTTTGTTAATCTTTCACGCCAAAACTACTGAACCGATTGTGATTAAACTTGGTATGTAGATAGCTGGAGACCTGGATTAACATATAGGCTACTTTTAATCCCGATATTCGGACTTACGCGGGTGAAACTGCGGGAAGCTGCCAGTTCGAAATAAAAACATGTCAGAGCACACTGTAAACTTTACATTTACACTACTTAAGTCGCAACCAAGCACGCGACCAGACTGATCATTAACATTTACTGGTAAAAGTAAATAGAATAATCGAATGATCCAAAGTTGATCTAGAGCCAATACTCAGGGCTACGATCCTAATTCGAATGTATCGATCTATATTTAAATACAGTAAAATAAAGTATCAACAAATGTTAATCGTTAATTGAAAACTACAATCACAATAATTCATGGCGTACGTTGATACGACAACGATTATGTCACCCATTAAGTTACGCCATCAAACAAAATGTTCAACGGCATAATACATGCAGTCTCAAGCACTCAACTGCCCTCGAAAATTACAACAATAAAGAAATAAGAGATAAGTGCTGCTACATTAAAGTTCGAGTACCCACCACCATTATAACATGACCCACTAATTTTCAAACGGTTTTCTTCCCTCGCCCGATTTAGTTCGATCGTGGGACTCACAGGGGATCAAGATCAACTGGTGTATTTCAGTAGGGTAAAAGCTCCAAATTCGTGCGCGTGGCTTACACGTGCCTTGGAGTTTCCCCATCCTCCGTGGAACTTTACATCACAATTAATGTCACCTCACTAATTGGTGATAGCGGTTTGACAGTTAGGCACAACACTAGGCCGGCGGTAAAGTTACGGATAAACTTGATAAAGGTCTAAGGTTGTGCAAAGGAATCATTTTGGCATTTTATTGTGTTCTATTGGAAAAAGATTGTTATTGATTTTAATTATTTATTAAAATATTGATTAATTTATTGATAATATCAATGTAATTTATTTGTAATATGTATGTATTTAGAAATATATAAGTATGTTTATCAGCAGTCTGGTTACCATAGTACAGGGTCTGCCTAGTTTCGGGTCAGACGGCCGTGTGTGAGATGTGTGGAGTTATTATTATTATTTCTTATAAATGTAACCCTGTCTTTCTGTTAAGTTTTCGTGCCCAAGCCGCTGAAACAATTTTTATGAATATGGTATAGATATAGAGGGGACCTCAAAGAAGGACATATATGCTACTTTTTAACCGAATTCAAAAGGAGAAGGTTCTCAATTTGGATGTTTATATTTTATATGTATGTTCGGGCATGACTCCTTCATATAAAACGGATTTAACAGATTCTTTTTTGTTCGAATGAGGTTATGTCCCATTTAAATTTCGTAAAGATGAGTTTCTGATGGTGAGTTTATTTTAGATTTAGGCGCCTTGATGATCGCCTACATAATTTTTATTAAAGTTAATTAATTATTATTGTCACTAAAATGGGGAAGTTTTTAATTATTTAATTTTAAAGTGTTTTAAATGTTTATTATAGAAGTTTTCTGAACAAGTCTCAAAATATTGCGATTCTAACATAATATGTCATATATTTGTTATTTTAATCAGTTAAGGAGAACTCTTTGGAAATAAGTAGGTATATGTAAAAAAAAAATTAGTTTAAACATAAACTAAGCCACTGTTTTAGTCCACTGCTGGACATAGGATTCTCCAAATGTGTCCTCGGACTGCCGCATTCAGTCTATTCCAGCTACCTTCATCAGGTCGTCGGTCCATCTGGCTATGGGCGTCTTACTTTCCGTTTACCGATTCGCAGTCTCCACTCTAAGTCCTTTAAATGAAGGAAAAAAACTGTTATAATGTACTAACTTATTGCTAACGTAACGTTAACGTGGTGGTAAAGAGGACCTCCCGACTTCCTCAGTGGAAGTAAAAGAAGCTACCGCCGCCTAAAGGCTGGATGTTGGCCTCTCTAAAGACATCCATGATAAGTGATATTTTTTTTTATATTGTCTCCCCTATGCTCCCTAATATTTCATCTTAGATGATGACCCACGGTATACTTTCATTGTCGTCAGTCAGAGGATCCGGGCCGCGGCCCAAAGTTTGATGTTAGGATGTTGTCTATAATACAAATGAAGGCGACAAATTTCCTTGCGTGATGCAGGCTCGGTAGATGGGCTTGTCTTCGAACGATGTCGCCTAAACATATTATTTGCTGTATATGGATGTCATCACAATATACAAAGTCAATTGTACAAAACGAGCTTAGTGAAGTAAACCACTATGTTGTTAATCCAACTCCAGACATAGCTGTAATACTTTTATAGAAGGTTAAATAAGAAGGTCGTATGTACTTATAGGTAAAAGTCGATACGATATCTTATGTCCGTTCAAAATGCATAATGTAATATAGTTTTCATCTGATAGACGCGTGCCACGGCATCGGGTCTCTCGGGACGTCGCGTCGTTCTTGCTGATGCGTTTTATTTCGTCTCACGTCTATTTGTCGTTCTGACGACCGATATTGTGCATTTTCACCTTATATTTACCTAAAGTCTAAGGAAATATACAAATATTTTTATTTATCTAATGTCTAACAAAGATTATTATTAGACATTAGATAAATAAAAATATTTGTATATCTAAGATTATCCCCGAGGGTAACGGAGAAAAGAAGAACCCTTCGCATGTCACGTGTTTATTTTTTGTTTGTTTCTTTATGATTTTTTTGACATGATGACAAAGACTGTAATATTACAACTGTTTACATTGATTTAATAACCTATCAATTTATTACGATTTACGTCTTATGTCGGTCACTTTGGAGGTTGTGGGTTCGATTACCGCTCATTGCAAACATGCTGTACAGCTATGCCTAAATTGAGTCTAAAAAGCAGAATAATAATATTATTTTGATCTACAGTAACAAAACAAGTTATCGTATAATCATGTGAGTGTTACTTTTCCCCATCATATTGGGAGATTCGTGTACCCTCGACACGTGACCAGTAATCAAACAAATAGAGACATGCTCGTTTGAACTTAAAAAAAATAATCCAATGAATTTGGACACCCCAGTTTTGGGTGCGAGGGTAGCTTGATAATTGTTTTCTGCTTAGAATACTGATATACGAGTATGATAATTCCAGTTGTTGGTGAATAGATATAGATGTTTATTAAAAGCCTTCCTGTATGTAAAAACATTGCCTGGATTTCATAACATTGTTATTTTTTTTATGGTATAGGTGACAAACCAGCAGACACCTGCAACTGAAGAGCTACAAGTACGTTGCCGAACTTTAAGGTGGGAGTAGGGGAAGGGAGGGAAGAGGGGGAGAAGAGGAAAGAGGGGAGAAGGGGTAACCTCACTCACTCGGCGAAACGAAAGCGTTTCTGTGAGGCCGTGGTATCACTCCGGTCGAGCCGGGCCATACGCGCCGAAGCATGGCTCTCCCACTAATAAGAACTTGTTTCTTTATTTTTTGTTTGACTGGCCTGTTGGTCTAGTGGTTAGTGACCCTGACTGCTAGCCAGAAGTCGCGGGTTCGATTCCCACTCAGGACAATTAATTGTGTAATTTATCTGAAATATGTATGTATTTAGTAATATATAAGTATGTTTATCAGCAGCCTGGTTACCGCAGTACAGGCTCTGCCTAGTTTGGGATCAGACGGCCGTGTGTGAGATGTGTCAAATTATTATTCTCTTTATTCACTTAAATATACATATAAATTACCATCCGTTCTACGTGCTATGTGCCCCGCCCATTGCAACTTCAATTTGCTGTTCGGCTATGTCGGTAAACTTCGTTCGTCTGCGTATCTATAAAAAAATATATTTGAAACTATAAAAATAGTGTCCCTCCAGTGTCGGGTACAGGTACCAATCTACCGGTGGTTAGGGTTCCAGAGACAGAAACCTCCTCACTATGCGTGCCGTATCGAGGAGGACTGTCTTCTGCATCAGGCTCTTAAGCCAACTGCCTAACGTGAGCCTCTGAAGGTGTTGGTCGAGGCTCTTAGCAATTAACCCATGGCCCGAAATGACTATCGCCACAACGATTGCTGAATTCACATTGTGCGGTGCTCTAATCGGTCTATCACCACTATATCAGGCTTATTGGCAACAATATTCCTGTCAGTAACGATATATCGATCCCAATACAATGTTACACGACCATTTTCAAGAACTGGGTCGGGCACATACGTGTAGTATGGTAGCAGTGACAAGGTTACATTTAAAAGCAAGTTGCTGATGGACTATCCTGGCCACTTGGTTATGCCTATGCATTAACAAACATTATTATTATTAATAATAATAATTTTTAATATTATAATTTCTTTCAACACCAGCAAAAACAAGACGAATTGTACAAGGAATTCCTTAACTAGGTAGACTGGTAAACAATTTCACAAATAATGAAAACCACTGCCACCCAAACTAGGTAATAACCTGTATTTTGAGTGTCAGTGTTTCTAGGTACACAGTATTAGTTGCAATGTTACATTTTTTTAATTTAAAATTATTGGATACATAGTCATTTCATTAACTTATTTTATAATTTTGTGGTGTCTTACAGTCATGGTTTTTAAATGTTTTTATGTGTGCGTGTGTGTGTGTGTGTGTGTGTGTGTGTGTGTTTGTGTGTGTCAGTGTTATGTCTGTAAGTGATGTGATTTCACAACTTCAGCTAAAGAGCTATTTAAAGCAGACTGGCAAGAATGGCTTCAGTAGAAGCGTAATTAAGCGTTTTCAGCTATTCAGTTACCTTAACTTTTACTTCACTGTAGGTCAATGAGTAAATGTCGGATCGTTTATGGACTTGGTTGTACAGGCGTACATTCAAAACGTAGTATTGGCGGCTCGCAGCCTTCGTTCTATGCTTCACTACATCACAAACTGCACGGGTTTGGCGTTTACTTTGTAGTATTTCAGGTGTGTACGGCAAAGATTTATGTTTTTTTAATATTGTACGAAGTACAAAAAGTTGCCTTACTGTGAAAACTTGGCATTCATTGTAAAGATCTGTAGTTGGGTATCTAAATGGTTTTAAGGTCACCACCTTTAAAACTGCTCTCTGGGCTCTTTCGAGTTCCAGAAACACAGTTTTGGATGCTCCTCCCCACGCTACAATACAGTATGATAAAATTGACTGACAGTGCAAAATAAATGAATTTTAAGGTGTTTTACTTGTAAATTGGCGCAGTTTTTTGAAAATGTAGATTAACTTTCTGATTCTAGAAGTAAGTGACCGTACGTGTATGTGCCAAGTTAGTCGTTGATCGATTAGAACCCCTAGATATTTAATTTCTGTGGTTCTAGAGAGAGCTGTGCATGAAAAATTGTTCTGAATAGGGAAAAAATTACAAGTACGTGCTTTTAAGGAGAAACCTGGTGATGGACTGTATGATGTTAAATTTGAAAATGTTATGTATTTGGTTCGCTCAGCGAAATTTAGTCTCAGACCAATCTCTACCAGATATTATGAGCACCTTGTCATCAGCATACGCTATCACTTCACAGTTTGGTAGCTTTAACTGACAGAGGTAGTTCACATATATTTGGAAGAGAGCAGGCCCCAAAATACTACCCTGTGGCAAGCCGTAAGAAAGCGATACTTCCCTGCTAGTATATGCACCTATTTCTGCACACTGTGTACGACCCGTTAAGTAGTCCCTGAAAATGTCTAAAGCTACTCCCCTCACTCCTACTTTTTCCAGTTTTGAGACAAGAGTGGGTACAGAGACCGTATCAAACGCTTTCGACAAATCTAGAAATATCCCAATACATTTGCGTTTATTATCAATGTTTTTAACTATAGAATTAGATAAACTAATTAGAGCGTCATCCGTAGACATTCCAGAACGAAAGCCAAATTGGTTATTCGCACTAATATTATGATGTTGTAAAAAGTTTACTAAAGTGTTATTTAGGACTCTTTCCAAAATTTTAGAAAGAGTGGAAATTACTAATATTGGCCTGTAGTTGTTCATACTGTCTCTGTTACCACCCTTCCATACAGGAGTAACAGCTGCTTTTTTTAGAGCAGAGGGGAAAACGCCAGTAGCTACTGACATATTGCAGATATAGGTGATCAGTGGCACTAGAGTGACATGTGAAGCTTTCAGTATTCTGGCAGAAATTGCATCCCAGCCAACAGCACAATTATCCCGTAGATTTATTATTATGAGTTCTATTTCAGCTTCATCAACATCTAATATGACTAACGAGGAAGCGGTTGGTGAGTTGTTTTCTAATGCTACGGGTTGATTGTCTGTGGGGTGCGAAGATATTATTCTACTAGCCAGCTCTTCTCCGATCCCAGAAAAAAAATAATTTACAGAGTTTACCGAATTCTCAGGGCTGTTTCTGACTTTTAGCAGCTCCGATGCATTTTTTTTTTCATGTTGCGTGTTTGTAATTCTACGAATAATTTCCCAAGTAACCTTGGGATTGTTTTACGCTTTCAGAAATTCAGACTGCTCATACGCCACCTTAAGCTTACGTAGCAAGTTATTGCAAAAGTTACGGTACTGGACATATGTAGTTTTAAGAACTATATTGTCATGGCATTTACGGAGTTTGCTGTGCATGATATCGCGGTTACGTATACAGCGTAACAGACCCACGGTAATCCAAGGCTTTAAAATACGACATTTAGAGGAAACTTGTAAGACTTTGGTATTTAGTTTTATTATTGGTAAAAGAACGTCAATGAAAGTATTACACGCATGATTTGCGTCCGTAGATGATAATACCTTCTTAAAGTCTGCATTTTCAATAGCATTTTTTATTTCAGCGTAATTCACAGATGTTGTAAGAGTGTTGGGCTTATAATAGGCTTTTTCAAAATTCAAGCATAGTACGAGGGCGGCACTGAAAATTTCGGGAATCAAGGAAGTGACACAACATTACTATTTAAAAATGTATTTATTGCTTTTCGAAGTATTCTCCGCGAAATTTGACACATTTTTCCATACGATGGAACCAATCATTGAAGCAACCATTCCATTAGGAAGTTGGGTCTCCAAAATGGCCGTTTTGTAGGCGTCCACAGCTTCTTCAGGTGATGAAAATCTCTGACCATGCAATTTATTCTTTATTTTAGGGAAAGTATAGAAATCATTAGGGCTTAGGTCGGGGTTGTACGGCGGATGGTCTAATAATTCTATGTTTTCTTGCTTTAAAAACTCTTTTGTTCTGTGCGCGGTGTGAGAACTCGCATTGTCGTGATGGAGGATGATGCGGCGGTTGAAGTTCTCTTTACGGAGTTCAGAAACGACCTGTGGCAAACAAAATCCAGGATTCGTCACCTGATACGATGTTGTATACAGCATTTGAGGATCCTGCGTGGAATCTTTCGAGAGTTCTGACGCACCAAGTAACGCGAGCCGCTTTTTGCTCTTCACAGAGCGCATGCGGTATCCATCGGGAAAACAACTTTTTTACACCTAATTGTTCATGCAAGATTATTTGTATTTGACTCATGCCAATGTCTAAAGTTGCCCGAATTTCGCGGTATGTCACATGTCGATCTTCCTCAATCAGCTTACGCACAGCATCAACGTTTTCTTGGGTGACTGCAGTTTTTGGACGACCTTGACGGGGATCATCACTGAGCTTGACACGTCCACGTTGAAATTCAGCAAACCAGCGATAAATTGTGCTTTTGGATGGGGCTTCATCACCAAATGCAGAAATCATCCGGTCAACACACTGTTTTTGCGTTAAACCACTTCGAAAGTCATAATAAATCATCGCTCTTGAATTTTCTCGAGTCAATTCCATTTTCTCAACGACTAAACCTTGTGATAAGACCGAGAATCTTTTTTTAAATAAATAAATGGTATTCGATTTTTAAAACCAAGGTGTTTTCAATTAAAAAGATTTTAATATGCCAGAAACAGTGGAAATATTCCATTCCCGATACTTTTAGTGCAGCCTATGTATTGCGGCGTAATGGTCTGTTATACATGTTTCTACTACTACAGTTGTGGCTTTATTGTTAGTTTTGAGCAAAACGTGGTCATGGCAATTGTCCAACCTTGTAGGATATAAATGTGCGGGTAAAAGACAGTGAGTAGCGGCCAAGGTTAGGTATTCGTATTATTATCACTACTATGTTACGTTGCCTGTAGTTTCAACTGCGTTTATGGCAACTGTTCCGCTCCTCAGGGTTATAGCGTGCTGTTAAATAGCATATAATCTTAATTCGGAATTGGGTTATCAAATACAAAAAAAACTTTCAAATCCTACTGATAGTTCCAGAGATTAGCGCGTTAAATAAAATAAAACAAGCCGTGTAGCGTTATTATCTCTACATAGTATAAAACAAAGTCGCTTGCCACAGTCTGCACGCTCAAATCTTTTAAACGACGCATAGGATTTTAATGCGGTTTTCAGAAATACATAGATTCAAGAGGACGTATAGTTTGACATTGTTTTGTGTTAATTTGTTAAAATATGGGGATAATTGTTCACCATGTTAGTATGTACATTGCACCCGTGCGAGGCTGGGGCGGGTCGTTAGTTTAATATGTGGTCTAGAGATCACCGGATGGTCGAATTTCGATCATAATTTATTAAGGTTTAGGTTTAAAGTAAAATATTATAATTTAATTCGTCATTTGCATAGTTTTCCATACCATGTCAGGTCAACATACGTTAGAGCTTAATAATAAGTTTTGTGGTTTTTTTTTTATGTGGTAGCACTAAACGAGCAGACGGGTCACCTGATGGTAAGTGACTACCGCCGCCCATGGGCACCTGCAGCTCGAGAGTCACAAGTGCGTTGCCGGCCTTTAAGGTGGGAGTAGAGGAAGTGGGTTAAGAGGGAGAGTGCAGGGAGGAGGACACTCCCTCAGCGAAAAGCAATGTAAGCATTGCTTCACTGCCGGTTTTCTGTAAAGCCGTGGTATCACTCCGGTCGAGCCGGTCCATACGTGCCGAAGCATGGCTCTCCCACAGTCATATTTGTCGTACTTTGTGATTTTTTTTAATAGTAACCACTGGTTACAGATCATCATACATGTAAACACATTGCTCTAGTATCCCTCTGGATAAGCTGCTCATCGATTGAAAATTTGCGTCTCTTTAGTCGTTTGTTTTGCAATAGTGGCAATGCGCATGGCGTTAAGTTCGGACTAAAAAGCCCTTCTTATAGTCTGAATTTAATACCAAGCTGGAATCAAATTGCTCTCTCTTATGCCAGCAATTGGATTTCAGCTTGATGCAATTTTTATTTTAAGGCTTCTATACTCGAGGTAAACTTTCCTCTGTATAGCAAACAGCAGTAACAGTTTTTTCTTTGTCCAGCATAACCGTAGCTAATGTTACTCGTTTAGTAAAAGAATACAGCAACCAATCTTCGGATCAGGACATTTTTACAGACGTTGGCGGTGGTCCATCTGCCACTCACATTTTACTCTGGGATTTAATAGGAACTTAAATAGGCATCGCAAAAATATCCTGGTGCCTCATATAAAATCTGCACTTTTAAAACACATTTCATAGTTTCAGTTTTTCATAGTTCTGCGTCCGCAAATGTACACAGGCTAAAGATGACTTCAAAATTACAGTACAATTATTCATGCGGTGACGCGAAATAGTGATTGTAACTGTACAAGCCAAGTTCTGTCTCACAAACAAAACGTCTGGGCATACTTATAGATGAGAGCTGTTCTGGTACCCCACCTGGAATAAGTTTCTAATAGGGTTAACACACTTAGGTGGTTTTTTAAGATACTTAGTTCCAAAAAAAATATCTGTACACCAAAATCGAGAAGATTATAAATATTTTTAAGGAAATATATGTGGCCCTGGTGCAGTCTGTCCTGATATATTGTGTAGGGTGGTGCACGGAAGACAAAATTCATTGAGTTACTGAGTTAGAGCGAGCGCAAAGTGCACTTATAATCCCACTATCCTACTAATATTATAAACGTGAAAGTTTGTGAGGATGTATGGATGTATGTTTGTTACTCTCTCACGCAAAAACTGCTGAACCGATTGCGATGAAACTTGGTATGTTGATAGCTGGAGACCTGGATTAAAGTATTTTTTATCCCGATATTCCCGCGGGATCGGGACTTACGCGGGTAAAACCGCGTAGTACTGCTAGTGGTAATATATTTTAAGAATATCAGATTTTTTACAGCAACTCTCTATAAGACTTTCCTTTTTGTAAAATGTGCTATTATTTTTTTAAAAGACATAAGAGATCGAAAATAGGAAACATATTAATTAGCTCACATTTCATTTCTATTAAGTATATGAAATAGCCTGTGAATCCAATACAATTCGTTCCTAAGCGTTTTTATCCTGTATACAATCCACTACTAAGTAATAGCCCTTAAGGCATAGCTGTCGTTACTGTTGACTTAAAGTTGTTTAGACTTAAAATTTTAATATTATCTGGGAATTTATTATAATATCGCACACATTGACCTCGGAACGGCTTGTTAATATTTTGGAGCCTAGTGGCAGGTACAACAAGTTTATGTTTATTACGCGTGTTAAAAGAATGTATATCACTTGTTTTACATAAGTTGTCTTTATTGTTATGAAGGTAAATCAGGTTTTCATAAATATATTGCCACGCTACCGTCATTATCTTAATTTCTTTAAACTTCTGCCTCAGTGAATCACGATTGCCTAAGTTATAATTTGCTCGAATAGCCCTCTTCTAAATCAAGAATATATCGATTGACATTCCCCCCCACAGTAGAATACACCCTCCATCGTGTAATGTCATATGTCATTACTCTATGAAAATAACTAAAATAAACTAACCTGGCTGTTTCAACAATATTCACTTCTAACTGCGTATGCTGCTGAGGTGAGTCTATTCGATAATTTACCAATATGAGGGCCCCATTGAAGCTTAGAATCAAGAATAATACCTAAGAATTTCGTTGTATACACTAGTACCAACTCGTCTTCTTTAACTAGTGGGTCCTCGTAATTCGTTTGGAGTAGTGAACCGGATACATTTAGTTAGTTTTATGAAAGGTAACTGTATTAAAAAAAAACACAGGTCTATACTCTATCAGGCAGCCATAGAGAATTTAAGAAGAAAAGACACTGTTGCCAAACTTCGTGCAGCCTGAAGTGCGTTTGCTTTTGCACAATATGATGAACGTTCAATAAATTAAACAAAACCAAAAGAATACGTAAAATGTGTCGAGTTTTTAGGCGATAGAGTTTCTTTTACTATACATAAATTAGGTAAGTAAAAGTTTATACTACAGTCTATCCGAATAATTTCCTAAGGTTGGCTGAAACGACCACCCTTTGTACATTATATAATCGACAAATAACGGTGCGGTGTACAAGTAAACTGTTATTATCTAGCTTCATTCGAGGACAAATAGTAAATTAATGTAGGCACACATGTGCAAACCTTGACCGATGCATTCTGCTTTATTTAAATTTAAAATTATTTACAATCAAATAACACATATATCTTCCATCGTACCTTGATTAAAGGGCATGGTTGCAGCGATGGAAATCGATAGTTCTATTTCATTGTCAATGTCGTAAATGACAATGTCAGACTCATGGCATTTTGCTCAGTAAATATTCTGTCATATGTCACATCTTCTATAATATATTAACACCCAATGACAATTTATTGTTTATACGTATGTATTGTTTGTATTTGTGTTTAAGCAAATTTCGCGGACGGAGGAATTTGAAATTTATAATACTTAACCTTTGTATGTAGAAGTGCAGAAAGCTAAAATTTTAATCGATATGTGTATTATAAATAAAAAAAATTGGCGTACGAATATCGGGATAAAAAATAGCCTATGTGTTAATCTCTTCAGCTATCTACATACCAAGTTTCATCACAATCGGTTCAGTAGTTTTTTCGTGAAAGTGAAGTAGTTTATAATATTAGTAGGATTTAACGATATTCGACATACAATAATAGATACAACTATCAATAAAGTGAAGCAACTTTAAGAATGCTACTTGCCTGAGGGTTCTTCCATCGAAAACAGTCATGACCTAATTTTCTCTGGTAAACAGTACAACAATAATACTTAATAATAATAATTTATTGCAGACCAGCGAAATAGTCCATAGTGTTAGTGTGTTAGTAACAATTTACTTATAATTATGTTAGTATTATTAGTATTAATAAAATTACAGTTTAGGTCTAAATTCCGCCATTAATTACCGTTATTATTAATGTTTTTGAATAGGGCAGTCATATCTAATAACGCTAAGGCTGGCGTTTCCGCACACGCTGCAGTAAGAAAGCTGTTTTTTTTAGCGATTTATATCTAAACTAATATTATAAAGAGGAAACATTTGTGTGTATGTTTGTAATGTTTTCACACAAAAACTACTTAACCGATTGCGATGAAACTTGGTATGTAGATAGCTTTAGACCTGGATGAAAGCATTTTTTATCCCGACATTCCCACGGAATCGGGACTTACGCGGGTGAAACTTCGAGGCGCTGCCAGTACCCTTATAAACCCGTCAGTTGGCATTTCGGCAAACATTCTGGAGGCACTACAGCGCCACAGCAGCTCCAAAAACATACTAAAAGCATAGTTGTACTCAATACGCCGGGTAGGATCGCCGCGTATACTACACCTACAGGCCACTCGAGTAGAAAGATTCGCCAAATGCCTTGCCTTTAAATGACAAACTGGCATCAAATTTGGTTCATATGGCACCCAATCTGTGATGGAACGTTCTAAAGCATAAACAGGGTTAATACCGCTTTAGACATATCTAATAATGGTGTTTTAGTCTGAGGTGGTTTATAAATTATTTACTTGTACCTTGCTTAGTGCCAAGTTCGTAATCGTTTGTAGACGGTATAAAATATTAACATACATAAACGGTAATATGCATTATGGCCAATATGCTTAAGGATTTAAGCGTTCAATGTATCTTTGATCTTCCAACTATTGTCTACTTTTAACATAATTGGTTTGATTGAAGGCTCTTATTATTATCGTTGACTAATACGAGTAAGTCGTTATAGAGTCCATTTATCCATAAGTTTCTTGCCTTGGTACACTATTATTATTTTACCATACCTTGCTACATAGGACATACTTTGCTGCAGAGTACCTATGTTTATTGCTACATAGTATGTACTAGGGTATAAAGTAAATCTGTTGCTGTACAGTACAACGATTGCTGCAGGGTACAGTGTAAAATCAATTAAAATTAAACAACTTTTTTTAAACAATTGTTCTCTTAACTGTAAAACGTTGTTTACCATTTCGAAGTATATACCCTTGATATATTATAAACCCCAAGATAAAGTAGTAGGCAAATAAAAATTAACTTTCAATTTACGAAATTGTCGTACCCCTGGCTAGAAGAACCGGACCCTAAACCGAATAAAAAGACCGTTTAAAACAATTTGTCTGGGACAAGTGCGGTATGGCCACGTGCCGCCGTATCCGGAATCTTTCCGGCATTTATAACATTAAGTGTACCGGTTCTTTACCCTCTGACACTTACTAGTATTAGAGGGAACAAAAAATATCAGAATTTTTGTGGTATATTTTGACATATTTTAGAGGGTGAACTATTTTCTTTACTTTTGTGTCTTTTTTAAACTTTAAATTATGAAAGATTTTTTTAAGCTGCAGTGGGTAGCTGAAAGCAGTAGTATTAATTTTTATTAAGAAGTGCTTGCCTAATTGTTTGAATACTAACGCCCTTGATTATGGCCTTGAAGATAGCATTTTTTTCATGCCAATGCGTTCGTTAACAAAAATTTTCATTATTTCGATTGAGGTGTCTATATAGCTATGGTAAGACACTATTTCGTGTTTTTAGTTTTTTTACAGGTTTTTAAATTCATTGCACGATATCGACTGGCCTGTTGGTCTAGTGGTTAGTGACCCTGACTGCTAAGCCAGAGGATTCAGGAATCATTCTGAGTGGAAAATCATTGGAAATTTCTGTCGGAAAATTCATAATTTTTTTTTTTATTTTTGTTATATTGTTTTGCTTAAAAGTGATATCACAATGAGAAAACATAACATTTTACAGAAAAAAAATCAGTAAATACCATAGACGGCCAAAAATACGCCACACATGTACGCGTTCGCGTTACACTGCGTAGTGCAAAATCAAACTATTGACTGTAAATCCTTAATCTTGCATTTTTATGAAGAACTGACTTTTACATTGTAATAAGTATCCCAAGAAAGACGTTTTTGTAAACACACGCTGTATAATGCGCTGCCTGAAAATATAGTTACTTTACCGTATCATAAATTCTGTCCAGCTTTACGGAAATGGTTGATAGAAGAGAGCTTTTATTCAGTCAATGAATTATTTAAAAATCGTCTTTCACTCCTATCATTTTAGAAATGCATTATAATGTACTATCAGCGCCCCACGGTTTCACACGCTTAAGTCCCGATCCCGTGGGAATATTGGGATAAAAAGTAGCCTATATGTTAATCCAGGTCTCCAGCTATCTACATACCAAGTTTCATCGCAATCGGTTCAGTAGTTTTGGCGTGAAAGAGTAACAAACATCCATACATCTATACTCACAAACTTTCACGTTTATAATATTAGTAGGACTAATATGAACTTTTGTGTATATTAGGCAAATACCATTAACAATTTCAATTTCCTCATATAATTTTGCGTGTGTCAATTTTAATGTAATTCGTAATTGTATTTTCTATTTTTTTTATTTATATTATTTAATGCCATCACAATGTGTATCTACCTAATATTTGCATGCCATAATTCATTTGTCATCCTCACCTCCTAACCACATATGCGATATCTAGGTTCTGTAGTTAGACCTGGTTGTAGGACTTTTTAGGGCTCCAACTACCCGTAACGAATGAAACAGATGTTTGTATGGCACCCGGAACCGACGGTTTAACGAGCTCCGCGAGGCACGGAGGAGACCCATCCTAGACTGACCTTACTAGTAATACTTAACTTTGTAATATGCTTACCTACTCGGTTACCAACTTAGCCACGAGCCCCTGTCTGTATACAGAGTGTATTTAAAAAATCAACACTTATGGATAGATTTAAAAAAAAAAAATTACAAAAATTCTATCCGTTTACAAGTTATGACCGTTTGAATTTCCAAGTAATTTTGCCTCCGTTTTTCATAAAAGAACGTGTAAAGTTAAAGATTTTAAATGGTACCTACATAATTTTTTATTTTGGATTTTTCCAAACCGTTACTTAGAAAATTCATAAAAACTAACTTAAGTTGTTTTTCAATTTAGTGTTTATGGATTATCTCAAAAACTGAGTGAAGAGTTCCAAAACAATAGGCCGGCAACGCACTTGTGACTCTTGAGTTGCAGTTGTCCATGGGCGACGGAAGTCTCTTACCACCAGGTTACGAGGGCGGCACTGAAAATTTCGGGAATCAAGGAAGTGACACAACATTACTATTTAAAAATGTATTTATTGCTTTTCGAAGTATTCTCCGCGAAATTTGACACATTTTTCCATACGATGGAACCAATCATTGAAGCAACCATTCCATTCGGAAGTTGGGGTCTCCAAAATGGCCCTTTTGTAGGCGTCCACAGCTTCTTCAGGTGATGAAAATCTCTGACCACGCAATTTATTCTTTATTTCAGGGAAAGTATAAAAATCATTAGGGCTTAGATCGGGGCTGTACGGCGGATGGTCTAATCATTCTATGTTTTCTTGCTTTAAAAACTCTTTTGTTCTGTGCGCGGTGTGAGACCTCGCATTGTCGTGATGGAGGATGATGCGGCGGTTGCAGTTCTCTTTACGGAGTTCAGAAACGACCTGTGGCAAACAAATGCTAGCATACCATTCTGCATTAACCGTTCCTTGTCCCTCAAGAGAAATAGTCGCAACATGGCCGGTTTTGGAGACAAACGTGGCAACCTTTTTTTTTGCAACACTCCGTGAACGAACAATTTTTGTTGGCTTTAACTCATTTTCGAACACCCAAACTCGTGACTGGTTTTTTGTTTCGGGTTCATACGCGTATATCCAGGATTCGTCACCTGATACGATGTTGTATACAGCATTTGAGGATCCTGCGTGGAATCTTTCGAGAGTTCTGACGCACCAAGTAACGCGAGCCGCTTTTTGCTCTTCACAGAGCGAATGCGGTATCCATCGGGAAAACAACTTTTTAACACCTAATTGTTCATGCAAGATTATTTGTATTTGACTCATGCCAATGTCTAAAGTTTCCCGAATTTCGCGGTATGTCACATGTCGATCTTCCTCAATCAGCTTACGCACAGCATCAACGTTTTCTTGGGTGACTGCAGTTTTGGACGACCTTGACGGGGATCATCACTGAGCTTGACACGTCCACGTTGAAATTCCAAGCAAACCAGCGATAAATTGTGCTTTTGGATGGGGCTTCATCACCAAATGCAGAAATCATCCGGTCAACACACTGTTTTTGCGTTAAACCACTTCGAAAGTCATAATGAATCATCGCTCTTGAATTTTCTCGAGTCAATTCCATTTTCTCAACGACTAAACAAGTTTGACAAAACCTTGTGATAAGACCGAGAATCTTTTTTTAAATAAATAAATAGTATTCGATTTTTAAAACCAAGGAATTTTCAATTAAAAAGATTTTACTATGACAGAAACAATGGAAATATTCCATTCCCGATACTTTTAGTGCAGCCTATGTACCCGTCTGCTCGTTTGCCCCTTATAATATAAAAAAAAACACGTCCTATTTAAAATCTTTAACTTTACACCTGCTTTTATGAGCAACAGATGTAAAAATACCTGGAAAATCAAACGGTCATAACTTGTAAACCGTTTTTTTTTACTGTAACTGCATGCTACAGTCATACCCTTTCGGTGATTTAGGTAAGTGTTCTATTTTCAAATACATCTTGTATAATGTATCTAATAAGAAGGAAGAATAAGACTCAATCAAATTGATTTACAAGAACACGAACCGTACAAGAACAGCAGCCAGGTCACGACCTGGCTTAGGTCTGACCTGCTCGACCTTATAGCTTACATTCCCTATAAGCTGTATAAGCAAAATACCGTTCCTTCTATTGCCTTCTCTTCTTAATATACCTTACCTCCTTTGCCTCTAAATATACTGCTGTTGAGTGACACCAAATAAAAGTTTGAAAAAATGTAGGTTTTTAAAGAATCACCCTCTATTTTTAAGCATTAAAATACTTTTGCATTACCAAGTGTAATGTTAACATATTACGAAGCACTATAGCTTAATATTACACTGAGTTTATATGTGTGTATTTATAGAACCTCCCCCTATTACCAAGTGTAATGTTCATATATTCCGAATTACTACAGCGGAATATTACACTGAGTGTATATATATGTATTTATAGAACCTCACCCTACTTTTGAGCATTAAAATCCTTTTGCATTACCAAGTTTAATGTTTACATATTCCGAAGCACTACAGCGGAATATTACACTGAGTGTATGTATGTATTTATAGAATCATCCCCTATTTTTAGGCATTAAAATCCTTTTGCATTACCAAGTGTAATGTTTATATATTCCGAAGCACTACAGCGGAACATACACTGAGTGTATATGTGTGTATTTATAGAACCGCCCCCTACTTTTAATCATTACAATAATTTGGCATTACCAAGTGTAATATTTACATATTCCGAAGCACTACTGCGGAATATTACACTGAGTGTATATGTATGTATTTATAAAACCACCCCCTACTTTTAAGCATTAAATCCTTTTGCATTACCAAGTGTAATGTTAACATATTCCGAAGCACTACAGCGGAACATACACTGAGTGTATATGTATGTATTTATAGAACCACCCCTACTTTTAAGAATACTTTTGCATTACCAAGTGTAATGTTCACATGTTCCGCGGTAGTGAATCATATGGGCTTAGATGAACACTGTTGGTAAAACAGGCCGGCTATAATTGGATTAGCTCCGCGTTTAATATCAAGTTAATTATGATTTTAATTGGGATACGCGAATAACATAATATTTTGCCGGAGTACGCACTCAGGAACGAGGCGCAGCTCTTGTACTGTACGCAAAAAAGCTGCCGTGAAAATATGCAATTCTTTTTAAATTAAATAGTGATCATTTAATTAATTGTAACAATAGAACAACCATGATAATGTGTAATGTTTTTTGTTATACTTACGTAGGATTTTGACTAGCCTGTTGGTCTAGTGGTTAGTGACCTTGACTGCTAAGCCAGAGGTCGTGGGTTCGATTCCCACCCAGGACAAATAATTGTGTGATGAGCACGATAATTTGTTCTGTGTCTGGGTGTAATTTATCTATAATATGTATGTATTTAGAAATATATAAGTATGTTTATCAGCAGCCTGTTTATCATAGTACAAGCTCTGCCTAGTTTGGGATCAGACGTTCGTGCGTGAGATGTGTGGAGTTATTGTTATTATTATTATTTTTACATTATATCTACCTACTAGCTAACCGGAGAGACGATGTCTTATGCCGCGTTCCAATAAACAAAAAAACGATTCGTTTTGCTTCTTGTTTATTGGAGTGCGGCATTATTCGAATTTCAATCAAGTGATTGTTTTCTTTCTATAGAAAAAAGTACTTTTAGTTTTGCCTTTATTTTATTTTTTCGAGAAACATTTCTTAATTTTTGTTTGTCAAAACACCTTGTCCGCACTATTAGGGATATTTAAAAACTAAATTTGGTAAAATCGGTCCAACCGTTCTCAAATGATGCGCTTACTAACGAACAACGTATCGTTTTCATTTATATGGATGGGTATGCATTTAAAATAGGATTTATTTTATTATATTTAAGAGACCGATTCCAATTGACGATTAAATTAAAGTTAATTAATACAAAATACAAAACAAAAAAAAATATTTTATTTTCAAATTAATATTTAAATTGTAACTTACGTAACACCGAACTAAATAATAGATCCCAATGCGTGTGATATATTTTAGTTTCTTGATATTAACAAAACTATAAAAATGTACACTACGTAGATAC
This sequence comes from Callimorpha dominula, assembly GCA_949752705.1. NCBI lineage: Eukaryota > Metazoa > Arthropoda > Insecta > Lepidoptera > Erebidae > Callimorpha > Callimorpha dominula. The sequence continues at coordinate 28,360,743 of OX456990.1, read as the reverse complement.
TTTATTAATAGATTGACTGGCCTGTTGGTATGTTGGCCCGCCGGCTGTCTGCCCCAACCTTTAAAGCGGGAAAGCGTAACAGACAAATATATTCGCATTAATATTATTATATTTGAATATATATAACTAGCTGACCAGCGCAACTTCGTCCGCGTTTGTAAATTTTCCCCGTTTTTGCAACATTTTTCATTGATGCTCCGCTCCTATTGGTCGTAGCGTGATGCTATATAGCCTATAGCCTTCCTCGATAAATGGGCTATCCAACACTAAAACATTTTTTCAATTCGAACCCGTAGTTCCTGAGATTAACGCGTTCAAGCAAACAAACAAACAAACTCTTCAGCTTTATAATATTGTATTAGTATAGATTCTAGCATATGTATATTTTTTTGCTGTCGTTCCACAGTTTGTGTTTGTCGGAAGGGCTCGGCAGCTTCCGGCGTGAGGGGGGCCGCCACATCCGGCGGAAACGCCCCGCAGCCTACTGTCTTGCTTCGTTCAAACCTTTCCTGTTTGAACTTTTTTCGTTATGTAATACCTAATAACACGGGTAATTTTGTATTTATTTTTGGTAGGGGAGCATATAAAATGTTTTTGTTAAAAGTAGTTCTGTTTTAACATAAAATTAAGTATTAAACAGAGGGCAAATTAAGGTATTTTAGGGTCACGCTCAGTGTGTAGTGTTCAACCGATTGTATTTAGGTTATATACTGAGGAATAGAGTAGTTGGCTATGTTTAACATACATTAACATATTTCTGTGTAGGTATAATACATATGTATTTACAAAATAATATACAGGGTGCATTTGAAAATAGAACACTTACTTAAACCACTGAAAGAGTTTGACTCCAGCATGCAATTACACAAAAAATATTTTGAAAAAAAACACTAATCGCTTACAAGTTATGACCGTTTGAATTTCCAGGTATTTTTACGTCGATATCTCATAAAAGCAAGATGGAACGCGTAAAGTTAAAGATTTTAAATAGTACACCTTTTTTTATTTTGGAACTAATCACTCAGTTCTTGAGAAAAATCATAAAAACCAATTTTAAAAAATTTCGAAGTTAGTTTTTATGGATTTTCTAAGTAACGGAATGAAAAAGTTCAAAATAAAAAATATGTACCTTCCATTTAAAATCTTTAACTTTACCCATTCCACTTACTTTTATGAAAAAACGGAAGATTATGCCTATAAATTGAAACGGACATAACTTGTAAACGGATAGATTTTTTTTTCCAAAATCTTTCCAGTGATTTGAGTACCTAAGTGTTCTATTTTCAAATACACCCTATATATATATATATATATCTGTGTTTTAGTACCCACAGTACAAGCTCTGCTTAGCTTGGTTCTAGATAGCGATGTGTTATATGTCCCACGATATTATTATTTAACACTAGCAACCCGCCCCGGCTTTGCACGCGTAGCAGACATCTTCAACAATGAACGTACGTTTTGAGGTTTAAGAGTACAGAACGTAAGAACACTTGTATGAAATAACAACCCGTGACGTCAAACTATCGACAAACCAGTTAAATGTTACTACAATTAAAAAATAATAACAAACTTGAAAACAGTAACGCAATTAGTTGTTCTAAGTTTTATGTATACTTAACTTTTTAAATCACTGCATATTATAAAACTAAGTCCCCCGCCGCGTCTGTTTCTCTGTCTGTCTGTTCGCGATAAACTCAAGAACGGCTTTTCATGCGGTTTTCACCAATATGGAGCGATTTATGAGGAAGGTTTAGGTATATAATTTGTTAAGGTTTTGTGTAAATTGGTTGAAAAATAATAATGATTGTTGAAGATGTCTCTGATACCCGTGCGAAGCAGGGGCGGGTTGTTACTTATAGATAAGTTACACCGAGAAACAGAACAAATGATCATGCTCATCACACAATTATTTGTGCTGGGTGGGTCGAACCCACGACCTCTGGCTCAGTAGTCAGAATAACTAACCACTAGACCAACAGGCCAGTCATAATGTGAATATGCCTAATTTTTTTGTAAATGGCGTCAAATGTGATTGTGCTTTGACATTTATGTTGCACAAAGATTTTAAAGGCTTAGTTCACAACAAGCAATGGAACGATACACATCTGAAAACCGTGAAGTTTACGGTTTGCCGGTTTAACGCAGCGTGTACATTTAAAAAAAAGAAATAGTGCATGTTATGATTCAAATATTTTCTACTTTTTTTAGTACATCCAGTATTATTTGTATTAGTATTCGCCCAGTCGCATGGACCGAAACTATTCTGCAGCTTCACCAAACAGCGAGCTTATTCAATCATAAACGCCCAATACACATCAATAGCAATTAAGAGATGCAAGACCACCGGCAAAACCGGCAGTAAAGCAATGATTACAATGCTTTTCACCGAGTGAGTGAGGTTACCGGAGGCCTTAACCCTTCCCTCTCCCTTCCTCTAACCTTCTTTCCCAATTCCCCTACTCCCACCTTAAAGGCTGGCAACGCACTTGTGATTCTTGAGTTGCAGGTGCCCATGTGCGGCGGTAGTCATTTACGGTCAGGTGACCCGTCTGCTCGTTTGACCCCTATACCATAAAAAAAGGGTTTTGCTGGTTTAACGTTAACAACTTACTTCTTAATTTAGAAAAGACTAAATGGAACTGGCCAATGGATCTTCTGAGATTGAAACAATGTATCCGGTTCACTACTCCAAACCTTAAACAGGAAAAAACCAATATACTGGTTATAGAAGACGAGTTGGTACTAGTGGATACCACGAAATTCTTAGGCATTACTCTTGATTCTAAGCTTCAATGGGGCCCACATATTGAAAAATTATCGAATAGACTCACCTCAGCAGCATACGCAGTTATACGCAAAATTCGTGAACTGACTGGTATTGGATTAGTTTATTTTAGTTATTTTCATAGTGTAACGTTGTGTGGTATTCTACTGTGAGGGAATGCCACCGATATTCAATGAATCATCATGCTGTAGAAGCCTGCTATCCAATTAATAAAGTAGGCAATCGTGATTCACTGAGGCAGAAATTTAAAGAAATAAACATAATGACGGTGGCATGTTAATATATTTATAAAAACCTGATTTACCTTCATAAAAATAAAGATCAGTTTTGTAAAAATATGATATACATTCTTTTAACACGCGTAATGAACATGAACTTTTTGTACCTGCCTCTAGACTCCAAAATGTTATTAAGTCGTCCGAGATCTCCTGAATTCTTTTGGCGACTCGAACCAAAAAGAAGCTTTCTAATCGTTTAGTTCCACTTTTTGGTATTTCGACGATGAGGGGCTCGTGGCTAACTGGTAACCGAGTAGGTTATCACATTACAAAGTTAAGTAATACTAGCCGGGTCAGTCTAGGATGGGTGACCATTCTTAACAAATTGAGACCCCTCCGTGCCTCGGAGAGCACGTTAAACCGTCGGTCCGGGGGTGCCATACAAACATCTGTGGCATTCGTTACGGGTAGTTGGAGCCCTAAAAAAGAAGTCCGACAACCTGGTCTAACTACAGAACTTCGATATCGCCTAGTACTTGGGTTGTGGAGGTCTGATGGCAGTCGCTTCACGTAAAATATCAAAGTTTGGCCGTATCGTAGTTAGATTGAAAGCCGACCCCAACTTAGTTGGGAAAAGGCGCGGAGGATGATGACGATGAAAGGGTGGAACCTGATTTTAGTTATCAAACCGAAACCCCAAAAATAGCGTGTTTCTCTTGAAGAACATATTATTTTTCTGAACAAAGAAAGATAATAACGAGACCGATTCATTACAGCTTTAATTCGAAATAGAATAGTTAATGTGTAGCTAAGTGTGGTATACAGTGGCAGTCCAGCCGTGGTTCCGTATCTATCTGTGGTACCCTAAAAAGGGTACGCAATCGAGACATGCTCTAGGTCACAAGAGTACGCGGAAAGGAATGTAGCGATTTTAATTTCAATGTTGACTTCAAGTAATTTACAAAGTGCTACCTGCACGGTAACCTAACTGCACTCACGTTAGGTGGGGTAAGTTCGTATTAAATATTTTATATAATATAAAAAGTACACTCTGTATCCATTCATCTTATTGATTTTAATCACGAAGGGTGACATGAAAAGTCATGTCACCCATGAATTAAAATAAAACTAATTAACTTTTGTGAAGTTCTTTTAAGATATAAAGAGGATAGCCACCGTCCCCGGTTTCGGACGGGTACTAAAGCATATATTGATTTTTTCTGACATCTTAAACAAACATCGTCATATTTCAGCCATTTTACACAAAACCTTAATAAGCTATACACCTAAACCTTCCTCATGAATCACTCCGTCTATTGGTGGTAGTTATTGAATTTATTGCGAATAGATAGACAGACAGACAGACGCGGTGGGGGACTTTGGTTTAGATTATATACGCCACATATTGTAAATATGAAAGATATAATTGTCGCTATGTAATGTTTGTTAGATGTAAAAATATATCAAAACCGCTTTCGCTCATTACTTTCCCCAGTACCCACGAATTCCCGAAGGAGCCACGGCAGCGATAAAAGCCTCATGCATTATACAAGCGGGTCCGAAATCGAAAAATTAAAACTCGCGCCATCTGCCGGCTGAACGCCGTAATTACTGTGTTGTGATGTGTTTTTCGCTAATCACGAGTATGTTACATCGTCGCTTATGTTTTAGGTAAATATGTATATGATGATGAATTAGTTAAAAATACTACTTTGTATACGGTTATAATGGAAAGTGGCCCCTGTGCCCCGCCTGCGTTGTGTGCTCGGTTTTTGAAGAACGCCATATTGTAACCATTTTCAAAAGTAGACTATGACGCCTATTCATAGTAGTAAGAAGTAGTGGTAAATGTTTCCTGGTATAATCATCTCATCTGGATCTACACTTCAAAGATAATTTAGTTCATCATGATCATTTCAGCCATTGGACGTCCACTGTTGGAGATAGGCCTCCCTATTTAAATCAATATATACAATTACTTTTACTAGAAGGACAGTTTTCCCCAACTTCAAGATGTCTGATTGACTTAAAAAGTTGTACATATATGTTTCGAGGACCAAGATAATACAAGACTAAAATAAAGTAATGAAAAGTAAACAGAAACACTATTCGTTCCTACAATTTTCGAGGGTTTCTCTCAATTTTACCAGGATCCTATAATCAGATCCTGACTTCCTTGACATGGGACCCCTCTTTAGGTATACCCTATCTAATAAAAAAGAATAATCCAAATCGGTTCATAAATAACAGAGAGAGGGCTGCACAAACTTAAAAAAAAAAAACACGGTCGAATTGAGAACCTCCTTTTTTTCGTCGCTTAATAAAAAAAGAAAATAAATTTTAGTTTAACAAAAATTATATGACGAGTTTGTGTTAAAAAAAACGTGGGGTCCTTGACATCAAATGTTACAAATAGTTTATTGGTAGTTATTTTTAAAAGTAGAGTTATTATAAAAACATTGTAAAAAACACCCCACCCTTTTTTTCAATACGAAAAAAAAATCTTTTTCAGTTCGATTTTCTTTTAAAGGGTTGTAAGCATTATTATTGGTTTCACTAGCATACTAGGTCACCTGAATAGCAGCGACCCCAATATAGTTTCCGTATACATTATTTACTTTTAATATGTCTACTACTTAGTAAGCGAAATGCTTGTTCCATGTGTGTATGAATGTTAGCTCACACACGTTTAATATTAAGGTATAAATACTAACACAATTCAATGTAAGAAAGAGTATCAAATAGATACTGAACACGCCACCACAGTAGTTTCCCTACAGGTGTTTTTTATTAACTATAATTAATGTCACAAGTATGATCAAAAGAGGAGGTTTGAAATGTACCATCAAGGGATATGAACGCGGAACAATAAATGGACACATTTATTTCCAATTTTATAGATCTTTCGACATTGTGGATAATAATGTACTAGTAACGAAAATCCCATCACTTGGGCCTTCTGCTTTACCTTGCTGACGTCATATATTAGAATAGAATAGAATTTTTATTTAAAGCATCTATGACTTAAAAAAGTTGTTAGTTTAACTTAACACTTTGTTAGTATTACAGTATTTTACTATATTATATTCATGGCAGACACTATCGCCAAAAAAATTACATCTAAGCTGAAATATTGACATGTAACCGGTGAAGTTTTTTTTACACTTTCAGACTATTTATTTTACCTTTACATTAAAATCCTAGCTTAAACTCCTATATATGTTTAAATACTAAATAGTCTTTGAATAGTTCAGACCAGTCAGACAGTTTTATACCACATGGGTACGCCGTCGGTACAGATAATGAATATAAGTTATAATATATAAGTTATATCTACTATTTACTAACTTTTAAACATACGCACTCACTCACTGCACTTATTTGGACTTATTTAAGATTTCTGGGTTCCTCATAATGAGAGAAGACACTGACTTCTGTAACACAGGTCTATGAGCCTAGCTCAGGAGTCAGGGACTTCACATAGTGTGTACTTCATGATGTAAAAAAAATAAAATAATAAGCGTCGCATGATATTATATACATATATAATTATTATATTATGTATTCGTAAGCGAATTATCGCGATCACGTAACAGGTATTACATACCTTTTAATTGCCAAGTTTGAAATACCTACCTAAGCCTGTGATCACGGCCAGTGCAACCTGTTCAAAACGTCAGGCAATCCAAATGTATACATAATTGTACATTTTTTAATGATTGATTTGATGTTCTACCGCTAGACACAGACCAGCTGTGTTCTCATTAAAAAAAAAGTCAAAGGAATACCTAATTATTAGAGCGCATGAGAAGAGAAAAAAAAACACTATTTATATTCTTAACTTGAAGAGATAATTTAAAACTCAAGCAGCTAGCGTAGATAATGGCTAAGGCTTCGGACTTGCGATCAAGTGGTTGCGGGTTCGAACCAGACCTAGTACACTACTAACGTGAACCCATTCCTAACACAAGCATTTAGCTTAGCTGGAGGGGTTAACAAGATATGTATGTGCAATATGTAACCCACATTACTAGAGGACTAAAAAAGAAAAAGAGAATCCTATAAATGTTTACTTTAGAAGTCAAAGTAGTCGAACACATAATTACGCATGAGACCATAAACCTAGGTAGTCTACAATCGATGCGACTGTACCTAACCGTACGCGTAACTATCTCAGGTGGTAAGCGAAATATACACAACTAATGTTTGCCCCCAGCTTGTACCCCTAAAAACGTACACACAAAAGTTAGTAAAGGCATAAGCGTAACAAACAATCAAACTTACTTACATTTTATAATATTATTAAGGATACAACAAAGTTACAGCGCTCTAAACGATTAAGTAACGTATAAGCAAAACGCTTTTCCCAAAATATCACATCGCAACCAAGACATAAGTAGAAGTATTAAAGACACGATATTCACTTGAAGGCCGAGACCGCTGAAAGTTACATAATAACCGAGGTAACAGCATTTGTCTGTACTTAATATTTTGGTATTAAGTAGTACTTATATAATAGTTTGCTTTCAGAGCACGACGTCCATCATCACTACATATTAGGAAACAAAGTCCCCCGCCGCGTCTATCTGTTCACGATAAACTCAAAAACTACAGAACGGATTTTCATGCTGTTTTCACCAATAGCAATTCATGAGGAAGGTTTACAAGTTGTTAAGGTTTTGTGTACATTGGTTGAAATATGATGGTGATTGTTGAAGATGTCTTTGCCACCCGTGCGAAGTCGGGGTGGGTTGCTGGTATTTATACAAAAATGACTGGATATTGTATGAGTCGGAATGGATGTAAGTCGCCATATAGGTATCAGCTGTCAAATTGTATGTTTAAATATAGTTCCAATCCAAGTAGGTACAAATGGAACTTTTACTGTTGAAGAGGGTTCCTTACATATCTAATGATGTTGCGTGTTCTTCAACCCATAGGACAAGCTCTGCTTAGTTTAGCTAGATAGCGATGTGTTATCGGTCAAAGGAATGTATTTCCTTTTTATCAAGGTTGCAATAAAAACTCCGACAATAGCGATTTTAGTTTTAATAATTTTAAAGCAATGGAAACGGATTTACAGTAAAAAAAATTTTAGCAGAAAAAAATGGGCAGTGATTTTGTTAAATATTCAAAAATGCAAAGAGCTCCAACAGATTTACTAGGATTTATAATAAAAATTGGAAAGGATTAAAAATTCTTATTTGTGAGGAAAAAGTATGAGTGTGTGATGTTCTGTTCAATATTTGGGTCAATTCTTTTTCTGTGTAATAATATAGGTGAGGAAATTTATCCTCTTCACGATACAACTAAAAGTGGTCCAATCTTATCATTTGCCACTCTAGTTTGCAATTTCTTTTTCTTTCTTAAAAAATATTGATACTATTAGATACTAAAATGTACTAGACATTAAACATTAATCTATTGAATCAAAAATTTTCGCTCAATCCTAAACTGATGAACAGATTTTAATGATATTTTGCACAATGTGTGCCGTTCGTTCCAGCTTGAGAGATAGGATAGTATTTCTTTTTATTGCAAATTCTCTAGCCACAGCAACGCGTGGATAGGTAGCCAGTAAGTTTTAGTATAAATATTTAGCCACAATAAAGTAAATATTTTAAATTATATTTAGACACGATTACAGCATTGTCTGAATTCCGCAGCAAGACATCCTGTCTACTCGAAAAAGGCTATAAAAATCCCTAGAGGTAACGACAAAGTACCTAAAACGGCAACACTGCATTGCCGACGCCATGCCGTCTGACGGAGAGTTATATAATCATTTGTCTATTTCTCATCATAAATGCGTGTACAGTACCATTGCTTAATCTAACATAAATAGAACAAGATATTTGTGAGAGACTGTTCAACTGGTGCCCGAGATAGGTATAGGGATGCCTGTATTACGGGTCACCAAGCCCCCAATATTTAATGATAGACTTATCCTTAAATTAAGAATAAACCTTAGGTATCAACTGTGATGAGATTAGGCTGTCATGAAATCTATTAAATAAATAATACTAAAGAAAACATTATAAAAGCGCTCTTAGATAATTTGTACGAAGAAGCTTAATTTCTTTTCGTCAACTGACATTGTGACAGATGCAATACTTGGTTACAGAGATCTCGGGATTTTTAGTTATACCCTGTGGTTATACATTGTAGTCTAGATTTTTATGTTCCTAAACGGACCCCTAATAAACTTATTAACAAATAGGTTCCTTTGATACCACTTTTACCAGATAATAATATGAAAATAGGTCATAATATATCTGTTATGTAGAAATAAACAAGGAACCCGTTGTTTGGGCAGCTTCTGTTCAACATAATATAGGTGCGTTGCCAATAGATAAATGACCTGTCTGATGATAGATAGATAGATATAGTTATACTTCATTGACACCAAAAACTAGGATACATAAGAAACATACAATATTAAGCATAAAAAACTGTGTGTGTGTGGCAGCTCCGATGCACGAGTGGAGTTTACAATCTTACGGTGACATAATAATTTAAAAACAGAAAGGAAAAAAAAAATATTCATACATACTTATATGCGTCTAACCGCCCCCCTCTCTTTCTCTCTCTCTCTCTATCTTTTATTAGACACACGACTGGCCATTACAATACAATACAATTAAATTATACACACATGATTTCAAAGAGACAGAAAACGTACAGCTTTTCAGTTTACACATTTATTTCACTCCTCATAAAACTTCCATATCGAGGGCCTTATATGCAAATTGTTTCTTAAGGAGTGAAGTCTGAAACTTCGCCGTTATGAGCCAGGCTATATAAGAACATTACTCTTAAAGAAATAGTTCCATCTTGGGGCACTTAATAACACCAATTAATAAATATGTATATTTATAGTAAAGTTATTTGTCATATTTGTGAAGTGGGAGAGCCATGTTGCACGCATGGGTTGGCTAGACCGGAGTGGGAATATCGGGATAAAAAGTAGCCTCTATGTTAATCTAGGTGTCCAGCTATCTAATACCAAGTTTTATCTCAATCGGTTCAGTAGTTTTGGCGTGAAAGAGTAACAAACAACTATCCAACAACCATCTATCCATCTAAACTTTCAGATTTATTAGTGGGATTGCTTACAGCTGTAAAATTATTACTACCTAAGCATCTTAGGCCTAATGCACAACCACGTTTTGTTTTACACTACACAAAAACTAAACGACTAAAAGAGAACTTAGGAAAAGCAACTAACATTAGATTTAGTGCTTATTCAACTACTTTAAAATAGCAACGTATTTTAATGCTAGTGTACAAATTGAAGCATTTCATTTCGTTCCCTAATTGTTCGATTAACATCTGTGTTTGCTGTCAATACAGATTTTAAACCGCTAATTAGTCTGCTTGTAGTTTCCAGAAATGCTTATAGACAATGTTTATTCAACATATTTTTAACTATCGACCCAAAATGAAAAGTGTTATAAGTTTGACGTGTCTGTTTGTGGCATCGTAGCCCCCAAACGAATGGACCGATTTAAGTGCGTTTTTTTTTGTTCGAAAGGTGACTTGATCGAGGGTGTTCTTAGATATAATTCAAGAAAATCTGTTCAGCCGTTCGAAGATCATCAGCTCTTTTCTAATCGTTGAAGGGATTTGTGAGACGAGGTATTTTAAACTTGAAATTTATGATTATATTAGCAACACCCGGCAGTTCATGCACATGCAATAATTGCCGAATCAATATTACAGTAACCAGACAGCTGATAAGCATACTTATATATTGCTAAATACATACATAGTAATTATAAGCGAAAAAAATTGTTTTTGTCTCTGATTTGTCTGGTTATTCAGGCAAATTTCCGAAACGGGTTGACAGATTTGCACCGGATCTTCACTGGCGGATAGCTAGTAAGGTAAGTAAGGAGTAACTTACACTACTTTTATTTTGAAAAAATAATTCACGTGTACGAGGCCGCGGCGGGCACAGCTAGTACTTATCTATAATAATAAAGACCTAACCATAGCCTGTGTCTATTAACTAAACGTCAAAGATAATAGAGCACGGACCATTGACAAAAAGTTAAATTCAATTTAATCATATATTAATATAACTAGCAACCCGCCCCGGATTCGCACGGGTACAAATGATACAAAATATACCTTCCTCATGAATCACTCTTTCTATTAGTGAAAACCGCATGAAAATCCGTTCAGTAGTTTTTCAGTATATCGCGAACAGACAGACAGACGCGGCGGGGAACTTTGTATTATAATATGTAGTGATATAATATCTACTGATGTAATCTTAACCTATTTTTTTTCCATTTATTTATAAAAACAAACATTAATAATTCAAGTTTTAATTAGCAACAACTGGTTTATTATATACATCCGTTAACCTTATCTTGCAATCTCCTGAAGGATACAGCCCACCTCGAAGGGACTAATTTCTGCGGCACAGTCCTCATTCGTGGGTCCCCTGCGAACCGATTGTAGCACAATTAGCTGTGCCGATCGTCATGGCCCATCCGTCAACCTTTTTAGAGTTAAGAGCGTGAAAAGGTAACAAGTAAGAGAGTGAATGGACCAATTAAATAATTCAGTAATTTGTGAACCCGCCGGCGGCGACGTAAACACGCGTGAGACGCTACGGGGGGCTTGGGGCGGGGGCTATGGTGGGGCGAGGGCGTGGCCCGTGACGTCACATACCGATGGCCTCAGTCGGTCACTATCCGGCGCAGCGGACGGTCGCGGCGACGCGTCGCCTTTTATCACCCGAAAGTACGATAAAAAACGCCAAAATTTTCGACCGCCAGTATCACTCACCTTCCAAGGTGTTGAAATTGGAAGACGACCCTTGGGGGTCATGTGCGATGTACTCGCCGGATAAGATGAAGGCCGGCGGCGGTCTGATGGGGCCGCCGGGCTGCTTCCCCGGCCGGTACAGTCCCACGTACCGGACCACGGACCCGCGCCGGTGCGTCCCGAACCCGTCCGTGAGTACAACAACCTACTTCTTTCATACAAATCTTATCGGCTTTATTTCTTTCTCCGGAGTGACGACGTGGTTTATTACGAAGAAGGTTAAAAACATAAACAAACATTTACGTACAAAAAACAATCGCGTGTATTTTAAGCCAAGTAAAATTAAACGTCATCCGAATATGAAAACTATATTTTCAGGACGTCAACATGAAGATGTGTGTGTAATATAATCTTTATATTTACAGGTTATTATGTATATGTATATATTTAGCTGAGCGATTTGTATATACTTATGTATATAAAAGCTAGCGATTGCTATGGCGATGTCATGGAGCTCCATGGGGGGGATTTGTGTTTCAGCGAAATTGTTCACGTGTTCATACTTGCGCAGTTTTCAGTGTAATGTTAAACATTTATAATTCATAATACAGTATTATACATCTACTTTTAAAGTTCAATGGAACCTTCATTTAAATTAATAATAAATAAATGAAGTTCGATAAACAACTTGTTAGGGAAAAAAATGTTTATTAAATGTTGTATCTATTAATTAAAAAAAAATGTAAACAATATTTGTTATTATGCCAGTCAAGTTACGGAGTTTTATAAGTACTTAAAGTACATTAAAATAAATTCTAATAATAACATTACTAAGTTTATAAAATAACATAAATAAGTAATGCCTTAAAGTTACCAATACAATGAATACATAATACAAATTCTAATTCATAAAAAGAACGCGTGTAACGCATAATTAATTTGTATTCCAATTACATTTAATTCAAATTAATAATTGGTATATTTTCAAAACAGTGAAAACAAATTATTGCAAATCATTAGGGGTCCGTAAATAACAGCCAGTTTATACGAGTTCCGCGAGAGTTTGATAAAGTGCCGACGGCCGACGAACAACGTTTATTGTTTTATTGTTGTTGTTTATTTCTTTTATTCTGTGTTTGAACAACTTTATACGTAGGTTAATATAAGTAATACATTTAATCATATTTTATTTCATAAACATCAAAAAGTTAGTTTCCGAATGAAAATGAAAATTAAACTAACCTATTCTACTTATTAAGTGTATTAACTTTTTTTTTTATAAGGAATAAGTACATTTAATTTATCTTTTAAGTTGTTAGAGAGATTATATCGAATTAGCAATAATGCGGTCGGTAATTGTAACAAATTACGCTTCAAGGGAATATACTGTAATACACAAATATATGTACGTAGCCGTCGGCTACAGCGTAGCGTCGGGCGTAGACTTTTTAAGACCTACGGCGACGCCATAACGTAGGCGGAACGTTTTGTAAGTATGACGTGGATTAAATATGTTCGTCTACATACATTTAGGGCGGGATTAAATAAAAAAAAAAGATTTAAATGAAAATAAAAATGAAATGATTTTATATTATTCGGTATTAATTAAATGTAACTGAAAGCTGTGTAAATGAACACTAATTAATTATTAAAGGCATGCATTGTAATGTTATGAAGTTTTTCAGGTTTCAGCGCCGGCGGACACCTGCAGGCTGCAGTACCTATCGTTGACTTATAGTAATTAGTATCTACACAGATAGATTCTTTATAAATATTAATTTGGTTAAATATTTGTACTATGGTGTTGTCAAAGGAAGATAACACACAATAAAACAAGAAAAAATTGTGTAAATAAACAAAAATGATCACGGAACCAATGGTGGTTAATTCGAGTGTGGTAATTAATTAATCTAGTGAACCGGTTGTTAGCTATCGGTTGTTTAAAAATAACACCGTTTTAAACGTTTTACCGGAAAATAACGTATTTACGCCCTACGAGTTATGTGTCGTATAGTTTATATGTGCGATATCGCGCAGGATTACACATTATAGTGTCATTTAATCTAATATTGTTGTGTATATTCGCCATTTTGGGTACCTTTTACGCGCAATTATTATACGCTGTTTATCTTTCTAGTACATTAATTGAACATTTGAAATAAAATATAAATGACGTTCAGTACTTTTAAAATATATTATAACCAACTTGAAATTAAGTTAGAAACTTAATTTTAAAATGCAAAATATAAACTTGACTTAACAATAACACCTTATTTTGAGTATATATAGTATAAGTAGGTACGTATGTGTGTTAAGCCTCCAAACCATAGTACTTATTTTATTTTTACAAATTTCCCTACCTTATAAAATACTAGGAACCCGCCCCGGCTTCGCACGGGTAGCAGAGACATCTTCAACAATCATCATCATATTTTAACCAATTTACACAAAACCTTAACAAATTTTATACCTAAACCTTCCTCATGAATAGCTCTGTCTATTGGTGAAAATCGCATCCAAATCCATTTAGTTGTTTTTGAATTTATCGCGAGCACTTTGTTTTATAATATGTAGTGATTATATTTCAGTTTCAGGACCGATTTCAGTACTTTTATTTTCTATAGATATAGACTTGATTTTCTGGAATGGTTTAGAATTATCGTCGATATGGGAATAATGATAATTTTAATAACAATATTTAAGTTTATTGGTTCCGGTTTCCTTGGGAATATCGGGATAAACAGTATCCTATATGTTAATTACAGTCTACAGCTATCTACACACCAAGTTTCATCGCAATCGGTTTAGTAGGTTTGGCGTGATCTTTCAACATCCATACATACACAAACGTGAAAGTTTGTGAGGATGTATGGATATACATCCTCACAAACTTGCACGTTTATAATATTAGTAGGACTAGCTTTGTCAAGTGGAAAGACTGTCTAAATTATTTTGATGTATGTATAATTTAGTGATTATTGGTTGACGAGTTAAAGAGCCAAAGCATGAAAGATAAACAAAAGCAGATTTTTACTTTCTACTCTCGAAAGACTTTATACTCTCAAGTTAGGATGGCAATACTTGCTTTCTCAGAAAACAGTTGTCTTTTTTAATGTTATAGAATATAGAACGTTATTTTTAAAACGCCCTAAAGCCGACTGTAAATTATAGAGGATCGATAACGTAACTAATAACCGTTATTATGAAAATTATACAAGTAAGATACCCGTTATTGTAACGCAAACAGAAGCGCGTGCTAGCGGCGGCGGCGAGTTTCCAGTTAATTTCGAGGACTATACTACTTTATTGTTTTTTACTATATGAGTCAATGATATTGCTTTTATTTTAAAATCCGACTAATATTATAAACGTGAAAGTTTGTGAGGATGTACGGATATATGGATGTATGGATGTTTGTTGCTCTTTCAGGCCAAAACTACAGAACCAATTGCTATGAAACTTGGTATGTAGATAGCTGGAGATCTGGATTAATATATAGGCTACTTTTTATCCCGACATTCCCACGGGATCGGGACTTACGCGGGTGAAACCGTAGGGCGTTGCTAGTAATTTATATATTTTTGGACAGTTCTAGCTTTTTATGCAAAAAACTAATTTAATAGTATATAATTTTTTAACATATACCTAATACAATTTTGGAGCAGTTCTTTTGCTCTGGATAAAATCTATCCTCTTCTACACCCCTGACAATATATAATTATACAAAATTTCACATTTATAATGTAATTATTTAAAAAATAAATAAATAATTACGATATGCCACTTCGTCACATCTGGTTAAGATGTAAGGAAATGGCATATCGTTATATTTTATTTATATTATAATTATGTCCATTCGTTTTATAGTGTTATTGTACTGGCATGGTAAACGTTAGCTAAGTTGCGGGACAGCAAAGTTAAAGTTGATTCAACTTTTGGTACATTTTACCGGTTTTGATGATATCTTTTGTAATATTCAATTTACCGGCATAGAATGTTTCTTTCTCTATTGAATGGATACAAAATTGCAAATAAACAGAGTAATATTGTTTTGATAATTTTGAAATAGCTGTATCAACTCTAGGAAAGACATTTTTTTTTGATATACATATAATTTACTAAAAACTTAATAGATTTATTTTAGAATCTAAAATATAGTATAATTATGTTATATACAAAAAACTGCTGTAAAATACCTAAGTTTTGTTGAGACATGAAAATTTCACTCGTTATTTTCTATTTATTTTGTTATAACTTCAAAATACTATGAGCTATTCTCAGCTTGGGTCTAGATAACACTGTAAAATAAGTAATATTCAGTTATTTTACAATATAACTTTTACACATAATATAAAAAACCAATGAACAATAATTAGAAAACTAATTTCGAAACATTAAAATAAATATAATAAATAGGTATTTACTCGAAAAAAAGCATTGCATACTTGCGTACATAGATTATTAAATAAAACTTTTTGGTTTTTTATAACGTCTTTTTTAGTTATTGAAACTAGTTTTTATCACCATTATATCCTGCTATTAATAAACCTGTGTTATATATGTATCTAATACCTTTAAACAAGCAATTCTTGTATATACTTATGTATAAGGAAAGGGCTGCAACGATTTTCCTGAAATGTAGTATGCAGGAGGTTTCGGGGGCGATAAATCGATCTAGCTAGGTTTCATTTCAGAAAACGTAAAAAAAAAAACCGATCAAAGCTCGGTCATCCAGGTACTATTTATTATGTTACAATTTTTGATCAAATATTAAAACTATTTATTAACTATGCAAAATGGATAAATCCTGTTTCGGGGATTAAAAAAAAGATTAACCTAAAAACTATTTGCACTCAGCTTTACAATATTAAATACAATATTCAATTTTAGCGTGGGTCAGATAGGCGTACGCGAGTTGATTGACCTTTCAGTCTACGGATCAGTCTATTATACATTGTACATTCGGATCTCCACCAACGCGACGTAGTGACAACTTGAGCTGTGGACTGCAGGCACATGTGTCATTGCACTAACACTTACGTACGTCTATGTCTGTACGTACCTATGGCTGGCCTGTTGGTCTAGTGGTTAGTGACCCTGACTGCTAAGCCAGAGGTCGTGGGTTCGATTCCCACCCAGGACAAATAATTGTGTGATGAGTACGATCATTTGTTCTGTGTCTGGGTGTAATTTATCTATAATATGTATGTATTTAGAAATATATAAGTATGTTTATCAGCAGTTTGGTTACCATAGTACAGGCTCTGCCTAGTTTGGGATCAGACGGCCGTGTGTGAGATGTGTCAAGTTATTATTATTATTATTCTCTTTATTCATTTTTTATCATATAAATTACATTTTTAAATATGTACATAAAAAAATATATATTTAAAAATATAAAAAATAGTAGACCACCGACATCGGATACAGGGACCAAGATACCGGTGGTTAGGGCTCCAAAGACAGGAACCTCCTCACTATACGGGCCGTGTCGAGAAGAACTGCCTTCTGCATCAGTCCCTTGATCCAACCGTCTAACGCGAGCCTCTGAAGGTGTTGATCGAGGCTCTTGGCTATTAATCCATGATTATTATTATTATTATTACCTATTGTGGTGGCTGGGTTAAACCCTTGCAATTCTTATTCGATACTGGACTTGTATAAAGTTGTTTTGTCACAAATGGGTCTATTGAGTATACTCTAAGAAGGAAGCCACCGGGAACTCTGCAGACCTTGGTAACTTATACCCCTGTTTGATATTGATACAAATATATGTATAAAGATTTAAAAACAATGCTGATAACCCTGACAATAATCTAATACACGAATCACAGTTGTCCTGTACAGATACAGTTTTTGGTAGTATGTAACAAAATGTTCAAACGCAGTTTAGAGAATTTAATAAAAATAATAAAAAAATCAGTTTTTTTTTTTTGGATAGAATTTTTTTTTTTAGAAAGAATACTAGTAAAGTTGCTCACACATACTAGTATTCTTGTTAACCCCTCCAGCTAAGCTAAGTGCTTGTGTTAGGAGTGGGTTAAGTTATTTACGGTCTTTTAATTCTGTTGAAATGTTTGACTAAAATAGAGACTGAAATTTATCTAAATGTTTACATGAAGGTTAGGTATCTTATTTATATCTGTTGATAAATAGTGGCCTTTGTGCTTAATTTACCTCAGAGTTAAATAAAGCTACTTCACCAGATGTGATAAAATTACACTCCCTTGTGTGCGTACAAAAGGACGGAAATATTTGAGCTGTAACCAATAAGTCTGATAGGTACCATAGATGTTTGAAAAATTGGCACCAACAGAACAACAAATATTTTTGTAATACTAGCTGCGCCCCACGGTTTTCCGCGTAAGTTCCTCGTTAAGTTTTCTTTTTTTAATTTTTTCTTTCTTTGTTATGTACCTAAATAGATTTATGCGAGTCGAATGTCGTTATTATTCTAATTTTTTTCTACTTCTCCGATCGTACACTCAAGTGCTAATAAGACAAATCTTCACCACTAATTACCTGTTCCTAATATAGTCCATCTAAAGGTTGCCTGTAAGAGATTGCAGACTGCTATAAGACCGCCCATTGTACTACTGTATTTAATGTATTTCTTTTTAATTGTATCCTATTTATGGTCTGCAATAAAGACAATAACAACACACAAAAAAGAGTTAGCGAAATCGGTCCAGCCGTTTACACGTGATGCCGGGACCAAGGGTAATAGGGATTCATTTTTATATAAGTATACATACTCGTAGCTGCGTAAGTCACTTACAAACCATATCTACTACTCCACGAAACGGAGTAGTACATGTGATTAAAAAAAGTATCACAAAAATTTGATTGAAGACAATTAGATATAGATTAATATCATGGAATAACTATCATGAAAAGTGCTTTGATTACATGCAAAGAAAACTGTTTAGACATAATACTTAATCGTCCATGGTTTTTCTCCTAATTTTCTTGATCAGGTATCCACCATGTTCCACGATTGACTTACACATAGATCGGTTCTACCACGAAGTGAAAGTATTAGCTCAAAACGAAACTTGACGCATAATATCTTGAACAAAAGTTAAAAGTTAACCGACTTAATATATATATATAATAACGATGTTTATTCAGCGGAAAACGTAAAAAAAAGTAATAATCTGCTTCAATTAATGAAAGTAAACGAAAATTAACACTTCGGGACGTGTCTCTTTAAGCAAATAAAACATCCACACACCAAACTATAACTTCGTATATCAATCTCCTGTGTAGGCTTCGCCGTTTTATTGCATTTCTACCCTCGCGTGCTATCTCTTTCCCTTACAAGGCTACCACGCCAGATAGAGCGAGACCGATAGCGGCAGTCCGTGCTATTTTATTCATGGTCGCACGAACGTAACAAGAGACAGACACAGCTATTGCACAATGGGAAAGAAAGGGATAGGATGCGGTTCTACGTTTCGTATAAACCAAAACGCGGACTAGGGAGTTTTTGATTGTTGTCTTATATACATAAGTATAAAGGCGCGATTATAATAAGCAAGTGCATTTATTGAAATCTTTGTCTTTGAATGTATGTAAACAAAGTTATCTTTGGGTTCAGAGGCATAACTCTGTACTATGAAATCATCGTATTGTTGTTTTTGTGTTTCTTTTATCTTTTTACACGCACTCATACAAAATGGCTTTCAAAGCGATAGAAAGCTAACGTTTGTAGTTTTGTACGCATCAATTTCGTGTGATGGGTGACTAGATACTGTTTGAGATTTCATATTTACCTAAGCAATGTCGATTTTAATTGAAAGGGACTGCAATAATTATATGTGTGTTTATATAGAGTAACCTTTTGGCAATAATTTGTAGGTAGGTACTTAAATAATTATAAATACTCGCTTTACAGGTAGGTAGGTAAGTATATAGTTTATCGCAAATGTTTCTATCGAATTGAAACGATCGCTATACCCTTTCTTTATGATAGACTTTAGTTATTTTATTAACCGACGAAAAAAAAGGAGGTTCTCAATTCGACCGTATTGTATATATAGGTAAGTATATTTTTTATGTATGTTCAGCCCTCTCTCCGTTATTTATGAACCGATTTTGATTATTCTTCTTCTGTCAGATCAGGTATACATTATACCTCAAGGGTGGTCCCATGTCAAGGAAGCCAGGATCTGATGATGGGATCCTGATAAATTTGAGAGAAACCCTCGAAAATTGTAGGAACGAATAGTGTTTCTGTTTACTTTTAATTACTTTATCAGGTATTTGTATTTAGAAATTATCACCTCATGTAGCTGAGCTGGTGATGAAAAAAAATCATAAAATATTTTTTTTTTAACAAAAAATTAAACCGACGAAAATAACTAAAAAGCAAAAAATAAATAAACCTTAAGTCTTCAATATTGAGCTTATTTACATAAACTATCAAATTTTATATAAACTTATTTTGAGTCGGAATAATAAAATGATTAATTAACTACGTAGAGCCATGTCCATTTCTACGTAGGTACATATAAAATTTAGATAATTAATCAGTTTGTTGTTTGGCATCGACTCAAAATTAGTTTAGGTATGTAAAATTTGATAGTTTATGTAAATAAGCTCAATACTTAAGACATAAAAAGGTTTATTTATTTTTTGCTTTTTAGTTCTTTTTCTCCATTAAATTTTTTGTTAAAAATTTTTTTTATTAAGTCAAATACAAATATAATAAAAAATATGTATGACAGTAAATATCATCCGCCTCCTAATTGCCGATATTATATATATTATTGGGTATTGTCCTAGTTATTAAGCGATAACTAGGTATCGGTATTTCTTTACCTTACGTACTACTCGTTATACTTAAGGTATTTATTCTAAAATGACTTCATTGTCGGTAATCATTTAGTAAGTATAATTACGATATACATTTATCCACTTTTACTTAATTCTTAATTGATTTAAATAACAAGGAGATTCTCAATCGAATAGATTTTTTTTTGTATCTATGTATTATGCGATAACTTCGCCGTTTGTATCTATGTATTATGCGATAACTTCGCCGTTTGTATCTATGTATTATGCGATAACTTCGCCGTTTGTATCTATGTATTATGCGATAACTTCGCCGTTTGTATCTATGTATTATGCGATAACTTCGCCGTTTGTAAACCGGTTTCGATTGGTACTTAATAATTTATCTAATTGAATTGGTTGTACTTATTTAATGTTTGTCCCATTAAATTTGAAGAAAATATTCCTCTAAGGGTGGAAATTTTAGGGATGAAGTATACAAACGTTAATTTTAGTACAGATTTTTAATATAATTTTTTATTTAGTTATATGAGTTTGTTTGCCGATTCTCTCACTAGCACCATAAGCAATACGAGCAGCCGCAGCTGGCTACCGTAAACTAGGGATGTGCACATGATACGTCGCTTTTGATTATTATTAATATTATATTTTTTTATTATGCCTGAAAATCGAGTCAAGTACACATTTTAGCTTATTCTATAACTTTAAAATAAATGAATATAAATGTATAGTGTCAAATTATGCAAATATACTTTTAGTGTTTGGTTATTTTTATTTTAAATTTCCAAAAGATTCAAAAAAAGAAAAGTGGATAAATGCTACAGGCCAGGGCCCAAACCGACCAAAAAAGCAATGTCTAATGAAAAATCTTTTTAATATTGCTGCGGTAATGAAAAAATATATTGGATGCATTATTTATCGAAAAGAAAACACATTTCCAAGCGGCATGTGTTAATCAAGTATTAGCATTTTACTGGTCATTAAAGTCATTTATTACTAGTAAGTTTCCCTAAACGGTAATAGCGCTGATGTAGATTTTAAACATGTTTTTTTTTTACACTAAATGTACCGTTTTATTCTTAAACAAAAAAACAACAAACAAAAAATAACTAAAAGTTTCACATTACAAAAAGCATCAAGAAGTTCCATAGACCTTTCCTAAAATAGAATATCGATAACTTTATACTTTATTTTTGTAATTGAAATCACTAGCGTAGTTATATATAAATTGCTTTTGCACAGCGCAACGATAATATAATTAATGATATGTAGTATATAGTGTAAGCCGGACGGTAACTCTAAATAAACGCTGTTTCTTACACGCTAATTAATGTGTGTATTCGATTGTCAAGCACTCATTGACCTGTTAATATCGTATACACTAAGTGCGCGTGAGTCTATGTAGATTGGTTTTGTTAATCTGCATAATTAGTTGTAAGCTAGTAGACGGGACAATTTGCAGACAGTGGTGTTCATACATTTCGATCTAAAGCGCCCTGTAAACGATCAAATTGTTTGTCAAATTATTTGATAGTATTCAGCTTTATTTGACGCGTTGGTCAAACAATCTACGTGTTTGTCGCGTTTGATGCAAATCTTTATTGACATCGTATTTGACAAACAAGTTTGAACGTGAACAAATCTCAGTCGTTGTCTTGTCAATTTGGCATCATGGAGGACGCTACGCCCAGTGACAACAGTGTGGAGAATTATACCTACGTGGCATTAAGTACGGACAAAGATCTTACGTTGCAATTCATATCTATTTATCTTGACATGCCTATGTTATATAAAATAATATCGAAAGATTCTGAAAAAAATTGAAACACTGAATCTACGGGCAACTTAACAAATTTGCCTGACCTTTTTGGTTTGATCGTTTAAGGTATAGTTTGATGAAAACGTGAAGTTTGACAAACAAATTTGATTGTTTACAGGGCGCTTAAAAGGCAAATCTCTTTTGTTTCTATGATCTAAGGTTGTTACGTTATAGCACCTATACCTAATGCCGTAAAGTTATTTGACCTTGTAAACATACCTATGTTTTTTCTTTTGTGTATTTTTAGTACGTTTTATATATCTGGGTAATCTGAAACCAAAGTTTTTTTGAGAATGCATATTCATTTGCGTGTACAAATTAAAAACATAGAAGTCTAAACCAGTAGCGTGTTTATTAGCTGCGATTTTATTATATTATTTATTAGTAAGCACAGTCTTCACAAAGAGAAATCCGTAGGAATACTGTTACCAGAACATTTAGAACCGATACGGTTAAATGTAGGTATTATTAATTACGCATTCATAAAATTTGCTGATTACTAAAAGAACATTTAGGTATGTGAAGATAAATATTATTGTGAAAGGTAATATCACAGAATACATAATAGTATTTTTTTTTTTTGCATAAGGGGCAAACGAGCAGACGGGTCACCTGATGGTAAGTGACTTCTGCCGCCCATAGGCACTTGCAACTCAAGAGTCACAAGTGCGTTGCCAGCCTTTTAGGTGGGAATAGGGAAAAGGTGGAAGAGGGAGAGGAGAGTGAGGGAAGGGTTAGGGGCTCCATTGCTTCAATGCCGGTTTTCTGTGAGGATGTGGTATCACTCCGGTCGAGCCGGCCCATATGTGGCGAAGTATGGCTCTACTACGAACAAAACCAGGTAATATTCTCAAAACTATCTATTACTAGCAGCGCCCCGCGGTTTCACCCGCGTAAGTCCCGATCCCGTGGGATTATCGGGATAAAAAGTAGCCTATAATCCAGGTCTCTAGCTATCTACATACCAGGTTTCATCGCAATGGGTTTAGTAGTTTTTACGTGAAAGAGTAACAAACATCCATCCATCCATAGTTACAAACTTTCGCGTTTATAATATTAGTAGGACTTTGATACGTTATTTGAGAAATCCTTTATGGTAGATAAGGTTATGCTGTTATTACATATCAATATAATATCTTTATAACACGCATTTGTTAGCTTTAGTAGGTACTATGTAAACAAATCAATTTTAACATACTTTTGATTGTATGTAATGTACGTATATATTATGTACTTCATCATTCATTCATCTTCAACCTTTTATTTAACTAGCAATGTTTGTGTGTGTTGGAAGCTAAATAAGAACCACTTCCCGATGTCCGATTGGGCTCAAATTTAATGTACATATGTATCTTCAGTGACAATATAATAATATGGTACTATGTTCTCATGATGGAGCCGGAAGCCGGCCATAAGAACTTTTTAACTAAACAAGATAAACCAATTGAGTTTGAACTCGATTCCTCGGTTTCTTTGAAGTTCACTCCTTAAGAATGGATATTTATAAAAGGACCCCGGTATGGATATTTTGTGAAATTAATAGAAGCATTAAATTAAAACCATTACGTTTTCTGTCACTTTAAAATCATGTTTGTGTATAAGAGTGTGTGTGTGTAAATTTAATTGCACTTTTTTTTTTTCTAAAAAAGACAACTCCCGCATTAGGAATAATCCTGTGTCGCAGGGGGCTTCACAAACATTCAAACAACGGACACAAAGAACACCCAGACTCGGAACAACTATTTGTGGATCACACAAATTTTTGTCCCGTGTAGGATTCGAACCCACAACACTCGGCGCGGCGTAGTGGCGAGTTGACCATTAAAACCATTGCGCCATCCGTACAGTCAAGAAGTGCACTGTTTTGTAAAAGAGTAAAATATAGAAAAAGAGAGGTAGAGAGAGAGAGAGAGAGAGAGAGGGAGAGACTTATGTAAGTAAGTAGGCATGTATAATATACAGTGTGTAAGTATCATCGTCGCAAAGAACTTACATAAACGGCTTTCTTTGGATACTTTTTACTTCACATTGGTCAGTTCATCATAAAAATGCGAGATTGAGGATTTACAGTAATGAGTTTGAATTTGCGCTACGCAATGTAAATATACTACGGAAATAAACTAAACAAAAATGAATCAAGCGATAACCCCTTCGGAGCAAAATGTACAAAACGCAAAATGAACACGACACGCAAAATGTACAAATCGCAAAATGAACATGACACGCAAAATGTACAAATCGCAAAATGAACATGACACGCAAAATGTACAAATCGCAAAATGTACAAGATGTTTATATAAAAGAGACTTTAGGGTCTAAATTCTCTCTCACACTGGTGAAATGGCGACGCCTGGACGCCTGGAATTCCAGTGTTGTATAAGTATTATGCGAAAAATATTATTATGAGGCGGAGGTGTCTCGTGCGGTGCCTCCGTAGCTGATGAGCCAACCTGTTGCTGTAAAGGTGTATTTATCGCGATGGTATGAAGCCCTTCGGAGCAAAGGTAGTAAATTACCTATTACTATGCTCTGCATACCTACTAATTGTAGAAAAACTTGGCTAAAACTAAGTGAACAATCGGTAGCAACAAACCAACATCAGTAAAAAAATTACAAATTGATAAAAATGTCGTTAAGGTCGAAAATAACATGCATGTGTTTTTTGTGTTCTATATGTGGTGGTTATAAAGAAAAACAGGTGTAAGCAATTTTCGACCTTATTGACAAATCTTTAAAAACACCTCCAAATATTACAAAAAAAAACAGGAGTCTAAGAAATGTCAATATGGTCGAACATAGTTTTAAACTAAAACACATACGCAAACTCACTGGTGTTGCCCCTTTTAGGTTAGCGGTTAAAAACCAACAAAACCTTATTTTAATAGATATTGAGATCAAAAATGCATAGCCACCAAGTGCAACCAACCCTCAGGAAGGTGGTTGTTAAATTGAGACTTAGTTGCTCAAAACGATGTCTGTGTGAATAACAACGCAACGCAAAATGTACAATACGCAACCAGTGTGTTCAACCATTTTGCGATTTGTAGATTTTGCGTTTTGTACATTTTGCTCCGAAGAAGACGTCAATCTTAACACAAGCGACTCCCTCACATAGACATTTCATGTTAGGACGTTTCACGATAGACGCGTCACGAGATATACTGAAAGAGCGAACCCTTCCATGAGACACTTTCTAAGAAAGTGTATTTACAACTACAGTAGGTCAAATCAACGTGTTTAATACAGTTCCCGCGGCTATTATAAATATTTTTTTTTTTGCTTGTTTGTATGTACACACAAGTCAATCGATTTTAGAAGGTTTTGAAATTGAATGAACTAATATCCACATAGTGCGATCGATCGAACTATGAGGATATAAAATGCCACATCGTGCGATCGATCGAACTATGTAGATATATAATGCCACATTGTACGATTGATCGAACAGTGTGTATTTGAAAATCCTCGTCGTGCGATTGATCGAACAACGTAATCGAACTATGTTGCCGGAAGGGCCACGAACTATTAATTATATTTATTAAACTTAATTCGTATAATTAATGTATTTTTACTTAGCCTGTTTCATTTAAATTAATTGTAGAACAAATCTAATCGTTCGCTCTTAATTATTTGTCCAGCTTTGATTGTATAAAAATTCGTTACGATATTTTTGTAAAACTCTGATCATGTGAATATTTCATTATACAATATTATAATTTCAGAGAGAAACTAAAAAAAAACATTTCTTTCTGTATTTACAAATTGTTTTCATGGCCACCACTGAATAAGTAGTATACTAATCAATATAAGCAAATATAGTACTATCAATTAAATATCAGCCTTATTGTATACTGACAGAGCTTACATTCCATTGTGACGTTGAACAGTCAAACCATTATTATTCAATCTAAAATCAACCTTGAATGCATTGGGATAAATGTTACAGTTAAAAAGCAGAACCGCGAAGTCCTTTCTATGTACTATTGTTCCTACCATTAAGGTCGATACTCCTATTGCGAGTCGACAATAGACGAGACAAGTTAGAACTGTGTTTGAAATAGACCACAAGCGATGTTGAGCCTTATGTATTGTTTTAAATGAGGCTGTATTTTTGTGAAAGGCTTTTATAAATTATAGATGAGTGTTTATTTGAAGGGTTAAAAAGCCCTTTTTGTATATTCGCGGTTGTATCCTTTAACGATAGGGTTAGGAAGTGAGGTCTTAGAATATTAGTAGCAAGGCAAACCTTTGGTTTAATATATTCTGTTAATGGCAAAACCAGCACATCCATTGATTGTCGGCGCTTATTTACTCGACATAAGCAGCAGCTTAAGTGCTCGCATCGCTAACTGCCACTGCACTGGGGGTTGTGGGTACCTATCCCATGGGCCACGACACAATTATTTATATAATCTGAAAGTAACTCTCTGCCTGTGTGTACTCTGTATTAAATTGTATGTTTATGAAGTCCCCTGCCACTTTACTCGCAGTCTTTAAACTAAACATAAATAAAAATACATTAGGTATACAATACGTTAGGTAACGTAATTGTAATAGTCCTTTGTATAGATAATAAACAGTAAGTATTTATTATATTATAGTAAATATCGTGTTCTTTATGGCTGTGTTCTATATACCTCCGCAACATCTATCCCTCGGGACCAGAACCTTTCTCTTTTTTCTACATTAAATATGCTTGCCATATAAAGAGTTCTATTCAGATTCGCTTAAAAAACGATAGGGCTCGTGGCTAAGTGGTAACCGAGTAGGTTAGCATATTCCAAAGTTAAGTAATTCTAGCCAGGTCAGTTTAGGATGGGTGACCATTCTTAACACATTGAGACAACTCCGTGCCTCGGAGAGCACGTTAAACCGTCGGTCCCGGGTGCCATACAAACATGTGTTGCATTCGTTACGGGTAGTTGGAGCCCTAAAAAGTCCGACAACCTGGTCTAACTACAGAACTTCGATATCGCCTAGTACTCGGTTTGTGGAGGTCTGATGGTAGTCGCTTCACGTAAAATATCAAAGTTCAGCCGTTTCGTAGTTAGACTGAAAGCCGACCCCAACTTAGTTGGGAATAGGCGCGGAGGATGATGATCTGTTAAGAACGAGTGAATAAATGTTAAAAATATAAGTATCTTAAAACTAATACAAATTGTCATTATTGTGGACCGGTATCGACTAATGCCCGGTTCCTATAATCAAGAAACAATTAGTTTCAATTTGAAATGGTTTGAGTTTCGTCGTTGAAAATTCAACAAAATTTTACCGTCCGTAAGCAAAACAAATTGTTTCTTTATTATGAGAACCGGGTATTAATGCGGTGTGAGTTAACACATAAGCTCTTTTCTGTATCCCTGGCAAAGTTTATGCGAAATTTCATGTTGATCGGCTTATCGGATGAACGGTACGGCATGGCAGGACATAAAATACGTACATTCAAACATTGATATATCAACAAACTGACAAACACAAGAAAATCTATCTCAAATGTCAATTGCAATTCTTATATGTCAGATTACATTCTTTGTTAATTGTCAATGTGAGAAAATATAACACCATCTTAATTGATGTCTGTTTAGAACTGATAAACTGTAACCCCAGGAAATGTAAGCATTTTGTGAGAGTGCGAGTGAGACGGCAAATTATACTTGCTTGTGCGCAAGTAGCGACGCGACAATACAACTGCATTCGTAAATAAAAAAATACTTAGAAGCCGCTTCCATAATTTGTTTTCCAAAAAATAACTTTAGGTAAATATGCATCCGATTATCCGATCTCTAATTATAATAATAATAAATCTTTCTATCATCATTTTACAGTCCCGACAATATATACAAATTCAAGACATTTTTTTTTTCAAAGTTTAATTACATTTAATTAAAATACGTGCCATTTTGTTCGATAACTCGTTGCCATTTTGTAGGTAGTGATATAATCCTGTTGCTGTAATTCTTCGGATTTTTTATAAACAAACTGCGATAAGTAGGTTTGACAGTCCTCTCGATGTTAACCTAACATTACCCAAAGAGCTCTGAAGAGACCGAAGCAGCTGAAAATCTGAGGGAAGGACTATATTGTGGATTAAACACGAGAAGTGTACCAACCAAGCTATCTCAATTTTTGCTGAGTGCCCAAGGATGCGTGTGGTCTGGCGTTATCATGACGAAATACCACTCCTTTTTTGTTGGTCAATTCCGTTTTTTGCTTAATTTTTTGCTTGAGTATCATTAGTTGTTGCCAGTAGAGATCCGAATCGACGGTTTTGCCCGGCGGTAAAAGTTCATAATGAACGATGCCCTTCCAAACCCACCATACACACAGCATCACCTTATTGCGTGTTAATGACTTGACTACCCTTTGACCATGATCTTTTTCGCACATTATTGTCGTAGGTGATCCACTTTTCATCACCAGTGATCAATCTTTTCAAAAATGGTTCGGTTTCATTACATTTCAATAGAGAATCGTTTCAAATGAGTACACGATTAATTATGTTTCTTTCAGTGAGCTCGTGTGGCGCCCAAATGTCGAGCTTTTTTTGTATATCCAGGCTTTTTTAAATGGGTCAAAACTGTTTTGTGGTCAATCCTCAATTCCTCGGCTATGTCGTAACTACTAATAAGCCGATCTTGCTAGACTTTTTAAAAATGGCATCAACTTTATTCGTATGAGAGCGACCAGAGCGAGCTGCAACTTAGACGTCAAAATTCAAGGACTGAAAGCGCTTGAACC
This sequence comes from Callimorpha dominula, assembly GCA_949752705.1. Taxonomy (NCBI): domain Eukaryota; kingdom Metazoa; phylum Arthropoda; class Insecta; order Lepidoptera; family Erebidae; genus Callimorpha; species Callimorpha dominula. Next base: position 28,331,606 of record OX456990.1, on the reverse strand, counting down.
AACTTTGTGCTACTCTCACTAACACTGCATTAGAACCATAAACGTCATAAATTATTTTTTCACGGCTTGAATTGCTTTTTTCCATTTTTGTATTAAAACTTCAGATTGTATGGAATTTCTTCGTTAGAATCACTCATTTTGGCGGACAGAAAAACAATTGAAAATTTGCGGAAAAGTGTTTTTTACTTTTTCTTAATGTCCTATATTTATTGAGTTTATTAAAATATGAATTATATTTATTAAAATATGAAAATACTTTTTCCCCGACCTATTGTTATATTATCAGCGAGTTCTTTTGAAAAAACATAGATGTATATTATTGTATATTAATTATGTCTGTTTAAAGTGGGGTTTCACAAAATGGCCGATGTAGTTCCAATTGGGTGGTCTACAGCTATAAACTATCAAAATCACTAAATAACAGTAACTGCTATGTTGTTCGTACCTCAACCGGCATTCGAGTGATTGTTATCAACTTATAATGCATGCCTAGACTTTTATCACCCAACTATTGTCAACCGACCAATAGCGTTGCGTTATATATATCTGGTCATAATAATGTCTATCCACTCAGTGAAGTGAAAAATGAGTTTTTGATGTGGCGGCAACACTTATTAGTTTTTAGTTGTTAACCCAAATATTAAAAGTAAATGATTTGGCCATAATTGGGTATGACGTCATAATTCATAATTTCATACTAATTTCAACAAGAATTGATTTGACAGTATTTTTACTCTTCGATCATATATATACCATAGATGTTTGATTGGCGCTCAAAAAATGTCACCAACTAAACCGTTAGCAGTTAGATTTTTAAAGTATGATAATGGCACTGTAACAACCGATAATTTTAAAAGTTTGTTATTTTTTTATTTTTAATATAAGTAATAAACAAAAGACGCTTTACATTGCAGTTTTTCTATCAACCTATTACAACATATATTGACAGAAACATTCATTGTATTGTCTGGTTTATTGATATGATGGCGTAATAAATGCATTCGCGTAATGTGGAATGTTTTATCTAAGCTAATACCGTATTATAGCAAGCGCCAAAATATCCGTGCTGCATTATAATTATAACCATACTGATTGATCCATTTACTATTTCATTACAAATATATATAACAAGACATTTGTTTGACAACTTGATTTTTTTGTTTAATAGTTGTTACTGAGCGTGTTACCAAAAAAATAATAAGAAACAGTTTTTTTCCATACCTTTTACGGAGCTTTATTACCGCTAATAACTCTGGTCCACATGTTTTAATAAAATGTCGAATAATAATTTTCCTTACTAGGACAACAGCATGAAAACTGCCCAATAAATAATTCCTATTGTGTTTTTCTTTCTATAAATACTACCGTGGGACTCAAGCAATCTGATACAGCCTGTTTTCTTTCGTCCCCAGATCAGCATGGAAGCGAATTTACACACATATGTAAGTAGATATACAACATATACACCCATATAGGCTGATTATTTTGTTAAAGAATATCATAAGTCATCTTTTTAACATAACAAAAATGAACCTTACTTTTTCTAAACACAGTACTTTTTTTGTTATTTTATTGATTGAGACAAGAAAACAGGCAAAGATATTGGTGTTTTGGCCAAAAGGGTTATTAGAAGAAACTTTTTATAAGTCATTCAGCCTACTCAACATCAGGGGGTGCACTTATGCTGAAGTATCTCTTGCGCTTTACCCGCTATGAACCTTGGGCATCTCCACATATCGAGGAGTAAAAATAACAGCATTACGTTAATCCAACTATGGTCTTCGTAAAGTGGAAGTACTGTCCTAGTTTCCGGGCTCTGATTCTCGCAGAAACCTACAGTATCGTACCTCCCTACTTTCTTAACCGATTATTACAGAATTGAAGTTCAAGAATTATGACGACATGGTCCATTTATTTACTCGATCTAAAACCTAGGTGTAGAAATCCCGTACCCCGCGTATCTAGGTAAATTTGTTAGTAGTAAACGATTTTTGTGGCTGACTATACATTTTTTTTACCACCGCCATTGTGGTGAAAAAAATATCTAAACAAAAGCTAGTCACTCACGCTTTATGCCCGAGAGAAAAATCACCGCAGTCAATCGCGTAGGCCGTTCCATTACGCGCTAACTGCACACAATCACAGGTTAACTGGTACAGCTAACTGCACTTTTAATATTTATGTGTATTTTGTCGCCTCTGAAAGTTGCCCGCTGTTGTGAGACAGTTGCCGGTTACCTTTGAAAGACGTTGTCCATACTTTCGTTTCTCAAAACTTACTACGAAGAGTATTTCTGTCTGTTTGAAAAGTAAAAGTTAAGACAGACTTAGAAAATAATTCCGTCTGTTTTAGAGTCCAGCTAAACAATTTCTAGCAGCGCTACCTGATTTACAGGGGAATTTAGATTGGCTTCCAGATTGTAAAAGGTTTGTTTGTTTGTCTTAACGCGCTGATTTCAGATGGAACCATCAATCAGATTTGAATGTATTGGGTAGAGTATTCTTTCAGGAAGGTTATAGGCTATGTACCATTACGCTACGACACACAGGAGCAGAGCATTGACTATAAACACAGATATAACTGCTTTGAACAGCTAGTCTATAAATGAATAGGCAAACACAAAAGAATTCAGTATATACCTTTTTCTCCTGTGTTTTGTGACACAATTTTCTATACAAAATTCAAAAGTAGTTTTGAATGAAAATCATTGGTTAACAGTGGTTCTATACAGAATGTATTTAATAGTTATAGTTAAGTTAAATTTTTTAAATCGTACACATTTTTTTATTTTGGAAGTATTGCCTCAGGACCTCAGGTATTGAGAAAATCCATAATAACTTACTTAAAAAGTTCTTGAAGTTCTTGTTAACGGTTTTAAGTAGTAGTTTCAGTTATTTAAGTAAGTGTTCCGTTGTCACAATCACCCTGTATACATATTCTTACTATAGCAACACTTTTAAGTACTATCACATCAGTTAAAACTCACTTTTCACTGGTTAAAATGTAAATACCGATATACCCTTGCCTAAAAACACTTTTAACCAGCACCATTGGTTAAAATTACTTTTGACTGATTTTGTCAGTAAAAAGTACTTTTTATTTATTTATCTCTTTGTTATACACCTTTTAAGTAAGATACAATCCAAACATAATGTAAATATTTAGGTATATCAAACGGTTGTCTTATCGTTCACGGCGATTTCTCCAAATTTTAAATTCAATGTCTTTGTTTCATAAAATTGATCATCAATTATTCGAAATTATCAATTAATAAAAATAACGATTATAATTTAAATTAAAGATCAACACACACAGAGACACCGCAACAATAGTTTCCTTTGTCAAAAGTAAAATTATAAAAAAAAAAATGGATAACATAATATCATATCTGCCTGTGTCGATCTATAACCGCCCGTTTCAAATGGTTGAGCTCCAAACAACCTTTGGACGGATATCATCAAATTAATATAATTCAGGGCAGTCCTTGCCGTACTGATATAGTTTAGATTGACCCTGCTTAAGAGTTTTGACTGCAAAATATACATTTTTAGACATTATACATACCTAAATTGCATGCCCTTGCGTCCCGGCACTACAAAGATGTAAATAAACAAATACAATTAACAGACACAGAGTACACTCAGACACATAATAATTATCTTATGACAAACTTAAATAATTCTAACATGCGGGGTTTGAACCCACAATAATCGAATTTATGCAACTTACATATCGCACACCTGGATCTAAAGGGATCTAACTAGTTATGCACATATTTCAATACCTACCGACCAATAAAACAGTTTTAAAAATATCAACACTACTTAACAACACGGGCTCAACTCAAAATAATGAAACAAATATAGGTACATACACTGTTAAGCAATAGGGTAATAACTACAAAAATCCAATTTTCAGCCCCAAAACATGATTAAAACACAAGATTCCTACAATATTTTTCTCTTAGCTGCATTTATAATTAATCAGTTTGTTGTTTAGCACCGACTCAAAATTACTTAGTTTATATAAAATTTTATTGTTTTTTGTAAATAAGCTCAATACTCAAGACTTAAAAAGTTTATATATTTCTTGTTTTTTAGTTATTTTTCGTCGGTTAAATTTTTTGTTAAAAAGTTTTTATTTTATGATTTTTTGTGGTTCGCGTCAACTTTTAATACTCTGACAACTACGAGTACTATCTTTTAATACATTTCATACTAAACACTTTAAACGCTATCAAATGTATTTTCCTCAAAGCGTATTAAGTGGTTTCTGTCACTAAAACCACAGTTTTTTATATCTAACTTCTAATGGTGTAGGAATCATATGGTTTCCGTCATCAGCTCAGCTTCATGGTGTGATGCTTCCTAAACGCAAATGTCTGATTAAGTTATGAAAAGTAAACAGAAACATTATTCGTGCCCACAATTTTCGAGGGTTTCTCTAAATTATCAGGATTCCATTATCACCTCCTGACTTTCTTGACAAGCGACCACCCTATTTAACAAAATGAAATCACCAAAATGGGTTCACGGTCGAATTGAGAACCTCTTTTTTTTCGTCAGTTAAAAACTCCAAAACTCCTGCAGTGCACAGGGGCACAGTAATTAGTTTTTCGCTTTTTCTGAAAAAGTGCTTTTAGTTTTGCGTTAATACCTCTTTAGACCTAGGTGTGCGATATAATATAGCTTTGGTCCGCGACTTCGATCGCGTTAACGTAGACTTTGTCAATCAGTTCAGGTATTTGAAACATTCATTCATTCAATGCATTCCACAAACGAACAGACAGAACTATTTAGAAACATATCCTTGGATGAAAGGTACCCGTAATTGTATTCATAATTTCATGATGACATGATCAGTTTAGACGTGAAAGCTTCAGAAACAAACAAAATTCACATTTATATAATTAGTTTTTTTTGTACAAAGTAAATTACGTTAACTAATCTTTATATTAATAACTAAAGAGAGTTGTTTGTACCCATTTTTAATAAAATTTCGCTCTTGCATTATCGTGTAATTTTGAATAGGTACCTACAAAGACGTAGTGCAGTAAGCTACAATTTTTATACGTCATAACGTGTGTAACTACATATAGTTACACACGTCTAGTATAGGTGATGACCTGTCATGGTACATAAGTATATACAATGAAGGTTCAAGTTACATTGGATAATTAGACCGTCATATAGACGATCTCTAGTTTCAATAAAAATATTATTAATTCAAAATCAACGATCAATATATCACAATAGTTGCAGGGTTCGTGACCGGCCTTAGGACCTTAAACGAGATATTAATTGTTTCTATAGGGATTAGGCCGTCTAGACACGATGAGCCATCAGTCACAGCGGTTTGATGCTAAAGCCATGTGTCACACCGACTTACATACATACTACATACATTGATGGTCTGTAGTGCCATCGTAAGCGGGTGATGTGTTCACGAGAAAAGCGATTTTTCCTAACAACTAGTTTTAAACAGCAAACATTATCTGCAAAGTTTAAAATTAATGACGCGTTAAATATCTTAACAAAGATTATAATAGGTAACACGACATAATAATATTAAGTCTTATGAATATAAGACTTGATATTATTATGTCGTGTTAAAATCGACCACATTTGATATTTTAACAACTTGTCTGGCCTGTTAGTCTAGTGGTTAGTGTCGCTGACTGCTGAGGTAGTGGGTTCGATTTCCACCAAGGACAAATATTTCTGTTCTACCTCGATCATTTCTGATCTTTTAACATATACATTTCGATTCGATTTTCATTTCGATGAGACAGTCGCATCGGTATTGATTTCGCAGTCCCAGTAAAATAACTTAAAGTAGTGTGAAAATTATCATCCAGTTATACTGTAACGTATTAAATTTATTTTACAATCGTGAAATCAACAAAAGTGACTTTTAATGTTGATTTGATTACAGTAGAAATGACGTCATGCCTAGGTATTTCATGTAAAAACGTACCGAACCTACCTTGATTTGACTTGACAGTCATCTACCATATAAGGTATAAAGAAATACATACAGCCGAATGTATAAGCTCCTCCTTTTTCGAAGTTGGATAAAAATAGTCACAAATCTATGTTTTCAAAACGCATTTCTTCAAAATTAATTTCTTGATAGTATTTAATGACTTGATGGCGATTAAGCAATTCATTTTAACTATACGGAACTACCCTATTCAGGGCGTATTAAAATATTTGCTCATTTGACAAAAAATACTTTTGCGAAGATAATCTATGTATTTTTCACAATTTCAATACATATCCTTAAAGTATGACTGTATTTTATCGATAAAACAGAAAAACTACACTTCGTAATAGTCTTGGACCATACATAGGTAAATATCGTTTAAGTTTTATACAGCCAGCAACATATACTAATTAAAAATTAAGAGCTTACTACTAAAACATAAATTACAAGGAAGTTTTGTTATCAAGTCAGCGAGTTAATGCCCACGCCCGCTCTCAGTATTACCGATTCCTCATAATTTATTCTGTGTGGTGACACTGTCATGGCGTCCATTCGGTTTAGCCTTTGAGTTACCAGTGCTTATTTGATAGATGGATATACATCGATGCGATTGATCTAGATTATTAAATCTAATTTCTAGATTTAAGGTTATAATTCTTGCATGCCAGATACGGGAATGTCGCAGGGGATTGTACAAACATATAATAAACAGATACGGAACAGTGTTAAGGTCATCACACACTATAACGGCACTGCAACGTCAGAGCTACAACATGGCGCCGCCTGAAATTGAGGCTACCGCTAGCCGGCAGCGTGCTTTACCACGCGTCGCCGGCGAGGTGCAAGCTCGCAGACCGCGCGCCGCCCGCGAGGTGCAAGCTGATTTCATCGTCTTCATGTGCGACACGACGGCGACGCGAAATTTTTTCGCTGGCGGCTCGCAGTCGGTGCGCTGTACGCGTGCTGTAAGCCAGCTGACCGCGAGCTTACAGCATGCCGACTCTGAGTCGAGTTGAATGGTTGAAGCAAGCGCGCTTACTGCCCGCAGTTGGTTTTTTCATTTTGGCATTTCAAAGTTTAGATTTGAATAACAACTTAATTGCTGGGGTTAAGCCGTTACCGTGCCGTTATAGTGTGTAAAGAGCTTTAGGCTCAAGTTGTATAAGAACAGATTAATACGAATATAATATTTATAAAAAACAACATATTTTGCAGTTGTGTAGTGACCTCATGAATAATGTACTTATTAGTAAGTGTAAATAATTAAAATTTACTAATAAAGCAAAGAGATTAAAATAATATTAATTTGACACAGCTCACACACGGCCGTCTGATCCCATACTAGGCAGAGCCTGTACTATGGCAGACTGCTGATAAACATACTTAAATATTACTAAATACAGATACAAAACAAATGATCGTGCTCATCACACAATTAAGACTCTAAGAGTAATCGAACCCACGACCTCTGGCTTAGCAGTCAGGATCACTCATCACTAGGCCAACAGGCCTATCAAAATATATATACATATATATATATATATGTCTACAACTATAGGAAATAATAACCAATGAATTTCAGGATATACAAATTACCACATCTTTAACCAAAAGTTATAAATAAAATTATAAAATTTAAATATTATATTATATCTATACAGAGAGATGGTATATTTGAAGCTAGGAAGTGCTTATGTTAAAAATATATTATTTTGCTGGGTACCCTAGTAGGGGAATATACTCTATGAATGGTATGATCTAAAACATAATAATAAAACAGTATAGGCAATCGGAAAATGTTAGTTTCAGTTCATAGTTGATTCAAAGTTCAATGTTTTCAGTTTAGTATCTGTTCTACTCTACAAATATGCGAAACGCAAGCCGCTATGATATTACGTCATCACGATTGTAAGTATTTTTTTTTTTGTATAAAATTGTATTTTTTGTTGTAAATTTTCGTATATTTTATTCCTTCCGTATATTTTACTTAAATATTACTATGGACAACGTTTTTTGTAAAGGCAGAATGTACAAATCTACTCACAATAACCTCTTTCATGACATGACAGTAATTTTTTTTTGCCATAAATCCCGATTTTCCTTCATAAGGATAGTGACTCATTTAAAATTATGGAATATTGCAATAATTTATGCTTTTACTGTCCATATGACGTCCTGACGATTGAGCAAATGGTGGTCTAGCGTTTTCATCAATTTACGAGCGGTTTAATATAAAGCGTATATTAAATTTTCATTTAAAATGCACTTTGTGAATCTGGTTGTTTAATATCATTTAAAAACACTTTTCAGTGTTGGGTGTACCCTATTTATTAATTTTCTATAACTACAACATAATTTTCTTTATTGAACACCATGGGAAACATTGAACTGTACACGGACTGTTCATAAATCGTATATACCTACTTACATATGCCTGTGTCAATATAATTCTCAACTGAACTTAGTTGCACTGAAACTAAGTCTGGCAGCGCAGCGCAAGTATCCAGAACATAATGGCGAACGCATGAACTTCACCACTTACCAAAACCCATTAAGTTCAAGATATGGTTATTTTAATAAATGAGCACCCGTCAGGCCAAACTTGAAATTAACTGGGTGCCCACGGGACGTTGCAAGCGCCATGAATAGTCCACGCTCAGTAGCTATTGTTACAGGCTTGGAACTTGCATGGAACTTGGCGGGATTATGCTCGGTACGGGTTCCCTTTTTGTGTGGAAAAATATGTGTGTGTATTTTGTATGTTTCTTTGTACTATATAGCTTTTGGATTACCTCATATTCGTACCTATATATGGTGCAACGCCCGTGCAAGCATCTGCGTCAGCGAATCCGCATACAGCGCGGATTACACGCGTCATAATAATCAGTTCGCCATCTAACCGAATTGGGTAAAGACACGGGCTCCACCAAACGTGCTTCCGCGGTCATTGTGTCTCTTAATATTATAGTTTTTATTCTATATTACAATCTTTTGTTTGTGGACCTCATTGCAAGGCTAACAAATTGGTCTTTCAAGCATAGAACTTCGCGCGTCGGAGGACAGTAACGTAAGGCTAACAATACGTCAAGAGATTTTTGTACGCATTTTTAAGCAAATATCGCGCACTTATAAATGACATTTTAGGAATACGGACCTATAGTTTGTACGTGAAGTGCAGATTGCAAAATATTTTAATCAATATCTGTTATTAGTTTATGAAACGGCTACAAGAAGCCACAGGCGTCAAGTATATATATGTACATATGTTCAACTGTCATGATAAGGAAAGTGTATACAATAATATTTCAAGTTATATTGGGCAATTAAATGAAAATTGACCTCCAGGAACACCTGGAAATCGAATTTCGTTCTAGTTTATATTACTACTAGCAGGTTTCACCCGCGTAAGTCCCGAACTCGTAGGAATATAGTAGGATAAAAAAGAGCCTATGCGTTAATCCAGGTCTCCAGGTATCTACATATCAAGTTTCATTGCAATCGGTTCAGTGGTTTTTGCGTGAAAAAGTAACAAACATCCATTCATCCAAACTTTCACATACATAATATTAGTGGGATGAACGAATACACAGACAATTTTAAAAGCAATGTCCAAAAGTATTTTATTTTACACTTCGTTTGGTAATTCAAATGACCAAATGAAGTGATGATCGACTAAAAGCGACTGTAGTTCAATACCAAGACGTCGGACTTACGATCAAGTAGTTGCGGGTTTTACCACCCAGTAGTATTGTAATTACACTAGCACAGTGATTGTAATCTATATGTATATTAACACGTGAAGAGAACTCTTTGTGGGTACAAAGAGTTCTCTTCACGTGTTAATATACTCTTTAAGAGAGGCGAGGGAGGAGCCACACAACGGGTAAGAGTCGCTCCTAGAAGCCTGTGAAAACCCCAGGAGGCTTCTGCGCTTCTGGAAGAAGCTAGGCTTGCTGATCTAGCCAGCCTTATCTGAACGCGTAATGGACCGTCTTTTGTGTCTAAATGCGGAAACATGGCCATCTACCAATAAAATGCGAATATTTACATAAAGTTCAGATATGTGTAATAAATTTAAAAATGATACGGGTACAAAAATCTACACATGTCCAGTATTATTGTTGACCTGTCTGTACAATGCCAGTGTTAGTAAATGATGGTTGAAATTCGACTAGCAATAACTAACACATTATATTTCCACTCGAAATAACAATAGTTTACGTCATCACAAGATTTAAAAACTAGAAAACCTATGGAGTGACTTAAAACATGGCAGCTTAGCAGAAACAAATCAGCCTATCGTAGTTCACTGCTGGACATGGGCCTCTCCCGTACCCGGTCCTCCGTCTTCCGCATTCAGTCTATCCTTGCTACCTTCTCTTGCTGTCGTTAGTCCATTTGTCTGAGGGACGTCCTACGCTTCCGTTTACCGATGGGGTCTCCACTCTAGAATCCGTCTGCCCCAACGGCCATCAGTCCTTCGGCACATATGTTTGTCCTGCGAGCAATTTCGGTAACTCATTTTACACTTTGTCCAGTTTGGTTACTCCACCTGCCCATCGAAGCATTTTCATTCCTTTGGCATGCTGTTGTTGTTCATGTGCTTCTTTTATTAACCAGCACTCTATTCCATAAATCATGAGTACAACCGTTTTGTTCAGTTTCCTATGAATAGCGACACAGTTTATACGATGACTATTCTACTCCACCGTTCCAATAAGACTGTGTCTAGTCTAACATACTGTTTGTATACTCTTTGGTGTTTATGCGACTCGTCGGCTCTGTCGACCAGTAAAAATATTTATATTCAAGCACACAAATTTCACCTCTGACGTTGTGTCAAATAGGTCTTCAAAAATGGTATCTTTTTAATAGACATTAAAGGCAAGCGTTCATTAATTTTTTTATCGAGTTCCTCGTTTAGCTAAAATGTGTATTCTGACATTAAATATATTATCACCTGTTTTATTGATTAGTAGTATCCATGAATGAATATTACGTACTCACTCCTCTATCTCTTCGGGGTAGACAGAGACAACATCTCGGCTTGCTCCATGCTCACGACCTCTCACTATTGTAATTAAACCTTTCATACAAGCCGGCCGGTTTCGTGTACTTTTGACCTGCCCTTTCTTCAGAGCATCACCAATTTGATCAGGGTATGTTCTATGTGGTCGACCCCTACCGCCTTTCTCACTTATGTACGTTTGCCTAATTAATACAGAAGTACTTGTTATGTCATTCTGCACTTTTTATTTCGACGCGCCGAAACCATGAATACTTATGTATATTACATTGTAACTAATATTAACTTATATTAACTAAACTAATATTAACTTAAAAAAAAGAACAGGCTTTGGCTAGGATTACTAATATTTAAAAAAAGTTTAGTTCCAAAGGTATTAGAAACGATTTTAGCTTTTTCCACCTCTTCTATATATATTTATATAAATATATATATAAACTGTAAACATTCCAAAATTCACGTTACTACGTTTGCGAAATTTTCTTAAAAAGGGGTACAAAGAATTCTCTTCACGTATTAATATAATGATTATTGAAAAACCGTCGGTCCAGGGGGCCATACAAACATCTGTGACATTCGTTACAGGTAGTTGGAGCCCTAAAAAAGTTCGACAACCTGGTCTAACTACAGTACTTTGATATCGCCTAGTACTCGGGTTGTGGAGGTCTGATGGCAGTCGCTTCCCGTAAAATATAAAAGTTCGGCCTTATCGTAGTTAGACTGAAAGCCGACCCCAACTTAGTTGGGAAAAGGCTGATGACTTCTATATATAAACTGTAAACATTCCAAAATTCACGTTACTATTCTCTTCACGTATTAATATAATGATTATTGAAAACAATACAGCTCCATCGCTGTAAGGAAAAAAACTGTTTCCATTTTTTTTTTTTTTATAACACTGAATCTCGTCCATTGCTACTAAACAAGAATAAAAATCCGTTGGAGTAAAAGACTTTGCCTTTACTTATTTGTAGCCCACTCCAGGAAATGAAATACCAAAATTTTGGACTACCTACCATGCATTTTTATTTTTGGATAAATAGTAAAAAAAATTGTAATAATTTCGATACCCATAGTCTGGGCAAGTGGGGCGTAATTTTTTTATTTATTTATTAAACGAACAAAAATATAATTTTTTTATATTTCGTGTGATATCTCGTTTCCAGTACGTTTTTCATCATATGTGCCCAAAGCTTTTTGTTCTCCATTAAATTATCTACAAAAATGAAACCTGTTTAAAGTAGCTAAATGCTTTAGTTTAACAGCAAATGAAGGACGAAGTTAAAAAATAGCTTTTTTTTTTCAATATTTGATAACTTTGAAAGGAACGAACGTAGAAGTCTCAAACTTGCTGACATTGTAGGTTCAGTTGTTTCTGTTAACGTAAACGTACGTGTTAACGTAACGTTTTCTACACCAAGGCGATAACCAATGTGATGCAAACATTCGAAACAACGAATCCAAGCATGTCGCTTGGCTACATACTCCTTCAGATCATCCTTAATTTTGGGCTTATAATAAGTTTTTTGATAATGAAGTGTCAATCATAGCATTACATGGTTTACCTAATTACATTAAAAGTAGATCGTGTTTGACAGATACCTCACGAACAACGTTATTATCAACACTAACACTACTTATTCTTATTTGTCTCCGATCTGTTCAGTTCTGTACTTTCTTTTGAAAATTTAAATGTTATACGTCGACAATACATAAAGGATGATGGGCGACGCTTTTGGCAAACCATATTACCCCAACTTAACTAATTGAAGCGGTTCCAATGAAAAAAATTACATAACTCTTCAGTATAAGTTATTGCTGCGACCGGAATCACAATTCCACTTACGAATGAAAGAGAAAGACGAGCTACCACTACCCACTAGCACCCGAAGCTTTAAAACCTTATTGTTGCGCTTATTAATTATTCTAACAAGCTTAATTTCTGCACACATTTCAGTCACGTTCATATTTTGACTGTCTTTGTTTTGCTTAAAGAAAAAAGTGATAATAATAATAATTCCACTATAACTGAGAAACTTACTAAGTATCAAGATCTAGCAATAGAGTTAAAACCGCAGTGGCGGGCAGAAACCATTCATATAGTTCCAATAGTTATTTCTTCAATCGGGATCATACCCAAAAGTCTTCAACGTAGCCTGGACAACTTGGAAATACCGCAACACACACTTCACATAATTCAGAAAGCAGTTTTACTAAATACCTGCCGACTTACTCGCAAATTCCTCACCACATCATCAATTTCTTCTACATACACCATCACTTAAATCCTAATTGCACTTGGCTATGGCCCGTGTAATTAGACTATCATTGCCACTTTTATCAAAGGAGATAAACTAAATAACAATAATAATAATAATCATTTATTTGCATGAATATGAGTACAGGGTTAGACAATGTATAATAACAATGGTTAGAGTTCGTCATATTCTACCTGTTAGGCGTGCAAAATTTATTTTTCGTCAGAAGCGGATACCTTCACAACATATATAGAAAATAATGAAGATAGAAATACATTTCTTTCCATATTAAATCTTTTAGGGGATTCTCGACAGAGAAACTCATAGGTTTCAACACTATTGTTTAACATTTAAAAATAGACATTTCCACGGCGGTCGCTAAGATGGTTGACATCAGTCAGTGCATCAAAAAAATGTAACAATTGAAACAGCAAGAAGTGCCAAGTGTGGCAGAACTATGCGCCTGTGTCACTACATCTTGAGCGCGGTATATGGTCAGTGGATGATGATACCTACTAATGTACGTTTGCCGACACCGGCCGACTTACGAATGGACCGATTGAAGCAAAAATTATCCAATCCAGAACCTGAAAATTTTGAGTTTTTGTGACCTATATACTCCGAATAAGGTATATTTTAACATATCAAAGATCTTGTGGATTGGATCATTTTTGCTTATATCGGTCCAAATTGTGTATTCCATTTCATTTGTTTTTATTATTCCATACCTATAAGTGCCATTAAAACCAAACGTGTAACGGCGCTTTATATAGTGAGTAACATTAAACGATTGCCTAACATCAGTCAGCTCCCGGATGTGTAAAATAATTCGTTCCAAAAGAATCTCGTCGACTCGGCCGCATATGAGCGTATAGACATATTTTTTATGTGTTACTTTATGAGTTAGCATTTTTATGACTCTCCGTCATCTCACCAAAGCCTACGAAGGGTCTCTGACTGATTTCTTTACGTAATTCAATAGGATTTTATGTCCTTGTATGTTTTAGCTTTGGTTCTTTTTAAGTTATAATTGACAGATTTCAAACAAGTTCAAATTCAATATGTTTATTTCATAAAATTTTTCATCAACAATAATAAAAATAGTTATTTAAAAATTATAGATCAACACAAACAGAGTCACCGCAACAATAGTTTGCTTTGTCAAATGTAAAATTATTAAACAAAAAAAAATTGGATAACATAATATCATATCTGCCTGTGTCGATCTATAACCGCCCGTTTCAAATGGTTGAGCCTTGTGAGTACAAGAGAACTTTTATATAGAAATAATTAAACATTATAGAGGACTAAAAAAATTGGATTTGTGATTATTTTCACCAATAACGTGTCACAGGTTTGAGTCTCATACGAAACTCAAGTCGAGCAGATACTCTAAGGTGTTGTGACCTGGTTAGATATCAAGAGGTGACCAAGACCTGCAAAGGTTCCTAAAGGCTTCCTTCTAAAAGTATGTCTATTACAGTGTCCTTCCTCTACAAAGCTTACCTTTAGTCGGTTCGATTCTGACGTACCACTTCATCGTTAGCTCCAGATAGATTATCCATGGAGGTTTAAAAAGAAAATAAGGCCATGGTTCGCAGCAACCCACATAGCAAGCCTTACTGTTGTCAATTGTCACGCCATTCTCAAATTCTAATTCAAATTTATTTATTTCCATCAAATTGGTACATAAGGTTTTAATAAATATAATATTAGTTCCTCCATTACTACCGCAAGGGCGTGTAAATGTTACAATTTGGCTTAATTATAATAAAACAAAACAACAAATTGATGCAAATTTCCTTAGAGTTCGGGCACAGGCATTAGGCAGATAGTTCCATAATACAAATCTTTAACGACATAAATATGTATTTACTACTATAGTCATTAAATAAGAATGTATGGGCATTCTTACTTAATGTCTATAGTAGTAGTATACAAGGATATAATATTTGAATTATCCATAAAGAAGCTAATAGGAATAATGTTCTAATAAAAAAATAATACATCTCGGCTCCAAACTGTCATGGAGCCCTGGTGAATCTACACAACGGCAGACAAAACCGTGTCCTGTCTTTTCATGTCTTATACTTCTAATGTGTTATGTACTAAAATTATATACCTACTACTAGCTTTTGCCAAGCTAGAAGACCTAAACATTATTTTTAGCCGACTTCAAAAAGGAAGAGGTTCTCAATTCTGATGTTTATATTTTTTTGGGCATAACTCCGTCATTTACAGACGGATTTGCAAAATTAATTTTTTGTTCGAAAGCAGTATGTTCCGAAATGGCCTCGTTTAAATTTCGTAAAGATCTGACGATCAGTTTAATTTTTATCATGAAATAGGCGCATTGAGGTCGGTTACGTATATATTTTTGAAGAAAGAAAGAAAAATTTTAAACTCGCGTCCGGACACGTTACCCTGACCGAAAATGTGTCCGAGTTTCATATATTAAAAAAAAAAAAAATACGCCATCTGTGGATTCTGTGCGATACTACCTACTGTAGTTTGATATATACTAATTACACATATATTACTTAAGGCAAATTTCACAGATGGCGCAATTTTAATTTCGACTTTTTACAATATTTACTATAAGTATTTATTTTCACTTCTGTCGGCAGTCCCATGACTGTCTACTTTTTTTTAAAGTTTATTATTCTATCCCTCCTATTACTACTTTATGGAAGAAAAGAAACCAAGTTCTTTTCTTTTCCCCTGACAACGTACAGTCAAAGTTTCATAATGATTGGTTGAATACTTATAGTGTGGAAACGTAACAAACAAACACACAGTCACATTCGCATTTTAGTAATGTCATAAAATGCGAATGTGTACTTAACCTCACTTATTTGTGTCAGTCGTAGGAGCTATATTGATTTATTTGAATCGTACATTAAAAAAGACGAACAGGATACATTGACTTGACGTCATTGTTTTGATATTCATTTCGTCATGACAACGGTTAACTTGTTGTGGATAACTCTCCTGTACCTACGAAGCTACAGATTACTGACACAACTATAATGGACTCTTAAAAAGAATCTTTAAATATTATTATTTGGAAGATGACTAGCATGCTCAGGGCTGTCAAGTCATTGTTTGTTGCGTAGTGTGGAAACTCGAAAATTTGTTCGCATAATTTGAATGCTATATTTGGGCCGAGCCGGGCCACCCGAGGTTTTCCCGAGGGGATTACAGTATAAAAAAGGAACACACCTTTCTTATACCTATCCAGCGGCCATCACCTTCTGGTAAAAACTGCTGAATTAGGTGACGTCCAAGCACACGCCGCTGCCGACGCCGACGCCGCGCCGCTTCCTTGCAGTATTCGGTAGTGCGGCCTTGTAGTAGTAGCGGGTGGAGGGGAAACCTGTCCCGTCCACTCGCGTCCACACTCAGGGCGGCATGAGGCGCTGGAAAGCACGCCACCTGACTCGACAGCCCTATTCCCCGTGAAGCTCTGACGAGCCTTTACCATTCAAAAATGCTATTTGGATAAACTCGTTTGTATAGGCTGGTCGAATGTCAACCATAATTCATTAACTATCAATGATTTCTTTTACCGTTGACCGTTGACCACTATAACTTGAACTCTCATTGTATAAACTTCCCGTATTATGACAGGTCGACGTGTCTTCAAGACCCCTGTCGCTTTTTTATGCTGATTTCTGCACTTCTTCTATACATAAACTTTATTTTTTGCACATTGCACATTCTTCCGCAATATTTGCTTAAAAGGGAGTACAAACAAAATAATCTCTTAACGTATAAATATCACTAAAATTACACAATTACTTAATATCACAAAATTACTACAAATATCACAAGAGAAAGGTTTAGGTATATAATTTGTTAACGTTTTACGGGCGGGTTGCTAGTAGATATGTTATAGATAAATTACACCCAGAGACAGAACAAATGATCGTGCTCATCACACAGTTATATGTCGGATGTGGGAATCGAACCCACGACCTCTAGCTCAGCAGTCAGCATCGCTAACCACTCGACTAGGAGTCAAATGGCGGACCGCGATGGCCGACTTTACGTAAACAGTACAATATATAACCGAAACTTAATCTCCTTTTATTACGCTTCTGTTATAAACTAGCAGTCCCCGCGCGGCTTCGTCCGTTTGTACATATTTATATATTTACGTGGAATCCTAATTTTTTTCTAAAATAAAAGTAAGCTAAGTTACTCTTTATAAGACCAGCTAACTGGCAGTGAAAGTATACCGTGAAAATTGGCCCACCCGTTCCAGAGATTACCCGGAAAAAACCGACAGACAGACAAAAGTGTTTAAAACTGATTTTTAGCTAGAATTATCGTGCAAATAACTGTATGAACTTCAAAAGAAACTATTATTTTGACATTACAAACAGACACTTTCATTTTATTTATTTGATGTATTTTACATTGACTTAGTACAAGAATATGACATGTGGTCGAGGTTATTTGTAGCTTAAGGCCTAACATGTAAATAAAAAACCCGGGCCCGCAGCAGGCCAGTAGAGGTAGATTTCGTATTTTTTAATTTTTTTTTGAAAATCTGCCTCCCTTCCCCCTTTGAGGGAATATCTCCCATTCACGAACTTCGTATTTTCACGGTACTTTCTTAAAAAGTTCTTATATATATAAGAACTTTTTAACTGGCGGTTGTTTTAGGGTCTAGGGATCATAACTAGACTTCCTGTGAAGAATTTTTTGGAAAACTCGACAACTGGTACAAAACCAGTTCTTCGAAATCTACCTATGCATCGGCAAATTTATCAAAACCTTTTTCGTAATCGGTTCATTTTCTTATTCTTTCTGTAGATGTAATATTAAATAGGGATAAAATACGAATTTTATTCTTAATGGTAACTTACTTTTCAAACTAAATCTGCAATTAATGTGTATAAATAATGCTGAGAATATGCTATAATATATACCTACATAAAGTGCTAACTCTTTCGCTATTTGTGTCAGATATTAATCTAATTTTAGACTGACAACAAAAAAATTATGGTCTCTGCCTAGCTCCTAACTTTCCTCAAGAAATAGGCTACGTAAGGCAAAAATATTTTTTTGTACTACCTACCAGAGATTAGCACGTACAACCAAAAAAATAATACACACCCCTATCGATCGCATAATTTAACCAGAGTACTTCCCAGTGATTACAATTAACCTATAGTTTGTAGCTAATTTGTAGTAATTATGTAGTAAACATGATAATTTTGTAGAAATTACCGATCTTCAAAAATTCGATCATATATTCAAATCCAAATTCAAAATCATTTATTCAATTAAGACACTAAGTGACATTTATGAACGTTAAATTGAAGCTAGAGTTAAAATCATAGATCGGCACAAACAGACGCCACAGCATGTACTGGATTGTCAAGGTAAATTAGGTGAAAAACACCAAAATCTACTGCCTGTTTGTGTCGATCTATAACTTCCAGTTTCCAAAATGCGTAGGGCCTTATGAGAAGAATACTGGCAAAGAAACTCATGGCCACTCTTTTTAAAAGTCAGATCTTCAGGTACAATAGTGTTAGTGTTACACGAGAGGTAAACAGGATGCAAGCTGATGCCACCTGAATTTAATTTTATTGAAATGCTCCAAAAGCTAACGTACTAAAAAATAAAAATCACTCAGTGATACCGTTGAAGGTTTGAACCTATTAAACGTAGAAATCATTCAAGGTGCACATCTACCTTCATTCAGTTACAAAATCTACTGTTAAAAATAATTCGTGACTGGATTAAGAGGCTAGAGTTGCAGTTGATCGAACCAAAATAATAGTAAAGGCTAAAGCATCGCTGTCTAGGCCGACCAGTCACCCCAAGCAGCACCCGTTCACGAGTATGACGCATGGACCAGCCGTCATCTCCTTCGCCATATTAGAGGGAAAGAAATGACCCGCCCTATGACGACGCCGCAAGCAATGACATTTTAGTGAGCATGACGAACCATATAGGGTACGCTAGTAGATCGTATGTGCATACCGATAGATTCCTGAAATAATCGAAAGGGTATCGTACGTGGGGTATCTACACTGAAAGTCTTGCGTAACTCATTAATAAAACAATTAACATGTAAAGTAATATATTAGTATTCTAAATTACATATTAAACCCTTTTTCATTCGTTCAAACCATCTTTGAAAGCACGAGGATCACGAGAGCCACGATCAAATTCTGCGTACCAACGCATTACGGTGCTCAAATGAGGTGCTTCCCTCCCAAAAGCATTTTGAAGACGAGCAGTGCAGAGATCACTGACGGTGAGTCGGTGATCTTTTAAAATCATAAAATATCATCGTCCTAAAATCTTTTCGCGTTAATTCCATTTTTGCTACGGACTGAGTTGTATGATTGAGTTCACTACAAATTAGCTACAAATTCCCCATGTGATTTGGTTACAGGGTTCGCAAGTGGATGTCTTAATATACGTCAAAAAATTGGCAGTATATTTCACTCTCTACTAACGAAAACACGATGACCTATTAGATGTAAAACACAGTCGAAAAAAGGCAGAACCCTTTGTACGGAAACTCTGCTAATTGTCCGGCTGCGTGACTGACCGTGGGATCCACAAGGTGCTCCATATAAACCATCCACCATAATCATAACATTGGTGGTTGGCTACAATCGATACCTTTTAATGTACTAGATTTTAGATACCTGTGGGCATTTTGGGTTAATGCTATTCATTTTTATATTTGCTTTTTTTTAAAAAGATTACCTGTTCCGGGGGACTTTACAAACATTGAAACAACAGACACAAAGAACGCCCAGACTCGGCAAAACTATTTGTGGATCATACAAATTGTTGTCTGCGGCGTAGTGGTGAGGCGACCACTTTCATCATTGCGCCACTCGTGCAGTCATTCATTCGATTAGAGTATATACGCAGTGTGTTCAAAAAGTACGGACTTTATATTTTTATTATTCATCAATATTTATGATGTCCCTTTCAAAGGAATCTCCCTCAGATATAAGACACTTGTGAAAACATTTTTTCCAATCTTCGAAGCATTTCTGATTAGCACTTTTTGGTATAGCTTTGAGCTCTTCCAGCTATGCAGTCTTTTCTCCTCAATAGTTGCAAATCTTTGTCCTTTCATAGGTCTCTTTAGTTTTGGGAACAGGAAAAAGTCGTTGAGGGCCAAATCCGGTGAATATGGTGGCTGAGATATATCTGTGGTGTTGTTTTTAGCCAACAATCTCTCACAAGCAACGATGAGTGAGCAGGTGCATTATCGTGATGCAAAAGCCATGCATGGTTTTCCTTTCAATTCCGGACGTTGTTTCGTATTGCTTCTCGCAAATAGCGCATAACTTCAAGACAATACTCTTTATTAACCGTACGACCTTGTGGTAAGAACTCCTGATGCACTACACATCGATGATTAAAGAAAACAGTCAGCAAAATCTGGACATTTGATCGAACTTTGCTCTCTTGGGCTCTTCCATTGGGACGATTGGGCTTTTGTTTCGACGTCATAACCATATAAACATGATTCGTCATCAGTTATGACCCTTTTGAGTAAATCCGGATCATCATTGATTTGTCGCGGTCCCAAAAGTAAATATACTTTAAATAAAAATTTACCTATACCAGTCCATTGATATATTCCAAGACAGTACAAATTGATAAATAATGAAATAATGAAATAATAAATTATTTTCCGAATGTTTGTTAGCCATCTCCATGGTATTGAATAAATATGTTAAAAGTTAAGGTCACAAGATTGTTGGGTTATTAAATTCTTAGGTTCAGTCTCTTTATTCCAACATAACATTAAATGCCTGAACAGATTTCGATATATCGCTAGAATCCTTAACATCATTTCAAGTGACACTAATTTTTTTTAAATCAGCCGAACTTAAAACCTCCTCCTTTTTTAAAGTAGTTTAATAAGAATAACATTTCAAACGTGAATGTTGCTTAATTTCAACTGTGCTCTTAACTGGTGATGGTTTCCATCGCTTTCCTTCAGATACCATCATCAAATCCGAATTTGGTGACATTGGGACCCCCTAAAGAGCATACCGTTTCAAACAAAAGAAATAAAAAAAATCGGTTCATAAAAAAAAAACATACTACCGAACATAATATAACCTCCTTATTCAGGTCGGTCGGATAAAAATCTACATTAACGCCAACGAAGTCACGGGCAATAAGTAGTCATTAAAAATATATATATATTCCTCCCTCCTTTCCTCTCCCCCCCTCTTCCTTCCCATCTTAAAGGCTGGCAACGCACTTGTGACTCTTGAGTTGCAGGTGTCTATGGACGGCGGTAGTTACCATCACGTGACCTGTCTTCTTGTTGCCCCATATCCCGTAAAAAAAAAAAACTATTTTGTCCATCAAAATGTACAATGTTTAACGACAATCACGTACAAAGTTTAAAAACAATCCGCTTAAAGCAACACAACTTGATTGGAAAAAATAACTGTTATTCACTCCGTTTAAAAGTTCGCCTTCGTCTTCCAGATATATTTTCTAATATAGACTTTAAGTTTCCAGGTTAAGTTTGATTCTTGAGTGGGTGGTTTTTGTTTTGTTTTATTGTGTTTCGCTCGGAGTCACTTTTCTAAGATTTTGAGCTCAGATTATATTGGACACCATCTGAGTAGGTTATGGGATTAAGACTTTATTTGTAGTATACCTTAACCTCAAAGTAGAGGAATCTATCTTACATTATCACATATATAGAACATAATCATATCATCAATCTTACATAATTATATTTTATCATAATCTATTTTACATTTATAAAGCTGGTTTAGCTAAAAACTGAACGTTTAATATCTTGTGAAAGAAAAATTACAAAAAAATAATTGTGTTGTCTTTTTATGGCTGCCAGTTCGTTAGTAATTCACTTGAAACGGCTGAAGATATTTCAATACTATTATATTTTCTATATGCAATTAATTTAGTAGGAAAGCACGTAGCCCCACTGATAGTCAGTCTGTTGTTACCGGCGCAGTCTTTTTTATCGTGTGGAAACTCCCACCAGTTTCATCTGGTCACTGCTCTGCCCCTAAGAGTCGCAGCGTAATGGTACAAAGCCTATTACCTTCCTCAATTAATACTCTATCCAATACAATAATATTTTTTCTTGAGATGAGTGTGTTTAAACAAACAAACAAAAACCCCTTCAGCTTTATTATGTTTGTATAGATTTAGGGAACTGCATTAGACGACAGTTTGTCAAGACTGACTTAGATGGAAATTGGGTCAGGGTAATATTAGCACTAATTATAGGTAAAAGGACAATCTTGGAAAGCTGGAGCACGTTAACGTTATATATTCAGTATTCTATCTTCATACAAACGGTCGGAACGCGAGTAATACCTACCGTCTCGAGTTCGGTATACACTCAGTACACAATTAGTCGCGAATGCCTCGCAGTGACGAACGAACGGTGTGATGCTTTTGTAAGCAGTAAGCGTGCCATTTGTGTATTTGATTGAAATAAGTCTAAGTACTTAGTATGGCAATGGATTTTTAAAGTAAAAATTTCTTTAGGCACGTTTGTGCACTTTTGCTATAGGGCAAAAGCACTGAACTCGCTACCGTCACGCTAATAATACATTTATAGATCCACTAGAGGGCGCTAATCCAAACATTGAGTTTTTGTCAGCTCCTTATTTAATTAATCTTTAAAAATATAATTAGTTTAATAAAACTGAAAACAATGTACTAACTTGTCTGTGGAAGTGTTATCTTTACTTTAATAAACTTGTGAACTAAATACGTAGTGACAAAATTAACGACACGTAATATCCAGGGGTAACGAAATCTGTAAGTACTTGTGATGATGTCACTAGAAGATGGCATCACTTTTTGAAGTGAAAACTTCTTTAGGCACGTTAGCACTTTTGGTATGGAGATAAAAGCACTGAACCTAAACCGTCACGCTCAGATGACATAATTATAATTTATATGTATATATATGTGTGTGTGTATATGTTTCCACTTCTGACGTGCAGACCTATGACTGACGTTTTTTTTATACTCTTAAATCATCATCATTCATACAAATAAATAAAATTTAAGTGTCTGTTTGTAATGTATAAAGAATGGTTTTAAAACTATGACTAAAAATCAGGTTTAAAATGTTTGTCTTTCTGTCTGTCTATTTGTTCCGGCTAATGACCGAAATGGGTGGACCGATTTCCACGCGACTTTCACCGGCAGAGTTGGTGTTATAAGGAGTAACATAGGCTAATTTTATTATAAAAAAAGAATTAGGGTTCCACGCAAAATACATAAATATGTACACGCGAGCGAAGCCGCGCGTGAACTGCGTAAAGCTTTTTGTTCGTCTCAGTCGCGGCGCAAATATTTTTAGGTCTCAAATTTATAAGGATGGTTTGATATTTTCCTCAGTGATCGCAGTGTCCTTATTAATAATAATGTCCCTCTAAAGGAAGTCACTAATATTCGCGATTTAGGCATCATCTTAAATAGTACTCTAAGTTTTAGACCTCACATTGACAACATAATAAGCAGGACTTCCAGACTTTCTGGTTTCATTAATAGACAAATGAAAACATTTAAGCAAACAAGTCTCACTATTCTCATTTATGACACTATCGTTAGAGGAATTCTGGAATTCCTCTAATTCTGGCCGACTTTCATGAATTTAATCAAGGAGAGAAACATGGCCACGATAAGCCTTCCCAAAAGCATTTTGAAGACGAGCAGTGCAGTCTTGCGGAGACAGTGAACTTTTAAAATCATAATAAAACTTTTAAAATCTTTTCGCGTTAATTCCATTTTTGCTACAGACTTCAACTTGTGATAAAAAAAAACAATTAACTCGCGATTCCCGCATTTTTTTTAAAATTAACGATTGTGTTTCTCTAATTTAAAAAAATATAATTATGAGCGGCCAGGTGCGCAGAACTTTCAGTGTGCCCTATGTATAAGTAATCCAATCTAATAACCTTACTATATATTTATGTATATATATAATGTTTTTGTAGCCAATTCGCATTGTTAAGAATCACACTAGCTAGCGATTACTGAGAAACTTTTTGGTCTATACACCGTGGTCATGGCACATATAGAACATAATTAACATTACATACCGAGTGATAACACGTAAAAAAAAATTAAATCTGTTTTTGTCATCAAATCAGGCTATATGACTGCTTTGTGGAAACCATCTCACATTATTTAGTGATATTTATGGACCCTACCAAAAATGTCTATTTATAATGATTTTACATGTTTTATAAAAAAAATTAATTACAAAGACACTAACGAGTGTCATCACGCGTTTCTAAATCATCAATGAGAGAAGACATTTAGAAACGTGTGACGTCAAAATAGATTGAGCCAATCAAACGCATTTACTATTAATAGGTTCCAAATAAAAATAAATCACTTTTATTTTGGTTTTTTTTTGGTACAAATATTCAATATTGTACAAATGTACAAGGCACTACATAAGTTTTGTCGTACGTTGTGAAATATATATATTTTTTAAGTAGTCTCCACTACGAGTTACACAGGTCTTCATACGTGTGAACCAGGTGCCGAATACCAAATCACACGATGGTCCCTCAGCGCATTAGTCATTGAGTGCGGTACCCAGAGTTACAAACGTTTTCTTACTTTCAAATGGTAGTGACGAATGCTATAAATAGTTATGCACTTAACTTGACAGTGGCCCCAATTCTGTTACTTCACTCGCTAAATTAAAATTCACTAAATTTTCTTCATATAAGAAGTAAACCTTGTACACTTAGAAACAAGGTCTTATTTCAAATTGAAACAAGTAGGTAACATATTTCGCTATCGAAATAAGCAATTTATTTGTCGATTAAAGTCTGATACGCTTAAATAAACTTTAATACCACGTAGCGAGAGCCGCTATCCGTTGAATGCCATATCTTTTGCTCTGTGTTTTTAGTAAGCGTCTTCGTAGGTGTAGATTAAAAACACGTCATCCTTGTTCGTTTTGAACAAGTTTTTATACGGCAATTATACAGCGTTTGAATAAATGAAGACTCTCGCTGCGTGGAAATAAAGTTGAGTATACGTTGACAGGTTTTAGTGTAATTTAGCGGCGCTGAGAAATAGATGCTAGTAACAAATATACCTTATTACGAAGAACACTAGGTTAATTTTATATAAAAAGAAATTAAGTCAGGTTTTAGTTTAGTCGAGTGTACAATAGAATCGGCACCAGTGTCCCCGATCTGTTGGTATGTCACACGTCGGTCTTCCTCGAGTAATTTTAGAAGATAATAATAATAATAATAATTGTTTATTGCCACAAAAGATACATCCTGGTACAACTTACAAATAAATAACGGTCATTTATACAACTCGTTGAACACTGGTACCCAAAGTAAGATTAAACTTGTGTTATGGGTACCAGGGCTCCCGCATTTTGTTTCGACGACAATAATTACTTTAACCTAATTCTACCTCACAGCAATATTCATAGCTATGAGTAATATAAAACATGCAACCCAATAAGATTGTGCTGTGTGTGTGTACACACACACACAGCACAATCTTATGTGTGTGTGTGTGTTCATCATAGGATTTGGCCATAAGCCAAGCAGTAAAACGGATCTAGAAAGCGGATAGATATTACATTTTTCATTTGCGATGTTGTACAATCGAGATCCGATTACATTATGGTGTCGTGCTGCGAGTGCGCTCCTAAATGGCCGGGTTTGACAAACTCTGTGACCGCGCCGTTTTTTTTATCAGATCTACATCATATGCAAGACAAGCATGCTTTCTGCATACAGTTTCAAGCACAAATAACTGTCTGACAGTGAGAAGTTGGCACTCCTCATATAGTTGGTGCGTTGGAAATCTATAGGGCTTAAAAGTCATTATTTTGAGGATTGCCCGTTGTGCTCTTTCTAGTTGTAGAAGGCATGTTTTTGCAGCTCCACCCCAAACAGTTAAACAGTAAGTAATTACAGATTGACCTAGTGCCAAGTATGCCAATTTTAATGTGTTAAAGTCAGCAGAGTGGCGAAGTTTTTTAAATATGAATATCATTTTTACAATATTGAATGGAAATCTGGGACAATACAGCTAAGACTAAATTAGGTGAGTTACAAATTATGCAAAATAAACTCTTAAAATTAATTTTTAATCATCCCCACCTGAAAGGCACCAAGACCTTCCAAGACACAAAATTTACAAAAAAACCAAAATTATGAACGTTAAATAATTATTTACGTACAATACGGAAAATTCTACCCAAAAATACAATCTAGTTTTCCATTCACTAAAGTAAAACACACAATAGTACTCGCCTAGCTAGTTTATTAGTTTTATCTAAAACTAGAACAAAATATGGTTAAACAATGCTGACATATGAAGGGGCACCATATTATATAAATTACCGTCGCACATTAAAAATGTACACTCATTTAATGTATTCAAAACTCGACAAGCTCAATATGTACGCACATCAGTCAGATAACTTGTCCTCGGGCAAATGAATACATTAGATTAGTACCTACCTACAATGATATATTTATTGAGTGAAATGACGAACCTGTAACTATACCTTAAGTTATTATTGTTCTCAAGTAAGTGACTTTGTTTTTATTAAGAATAAAGAATCTTTATCCAGAATATTACTTAGAGGTTATGGTTATGACTTCAAATCACAATATATTATTATGATATTTAGTTTGCATACGACGAAACTTATGTAGCGCCTTACGTGTTTGTGCATCCCACTATCCCACTAATATTATAAATGTGAAATTTTGGATGGATAGATGGCTGTTCGTTACACTTTCATGCAAAAACCACTGAACCGATTGCCATGAAACTTGGTATGTAGATAGCTGGAGACCTGGATTAACACATAGGCTACTTTTTATCCCGATATTCCCGCGAGTCGCCTGCTAGTTATACATATACTTTTAAGCACACTTTTCACCTTGAAAGGAACTTAAGAAGATAATAATTTACAATAACCTTTGTGTATTTTATTTTTAATTAGGTTTCATCTAAGGCAAGTATACGGCCTTACTGCCTATTGTGTATTTCAGTATTCTTTATTTGTAATTCCACAATGTAAATTATGTGGTGGAACTTACAATTAAATGTCATTAGGGACCCTGTTTGGGCACAGCCAGCAAAGCTTAACAAAAGCAAAACTTACAAATTTATTACACATAAATATTCAAGCTTACATTAATATTAGTTGCATTAAATTTAATATTATTAGGACATTGTTTATTTATGTTAACAGGGAACATAGAATAAATCTTTCATTATTAATTAATGAATCGATAATAATTGAATATAATGAATGGGTAATGAAAGAGAAATGAAATGAGGGATATTGAAATGGTATATTTAAGACTAAATTAAATAATTTATTAAATATATTTCATTATCAAATTAAATAATTTGATGATGAAATATAATATATAATATAAGGAGCTCGTGGCTAAGTGATAACCGAGTAGGTAAACACATTACAAAGTTCAAGTAAAACTAGCTAGGTCAGTCTAGGATGGGTGACCATTCTTAACACATTGAGACCCCTCCGTGCCGCGGAGAACACGTTAAACCGTCGGTCCCGGGTGCCATACAAACATCTGTGGCATTCGTTACGGGTAGTTGGAGCCCTAAAAAGTCCGACAACCTTTTTTTTTTTTTTTGTGCGTGTGGAAACCCCCTCGGGCCGTCACCCCACCGGGGTTTTCGGTGGGGCGGTGTGTCGGAATCGAACCGACTAAAACCACACGGTGTGCCGTACTGCGCCTTAAGTAGGAGGGATCCGGGAACAGCTTTTATTAAGACATCCGGAACCCTCCTAGCGCCTGCCCGCAAAAGCGCGGGCACCACCTTCGGGTAGAAACCTCTCAAATAGGCGACGTCCAGGCACACGCGGACGCCGCCTCCTCGCGGGGGCCACTATAGCAGGTGGAGGGGAAAAAAAACCCGTCCCGTCCACCCGCGGCCACACTCAGGGCGGCATGAGGTGCTGGTAAGCGCGCCTCCGCCGCCCGGTTCGCCGGCGGCGAATTAAGTCCGAGTGGAGGTCTTCCTCCCGGACCCTTTCCGCCGCCTCCTTCTGCGAGATGACTTCCTCACAGAAGGTTGCGACCGCGGTAAAATTCCTGTCGCTACCGGCCATGGAGCGTATGACAGCCGGCAGCGACAGATCCACTCCGATGACTGCAGTGAGGGCCCGACGCTGCGCCGCCCAACTGGGGCAAACCGCCAGCGTGTGCTGAGCCGAGTCCTCACTGCAGTCGCAGTGGTGACAGGCGGGACTCAATTCCCTCCTAGCGACCGAGTGCAGGTACTTCCCGAAGCAGCCGTGCCCGGAAAGAACCTGCGTCAGTCGGAAGGAAAGGGTCCCGTGCTGCCGCCCTGCCCACTCGACGATGACCGGCTGGAGCGACTCCACGGCGGCAAAGCCAGCACGTGGAGCCTCCAGCCGGGACGACCAACGAGCCATCGTGGCTCGGCGAGCGGCCTCACGCCACTCGCGTACC
This sequence comes from Callimorpha dominula, assembly GCA_949752705.1. Taxonomy (NCBI): domain Eukaryota; kingdom Metazoa; phylum Arthropoda; class Insecta; order Lepidoptera; family Erebidae; genus Callimorpha; species Callimorpha dominula. The sequence goes on along the minus strand of OX456990.1, from coordinate 28,302,825 downwards.
TCTTCGGGCGGGGGCCGACTGCCGCTTCCCGCCCGGAACTCAGTCGTCCGCCGATAGACTTCGGCGAGCACTTCCGCCTCCAAATCCCACGGGGGAGTTCCGGCCAACGCGCACGCCGCCTCCGTCGACACGGTGCGGTAGCCGCGTATGGCTCTAACCGCCATAATCCTCTGAGGGCGCCAGAGGCGCGCCCTATTCTGGGCGGTCAGAGCCTCCGCCCACACCGGTGCACCGTAAAGTGCCATTGACCGGACAACCCCCGTGTACAGCCGTCTCGTAGCGACGCTGGGTCCACCCAAATTGGGCAAGAGTCGCCCAAGGGCGGACGCAGCGCCGACCAGCTTTGGAGCAAGCTGCAGGAAGTGCTCGTCGAAGCGCCACCTTCCGTCAAGGATCAGGCCCAGATACTTGATGTGGGCCTGAACCGGTACGAGGACCGAGTTGACCTCAATAGAGGCGCCTCCGTCTTATCCAGGGCCACCCGCAAACCCAGCGCTTCTATGCGCCCGACCACCAGAGAGACTCCCCTGGTGGCCAGGCGCGCCGCCTCCTGAAAGTTCACCCCCCGGGCTGTGACCAACGTGTCATCGGCGTAACAAATTACGCCGAGCCCGGGGGGGAAGTCGCCTCGGAGGGCCCAGTCGTACCCCATGTTCCACAGGAGTGGTCCAAGGACAGACCCCTGCGGAAAAAGTCCGACAACCTGGTCTAACTACAGAACTTCGATATCGCCTAGTACATGGGTTGGGGAGGTCTGATGGCAGTCGCTTCACGTAAAATATCAAAGTTCGGCCGTATCGTAGTTAGACTGAAAGCCGACCCAAACTTAGTTGGGAAAAAGGCCCGGAGGATGATATCAAATTAAATAATTATTTTAGATTACACGTTTATTTAGGTATGCCGTTTCGTACGCTTTCGACAACATCCATTATCGTTATTTTTAAATCAACCGGGTAGAAGTATGAAGTATGTCAGTGCAAGGATGAAGGGTAGTACAGTTTTTTTTTCTAAGACTACTAGTACTGTGGGTCACACATTACTAGTATTCTTGTTAACCCCTCCAGCATAGCTAAATGCTTGTGTTAGGAGTGGGTTCACGTGTCGGTAGTGCATTGGTCCGACGCCTTAGACATTACGCTACTGCCGCTTGTGTTTCTACGAGTGTCATGTTCGGTGTCTTTGTGGGTCAGTGGTTGTTCCTGCTGTTCCGGAGGCACAGCAATGGAAATGTGGTTGGGATTAGCCCCACTAAAATAAGTCTTTAGGAAAACGCAACCGATTTCAATGGTACTAAATGAAGTCACTTTAGCCATGTAAATCAATAAAAGTATTTTATTAAATGATTAGCCGCTCCCTTGAGTTGCACCTACGTTTATAGTCACTACTCCTCTCTTAAGAGTCGCAGCGTGATATTACAAAGCCTATATACTTCCTCAATGATTACTATATCTAATACAAACACGAATACGACTGGCAGTTTCAGAGATGACCGCGTAACAAACACAAAAAATCTTCAGCTTTGTTATTTATTTCTTTAACCAGCTTGGAAGACTTACAGCTTAAATATCATTGCAGCAAACTATAGAACAATGTGTCAGCCAATGACAAGTCTCCACTTATAGACAACATCAAACAAATTAAAACAAATAAATAAAATTGAAGTGTCAAAGTGTCTGGTTAGCTGCAGCTGCAAAGCTCTGGGAGCTTTTTTCACGATGGTGTCGACGTGTTTATCGAAAATTTGTAAGGCGTGATAATGCACTCCCAGATGGTGCAAGAAGTTACATTTGGTTAAAGCTTGACCTCCTAAAGTCTAGCTTATAACATAATAATATAAGATAAGCTTTTACCTCTGTCAGTGAAATGTTACATTAGATCGCTAACTGTTCATATTGGCAGACTTTTACCCAAGTGGTCTGGTCATAGATACTGCATCTTAACCAATGAGATCCACTGAGGTGGCCTGCGCTCTGGCCAGAACACCTCAGAGTGACGTGGAAGCAAAGGTGCTCGCCGAAGTTTATCGGCTGACGATGGAACACTGGGCGGGAAGCGGCAGTCGGCCACCGCCTGAGGATGTCCACATGTGGCGAGAAGCTCAGAGACATAATGGATCAATAACTGGCTGGGGGACACCATCAATACAGTTTCTGGACGACATACAAAATTACAAACAAGTGTCCGATGCGTCGCGTGTAGCCCACCGGAAGTACTCTCCCTCGACAAGTCGCACACGTGCTACTAATTATCGCACGACGATTTTTAATCGCAACCCGTCCCGTAGGGGAATAATAGCGATTGTTATCCACTTGAAATGCATTTTTTTTAAAGGGCGAAAGAAACATGATATAACATTTTGATTTCTTTTTGTTTGGAGTCGATTGATGAATGATTTGTTTATATTTTAACGCAGTTTAGGCAGCAATGTCTTTATGTAGGTTATTAGTTCTCCCCTATTCCCGTCCTTCCCCTCTCCCCCTCTCTCCTCTTCCCACTCTTCCCCCCTCTCCCTCTTCTCCTACTCCCACCTTAAAGGACGGCAACGCACTTGTGACTCCTGAGTTACAGGTGCCCATGGGCGGCGGTAGTCATTTACGATCAGGAAACCATAAATAGCGTATAGTAATATACATAATGATATATTAACACCCGTTTTTCTACCTCCGTTCTATAGCCATGCATTTTCATGTGTCTGTCTCCGCGACCTTTCTCCCCCCTCGTAAGACCTTACGTCCAGGCTGCCTGTCTTCGTGTGCTTCGTCACTCCTTAAAGAAGAAAGAAATAAAATGAAAATATGCAATATTTAAAGATTAAAAACAGTCATAGTAAAAAATAAACTTACGTATATAGAAAACAACTATCTAAAGAAGTTCTCACTTCTAAAAAATGCACTTAAATCGGTCCATTCGTTAGGGAGCTACGATGCCACAGACAGACATACAGACCCACAGACACTTTAAACTTATAACATCCCTCTTTTTTGCGTCGGGGGTTAATTTTTTTTTATCCGAGACTTAACACATATCCGAGACTTATAGTATCCCTTACGATAACGCAAGTCTCGGATGGGGAACGGGACTGAGACTGCAGTAGTTCGCAGAGGCCAGGGTAGCGTATCTGAATGTCCTGTACTTCCTGTGACTTAAGAGGCCAGGATGTAGGACAGAAACACCAGCTGACTGGAGGAATACCAGCTTATTTTACTAGATAAATCACAAAAAATCATCAAATTAATCTGTAGACTTTTGTCATCTACGAGTATTATAGACTCCTTGGGTAATGAACTTTTCAATGACATTAAACACGATTAGGTACTTTCATTAAACGATATGAACGGGAAAATTCCAAGACGAGTTCCTCAAAGCTAGCTTCATTCACTCATATTTATTCTTGTCTATACTAATATTATAAAACTGAAGGGTTTTTTTGGTTTGATAGGTTGTTTATGTTGATCAAAAGTCGGATTCGAAAAATTCTTATGAGAGTAGTCGTTGAGGAAGGTCGTGGGCTATATAACATCACGCTATGACGCTTAAGTATAACTTTTTTAACAGATTGTTCCATATATTTCTTCCAATTTTATTTGCATTAACTTCACAATTAAATTTACTTACAATCGGGGCAGCTATCACTTGAGCAAAAATCTACTGTGCCCTACTCTTTATCGGTACTGTGCAGGTACGGTATAGATATACACCGGGTAATACCTATCTTGTTTGCCATCTTATAGGTATAAAACGGCGCTGAAAGGGCCGTGCGACTAATTAGAATTCTTAATACGGCCTGTCAGGGGCTCTGGATTAAGGCTTAATAAGAGAACACTTGGGTGTCCGGCCTAAGCCCTGGTGACGTCAGTACGACAAGTTCTGACGTAACCACGAGGAGGCCTTCGCCGGGAATGTAACATATATTTCATAAATTTTATTTCTTCAAAGGAAAAAACAGATATAATTAAAATTTGCGGCTATATTCTGGTTACAAAAAAGATTTATATATGTATTGTTTGTTAAATAACTACATAAAGAAATAACAAATGTTTTATTTTATCACTTATTTATCTATACTAGATAATATTATAAAAAGGTATAGTTTGTGGGTTTGGATGTTCGGTGTAATCTCCGGTACTACTGATTCGATTTTGAAAATTAATTATAACCTTTTGTTAATAAAAAAATATAAAAAATTGAATTTATAAATTTTAATATAGTGTTGGATAGCCCATTTATCGAGGAAGGCTATAGGCTATATCACATCATGCTACGGCCAATAGGAGTGGAGCATCAAGGAAAAGTTTAGCAAAAACGGGAAAAAATTACAAACGCCGACGAAGTCGGCTAGTTTCCTATATAAGTACTTACATCTTACATTTTTGTGTTATAAAAAAATCATTTCATAAATACGAGTACATACTCTCACGATCCCAAAATTCTTGTATGTATATATTTATTTATGTAAGTATGTTACATAAATAAATACATACATACAAGAATTCGCGACGCGTCTCCACTTGTTGCGGTCTTCAGCCTTACGGCAACACTGAACTAAGGAGGTGTGTGTTGTGTGAGTTTTTATCATGTCTGTCCAGCGCGTAGGTTATCGACCGCGTGACCGCTTGCCTTCCATTTGGCCTTGGATATAGTCGTACCATGAAGTCTTGGTTTCGAACAATGTGTCCGAGGTATCAGAGGACTAGCACTTGCAGTGTTGACGCTAAACACTCCTTTATTTTAAGTACTCTAAGGATCGCGACATTGAGCCGTAATGCAGTCGCCGCCAGCATCGCTTTTCGTGTGCATCAATTTTGCGTTCGTCTTTCAGATGAACCGTCCAGTACCACATCCACCATATTGTCGAATCTTGTAAATGTATTATTTTAATTTGCTATATCTATTTTCTTAAATGCATGTTGGTGGCTCAGGATTAAACCTCAATAAGATACCACCTGGGTGTCCGGCCACGTTGTTTCAGCTGAATATATTTAATATTTGAGGCAGGTTTATACTTACTCTTAACGCGTAATAAACTAACGCGTTCCATGATATACCTACACGGTGACATCAATTGTTTTTTATTTATTTTTATAATAAATGCCATCGAAAGCTTCTATGTCGTGGTCTGAGTACATACTTTTGGTAAAAACGCATATTTCAATAAATATAGTAATGTTCTTAAACATTTATACCTAATACATCGCAATCTAGACCCAAACTAAGCTATTATTATTGCTTCTAGAACAAAACATATCTACTTATATGCATTATTTCTTATAGGTACCTACATACATAATATATTATAGATAGAAACATCCAGAAAAAAAAACGTGTGCGTAATTGAACTATTGAAGAAATAAGAAGTTATCTCAAGGGAAGCCAGACAGACTGGCGCCGTAACGCGTTACGTAACGAAGCGGTTTACCCTCCCATAAGAAGTTATCACTTCAAAAACATATTTATGACAACAAATATTTTAACTGAGCGCTAATCAATCAAAAAATTCATCAAACGTCAGTCAGTTTCATCAAACTCACGTCAAAGCCTGTGACGTTGCAGACATTGCCGCGACACATTGTAGGACTTTATACTGATGTAACAAAGCATTTTTCATTTATTGGCAGCCTGACCACAAATATCGTATTCAGTTAGAACATTAGCTCAAACCGAGCATGACGTCACTACCGGCCGGATCTCGCAAATATGGAGGTAATTAATAAGCTGGCTCCATTAAGCATTCGGGTCGGGTTTTGATCTGTTTATTTAATTATCGGATAATACGTGCAAGGAAATTGGTATTTGAATTGAATTTATTGGTTTCTGACCGCAGCTGGATATTCATGTCAGTTGTTGTTTTGAGTTATTATAATAACTGGGCATCGTCTCGTGGTCTCCTGGAATTTTTATCATAAGTCATTAAGTTTTTAATGCTTTGTTTTATAACAATGACTAGTATAACTTCAACTGCAACTATATAGGCATTCCGTACCAAGACAGATCAGCATTTCTACTACCTGTAGCTTTCTGCAGGCATTTTTACATGGTATTTCAACCTATAACACGTTATTGATTAAAAATTTTAGCTTCCTGCATTCATCTACATATAAACTTAAGTATTCCTTATTCAAATAGGTATTTTTTTTTTATTTGCCATAAATAGGCTTTTTACATATAGAGTTGTTAGGTTTACAATGTTTACCGCCTATTTAGCCGTCAAGACAGCATGCAAAAGGGCCTTAGGACTATGGGGGACAAATATGGAATACTATTTAGTTAACAATCTATCAATATTTTTAATGTTTGATAGAATAATTTAAGAATTCGTTGACAGAGTAGAACGTACTACAGAAGTAACCATATGCTTGAGGAATTTATAATTTTACCAGCTGCCCCGACAGACTTCATTTTGTCAAAAGTTAACGACATCAAATGTTTGACAGCTGGGGGCCTGTGTTTTAATTATTCTTTACTCTGTGGTTTGTATAGGAAAAGAAAAGTGTTGTTTTTACTATTTTTCTCGCAATTTTTACGCTTTTTCTCTCCATAAGAACCTTCGCTATGCCTTAACGAAAATATGAAAAAAGAAATTAGCCGAATTGGTCGAGCTTTTCTCGAGTTTTGCACTTAGCAACAGATTTGGCGATTCATTTTTATTTATATAGATTAAGCGGTATATATATTGTGACTTTGTGACACACATAGCATAACATTTTTTTTTGCATTTCGTACTCCTTGGAATCATGTTTATAACAAGTTTGTGTCGTTTCACTCGTATCACAAGATCCAACATAAATTCTCTTTACACTAACATAATTATAACAAATAATTCTTCGTAGACATCAACAATACAACACATTTAATAATATCCGTACAAAGATTTTTTTTAGTGCCTCGCACGTGTCCCATTGCTAGGCAAAGGCCTCCCCCTTACGCTTCCACGTACAAAGGTTTGTCTGAAAAAAATCACTAACTTTATATGACGTTTTATTTCAAGCAAACTGCGTCAGTTTATGTTATTTCTTATTATCCATAAAACAAAGTGGCAATGAAAACTATTAAATTTATTCAAATGAGATGAGAAGTGTAAAATATGGCTATGAGCATCGCAAATATGCATTCTGTGTGTTCCAACAAATACTTACATCATTAGATTTTATGCTTCTTTTTTTCATGTCGTCGTTGATGATGACATTAACGTTCACAAAACCACTGTGTCTAAATTCTTTTGCTGCTTCGGTTAGAAGCATCTTTTCTGTTACCGTAAAATTATTACTGCGTGCAGTGCATGCGATTTTATTATTTATACCTACTATGGGATATAAAGCAGGTAGCGTGTAGTTAATTTTATATTGTGTCGCCTTGCCTTATCAAATCACATCGATATCACAAGTTCAGTTCATATCTTCTCGTTTTTAACCGACGACAAAATGGAGGAGGTTCTTAAGTCAGCCCGTACTTATATTTATTTTTTACTAGCGGTTTCACAAGCGCAAGTCCCGGTGCCGTGTGAATATCGGGATTAAAAGTAGCCTATGTGTTAATCCAGGTCTCTAGCTATCTACATACCAAGTTTCTTTGTTATTGGAAGTTATTGGATTGGGTATACTTCATAGTTGGTCCCATTTAAATGAAAAAAAAACTGCACCCTAAGGTTACAAAAATAGGAGACAAAACATTGTTTACCCTTTGCTTTTTCACCTGTAAATTAATTTCGCTGAAACTTAGCACATATGTGTAGTTTTAATTACAACATGACGGAAAGCTGTAGTTGATTTGATGATGGATGTGGAAGCCAGCCAAGGGACCTCCTCAATGGTTTACAGCCGATATCTCGTGTTTGTCAGTTTCCATATTATCAAATTTTTTTTTTAGTTTATTTACTTTTAATTTTAAAAACATAAACACAAGCACACAATAAAATGATGTAATATAATCTACTAAATATTGTTAAAACTGACTGGTTTTCTGTGAGTTTGTTTGCCCGATTTCTTTTAACAAGGCTCAACCATTTGGAAGCGGGCGGTTATAGATCGACACAGGTGGATATAATATTATGTTTTAAATTTTTTTATAATTTTACATTTGACAAAGCAAACTATTGTTGCTGTGACTCTGTATGTGTTGATCTATATCTAATTTTAAATTATAATAACTATTTTCAAATTGACGATTTCGAATAATTGATGATAAACTTTATGAAATAAAGATGTTGAATTTGAATTGGTTCATATTAATTCATCCTCATGAGAAATTTAAACCTAATAAAAGATATATTCAATATTTGTTGTTTAAATATTTATAAGAAACCATCAGTTCCCGCGCGGTTTTGCTCGCGTGTACATATTTATATATTTTGCGTGGAACCCTAACTCTTTTTCTAAAATAAAAATAGCCTAAGTTACTCCTTAAAATACCGGCTGTCTGCCAGTGCAAGTTTCGTGGAAATCGGTCTACCCAGTTCCGGAGATTAGCCGGAACAAACAAACAGATAGACATGAAAAAAAATCTGATTTTTAGGCAAAATAACTGTATGAGCTTAAAAAAAGCTATTTTTTTTTCAAACAGACACTTCAATTTCATTTATTTGTATTGTTAACAATGAATAGTTAAAGTAGGTAAATTTCTAATTAATATATAAGTTAATTAACTAAGTTAAGTAAGTAAGAATTTTAAAATTGATAATAATACGTTGTTTAGAAATGTGTCAAGTTTTCCGAAGAACATTTTTGTTTAGGGTCACTCAACGATTTATCGTTTTTAAATACAATACAAAAATAATAATCTAGCAAAGCTGAAAAGTTTTTTGTTTAAGCAGGCTTATCTCTGGAACTGAGCCATGCTTCGGCACGTACGGGACGGCTCGACCGGAGTGATACACCTCACAGAAAACAGGCAATGAAGCAATGCTTGTGTTTCGCCGAGTAGTATAACTTCCCCCACTCCTCTCTCGCGTCCCCTTCCCCTACTCCCACCTTAAACCGGCAACCGCACTTGTGACTTTTGAGTTACAGGTGTCCATGAGTTAAGGTAGTCACTTACCATCAGGTGACCCGTCTGCCCTTTCTACCATAACCTCAAGGGGGAAGGACTGTATATTATAAACGTACTCATAAACTGCACGTCTGAAGTGAAAACACATACACACACATATATATACACGTACATACACATCTATATGTCATCATAACATGTCCTCTGAGCGTGACGGTCACGCGAATTTAGTACTTTTCCCCATACCAAAATTTAACAACGTGCATAGAAGTTTTCACTTCACAAACAAAATTTTCTCTTTCACCACAAAGACATAGGTAGGTACCGTTCGACAGCGTGTCAATAAAACCAATAAATGTGTCAAAACTTTCTTAAGAAACGGTTTAACGAATTTTATCGATTTAAGGACTACCACCCCATACATCGGAGGGTTGATATTGATAGTCGGCGACAGAACCCGCGTTGACATCCCCTATGACTTGATACCAAAATACATCTCACTCGTGCCGAGCAAAAGTTAATCTAAACACAACTGGATAAAGTCTTTTTGACGTGTAAACATAACTTGTTTTTGTGTGTAAGAAAACATTTTTTCTTGGAAATGTACTGAGGTTTTCGTAGGTCGGGTCTAAGGCGACTTTTACTTTTTTTCCTTAATGCAGCCTTTTCATAAATGTCGGGGATCGAACCCGTCACATGATTCGGTTTCCAAAGCCTGACTCATCCTGCTTTTTGGTTCTTAGAAGTTTGTTTTTAAGTCCGTTATTGGAGAGGGATGCTCGGATGGCCGTTTCTTTTGGATAAACTACAGAATTGGATTCAATGTGATCGGGATGTCCTGTGGTATTAGAGATATGAGTTTTTGAAAGAGTGAATGTAAATCGTATCATTTTGTTACTATTTTATTTATTTGTTGTTTTTTTTAAGTGAAAACTTCTTTAGCGGCGTTGTGCACTTTTTGGGACGGGTAAAAAATGTTAAGCTTGGGTCAGGACACGTGACCCTGATCGAAAATTCGTAAGACGGAGCCAAGTTTCTTATATTTAAAAAAATATAACATTCGAAATTCAAACATTTATGAGCGGCCAGGAACGCAGAACTTCCAGTGTACCCTATGTATACATTTAGATATGTTATTACCTACTTTTTCTTTAAATCTAATTATATATAGACATATGTGTGTGTATGTTATGCAAATACATTGTGAAGTTATGTTTTCACTTCTGACGTGCAGTCCTACGACTAACTGTTTTTTTATTTCTTTTATTATGTGTTGTTGTGTGTTTTATTATCTGTTTTTTAGACTGTTTTTGTATGTTTATGTTTAGAAAATCCCCATTTCAATTTGTTTTTCAACGTCACAATTCATCAACCAAAAACGTTGAAACACAAAACACTACAAAAATTTCAAATAAAAGTACCAAAATCATAAAGAAATTCGAATTCCACGTAAATTCGAAACACAATCAATACACGATTGTCCACTGTTTGCAACCAGTGCGCTCGCACCGGAAGTGCGTAGTTAAACAAGATGGCCGCCGGCCGGTCACGTGACCGCTACCCGGATTCACCCCGGCTTCCGGTACTCGAAACACGTCAAGTGTACAGGTAGTTACGGTTTGATAATTATCTGAGCCATTATATCAACCCTCAATGTTTCGATGGTGTCACGCATATGCTATGATTTTTATGCTTTTTTCTTTGCGATGTTCGATCTCATGGTTGTTGTTATTAATTAATTTGTGCAGCCCTATGTCACAACTAATTTTATGAAGAGTGTTCAACTTGTTTAGGGGTGTCGCGCGGTCGGCTTCGCGCGTTATCTGTTGTTGTATTTGGCCGTATGGCGACTAAAATACAATAAAAAAGGAGTTCTGAATTCAAACTTTTTATATATATACTAGCGGCAGCTCAACTTTTTTAATTAATTCTTTCATAAGAACCTTCTCCTGACAACAACAAACAAAAAAAGAATTAGCGAAATTGGTCCAGCCATTTACGCGTGATACCATAACCAAGGGAAACAGGGATTCAGTTTTATATATATAGATTTCTTTTACACAGTACTTAGTGTAAAATAAATCAAATTAGGCGATAGGTGGTTATAATAAATAGCGTATTTGTTAGATAATGAACCATGAAGAACTACGTAGACTGTTGCAGGTCAGAGTTTCAGGTGTATAAAGTAGAGGATTTTCACAGTCCTTCACCTTCAAAGGAATGCAGACAACATGGGTTTCGTCTCACTCCACTCTCCAACAACAACATTAGAACAAAACTGTAAAGTGTCTTAAAAAACTGAAATAGTTTTATTAGATACTTACTATTTATTAATACTTCGATTTCAAAATAATCTTCAAATTAATTTCTAAGTAATAATAAGGTAATTGTGACGTAATGACGAAGGCTATTTTTCTTTTATTATCTTTAAACTCGCGAGTAGGGTAAGGTGGTGCAAAAGTGCACGGGTGATGTGATAAGAGTACGCACCTAATATTTCTAGAGTCTTAGGTCACTTTGCAACTTCAGGTGTATTTTGAAGCTACTGTGAGCCGGTACACGTTGTCGAAAAATATTTGAAATACTTGTAAAAACGTGATTGCTAGGTCAGTCAACAGCTTTTTACATATTTTGATGTAATTTTGCTTTTGTTTTACGAAGTTAGCTGTACCGATATTCCTACAACAGTTCTAATCTCTTTTTATTCTCATTACTTATTTCAACATCTAATCGTGTCCACCGAGAAAATAATGATATTCCGCAATAGATTTCGGTAGTCCTGTAATATTTTGTAAAACGATCAAATGTATTAGAATGCGCAGTGATAAAATGCGTAAGAGTACGCGCGTACTCTTACACGACATCTAATTTCATTACAGCGTTTTGTTAAAATAGCCTACGAACATAAATAGATAATTAAAGTTATTACTCATTTGCAATATGTCTATAAGAAAACAGAAGGCTAAACGATAGATTTGCCTACGTGAGGTTTTCGTAGAAGTTTGATATCTTAAGTAGTTTGACACAAAAATATTACTATTTTCTATAAACAATCAAAAGGCAAAATAAGAACCAGAATAATTAAAAAAGTAGACCAAACTGCCAATACGTAAAATCTGGGGATGCGGCGGCTGTTAAGAGGTTTACAAAGAGCCATTGTAGAAGGCTGGATTAAGTGTTCAGAATGCAAGGAATGGTGGCATGAAAGGTGCACATCTAATCAAAGCCGAGGATTCTACCGATGTGACTTATGAGCTCATAATTAAAATGTGCACTTTTATCCACCTCGGTGCGCACTTTTGCACAACCAGCTGTGTAAGATTGCGCATTAATCTTTCTTTCTTAATACGTGAATTATGCCAAAGGTAGCGATATTAATTATATTGTTCTCTGTTGATTTGTTAAAAGAAATATAAAGATTTGAATTCATAAAAATTTATTTGGGTAACTATGATATTTTAGTTTTTATTCAAACTAATTTAAAGAGTGTGCACTCTTGCTCCACCTACCCTACCTTTCTAATTCCAGTTAGAGATAATAGATAAAAAAAAAACCCAAGTTTAAAGATATAATGTTCGTTAAAATAATTGTGTTTCGAACGATAGACTTTAATCTTTATACTTACCTATAGAATTATTTATTTTTTATATTTGCCTTTGCATCTTAAACAGATTATTTAAATCGCAATGCTTAAATAGTGAACATATCGATGGCTGGGGTATTTACATCGAATGATTGCCACTCGTTTACAACATTGCTTTAGCCAAGAGAAAAGTCGGACGTCCAATGTTGCGTTACAAGGACTGCACAAAATGCGACTTGGTGCCTTTTGAGATCAAGCCAAAAAAACTAGAAGGCCTAGCCGACGACCATAACAAGCGGAGGAAGTCTCTAGGTCAAGGATGCAAAACCCACGATAGGTACTGGTTCCAGACTTTAACCGACAAACGTGAAAAGAGACACATGATACGAGGGGCGCTTTACCAACTCAGACATAAAACTACCCTCAGTTTTGGGTGTCAATCATGTGAACGCTCTCACGCTATTGTCACTGCTGTATCGGTCTGTACAGTACAGTACAGTCATTCTAAAGCCTGCCACACGGACGCTATTTAAATCATATTAAATTGTAGTATTCAAATATCCAACATTTATTAGTCTATTTTGGGCTGCATTGCAAGCTGTCAGTTATACAACGTCCGCAAATTAAATGGCGTAAAACTAAAAATATCACTTACTCCTAATAATCATTTAAGTATTATTATCCAAACACCGAGGCATCGGTATTTCTAGTCCAAATAACGGTGTGGGTTTAAAGATTTGTCGCAAGAATTGAAAAAGGAATGCTAAAGGAGGAATGGCTAAAAGAATTTATAAGGATCCTATGAGTGGGTGAGACGGTGCGGATAGGCCCCGAAATACGTATAGCGACCAGATCGGCAGTATACTCACGAAAGGTCGGATGAATGTGCAAGAGACGCGAGCTGGATGTCGGGATCGTGGCTAATGGTGCTTTACCGCCTCTGCCTACCCCGAATGGGAATAGACATGATTTTTCCGAACTACGCAATCAAACCTATATATTATAGGATTCTACCATTTTTATCGACTTCAAAAAAGGAGGTTCTATACACGATCAGTATGTAGATATGTATGTTTCTTAAAAGGTAATGGATCAAATTTTATGATTTTTTCACTATCCTACTTACATATTTTCAGGAAAATTGTTGAGGAGGATTTAAGTATACATTAGTTATTTATTAATCGTTTTTTTTTTCATAATGAATTTCATTGAAGTCAGTTGATTTTTTGTTAAAAAAATGTATTATTTACAACACCAATTCTTCATAATATATTAGTTTTCTTTTTCACGTAATGTACTGTAATAGTTTCGAGTAACACTCATATGTTTAAGACTTCATAAATTCTTCTTCTTCTTTCTTTGTTTTAATACCGGAGCTACTGGTGAAGTGGTACTTCGGAGTCGAAACGACTAGAATCACACGGTGTTCCGTCATAAATGAGTCTATTTCAAGGGGCTCTAGTATATAAATAGGTATGTTCTAGAACCGTAAAACAAATTTTGCTCCGATCACACTCTGACAGTACATGCACAAAAACACACACGTGACACGACACATCTTATTTCTTTTACAATATGTACTTACCTAACTAAACTAATTTCAACAATACTTTAGTACCTATGTTCAGATTTTGTCTTATTGACACGTTCACATTCAAGAAAGGTGATGCTACCACTAAATAAACAGATAGTTCATAAATTTTTAACTGTTCAAATATGTCTTCAGTGTCAAAATACCTATAATGGGGCATTCATTTAAATTTATAACAAGACCCCAATATGCGGTTAAAACAAACCAAAGGACTGTTTGTTAAAGAGCCCTAGCTAAGCGCCCGTTAACGGACATGACGTTATGACGAACAAAATATTCAAGGAACACAAGACAAAAATAACACCACAAAAAAAAAATTAAAACACCTCAGAATTACCTTAACCCGCCGATTGGAAAGCTAGATTGAGGTCCAAAGATTGAATACCACTATTATAATATAATAGATACGGATGATACTACAATGGTCGCCAGTTTGGCCTCGAGAGATGTATTTTTACGCCCCGCTTAAATAACTCGGTGTGATTAACTTTATGATTAGATCGTGATTACTTTACGTAACTGATAATTGTAAATAGAATATCATTAAGGCATGAAATTGCCCTACTTTCAAAACAGAAACCATTTATTCCAATTAAATTAATTAGGAATGGGTATTTATGAATTGTCATCGTACGAGTCAGTCATAATAAGTCAGTCGTGAAGCTAGTTTTCAAATAATAAAAACTCCAAGGACAATCTTTGTCAACATGTTTTTTACAATTTTCTGGTAACATTGCTTATAAGCGTAAATGAAATGTAAGGACAATATAACATATTGTTCTAAAATATAAACAGACGCTCAAATTACTACTATATTGAGGTAATAGCAGTTCTTAGGTGACCAGGCTCGACCAACGACCACGAGCATGACGCACATGTCAGCCTTCGTATCTACAGATCAAGCATATTGTAAGGAGCCAAACGACCCGACACATACGCGACCATCGGTAGATCATCTACAATTTCATCTTTTTTTAAGAGAAAATATAAATTGTGATACTGACAGTTTAATTAACTGAATAAATACGCATGAAAATGTCAGTATTCACTAAAATATTTACTCCTATCACTTCAGAGACAACATTAATACTTTTTTCAGGGCACCAAAGCAGCCTAATTTCTTCACCAAACCTCTCATTGATTACATTTCATTACGATCGCATCATGAAAATCTGACAAACATACTACTGGCAGACAGAACACAACAAAAGTCACATTAAAAAAATCAATTCGATTTAAAACTCATATTATTATTAAAAATTTTGCAGTCCAATAAAAAAGTTGTAGTTACGTACTTACTTTTCTTAAACTCTCTTTAAAAAGTATTAACGACTCTGGCTATGAGGACTAAAATATAATCAAAAAATCTTTTCTTGAAGTGAAACTTCTTTAGGATCGTTATGTCACGATAAAGTCCCTATAATCTTTGTCTATGCGCCTGCGTAGTATAGGTATGTCAATGTCAACGTGCTGTAATTTTTTGTGCGTTTTTCTCTATATTTCACTTATATTTAATTGATTCTTTACAAATTTACATTTAAATCCAACCTTAAGCTATATTTAAAACGAAGTATTGTTTTTTTGAAAGTTGTGTACAGTTGTAACTGGACTGCAGGTTTGCTTACTGTTTATATCTTGATCTGTTTTTCTGAAGTTTCATTTCTGCCGTGTGTAAATTGCACCTTAAAAAAATCTTTTTTAAATTATACATAGTTATATTGCGGAACAAAAATAAAATATTTCTTTTGATACAAAAAACCTTCTTACACTTAGGTATTGTTTTTATATTATAACGTTTAATTATTTATTTTGTAGAATAAACAATGGCTATTATTAAATTAAGCTATAATTATATAGAACATAAAATATATAGGTATTATTTACTACGATATACCTACCTACTAAAAGTACCTATCAACATTTCTAAAGCAGCTAATACGAAGCGTGGGAGGTCTAACAACTGGCCCTATGTTATTGTTCTTTAGTTCTACAACTTTAAGGTTCTTACTTAGAATTAAATTAGGTATCGCAAGGCTGTAATATTTTCATCACTTTCATTTAAAAACTACATCTATGCTAATGTTATCCCAAGTAATATTTTTAAATTCATGTAATATTTAGTGGCAATCTACAAAAAAGTTGTATTCGGAAACTATCGAAAGGATTTCAAAATTCGAACACCACGCACCTGTTAGGTATTAAACCTAAAAAGTTTGCATGGAAATTAAATCCAGTTGCCTCCCCAACAATAAAAAGGCGAACACTGCGTCTGCCTGTCAGTTCGTTTCTGTCAATCAATTATAGCTGGTGGCGCAGATCAGGCACGCAGCGTCCCCGGCCACGCCTACTATCGATCGTGCCCGCCCAAATGCGCTGAAATGCTTCGTGCGCCAAACTTACTCTTGTTTCCAGCTGCCCCGTTAGGGAGACGTGATTTTTTTTTGAATTTTTTAAGTCACGTGTCAACTTTTTGACTAACGAATATAGTTTTAATAACTTTTTTACATTTCGAAAACGCTTGACTTGACAAATTTTTTTTTTATTTATTCTTAAATATTTATTGTAACCGATTGTTCGGTTTTCAAGTTGTAAGTTCTGAAGAAAGTAAAAATATTTGATATTGAGTGTTGTAGTAGTAAGTAGTATATACGCTAGCATGGTCGCGGCCGTGGCGTAACTATGTTTAAGTACACAACGCAACGTAGCTAGAGATGTGCCTATTATACAGTTGCCGAACATACACACCTCCTCCTATATGTTTAAATTGTTCTGTGTATCACTGATGAGATTATCACAAATATTTGGTATAATGTTTGGTTACGTGTTTCATTACTTATGTTTATAAAGTAGGTACATATTTGTAAATTATTTGTGTTATGCCTAATCAAAGTAAATGTTAGGTATAATTTATTTATAATTACATAGATAAGTGTTTCCTTCTCTTTTAGGATAAAGTAACGTTTACGATATATGTACATCGTATGTATTTAATATTAATAAATGTTGAAGTAATTGATCTATTTCTCAGATCGGTTTTTCAGTCTATGATATTATATCTGTCATCAATCAATTTTGAAGTGATAGCAAAAGTGATGAGTATCATTTGCTCGAGAACTTTAAATTCTGAACTCAAAGAATGTACCTCTCTGTGGCTGGCGTGAATGAGTTGACATGCCTAAAATTGCTATTTTTCAGGGTGGCCATTTTAAGTTTTGACGGTCATATGTGTACCTATGTTGAGTTTCAAATAACGAATATTATTTTGGTGACTGAGTGTATGTTGATATAGAAAAATATCAATGTTCATTCACAAAATCATGTGAATCGTTAATTTGACATGAGGTTTTGTCAAGTTAGACGTTAAAGTGCGAGATGGTCAACATATTTAACAGTCGATTGCTCAAAAATGTAACTATGTATATTTTAAACTGTAATATTTTTCATATAAATTCCTAATGCGTAGGAAGTACTTATTGAGTAGGTACGCCAAGAAAAAAAAAAACATGGAAGTCGACATGTCAATGTGTTCACGCCAGCCACGAATATTTGGATTACGTATAACTTATACGTATTTAAGTACAACAAATGTAATTTATTCCTGGCGCTTCTCACAATTGTCTCCTACGCTTTTTCTGCGTTCTGGGGAGGTAGCGTCATCTAAGAAAAATCTTCATAGTGATACGTTGTGTGTTATCGTAAGTATATCGAATCAGCATAAACAAAATGGCCTTATTTGAATTAAATTTAGTGTTTGTTAACACAATATAAACAAAGCAAACTTACTTAATATTTATTAATGAACGGACGTTGATTGGCGTTCTTTGCCGCGCCTTTCATTGCCGCCCGCGACACTAAAATATCCATAATGAGAGAGTTGTTTTTTTTTTAAAGAAAAAAATACAAATATTGCCACAATTAATACCTTTACCATAGAGTTAATAAAAATATTGTTAAATTTTTAAAGGTTCCATTATATTCCAATCGTAATTGAAGGGTTAAATAAAGCATTTTTTGTAATTAGTAGCTCGGTGTAGTGTTTTACCAACTGAACTATTTCTCAAATATTTAATTATTTTAATAATACGTTCGGTTTGAATTAAGAATTTCCGGGTAGTAAAATATAAAATTATACATTAACTATTAGAGGTTATGGAATTGTTATAGGTATATCTATTATTAGAGAGAGAGAAATAAAAATACAAACAAAAACTATTGGCTTGTTGTAAATGTAGGTTGTCGTTGTAAATATTATCATAAGTACAAGTAAAATAATAGTAATCAAAACTTCACATAACAGAATTTCCCCTTTTTGGGACATATTTCTTAAAAAAAACAACTATTGTTCGCTCACTAGTCGAATCGAAATTCGACCAGTAGATACATACATCGGAGATTAGAAAAAAATAATCCTTTCTCACAAACAAACACTTTTATATTAATTATTTATTTATTTCAAGTTTATTTCAATTTTTTTAGTAAGTCCCGAGTCTTTCGTATGACTAAACTTAACTAAACTAAACTAGGACTAATAATTTGCTGTAACACAGTGCAAAAGTATAATAAATGAAAAAACAGTTTTAATGTAAAAAAACTGCATTTAAATAAATTACAAGTAAAAGAAAATAAAGTACACAAAATGCTTATATTATATAAACATACTATTGCTACCTACCTACTACATAGAAAGGCAAAGGTAGCACTCAGTCTGCCTCCCGGTCCAATAGCAATAACAATTACTATAACATTAACCGTTACTGCTAACCGCTAATGTAACGTTATATTGTAACGTAAGACGGGACACTGAATAGACGATTAAGCGAATTATAGTTATTGTGATTTTTATTGGAGAAAACAATCTTAGAGTGTAGGTTTAGGGTGACAAATGGAGGTATTTCGCAATGTATTCTAGGTAAGCCAAAACGACCAGAGTAAGCGTTATTTCCGTTACAGTTAAAAGCCGAAGTGCGATTACCAAAGTATTATACTGGTATAAAAACGCTATAAGTTTAAGTACATGTTTGCATAATTATAATAATAAAAATAAATTATTTTTCACTGACTTGACAATGACTTAGCTCCATCTTGTTAGTAACAATTTTTCTTAAGACTAGTGTTAGTATTATTAAGTTTGAGTGGCGAGTGAAATAAAATAATATAAAATAGCACCCATTGCGGGCGCACTGCAGCAGGCTAGCAATGTAAGCTGTTCCAGTGGGCCAGCAGCAGACTGCTCCGCAATCAGCAATTCAGTATGCTGTTGGGGCTATCGCGCAGACGTCTGAGCATGAAGGCACACCGCTTACGAACCACCGCATGAAAGCCGTCCGTATGTGCCTCTGCAAACATGCCCGATGCGCTGCAGCGCCATGATAGACCCTGAAGGAATTGTTGTATGGAACTCACTCACATTATAGAAAGGATGAT
This sequence comes from Callimorpha dominula, assembly GCA_949752705.1. Classification (NCBI taxonomy): domain Eukaryota; kingdom Metazoa; phylum Arthropoda; class Insecta; order Lepidoptera; family Erebidae; genus Callimorpha; species Callimorpha dominula. The sequence continues at coordinate 28,283,245 of OX456990.1, read as the reverse complement.
AAAGGTATGATCTAATTAGGTATAGTCCAATACATCATGGTATAATTAGTTGGCCGTAAATAAATGGTTTGGTTGACCGAAGGTGCTCTAAGTTGCACGTAGTTGAATTAAAAATAGTGTATATCAATTAAATTGTGACTCTTAAGTGACTTGGACAGAGATAATTGACTGGCAAGCAGGTCATAAAAAAGTACCTTGTCGTAGTGTTAATAACGAATGATAACAATATTGACATTAAAAATCTTTACTATAAAATAAACTTTTTCTTAGATATGACAGATATTGTTCAGTTTCGTTGTTACTGCCATACATTTCTTAACTCAATGAAGAGTGGCGCGTTCGCTGTTTTATTCTGACAATTACACGTCATCAAATAAAACCCTTAAAATTCTATGTTGAGTACAAATATAAAAGAAATTCTCACTTGTCAAGAACATCTTCAAAACCTCTCTTACGAAGAGACAGAAGCTCTTCTTCATCCGCCTTCATAAAACTTGTAAACTTCACACACACATCCACCTACACACACCTTTACACATATATCCACATATACACATAGCTACACAAGCACAAATACACACATTCACACTCATAACCACAAAAATTGTAGTATTAAAGTATTTTAATTCTATGTATTTATCTAATCTTACTGTAAGAATATAAGGGCAAATTGTAATCAACCTACCAAAGTGAAAATAGCATATTTGTGAAACTGGAAGGAAACTGGTGCTTATAACTCAGGTTTTCCTTTTTTAAGCACCAGTCGCTTAATATAAAGACTGTCAATAACTAAATACAGCCCGACCAATTTATTGTCATTACTCTTATTGATTTAATAAACTTATTATTATTATTATATTATTATTATAACACAAAATAGGTTACGCGTGTTACTCATAGGCCTATGTTTTTTGGATATTAATATACATAAATAGTTGTGAAATGTGTTATCTATATTGTTCTATTAAAGTAAACTTTTAGAAACAAGACTGTGCCATTAATTCCAAAATATTGTTATGTCATCACCAACAATTATAAGTAGGTAATATTATTGAAGTGAAACTTCTTTATCGACGTATGGGAGAAATTTTTGTAGCAATCGTCACGTTTTTCGGTTACGGGCCATGTTGCTTTTTTTATCAAAGTTTAGTATAGTGACGTAAAGAATATAATGTAATATATTATAATAATAACAACAATATATTAGTTTTGAAGTTTGGTTTGAAATAAGAATAACAATATATTAATTTGAAAGTGATAAAATAAAAAGACTTATTCAAATTTAAGTGAATTTACAAGAAAAGTGAGAGTGATTATATATTTCGTTTTATAATTTCTTAAGGCTTAAGCCTTATCTACCCCATTTTCGTGAAGTTGCAAATAGTAGAAAAATGATATGTCGTAAAGAAGTTTCACTTCTTACCTGTGTACTCTGGTACACACACACTTTTTTTTTCCTGGACTAGTACCTACACACACCTAACTTCAAGTTATTATTAGAATATCACGCGGTTTCACCCACGGCCACATAAGTACCGGTGCCGTGGAAATACCGGGATCAAAAGTAGCGTATGTGTTAATCCAGGTCTCCTATCTACATACCAAGTTTCAATCTGTTCAGTAGTTGTTGCTTGTAAGAGTAACAAACATCCATACATCCATACTTCCTAACAAATTTATAAAAGCATACAAGTTTATAATATTAATCCTACTAATATTATAAATGTGGAAGTTTGGATGGATGGATGTTTGTTACTCTTTCACGTCAAAACTACTAAACCGATTGTGATGAAACTTGGTATGTAGATGGCTGGAGACCTGGATTAACATATAGCCTACTTTTTATCTCGGTATTCCCACAGGATCGGGACTTACGCGGGTGAAACCGCGTGGCGCTGCTAGTAGGACATATTCGTTAGTATAACAAATGTTGCTAATAGTCATTAAAAAATCTGTATTACAGCTACTTCGAATAGTCATCGTCGCAAAAACGAAGTCCGACCTCCCTTTGATCAACTAATTCAAATTAACAAATCAATGCTAGAACACTTTGATGTAACATATAACAATACAATAAGTGCACTAAACTACTGATTACTGATGCTCTATCTACAATTCTGAGTATCGAAATAAATATAGGTTATATAATTACAAAATTTGATATAATACAAGTATGACATCGAACAAAATAATTGTTGCATACGTACAAATATATAGTCACGCCTGTACCTAGAAGGTGCTTATTAAACATCCACATTATGTCAATAAGATCATACTTCGTATATGTGTTTATATAACACATATTATGGTGTAAATAAAGCTTCGTAACTATGGTAATAGTAATTTAAGATTTACTATCAGGAATTCCCTGTGTTTGTTTACCAAATTAATCACTAAATTCATATTATAAAACAAAGCCTCAGCTGCGTCTGTCTGTCCGTCTCAAACTCAAAAACTATTGAACGGATTTTCATTTGGCTTTCACCAATAGATAGGACAATTCACGAGGAAAGTTTAGGTATATAATTTGTTGAGGTTTTGTGTAAATTGGTTGAAATATGATGATGATTGTTGAAGATGTCTCTACTACCAGTGCGAAGCCATTCATGAAATTATTCACTACCCACACAATATAATATGTTATTACAGTGTAAATGTTTAACCACTTGTAAGAACATCAAAACTGCTACATTTACTACAAAACATATTTTAATTATTTAATATATTTAGAGACTATCTGAAGATTGTGTTCTTCAAAAAAGAAAAAAATATTAACAAAGACAAGTTTACCTAATCGCCTACTACAAGCAACGTTGCCGCGACATTACATTATCTGCAGCACGCTTGGGTACATAAGTATAGTAGCACCGTGAATAGCCCGCTTAATGAAAGGCATTAGCCGTTATTGTTATGGCATCCCCGCTGATTACCCGCTCGCATTAACTGGGGTAACGCGCTGTGTACATTTGATTCGGTCAAATACTGGTAATACTGCCTTTGCCTACTACCTATGTACTGTTCGAAGAGAAGTTAAAATTCGACTTTCTAAATAGAGTTCGGTGGTTATCAGAAAGCATAATTTTATTTTTCACCTACAACCTAATACCCGGTATGCTTTTTAATGTAGAAAAAGTCGTTGTGAGTTGGCAACTTTTACGCAAATGTCAAAATTGTCTATACCTATTTGTTAATCCAGGATAAAATCGATCTGTCTGAAAAATATAATCAAAATAAGCTCAGTAAGGCTTGTTGGGTAAGAATTATCTTCAGTCACAATTTCGGTTTTATACGATTTTCCTCGATTTCCGGACAAATTTTCTGACCTTTCTTTCTCGTATCGTATTCGGACTATTGTGAACCTACAAAATGAGATATATTAGTTAAGATAAACGGTTGTACTCACGTGTATATTTCCGGGATGCCCGACTAGTTTCGGACCCGACGGGGGCCCTTTATCAAAGGGTGTGGTGAGGTGTCAGACTGGATTGTTGTGTGTGTGCGACCAGGATGCGCTGGCCGTGTCAACAGGCTGACTGCACAGCGTGAACATTTTTTAAATGCAACGCCCGCATTAGAAATATACCTGTCTCGCGGGGGGCTTCACAAACATTCAAACAATGGACCCAAAGAACACCCAGACTCGGGACAACTATTTGTGAATCACACAATTTTTTGTCTTTAATGCTGTCTTAGGTACTTTAATAAACTTAATAAGTACACGTAAGCATATAAGAGCCATGGACATCTTCAGATTTTAGTTTAGACCGAGATACAAGCATATATTTTTGGCCTGTTTCCTAGTTAGCTGTACATATTATGTTAATAACTCTCTGCTGTAGATACACAGATATTACCTGCGCACTCTCGTACACACAGAATGCGAAAGCAACAACCCTACCTGAGTAAAAGCCTAAACAACTTGTCACTCGTCACTTCAATACGAAAATCCCTAAAAACCGAATCGACAGAGTGCACCCAATTATCAATTCAGATCCCTCTCAGTTCCCCTTCCAAAAACTCCGTAACATTAAATACATATCTTCAAATTGCTCGTAAGCACTGCCACCCTTAACGGACATTTTTATCATTATCATAATCTTATATTCGTCTCCTTCTCTCGTACTGAATTCCAATGGCTTAAGTGGTGTTGTCTCATTCACGTTTAAGACCGACAAATTTAAGGCTAATTCTGTCGAGCCAGATTGAATCCTCGAAGTCTATTATGCGTCGGTAATTTGTACAATGAGTCTGAGATACTTTTTTTGTGTCGTGTGAAAAAATACAGGTGTTAGAAATAGCTATTTAAAAGTTCACAAACGAATTTAAAAAGGTTTTATCATTTATGTCGTTTAGACTTGGCCGTTTCATGTTTCCGTTGCCTGTGGCACTCTCTGAATTTTGGTTAATTAGTAATAAAAATCCATTTATACTCTTAATATAGAGTTGATTTAATTACAGTCAATTAGTGCCAAATGCGCTCAAAATATCGAAGTATTTTTTGTCAGTGGAAACGGAAATATTGCAATTAGTAACTTGCCGATGTATATATATATATATATATATAATTATATATATCTATAAATCAAATATGCGTACAAGACGCGGGAAATTAAAACCAATATTTTTTTTATGTGCAGATAACAATAAAACAAGAAAGGTTACATAAATAAAGAAAATTTGGCGTAACTCATTAATAAAACAAATTATATGTAAAGTAATGTATTTACTGCTTTTCGAAGTATTCTCCATTACATTTTAAACCCTTTCTCATTCGGTCAAACCATTTTTGAAAACATCAGGACTATTGGAATATATTTTTCACGTGCTGGTTTAAAGCTATCACAAATCTTAATTTTTTTGGAAAATAAAAAATCGTAAGGTTCCAGCTCTACCTTTTCAGAAGCCAAAAATGACATTGTCTTGTTCGCTGTGTCCGCCGAAGCATTGTCATAGTGCAATAGGATGCGAATTCTTGGTCGTTTTTCCCTAACTTTTTCAAAGACACTGGGCAAACAAATGGTGGTGTACCACTCAGCATTAACTGTCGTTTTTTTTTAAACTGGGATCGTGCAGGCATGTCTCACACGGGAGAAATAAAAACGCGATCTTGTTATACACCTATTTTTTTGCCTACGTTTCTCGCCTGTCTCAATTTTGTTGGTTTGCTGTCACCTTTGAACACCCATACAGAAGACTGTTGCTTTTTTCCGGCATGTAACAATATATCCATGTCTCATCTCCTGTCACAATGTCATACACATCATTTGAACGTCCGTGATCGTACTTTAACAAAAAGTTTTTACACCAATCAACACGAGTCCGTTTTTGTTCTGATGTGAGTTCATGAGGAATTCAGCGGCAATAAAGTTTTCTAACTTTTAAATGTTGATGTAAGACTTTTTGAATTTGTCTCATACCAATCCCCAAATGTCCTCGAATTTTATCATAGGGGATACGACGGTTTTCTTCAATTAGTTGCCTGACAGTAGCCACATTTTCCTCAGTGATCGCAGTTGAGGGTCGACCTTTTTACTGGAAATATACTACAACCCCATAGACAATCATCATCATCATTTCAACCATAAGACGTATACTGCTGGACAAAAGCCTCCCTCAATGCCTTCCAAGAACACCGGATGGAAACGGCTTGCAACCACTGTGGACCTGTGACCTCTATAAAGTCATTTGTTAACCTCGCTGGAGAACGTCCTCCACAGCGCTTTCCAGTCCGTGGTCTGCACTCCAGAACCTTACGGCCCCATCGGCCATCTGTTATGCGTGCTATGTGGCCTGAATAATAGGTAGACAATAATGCTTACTTATCACCACGTATTTAGTGGAAATAGGTGTTTTGAAGAGCGCTAGAGGACAATCGTATTCCTATAAGTTTAAGAAATACTGACATTCACATATATATAGGTATATCCATTTCTTTTATACTATATCTACACTAAATTATAATTAAGTAAAGATGTCTGAAGGTGTCAAAAGTGACGTTTGAAATGAACTATTTCTTGTGGTTGTCAATATTGTGGGTTGTTTGAGACATAGAAGTGCGAAGAGACATTGAACAAATATGTTATGTTTAATCTCAGCATTTTGATAGATAGATAGATAGGTATACTCTTAACTTACGCAAAGCAAAGGTTACAATATTTTACTTATATCTACTTACTAGCTAATGCTATGTACAATTGGCGTCCTTATCGCAATTTGCGATGTCTTCAAGGCAGCCATTGGATGAATAGAGAAAACATAGGTGAGAAGAGGGGCTACGGTGTACAATATACGAAGCCTATTTAAATAGAAATAAATTAGAGATACTAAGCGAACATTTTGGATTATTATTTTGATTAATATTGGCTGTTACATAATTACAATCATAGTACTGGAGTAAATAGTATTGGAGTCGAAATATGAAATTATAAAATAATAATATTTTGGGAATGGTTCATTCCAAGGTTTGCCTAATTTGGAACTAGACCATGATTAAGCGAACCTTGAACCTTGCGGTCAATGATTAATGACTATCGATAATCGTTCAACATATTAATAACTCGGTTTTTAACGTTTTCTTTTGTAATTAAGTAGACACTAGAATGAACAGTGATGGCAATAAACTAAGTTCTAAAGACTATATGGGTTTTATAGATAATTCTATAGGTACTACTGCACGATGCCGGAATTCTATACCTCCGCCAATTAGGGACCTAAACAGGATATTATCTTTTAAAATTTATTAAAAAAAAATACGTTCTTGAACAACAAAAACACAGTAACAAATTTACTTAACCTTATTGTTATGGCCCTAAGATATGTAATTCTAGTATTGTGTATGCTGTGGGCTACTATTATTGTGTCATTGTGGACGTGTGGGTATTTTTCTTCGTTTGCTATTCTCTGTTATAGACCTGAAACGTAAAGTAAGGGTTATTGGATATAATGATTGTATATACTCATAAACATGCATATAGTAGTGCCTAATTTACTTTAAATTACTATGTATGAATTCTGACTGTTCGCAAATGAAAATAGTTTTAATTTTCGCTTACCATGATGGAATTGATCCAAATGCTGGAAGTAGGAAAGCTTAATACTTTTATATTTATATTTCATCATCACATGGCAATTGCGGCTGTTAGCGTCAAGTCGACAACTAAGGTGGGCACTGAAAATCAGTACTGAGGTGGAATTGACCATTGTAGTGTATACTGAGGGGCCACCTATTTTCTAGGGCACGGCGTACAACTCTCAGTAACATAAAAACTTCTGTTTTTTTGTAATTAACAATTAAAAAGAACGTGGTCGGATACGTGGCATTGACGCGTCATGTGACATGCCAGTGTTATGTAACAAATGACATGTCAAGAAAATGTCACTTATTATTAAAATTTTAATTGTTTTTTATATTTTTTACTTGTTGTATGCTGTGTTTTACAGAATAAATCATTTTTCTTTCTTCTTACTTTTTTACACTCTTAAAGTAGGGAAATAGGTTGAGGGTCAATCTGATATAATCATTATTTTACTGTATTATAATTAGTCTATGCCGGCGGCAAACGACGTCATCGTTGCCCACTCGTCTAGAGGTGCAATTTCGTAATACCTTTTTTAGGGTTCCGTACCCAACGGGTAAAAGGGGACCCTATTACTAAGGCTCCTCTGTCGATCCGTCTGTCTGTCCGTCAGTTACCAGGCTGTATCTCATGGTCCGTAATAGGTAGACAGTTGAAATTTTCAACCTAATGTGTATATCTGTTGCCGTTATAACAACAAATAATAAAAATAAATTAAATATTTAAGGGGATCCTCTACTAGAAACGTATTTATTTGGCTTGTAGTATTAAATCTTGTACGATGGTGCGGAACCCTTCATGCGCGAGTCCGACTCGCACTTGGCCGGTTTTTCATGTTGTGTATGCTATATTTGGATCACTGTCTTGACGTAATATGTACCTTTCCTGATTGCAATAATGGCAGTAGACAATCTGTAAGCGTATCTTTCAGAAATAAAGCAATACTTCATACTAATAACTATATACTCGTACTAATAGTATTTGTACGCATTTGTAAGATGATTTCGTGAACGCCGGAACGTGAAACATACGAGTTTATGTATAGAAGAAGTACAGAAAGCTAACGTTTTTAAACAATATGTGTTACATATTTAAAGATTACTTGAAAACGGCTACATCAAGCTACACGCATCCAATATAAATGTTGACGTGTCATAGTACGTAAGTCTATTCAATAATAGTTCAAGTTAAACTGTCCAATGAAATAAATCCCAAATGAATTACTCTTCAGGCGACCTCTGTTATAACAAAGAGCTGAAGAGCTTTTGTTTGAACTACCCGTCAGATTTTAGAAAGTGCTATATAACCTCCGTGCCGTTGGGGGTCGCAGGTTGGATACCCGCTTAGTGCAAATGTTTGTATGGATAAATACGTCTGTTTGTACTGGTCTGGTGGTTTCTTTGAATAATATGTATGTATCTACTTATGTATTTCCATATCCGTGTTCTAGTAGAAGCCATAGCACAAGCTCTGGTTAGTTTGGGTGTAGATAGTTATGTGTTATATGTCCCACGATATTATTATAATAATAATAAATTTATATTGTAACACAAAATTATATACAGTTACAGTATACGCTCTGATTCCCAAACTAACGCGAGCTGTATGTTGGGAATCAGTTCCTTCCCAAAAATAAATGTAACAAAAAGTTACAATTACACAGTTTGCAAACTAGAAATAGAAAAAAAAAACATGTTATTATATTAGCTAGACATTACATATTTGTTGTTTTAGAATATTTTGCGTGTGTGTGTATATCTACCTATTATTATCAATTAATAAGGGCCGAGTTGTCAATGCTCAGATAAACGGGCTAATAACTGTACCACGAATAAATTAATTAGACTTTTTAACAATTATTCATTCAATCAATCTTCATTTATTTCATGGATAGCTATCTGGCCGAATAATGCAAATCACGCGTTACCTTTTAGACTAACTGTTAGAGCAGGGCATTATTTTTTCATCGAATCGAATCGAAAAAAGATCGTTCGTCGAATTTTAATACTATGGTGTCATTTTCTAGTGAGTTTCGTCGAAAAGTTCAAACATTATAGAAAATAAAAAGTCTGATGCAGTTATAAATAAAGACAAGTAATGTGCATCGAGAAACATTGAAAGTGTATTTAATTCTTGCGGAATAATCGTCCCTTAAAATTACAAAGATCTAAAAAACGATAAAAACGCACTCTACAAAGGACCTCTAAAATGTGTGTGTGAAAGTGATCACTTCTTGGTTTACCAATTCTTTGTTTCCTTTCAGATGGACTTCAATAATTTATAACGTCTTCTTTACTTGCCAGGTAGTCTATACTATTGAAAATATCAATATTTAAAATATTTTTTAATAAACAACACGCAATATGTAAACTAAAACTAAACTACGTCTATACGTAATCGTCTCAACGTCAAATAAACAGTTATCTGGCCGAGGAACGGGCTGATAACTTTATACTTCAGTTAAGTGTGTTATTGGTACAATAAAGCCTATCTACTATTGATGATTGACTTTTGAATTAAGTTTTGTGCTATTCTTCGAATAAACGCTATCTGAATGCTTATCTGAGCATTGGAAAATCGACCCTAATAAATGAAATATAAGACAGATAAAACGCGTTTTAACCGTTATTTTAATTTAGAACTTCGTTTTCAAATATGTAATTTTTTCAGTAAGATAAAAGTAAACGCCATATCACTGTATAATAAGTATTTATTCAAACTTTTCACTTAAACCTCAAACAGGTTACCGAAAAATTTAACAAAACACTTTTACAAAATGTAACTTTGACCTGCACTCAGAATTGCCTCAGAACAAACGTTCTGTATTAAAAGTTTCGAGAGGGAGAGGACTGAGGGTCCCCTCCCTTATTTAGTCACGCCATTAAGCAGCCGAGGGAAAGGGCTACCAATAAATAATTAATGAATATTTGTAGGTATAGAAGGAAGTCGTCACTTATTAGGTAGGTACTGTTACGAAATATTTTACTGTTAGAGGAATTGTTTTCACATATCTAGTCAATTGTAAATAAACACAGAACTTAGCATAAATCTTTTATTGATTCATTTTAAAAGGCGATGCAACAATATATCGGATGTTCAATCATTTCGATAATATCCACCCTTAAATATCGATATAGAACCGGTTCCGATAAGAAATTATAATTATAAGTTAGAATTTCTTTTTTATATTGCCATATTGGTTTTGCAGTTTTCGATTTTTAGAAGCATCACAAATGTTTAGCTCATACCCGGAATTAGGAAGAGATCTAGGATCTAATCCATCTAGGATTTTAATGATAAGTTGACAATATCTCTAAACTCCTGTTACTCATACCACCGATACCACGTCATACCCTAACTTACTTAAAATAGCTTTGAGTATTTGAGCCATCATCCTATATTCGTTACATCGGTGCCAGCAGAACGTCTGTAGTCGAAGGCAGCAGCTACTTTTTTAGGTTCTATTGATGAGTTAGTGGGGATGTGAAACTTTCCAACTTCAAACTGTTTATTGTGGATCATAGGTATAGGTAAAAGATATTCACATTGTGTTTAGATCAGCTATGTCCTGCATTTTGGCATATATTATATTATTATTTAACTTTATACTATTTATTTTTTACTATTTACCTACTACTATCTTTATATTAAAATTATAATAATTATAAACTAACAAAGTATTGTTATTTTCGACAATACCTCTTTGATCGCCTCTGTCCTTGTCGTCGATTGTCGATATTCATGTCGGTATTGTTATCAACTTGCAACCCTACTGTTAACAAAAAATATATTAAAATAAGTTTACTCGCTGTTACTAAAGGTTCTTTAATACGTGTACCGCAGTACAATCGCGTTTTAATATAGTTTTTTTTTAATATTTAACTTGTTTCCTTTAATTGGGATGACCCACAGACCATCCAATGTAAGTTACCAAATTACATAATGTTATGATTGTTTGGTAATAATGTGAATTCATTTTGCTATGAAATCCAAATTGAATAAATTGTGTGCCTCGCAGAGTACTCATTAAATAAAAAATAAGATTTATCTTTTATTTTAGTTAGTTTAGAATTTGAAGAAAGAAATTCAAACAACATTTTTTTTTAGTTTGAAGACTCTCATTCATTATTTTAGAGCTTATGTTTATTCTTCTAATTTGACATGCATTTCCATTTTTCTAGCATTTATCTCTAATAATAGAATAATAACAATAATAATACTTGAAACACCTCACACACGGCCGCCTGATTCCAAACTAGGCAGAGCTTGTATACTATGGTAACCAGATTGCTGATAAACATACTTATATATTTCTAAATACATACATATTATAGATAAATTACACTCAGAACAAATTATGATGCTCATCAAACAGTTACCTATTTGTCCTGATTAGGAATCAAACCTACGACCTCTGGAATCGTCACTTTCCATCAAATGAGTTGAAAGACAAACGCCTATTCGATTTATAATTAAAAAAATAATAATTACCTATATTATTCGGTATTTATAATTTTTTTTGCAAATGGTGTTTGTTATTGTCGGCAGAAGACTCTTATAAAAGAAGAGAGAAAATTACTAGGAAAATTTAAGAAAACTTAACGACATATTAACTTTGCTAATGTAACCTTTTGACATAACTGTCAGTCGTTTGACAGTTGGCACGTTAAGACAGGAAGACAGGACAACGTCAGTCGGGTCAGCTAGTAGATATATAAAAGTTAATAATACCGTGTTGCAAATAGTTAAGATGCTATATGCCAGTGTCGATCTATAATCATCCGTTCCCAAGTGGTTGAAGAAATCGGACAAACAACTCTTTTAAATCACCAGATAGTTTAACAATAAGCGGCGGTAGCGTTAATGGCTAAGGCGTCGGACTTGATCAAGTGGTTGCGGGTTCGAACCCCACCCAGTGCACTACCGACGTGAACCCGCTGCTAACACAAGCATATTTTGCTTAGCTGCAGGGATTAACAAGAATACTAGTAATGTGTGAACCACGTTAATAGTATTCTTTATAAAAAAAATCAATGAAATAATTGTTGTTTCACAACGGGGTCGTGAGTAGATATATGGTGATATTGCGCTTGAACATGGTAGGACGACTAGGTGCAGTTCTAAACACTTATAGAGGCCGGAGGTGAAATTAAGTATATCCCTACGAAACACAGATCGAATAACCATGATCAGTGAGACGCTAACATGGCCTTTTTACCCATGGTAGGCAATCCATCATCGCAAAATCTTCATTACAATTCCCACAGTCGTAGCATTCGGGCTTTGGCTTCACAAAGCCATGTCGCCTCTCCAGATATTTTTATTAGTTTACTAGCAACCCGCCCCCGCACTGGTAGCAGAATTATCTTCAACAATCATCAACCTATTTCAATCAAATTACATAAAGTCTTAACAAATTATACACCTAAACGTTCCTCATGAATCACTCTGCCTATTAGTGAATAGCGCATGAAAATCCGTTCAGTAGTTTTTCAGTTTATCGCGAACAGACAGACGCTTTATTTAGACCCTAAAGCCGAAGTTGCAGATTTCCTACCACCATAATTCCCTGTTGGCTGGAGAATTTTGTACCTAGTGTATCCAGGATCTGAATTGGAACCCCGTGGTGAGGTCCTACGGTAGAGTCCTCGCATAATGCCGCACGGTATCTTACCTGAACGTACGTCATCTTCGTATGACCCTGACAGTCTTTCGCTGTTGCAGATGAGGCAGGACAGCGATGTGTTAACAGGTCAGTCAAGGAACCAGGGTGTTTGACCACAATAGCGGCCCATCATAATTAGTTTTCTACAAAAAAAGACCTGCTTTTAAAGTGGAAGTCGAAAGATGGGCGTCTACACCTATACGCTTGGAGATCAGCCTCCAGAGTGAAGTCCAAAACTCTTTGGTTATGGAGTAGGAGGTTTAACTGATGCGAACGATTTATTCTATAAATCTAGACCCCGTTGGGTTTATTTTTTTGAGAAATAAGTAAAACGTTAATGACCTCAATCACCTATTAATTATACACGGGTTCTTAAAGTCATAATTAATTATACACGGGTTCTTAAAGTCATAATTAATTATACACGGGTTCTTAAAGTCATAATTAATTATACACGGGTTCTTAAAGTCATAATTAATTATACACGGGTTCTTAAAGTCATAATTAATTATACACGGGTTCTTAAAGTCATAATTAATTATACACGGGTTCTTAAAGTCATAATTAATTATACACGGGTTCTTAAAGTCATAATTAATTATACACGGGTTCTTAAAGTCATAATTAATTATACACGGGTTCTTAAAGTCATAATTAATTATACACGGGTTCTTAAAGTCATAATTAATTATACACGGGTTCTTAAAGTCATAATTAATTATACACGGGTTCTTAAAGTCATAATTAATTATACACGGGTTCTTAAAGTCATAATTAATTATACACGGGTTCTTAAAGTCATAATTAATATCTCGAGTTAAATTCAAGAAGGCTGTATTTAAATGGCAATTTCTAATAGCTTAAGACAATTTAGAAATGTTTTGTTATTTGATTTAAATACTGTATATAGACAACTTAATTTGGTTGGGTGATTACCCAACTATATCCGCCATATATTACATGCGGATGGCGCAATCGTTTATGTGGTTGCCTCGTCACTAGGCCGAGCCGATTGTTGTGGTTTTGATTAATCTCACACGTTACAAGTTTTGGTTAATCTCGCAAGGGATAAAAATGGGTCCCTCGCGACACAGAAATCATTCTTAGTGCAGTTGTCTTTACATAAAAAAAAGAAAATTGTATAAATGAAACATTTTACCAGAACCATCGTCACCAAGCGCCAGACTGGCCGTGTGGTTGATCACTAACCAAGGTTTATAAATAGTTTAATGTGTATGTGTGTTTAATGTGTGGTTTAATGTCATGGTAGTTCGTCAATACATAACAAAAAATTTACGCATCAAAATATTATCAAAGACCGTTGAGAGTCAGGCGGACCGAGACTGTACTTGTGTAAAAAAAAAAATTATCTTACTACAATTTAAAATAAAATATCAGTTTTAGCATATGCAGCAGCAGTGTAGGTAAAAGTTCAAACAGTTTGTCGAACTAATGGGGTTTGTTTATCGTCTTGTTACCGTCGTCAGCCACTTACAATAATTGTGCTTCATTACCTATTTATTGTACTTTATTGAACTGGTATCGCGTCCTTACCGCGGAAACTTACCTCTACAAGTACGTTACGAACATAATAGACAATAAGTATTATCAACAAAATTCTAATAACTCAATATTGGAAACAAATACAACCACAGACTAGTAAATAATTTAAAAAAAACAAACCCACTCTATAGACCGCAGACCTAGTCAAATGCAGGAGGCCTTTGTATGAAGTCTTCATTACATTCGTCTACGTACAGCAGTGGATGTCTAATTACTGGTGGTGTTGGTGATATCTACTGGTGGTGGCGCCCAAAAGTTAAAATACAACCGTAATCTAGTACCTTTAAACGAGCAATTCTTATATATATATAATCTGAATGTCGGAAACGGCTCCAACAATTTTCATCAAAGTTGTATGCAGGGGGTTCGGGGGCGATAAATCGATCTAGCTAGGTTTCATTTTTTGAAAACGTAAAAAAAAGATAGGTCCGTCATCCACGTACTTTATTATAAATTTGAAAACACAATATTGACAAACAGAGTTTACGAGAGTGTTCTTAGCTATAATTTAAGAAAATCTGTTTAACCGTTCGATGATTATCAGCTCTTTTCTGATCTGTAAAGAGACTTGTGAGTCGGGGGTTAGATTAAGTATTTAAAACAGCAAACATACTTCCATTAACGCGTTCTTTTTTCCAGTACATTCATATGTTATGTCAAAGTTCAACGGTCTCAAAACCATATCCATTACAACAAACGTCTTGATCCATAGTTACACATGATTACTGACCATGTAAAGGCAATCGTTAAGGACTAGAACAAATATTAGAGTGGCAGTGCGCCATTACCTTTGCTAACAGTCACGCCTCTTTACCGATAAAATTTTAAATAGTACTTAGGAGCTAGCCAACTACTAGAAGTATTGTGTTTATTCCTTATGCAACAAATTACTTGGGATTAACTGTGTCAGTGTATTTCGTTCTTTGTTCGGTGCACTTGTCGATGTAAAACTTTACTGGTGTTTGAATATCTATGTAATGACTCGTCTTATATACTGCTATCGATGTAAATCCAGCAATGTAAGTAATGTCTTTGGTAATTTGAGGAACAGTTTAGTAAGATAATAAGTCTGTGTTATTTGCAAATCAATCAAATCAAAATGATATGTTTCAGTTAAACCCATTATAGGTATTTTTGAATTGTCAGGAGTAGTAGTCAGTCAGACTTATTCTCAATTCTGTGGTTCTTCCGAAATTGACGGTGTTAACCGTATTATTGTTATATATATTGATATTATTGATGGACTTCAGTTTAAATCTAACGATTTAAACTGAAGTTTTAACAATATCCGCGGAGCTCACGAAAATCGACATTGAATTGCTCTCCGAGACACGGAGTGGTCTCAATGTGTTAAGAATGGTCACCCATGCTAGACTGACCTGGC
Organism: Callimorpha dominula; assembly: GCA_949752705.1. Lineage (NCBI taxonomy): Eukaryota > Metazoa > Arthropoda > Insecta > Lepidoptera > Erebidae > Callimorpha > Callimorpha dominula. The sequence goes on along the minus strand of OX456990.1, from coordinate 28,267,557 downwards.
TAGTATTACTTAACTTTAAAATATGCTAACATACTCTTACCTCTTACCACTTAGCCCCTCGTTTAAAAAGTCATAATGTGTTGTAAAAAACGTGATGGTTTGGTATATAGGTGGTGGCTTCCCATAGCAGTGGCGTAACACTAGGGTGGCAGAGCGGGTAAAATGCCATGGGCCCATGGCCCTAGGTGGCCTTGTGCCCCATCCGATGAATTGCCACGGGCCTCAGATGGTATAGTTACGCCACTGTCCCGTAGTTTGACTTTCAGCCACGCGTCATAATATTTGAAATATGCACTATTCCTTCTATATATGAAAAGGGAGGTCTGGCTTTTACCATAGTTCTTCGAAACATGAGTTTAGCAGAAGACAGGAGACCGGAGATGGTAATAAACCTTCAACAAATTTGTTGCGTATTAAGTTGTTTTAAAAAATTACTATATTTATTGGGTTTTAGTCATAGAACGTGCATGCAACAAACTTGTGTATTTAAAAAAACGGAGATTTTTCGTTCCAGAGTCGAATACTGGAAGACGCATCGTTGATGTGCAACTCATGGTCACCAAGACACAATGTAAGTCTCAAATTTTCCTAGTACAAATTGACCTTTTAATTTATCCTATTTTATAGCTTTGCGAATGCGCTTGCGTTCATCTTTGGCCAAAGATATGTTTTTTATTTATTATTATTTCTATGTAGGTTTTGCCAAGCGACAACTTTTTTACAGGAATTGTATTTTATCATTTGTTGTAGGAAGATTTCCTATCGCCTTTTAGAATATATTTTTTGTAGAAATTGATTATTACTTTTGAATAGCTTGTAGACACAATACCCGCGTTATATTGGTGTGACGCCACTTTGAAGGTAAGTTATTTAGAAGTTGTATTTAACTTTAGTTAACATTTCAGAAATGCATCTGCTTCGTATGTTTATAAAATTAAAGTACATGTAATTAATAATCAAATTTTATATTTGTAATAGAAACCGTTTTCCGTTTCGTTCAAAAACTTTTCAGAAGACGGTAAAACTTTTTCTTCTTTCTATATTTCTCGTTTTTGTACACATTTTTAATGTGTCGGTTTTTATTTAACATAAGATAGATTGACAAGATATTATAATGACAGTAATATTGCAGTCCTGATCCTTATTATTCAAAGAAAACATCCTCATTAATTACCACGTTAAAAATAAGTCATTAACTTCTTTATAAAAATCAACGTAGATGTGTTTGTTCTCTGTGCATTTCTAAACCGTTGATCAGATTGTGATGAAATTTTGGCAGGGTCTTCTGAGAACGCCCGCTAGGGTTTCTGGCCTAAAAATATATATAGGTATAAACAGGCATTGCAACGCGTTAGTTAGTTTAAAATAAATTTAATATTCTATCCTTTCTACCAAATGTCAAACCTCACACGCTGTAAGCGTCACACATAATTGATTAATCATTTAACTAACTGTCGTATCGTGCATTTCGTGTAGTTTATCGTATCAAAGGTAACAAGCACGGCCAAGAAAGCTATTAATAAGAAATGAAACAATATATGTCTGCGCTACAATTACCTAATTTTAAATTTAGCCCTGGGATTTCGGTGCAATATCCTTATTTCAGTGATGATGATGATGGACATACGTATATGTGTGTATGTGTTTACATTATATATGTAACACGTGGTTCAATAAGTACCGATACTAAATACTAAAACATAGTTTTTTTGGTAACATATTTTTTATTCAACAACTTTCTCTCCTTCAACTGCGATACAGTCCCTCCAAAGCTTTTCTATCTTTTCTATTCCATGCGTGTAGACCGATTTATTTCTGCCTTCCAAATTAACCTTCCTTTGCTGCGATTATCCACTCGGCTGAATGGCGATTGGATTCCGCAGTGAAGTGATGAATTCATGTTTCATCCATTGTCCAATACCGACGTAAAAATTCTGTTTATGTATTTTAGTTTACGAAACAGCGCTCTGAATCATTGATACGTTGTTGAATTTAAGCAATTGTTATCAAACGCATCACCCATTTAGAGTAGTGAAAATACTACCAAGTTGAAATCTTCACTATCTCGCCCACTTTTACTTTCCGATCTACCTTCACGATTTTCAAGACTTTTCAGGACAGGGTTGATGTTTCATTGAGTCACTAATTCATTTTGTTGAGTTGGTTTAGACAGAGCAGATTCCGGAAAACATTTTATAAGCCACTGTTGTGCTTGAACGAAGTTTTATCTCATTTAAAAACAATGTTTTATCAACACACGAAACTCTTTTTTTTTTCATTGTTTTGGAAATTTACGAGTCAGGCTTATAAAATATTACGTCACATAAATATCTGTAAATCAACATTTTATTGTTCGATTTTCAAATAAAAAAATTATTTTATTGGCCAGTAGGTACCTACTTTCTAAAATTGAAAAAAAAAATTAAAATATGAGCCATCTCCAAGTTAGTCACGGGACTTAACTGAACGATCTAATATGTACGGCCAAATCTAGATAATCTTCAGATAATAATAATAATAATAACTCTAGACATCTCACAAACGGCCGTCTGATCCCAAACTAGGCAAAGCCTGTACTATGGTAACCAGACTGATGATAAACATACTTATATATTTTTTGTAAATACATACATATTATAAATAAATTACACCCAGACACAGAACAAATTATCGTGCTCATCACACAATTATTTGTCCTGGGTGGGAATCGAACCCACGACCTCTGGCTTAGCAATGTCCTGTAAGCTAATGTCCTTGAACATATACAAATTCTATAAATTTTAGATTAAATTAAAACACGACCTTACATTTAAAATCAAAAGATGGTCAAAATAGAATACAAAAATAAATACTGACATTTTGTTTTGTGATTGCGTTTTCTTGGAAATGCTGAAAACTAATAACAGGTGGTGAATAACGTGATATGCCACGTTCAAGGCCGTGCCGTGCATGAAAGATTGTTCGTTACAAAATCTTACATCTTTTCTATACTTATTAGAGATCGCTTGGTGTTCAAAGTTCAACCATAATTAATTAATGTGAATGTTTTTTTAATTCATTGACCTATAACATGTAACATAAATCATCAAGCTGTTCATTTCCAGTTAATGTTGAACTGTCCTTGTATAGATGTTCCGTACCATGGCAGGTTAAGACCTCTAGGAGGGTTCCGGATGTCTTAATAAAAGCTGTTCCCGGATCCCTCCTATCTCAGGCGCAGTACGGCACACCGTGTGGTTTTAGTCGGTTCGATTCCGACACACCGCCCCACTGAAAACCCCGGTGGGGTGACGGCCCGAGGGGGTTTCCATACGCACAAAAAAAAATTATAGACTGGACCTGTCTAGCTTTTATAAAACATATTGTTTAAAAATCTAATTTCAGCACTTACGCAACATATTAACTTTAAGTAGACCAAATTTCACGTTTATCTTATCTTATCTTAAAAAGGGTTTCATATCGGGTAATTGTCTTATATTTCAGACAACATCTATTTCTCCTGCTAAAAGTGCTTTTCCAAACAGAAATTTTAGATATTAAAACTTCTTCGATCAGATAACCCATACAACTATGTAATAGTTACTTAGTTCTGTAACACTTGTATAAATTAAAAAGCATGTCAATATAATTATCTAAATAATAAAACTACAAATGATGTACACAAATTTGTGATAGTAGAATCTGGGGAATATGGGATTATGGCAATGTAAAATCATTCATGGTTGTCATAATTCACTCTTTTCAAAACATTACCTTTAATTAATATATTTAATGATTGAAAACCCTTTGGCAATTTTGTTTTATTATTGACCAGAAATCGACAATTTATTTTAACTACCAAATGAGCAGATATCGAATCGAATCATCATGCTCATCACACAATTATTTGTCCTGGATGGGAATTGAACCCACGAGCTCTGGCTCAGCAGTCGAGTCACTAACGACTACGCCAACAGGCCAGTCCAAAGTGCTTGTACATTAGCCTGAAATCCACAATGAACAAATTGTAATATTAAGGATATATTACGACTGTCAGCCAACAATCACTACATACTACTTATAAAACAAAGTCCCCCGCCACGTCTGTCTGCGGAACGGATTTTCATGCGGTTTTACCAAAAGATAGAGCGATTCATGAGGAGGATTCAGGTATATATTTCTTTTTTGGAAAGGTTTTGTGTAAATTGGTTAAAATATGATGATGATTGTTGAAGATGTCTCTCCATGCGAAGCCGGGGCGGGTTGCTAGTTAATTAATAAGACAGAGGACCTACTTTCGGGGCGAACCATTACTGATTTTTTTAAAGTGCTTATCCCACTAATATTATAAATGTGAAAGTTTGGATGGATGTATGGATAGATGGATGGATGCTTGTTACTCTTTTACGCAAAAACCACTGAACCGATTGCGATGAAACTTGGTATGTAGATAGCTGGAGACCTGGATTAACATATGTATTTACAAAAGAAAACTACGTTTATCCGTTTTTTAGAACGCATATAACAAACTCTGCAATGTGTTCAACAACCTAATTCTATATCCAAATATAACTTAATAACTTATATAAATTCTATTTCTCAGTCTCTTCCTTCAAAGTACACATTGGCAAGAAGAGAGAGAAAAAGTCATGAATAATTCGTAATTATGAAAATAATTTGTATATTTTAGATCAAAACGTAGTCAAAATAACCCTCCGCCAGTCCCCCATGTAATCGCGGATACTAAGTGCACGACGCATAATCCCAGTCGCAACGATGAGCCGTACACTCGCTACCAAAAGTGATATTAGACATTACTAGTAACGCCCATTACCACTTTCATTCGAAATATTCATCTGAGCGTTTAATGTTTACTTTGAAAATGTTCATCCTTTTAAACCCTAGGGAAGTGCCCTACATTTTGTATATTCTTCTGCTAAATATATCCTTTTACATATTTTTTGTTAGAGAATTTGGAACGTGCAAGTTAATCAAACAGAAATGTTGTTCAGTTCGTAAAAAACCATTTAAAAAGTAAACGTGTCGAATAGAAATATTGTTTTTTATTTTAATCCACTGTTTAAAAATTAATCTACCTTTTTAACACCTAACATCATAAAGAACTTAAATTTAATTATGTGTAACGTAATTTGAAAAAGAAGCGTAGTCCCAATCCCGATGTATTAAAAATATCAACTGAACAATTATCAAAAATCAAACTCAGTTTGTTCCTAATTTTAAACTCCACATTTTGAATACGTAGTCAAAATTGTTCATACTTTGTTCCATTCTCGTAGCACTTGCGTTCACGACGGTAGCATAGACACAGCGGTCTAATCGACCCCATCTGAGTGACATTTGATACAGTGAGTCCGGGATCATGTCGCGCGTTAACCCTAAAACGCGCGACTGATGAGTAATAATAGCTAAGGATTAGCATAGGGACTAATGGGCTGAGCTTTTAGTGATAAGTTTTAGTTCATCTCGAGGTTTGAGTGCATGAATAATACGATAAAATGCAGTCACATCATTTTTTGTTTTTTTTTTTTTTGTTAAATTTGGCATGCAAATTATAATAAACAAATATATTTTGTTATTTTTAAAAAGTAAATACGTCATTATAATGTGCATAAAAAATACTGTCAACTACATAGCATAATGACAAGCAAACTATTGAGTCCTTTTTGCAGCTGCAAAATTACGTACGTACCTTGTATTTATAAGTATCAATATTAAAACTTTGTCATGACACCTCATAACAACATTCATCAACACATTATGTTACGTTTCCAAAATAGGGTAGGGGAAGTCTGCCCAAAGTGGAAATAGGAGGCAAAGCTGCAAGCCATCATTACTTGCATGCTAAAAGTAGTATGATACTTTGTCAGGTTGTTTGCCCTACTTTTATTGCAGGTAAGTCATCAAGCGAACAAGTGCCTGAATTCGCAAAATAATAGAAAAAACATGCTGATATGGCCATCGCGCTTTGGCTTTTTTACAAGGTCCCGTGGTAGTTTTAGGCAAACACTTAGGCAAAGTGGATTGGCGTTTCAGAGTAATTTATGTACTGTTTCAATTTCATAAATTTGACTTGTAGTAGCTTTAGTTATCATTCAGTTTATAGAAAATCTACTGGCATATCTACCATAGTAAAGAATCTTTGTAGACAAGTTAAAGTGTCCAGTTTTGCCAAACCTCCCCATTGGGAAGTAGAAGTTTGATTGCAAGTCCGACGCGGTCTTTACTCTACTACATTCACATTCGAATCAACATGAAAGTAGCATAAGTTAATCAATTAAGTACGATAATCCCTAGACGGCCACCGTCGAGAGCTTCTAATCAAATAACTGAGAAACGTCCCCCATCAAACAACAATTATTACTGTCACTGTAACAATATGTAATATCATGTAGCTATAAAAATTGGATGCAGTTGAAATTGTTGCAATTATCAATTATCGATAACGGTCGGCAGAGGGGTTAATATTGTCAATATAGGGGATAATACAAAAACGGGGGACAGCCTTATAAGAGACTGCCTTGCGTGTACTGTGGCAGAATATGGCCTTTATATTTGCGTGTTATCTAATTCTCTGGTAATTTCAAGTAATTGTAAATTCTTAGGACAAATTTTTAATAGGGTTTTAGGTAGACCACGGGTAATAAAACTTTTCTGTTAGCAAATTCTAAGAAGGTACAAGCACAGAGTCTAGGAAATGAGCGTGGTATACAGTAACTGGCATCCTATTACGTGCGACCAAAAGTACATTTTGGGAAATGTTGGTACGTGATTTTCCCCTGTCTACCTTTTTAAGGAAGAAACAATGATCAAGTATCTTTACCACTTTCATGTCGATCACTTTACGTGTGTTAGAGCCCTTCCCTAACTGCCACAGCCAGCATCAGAATCCTTGGCGTCGATATATCGAGCGAAGTCCAGTTTCGCGGTCACTTAGAAATAAAGATAAATGTTTAGTTCGGAAACACATAAAAAATATAGCTAACAAACAATTTTGCAACTTGAATTACCGTCAGTGCCAAAAGTCAAGAAAAGCCAAAAGTACTTAGAGGGTAAGGTCAAACTAGCCTCGGAGGAGCTTGGTGTGCTGTACAGCTTGAGACAGAATTCTACTCGGGCAAACTGCCTACAACTTTATAAGGAGCAGGTTCGGCCGCATATGTTCTCATCTCTGTGCAGGTTCACCTCAGTACCAGCTTTTCGTCGATTGCCAGGATATTTCAGATTGACTTGACCCCTTGGTTGCTTAGAGATGTAGCTTCAGCTCTGCATTCTCTATCGCTTGTACGATGGAGAGTGCTAAGAGGAATTGTTCGGACTCATACCGGCCGCAGCGTTCCGCTATCGTTCAACGCAACAAAACTTTCAGTCCCATCACTTAGATGATAGGCACTTCACCACTGTGCGGTTCTCCAGAATCTTTTTGCTTCACACAACCAATCTTTTCAACAAACTGTCGCCTGCGGTATTCCCGGACCGATACGACCTTCAAACCTTTAAGAAAAGAGATTTCTCCCACGTCGAAGGCCGGCAACGCACTTGTGACTCTTGAGTTGCAGGTGTCCATTAACGACGGTAGTCACTTACCATGAGGTGACCCGTCTGCTCATTTGCCCCCTATACGATAAAAAAGAACAAAATTGAAAATATTACTACTGAAACTATTATTTCTACAGAACAAGTATGAATAAAAAAATTAAAATACTCCCGACTCAAAAATATTTTCAATGAAAAGAGAGCTTTCTTGAATTATATCTAAGAACACTCTCGATCAAGTTAACTTCCATACAAAAAACTAAATCTAAATTGGTCCGTCCGTTTAGGAATTACAATGCCACAGACACAGATTCACACGTTAAATTTGAAACAATCCTCTTCTTGTTTTAGGGATTAAAAACTGCAGCTAAAATAACATTCCAAGCATATTGTTGTCCATTGGTAAGTGGGTGAGTAGGTTCCTCTGTAATCTGAAAAGTACACAAACTGTATGGACCAAACACGGCGCAAAAAGAATGCGTCAGGTGGAGTGATGCTTAACATAGGCAGCTCAATCGGCATTTTATTTATTTAGGATACCCCACTACATATCTTTTAAAAATTAAGTGGAATACAACTTATCGAAACATGTATATTTTATATTACTACGCGAAGAGATGTCTCTGTACGCATTTTTAAGAAAATTTCACGAACACCGGACTCTGACATGACTCATAAAGTTTATGCTATTTATATTGTTGTTATTAAATACAAAATGAAATGATGCAGCACCCGAAATCGGTAACTGTTGAATCTATTTATGCAAAAGTTTCCAAATAGTTGAGCCTTGTGAAAAGAAATCGGGCAAACAAACACACGGCCACTCATTTATATCACCAGATAGTTTAACAATACATATTATGACACCTATTAAGATTAAAAGTGAGCAAACTAAATTTAAGCATTGACAGTATGAATACTGAAAACCAAACAAGATAAAGTTGAAATAAGAAAGACATAAAAGACAGAACTATGCAAGATTAATAGTTAGTTCGTAGTTCGGTGTGTCTTCGTTAGAAGTCGCCAAAGTTAATCAAGAGTGTATAATTCAAGAATATCTTTGCAGCCATTCTAAGTTCATCTGCTCTTTTCCACTCGTTGAAATGATTATTGAGTCGGGGATATTTTAAACATTTATGTTAATTTTGTATAGTAGCTATTGATGAGATTTTGTGTTATTAATGAAAAGAAAAATAAAATTAATAATATATCGATAATTTTCTGGGACATGGTACACAGCGCTAACTATACTATAGTCAAAAATACTCTGACCCCTGTGTTGGATGATATAGTTGTATTACAGGGGCCAGTGTCCTGCTTATAGTAGAGATCACAGTTTAATGATATGCCAATTGAGATGCGTTATTAATATTAATATTTGTAAATTTTAAGTAAAATTAAATTAGTAAAAGGAAAATTAAAAAAAAACATTGTTAAAGAAACATATTTTTTTTAATTTGCATGAATGAGAGTATATTTGTATATGTGATTGTGTGAAGAGTGCTGGTGTGTACGCGCGTGCACCTGTTCTACACGTTTTAGTAGGGCCATTGTGCTGTCATAATCTAGATTTTGGAGCCAACCTAGCAAAAGGTACCTTTTTTATTTCAGTATTTCTTCGACACTTAATCGATTGTGTTTAAGTATTTGATTAAATTAAAAAAACATATCATAAGCCATTTCAATCACGTTACTATCCCATAAAAATTACGCGCGTCACTAAAATTAAATTTATCAAGCAACCCTCCGTCGCTCGGCTCGCAACCCTGTAGTATTAGTCGTGGGTTAGCCCTAGTTAGAATTACAATTGGAGTGAAGCCGAGTAGTGAGGGTATGCGAACAATCTGTCTTTCCCACGGCCAATTGAGTAGATGCCGATGCTCAAAAAAAAATATTTTGCCCAGTTGGGCAAAATAACTTATAAGTGTGAAAATTGCTGTCCAATTTTACTTTAACGTTATTAATTAATTTAAGAACCGTCAAATTAACAATAAACGTCAATGATTTAACAGAAGTATGGCTTGACATCATGCCTAGGTAATTATTTCATACGAAAATGTACCGAACCGATTTGACGTTTACTAAAAAAATATTGATTTGATTTGACAGTCATGTTATCAGTCACAGTATTGTTGTCAACTGGAAATGGGTAGGTATATGTGATGCTAATTCTTATTTTGAAATCGTTGGATTTTTTATAAAAAAAAACTGTGTAAATAGGAAATTCGAAACGCACATGAAGTGTTACTCTTATACTTCTATCGTAATCTTTGTAATCATAAAGGCACAACCTTGTGAGGATGGATGGATGGTTTGTTACTCTATCATGCAAAAACGGCTGAACGGATCTGGATAAAATTTGGCACAGAGATAAATTATAGCCTGGAATAGAACACACACTACGCTTTCTATCCCGGAGAAATATAAGGTTCCCATGGGATAGATTTTACACAAAACTTCCAGGCGAACGAAGTCGCGAGCAACAGCTAGTATTTTAAATGCGAGAGTAATTGTCTGTCTGTCTGTTACCCTTTCACGTCTTAAATATTCAACCGATCGTCATGAAATTTTGAAAACACGTTATCATACCTAGATAAAAATAGTAGTATTCTTTTTATCAATTTGATACCCGTGGGTATGAATTCGAGTGTAGTCACCAGAAAGCGTGATCTAAAATCCACGAAGTATGTTCCCAAAATAAGTAATTTTCCATAAAGTCCATTATTAAAAAAATGTTCTCAAAAGAAACACCCGGAATCAATAAAACTCTTATTCAAACATACGCAAACAGCTATACACCCTTTAAACTTTAACAAAACTAGGATGTCCATCAGCCCTTAGCAACTTACAAAAACCAAGAATCGATTTGAACAAAATTCGAATTCAAACAGAATCGCCGGGGGCCTGGCAAATAAAACCGGCAAACGTGCCAACCGCTGCCAAACGTGCCAGTGGCAAGATAGTGGCATTTTAAAAGTGGTTCGGAGCCATAAAACTACCTGCTTAGAAGTCGTATCGCGGGGAAAAGATAGGGGAGCTTTTACACTTGACTTACGCCGTTTTATTAGACGAGCCGTTAATTGTTTTTTAAGAGTGAGTAACGGTTACATTAGCTGTGACCGGTAGAATTCATTATTCGTACTTAATATGTAATTAATATAGCCATGTTGAATAAAAAACTTAAATGTATAGAAGCCGAATATCTAAGAAGTTGTTGTTAATGATTTCATTATTTAAATATATATTTCATAATATATATTTTTTTTTATTTCTTTTTTCATTAATACATCTAATATATAAAATTCTCGTGTCGCGGTGTTTGTAATTAAACTCCTCCGAAACGGCTTGACCGATTCTCATGAAATTTTGTGTACATATTGGGTAGGTCTGAGAATCAGCTAACATCTATTTTTCATCCCCCTAAATGTTAAGGGTAGTCCACCCCTAAATATTTTTTTTAATTATTAGATAAAAAAATTTTTTTTATTTTTTTATGATACAGCATTAGAAAATACATACAACCCTGAATTTTCAACCCTCTACGATCAATCCCTGTTTTTTAGTAATTTAGTATTTTTACTTTCATTGGTACAATTTTTTTAAAGTATTTAACTCAGTGAAAATAGAAAGTGCGATTGTTATAATCGATTGTAATAATCGATTGCCGTCAAGTCGATGTCAAACTTTTTTTTTATGGAATAGGGGTTAACGAGCAGACGGATCACCTGATGGTAAGTGACTACCGCCGCCCATGGGCACCAGCAACTAGAGAGTCACAAGTGCCTTGCCGGCCCTTAAGGTTGGAGTAGAGATAGGGGGGAAGATGGAGAGAGGGAAGGGTTAGGGCCACCAGTAACCTCACTCGCTTGGCGAAGTACAATGAAGCATTGCTTCACTGCCGGTTTTCTGTGAGGCCATGATATCACTCCTTTCGAGCCGGCCCATACGTGCCGAAGCATGGCTCTCCCACTGTTAAACTTTAAATATGTCAGTTAAGTTAATGAAGTACTTTTGTTATTTTTTTAGGCCGTCAATAGACCCCAGCGCTCCGTTCTTCTTTCAGTCATAGACCCCATCCCACAATAAGTTAGTTATTTTTTATTTGACTACCAAAATATTCATTAGAAATAATTAATATGGCAAAACAACGTGTGCCGGGTCAGCTAGTTATGTATATTTCTTTTACAAAAAGGTGTTAAACAATCTTTCGTAGTACTTTTATCTCTGGAAGATTCAGCCGGATTGGAATATATTTTTGAAGTAAAAAAAATTCTGCCAGGCACGTTGTGCACTTTTGCTATGGGAAAAAAGCACTGAACTCGCGCGACCGTCACGCTCAGACGACAGATGTGTCACTTATGTTTTCACTTCTGACGAACGGTCCTACGACTGACAGTAATTGTGAGTTGCCGATCAGAAGTGTCTTTTTTGAAGAAAGTGATGACATCTACTAGTGACATCCATCAAACTGACGTACGTCCGGACGAAATTTTGAATAAAGGTTATCGCTATTAAGCACTATATCACTATATATAGGCGTTATAAATTTTCACCATAATTACAATTATGTTTTTATTTATTTCACTATATTAATTGCGCACACAATAAGTACTTTATTGAAATAATTATATTTTTAAAGATTAATTAATAAGGAGCTGACAGAACTCAATGTTTATATTAGCGCCCTCTAGTGGATTAAGTGCTTTTTCCTCATAGTGAAAGCACTTCTTCCAAAATAAAAGTAGGCTAACTTACTCCTTATAACACCAGCAAGCAGCCAATGAAAATCCCGTGGACATCGCTCCACCCGTTCCAAAGATTAGCTCAAACAAACAGACAGACAGACAGACAAAAATGTTTTTTTTTTAGGTATAGGTATCGTGCAAATAACTGTATGAGCTTAAAAAGAAACTATTATTTTGAAATACCTAACAGACTTTTATTTATTTGTATTGAGTATTGATTTCTGAAAAATTGAGCGTAGTACACAAACTAGGGCTTGCTAATATGCTAACAATATTCGAATAATCAAATACTACAACTGATCGAGTTATATTCAAATATTTGCAAACCTTAATAATTAAAACACTTCATCCTTAATCACTTCACCGACTCATTTTCATAGCAGACATCGCTACACTATAATTTTATTCACCCACTCATATAAATCTACTCACATACAAATTACAGCGGCCAATTGAATATCTGTCCAGTGTGAACATCCCTTAACACAGAGTAACTCACGGGTCAGAAACTCTCATAAATAATTTAATATAATTCGTGAAAAACCCCTGTCCGCAGGGATATTTTATTTATTTATGCGTACAGGTCCAAATTAGTGGCTGTCTCAGTACTTGGACGTGTTAATTTTTGTCTTGCGAACCTTTTTAGTGGCAATTTTTCCTTTTAATTTGATTACTCGTTGATAACGTGTTAAGGGAAAGTAAGAATTCCACAATTCGTTGTTTCGTTCCTATTAGTTTGTGGTGTCATGGCTGCTGAGAAGTCATGAAGAATAATTTATGTATAAAAGAGTACATTCAAATATGTACTTAATTAGTAAGTAAAGGTGATGAAAATGTATGAAGAATCCTATGAATTCTGCTTATATGTATAAAGGTGTAGTAGTAATAGGGATTGATGTGGAATGAATAAATGGAAATTGTAGTTGTGAAATTGGTTTTACTGTATGCGAGTGTAGGCGTACCCGCTTCTTTTAAAGTTGTGATGCATTATAAAACTGAATCGTCATTTCCTAATAATAACGAGAAAATTTGTGGTAGCGTAGTAGACCGTCGGGTCCGAAACTAGTCGGGCATCCCCAAAATATACACGTGAGTAAAACCGTATATCTTCACTAATAGCGTAGCAGAGTTGATTAGTCTGCTCACCATCATTGTAGTTATATGAAACTAGCAACCTGCTCGGCTTCGCACGGATAGTAGAGACATCTTCAACAATCATCACCATATTTCAACCAAATTTTACACCTCAACCTTCCTCATGAATCACTCTGTCTATTGGTGCAAAACCTATAAAAATCCGTTCAGTAGTTTTTCAGTTTATCGCGAACAGACAGACAGACAGACACGGCTCAGGACTTTGTTTTATAATACGAGTATGTAGTGATACAGTGCTTCAAAAGTTGACTAAAACTGAAACTAGACTAGGTTTTCTTATTGATAAATAAATGATGCATTGTCAAGGCTCAACCATTTGGAAACGGGCGGTTATAGATTTAAACAGGCAGATGTGATATTATGTTATCCATTTTGTTTTCTTTAATCATTTTACATTTGACGAAGCAAATTATTGTTGCGGTGACTCTGTGTGTGTTGATCTATAATTTTTAATTATAATAATTATTTATTAAATCGACGATTTCGTAAGAAAACCTAGTCTAGTTTCAGTTTTAGTCAACTTTTGAAGCACTGTATCACTACATACTCGTATTAATTTCGATGGTCAATTTTATGAAATAAAGATTTTTTGAATTTGAATTTGAATTTGACGTGTAGGTATAATATAATATATAGATAATTAACTTTTATTAGGGGTCGTGTGCTAACCGAGTTAGGGGTGAGGGAAAGTTAGCACATGACAAGGTTAAGTAATACTAGCCTCGTCAGTCTTAAGATGGGTGACCATTCTTAACACATTGAGACCCCTCCGTGTCTCGGAGAGCACGATAAGCCGCCGGTCCCCGTTGCCATACGAACATCTGTGTCATTCGTTACTGGTAGTTGAAGCCCTAAAAAGTCCGTCAACTTGGTCTAACTACAGAACTTCGATATCGCCTAGTACTTGGGTGATGGCAGTCGCTTCACGTAAAACATCAAACTTCGGCCGTATCGCATTTATACTGAAAGCCGACCCCAAGTTAGTTGGGCAAAGACGCGGAGGATGATGATTATGACTGTTTAAACTTGGTAGCTAAATATCGAAGTTCGGCCGTATCGTAGTTAGATCGAAAGCCGACCCCAACTTAGTTGGGAAAAGGCGCGAAGGATGATGAGATAATTTACTTTTAGGTTATTTACACGGTGGGTAGACTGAGAGTATAAGATGACAATTGGGACACATACCTATAACGTGTTACAGAAAGGTATATTTTCATATATAACTAGCAGCACCCCGCCATTTCACCCGCGTAAGTCCGGTGGATATATCGGGATAAAAAGTAGCCTATGCGTTAATCCACGTCTCCAGCTATCTACATACGTTTCATCGCAATCGGTTCAGTGGTTTTTGTGTGAAAGAGTAACAAACATCCATCCATCCATCCAAACTTTCACATTTATATCTAATATTAGTGGGATTAAGAAAATAAGGTTTCCATATTAAAATTTCGATTTTTTAAGAAATTGTTGGTACTTTACGTCATTAAGAGATTTTATGATACGATGAAAAAACATTAACAAACAATAATTATCTTTTATTAAAAGTATCACCGACTTCAATGTGCTTTTTAGTGGAAAGTAGATGTATTTTGTTTAAATATAATAAATCGGTGAACATACATAAAAAAAAGATTCCGACGAATTGAGAACCTCCTCCTTTTTTGAAGTCGGATAACAAAATAACAATCATTAAAAAGTACCTACAAATATTTTTACTAGTTTCAGTGTTGCCACAGATAAATAACATGTAACTAATTAGAAGGATATTTCTACACCACCGTTCAACCATCGCCGTCGTGGTTTATCATTTAAGTAAATTCTATCAATTTTGTACTTAAATCAGTGGTTATATTATTAGAACTTGTTATTACGTCAACGTGTAATCTTTAAGGGTTGACGTTGAATATATAATCATTGCTTTTGTTATACGTAAAATTTTATGGTTTAGTAAAAATATATAGATACATTGATGTGTACTGCAAATTGAAAACAATTACTCTGAAGCATTACATTTTGTACAAGCGCATAACACTGCACATTACATATAATAAAAACAGTTAATTTAACAGCGTATTATAATTTTAAAACGTTTTTATTTTTATATTAATACGTGAGGTTTCTTTAAACGCACACAGACAGGAATGTATAGATTGGAATACTTATTCATTCATATGTTGAAGAAGTGCAGGAAGCCATCATTTTTAAACAATACTAGCAACCCGCCGCGGCTGCGCACGGGTACCAGAGACATCTTCAACAATCATCAACATATTTTAATCAATTTACACAAAATCTTAACAAATTATACACCTAAACCTACCTCATTAATCACTCTGTCTATTTGGGAAAACCGCGTAAAGTACCGTTCAGTAGCTTTTGAGTTTATCGCAGACAGACAGACAGACGTGGCAAAGGAACTTTGTTTTAAAACATGTAGTGATGACTGTGTTATAAAGTTAAAAATTATAGCTATATAGTCTAGTGTATGTTTTATTTGTCATAGTACAAACGTGTATGAAATGACACTCCAAACGGTCAAATCTCGATCGCCAGTCAATCTCTAGTTTAAATTAAAATACAAACTAATATACTTAATAAAGATGAAGAGTTTTTTTTTTTTTTTGGTGACTGTGTCAGACAGGTGATATCCTTCAGACTTTTCACACTACTGTCGTAAATAGCGGCGCAGTAAGTGAGTAAACAAAAAAACCCGGTTTTAGGGCCAAATCGAATGAAAAGGAAAAACAGTTCCACAATCTAACTCCTGCCTCTATCATCAGACAATCATTACCAAGCCCAATCTGATGGTCTCGTCGAAAATAATCATATGAGCCCAAAGTCGAGGGGTTTACTAATAGCCACTGAACAATTCCATTATCCACTTCCCATTAATATAGAATAATGCTATACTTAATTGGTATCTACAATAATAATATATTGTTGGTCTAGTGGTTAGTGACCCTGACTGCCATGCCAGAGCTCGTGGGTTCGATTCCCACCCAGAACAAATAATTGTGTGATGAGCACGATAGTTTGTTCTGTGTCTGGGTGTAATTTATCTATAATATGTATGTATTTAGAAATTTATAAGTATGTTTATCAGCAGTCTGGTTACCATAGTACAGGCTCTGCCTAGTTTGGGATCAGACGGCTGTATGTGAGATGTATGAAGTTATTATTGTTATTTCTTCATTATTATTTTTAGTAATTTTACAATTTTGTAGACAAACAATCAATAAATAATCTCGCTTGATTTTAAATCGCTCGTTTATTAAATCTTAAATTTTTGCATGACCTACTAGTTCGCATGCTGTTTGAATACCTTAGATTATGAAGAATGCCCAAACATGGATGAATGGAGGAGCTATCTCTCTAATATATATTATGGTCTATCCAACAAAGGTTTGTATAAATTTCAGTCACAACCAATCACTCTACGATGAGAACATCTCTATAACTTCATGACACGTTCGCAGGCTTACGTCAATATACTTTATAATATGATTTTGGACGCAACGTGTAATGACGTTCAGGAACAAAGTACAGTACGAGATACAACGTTGATTTTGAAACTAAATTGTTAAATCTCTTAATACGATGTAGTATTAGTATACCTGGTCCTAGTATCACAACATGGTCGTATCAAGTACCTACATTTTTCTCTCATATAAAATAAGTTTTGTGTCTATTGTCAGTGTGTACAACAACGCTACATGAAACACAAAACGTATATATACACCTCGCATTAGCGCTATAAAACGTTTTTGTCATAACGTCTTCAAAACATTAACTGACGTGCAGAGGGAACTTATTGCGTCGTTTTAGAGAAACAGACAACCTGAGAACGCCTGTGAACGTTTTAAGTAATACCGTATTTTCTCCTCCCAAAGATACAGCAGATTTCTTCTCTTAAACAGAGAAGTACCTCCACACTATAACGGTAAGACAGCAGCACAGCTGCTTATTTTGGTGATGCGTAAAATCGCTATAGCTGCATCCTACAAGACTACATAAATGGGGCTACTATTAATAGACGAAACCCGTTTACTGTAAGGCAGGCCATGCAATTGTTTTTAAATAATTATCAGTATTCATTCAGCCATAGGGCATCCATTTGTACAAGTAATGATAATTAGATTTGCTAATCATTGGGTTAAAGTAGAGAAAGCGGCTTTATTTTAAAGGTGGTGCAGGTGAACGACAGATATTTTTGTAAAAAGGATAAAGATAAATTTTCCTTTCCAGGGTGACTTGTTTGGTGGCCTCAACGATGGTCTGCTGAGCCGTGCGGAGGCACTGGCGGCTGTGGACATCAGCAAACACCAGTCGGGTCCTCAGCCAGGTCCACCGCTGCCACAGCTCAAACACGACATGGTATACCACCACGGCGTAGGGGGACCTTCGCCTCACAACGCCAGACCACATCAGGTAAGGTCGCGAGATATCGGCAACACTAAACTGCTAACTACTCTCGAAATTTCTGTGTGAAGGTATAATGTCAAGGATTGATTTAAAGAGTGATTTTTGGTCTGGCTATAATCATTCGCAAAACTGTTTATAATTTTTTTTTTATGGTATTGGGGGCAAACGAGCAGACGGGTCACCTGATGGTAAATGACTACTATGACTACCGCCGCCCATGGGCACCTGTAACTCAAGACTCACAAGTGCGTTGCCGCCCTTTAAGGTGGGAATAGGGAAAGAGTGGGAAGACGGGAGAGGGGGATTAGAGGGGAGGAGAGGGGGGAGAGGGGAAGGACGGGAATAGGGGAGAGGGTAGGGTTAGGGCCTCCGGTAACCTCACTCACGCGGCGAAAAGCAATGCAACCTTTGTTTCACAGCCGGTTTTCGAGCCGTCGAGCCGGCCCATACGTGCCGAAGCATGGCTCTCCCACGTCTGAAACTTTCAACTGACTTACTAAGTAGGGAACAACCGCTCGTACATATTACATCCTCGGCATCGCAGTAAGAACTACGCATAACTTTTTGATTATATAAGCAATCAAGTTTATTAGCGGTGTTACAACAGATCCATTTTTCGAAGAATATTTTTAAATTGACTGGTGGCAAAGCGGTCGCTTGAAGCGGCAGCTTATTTGCTAACAGCTAATTTTACTTCGTATTTTTTTTAATAAGTAACTATACTAGTATCGTGGCTTCCATGTTACGAGTATTCCTGTTAACCCCATCTAACTAGACTAAATGTTTATGTTAAGCGGTAGTGCATTGGGGTTCGAACCCCACCTACTGCACTACCGCCCACATCGCACTTTTTACTAATTCTACTCTGTGATTTATAGTCTTGGACTGTATTTTAAAGATAACATTTTAAAAATATAAATTCTACTACATTTTTCAGTACTATATAATACGTATATACATAGCTTATTAGTGCTATATATAAGTCAAATATTTGACATATCACGAACACCCTTCTACGTTTGTACACCAGCTTTCGAACAAGCTATAGACATTATTAATACAAATACACTCACTCCCTTTCCCGTTCAATCCATACGAATCATAGAAAATCGAGTTTTCCATCAATAAAAGTAAGATATGATCGTAAAATTTTTTTGCAAATTCAGCCGCTCCTCGCCTCCGGGTGGCTCATAAAGTAACCCTACAATATCGTATGTATATATGATAGATATACTCACTGATTTTTGGGTAATATCTATAACTCTATAACGTATGTCGGTTGGAATGGCTCGACTTCCCCTTCTAGGTGTTTATTTATAGTTATCTATGTAAATTAAATTTACAGCAATTAGTAGTGCTTTGAGATTGGGTCATCGTGGTTGGTATTTTACTTTATGTTTTTGTGTTTTCAATACGTTTTGTTCTAAAAAATACGGTTGTTCAGTGCCAAGACAAATTAGTTTCCCATTGTTGAACAACAAAACGGTACATGTACACACAACAAAATAACGCTTTGTGACGTCATACCTTGCTATTGTCACTATTGTCACATCGTTTACTTTAAAGTTTTCGTATTACAATTAAAAAATAATTACGAAATCGAAAATAATCATAAATCAAAATTTTCAGTGTTTTATTTGACACCATTTCATGAAGGTTGTTAACTAATTTAGTTTAGTTATAGGAGACATCCGTATAGATTGAGCTGATGACTGCAGTCACCATGGCATTGCTTATAGCAGGCGGTTCGTGCACATAGATATTACGTAGTGTACGGTTTAAGTAAATCCCGTAGACACTCAATTTGTGGAATGACCTCCGCGCTATGGTTTACGGTATGTTAGCATCATAAACATAGTATGTTAGCATACAGTTATTCGATAAGACCTATAAAATGGTTACAGGTTCGGTGAAGTGTGGTAACCGCTTGTAGTTATAAATAAAAAGCCAGCTGACATGACTGACATAATTATGCTGGACGACATGTAAACATTGTCCTGTGCCTAACAGATTCAACAGATAATATTTAAAATATTTTTTTATTGACAGTTAAATGTAATATCTAGGTTACTAGGTTAGGTAAAAATTAATGACTTGATTTTTATTAATGATTTCTTTATCCGATTGCAACGAAATCCAAAAAGAGGATTGTGCGTTTGACCGGTGTTGGACGCCTAAAAATATTTTGGATAATGAAAATTGTATGTCATGTCATAAAATGGTGTTTGGCGCCAAATTGGCTCTCTTTTAATGAAGTGAATACTTCTTTGGGCATCGTATGCCACTTTTGGTATGGGAAAAAAGCACTGATCGTCACACTCAGATACATATATACAGTATGATGTATGCGTGTTTTAACTTCTGATGTACACTCCTACGACAGACAGTTTATTTTTTTAACAATTTTTTTAAATGAGAATTTGAAACAGTTTTAAGGGGCTGTCATATAAAGAATATGTTACCACTAAATTAGTTAAATATTCAAATTGTCTTTTTAGTTGATAAAATTTACAATCAAAATGCTATCGACCACAGAAACTAACCACAATAAAGTCTTGTATATCTAAGTCCTCCCTACACGAAAACATCAGAGAAACACGTATATAAATAATAATAACCAAGAATGCATCCCAGTACCTTGGCAAGGGCTCTGCCCTTAGGGACAAGGGGCCAAGATATATGTGTACGGAGTTATAAAAATGAGTCAATATTATGCACTATTCGATGTAATAGCTATTGTCGGATTAAGGGTACTTTCCTTTCTGTTGGGGATGGTAGAAATACTCACTACAAGAGTCTGTGATTAACCTTAGGTAATTCTTTTTATTTGGAAAGAACAGCTAAGGACATCGACCAACTAGATCAACCTTGTATGTAAGGATCACAGGTCGACGCCGTCGACGGTGGTTGCAGGCCGCTTCCAAGCGGTCTTCTTAGAAGTTAATGAGGGAGGTCTAAGTCCAGCTGTGGACGTCGTATGCCTGAAATGATGATGATGTTGATGAAAGAAGTTGGCTAGTAATCAAACCAATCGCGTGATGATATATTGAATTTGTAATTTATGAATAATATATAGCTTAGGGCTCATTGTTCTCATTAAACAGATGGCAGAATTTTGTTTGAAAAAGATACTCCGCAACGGTAATAATGCTGGCTTTGTTTACAAACTGTCAACTGTTGGAGTAAAACTGGTCAAGTGCGAGGGTTCGTTCAAATCTGTATGGAGATAGTTCGTCAATCTCAGGAATTGGTACTTTCCGACGCGTCGCTATACATTGCAAAATATGTTAAATATGTAGTAATAAATATAGAATCAAATTATTTTTATGCATATATTATACTTTGGTACCAAGATAGATTAAAAGATTATTTAAATTCATTTAAAAAATACAACCTGTTGATAATTTAATTGTTGATTTAGTAAAATTGGACGGAATAGTGGAGTGTTTGTTTTTACGTTTCATTTAAACGCGCTTATCTCAAGTTCTACCAGGAACGGCTACCATTGAGGTACATTTATGAAAATATTTTCTAAAGTAAACAGCTATGAATAAAGCATTATTTGCTTCTAGAAACAACTAATTCCTCGCCATGAGTTAAACTCCTAAACAAATAGTAGCAAACATTTTCAGATAAAACTTACCGTTCGGAAACGGCAGAATTAATTTGGTTACAGTAAAGAGAAGTCATAAATTATTTATTTCTTGCTCTGCTCACAAAAAAAATAGTTATTCAAGTAAATGTCATGAAAGATGAACTGCTTACACTTATGCGTCTACGAATGAATGAATGAAGGGAGCAGAGAGTGAATGATTGAACAAATGATTTTATATATCAGGAAAAAAATAAACTTCAAACTGTTTATTGTGGATCATAGGTACAGATAAAGATGTTTACATTGTATTTAGATCAGCTATGTCCTGCCATTTGGCATACAATATATTATTATTACTTACTACTTAACTTTATATTATTATTTTTTTACTATTAACTACTATTGTTATTATTAATATTATAATAATTACACACTAACAATTATTAAATTATTTTAAAATTAACTAATACTGAGTTTAAACATTGTCATAAAATTAGTATTATCAATAGGTATAAGTACATATGATGTCAAAATAATATATATTATTTTAAATTTAAAAGTTAGTATAACAAGTATTGAAAAAGTCATGATAGTAGAGTGCTATATGGCGTTGAAACAAAATTTACACATGGGTATTTATTTATTTATTTATTAAAAATTCTTTTAACGCATAATAACATTTATCCACTAAATATTCCTTTAGTGATTTTTTTAAAATATTGATTTCTACAGTGTTCTTAATCGCTAATGGAATATTGTTGTATATGCGTGGACCTAAACAAAACACACTCTCATGTAATAATTTTGTTTTACTTGGAACTATTGATAATTTATCAATATGGCGGGCTCTTCTACGGTATTCAAATAATTCCATATTAGTTTTAACAAAAATTGCCGTCTCATAAATAGAAAGGGAAGGTAATGTCAGTTTAAAATAAGGCTTACAGGAATCAGTTTGTTGCAAATTGCACATACTTCTAATGCAACGTTTTTGAACGATAAATGCCCGTTTTTTTTCTGTAGAATTCCCCCAAAAGATTATTCCATACCGTAGTAGTGTAGATGCTATATAACCGTAATAGACTATTAAAAAAGCGGACTGATTTACGGTTTTGCTTAATCTAAAGAGTGCATATGAAAAATTGTTAAGTTTTTTACAGACATGTTCTATGTGGGATTTCCAGTTAATTTTGCTGTCAATGTAAATACCCAAGAGTTTTGTAGAGTTAATCTCTTCAATTTTAGTACTTGAATAGGTTACATTTAAAATGGGTTCTGTTCTAATGCGTTGTTTAAAGTACAACATCTTTGTTTTACTTAAATTAATTTTTAAATCATTCTGATATGGTTATTATATTATTAATGTCAATGAACAAACATGTTTTCTTATATTATCTATATATATAAAAATGAATCCCTATTTCCCTTCGTCACGGCATCACGAGTCAACGGCTATACCGATTTCGCTAATTCTTTTTAATTTTGTGTTTGTTATTGTCAGGACAAGGTTCTTATGAATGAAAATATAAAGAAAGTTGCGCTGAAAATTATAAAACTTAAGAAAACTTAATTTTGTAACATGACATAAACGTAACGTAAAGAAAAAACAATGTTTTAAATGGACTGAACTCAAATCACAGAACACAATTTTTTAAGTTTACAATATCTTTTTTGAACACTATATTTTTAAGTTGAATACAACCAAACCCTCTATATGGCATTTATCGATTATTCCAAAGCCTTCGACAGCATACGCCACAAAGCAATATGGGAGAGCTTGGAACAACAAACAAAATACATTGAGATTATTAAAAATATCTACTCAAATAGCGAAGCGAGGATACAATTGGAAACCCTAGGAGAAAAGTTTAAGATAGGGAGGGGTGTAAGACAAGGGGACCCCCTATCAGCGAAATTATTCGCAGCAGTACTCGAAAGTATCTTCCGCAAAATGGACTGGGATGAATTCGGCCTCAACGTCCATGGTGTAAAGCTGAACCACCTAAGGTTTGCGGACGATATAGTTCTTTTTGAAGAAAATCCGACACGCCTCGAGGAAATGATAAAATCCCTTAACGAGGAAAGTATGAAAGTTGGTCTACTAATGACCACAGACAAAACAAAATTGCTCACGAACTCCGAACCAGTAGCTATAAAAATTGATAATGAACCACTCGAATATGTCTAAGAATACATTGACCTGGGTCAAATAATTTCTCACTAAGACCAAACGACCAAAGAAATTAACAGACGAATAGCAAACGGATGGAAGAGGTACTGGTCACTGAAAGAAATCATGAAAGCCAAGGAGCTAAGCATGTCAACAAAAAGGAAAGTCTTTGATACCTGTATACTTCCAGTCATCATTTACGGGTGCGAAACATGGTCACTCACCAAACATCACAGAGAAAAGTTGGAACGCTGCCAGAGAGCCATGGAGAGAAGTATGACAGGAATAAAGAAGCAAGACAAAGTGAGTAGTAGCATAAAAAGAGAAAAAACAAAAGTAGCAGACGTACTTACTCGAATAGACCAACAAAAGTGGAGATGGACTGGTCACATGACCCGAGATCCACAAAATAAATGGAGCACAATTGTCTCCGACTGGTACCCCATGGACGGTAAACGAAGCAGAGGACGCTAACAAACGAGATGGGAAGACGACCTAAAACTCACAGCTGGGCACCATTGGAGAAGGGTTGCACGAGACAGAACCCAGTGGAAAATGTTAGAGGAGGCCTATGCCAAGAGGCACGCTGAACTGCAGGACATTCTATAAAGGAAACAACACACATACTTCATCCATTAACATGCAGTTCAGAATCAAGGGCTGAAATAATAATAATAATAAAATAATAATAATAATAAAATAATAATAAAAAAATAATAATAATAAAATAATAATAATAATAAAATAATAATAATAATAAAATAATAATATTTTTAAGTTTAAAACAAAATAGGAGGACACTATAGGAGACCGCAGAACAATTTTTTTTTATTGTCGTTATATTATTAAACCGGGTTACCAACCGCAAACAAAGAAATATGAGTATTAATAATTAAATCTAAGAGAGTTTTCTTATATAATGTTCAGTATTTTAATAACATTGCCGTGATAGAATTACGATAAAATAACACACGAAGAAGGACATGCAATAGTTACGAAAAGAAAAATTATTAATTAATAACTTATGTAACATGACATTATACCATATAACACCATCGGTCAATACTTAATTCTAGCCATGTGTGAAAGGATGAGGAGAAGAATTAAGCCAGGAATCGGACTTAGATGCTTATTCTATTCAATATCCTTAATAGCAAGGTTTGCTATTGATGGAAATATGATTTCGCTCAACACATTACTAACACATACGGTTCTATGGATAAGCGAAGGAACATGTGGCGACTGCCTCATCAAGATGATGAGATTCCTGAGGGGAAAAACCAGTTGTGAATACAATTTGTATTTAGATGATTCCTTCTCACGCTATATAAAGTTCCAGCGATGTGAGACGATCAATCTCACTTTCGATTTTCGATTGCGCTCCGAATGGCATCACTTTAATTAACTTTAATCACAAATTTAAATATATATACCCGTAGTATATAATTATTAGTACTATGGTAACCAGACTGTTGATAAACATACTTACCTATATATTTCTAAATACACACATATTAAGTATAGATAAATTACAATGTGTTGTTACTGTTTTTTTTTTCTAAACTACATGTACATAATACTGAATTAAAAGCTACATTAACAATTAACATTTTTGACCCATCCATCCCAAATAGTGCACAACGCCGCTAAAGAAGTTTTCACTACAAAAACTAGCAACCCGCCCCGGCTTAGCACGGGTAGCAAAGCATGTACTTATTGACTTTTCCGGCATCTTCAAAAATTATCGTCATATTTCACCCATTTTACACAAAACCTTAATGGATTATACACCTGAACCTTAATCATGAATAACTCCCTCTATTGGTGACAACCGTATAAAATCGGTTCGTTGGTTATTAAGATATCGACAGTTACTATAGTCACGAAGTAATTATTTTCTTATCTTTTCAATTCGTTAAAAATGTCAGTCGGAGTGACAGCCTTACCCGTTCGGAAACAGAGCCGTTGACATTAAGGTATTCAATATTTTTAATACAAACTTTGAAGATGATGATCACTTAGCTGTTTGAGATTGTTCGTCTAAAGTTTAATAATAATAATAATAATGCCCTGTGAAACCCAAATTATATATATATATATATATATATATATATATATATATATATATATATATATATATATATATATATATATATATATATATATATATATTAAACTAAATAAAAAAAAAATTAAACACCGAGATCAATATAATTAGATATATATAAGCTTACATATATTTGCACTGAGCGGTATAAATATTAATAACAAAATATATTTTCATGAACTACGGTATATTTCAATAACATTATTTTTACACTGTCAATCACTTCAGCGAACTAAAAAGCTTTTATCGAGTTTGCCAAATTTTTATTATCTTCTGTAATTTTTTGTAACTGGAGTCCTTGTCATGATATTAAAACTTGTGATGGTGGAGTTTCATTTGTCGCTAAGAAAGCATTTCTAAAACTGTATTTGTACTCAAAAAGTAATATAGCAAAAGTCTAGACAAAATTAGTACTAAAAATACTACGCTTCCCCTAGTCGAACAACCAATTCCCTCCAAAACTACAAATACGAGAGAAATCCATAAATAATAGATTTAACATGATAAACTAACACTCGAAATGTTCTGGCAATTTTTTACTCCACCCTATATGCCAAGGAAACCCGCGTAATGCCTTCTTTATTGCCATCGAACCAACGCCAGCAGTTAGAGGGTTATGTCCCACGAAACCGAAACAGTTAGGGGTTGTTGTCTGTAATCTGTAAATGTAGTTCGTGGATGCGTTGTTGGAAATGTACTTTACCTTTATGGGTGGAGTAAGTATGTGTAGGGTTTTATAGTTTACGAAATTGGAGGGACTTCTGTAAATTGTTTGACAGTTGTTTTTTTTTTTAATATTGGATGGCGGGGATGGTTTAGTGGTTTAAGTAGGCGCCTTGTTGAGTTGGGTTCCTTTGCAAGATACATAATTATATTTGTAGCATACTACACGTATGTCCTAAGTTTTAAAAGGACATACCAAAAAAAGGTAACAAGGAAATAAAAATTATAGATCAACACAATGTTACCGCAACTTGATATAGCTATTATATGTATAGGATATAGATACCTTTATAACCTTGGTTGTTCCGTATGTTGGCCATAGATGGCGTTGTCGTCTTTGGTAAACCCGTAATGTCTTTTGCACATAGACGATCATACTCGATTGTAATAAGAGAGTCAGTTTATTACAGAAGTCGATATAACAAATATAAGTTATACCATTTTTTATAAGAAATTCGATAATAGTACAAAATTGCCGTACGATATATTTAGTCGACACTCGCCACGCGAGCTATTTTTAAACGGTACACAAAAACTGTCACGGGCGGCGTTCCCTAGCGGGCACCGCGACAATTGGGTACTAAAATACTGTCAACCCCCAGGGGGCCATATTTGCCCTTTGTATGAACACACTTTTGTTTAAGTTCCAACGGTTGTCACACGAGTGTAGGGTTATCTTTAAAATAATCACAAAGGGTGAACGAAAAAAAGTGAAAGTAAAAAAAACAATGACAATGTTATTTTTTAAATTTTGACAATAAGGTTCCAAGTTAAAGTATGTATGTAAATACATATTTGTTAACAATTTTAAGTTTGAAGTAGTGAAATTTACCTAATTTAATATTCTTTCTGTTAGACATGTATTCAATTTGTAAGTTGTATTACTGAAATAATATAAAATATTAGCTAAACCGTCGTTTGTCTGTTCTTGGCGGATTACAAAAAAAAAAAATGATTATTATCGGTCAATGGTTGTCGGAATAGCCTGATCTTATATAGGTATACGAAAATCCTATTATTTTATACGTGTATAAAACTACACTCCTAGTTACGACATACTTAGTGACTGTCATCTTATTTTAGAACATATTACACAGGGGGGGGACACTTAGAGGAAAGGGCCCAATGACATTTTTGACAGTTTGCACGTCGCCATCTCTTTGTTTGAACAATGGAGGAGTTAATAGATGTCGCTACAAACCATCTTAATAAATATGGAACTATTATATTTTGTTTTTTTCATAATGCTAATTATTTTAATTTTTATTATGTATCAATTCATGAAGGATAGTAAATTAATATTGGTTACAAAGATATGCTACCAACTGCCTCCAACTAGGCTTTACGTAGGTACATAGATATCCTAGACGATACAATTTGACAGTTACATATGAAATGGCCGCCAAAACCTGCGCTAGCGCTTGATTTGTGTTTGTCCATTTTATGTGTAATTGTTGAAATTCTTAGTATTTTCTCTACATCAGACGTCGACCTGTAAAAAGCACGACGGTCCACTAAATAAGTATTTCATAGACGTCTCTCTTAACGTTATAATTTACAGTTGGTGCAGGTCAGTCAATCGTATTTTGACTGGGAAACTAACATATAACGGTGAGGATGAAATTAAGATTGCAGCCCAAAATTATTGTAATACTTAGACTTCTTAGTTTACACTAACCCAACCAACTCGTGTAAATTTCTTAATATTGCTATAAATTTGTAATCATTGGTAAATCTATAGAAAAAATGCAGTACAATATGTACGTAGGTAGTTATAGTTATGTTGATATACACTATCATATATAAATATATGATAGTGTATATCAACAAACTATAACTACTTACGTACATATTGTACTGCATTCTATGTACAGATATATATATATATATATATATATATATATATGTTATATAGGTAGCTATGGCAATGACACACAATTAGTTAAAGTTCAGAAATATAGATGGCGCTTCATATTAGAATGCAAAATTTTGCCAAGAGTGGGCTCTCTTTTTCCCTAGTATTACTTTACTCTTTGATATTACACTACACAACGTAACTACTCAGTAATCTGTAGTGTCAAGTGTCAGTGGTGTCAACCACTAAGACCCAAACACGAAGTAACTATTATTTAATTTTTATCTGTGCCTAAACTAACCACGCCTTGCACTATGGCTTCTAGAACACGGAAATACATACTTATACATATATTTTTAGGGTTCCGTTCCTCAAAAGGAAAAAAAGGAGTCCTTATAGGATCACTTTGTGCGTCTGCCTGTCGTCTGTGCGTCAAGACACTTTTCGTCAGTACCTGTGGAGACATCAAGTTACAATTAACATCAAATACATATATGTATGTCGCGATCGCTTGAACCTGTAAAAATCAAGCTTCCTAATTAACACAATCAAAAGATACGGCTATTTTAACCTTACATTTGAACAAATTTGAACAATACAAGTACATCAAACTTCCCATTGACCTAGAACCATGAAAATTTGTAAGAAACAAGGTCTGACAGCACAAGTAAAGGAAAAAACCGAAAGTCATATAAAAAATAGTTTTTGTGACTACAAACTTATATTTTGCGGTCGGAAAGTTGACTTTGTCGTAAACCGATGTATGGGAGAGTATTATTAGAACTGCAAAGTTAAGTTTGTCTTTCGGAAAAGACGGGCAAAAATCTTCGATACTTGATTACCGAGACGGACGTAATATATACATCCAAGTATGTTTGCTTACGGAACCCTCGGTGCGCGAGTCAGACTCGCACTTGTCCGGTTTTTTAGTTAATACAGACATGTTACACAATATAATGCATAGGAATATTTGCGCCGAGTGGGAATCGAAGCCGCGTCCCTATAAAGTTGCCAGTTGTCTTAAGACCGAAGCTCTGCCAAACTATTATCGATGTTGTATTTTTAATGGTTATTAATGGTGAGTATATATATATATACTTTTATATCCCAAAGCGCCAGAGGAGATGGAGAAACAAGGTTAGGAGGGTGAATGATAGCACTGGTATAGCTACATTTCAGAGCATTTTTAGGCACCGGTATCCGCTCGCCATAAGTTGTTGTTTTTAAATTTGTTTACGTAGAAAAATACTAACTATTGTTAGATCGGCAGTATGTACATATACTTAAAAAAGGCCAAGTTAAAAGCACTCGTAACCGACCAAAAGGTCAAAGATTTTTTTAGGACTTATACGATTCAATTTCTTTATCACCTACACACTGCCATAGAGCTACTCTCAAAGACAACAACGTATTATTTTTAAATCATAGACCTAATAGTTTTGGTAGCCTCTATTTCAGATACATAGACAACACTTCCCCTTTTAGACATTTTTTAAAAACAAAATTAAAAGAATGGATGTGGAAGAAGCTAGAGCTGTGTGTCAGGATCGTGGCAAAAGGCGTTCTGTTGCCATAACAGGTATTACAGTTCATTACGGACCCTGTCGGGCACGGCAACATAGGAGAGGGGATGAAGTTATTATACATCCTAGTAGTCCTACTAATATTATAAACGTGAAAGTTTGTGAGGATGTATGGATGTATGGATGTTTGTTACTCTTTCAAGCGAAAACTAATGAACCGATTGCGATGAAACTTGGTATGTAGATAGCTGGAGACCTGGATTAACACATAGTCTATTTTTATCCCGATATTCCAAAGGTACCGGGACTTACGCGGGTAAAACTGCGGGGCGCAGTTAGTATTATATAAGTGTTCGTTTTAGTATCGTATACGGTATAAACAGTTTCCAATTTTTTTTATTGGTTACACTAAAGCTTATCAATAGCTACTAAACAAAAAAGGTTTCAAACTTGAGAGAAAAAGGCACTGAATTGTTTTGTCTTTGCTTATTAATACATACTAGAGATCGCCGTTTTGATATTTTTGGTTTATTTCATTGGCCAGTATAACTTGAACTGTCATTGTATAAACTTACGTACTATGAGAGGTCAACATTATATAATATAAGATGTCACGCGGCGGGTGGAAGGCGCGGCGCGCGGATGACGCACCCCTCCTTCGTCCCAACTAATACTTTAATTTTGCATTCTGCGAACCGGCTCACGGCTAACTTCAGTCCGGCCAATAAGTTTGAGGATTGCTGTATTTACTTAATGCTTGTAGTTTACGTAGCGGTTTTCACATCATTATTAAATTTTCAACTCATATTGTTTAAAAAATTTGTATCCCCTTCCCTCTCCCCCCTCTCCGATGTTATTACCCTCTCCCCCCTCTCCAACGCTATTACCCTCTCCCCCTACTCCCACCTTAAAGGCCGGCAACACACGTGTGACTCTTGAATTGCTGGCGCCCATGGGCTACGATAGTAATTGAATATCAGGTGACCCGTCTGCTCGTGTGCCCCCTGTGCCATAAAAAAAAAAAAATTTTATGGATTCCAAATTTTACGACATCTCCAAATTTTCTTAAAAGTGCGTAGAAACGAATTCTCTTCACGCATTAATGTATAGAAAATATAAATTTCTAGTGTTAACTCTTGCTCGACACATTCGTGTGTCATAAGTGTTAAACCAACAGGTCTCAAGAACCATAGGATGGACACAAACGTCTATGAATCCCATATCCCCGCAAATATCCCCGCTGTTTCACCCGCGTAAGTCTCGATGCCGTAAGAATATCCGGGTAAAAAGTAGCCTATGTGTTAATCCAGGTCACCAGCTATCTACATATCAAGTTTCATTGCAATCGGTTCAGTAGTTTTTGCGTGAAAGAGCTACAAACATCCATACATTCTCACAAACTTTCACGTTTATAATATTAGTAGGAATTTGTGACGCTGCCGATCAAAAGTAGCTCTTAAAATCATCTATTAAGAGCCACTGGGCCATGTGGTGGCAAGTGTTAAACGAATTTGTACCTTATTACGTAGCAATAAAAGTGTTTGGCGTCGAGCGAGAGTAGAAGAGCTTTTGTGAGGGCAGTAAAGTTGTGTGATTATGTAATCCGCTGGTTTAATGTAATAAGATTATTGGAAAATAAAGCTTTACTGTTAACTAATAAGTACAGGAAATACATAATTATAATTATGACTAATCATATGCTCGCACTTCACTAGGTATCCTCTGGATAATGTAGAGATTAAAATAATTAATCAATAATCAAGAAAATCATTTATGTCCCTAAAAATAATAAAGTGACGTCTCAAATCTAACTAGAGCAAAATCTAAACTCATACCGCAATATTTTCCAAAATTTTTAAAATACTTCAAATAAGAATAACAAAATTAACACCAAATAAAAAGAAATATATCCAGTACTTATGTTATACAAAGTCCAAGATATCATAAGATAGAGGAAATTGTACAAATAAACATATAAAAGTAAAAAACTCTAATATCTTGGCCGCCCCTGCTACAAATTTGGCCACTTGTCCAAATCACAATGTAACGGCACAAATCACTATTATACGAATATAATTTACTTGATATCCACTTGTAACTGTATGCGGAGCTTGGGGAGGGCTACTGACGATAAAATGTAATTAAATTATTATTTGTAATTGAAATGGGGTGCTCCAAGTAGGCAGGAATTTATGGTGACGCAAATGGAACTATCGAATACTATACCTACCTCTACATTAAGTGTTTTTACGAAATTAAAACATCTAAAAATTTTAAAAATATGCACTTCAATATTTGCCGCACGATTTTGTTTAAACATGACTACAAAGGGCACTTTTACATTTGGACATCCTCTGCGCCTTTTCCCAACTAAGTTGGGGTCGGCTTTCAGTGTAACTACGATACGGCCGAACTTTGATATTTTTCGTGAAGCGACTGCCATCAGAGTACTAGGCGATATCGAAGTTCTGTAGTTAGACCAGGCTGTCGGACTTTTTTTAGGGCTCCAACTACCCGTAACGAATGCCACAGATGTTTGTGTGGTACCGGGACTGACAGTTTAACGTGCTCTCCGAGGCACGGAGGGGTCTCAATGTGTTAAGAATGGTCCCCCACCCTAGACTGACCTGGCTAGTATTACTTAACTTTGTAATATGCTAACCTAATCGGTTACCACTTAGCCACGAGCCCCTCCCTTTTACATTTGGACGTTGGCACAAATTAAGACAAGATTGTCATTACAAAAAGATTAATCTCCTTTACCTATAAATATGACATAGTGGGATCTTAAAGCTTTTTTAAAAGTGGATTGAAAGCCACAGTGGCTTGAAAGCCACAGATTGCTAGTATACATCTTTTTTGGCACTTAAAAACTAAATCTTTACCATTTTTATTGCCCCCAAAATATGATGACTGATGACACATCTTAACAATGCAACTAGACCATGGTATTATTATTATGTAGCAAGGACCGTTGACTCGAAGATTTACGTATAATTGTACCAATTTAAATATTTAACGAAATATTCTGATTCTTTCTTTGATTGAAATTCATAATTACTGATAGTTAGGTTAATAATCATATTATTATTTTGTAGCCCGATGACTACTGATTTAACATTTAAATTAAATCTTTTTAAAGAGTACTCAGTTCATTAAAGCTCATTAAGGTTCATTAAGACTCTTGGAAAATCATTAACATAGAATATAAACAACAGAGGCCCAAGTATGCTACATTGTGGAATTCTGTATTTTATTTTTGACTAGATTTAGACAGTGCTTTACAAATTTTGTAAATAATAGTCATTTACACTTGTTGCCTATTACCAAGATATGATTCAATAAATTTTGATATGTTACCTCTTGCCTCTAACCCCATATGCATTCACATTAACTATTAGAATATTTTATCCACATAGTCAAAAGCGCATGGTATGTCCATGTAAATGGCTAATATTGGCCGTCTGTGGTCCATTCTATTCATAACCAATGTAGAAAGTCATAAATGACCATTTCTATCGATTTTTTTTTCTAAAGCGGTTTTGATTGTCGACTAATATCTTATATTTCTCGAGATAAGTATTTAAATTATTGTAAATGATTCTTCAAATATTTTAGAAAATTAGTAATAAATTAGTCCTACTAATATTATAAACATGAAAGTTTGTGAGGATGTATGGATGTTTGTTGCTCTTTCACGAAAAAACTACTTAACCGATTGCGATGAAACTTGGTATGTAGATAGGTGGACACCTGGATTAAAACATAAGCTACTTTTTATCCCGATATTTCCATGGCGGGACGCAGCTAGTACATTATAATTGTTAAGGCCTAAAGTCTTTAAATGATTATGGAGTCGTAACAAAACAGGCGTCTTACGGGCAGATGATAGTAGAAATATTGTTGAATTTAAAATAAATTTAAATATATGAAAAGGAATAACAAATTAGTTTTATGTACTACTGTCATAATAAATGAGCGTCGAGCTTGATTGCGAACAAGTTGAATAGAGGTGTTTTATGTGAAGGACAGACAAGGAAACTGATTACTGTATCTGTAGTTTAACTTCGAAACAGGATCAAAACACTTATTCTAAATTTATTTGATTGAGGTTAGGTATGTTCAGTTACTAATACACTACTATTACTAATATTTATAACACGATTTTATTAGCTTCCCTCTTAAATATTCATGTAATACAAACAAATCTATTAAGTCAATTTTAACCTACTTCTAATTGTAGTATCGAAATGAAATTTGGTGTGTATATGTAATTGCAATACTTTTGAAGTCTTGGAGCTGATCTGATGATGGAGCCAGGAAGTGTCTAGTGGTGTTCAGTCAGGCTCATATAATAATAATAATACCTCCCCACACATCTCACACACGGCCGTGTGATCCCAAATTAGGCAGAGCCTGTACTATAGCAACCAGACTGCTGATAAACATACTTATATATTTCTAAATACATACATATTATAGATAAATTACATCCAGACACAGAACAAATTATCGTCCTCATCACATAATTATTTGTCCTGGGTAGGAATCGAACCCACGACCTCTGGCTTAGCAGTCAGGGTCACTAACCACTAGACCAACAGACCAGTCATATGATTTGTTTTGACGAGTCAAACATATTGCGCTTGGTAACCATGGTCTAATGATGAAGCCCGGAAGTGGATAGTGGAAGTCTTTTTTCTTTTTCATTTGAATCGCCATTAAAGCGTGTTGTTGTACTAAACTAAAATTATTACTAATAATTAGAAGTACCACCAACGTTTGGGTCACATTACTAGTATTCTTGTTAACACCTCCAGCAAAGCCAAATGCTTGTGTCAGGAGGATTGCCGCTTAAATTATATGCAGCTGTCACATTTCCCGTCATTTCCGTGATCACCCACATCTTTCCACCTGTCATTACGTTCATTACAACACCATTCACCGCTAACATCAGACTTTGAATCATAGATAATTTATATGAAGAACCTGACGTGTCCTTACAAATAAGTAGGTTCGAACAGAAAGAAAAATGCAAATTTAAAAAAAAAACGTGCTAAGTGCGAGTCCTTTATTCTTTCACTTTAATTTTTAATTTAATTTGTTTAGTTATTAGAGTATCAATATAACACACTGATATCCCTAATACACTTCTGCAAACAATAAGCAATCGATATTAAATTATCATTCTAGCAAGCACCTAATAATTAAGTGGAAAATCTAGGCCAACACAAGTACGTAACACGGTTTGGATCGATATAGATCAAAACCTGCCTTAGCCCATTCTATTTTAGTCCTTAGAAGGATCAGCAGGTACCACGCGTACCTACCAGTTACCTTTTTATTCAGGCTATTTATTTCAACTGCCTCATACAGATCTATTCTATTCTAATACCATATTCTAGTATTATTTGTAGTAATTTTTATTTTGTATTCTAAACTAATACCATAACAAGCTTTATAGGAATTACGTACAATCAGTAAAAATGCTTTTGGTCGTTGAATTCAAACATACAATTACAGATTCACAGGCTATTTCATATACTTAATAGAAATGCAATGTGAGTTAATGAGCACGAGCTCTGCATGACAGAAATGTGTGTGTGAAATGTGTGGAGTTATTATTATTATTATTAATATATTTCTTATTTTCCATCTCTTATGTTTTCTTTTCTTCCTTTTTTTTACATTATTCTTACTATAATTTTCAGTATCCCTATTTTCATGGCCTAAGTATTTTTTGTTCAATTACTTTTAATTTCAAAAACAAAAAAGCACCCTACAAAAAAGTGATGTTATACTCGTACAATTAACTAAATATCGTTAAAACTTTCTGGTGATTTAAAAGTGGCCGTGAGTTTGTTTATCTGATTTTTACTCACAAGGCTCTAGGATTTGGACACGGGCGGTTATAGATCGACGCAGGCAGATACGCTAGTTATCTATTATCAATATATTTATATATATATCTTTTTCAGACACGCGGATAAAAGTCTTGGATTTTTTCAATGAGTGAGAGCCAGTTTGCACAAAATTTTCTTCCTTTTCTGTATTAATGAATCTTATTTAATTTATTTCACAATTATATTATTATTATTTTTTAATTAAAAAGAAACTTTGAACGTTTTACTTGTCAAAAAATAAAATTTGTTCAGTCGTGCAAAACAAATCTTTTTTCATAATTGGCAACATTTTTAAAGTTTCTCTAAATAACTAATTCATCGAAAAATATCAAAATAATTATACCAAAATTCATCGCAAAATATATTTCGGTCACCCAAGCCTTACGAACTATGAGGTACCTTCGAGAAACTCCGAGGTTATTTAAGCTCGTATAACATAAAATATCGTGCAGCACATTGCAGAGCTACGTGCGGAGTCCTAATTGTGACGTACTGCGCCCCCGGGACGCCGGACACGAGCCCGGGACTGCATGTAATAGATAGTGCATTTTTTTATTTTTTTTTCCAACCTTTTATATTATTCAGTCCCGGTTTCCTTAGAGAAGATATATTGTCGCAATAATCAGGTGCCGGAAAAGCAAACAAATATTGTTTATGTCTTGTTTTTGTCTCTCTATATTTTGTACCCCATTTTATTTGATGCTATTAATTACTTTCGTTTGCGTCGCGGGTTCGCTCAGGTTAATATAGATTTCTAATCGACGAAAAAACGGAGGAGGTTTTCAAGTCAACCCGTATATAATGTTTTTTTTTATGAATGCCGAGTCGTCGCTGTGATTATTTTACGTAATAATTAATTTGCTTGTTTGTATGTTCGGCGCTGTGACTCAAAATTATTTAGGTATTTACATTAGTGTAGGAGTTTAATTAGGCTTTTTAGATCCTATCTTCTTCGTCGGTTTAACTTTTTGTTAAAAAGTTTAACAACAAAAAGTTAAAATTCATTATTAACCACTCAAAAATCTTTAATAATATTCTTAATCACTTAAATAAGTCTTGTAATATTGTCACGTGCTTATTAAAACTGGTATCTATCAATATTTAAGCAGCAGCTAGTTGCAAACTATTTTTTTATATTATATTTTAAGATTTACCATATTTGGCATTAGGTGTATAGTTTACGTGAGAAGGAACGTGCCAATGTGCAATATAGAGTTTGTATACTCTTTGGAGCAATAGTGCAGTGATTTTTACTATTAAGAAAAAATGCATGCACTATGAACGGCCAACAAAGTAGTGATGAATATTTTATCAAAATGTCTCCTTGGTATGAAACCATTTGTTTCATATTCGTTCACAATTATACGTCAGCACTGCTACTCTCTAATATCTCACTCCGATTATCCACTACGACATTTTATGTTTTATTTCAGTACTTATCTATAATTAAGATATATAAATCAATTTCAAATGTAAATACTATACTCATTCATTTTAATTTCACTCGTGATAGGTAGACTCTAGTTTGAAAGTAGTCATTTTTTATATCGATAACAATGAATAACAAACACGAACTATGTTAAATGTAAACATTTCAAATATTTTTACTTTACGGAAAGAACCTTAGCTAACCTGAACAATTTTGAAAGATTTAAAAAAGAAAATTTGCTATTGTAGATTTTGTTTATTAGTTCTTTCAATATCACCAAAACCACCAAACTGGACACATTTCACTGTTAAAAATAGACAATAAACTCAGCAGAATGCTGAACTACCAGTGACTTGCAACCCTAATATGGCGTCTGTTACTTAAGTGGCTTCAAGGCGGAGCTTATTGACATTGACATTAACGATTGTAATGTTTATCATATCCTTACCAAACTTAAGTAATCACAAGTAAAGTTCTTCTTCATTCGTGATAATTTACAAATATATTTTTTGTTATTAGGTTTTTATTTGCATGCTATTTGTATAACTAAAACTTATATAATAATATGCAAATAAGACCATATCCTCTCTTCTTCGTTTATTAGCCACCCACCCAAAAAGAGGGGTGTTATAAGTTTGACGTGTCTGTGTATCTGTCTGTGGCATCGTAGTTCCCAAACGAATGGACCGAATAAAGTGCGTTTTTAGGGTTCTGCACCTCGAAAGGAAAAAACGGACCCTTTATAGGATCACTTTGTTGTCCGTCCGTCCGTCTGTCTGTCTGTCTGTCAAGACCCGTCTTCTCAGGAACGCGTGGAAGTGTCAAGCTGGAATTTATATCAAATACTCAGGTCTACTGTCCCTTGGAGCTGTGAAAAAATCAAACTTCTAAGCCAACGCAATCAAAAGATACAGCCGTTTATGCCGCAAATTTCCGCCAAATTTTCGACACTCGCAAGGAAATCAACTCAGAATCTTGAAATTTGGCGCGAAGCAACGTCTTATAACACAGATAAAGGAAAACTTGCGAAACCGGTAAATGTTTTAGTTAGATCATATAATAAAAATATTTTACGGAACCCTAGGTGCGCGAGTCCGACTCGAACTTGGCCTTTTTTTTTATTTGATCGAGAGTGTTGTTAGATATAATTCAAGAAAATCTGTTCAATTGTTCAGCTCTTTTCTAATCGTAATCGTAATCGGGGGTGTCGCTTGTTGCTTAATGTCAAGTCTGTCAACTGTCAATCTGCTTGTTCGTATTGGGTGAGGTGAAGTAACTTTATAAAATACCACAGATAAAGTATATTTGTGGTATTTTTTCATATTTTTAGGTTGGGCATGGTTCCAAACTTATATAAATGCATCTACCACGTGTTTGGATGTATATTATGATGATATATTAGTAAGAAACGGTGTAGAAAGTGAAAAAAATGTTTAAAATCAGTAGAGAAGCCAATATTGTTATCATTTTATGTGTGACTGTTGAGCAATTTTTAAACTAACATCAAATCGAACCGAAGCCATATATAGTTCAAAGTTAATCTGAAACACTAATTAATAAAATTATCTAAGTTTTAAGATTGTAGAGCTTGGCAAGAATACCCGATACAAAATGGCGGATCTGCTTTGCACACGTATTGGAACGATGATACAAGAACTTAAAATTAAAAAAATCATGGTCTAAAGAAACTTCAATAATTATCTTTTAAAAAGAGTTTCACTGACATCAATGTGCTTGTTAGTGGAAAGTAGATATGGGTAGGCCAACTGAACGCACTGTTCCAATGAGACAGCTAGGTTTCGGAGTAAACGATTATTATTATAAGTATTATCGATTTATACAAATATTAGAAATTTGTTAATTTTTCAAAAAAGGGCCCGACTAATTTCAATAAAATTTAAATAGGAAACCTGGGAAGTATACCCTTTGAAACAAAAAAAGAATTTTTCAAATTGGTTCAGGCGTCTTTGAGTAATCGGTGAACATACATAAAAAAAAGATTCCGACGAATTGAGAACCTCCTCCTTTTTCGAAGTCGGTTAAAAAATACATACACTTTAACAGCAAACTAACTAAAAAGTAAAATTATTGTAAAAAGCGTGGGGTGCTTGACATCAAATGTTACAAATACCTACCTAGTTATTTGGTAGATGTTTATAAAAGTCGAGTTATTATACGATTTTTTACAATGTAAAATTATTTTCCACTCTTTAGTTCAGTGTGCTAAAAAATCGTGTTTTCTTAAACTATAATTACTTACTCACTATGAGTTAGATTTCTACAGGAGACATTCATCTCCTGCAATCTTGCTGATGAATAATAAGTACCTATTAAAGAGAAGGAATATTAACCCGATTACCAGTTAAACCAATATCTATGGATTACTCTTTAAAATGTTTACATATACATGTATATTTTACATCTTATAACTCTTACATTTACATAATCTATATGTTGTAACTGTTTTTGATTCAAATAATAGTTAACGCGTATAACTATATTGTTTATTGTAGAATTAATTGCACTTACTGTGGTAATCAAATTGTTTATTTATCGATAAATTCTTTTGTTCGACCACTAACATGACAAACAACATGCAACACTTTATTCACAGTATGATCGGATAATATAAATATAGATCGTAAAGTAAGTTCATGCCACAATATTATTACTATTAAGGGCGTTTATTGAACACGAAACATCCTTTAAAATAAAGCCGAACTGCAGCAAAATATTGACGTCGAGGCATATGTGCGGGAGCGAGTCTCTACAACAAATATTCATTTTCGCAACAATACCGGTCAACAACTTAAGCATATTGGCTGAACACTCCCTCCCAATCAACGTCACAACGCGTCCCCAACACCCCCATACACCCGTCTATAAAAAAAAACACAAGTGTTTGCTCTCATAAAGAATGAGCGCAAATCTGCACAATGATTGTTTATGTTTCCATATCAGGACGAGTGCCATTGTTGTCGGGGTGCACCCTCGCTTTATTTACAATAAAACGTACGATTTAACATGAATACAGAAGTTAATACGTCGGACGAGTATAATGGGCCCGCCGCCCTCCCAAATCCTCTTAATAGCTTGAATATTGACAGGGAACTCAAGTATGTGTCTTTCCACAGATGGGCCATCACGGCATGGAGGGGCTCGACATGCTGGACCCGCTGACGTCGTCGTCCATGACCACCCTCGCGCCGATGGGCGAAGCTGCGCCCCCACACCATCAGCTGCACGGCTATGGCGCCATGAACCATGTTATGAACCACCACCATCACGCCGGCGGACTCGCACACGCACCCCCAGCACATCTAGGTCACCCTGCTGCAGCGCTACACCCTGACACCGATACAGACCCTCGCGAGCTTGAAGCCTTTGCCGAACGATTCAAACAACGAAGAATTAAACTCGGGGTCACTCAAGCGGACGTTGGCAAGGCGCTAGCTAACCTCAAACTCCCCGGAGTGGGCGCCCTTTCACAGAGCACCATCTGTCGCTTCGAAAGTCTTACTCTAAGTCACAATAACATGATCGCCTTGAAGCCTATACTGCAGGCGTGGCTCGAAGAGGCAGAGGCACAGGCGAAGAACAAACGCAGGGATCCTGACGCACCAAGTGTCTTACCCGCTGGAGAAAAGAAACGCAAAAGAACGTCAATCGCGGCACCGGAGAAGAGAAGCCTCGAAGCGTACTTTGCGGTGCAACCACGACCTTCTGGAGAGAAGATTACTGCTATTGCGGAGAAACTGGACCTGAAGAAGAACGTGGTACGGGTGTGGTTCTGTAACCAGCGGCAGAAACAGAAGCGTATGAAGTTCGCGGCGCAGCACTGACCGGCGGGCGGCGGCGCGGCTCTGCTGTACCCGGGTGCCGGGTATGGCTATTGAATCGCGCCACCACCGCCGCCACCGCCGCCACGCACACCTACACACATCTACACACACCCGCAGACAGAGACACACACACAAACACACATACACAACAACAAGATCTCATCCCGATCTCATTTCTTCACTACCCCGAGTCGTGCAAGTTAGTAGTTAGTGTAGATATTGTATATCCTTTTCTGTTTGTTTATCGGACTGTTCGTATATGTTTCGAGACACAGGGTATATAATAATCGATTATATACATATCATGACAGTGAGTAGTGGTCGCTTCATACATCGTTCAGTTCATGCGCGCCGTCTTTCAATGTTTTCGGAGCATCGAATATATGTACATGATTAAAAAATTGAAATTCAGGATTTTTAAGAGAATGTGCCTTGCAAATAATCAATATTCTGTGTTTTAATGTTAGTAACTTCATTGCTGCGAGTCGCAGGAGTTGTACCGGGCAGCCGGACGTTCGTGTCCGTCATACCCACGGTGTGATCCCGTGTGCGCTGATGAGGCAGGTCGCATGCAAGAGGGGGACAAACTTTTGAATGTAGATATAACAATCATTTATCTGACTCTTTTCATTTAAATCGAAGTCTCTCGTATGCTACCAGTGTCTTATCAGTGCATAGTCTAAGTTTAAATTATATTTAATGATAAATTTGTTAGGCTTTTTGTTTACTATTGATACTGTACAAAATAAGTGTAAGATTTTATAGGTTTCATGTTTATGTTGTAGATAGTCTTCAGTAGGTTTGTATTATAATTTGTACTTTGTTTATTTATTTCAATGATTATATATATTTAATGAAATGGCACAATTTCTAGTCTAAGAGGTTATTAGTGACATTTAGCCAAAATAGTATTAAAGTTCATTTGTAAATAATCACATTTCAATTAATTAGTAGACATTAGTTAAAATACACATCGTTACTAAAACGAAAGAAATTAGTACAACGCAGTTGGATTCATGCAACATATGTGACATTTCATTTCTTGTAAAATTATGACCAAATAAGTCAATGTGTGAACAATTGATGCCAAAACATTAATTTTGCGGCCAAAGTGTTAAATAAATTAAAAAAAAAAAAAAATTTGGTTCTTTACTGCATGAATCCAAAATGGTGTCAGCACCACGGCTTAAGTAATAGAAAACCAGAAAAAAAATCATAAAAATTTGCGAATTATAAATAATATTTTTAAAAGATATTTTGTAAATATAGATTTAAAAAAAGACTTAAGAAACGTGCAATCTAGATCTCGGTAATTATAAAAAACTGCTAGGAATTAATGGGATCTACCAAAACCAAGAATAATAACTATAATAACTAGAGATCGGATATTCGGATGCATATTTACCTAAAGTTGAGATGTTGGCTATTATGGAAAGCACTTTTTTATCGAAAGAATCCCGCGATTCCAGGAAATTCAAATTTAAGTGTACCTATACTCCGTGAGATGTAATAAACCCCAGTTTGACACAAATGACACTTGCTCTGTTACAACGTATAATGGTTGCTTTTCCCTACTTTTATTGTCAGTGATTTTTGACGAAGCAAAAACAACCTGATTACGTTGTAACAAGTGTCAAATCGGGCCTATTAAACCTCAGGAAATGTAAGCATTTTGTAAGAGTGCGAGTGAGACGGCAAATTATACTTGCTTGTGCGCAAGTAGCGACGCGACAATACAACTGCATTCGTAAATAAAAATATACTTAGAAGCCGCTTCCATAATTTGTTATCCCAAAAAAAACTTTAGGTAAATATGCATCCGATTATCCGATCTCTAATACTACATTACTCTTTAGTAACGATCTAGTCATAGTTAATTTTATAGCATCGTTTTAAAAGCAATAGTTTAAAATAATTTGTATTTTTTTTTTTATTAAAAGTAAGTCATATTGCCAATGATGGCCAAATATGAATTTTTGTTATTAATATTCGTACAAAAGCTTCTTGTTTTATATAATGGTTACAGTAAAAAAAAATGTTAGTTTTTAAAAATGCATCTATTATTTCACATGAATTATAAAGCATAAAATGAACGTCTCGCCTTGAACATACTGATTCTCAAAACGTTAAAAGTTTTAATAATAAAACAAATTAATAATCTAAATTCAAACACAGATTTGTCAGTTTTAACGAAAGACAAATTGTTTGTCATTCAACTTAACTCAACTCAACGCTGTTCGACTACCTACCTCTTGGATCAGTGTCAGTCGAAAAGAGAGTAGACTACTATTCTTTCTTAATCTCTCTTTTTCATGAAGGTCATAGACTAAATCCGGCCAAGTGCGAGTCGGACTCCGTACCATTATCTAAACCTAAAAAGGAGATTTGTTTTCGGTTTCACTCAGACGATTCAAACGATGTGAAACTTCACGTAATGCGCGGTTCCATTGTCCATTATAAATGAGGTTAGCTTAGATTCTGACAATCTAAAGAAAATAAACCATAAAACATTTGATCAGTAATTTATAAATGGCTGAACTGAGTAAGGCTGATACGTATATATTTTTCTATTAATGGCGGACATTACCATGCATTTCTCTATGAAACTTAATAATACTTTTAATTTTTTTTTTTTAATATGGTTTATGAGCAGTAACTTATACTTAATGTTTTAATAGCTTTTTAATACGACACATAATAGACTGGTCTAGTTGACGACAGCAAATATTCCTGGTCACGCTTTACCATGCGATCTAATTTTGTTCTCTATTGCCTAGTCCGAGAGTTGCTATTTATTTGTTATTATAGAGAACAAAGCATTGATTTAGGCAATTTTCAGTATTTTATTCTTTTTAGTCCAATGCGTGTAGATTTAGATCCTAAAACACCAACGTGTCGTTCAACACTAGCTATATATCGCTCAATTGTTTTAATATTTTAATGAATTTAACAAAGAAACAAAACCAATGATCTCGGTACTAATAATCTATTTTTAGTTGTATTTAAACGATTATACAAATAAGTTATTTATTAATTTATTAAGTATGATTTGTAAATAAAATTGATAATAAATAATAATAGACCGAATGTAATTATTATTACTATTAGTTCTGAAAGCTAAGGCAGTAATAATTTTAAGTAGACATTAGAAAACGTTTCTCTTGCAATTATTAACTCTTAATTAATTATTATTATTAATAATAAAAACGAAACAAATTTATTTCGAAAACCAATAAACAATAAATTGAAAATAGAAATATTAGTAAAAAATACGTGGTTTTATTGGACAAACTGTTCTACGACCTCATTTAAAAATAGAATATCTACACCTTCTAATATAATATGAATGGACGCAAAACAGCAACAAACCTCCAAAAACAGCACTAAATCATTCCAAATTATTCTCAGACAAATAAAAGGTAAGTTATAAAATCTTACAACTATTGTACATGCCATTGTTTGGGTGGATGAATGTATTATATCGGCTAAACGAATCGCGATGAAATTTGGCTCGGCTACTTTTTATCCCGGAAAAATGTACAGTCCCCGTAGGATATTTAGCGAACGAAGTCGCGGGCAACAACTAGTCCTAAGTAATCCTACTAATATTATAAACGTGAAAGGATGAATGGATGTTTGTTACGCTTTCGCGCAAAAACTACTGCACTGATTGCAATGAAACTTGGTATGTAGATAGCTGGAGACCTGGATTAACAAAAAGGAGTAATTTTTATCCCGATATTCTCACAGCA
This sequence comes from Callimorpha dominula, assembly GCA_949752705.1. NCBI lineage: Eukaryota > Metazoa > Arthropoda > Insecta > Lepidoptera > Erebidae > Callimorpha > Callimorpha dominula. Next base: position 28,222,803 of record OX456990.1, on the reverse strand, counting down.
CCGGGACTTACTATAAATGTGAATGTGTTTGTTTGTTTTTCACTTTCACGTCTAAACTACTGAACCGATCATTATGAAATGTCGCGTACACGTTGTCAAGGAACCATCCAAATTGGTGTCATCCAGATAAAAGTACAAACTAATTTGCGAAATGAGCATTCACCCATATAATGTAAGTATATACCTACTCGAAACCTTAATAAACGGCTATGATAACCTTGTTATCATAGCCGTTATGTTATATTATATGTTTAAAAGAACTTCTGGAGCTCAAAAGATAAAAAACCTGTGAAGTAACAAGAATCCTCACCGGACACTGCAAACTGAACAAACGTATGTTCAATTATACTATTATACACAGTTTATACATTAATTTTATGTATTTCTATATATAAGCTATTTACATGCATGCGTCATAAAATTCCTCCGCATCGTTACCTACTGGCAGTGTTCCCAGAAGGCTGGCAGCATTGCCACGTTGAATGGCAATGCTAATTCTCTGTGCAAGAAAAAGGCCCGCCTTCTGATCTTAGCTAATTCCTTATAAAGGGAACGAGCACTCGGACCCCATGACCCTAGCGTTTCGACCCCAAACGGCTTAAAAACATAGTTACCAATTAAATTATTGTATTTACGCCGTTTGAGGCTTTCTGCTGATGCAGCAGCAGCGCCAGCACAAGCAGCTGTACTTGGACGATGTGATGGCGCGAGGGTGTCAACGCAAAACGTCAATGTCAACGTAAAAGAGTATTGGGACAAGCTATCTGCCAAGCATTTATGGCATCGGTCTTGCAGGACACTTCAGAATTAACCAATGTGTTTGTTAGAATTTTCCTGGTTAACTCTTTGTGCCGTGGACCGAAGACAAAAATACTGGAAGGCTGACATCTGAAATTTTGCGAACGCCAGGACCACCGAACCGTTAGGGATGCTTGGAGCCAGCCTCGGTCGTCCAAAGCCACATTTATAATTTTGCCAAGGGTGTTTTGAATAATTTTGTAATTTTTTTCTAAGAGTGTTAAATGTTTCCAAAGTTGCGATAATCGAAGCGCAAGAGTAAATTTGGGTACGAAAAGACAAAAACGGACTATAGTAAAAGCCGAATGGACATTAATTTTAAGTAAACGATCCGAAAAATCACCAAATTTTTTTATTTTGTCTTCTATGAAAGATTGAAAACCATCTTCCAAGACCGGGGACCCAAGAAGGCGAAAAGACGTTTTTTCTAAAACTTTAATGTTAGGTGCCAATGAATTGAATTTCTGTACAGTCGAGTGTCTGTCTGTCTTGTCACAAATAAACATTTCGCATTTGTCAGAGTTGAGTTCTAAGCCCATAGATTTAAGTTTATTTTTAAGGAAAGCTAAATCTTGTAAAACTGTATCTACTTCCCCTCCCAGAGTTCCGTCATCAAGGTTGAATACACAAATGTTGAATTTTGACTTTATCTCCTTCACAAAGGGGTGTATCGCTAAACTAAAGGTAACTGGTCCCAGAGGGTCACCCTGCTGACAACCAACGGCCAATTCCAAAAGATTGTCCTTGTATACTAATTTTGTAGGATATCTATAACATTGCCAAAAAAATTATAAATTTTAGGGGTTTCCAATTTTGCTTGGGTTAACACAGTGTCCCTATTTACAGAATTGAAGGCATTTCTCAGGTCAACCTTCAAGATTACCTCCCCTTCATTACTGCCAAGGTACGTGGAAAGGGCATGTATGGCAGCCTCACAACCACCTTTTGACCCAAAACCAAGTTGCACTGACTGGAATTTTGCTGCAAGTTCGGCACTGTAATATTTGCAGCAAAATTTTGGCACCCTACGGCAATCGGACGAATGCCACCATCGTTCTTACGTAGAGCACATAAGTTGGCTCCGTATAAGACGTCAATGATACCATCATCCACATTGCCGGAGAGCATAAGATTTACTAAAGCCGTCAGCTCCTTCAAGAGAGCATCACCAGCCTCCCCAGCGCTTGAACTCACCAAATCTTTAAGATGTTGCGGTGTCAAGCCGTCGAGGCCGCCGGCAGATCCACTCTGAAAGGAACAAACGGCTGTAAACACGTCCTTGGTAGTAATATTTAGATATTCAGCGTCGATGGTTGGTGCGTCAGGGAAAGAGAGGTCATCCTGAGGCGTGGGATGTTTACTCTTCAAACCCGTGATTGTATCGGGCGAGTAAGGTGCTACCACATCACTGCTAAAAAGTAACCTAGCTGCCCCTCTTATGTCACCTTCCCTCAGTTTTGTTTCCACAAAAGTAAATTTTAAGGGAATATAAGCAAATGTTCCCAGGCCGATATCGAATTCTCCCAGACAACGAGGCCTACACAATGGGCTAAATAATGAGCAACAGTAGGCCTCGCACCTCGGAGAACTCTTTTAAGAATCGGAACGGAATTTTTTAAATGTGTTAACTTTTGCGAAAAGGGGATTTGGGAGGTGTTTAATGGTATTTCAGTAAATGATGGAGGAACAGTGGGACATGAAAGTACATTTTGGGACCTGTGAATTTTTTCGTAATGCAGTTTCAAGCCTCGCTCACCTTTGAAAAAACGGTCCTGTGGACAAAGAGGGCATCGAACAAGGTTGCTTGTTGACGCAGCGGGTTGACCTGAACACACTGTCACATTGCCACTGTTGTTGGCGCTCATAAGCATTAAAATAAAATAATTTACAAAGAGTATATACATATACATGTATACACATATATATATTCAAACACTACGTTAGAATAATTTACATAAAATAGAAAAACAGTCTAAAATAATACAAAACACATAAAAGTCAACATTGACAGACGCCTGCGTAGTCCTGTCGGCTTCCCTTAGCATAGAGATATTATGATATTTAAAAAAACGGGATAATATGCGCCTAGAATTGCTTCATACACCACTATACTTTCAGCCTTCGCGTTCATCAACACTGGTGTTATTCTTGCCACCATTTTCAGCACACTACGAATTTTAGTAATGATTTATGTCCATGTGACCACAGCTTAAGTAACTTCTTTCTGAATTTTATTGTATTTTATCAATGCATAGGTATCTCACAGACTGAGACTTCTATTTCAGAGTGTTTCAGTATTTTTTTATTTTATTTAAACATATAATATGTTCAACCTAAAGTTGGACGCGAATACAATATGCAGATTCTGTCGAGAGGCAGAAGAAACTGCAATATTCTATGCTTTTGTGGCCCACTAATGCGGCACCGAAGTATTAACCTAAGTTTGCACATCGTGCAACCGCAGGAAATACAAACAATCACTGCTGAAAGGGTCTGGAGGTTTCTGAGCAGTGAGCTTTAAGCAAAAGTGCGCTACAGAAGACCAGAAATGGTCGAGGTAGCACTAGGCACTTAAAATAATAATAATAATTCTTACTAGTGTTGTCAGTATATACACTGGCAACACTATTAAGAAAGAAAAAGAAACGAAAACTCGTGTTAATCTTAAAATCACCAGCAGAAACAAACGAGCAATCACCAAGCCGTCTTGATAAACAAAACCAATATTTGTTTACCTAACCGTTCCCAGCAGTTTCACCAGTTTCTATGGTCACTACTCCGCTTCTAAGAGTCGTAGCATGATCAGGCCAGGTCCACTCCGCATTGTAGGTATAAAGCTACAAGAACGCGGCGGGCTTGACTAATCGAGCCTAAAATTCAGTGGGTTGCCGCGCGCCGGCAGGCAAGCACGTTATTTCGTTGCGCACTATTGCTCACTGACCTGACTATCGAGTTACTTAGTACCTAGCCTAGGTTTAATTGTTCACAAAAATAGAGTAATAGGCACATAACTTACTGATAATCAAATATTCAGATTAATTAACGTCGCAGCGGCGTCAAAACAGATAAAAGTTGCGCTACAGAAAGAGAGGCAACTTCTAGTTGAATACACGTGACGTGAATTGCGAAATTCGTCATCAGAGAAAGTTAAAATTTCTGTGCCGTATTTGGCAGCGAAGAAATGAACTTTATCAGAATCAATTTCAAATCAATTTGATAAGGCCACGAGAATGGTGCGAATATCCACCACTACCACTAACCATTCCTGGATCTCCAAGAGGTTTGCTAATTTCTTGCGGGTTGAGTCCAACTTGAGTGTATCGCTTCTATTTATTAGGTATAAGTTGGTACAAATTATATCGGATAGTTAGAGAATGGACATTGAGCCTTAACTATCTCATAAAGGTAGAAAAAGGAAAGCGAAACTCGAATAGCAGATAAATACCAATGGGCAGCATAACTTTTTTTTTTGTGAATTCCTAAAATGTTAAGGCAATGTAGACAGATTTAATGAAAAGGCACTGTCATCAGAAGAATTATGTATTTACGGGAATTAACGCGATCATGAAAAGGTATTATTACATACCTCTGAATTGCCTGACGTTTCGACCAGGTTGCACTGGCCGTGGTCCAGTGGCGGATTTACACATTTGCCGCTTCTACCTCCTCTTCGATTATATCTTTTTTTTTGTCAATGATTTATGCACTAATTACTGGTGTAATTAATATTGTGCACAAATATTTTTTTCCATAATTAGTATGATTGTGACCTTTTTGCTCTGGGGTGAGTTCATGAGAAATCCAGCGGCAACAAAGTTTTCTAACTTTTAATTGTTGGTGTAAGATTTTTTGAATTTAGCTCATACCAATGCCCTCGAATCTCCTCATAGGTGAATACGCCGGTTTTCTTCAATTAGTTGCCTGACAGTAGCCACATTTTTCTCAGTGATCGCAGTTGAGGGCCGACCTTCACGAATTTCGCCATGGAGAGAAACACGGCCACGATCAAATTCTGTTCCGCAATGCCTTACGGTGCTCAAATGAGGTGCTTCCTCCCAAAATTAATTTGAAGACGTGCAGAGTGCAGTCTTGCAGAGTCAATGAACTTTAAAAATCATAAAAAATCATCGTCCTAAAATCTTTCTGCGTTAATTCCTTTTTTACTACAGACGACGAACTTCAACTTGTGATAAAAAACAATTGACACGCAATTTTCCAAGGGTGTTGGTGAATAGTTTGGAGATAAAATTCCCTTGTCTAACTCCACGCTGCAAGTTTATCTGATTTGTCCTCTGGTCTTGGAGCTGTACGGTCATCGTGTTGGTGTCATATAAGCTTTTCAGCACCTCGATATATCGCCAGTCGACACGTCGTCTTTGTAGAGTATCCAAAACTGCCCAGGTCTCGATCGAGTCGAAGGCTTTCTCGTAGTCCACAAAAGCCGTACACAGCGGCTAAATGTACTTCTCGGTCTTTTGCACAATTTATCAGTATGGTACGGTACGGTACGGTTCACGGTGCCGTAGCCTTTTCGAAACCCGACTTGTAAGGGTGGCTGGTATTCATCGAATTATCTCGCGAGACTCTCGAAAAGAACTTGTAGATATGGTTGAGGAGTGAGATGGGTCTATTGTTCTTCAACAATATGTTGTCTCCTCTTCTGAAGAAAAGTACAACAGCTTCAACACCCAGCTGTTAAACCTTGTTAGAGGACAGAACTAAACTCTTCAGCTGGTCATCATTGGGTAGTCAGGGCGGGCAGCACGGGACCGTTTCTTTCAGACTGACGCAGGTTCTTTCCTGGCACGGCTGCGGAAGTACCTGCACTCACGCTGGTCAACCGGTCGGCAGAGACGCGCATACCAGGTCCTTAATAAAATCTGTTCCCGGATCTCTCCTATTTAAGGCGCAATACGGCACACTGTGGTTTTAATCGGTTCGATTAAGACACACCGCCCCACCGAAAACCCCGGTGGGGTGACGGCTCGTCGTACTATTTGTAAAATCTGTATGTCTGTTTTATATTAGGGCTGCCAACTATACAAGACTAACATAAGTTGCCATTATTTATATCAAAATACTTTGCGATTTACACAGTTTGAGTATGTTTTTAAAAAAAAAATGTAAATTAAATTAATAATTGAAACACCATTTTGCGAAATCACAGAATATCTCCTAAAAGATAACAAATATGACAAAGTAACATGTGTATTTTTTTTTTTTTGTTTTTTTGGTATATATGTTAACGGAAGTATAACAAGGTATATCGGTACATTCGTATTTCAAATTTAAGCTAAACCAATTCTATCAAAATTTATTTTCTCCAACTATTTGTTACCCAAACCATCTTACTTTTTTAAATCATATCGACAACTCAGAATATAATGCTTAGCCTTAGGGTCGGTTTTCACTCCCTTGGCACCACAACAAAGGTCCACAAACACTGGTTCATCCAATTAGAAGCCAGTGCAAACATCTACAGATTAGCTCAATATTGTTTGTATAACACAATGCAATCTCCATACATTCAATATTAGGGGATCGAATTGCTTTAGGCGTACAAACAATTACACTGTAGGAACAAACTATATATGTTACAGCACATGACTGTTGTTGAACATGTGAGTGAGTCGGGACCCTATCGACGAGATTAGAAAAAACATTGAAAGTTCACAGAGTTAGACTTAAATTTAGAATTATTTATTCCCAACATTACTTGGAGACACATTTAAATTTAGAATGATTGATATATGAAACACAACGTGAAGTACATAAGTACATACAGATTCTGGAATCCCTGGATATTTCGTGTCGCTACGTATTTTATCACTACGTATTTGGTTCACAAGTTTATTAAAGTAAAAATAACACTTCTATATACAAATTAGTATATTGTTTTCACTTTTATTAAACTAATTACATATTTTAAGATTAATTAATAAGAGCTCCTTACGACTTATGACAAAACTCAATGTTTAGGTTAGGGCCCTCTAGTGGATCTATATATGTCCAATTAGAGTGACGGTAACGAGTTCAGTGTTTTTTCCCGATAGCAGGGTTACATAACTCGCTCGAGGTCGCGTTTTATATATTATCTACCAATTTAGCATACCGTCATCGATTCAAGTGTCAGATTTTTTGACAGCTTTAAGGGACCGTTGAAATAAGTATTTGATCTTAACATCAACTTGATGCCTCCACCGATTCCTGAGGAAAAGGGTCTTGACTGACAGACAGACGGATGGCCAACAATGTGATCCTATAACGGTTCCTCTTTTTTCCTTTTAAGGAACGGAACCCTAAAAAGAGTTCCTCTTTCCACCTCGATACGACAGCTAGAAGTCCTGTACGGATCTGAAAGTTGGCCCACAAAGAGAACGGATGAGAGACGTCTGCACGTAGCCGAAATGTGAATGTTGGTGTGATTGATGGATGTGTGGTGTGACTAGGATGGACAAGGTGAGAAATCAATATATTAGGTGAGCCTGAAAGTAGCAACAGTAGATGAAAAGCTGAGGAGCAATAGGTTATCGTGGTATGGACATGTGATGCGGAGGGATGGCAAAATGTGGTGAAAAGAGTTTTATGTATGGATGTTGACGGGTACAAGAGAAGAGATGGACTGTGTGAAAGACGATATGGCTAGAATAGAAGAGTAGAATGGAAGAATAAAATATATTGCACCGACCCCAATGATGAACTAGAAGTCTGTTAAAATTGAGTTCCAAGATTTGTTTATATACCTAGTTAGTTATAAGAGAAGCCAATAAAAGCGTGTTATAAACACTTAAATTTGACTCACTAATCAACAAATATAGACTACGTTTTCCCGCTCGCAAAAATAAATTACATCGTTCACAAATTTAATAATAAATGCTAAGAAACTCAATCGTGTACACTGTTACATAAATTTGAATTTGAATAAATGGAACGTAAAGTAGTTACTACCAACCGACAAATTGATAGGAAATCGTTCTGTAGTCACAGTCCACTTTATTTAAACATGGCGGACGGACGCGGAATTAAGAGTGTGCCAACATTACCACGATAAGTGCCGCGAGCACTTTCCGGATTAAACTTTAATGCGACCGTTGCTGATTAATTTTGTACTACACATTTTATTAGTGGGCTGATTTGTTTCGTGCCTTAATTTATTTAGCAACTAGATAAGTACTGTTACTAGTAAGCAATAAATGATATATAATAATATCAACTGTTTTTATAGAAATGTTTTAAAAGTACCAAAAATAGTTTGTAAGTTAAATATGTGATGATAATTGTTTTCTGTTCTGTTCTTATAGAATATACGGGAGTCTCACTGAAAATTTTTAGAAAATTAAAAAACGGAATGATATAGAAGCCTGTTAATATTGCTTTTCGAAGTGCCCACTCTTCTTTAGGGATCTCTTCCACGCCTTTTTCAAATGCAGCCACGACATCTTACAGGGTTCGTAAAACGAATTCCTCTAAGGTTATCTTTCATTCTCACTACATATTATAAAACAATCGCCGCGTTTGTCTATCTTTCTATTCGCGATAAATTCAAAAACTACTGAACGGATTTTCATGTGGTTGTCACCAATAGATAGAGCGTTTTGGAAGGTTTAGGTTGGTGAAATATGATGATGATTATGGCAGATGTCTCTGCTACCCGTGCGAAGCCGGGGCGGGTCGCTAGTTGGAAATAAATAGAAATCATACTTTTCAAGCATTGAGCGGCCCCAACCCAAACGACGGTGTTTTTGATTTTCAGTCAAATTACGAGGTATCCATCTATACTTCAGCCAAATAAGATGTGGAATGTTTACCAACAAAGCGTTGCTAAGCATTTTCTGATAGGCAGTTGTGGATAACCTGTTTGCAAATTACATACCCTTAAAAATATTGTTATGGTCTGACCAGGAAAATGAAAAACCTCGTCATGTTGCGGAAAACAAATGGCACTAATTTCTTTTAATGGCAAGAGTAACTTTAAAACTATAAACTATATATATTTGATTACACATCTGATATATATAGTCGCGAAAGTTTCAAGAGCAAGTACGGATAGTTGCCAAAATTCGCACTATATAGGTATAGTACTTTGTAATTATTATTACGATTAAGTCCCGATTTACACATCTAATTTCAAAACATCAGTAACATGTCATCATTGTTGATTGCTTTCAAAGTGGTAGCGTGGTCAGGGCTACATCATACTCTTGAGTTCGCATTTTATAAATCTATCGGTTACCGTTCCGCCGGATTTACAAGTGGCCAGTAGGGGCGTTGCACACTTACCTGAGAGCTCGCACGGAAAAGGTGGATGAAAGGAACAAAATGCCGAAAAACCGCAATTATTGTGCAGTGGACGGGTGACGGGCCACAAAACCAACGAAAATTTGTAATTTTTAAATTTCCAACCGAAGAAAAAATTTAAGTTATTACTAAATTTATTATATTATATTACAATTATATTATTTATTATTGCCTTTGTACAACCATAGAGCGTCCGCTACTGCACGATAGTCACACAACTATCGTGCAGTAGCGGACGCTCTATGGTTGTACAAAGGCAACTTATCGAAAGTTGAGAACACAGCAAAGTGTTCTCAACTTTCGATAAGTGTGCTTAAAATATATTTGTGGTTGCATCCAATCCTAGGTATTATTATTTATTTTTTAGGCTATTATGGCGTAGATATTTTCGCTTTTGTATGGGAGTGATGTGATGTATCTGTTACGAAGTAACTATTATCTTATCTGTGGCGTGGTCTATGTTTGAGTTCACGCGATTTTTATGTGTTAAAATACCAAAAAACTATTTACAGTACAGTACTAAGTACAGAGGAAAATAGTTGGCAATGTATTTAATTATTACTTTAAACTTTTTTTTTTCTAAATAAAGTTACAAATTTAGTGGTCAATATAACCTGTAGGTATTTCATATTCACAAAAAAAAATTACTATTAGCCTCAATGTCACTGTAACCATACCACACTTGCCATCATATCTCCTACACATTTGTTTTTTCGCCATTTAATAATTTTTTTGAGGAATCAGGGTTTCGTTTGGTATGTTTAGATTACATAGCTCAGTTTTTTTACGCTTAATAGATGAGAATAATACTAAAATACTAAAGCAGTAGGCTCGCCACTAACTTTAGCATCTATATTAATCTAGAGCGTCGAGGCCTACTACAATTTAAGTTACAATGATATTAAGGCCAATAGCAAATTTTCATTGGTCATATTATATGATTGTACCTTCCAGCCATGTTGACAACTAAATCTGCAATTTTAATTAGAGAAATAAAGTCCAATCCCTCCAACTTTCTTTCCCACAAATACTTAAATACATTGCTAGCCACGTTTCTCTTACGACTATGAATAGTTTTTTGACATACAAAATCTTATGAAAATACAAAAATAGACCACACGATTAACCTTTGACAGCAATTAACAATAAACAATGATTACATGTTAATGACGTTTTAAATTTACTGTTGCCATTAAAAGAAATTAGTTTCCGAGACGAGGTTTTTTATTGTCTGAGTCAGGCTATAATATTTTTCTTTTGTGTAAGTGTTCTGTGTACGCCGTACACTTACGGCTAACTTACGGCTCTCAAACATGGGCTTTACGTAAACAAGACGAAGACAAGCTGGCAATACATCAAAGAAAAATGGAGAGAAGCATGTTAGGCATAAAATTACAAGATAGTATAAGAAACGAATTAATAAGAAAGAAAACGGGAATAACAGATATACGAGAAAGAGTTAGGAATATAAAATGGAACTGGGCTGGACACTACAGAATGGCATACGATAGATGAGCTAAAAAAACTATCGGAATGGGTACCCAGAGAAAGCCAAAGACCCCGAGGTAGACCAAGGAAAAGGTGGGAGGATATTTTCAAAGAGAGGAGTGGAGTAGACTGGAGAAAACAATCCAAAGATAGAGGGAGATGGAGAGAATTGGGGGAGGCCTACGCCACTACGAGGCGACTTTCACAACAAAATAATATAAATTGAAAAAGTTAATTTACTTTTTTAATAAGGATAAATGAAATTATAGAAGAAAAATAAATTACACATATTTATGAATTCTAATATATTAGTATAATTTATAAATTAAATTTTAAATTCATTTAATGTTATATCAATATAAAGGCTAGTAATGATATTTTTACCTTTTTAACTTGGTATGGTTATATCGCCATTATAATACTAAAAAATAAACAGCGGTAGTGGCTATGTACTATAGTCGCACTGCATACCTTCTTTAATTTGACGATTAATAAGGAACATTTTTTGTATTCTTTTAAGCGAATCTGTATGTAATGAACATTACCGGAAAAAAATATAACACATCATCACTAAATATCAATCAACAGTGAAAAAATGAAAACCACATCCAGTTTCGTGTGATTTAACGCTGACATTTCGGTGCGCCGTTTCTGTGACATCAAGGACCACGATTGTGTTTGATTCTTTATTGATTTATGAAAATAAAAGTCATAAAACGTACCTATTATTATTAAAAAGGATAGAAAAACTTATTTTCAATATTGTATTATGGAGTCTTGTGCATATTCCCATAAATGTTCATTGTAAATAACCAAATTGTTGTTGATCTGCGAAAGTTGTAGGGTTATAGGGTCGTAAGACGTATAGTTGGTATTTTGTATTTGCTAATTCTTGTTTTAAGGTATTTTTTAACATATTACGTATGTCGCGGTTAGACTAAGTTCCATCAAAAGCAATGACAATAAAATCTTAAAGTATAACTAAGAAATGGAGGTAAAATTACAATATTTCTGCATTCTAATCATGACAACCCTAAATATGGTGGCATATGGTTTGTTTACAAAGATTCCACATCCAATTTGGCTCAAGTATAAAATTTTCATCGGCTGCTTTTCTTACTGGCCTATTCTAAAAACTTTCAGTGTGACCCACGTATAGATGTAGTACTTACTGACCTTACTGTTCGTGAAGTGAAAATTTCGGTAATTTTCGGTAGAAGCAAAACTTATAGGTTCCCGTCATCGGCATTAGCATCAGCGTCATAAAAAACAGTTTTTTAAAAAAGTTTTAAGTTTTTACTTCCGACTTCAGCCTCCATGACTGTCTACGTTATTTATTTAATATATTTTCATTTTTACACAATTTATAGCCTGGCCTGCTAAGACGTCACTTTGGCCACTAACTTTGGTGGGCAGTAAATAATGGTCTTCTTTATGGAGACGATGTATAAATGTGTACATCAGTTTCTTGAAAATATTGAAGGCCAGTCGTATCTAACCTTAGGGTGGCTACAGAAAACCGTATAAAATACTCGTATAAATATGTCTATTTATTATTAGGTGCTATTTTTTTATGCCATGCCGATGGCAAACAAGCATGCGTCTTATGGTAAGCAAAATTATTGACGCTTGACCCTTTAAAACCTATTCACTAGTTTCTTGAATAACTCGTATAATGTGTATATTTACAAAAACAATTATTGAAGTCCTAGCAGCACCCCGCATTGTCATCCACGTAAGTCCCGATCCAGTGGGAATATCGGGATAAAAAGTAGTCTATATGTTAATCAAGGTCTCCAGCTATCTACATACCAAGTTTCATCTCAATCGGTTCAGTAGTTTTAGCGTGAAAGAGTAAGAAACATCCATACAGACATACATCCATACATCCTCACAAACTTTCACGCTTATAATATTATAGTAGTATGTTTATCCGTGTTCTAGAGTAGGATCTAGATAGCGCTGTGTACTTTATGATGTCCCAGCTATACTCCAAGTGTCCCCAAGTGTCTCCTATTCACTAAAAAACACATTTATATGTTTCTTAGTACTTACAAGGTATGTACAAGTACATAAGTCATCGTACAGACAGGACCATACATCATGGTGGCTACAATATTTCACTGGTAACAAGATACAGGTAATCCAGTGGTTTCTGTTACCACTTTATTGTTCAATGAATATTTGAACTGGAGAATACCGTTTGATTTAGTACAATTCTGCGGAGAATATGGGGTGATGGGTATGTGCTATAGGTAGATACGTGCAGGATTGATCTCCCTAATCTGTTTTCAATGCAGATCTGCTTTGAAATTTAGTGTCCGACATTTTGTGTTTCTGTAAAAGCTTCACCTGAGATAAATCTTAAGTTTAACCAGTAAAACCTAAGATTTAACAACTCATATTGGCAAACGAGCAGACAGGTCACCTGATGGTAAGTGACTACCGCCGCCCATGAGCACCTGCAACTTAAAAGTCACAAATGCGTTGCCTGCCTTTAAGATGCGAGTAGAAGAAGTGGGGAAAGAAGGCGATCTTAGGTTTTAATAATAATAATAATATATTTATTTTTCAGAATATGGTACATTTAAAATATAATTATTGTAAAATTGTGTTCACATAATCTACTGTTAATCGGTGTAGAAAAATTATTATTTACTTTATTTGTCAAAATATTATCATTAATTGAATGTCATTGAAACATACATAAAATAGTTAATAACATGCATGTCAAAAATTGGAATAGATTATTAAAATTAAAAATTATTACTTTTGCTATTATGGCATTACGTCCCAGTTGCGTTGAAGTACAAAAGTAGTTATTAATGTCTTTGTCATTAAATAATCTTTTACATTATTGTAACATTTGGAAGTTAACATTGCGTGTACTTAGTTGTTTTTAAAATTTCATAATATGCAATGTTTTAGAGACATTTGGTAATTTGTTATAAATTTAAATTGCCATATAGTAGGAATTTTTGCTAAACATATCTTCGTTCTTCTTTGTTTCGGCACATGAAGCTTGTAAATGTGACGACTCTGACGTAGGCATCTACAACTACATCGTACGTATCACACACGGTAAACGTTGAAAAAAATAGACATGATAATTTGAATCGTCCCTATACTTATAATAAAACTGTAACAGTTCCAATTCTGAAGATATTTTGTAAATTTATTTTGGAGTAGTACACTCTATAATCGATACTAAAGACAAAACCGTTTTTTTTCTCATTCTCTGTCTGTCTGTCTGTATCAAGGCCGCGCTTTACGCTGAAACTACTAAATAGATTTAAATGAAACTTAGCATGATTTGAGTCCATATTACGAGGTAGGACAAAGGATACTTTTCATCCCGAAATTCAGGACGGTTTCCTTCAGAGGGGGGGATGAAAGTCAAAGTGTATATACTTAAGCCACACAAAATGAATTCACAAACATATTTTAGGGTGTTGTAAGATATATACATACCTAATTAAGTACATTTATAAATAGATAATAGAACGGTTATAAAACAAGAAGATCTCACACGACACATACTATCTCCAACAAAATTACATCTAAGCTGAAATATTGAAACATGGTGAAGTTATTTGACATGTTCTACGAGCACTTAGTTCGGTTACATTAGTGTGAAATCTTATGTTACCCCGTGACTATAAACAAAGCTCGGAGCCCCACATTTATTTGTTGTGGAGGTGGACCTTAGTATTGGCTGGGTGTAATCTGTTAGGTATACCAAAGACATGTTGCTGACGGCCCTAGGAGCCCATAATTTCTTGGAGCGGCATTGACTTACCTACTAACTACAGCAAGTCTCTTCCACAGCCACACTTGCCACAGCTGTTTTATCACGAGCGCGATGTACTGCAAGGAGATCTTCTAGCGCAAGGAGGTGGTGGAGTGGATACGGTAGGAAGACCTCCAGGCGGAACGGTTTCACTCGCGCTCACGTGTGTACTGTAGCAGTGGCCGCGGGTGGATGACACGGGTTTTATGTCCTTCAGCCGCAGCAGAATCACTCGTGAATATTGTTTTTGGGTGTCGCCCTGATAGTAGATCGAGCCCGGTAGGCTAGCGCTGTGTGTTCCATTGGAGGCACACCATATGGTTTTCATCGATTAAGTCTGATAAACCACCACACCAGCACCTCACCCGGTGAGGTGAAATCTCACAGGAAAAAAATAATGGGTGCTTTTCCGACTTACGTCGTTATTTCGCATGGAGCGTACAAAACAATATTGTTTTGTACGCTCCATGTGGTGACACCGCCTATACATTGTAAATAATCCCCCCTTTCAGGAAGAAGTGCTACGCCTATTATAAGCGACATGATGTTGTTTTTCGACATTGACGCGAACGAAGTCGCGGGCACAGCTAGTCTACGCTAAAATTTATTTACACTTTAGAAAAATTTGATCACTTGTGAACTTGTAAAAGCAGCGATAAGAGTGAAACACACAATCTTGTCTGGCTGAGTAATTCTACATTTAAAGCCGAAGTAATGTCTGTAAGGAAACGTATGCGAATATAATGTCTTAATAAAAATCTTTTAACAAAAAATTAAACCGACGAAAAGAACTAATAAGCAAAAAATAAATAAACCTTTTAAGTCTTGAGTATTAAGGTTATTTATATAAACTATCAAATTTTATATAAACTAATTTTGAGTCGGCGCCAAACAACAAAGTGATTATGTTTCTCTAAATTTTATCAGGATCCTATCATCAGATCCTGACTTCCTTGACATAAGACAACCCTTGAAGTATATCCTATCTAACAAAAAAAGAATCATCAAAATCGGTTTATAAAAAACGGAATGATGGCTGAACATTCAACATACATTAAAAATATATATATACGGTCGATTGAGAACTTCCTTTTTTTCGTCGATTAAAACTAAAAGAGCGAATGCACGCTCTATAAAATACCAACTTGTTACGTAGGTAACAAATAACACCACTACATTTTATCAAAAGTTACAAAAGTTGTTTCAAAGACCACCTCATATTCTTGCAAAAAAGACAAATGCCTGAGACATACAAGATAGTGCAAAGTCCTTTTAAAGAGGAAGACTAAAGCCTGCGTTCTCAAATGTGTCCTCAAATTCAGTGTTATTCGCCAAAGTAAATTACGCCAAGTTGGCTGTCGGCGCTAGCTTAGTGTAGTCTTACTAAATTAATCTAGATGCCGATCCGGTAATAGAGCATTACCATTCAATAAATTTTGTGTTGAACTAGAGACATGGCTAATTCATACATATCTCTAAACAAGTTTCTGAAAAAAAACACTTCTCGATCTCTTCATTTTAGAAATGCATTGCGTTAATAACTTTATTGTCAAATTGTGTCAGTTTGCTTATGTTTTTATTTAATTTTACAAACTAAATATCCGCATGATATTTTAATGCCAAAGTGTGTCTTGTAATTATAGTTTTATCTATTATTTTTTGTACTACATTTCATGCAAATAAATTCATTATTATTAATAACAAAAAACACTCTTCATCCAGAAATAAAGGTACGGTTCCCTAAGGGATACCTGAATTGGCTGAGTAGTTCTACATTTAAAGGCGAAGTAATGTCTGAAAGTAAAGGTGTGCTAATATAATACCTGAAAAATAAACTGAAAAGAGCGAATGCACGCCACATAAAATAACAACTTGTTACGTATCAATTCGACTACGAAAGCCATGCCATGTCCAGGTACAGTCCCTGTGCTAGGGTATAAATAAATCAATTGTAAACCGCTTGGGGTGCCCACCACGTCTGGGGAACCCTAAATTGTAGCAGGGTGTCACTAAATCACCGTTATTGTTAAATGTAACTCCGGAATGGTCAGAGGTATTCTCTAATATTATCAAGTGGAGAGCTTGCTACTTATTGTTTGATACTTTTTGGACCGATTTTCAATTTTGATTTTTACAAACTGTTTTATGATGTTTGGAAGTGTCAACAATTTCTAAAAATATATCTTATTATTGTAGGAAATAATGGGTTAGTAGAAATAATTGCCATTTTAATATTGACGCCAAAATGCTCGTTGGTGTCATGGCGTCTGCTTGGAACGTCACGTCTAATGTCGCGTTCCAATAAACATAAAACAAATCGGTTTTGCTTACGGACGGTAAAATTTCCTTGAATTTCCAATGTAAATTTTACCGTCCTTAAGCAAAACGAATCGTTTTTTGTTTATTGGAACGCGGCATCAGTCTATCAACAGTAAACGTAGGTGCATCGGCGATAATATGATTATTGTTTGCGTTCAAAATTATTTGAAGGCTCGCATCTGCAGTTGCGAATGCGGATGCAAATATCCGCAATCCTCGGAGTACCGTGTAATGGGATCGACGTCGCATGAAACTAGAATGTGTACCCAAAGGTTTAGGCGCCATAACAGACATACAGACAGTGGTACTTTAACTTTTTGATATTAGAGTTATAAATGTTATAATACATTTTATTTTCTTTTTTAGTTTTTTTTTATTGTTTCGGTGATTGTTGACCTATAATTTTAAGTTAAATAAGACGATTTCAAGCAATTTTTAAGGATATTTGAGTTTGACTTTGGGTTTACTTTGAAATTATGGATGATAGAGTAGAACGGAAGAAAATTGCATTGAGCCGAATCCAAATAAATTTGGGAAAAGGATAACAATATGATTATGGCCCATTCGGCGATACACACACATACATACTAAAAATATTTTGTAAAATAATTGATACAATATTATAAACGTGAAAGTTTGGATGGATGGATGGATGGATGTCTGTTACTCTTTCACCCACCCAACCACTGAACCGATTGCGATGAAACTTGGTACGTAGATAGCTGGAGACCTGGATTAACGCATAGGCTACTTTTTATCCCGATATTCCCACGGATAACTTACGCGGGTGAAACCGCGGGACGCTGCTAGAACATAATAAAATGGTGACGGACATTTTTGAAGTATTTTGTTCCGAAATATGACTAATTATGAGAGGTGTATCTACTAAAACTGAGGAGTTTTAGCAGATACACCTCTCATAATTAGTACACCACCAATTTCCATAATACAAAGTTCTTTTTATGGATTTTTCTGAAACAAAACCAGGGTTTATATTCGCGATGACATTTTACATCCAAGTTTCACCTAAGTCTCTAGACAGTTCACTCAAGTCGTTGTAGAACTAGGGCATAGCCTATCATGTCAAGTCGCCTATCGACGTCCACTGACGTTCGCTGTGCTGATCTTAGGTCGATAAATATTTGCATATCGATAATTACTTACCGGAAATATTGCCCAAAAAAAAAATATTTGGACTAGGTGTTTTGCAAAAGCATTAGAAATACTTATTTTTGACTTTTGCGAGTATTTCACTGTTTCAACATTACATTAACAGATGTTGGCAATAATTGATGTTATGCAAAGAGACATGTCGTAAACATTGAAGACTAACCTAACTTATAGTCACTTAATTTTTATCGATATGTCGTCACCTGCACGTTGTCCGTCTCTGGCCGCGTTAAATTTTGATTAGGTTTCCTCATTACCAGTTTTTTTCACGTGAATACTTTAGTAGTGTGCCAGTGGTTTAACCGACGCTTGCTGGTCACTGACAGAATTACGTAAATGCTATTTAAAAAGCTTACTAACCATATTTTTTTGTAAAAACATTGTATAGTTTTTATTTTCACATACAACGCTTTATTGTCGTATCTCTATTCTAGTATCTAGATTTATTTATAAAATGCTGAATAACGTACGATGGATGTATGTTCACATGTAAATTGATACTAGAATGAGAATTGATACTAGAAAGAGTATCGTTAGCAATAAAAACTCAGTAACCCAGACGCCAACCTTATCCAGCTAACCAAAAGACTTAATAATTACTCTCAAAAGATGTCATCTTTTGAGAGTAATTATTAAGGCCATGCAACCAAAATTCACAGTTATATTAATAACTAGCTGTGATCGGCGGTTTCACCCGCGTATAATTAAAAAGAAATCACTGGTTGGTGATTTATAACACTTCAGTATAAATATTATTAAGGTAACATTTTTTTGGCATGGTGGCGGTTCGTCTCTTCTGAACGATACTCGATTTTCGTCAGTGAAATAAGTAAGTGTTCTATTTTCAAATACATTCTGTATACATACATATCTGCTTACAACGAGGCTGTTGTATCTGAGTACATTTAAAAAAAACAATTACATATATCACTAGCCAAGCAACTGACACAGATTTCTGTGCTTATTCAATGGCCGTCCGACAAGGCTTACAAAAAATAAACACTCGTGTAGTTTTAGTTACTAATGTTTAAATAAGTTATAAATACACTACTAATTTTAGCAACTAACAAAAACCACCACAATAATAAATTAATTATTTAGAGGGTTCAATTGCAAATATTTAAATACCACGGCCTCAATCCGCCGCGGGCCAATAATAAAATAGTTGCTGCTGCGTTTATTAAAAAAAAGAAAGAACCACAGATTAAAAAGTTCCCCATGTCTGTAAAGTCCAATTAGAGCAGCTAGAGAAAAAATAATTTCACTCGGGGACAACACATTTTTATTTTTCAACTCTCAAGTCGAGAAAAATTCTAATTTCTTTTTACGACATTAAGTTGCTTGAAAGGCAGGGGCGAGTCGGGCGTGATGGACTAATTAATTTTTTTTTTCGGTTACCTCCCGCATAACGCCACAGAAGTTCGTTCGCGGCATAATTGGAAAATTTACGCGCCATTTCATTACCCCGGGCTGGTTTTTAATCACAGTTTTTATTGCAATTAATTTTTGCCGAACATTTTCAAATCGAGTTTTCTGTTTTAGGAATTCGATTGAGTTATTCTTTTTCAATCGTCTATTATTGTTTAAGTTAATGTAGTTTTTTTTTAAGTTTTAACTAATTTTAAGGGTAAGTGTACACATAACTTAAAATTAGAGATAATTGAGTTATCTGTATCTGTGTATAACACAGATTACTGAACATTGTTGAATGTTTTTCTTAATATTTTTTAATACAGTGCGCATCATACTATGTGTACGAGTATATGTCCAAGTTCACAAAATACCACATTTCTATGTACCTAATATAAAAATAGTTAAGTAGTATGTTATAAATATAAGTATCGTGATAGTAAACTCACTTATATTATATTGTGATCTTAATTATATTATTTAGCCTTTTCAGGAATATAGTTGTCTGATTAGAGTAAAATATCGAAATACTACGCACAAAGGCTGGATTTTGTGTAATTATTTTACTACTTACATAAACTTATGTTGTGAATCAATTCAATTATCCCTCAGAAATAGCTGTGAAAATGATTTATTGTCAGGATGTACGGTAACCTATTTCTTTTTCTGTGCCCCTGACAATGCTTTAAAATTTTTATCGGTTGAGCAGTTAAAGCTTGAAAGCGTAACAAACGACCAAACAAACTCATATTATAATACTGGCTGTCGTAGGTAGTCTATGCCCTTCTCCAATCTCTTCCATCTCTTAGGCGTGAAAACATAACAGACAGGCTTACTTTCGCATTTATAATATTAGTTATTATAACATCATATTTGTGCTTAAAAGGAATTTTTCAACAATTTTATAACAGCATGACGCACATAAATTTTGTAATGTTGCGGCCGCACAACATTTTTACGTACGCTCCCTTTTGTGTAGTTTTAAAAACAAAAGTTGACGGCGTTCGCGTGGGAGCTACATTCATAATCTGATCTAGGATTTCACCTAAATTCAGCTCGCACTTAATTCGTTCTGGGAATTAGGTTCGTACGAACATAATTAAGGAAACTTTTCGGATTAACCACCTTGCTTTTCCACTTATAACGACCAGTACAAGTTGATCTCTGATCCCTCGATCCGTTGATGTAATACTTTCATGTTTTAAGGATTTTCGGTGAGAGCTGGAGGTCCGAATAAGCTGGTGGTTGTCACAACATTTTTCGGCCACTTATTTAGTTTTAGTTTAGTTGTGGTGTTTCGGAAACTCCCGCCCCTAGACAGTGAGATATTTGCTAATTTCGTTGTTACAAATTTGTTTTGCTCCCGTTTGTTTTCGCTTGGATCGGTGACAAGTGCTGTTAGCGTGTTTCTATTTTTTTAATACAGAAAATTATTTTCGCGCCTTATTTTACAACATGGTTTGTCTATGATTTACATGTTTCTTATTTGGGTATCTGCTATAATAACGTGATTCTATCTTTAAGGCTCAAATTGTGATATTATTTCTTATATCTGTAGAGGAGCGGGTGTCTATTGCCTCCCAACACAAAGGGGAGATCCTCCGACCAGGCGAGTTAATCATGCCTGTCGGACCGCTGACCGCCGCGGGTTGATGTTTGAAAGTTGTATATTTATATACCTACTAATCAGCGCGAGAATTTTCATTACGCGATGCAGGATCAGTAGTTTGTAAGTGAGTATGGTTCTGCTGTATTTGGAAGTCGCCACATACCTATCTATGAAATACTAATAGTGAAAAGCAATTTCAAACCCATGAAAGTTGAGACCCTGGCGTGTTCTTATTTTATTCACATTGTCTATGAATAAACTACTAACAAAACACTAACTTATAAAAATACCTATATTATGTTGTTTATTATTATTTTATTTTGTACCTATAACATAATATAGGTAGGTACTTTATGTAATAAAAAAATATAAGTATATTAATATAAATATGTATAAAAATCTAAATAAAATATATAAATCTTGTGTCAGGTTGTTTGTTCGCGATGAACTCCTATACTAATAAACCGATTTTAATGATTTTACTTAATAATGTATTTATACGGGAATTACCGCGATCACGAAATAGGTATTACATACCTCTGAATTGCCTGACGTTTCGACCAGGTAAAATTTACACAATGTGCGCAGTTTGGTCCAGCTTGAGAGACAGTATAGATAGGTAGGTACTTTGTTTGTTTTTTTTTTATTGCAAATAACTTACAAATTAGCAATTTCAGAAACGCGTGACCAGGTAGCTAGTAACAATATAAAAAATAGTGTTACATAGTTATACATAGAATTAATTAGAATCTATGTTTTATCATGAGCTAAACAATGATTCCACTGGCGCCAGAATTTTTCAGGATCATTCCGTAATAGTTATCTGTCAGGGAAACGGAAAAAATCTTTATTTTAGATTATTTTTATAAGTTTATATATCAAGTAGATATTCATTTTGCAGTTTGATAAAAAGACGCAAGATTGACTTACAAGTCACTCACAATTAATTACAGTACTTTACGAAATAAATAATAAAATTTAAAATACCCCCCCCCCCCCTCCCCCCGACTCGAAAACCCCTTCAAGGATTAGAAAAGAGCTTAAGATCATCGAATGGCTGAACAGATTCTCTTCTTATAACACCCGTGGCCGGTTTTCATACATTTATGCTGAAGTTATTATACCTTGGTCATGATATGCCATGACGGAATCACTCAATTTCATTTTTTGGTATAGGGAAAAAACATTGAATTCGTGACCGTCACGCTAATAATACCTATATAGATAAACTAGAGGGCGCTAATCTAGACATTGAGTTCTGTCAGCTCCTTATTCATTAATGTCACTAACCTGCTAATGTGACGTTTTAAGTTCGTCGTTTTGTTTAACTTTTCGCTTCTGTCGGCAGTCCCATGACTGCCTATTGTTTTTTAATTCTGATCTCCCATCTTGACAAAAAGTGGACTCACGTATTTTGTGAAAGCTGTAACTGTGTGACGTGCTGGATTTTTTTATTATTTTTTGTAAACTACGAGTACGCACCTCAATTGGGTATTAAGGAAAAATACTTTTCATGTCTAAGACAAAAACCATGTAAATTAGTGTATTATTAAATCATATTTTTTTTTATTATAATTTTATAACACTCAACGTGTTCTTTTTAATTGAATTTTGAAAGTAGAAAAGCCTGTACAGAGCTGTATGTTTGTCAGTATATTTCCTCCATAGTCATCTACGCTGTCATTAAAGAGAACACCTTGTATGTCTAAATTTTAGGCTTGAATTGCCGTGCTGATATTCAGTCTACATTACCAGTTTTTAAGAATAAGCATTTTATTTGTTGAAATATTCTAAAAGTGTGGGTTCACTTCACAGTGCGAGTGATAACAATGCTTCGGATATTCTGTGTCAAATTCATACCTCTACTTTGGGCAAAATTATCAGACTGATTCAAAAGCAGGTAAGTAAAGTTCAATGTTCAGAAAGGTCAAATTTATTTATTTATTATTTGAAACGAATTCTGTATTCTATTTTTAAAATATACATTTTTTAAACAGTCCCAAAGCGCAGTAATGTCATCCAAAGAGTATTATAACTCATAGGTAAGATTGAAACACTACAGAAATATTATTATATTTTTAACTAAGTATATATCTAATAATCACAGAGCTTAAAATGCAACACATAATTCCAATCGTCTGTATACATACAACAATCACCCTGGAGGGTAACATACACAGTAGCTGAGCCGAAGAAGAAGCGTTATTTTTGAAAAAAAACAAAAGAAAATTCAACGGAATGCCCGACATAAATTGTGCCGCTCATGGGAGAACAATGTTTGCATACCCGCCGAGTAGGCAGACCGTGCTAGCGGGGAACTTAAGACAAAAGAGAGACTCACTACGAGCATATAATAAAGAGAAATTATATATAATAGCTACTAGATTCAAATTGTGGACAAGATAAATGATGCTCCCAGAGGAAATTGTCTTTGCGTTCACTGAGATTATGTTAAATAACAAGAAAAAAACTTCTGGCTTTAGTATCGGCTTTGTTGGATCTCTTCTTATCTATCGACGTTACTGGTGAATAACATATCCAATAGTTAGGTAGGGTAATTTAATTCATATCAGTGAGTCGTATCACTGTGTTTTCCGAAGTGGGATTACTTCGTAAAACACAGTGCAAGTGTTAAGTGGTTCTATAAGTACTAGCACGATAGCTAAGAACTGAAAATCACATTCCGTGAGTGTGATACCAGTCATTTCTCTCGGAATATGATTTTCACTTGGTTTTTTACTGATCATACATAGACATAACTACAGGTTTTTGCAGTATAGCAGCATTGCTTATTACACAAAACGCAAAATACTTAGATATACTTAAAACATTTTGTCTCATGCAGAAGTATTTCAAGTATTATCGAATTATTTAAGCTAAAACGCAACCTTTTTCATTACAATTTTTTTTTAAGACTAGTAACGTGGGTCACACATTACTAGTATTCTTGTTAACCCCTCCAGCTAAGCTAAATGCTTGTGTTAGGAGTGGGTTCACGTCGGTATTATATATTTATGTTGGTCATGTCTATATTAGTTACTTACCGTCTATATTATGTTTATATTCATATTGAGAATCCAGGCAAATATATTTTAGTAATTATAAATCAAAAATTTGTCGGTTGCCGATATGTCCAGGTGCTGAGATGTCTTTACGAAGCCGTAACGATGACCGTCCAAGTACAAGAACAGAGCACAAGACCAATCCAATTGCATCGCGGGGTAAGACAGGGAGACGTTATATCTCCGAAACTGTTTACCAATGCACTGGAGGACGTCTTCAAAACGCTCGATTGGAACGGACGAGGAATCAATATTAATGGCCAATACATCTCACACTTGCGATTTGCAGACGACATAGTCATCCTGGCGGAATCACTGCATGATTTGGAGGGAATGCTGAACAGTCTGGACGATTCCTCAAGACGAGTGGGACTTGGGATGAACATTGGTTAGACCAAAGTCATGCATAATAGGCATGTATCCCCGAGTCCCGTGGTCGTAAATGGCACTACTCTTGAGGTTGTGCAAGAATACATCTACCTTGGTCAAACTATCCAACTCGGCCGGCACAACTTCGATCGGGAGGCCGATAGAAGAATTCGTCTGGGCTGGGTGGCGTATTCGAAGTTACGTCATATCTTCGAGTCACCGATCCCTCAATCCTTAAAAACCAGGACATTTAACCAGTGCGTCTTACACGTAATAAAACGTGGACACTCACCGTTGGACTGGTCCACAAGTTTAAAGTCGCTCAGTGTGCGATGGAGCGTGCGATGCTCGGTGTTTCTCTAGTCGATAAAATTCGAAATGAAGTTATTCGGCAGAGAACTAGAGTAACCGACATCGCACATAGAATCAGTATGCTGAAGTGGAAGTGGGCCGGTCATGTCTCCAGGCGGACTAATGGTCGCTGGAGCCGACACGTGCTAGAGTGGAGACCGCGATTAGGCAAACGTAGTGTAGTGCGCCCTGCGGCACGATGGACCGACGACCTAAAGAAGGTGGCTGGCAGCGGATGGATGCGGATTGCCCAAGGCCGGGATGGTTGGCGCTCTTTGGGGGAGGCCTTTGTCCAGCAGTGGACGGCTATAGGCTGATGATGATAAATCAAAAATAAATATCTTTTTTTTTCTTCATTTCGTGCTCAGTAACTATCGTTATATTTTAACCAAACAAACCACAAATTGTAGTATTAATTGCATCGGAGACTCGTACCCATAACACAAGTTAAATCTTAACTGACATACTAGTATCAGAAATAAGTAATATCCATTGAATTGATTGTGAAACTTTGTCAAAGAAATTTAATTTTAATTATTAAAATTAGGATCTACAATATTATCAAATAGTGCACTGCACAGGTTAAAATATTGGTTATAATAAACTTATTATTATTATTATAATCTTTTAGTGTAAGAGTAATCCTGTTTATAGTCACCCTATTCTCCACGCATACACTGACACGTTACATATTCACACACATACACAGGACCGTTTAGGGTTCCCACTATAAGCTCCCTGCCGTACGAGGATGATTTCCCGTGGCACAGCCCTGGATGAACCTGGTACTTAAGCTTTTTTCATGTACATATGTGTATATTTGTTGACTGTTGGCACTTGACGTTGGTTCTAATATGTGTTTTCTTTCTGTTATATTTTAACGGAACGTTTTGTTAGTTTAATTAACAGGCGTGGCTTACAAAATTGATAGGATTTATAAAAGAATAGATAGGGATGTTATACAGTCCACTACTTGCATTATTATTAAACAATCGCATTTATAATTACTTGCAATTTCCACATGGAGGTAATTGTTTTAAGTATGGTAGGTAATTGTAAATACCCTTGAAATATTTCCCTACTAGCAGTGCCCCGCGGTTTCACCCGCGTAAGTCCCGATCCCGTGGGAATACCGGGATAAAAATATGATAGCTATGTTAATCCTGGTGTCCAGCTATCTACACACCAAGTTTCATCGCAATCGGTTCAGTAGTTTTGGCGTAAAGAGTAACAAACATCCACCCATCCATCCATCCCTCCATCCAAACTTTCACATTTATAAAATTAGTGGGATAATATAGTAAACAGCTCCTATAAGTGTCATTTTACTTTAAATTCAATTACGTGTTGTAATCAATCTGATAATTTTGGTAATCTCACTAATATTATAATTAATAAATAATATTACGATTGGATTAGGTATACTTAATCCAGAAGTTTCTATTTCGTGTAATAAACCGAAGTTGTTTATCTGTGTTAGACATTACCCGGGGCTCCTATTGTATTAATAGTTATATGTAAAGCCCAAAATGAAGATACAAACCTTTACTGTCAATAATAAATTTACGTCTACTCTTACTATTCGGAATTGGAACACTTTTCCAGGTCTTAATTGGCATTAATTAGAGGAACGGATTTAACTAACATTGAATAGCTCTCGCTGCCAACGCTTGGGCCCCACCGCAAACGACTGCAAATACTTCTATTTACATTTGACACTAGCAGTGCCTCGCGGTTTCACCCGCGTAAGTCCCGATTCCGTGGGGAGTCGGGATAAAAAAGCCTATGCGTTAATCCAGGTCTCCAGCTATCTACGTACCAAGTTTCATTAGAAAACTAATATGGACGTTAAGTTTTTTTTAATTTTCTAATTTTCCGGGCAATTTTCTTATTTTTTCTTTCATAAGAACTTTTTGACACGAAACAAAACTAAACAAACACAAAAGAGAATTAGCGAAATCGGTCCAGCCGTTGACGCGTGATACCGTGACCAAGTGAAATAGGGATTCATTTTTATATATATAGAAGACTAGCTGTGCCCGCGACTTCGTCCGCGTGAAATAGTGTCTTTGGGTAGAATTTTTAATTATTTAGATTTTATCGCATTAAAAAGTAGCCTATGTCCTTTCTCAGGCTCTAGACTATCTGTGTACCAAATTACATTTAAATCGGTTCAGAAGTTTTGGCGTGAAAGGGTGACAGACAGACAGAGTTACTTTCGCATTTATAATATTAGTAAGGATTAGGACCGCCTCACAAATGGAGAATGCAATATTTGCAGGAAAACACTACGACCGTAAGGTCTCATTCCCAAAATCACAAGCATCATTTGCAACTTTAGAAACTTTTCTAGTTAAGTTCCCAATGTATTTGGCTGCCGCCATTTTGAGATTTTTTTTGCTGCCAACTTAACTTTACATCAAAACTAAAAGAACACAAACCGAAACCTAAAAAAAGCAATTCCTACAACCGATTACTGACAAACCCATTTTTTTACGTGCAGTAAGTAGGTATTTAAAGGCAAAATCACTGCAAAAGATGGAGATTATCTCTCATAGTACCTACGAGATCCCACCGCTCGATTCTGCAGATATCTGTTTTTTCAATGAAACTTAATTTAAATTAATGATTAGTGAGTATGCAATGCATTAGTTTCAGGTTGCCTATAAAAAAATAGCCGCAATTACCTGCAATTAAATTTATTGTAATTAATTTATTTATATACATTTTTTTTTTTTTGTTAATAAAGATTACTAGTAACGTGGGTCACACATTACTAGTATTCTTGTTAACCCCTCCAGCTAAGCTTAACGCTTGTGTTAGGAGTGGGTTCACGACGGTAGTGCACTGGGTGGGGTTCGAACCCGCAACCACTTGATCGCGAGTCCGACGCCTTAGCCATTACGCTACCGCCGCTTTCGACATTGCAACTAGGTATGTTTTTTTAATAAATTCTAAGGTGAGGTGGGGTAAGACTAACATAGTTTCCTACCCGACAGAAAAGAAGGGTTTTATAAAAAAGCTGTTTACCTTACTTTTAGGTAAAAAATTATACTTACTGATATTTGATAAAATAAACTTTCTTGCTAAATTTTTATTCATCTCCACAAATTACATACATTGACAGTTAGAAGATACACTGTGAAATTATACAGTCCAGTCCACTTCCACCAAGAAACCCAGGCCCATACTCTTCAAGCTTGCAGATCTGGTTACTCGTGATAATAAACTGTGGTATACTAAAAGTAAGCTGAAGGGCTCTGGTGTCACGATGTCGGAGTTCCTAATCAAGACCAGACATGATGTCTTCATGGCAGCCCGTGAAAGCTGGGGATAGCGAAGTGCTGGACCAAGGAGGGCATAATTTATGTGTTGGGACCTGACAGACACTCCTTTGCAGAGCTCAATAGGGTGGTCGAATTACCACCAAAGCCGACCGTTGTAGCCAGTATCGGATTTACACATTTGCCGCCTCTAGGCTAGTTAAATTTTGCCGCTCCTGCCTCCTCTTCGATTATAACTTTTTTCTGTCAATGATTTATGCACTAATTACTGGTGTAATTAATATTGTGCACAAATAATTTTTTCCATAATTAGTATGATTGTGACCTTTTTGCTCTGGGGTGAGTTCATGAGAAATCCAGCGGCAACAAAGTTTTCTAACTTTTAATTGTTGGTGTAAGATTTTTTGAATTTAGCTCATACCAATGCCCTCGAATCTCCTCATAGGTGAATACGCCGGTTTTCTTCAATTAGTTGCCTGACAGTAGCCACATTTCACCATGGAGGTGAAATTCGTGAAGACTGGCCTGTTGGTCTAGTGGTCAGTGACCCTGACTGCTGAGCCGTGGGCCGTGAGCCGTGGGTTCGATTCCCACCCTAGTCTGGGTGTTCTTTGTGTCCGTTGTTTATATGTTTGTAAAGTCCCCCGCGACACAGGAGTAATTCCTAATGCGGGAGTCATCTTTAAAAAAAAAAAAAAAGAGAAACACGGCCACGATCAAATTCTGTTTAGCAACGCCTTACGGTGCTCAAATCAGGTGCTTTCCTCCCAAAAGTATTTTGAAGACGAGCAGAGTAAAGTCTTGCAGAGTCAATGAACTTTAAAAATCATAAAAAATCATCGTCCTAAAATCTTTCTGCGTTAATTCCATTTTTGCTACAGACGACGAACTTCAACTTGTGATAAATAACAATTGACACGCAATTTCCCAAGGGTGTTGGTGAATAGTCTGGAGATAAAATTCCTTCATCTTCTTATAAATATATTACCTCATTACTCGAAGATGGCGGCTGCTATATGAAACCGGTGTGCCGGGTACCGGAAACAATAGTAAGTATTTCACAAGTGGCGATACGATTACTTTAAAGTGGTTGCTAAACAATTTATGCTCATGAGAATGCATTTGGTGAAGTTGAGCTGAAAGTGAAGTACCAGGAGATCTACTCAATAATTAATGTTCCTGCATCGGGAAAAGTTATATTTTGTAACAGTAATTGATATTAAGCTATTGCAACAGATAAATTAAAACCGAACCACTCAAAATCGAAAAATAAAAGATTTTGTTCGTCCATTGTGAGCCGATTTTCATTGAATTGGTGAAATCTCAAGGTTGGTCTCATTCAAATTTGAAGAAAATATTCTCCCTCTAGGGGATGAAAATTGAATTGAAGAATACCGTTTATTATAGTTTATCATGATATAGGCGCATTGAAGTAGATAATTCTTTTTTTTAAGATAATTATGTTATTGTTGTATTTTTCTTCGAGCACTTATATAATAATTTACACCGTGACGAAGTATGGGCGCCGCGAAGACGTACGGGCGCCGAGACGACATACGGGCGCCGCGACGTTATACGGGAGCCTCGACGTTAAAATTGGCGCCGCGACGATTTAAGCTCTGCGAGACGACACGTGTGCGCCGCGACGGCATGCGGACGCCGCGGCTACATGCGTCGCATGAAGTTGAAATGTCGCCGCGACCTTGATTTGGCGCCGCGGCAATGTATGGGCGCCGCGACGACTTATGGGACTTGCGGCGTAGAACTGGCGCCGCGACCATATAAGGGCGCCGCCACGTTAATAGGGCGAAGCAACAACATGCCGGCGTCGCGACGACTTATGGGAGCCGCAGCGTTGAACTGGCGACGCGACCATATACGGGCGCCGCCGCGTTAAAAGGACGCCGCAACGACGATAGTTTGCCAACAAATTGGCAGAATCATAAAACAAGTTCTTGGCTGTTACTGTAAAATAATATGATAGCGATATGATACTGCTATCTGTTTCATAAAATAAGTGACAGATAAATAATATCTACCTTTCGTCAAAAAAAACATGATAACTTAAGAGTCCATATATAAATAAAAACAATAACAACATCAAAAACATACTACAGCGGCATCTAGCGAAGACAAACTAAACAACGTAGTAACCACTGAACCTACATTGCGACCTCTATGGGTCGAAATAGGTAGAATGATTTTATGTACCTACCATAAACTTAATATACCCACTAACGTAATAAGTTTATAGTACCTAGTGTACCTAACATTCTTCCATCATCACTACCAAACATGGACGTCTTCTTCCCGAAAAATAACGTTATTTTCGGCGTCGACTTGTCCAACTCAATGAAATTAAAAGAAAAATATAGAAAACGTGTTAAATAGATTTTATTTATCTCTTTATTAACTGAATATGAAATATGAGTATTATGTAACTACTTCTTGTTTGCTCCCTAACATTTTTATTTTATAATTTACTTCTTTGTTTTGGACAAAGTAGCTGTTTGTTTTGTCAGACAGAAGTCAGACAAAATACTAACTTACGAAACACAGTCAAAAATCATACATAAAAGAATGATTGCTATATTTTTTAAGAGAAAAAAAAAACAAAATCGACGTTTGTTGAGACGAACAGAATTTGGAGTGTCAAAAAGAAACGAAGTCGTGAGTAGATTTACCTGATTTTCAAATAATCTAGTGATTTATTTCTGATTTTTTTTAAATGTACCTGATTTCAATAAGATAGCCTTGCACACTTAAATCGATATTGACATATGGGACATAGCGCTGTCCGTCAGTCTGTCTGTCAGCGGGCTGTATCTCATGACCTGTAATAGGTAGACAGAAATTTTCACAGAACGTGTATTTCTGTTGCCGCTATAAAAAAAAATAAAAAAATTAAGGGGGCTCCCCTGCTAGAATCGTGTTTTTTTGACTTGTTTTGCTCAATCTTAATATTTTTTCCCACGATGGTACAGAAGCCTTTGTGTGCGAATCTGACTCGCACTTGGCCGTTTTTATTAGTGAGAAAACCTATGCCAATATAACTGCATTAGATAAGAAATAAAAATCATAATTTGGGTCCATGTTTTATTACAAATAAATAAGCTAGAATACAAATAATATTACTCACAAAATTATTCTTTCAGTAAAAGAAATATATAAAAATTATAGTAAAAATATCTAAAATAACACACAATATTATCGTCAATTCTTTGGCGAACATCAAAAAGGAATATTTAATAAAAAAAAAAATAATTTCATTACGTAGTTATAGTCAGTACATGTGTACTTATATGTATATTTACAATGTACCAAGACTCTATGGCACAATCTATTAGAAGCCTCATATATACTAAGATAACATCGAATCATTAAAATTATTCTAAGTACGAAAATGCTGATACCAAATGCAGTCTGTATTTAGGAATACGAAAGCAAAATATAACAAAAAAAAATATATATTCAGACAGTTCACGCAGTTGTTCGGTTGGGCAAATCTGCTCGTTCAAAACGCATTGACGATTCTGAACAGTTCGCTGCGTTCTCACTGGGAATACTCGTTTTTATTAATAACATTTAATATAATTATAGTAACTTAAGGCACTTATTCATTGTAGAATTGTAGGGCAAAAGTATGTTTAGATTATGTAGTTTTATGTTGGAAAAGTGTGTTAATCTCCATTACTTTGCTAAATCTATGGTGTTTTGGATCTTGAAGTCCTTGTCTTTTTACTGTTATAAATCAGTGGAGGCCTACGTCATAGATCTATAACGTATTCTTAAAAGAAAACGATATTTCTATGTAAATCAAACAAAAAATGTATTTATGAAAGTATTTAGAAATTTGGAGTCCTTAAATTACTTTATAAGGATGAATTCCTAAACATCGCAATGGCGTACCACCAGATACTTTCAAATATACATCCTAAAAACTTCGCGAGTGTTATAGAAAACCGGTTCTTCGTAACGTAAGCACAAAATACTAATAAGCAATTTTACCTTCTGTGCCCTACAGATTAATTGACAGTACATTAGATGGCATGCATGTGCAGCCTAATATGAGCCCAATCACTACGTACAAGAGTTTTTTTTTAGTAATTGACATTGATCGTAGTATTTTCGACCTGTGGTTTTCGTTGATCTGTCTACAGTGTACACCAAGAACTCCTGCGTAGGCTGGTAAGTGAAAAAAGGAGACAAATGAGTATAGCCAGGCCGCCTATGACCGCCATTGTTTCTGAACATGGATGTTTTTATTTCGTGTTATGGTTATGAAAACGGCGTTCAAGAGGTACCGATAGTATGTACCGATTTAAGAGACACGCATTGTATATTCTCCATTGATTGCATTCGATTTTATTATTATTTTTATATGAGTTTAATTATATTTCCATAGTGGATCTTTGTTATTTGCGTTTATTATATTTTATACCTCTGCTACACAAGAATATTCCGTGCTACAGGAATAGTGTTTAAACAAACATACATACTGATACATACATAATGTTAGCATACATTTAACCCTACAACTGCTCACAGATCCACTATCTATCTAAAACCGACGGCTCTACTGGGGGGTGCTTCGGTAGGCTCCAAAACGATTCTCTTGAAACACCCATCCGGCAGTTGGCTTAATATGTCTTTTATATTGTCCACTTCTAAACGGAGATGGTCATGCTCATCTTCATATTGTTTCATCCATCTGCGGGTTAAAAAATAACTGTAAATAAAATTGCGGGCGGGGGGGGGAGGTTTGCGTGCAGGCGGGCGGATGGGAGTAGATGCTAAGCACCTTCACATCAAGCATTACGACTGCGTTTATGTACATTGTCTTAAAGTATTATATTTATTACTGGTGTTGGACCAGAGTTCGACATTCCATCGTAATTCATTAAATGATCGATGACATGGATCCGTCGAAGATAAAAAAAACTTGTTTTTTATTTGTAAAACAGTAATGCTCGATAATGACTACCGTTAGCCAATTAATAACAAATTAAAAAATCACCATCAGCATCACCGACTTCTATGTGCTTTTTAGTGGAAAGTAGATGTATTTTGTTTAAATATAATATGGGTAGGCCAACTAAACGCACTGCTCCAATGAGACAGCGAGGTTTCGGAGTAAACCAAAATATCATCGATGTATACAATTTTTATAATATGTTTGTTGATTTTGTAAAAACCGCTCGATTGATTTCGATAAAATTTAAATGGGAATTATAGCCTTTGAAACAAAAAAAAGAATTTTCCAAATTGGTTCAGGCGTATTCAAGTAATCGGTGAATATACATAAAAAACAGATTCCGAAATTGAGAACCTCCTCCTTTTTTTGAAGTCGGTTAAAAATGGGGGTGCCTCGACCCGCCAAACATAAGTGGTATAAATTCAGTATAAAACCAGGCATTATTAATGCTTGAATTATACCTACAGAATCCTACAAAAGGGTAATATATACCACGCAGAACATTACCTGATCAAATTGGTGATTTTCTGAAGAAAGGTAGGGGTTAAGGTTCTGGTGGGTCAGAAATACCCGGAACCTTGTATGACAAGTTCAGTGACAGTAGAGAAGATAGCCCCGACGGTAGAAAAACGAAACTATACAGCGTGTAAGTATCACCGTCGCGAATAACTTACAAAAACGTCTTTCTTTGGAAACTTATCACAATGCAAAAGTCAGTTCATCATAAAATTGAGAGATTAAGGATTTACAGTCAAAGTAACGCAACACGCGTACTGTGCGCGCACGGCGCTGTCGCAGTAGCTAATTGCATAAATGTTTTACATTGCAGTTTTTGGCCGTATGGGGTATTTACTGATTTTTTTCGGTAAAATGTTCTGTTTATTGTGATATCACTTTTAAGCAAAAAAATGAATTTTCCGGCAGAAATTTCCAATGATTTTCCACTCAGAATAACGGTCTAAATACACAATTTCAGGATTCGGTACGGTGTCACTTACACCCTGTATGTACGTATGTATGTATTCATACCTCTGATGGTTATTTTTCGCTTCAGTCAAACTCTTGATCTTGCCTTCCAAATCTACTGCCTTCAGATCACTCTCTGCTTTATTAAGACTCTCCTCTGTAACAAACGAATTAGGTAATATTAACATTTTGAACAGCGATAGCCGACAGGACAACAGCTAAAACTTCGATGTTGTTAAGTTGATGAGTTGATTGACTATAATAATAACTCCACACATCTACACACGGCCGTCAGATCCCAAACTAGGCAGAACCTGTACTATGGTAACCAGACTGCTGAGAAACATACTTATATATTTGTAAATACAAACATATTATAGATAAATTACACCCAGACACAGAATAAATGATCATACTCATCACACAATTTTTTTTTTTGGGTATGAATTGAACCCACGACCTATGGCTTAGTAGTCAGGGTCATTAACCACTAGACCAATAGGCCAGTCAAATGGTATAGTGACAGCTTACCATCAAGAATTAGGTGGAATCACTACTAAAATGTAACACTCGTTACAATAAATACAGTTAAACTACACTTATTGTTTTGAAGGTTCTTGTCTTAGATATGATATAGATTTCAGTTTGCCAGGCGTATTACAGAATATGACATATACACGACGTTGATCGTACACCTCAATACCTCAATATTAAAAACCACGGGTCAATAATAATTTAAGCTGGAAAGGAAGCATTATGTAAAACTCATACACCAGTAATAAACAGATTTCTGGATTGTGTTCAGCGCCACTATGAATTTTTAGGCGAAAAAATGTTTCTTTACAAAGCGCTTTTCCTAACATAGGTGCATATTTCTAAACGACACATTTTCAATTTTGAAATCAATTTCAATAATTTTGTTTTCTTTATGCAGACATTTTTTTTTAATATCTGGACATTCCATCAACATCCTTGGTATTACATACCTATAATTTAATTCATATCAGCCCTCTCTCATACAAAATACTAGCTGAAAAAGTAATTTTACAGTTTCAAAATAAGATTTACGTTTTAAAAATGACGACTTTTCAAAATAATTTCAGCATTTTCCTTTAATCACTTTCTAACAACCTGTATATCTACAGCAATATCATACAACTTACCCAATCTAGCGAGTGCTTCGTCATCTAGTGTGGGCAAGTTCTGCAACTCTTCCTTGATAACTTTCAGGTCCTCCAAACCCTTGGAAACTTGCTTTTCCGCCTCGCTTGCATCTGTATTAGCTTGGCCAACCTGTAGAGATAAAAAATAATACTAGGCTTTAATGAAGGACAAGATTAAGGGTGAATTTATTATGCCCAAAGCGAATTCATGAATATAATGATTAATGATGAATTTTGTATATTTAAACAACCCAGTGCGAAAGTGTTACAAGTATAAAATTTACATTATAACATTGATTTATATTTTCACACCTCTAGATGATTGAATAATTTAAAAAACCGAGACTTGCAAAAATGACTAGCACATACTACCTAGTCAAATATAATTATAGATATTTAGTTGTAATTAGTCATTTAAGTACATAGCCTAGCCTAAAGGTTTGGAGAATTTAATTTTTGTTAATTAACAAAATTAATTAAAAAAAAATAACACATACAAGTTTCAAACACAATTGAAAAATCTATTGAAAATACACAACAATAAATTATAAATTTGCTAGAACAAGAATAGGGTAGTTGTCTATGGTTAAAGTAAACAATTTACGAGTTCTCACAAAATGAATGTTTGAAGTACGTGGAGATTACCTCTAATTGAAATGAAACCACTTCTTGTTACAACTGTAGAATAACTATAACTTTTCTGATGGAATACAAGAGCTTATATAGGAATTAATCTAGGTTATCATACGTGCACTTCCGATCTATTACATTATACGTCACAACCTACGTCATGCACTACATGCTAGAGACCTGACCGTCTGAAAAACTTCTAACACTTGACCCAATGAAAGAAAGCACTACATGAACTACTCGTTAATAAATAATAACTATAATAATAATAACTTCACACATCTCACACACGGCCGTCTAATCCCAAACTAGGCAGAGCCTGTACTATGGTAACCAGACTGTTGATAAACATACTTATATATTTGTAAATACGTACATATCTTACTAATATTATAAACGTGAAAGTTTGTGAGGATGTGTGGATGTATGTATGTATGGATGTTTGTTACTGTTTCACGCCAAAATTACTGAACCGATTGCAATGAAACTTGGTATGTAGATAGCTGGAGACCTGGATTAACATATAGGATACTTTTTATCCCGTTATTCCCGCGGGGCGTTGCTAGTTATAGATAAATTACACCCAGACACAGAACAAATGATCATGCTCATCACACAATTATTTGTCCTTGGTGGGAATCGAACCCAAGACCTCTGGCTCAGCAGCCAGGATCACTAACCACGACACCAAACAGTAATGAGAAACTAATTTGACTTGGCAACAAACTACAGTATTATATGAAAATTAATAACCTTCATCTTGGCGTCTCTCGTGAGTTGCATGTTCTCAGCTGCCTGCTTCTCCAAGTCTGTGATCTGTTTAGCAGTACCCTGTACACGAGCTGAAAACAAAATTATCATAGCAATATTAAGCATGAACTTTATATTAGTATGGTAGTACAGAATAAGAGTATGGCACAAAAAAAATTTGAAAGTAGAATAAATGAGAGTTGAGATGTGATTACTGTGAAGTATGTGCAGAGTAAGATGATTTGATAGAGACAGAAATGTAGCTTGAAAGAGGATGTAAAGATGAAAATTATTTATGGTATGCTGAGGTGGTCCGGGCAATGTAGAAAGAATGAGCGCTGAACGAATGATACCATAAGTATAAATATACTACCGGCAGTTCTATACAATACCTAGAAAATGTATAGAATACCTAAAACATAGGTAATGTCTGAAATATTATTTATTTTTATACTTTACCGAGGTATTCTATAAAATACCGAATACATAATAATAATAATAACTCCACACATCTCACACACGGCCGTCTGATCCCAAACTAAGCAGAGCCTGTACTATGGTAACCAGACTGCTGATAAACATACTTATATATTTCTAAATACATACATATTATAGATAAATTACACCCAGACACAGAACAAATGATCGTGCTCATCACACAATTATTTGTCCTGGGTGGGAATCGAGCCCACGACCTTTGGTTTAGCAGTCAGGGTCACTAACCACTAGACCAACAGGCCAGTCATGTATGTAAAAGACGAGAGCAGGTAAATTCTCAGGTATTTTTGCCTCGGTTTATTATAAAAATGGCTATTGTTCCTGCGTACCGAGAAAGGCGTGAGTGTTAATTTACAATAGGTAGCATATAACAAATCGCAGATTTTTCGGGACAACTACGGCCAGGCGACCTCGCGCCGGATGGACAAGGTAAACAAGTCCTGTCCGCCTGCGCCGGTCACGATGGGACGACATCCGCGTGTGCTTGAATGTCGTCTAATTAAGAAGTTATATAACGAAGGTGGTCGTGGGGTTTTATGACATAACAACCGTCGTATCCAAACCCCCTTAATTTAGGCACAGTATGGCACATCGTGTTTAATAAAAACAGTGATCACAAACATTGCGCTCTTGTAGTATGTAAGCAAATTCTTAAAATAAATAGACTGTTTTACTTACTGGATAATTTGTCGGCTTCGTCTCGTAGTTTCAAAGCGTCAGCCTTCGCCGTAGCCGACTTCTTTCTCACTTCATGAGCCGCCTGCAAATGAATATTTTTTTTTTTATTGTATAATATAAGATACACTCTCTCTTTCACTCATTTTAGCAAAGACCTCTCAACTAGAGTAAAAAACGCGTTTCGTACCTTGATGTAAGAATGTATACGTGGCCTGTAACTGTTTGGGTTCTTTAAGTACTTCTATAATGTAAATAATAAATAAAAAAACAAATACCTGCGACGCATTATTAGCATAGTTGTGTTGTGCCTGCTGTGCCAAGTCCCTGGCCTCCTTGGCGCGGTCACTGGCCGTGTACAGCTGTTCTGTAATGCTGTTGATGCTTTCTTCAGCCGCTGCGATCTTCTGCTGCACAGCTGGAACGTCTAGAGAGGCTTGTTCCGCTTGAAGGCGGGACTTTGTGACTTTATCGCTGAATTCTTAAAAAAAATTAACATTTATGTGTATTATAATAGTGCGGTGGCAAACAATATGATCGATTCAAGATTCGCCAAAAAGTAACTGTACAGACCCTTTTTTAAGTCATACGGACACAAATATTTGCACTAAACAGGATACGAGCTCGCGGCCGTACATGCCAGCGATGTACTTAATAATAATAATAACTTTACACATCTCACACACGGCCGTCTGATCCCAAACTAGGCAGAGCCTGTACTATGGTAACCAGACTGCTGATAAACATACTTATATATTTCTAAATACATACATATTATAGATAAATTACACCCAGACACAACAAATTATCGTACTCACCACACAATTATTTGTCCTGGGTGGGAATCGAACCCACGACCTTTGGTTTAGCAGTCAGGATCACTAACCACTAGGCTACTAGTCATTAAATAAGAGATTTATTAATAGTATTACTACTATTTATTATAAGTTAGATTATTAAATACAACTAACCTTTCAAAGTCTTGTATATCTCATTGGCGTCTTTCAGAGTTTGATTGGTAAGTTGGACGTCATTCCTGGCCTGTTCTTGCAGTACATCAAGCCTGGCTAACAGGTCGTTGAGCTCGTCTTGTCTGTCGTGACCCTCATCGAGTAAGTTCCGACCTTGTTTGATAGCATCCTTCAGTTGACTCAGGGTTTCTTCATTATCACCCTGAAGGCTCGCTAGTTCCAATGATTTGTCGTCGATCTGCAGTAAGAAAGGCGTGTTACAAAATTGACTTCAAAAATAAAGGTTTCATTTCTTTTGATAATTTTTGAAGTGAAAACTTCTTTAGGCACGTTTGTGCACTTTTGCTGTGGGGACAAAAGCACTGAACTCGTGACCGTCACGCTAATAATACATATATAGATCCACTAGAGGGCGATCTAAACATTGAGTTCTGTCAGCTCCTTAATTAATGTCACCAACCTGCTAATGTGACGTTTTAAGTTCGTTATTTCGTTTAAGGTTTCACTTCTGTCGGCAGTCCCATGACTGCCTATTTTTTTTGTTTGAGTTTTTTGTCATTGGCTTATGGGTCAAAATTAACTTTTAAAAAGAGTATCACTGGTTTCAATGAGCTTAAATCATGATAAATTGTAATAAACTGTATTCTTCGTCACCTACACTCCTTAGAGGTTGAATTTTTATTTTTAATTTATACCGGACCAACATCGAGTACAAGCAAGTCAATTTAAAAAAGGATAATTGAAATAGTTTTTTTTTTTTCGGAGATATCGTGTTTTTTGTGAGTGTGTGTGTGTGTTACACACAAAAACAGTCGAATTGAGAACCTCGACAAACAGAGGAAACTGACCATTTTGTCGTCACCTACCTATCATAGTCATCATCTACATTCATACAAATAAATAAGATGTCTGTTTGTAATTGTAATATAAAAATATCAGGCAGACAGACAAAAGTACATATATGTGGATGTTTACACAGTACTTATGACAAACATGAATTTTAATTATTTTGTCAGTCTATCTGTTTGTTCCGGCTTATCTTCAAAACTGTAGGACGGATTTTTACGGGACTTTCAACATCAGACAATTGGTGTTATAAGAAGTAACTTAGGTTACTTTTATTTTAGGCAAATAATTAGTGCCACGCGAAAAATATCCATACACGCAAGCGAAGCCGCGGCGCATTAGGCTAGTACATTAATATAATAAAGCTTAAGAGTTTGTTTTGTTTTGTTGAAAGCGCGCTAATCTCGGGAATTTTCAAATCCGGACCTGTAACGGTAGAGTCCAGACTTGTAAAATTCTTTTTGCCATATATAGTGGAAATCACGGAACAAATACAAAGTTTTATAGTTGCTCCGTGGTGCAAATACCCCCAATTCTTGGGAGAAGTTACAAGCTCTAACATCACGCTAATACCTTTAGGAGAGGAACAGTGATTTTAAACGGTACATCTTCTAGAAGATTTATATACTTTGCGCGGAACCTTAATTATTTTTTCAAAATAATAGCCCAAGTTACGACTTATAATACCAGCTATTTGATAGTGAAAGTTCCGTGGAAATGGGTCCACCCATTCCAGAGATTAGCCGGAACAAACAGACAGACAGAAAGACAAAATTTTTCAAAACTGATTTTTAGGCATGAGCTTAAAAAAACTATTATTTTGACATTACAAACAGACCCTTATTTGTATGTATTGATATGTATGTATTTAGTAATACATAACTATGTTTATGAGCAGTCTGGTTACAGGCACTGCGTAGTTGAATGAATGTCTCAAATTATTATTATTATTATCAATTATTATTATATATATTTACTTACAGTTCTATTCATCTCAATGGCGTCCTCTCTTAACTTATTGAGCTTAATGTCAGGCAGTAAGGTGGTGTTCACTTCCGCGTACAGGCCCAAGGCCTCGTCGTACACATCCTTGGCTCGTTTCAGGGTCTGATTGGCCAACTCAGTCATACTGTTCAGTTTGCCTGATGCTGCGTTCAGTTCATTAGTGAGGATTTGCACTTCATTACTGTTGAAAGTATGTAGTTTTTATTCTTTTTGCGAAGGATTGTTGCGGATGATTGACAGCACTCAAAAATTAAGGTTTTTAAGTGATATCCTAAGGTTTTTAAGTGGTATATTAATACGCGAAGACAATTCTTTAGGAAATTTCGAGCACGGCGGATTGTGATTTTTTTTTAAAGGCTACTAGTAACGTCGGTCACACATTACTAGTATTCTTGGTAACCCCTCAAGCTAAGCTAAATGTTAGGAGTGGGTTCACGTCTGTAGTGCACTGGGTGGGGTTCTTAGCCATTACGCTACCGCCGTTTATTATTTGTAATACTAGTTTACATGGGGAAGAAAAATATTTATATTAAACAATATGTGTTATTTAAAAAATATATGAAAAAGACTAGGTCAAGCTACACGTGTCCAATATCTAATGCCTTAAAACGAGCAATTCTTGTATATACATGTATAATCTAAATCTCGGAAACGGCTCCGACGATTTTCATGAAATGTAGTATGCAGGGGGTTTCGGGGGCGATAAATTGATCTAGCTAGGTTTCATTTTTGGAAAACGTAAAAACAAAACCGAGCAAACCTCGGTTATCTAGGTACTGTACATTATATACAATTATGGTTCAGCTTATCCTAGAAATTATTTATGTGAAAATTTTATGAATAGGGAATATGCATGTTGTTTAAATTTACTTGATTAATTTTTCCTTGAATCTTAATTGTCCAGATATTATGCCTAAACAATTATGTTCTTATTTAGTTCGTGTTTAATTGCAAAAAATATTAATTAAAATATGCAAAATAAGGGCGCGAAATTCAACATTGCAAAACGCTTCACCATTGGTCGAAACAAAACATGACGTGACATTCCACGTTCTGTCATTTATCGGCGCCTATATTCGTAGTGTTACGAAGAAAGATAGGTGTTCCTGTAGTTTTTGCTCTTAGCTAGTGCAATTTAAGCATTCTAGTGATATTAGAAATCATCTAGGACAATGACTGAATGTAGTTTTGTCAAAGCACAATCGGACAATCTACCGAAAATAGGTGCATTCATGATGACTATATATTTTGCATCAAATCCAGATTTTACGTCCGCTGAGGTTAAAGGAGTGAAAGCCGCAAGGTAATTATTATAATACTTGTTATATTATAATCTAAAGGATAGGTGAGAGTGAGTTAGTTATATTCATAATGTTTTATTGGACCTTTGTTACCTAGTTTAAATAGACAAGCAAGTTGCCTTCTGCTTGATATTTAAAACATACATAAATTAGTGCTAACTAATTCACAGTATACTAGCAATTAGCGTTAATGTACACCATTGTTTTCGTATTTTACATTATTATTTTGTCCAGAAAAAAATCTGTATTGGGTGTACTTCTTATAGTGTTTTTTACACTTAGGACTTACAAGGCAATACCTATAAAATGGTTTTTAAACTTCACCCATCGTCTATTAATTACAATAAATAGTAATTACAACTGGAAATCGGTATAAAATTACTGTAACACTTCAAGTTTATGAAACAAACACTAAGCGTGGAACGTGACGTCATCCAAGGCCCGCGAAATATGGCGGCGTTCAAACAGATCAAATTTTCATTTTTAAATTCAAATCAAATTTATCGATATTTTTAATGTTATTTTAAAAATTAATTTGAACGTTGCCAAGGTTATTTATATTTTTTATTAGGGTAGAATGATGGAACAAGTCAATAAAAGATAAAAAAAAATACATGCATATTCCCTATTATGGTCCACCACTTGGCGATCTCTGGTACAACTTACTTGGTAAATAAGTAAACTGTCCACGCGGTTGTAAACTGCTAAAGGTGTCTACAGACTTACAACACCAGAAGTCATCCCACTCCCTTCAATTAAATAAATATAGCAGTAATTTGCCTCTGTTTATGTAACTTAATCGGTCCAGTAAATTCTGAGCGAAAATATGATAAGTGAACAGAGAGACGCTCGAGCGGTTCTATAAGGGATCCCTTTTCTTTCATTCGTTAGTACGGAACCCAGCAAAAAAGATGAGATTTTCCTATTTCAGTTTCTTTAAAAATAGATACTTATATATGTGTGTATAAAAAATAGTTATTAGCTGAGCACAGCGCCACTGCGTGTAATACGCGAATCGGCGTTAATATTTTGCGACGTAATTTGAATTTTAACGAAGTATATACACGTGCTGATGTACAGACTGGGAAAGGGTTAGGCAGGTGACTTAAAAGTCAACTGTAAAAAAAAGGAGGAATGGACCGCGACTGTCACATTATTAAAAAAACGGACCGCGACAGACATATTTTAAAAAAAACGGACCGCGACAGTCATATTATTAAAAAACCTGTCCCCGTGTGAAACTAATTGGTGATCACTGGTGTAGTGGTTTAAGGTCAAGGCACCTCTAAAACCAGTATGTCTCATTCGTCTGTTCCCATGCCTGTCTTTCCGGCCATGTAATTCTGGTGCCAGCTACATGATTGACCCCCAGGCGTGAAAGTGTAACATACAACAAACTCACACTCACCTGATATTAGCTTGTTTATTTATTCCATCTTTAGCGATGTTATTGGCTGTGATGGAAGTGTTGAAAGCCTTGTCGGCTATCTCCCTAATATTCTTCGCCTCTGTCTCCAGTTTCTCAGCCAGCAGTCTGGATTCCTTGGCCAGAGCCGACATGTCGACGGATTGTTTGCCAAACTGGTCGGAGCGGTTCCGAGCTTTGGATAAAGCTGCTGCACCTTCTCCGTCTAAGTATTCCAAGGCGCTCTGAAATGTGTCAGAATTCATTATTATCTACTAGCAGCGCCCCGCGGTTTCACCCGCGTAAGTCCCGATCCTATGGGAATATCGAGATAAAAAGTAGCCTATATGTTAATCCACGTCTCCAGCTATGTACATACCAAGTTTCAACGCAATCGGTTCAGTCGTTTTGGCGTGAGAGTAACAAACATCCATACATACATCCATATATCCTCACAAACTTTCACGTTTGTATTATTAGTAGGATTTTATCTGTTCTAATTATAAATGTACAGTGGTTTTGAAGTAGATGAGTGGAAAAGGAAAAATAGATGGGAAGAGATTTTTAATCGTGGGAGAGCCATGCTTCGGTACGTATGGGCCAGCTCGGCTTAAATGATACCACGGTCTCACAGAAAAACCTCGTGAAACAATGCTTTCGTTGTGTTTTGCTGAGTGAGGTGATCCCCTACTCCCACCTTAAAGACCGGCAACGCACTTGAGACTCTTAAGTTGCAGGTACGGGCGGCGGTAGTCAATTACCATCACGTGAGCCGTCAGTTCGTTAGCCACCTGTCCCATAAAAAAAAGAGAAGGAGAAAGATAGTGGGACTTGGTAGCGAGATAGATAAATAGAGATAATAGCACTCGAATTGAATAAAAAATCATACGGA
Source organism: Callimorpha dominula (assembly GCA_949752705.1). Classification (NCBI taxonomy): domain Eukaryota; kingdom Metazoa; phylum Arthropoda; class Insecta; order Lepidoptera; family Erebidae; genus Callimorpha; species Callimorpha dominula. Next base: position 28,178,778 of record OX456990.1, on the reverse strand, counting down.
ACAGTTGATGGCAAGTGGTCACCTAAACGAAATAAAAGATTTCACTTACGCTAATTTCTTTTTGTGCTGCTTCGATAGTGTCCTCGGCTTTGGACACATTGCCTTTACTTTTCTCCACAGCCTCGTTACCTTCGTAACTTTCATCCTCGATCTTGAACAGCATATTTCTGACAAAATAGTACAGTATGTCACATAGGAAGAGCGTTTAGGTTGATATTATAATATTTATTATTACAATAATTCATTCTCTAATAAACAGAAAATGTTACTTTCAGTTCATTCATTTTAAAGTTTTCAGGTATTTTTGTCTGTTCTTCTTAAATATGCGAAACGCAAACCGCGACGGCATTACGTTAGTAAAAAAAAGTAAGTAAATTGTGTATTTGGTTGAAAATGTTAGAATATTTTATTCCTCCTGTGTATTATTTAAGTATTAGCATGGATAATGGTTTTTGTGAAGGTAGACAGTACATATCTACCCGAAATAAGCTCGTTCATGATAGGATTTTGTTTGCCATAATGCCCAATTTTTTTCTGCCAAATTACGCAATAACCAACTTATTTTCAATTTGGTAAAATTGCAAAAAAATACGTTTTTACTGTCTACATCGCCGTAACGAATGAGCACCATGTCGTCTAGCATTTTCATCAATTTATTTATTATTTTATTTTGAATTTTACCTGACATCAGCCAGCCTATCAGCCAACTCAGCCAAGTTATCAGTGAGTGTGGCGCCGGGTCCATTTCCTCCCGCAGTCTCAGCCTCTTGAGATAAACGTTCGATGTCCTCTCGCACTCTTTGCAGTTCGTTGTCAAAGTCCGCATTCTCAACAACTGTTGGGGACTTCGAGATTTTCGATAGAATCTGAAAAGAACACAAATTCAAATTTATTTATTTACAAAAAATTTGGTGGGTACTGTTAATACTTAATTGTTTCTAAACGCAATATTGTTAAGTCAATGTCAACTGTCTCTATGACGTTTTATTTTACTTGTCACTTCTCTGCGCTCTCATATTCGATATTGGTGCCGATTCTATTGTACACTCGACTAAACTAAAACCTGACTTAATTTCTTCATATGAAATCAACCTTGTTTTCTTCGTAATAAGGTCTATTTGTTACTGGCATATATTTCTCAGCGCCACTAAATTTCACTAAAACCTGTCAACGTATACTTAACTTTATTTCCACGCAGCGAGAGTCCCCATTTATTCAAATGCCATATAATTGCCACGCAGCGAGAGTCGCCAAATATTCAAATGCCGTATAAAAACTTGTTCAAAACGAACTAAGATGACGTTATTTTAATCGATACCTACGAAGACGCTTACTAAAAATACAGAGCAAAAGAGATGGCATTCAACGGATAGCGGCTCTCGCTACGTGGTATTAAAGTTCATTTAAGCGTATCAGACTATAGTCGACAAATAAATTGCTTGTTTCGATAGCGACATATGTTACCTACTTGTTTCAATTTGAAATAAGACTTTGTATCGAAGTGAAAAATTATATAATATTAACGAAAATTTAGTGAATTTTAATTTAGCGAGTAAAGTAACAAAATTGGGACCATTGTCTGGCTGTGTGAATACATTGTCACATAAATCTCTGTTAATCCTGTATATTTGTTTCCTTTATGTCCATAATTCATCAGGTACAATGGATCTTACGTACATTTTAGTACAAACAACTTTGGTAAATATTGGTTTGACATGTAAATATAATCCTAGACTTTGTTCGTTTGCTATGCTTGTACGCCTGCTACTTTTTAATCCCCATTGTGTAAGTACAAAGTATCTTAAAAAAAATGAAAATATTGTCTTTAAATACAGATATAATCTACTTTAACTCAGGCAAATAAGCACCCTGATACAAAAAGTCCAGGCCGACATTTAGATTGCAGGTTTTTTCTGACTGGCATAAAAATAATAAAGCAAAGGTGTAATCACATAGTTACTGGCTACTGACACGCCGAGCCGGGCCGGTTGTCGGGGCGGGCGAGTAAATGGGTGCCTTACACGCAAAAACTACTGAACCGATTGCGATGATACTTGGTATGTAGATAGCTGGAAATCTGGATTAACACGTTGGCTACTTTTTATCCAGATATTCCCACGGCATAGGGACTTACGCGGGTGAAACCGCAGGGCGCAGCTAGTATACATAATATATATACACACATCAAAAGTGTCTAAGATCGAGCACGTTTTAGAGGATCTCCGCAATTGAGGATTATTATTTTCCCTTTTTTGGATCGTTATTGATTCTTAAGGCGGCCATTCCTCAAAGTAAGTTTGATGAACTGATTTTAAGCATGCCAAATCGTTATGATTGTGTGATTCGTGTCAATGGTGAGAACACAGATTATTAATTATTTTATCTTTACAATAAAAATTTAAAAAAGCCTAATCCGTGCCTTTTTGAAATTTAATTGACGATATTAATAAATTTTCCACAATTTGTAACAATTGCAATTTTTCTTAACTTTTACAAAATATAAGGAAAAGTTCATAACTTAAACATTAGGAATTAAAGTAAGGAGCCAGTCTGGTAGATTAGATTTGGTAAAAATTAATTAAATAATCTTTTTATAGTTAAAAATGTACTTGATCCCTAAACGCTTTTGATGTGTGTATTACTAAATTCATACATATAATATGTGTCTGGACACAGAAGAAATCATATCATCACACAATTATTTATCCTGGGTCCGAATCGAACCCACGCCCTGTGGCAGTCAAGATTTAGACATTCTATTTGGACGGACTTCTAATGAGTTATAAAGGTTCTCCTAAACGGACTAGTTTCGTGGCAATTTTTAGATGCCATTTTGTAGCTGCCAAGTTGCCGACTACATCATGCAGCTCAGTGCAACACTTGTAGTGCTTTTTTTTTTTAATGGTATAAGGGGCAAACGAGCAGACGTGTCACCCGATGGTAAATGACTACCGCCGCCCATGGGCACCTGTATTATTATTATTATTATTGCGCTACAAAAGACCAGAAATGGTCGAGGTAGCACTAGGCACTCAAAACAAATAAAAATAAACAAATAGGCACCTGTAACTCAAGAGTCACAAGTGCATTGCCGCCTTTTAAGGTGGGAGTAGGGGAAAAGGGGGGGTGAGGGGTAGGGCGGGAATACGGGAGAGGGGGGTAGAGGGAAGGATTAGGGCCTCCGGTAACCTCACTCACGCGGCGAAAAGCAATACAATCAATGCTTCCCTGCCAGTTTAAAGATATTGCAATAATATTTTGATATAGCTGCAAGTGTTTGTCTAGCCGGCTACATTGCTACTGGTATTAACCAATTTTGATTATACTGCAACATCGTCGGTAATATTTATGTCTTCCTTGCTCTGTTGTATAACCACAGACAGTCAACGACTTAGATTCTGAAAAAAAAAGCACTGAAAAATAGCAAAAAAGTCATTCCCTACTTTTCCACCCTAGGGGTAGTATTTTTTTTAATTTAAATGGGCATATTTAATAAATCATGGAGTTCTGGGGGTAAGAAACGAAAAAAACCGAACCACCTCCTTTTTTTAGTCCGTCAAAAAGTAATCAATCAATAAAGATGTACTTACATCATCTAGTTCAACGAGCTCTCTGCGATGGTTGTTGACAGCATCCTGCACTAAATTGTAGCATGGGCTACAATCCTCGCAGCCCTGGCCATCGGAGCGACGCTTCTTGTTCTCCATACATCTAAAAACGGTAAATTATCCTATGTTTTTGGTTCCCTAACTTTCAATAGTGTAGACAGACTCAATATTCAAAGGAATATTTTAAATAATAGTAGTACAAACGGCGGTAGCGTAATGGGTGAGGCGTTGGACTTGCGATCCAGTGGTTGCGGGTTCAAACCCCACCCAGTGCACTACCGACGTGAACCCACTGCTAACACAAGTTTGTAGCTTAGCTGGAGGGGTTAACAACAATATTAGTAATGTGTGACATTCGTTACTAGTAGTCTTTTCAAAAATGGAAAAAAAAAACTTGTTTTATTTTTACCTCCACTTCCAAATAATACTAATATTTTGTTAACATTGAACAATAGTTATGCTACTTTAAGACTAATTTGAACATTCCGTTATATCAAATTAGTTACTCGTATTTAATTTCATTAACTGTGATTTTAGATTTTTCTAACTTGGAGATTTTGTTTAGTTTCATGTAGTTCCATGAGTAAAAAAAAAAATTGGGGATCCGTGAGATGTAAACGGGGTAAACGATAGTGGATACTTTTGACTTTTTATTAATAGAATAATCCATATGCACAGGCCGCTTAATTGTTACTTAAAATGTAATAAACAGATGGATGACAATAGTATCCTATTCGTATCTTGTAGGTTTGGCGAAGAAACTTCTTTATAATAAGTATTATATTAGTAGCAAATTAGTATATCTCATAAAATTGTGAGAGAGTTAGTAGGATATTCGCTATGTGGTCACAATGCAGTTTGAACTTTTTGAAACTTGGAATGCAATGATTTACAAAATGCAATATTAGCTAATCCGGAGATCTGCAATACCCGGAAGACATGGCAACGGGACAAATAAGTTTGGGAACCTTAAACACAACAAGTTTACTTTGAACAGTTGATTTTCCCAACAGTTCAATCTACAAACTTTCAACACAGGATTTACTTCCACACCGGCAAAGAAAAGAATATATATCGCATCTTTAGAATTATAGAGACTTAATAAAAAAATATGATAGTGTGGTATTATGAAACCACGATGCCGATGAAATTTTTTTTTTGGTTTGTAGGCATTTAACTAAAAAATTTTGGAAAATTATTCGCTTGCGTTTTTAATCTTAACTTAATTATTGAAAAATGGGAATGATAATGGGAAATCAATAGTTGACGTAGTAGTAGTAGTGACGTAGTAGTAGTTAAATATTCAATTATAAAATTTAATTTCAATTTGCGTATTAGAATGCGAATGCATTATTCTAAATATAATCATCACACTGAAAGTTCTGCGCTCCTGGCCGCTTATAAATGTTTGTATTTCGAATGCTGTAATGCGACATGCGATAGATGGACGAAAAGCTTTGGGGCGATAGAAAAAAAGTTTCACTTTTAAAAAAGGTTTTATGAGTAAACACAATTAAAGATTTGTATGTCTATTATTTTGTTATACAATATATTTTTCGACAGACGTTAATAATAAATGATTGTATATTGTCCATGTTCCCTGTTTAATTATGATTCGATTAAAGTAAATGACATGATGGTAATTCCCCAATTTTTTTAATTAGACCTTTATGGTTCTAAAGGTGCTATATTAATTTTATTTTTTTATGAGAATGAGATCAAATTTATTATTGTTATAGATCTTTGCATACCTGTCACAACGGCGTCCCTCGACATTCTGCTGACAGGAGCACTGGCCCACCATGTTGCATTGATAGTCGATCGAACCCCACTCATCGCAGTCACAGTCCCGACACCCGTCTGGTGAGAACCCGTAATGGTAGGAACGACAACGGTCGCAATGTTCCCTGGAATTTATATCACAACGTTAATCATTACATATTATAAAACAAAGTCCTCCGCCGCGTCTGTCTGTCTGTCCGAGATAAACTGAAAAACTACTGAACGGATTTTGTTGTCGGACTGAGTTGAAATATGTTGATGATTGTTGAAGATGCGACCTACCCGTGCGAACCCGGGGGGGGGGGAGGGTTGCTGGTGTATTATAATTTCTTCTCACAATATTCAACCATTTGGAATCGAGCAGTTATAGATCAACACAGGCAGGTATGATATTATGTTATCCATTTTTTTTATTATTTTACATATGACAAAGAAATGTTGCAGTCTGTGTTGATCTACATTTTTTTTCTTTAATTTACGATTACGAATAATCGATGACTATTTTTATGAAATAAAAATATTGAAATTTGAAATTTGAGTGGGTTACAATCTTAGCGGCTTAAAAAACTTAAATGTTATTAATGGTGTAGTGGTTAAAACATCAGAATAATGGGCGAAAGTTTGCCGGTTTGAATTCGTGAAGTATTTCGTAGTAGTATTAGTATTTAGCTTAGCTGGAGGGGTTAACAAAAATACTTGTAATATGTAATCCATGTCGATCATAGTATTTTTTATTGATTTGTGAAATGCTTCTGCCGAGTTACTGTCATCTAGACTGCTCATTTAATCATTTACGTCGTCACACACATGATTTTAATAAAAGGATTCGGCGATTTAAATTAAAGTTCGTATACCATTTATGACATAACATGTTCAGTGACACACTTTATCAAATATGTATAAAAGACAAGATGTGAACCCGAACTTATAGAGAAATAAATATATATTTTAATTTGGTTGTTTGTGTTTTCATGTTCATTTTTAACGAATTCAGTACTCGAACTGAACTGCGACGGAACATAGTCTTATATAACCCTTAAGTTCATATTTAATAATTTATTTTAACTAGGATTTATTTTAATAGGAAATTAAGAAAGAAAGAAAGAAAGAAGGAAAGAAAGAAAGAAAAATATTTTATTTGTTTCTTCAGTTATAACAATAAAAATCATATGACTTAAGACTAGGATGGTACTGAAGACCAAATAGGCACTCTGCAACGCTGGTATTCTTGCAGGCCCCAATTAAATTTAAATATCTATATTATTATATATACATATTATAATTATATTCATATTTTACATATAAATAATATCAATAATGTTATATAAATAATCATATACTATACATAAATTACTCTATATCTATATCAAACCTACAAAACTCGACGCGAAATTTGACGAGATAACAACTGAAACCTCATGCTGTAGGTGCAAGTACAGTTATCGTTGGCTTCATAATTATTACTTTAAAAAATATTAAAGTATGTGTATGTGTGTATCTGTATGTGTGCGTGTGTGTGTGTGTGTGTATGTGTGCGTGCGTGTGTGTAAGTATTAAATATACATGTACTAACCCATCAATCCCTGGCTTACAATAACACTGCCCATTGTACGCATTGCATGTGCTGTTGAAAGACCCCTCCATATTGCACTCACACGGCTCGCAGCCGGCCCTCGAGTTTATGTTGAAATAACCATCCTGAAAAATAATAAACACAAAATTTACAGAACAAATGACAATACTCATCACACAATTATTTGTCCTGGGTGGGAATCGAGCCCACGTCCTCTGGTTCAACAGTCATGATCACTAACCACCAGACCAAGAGGCCCGTCAAAGCTATAATAAATATATTAAAATTGATTGAAAAGGGCTGAAATAACTATTATCACGTGACTGCAAACGCCAACCAGATCCAATACATCATTAACCGATAAACAAACTGACAGTTGTCAATTGGTATCATACTCTTAACAACATGTTTACTGATCTGATAGTTAACCGTTAAGTGACGTAGTCTTGTGGCCGATGCAAGTGTTTCGGCAGCAAATTTAAGAAAGAAGTTTCTTTTTCAATTCTTTATATTCAATTAAGTTATCCTACTAATCCCATCCAACTAATATTATAAACGTAAAAGTTTAGATGGATGGATGGATGGATGTTTGTTACTCTTTCACACCAAAACTACTGAACCGATTGCGATGAAACTTGGTATGTAGATAGCTGGAGAACTGGATTAACATATAGGCTACTTTTATAACGATATTCCAACGGGATCAGGACTAACGCGGATGAAACCGCTGGGCACAGCTAGTTTTCAATAAAATATTACTTTATGCGTTAAATAAAAGTTTAGCTATAAAATTAAAGCAGTACCGAAACTTCCATTTTAATTAAAGGCAACATCACACTGCGGCCCTTGGGAACGGGGTAGGGATCATAAACGCGAAGACCATGGAACTGTAAGAAACGGCTAATTTACCTCGCATTTGTCACAGTTCTTCCCGATGACGTGAGGATGACAGGTACAGTATCCAGTAAGAGAGTCACACTGTAATGTTCCATCAGCAGTCTCCACGGTACCAGCCTCGTGACACTGGCAAGGCTTGCAGTCGCCTTTCTTTTTGGGATCCAGGGCATCACCGAAGTAACCTGGAATATATCAACGATATTAGCGCTCGAAAGTTATTTTATAAAATCATAGTGAAAAAGTGAATAATAATTATTATTTATTAAACGACAAATAATTCCATTTTCATTCATCCTTATCTTCAAATCTTCAAAAGCACTTAACGAAGCACATTATAAGTCCGAGTTACATTTATAATACCTAACAAAATACTTTTTTTTTTATGTGTGGAAGCCCTTTCAGATGTCACCTTGAGGAAGAGGTGATTATCGCAAAAACTATTACCCTCCAAAAGTAGTGAGGAATAAATAAATAAGTTGAAAGATAAAATAATTTTCTACATTTTGTTATCATGAAAGTATAATATAAATTATTAGAGACTAGTTCTTCTCTGCGGCTTGGCTCGCGTAAGTTAAAAAAAATAATATTTTGTTGATCCGATCTGGGATAATTTATAGATTGGCTCATCGAAATCGGTCCAGCCGTTTTCGAGTCCAAATGCAACACATATATATATATATATATATTGTATCGCTCACATATTGCAAGTATATCTATATTATTATTATAATAAAGCTGAATAGATTTTTGTTTCATTGTTTGTTCGATTAAATTGCTTTTGTATTGGATAGAGTATTCATTGAAGAAGATTATAGGCTATGTAACATCACGCTACGACCTTTAGGAGAGGAGCAGATACCAAAAACGCAGGTAAAACTGCGTTCAACATATAGTTCTTTATAAGCCTCTAAAAGCTAAACTAAATTCTTGTGTTACTGTTCACGTCGGTAACGACCTGGGTGAGGTCCGAACCCGCAACCACTTCATCGCAAGAACAACACCCTAACCATTACGCTACAGCCGTTCTGACATTTTAAACATATATAAGCTTCTCTTTAAGTTTCTGAAACATCTTTAAAAGACGTACCGCTAAGACACTTGTCACAATGTTCTCCAGCTGTGTTGTAGATACACTTGAGACATTCGCCAGTGGTTCTGTTGCAGTTACCCACGGCATTGGGGTCAATGTTGCCGTTACACTGACACAACTCGCACTGTTTGGCCGGACCAAACTGTCCGGTAGGATCCCCGAAGTAACCATCAGCGCAGACTTCACATTTTGGTCCTGAAAACCATAACAATGCATATATATATTAACACTAGCAGACCTAACTGTCTGATAATTGATTCGATAATAAAACAAATAAAATACAATATAAAAAAATAACAGTTACACTTTAGTCAAACTAAGACCCAGTTGTAGCGCCACCTACCGGGTTTAATCGTGAATATAAACCACAAAGAGACCCACTGAAATAGACACATAAAGAAAATTAAATTCAAAGTGAAATAAGAATTCTGGAACCCGCTTGCAGCGCCACCTACTGGGTCTAATTGTGTATCTAAACCATCTAAGGACCCACTCAAACACATAAATAAAATGTTATTAAGAAAATGAAAACAAACAAACAAAGGTTTTCAACCAGTGTGTGTTGCCAGTGATGACATATGGATCCGAAACGTGGTCTCTCACTATGGGCTTGATAAGCAAGCTCAGAGTCGCTCAACGAGCTATGGAAAGGGCTATGCTTGGTGTTTCTCTGCGCGATCGAATCAGAAATGAGGAGATACGCAGACGAACGAAGGTCACCGACATAGCCGAACGGGTCAGCAAATTGAAGTGGCAATAGGCGGGGCACATAGCACGTAGAACGGATGGTCGATGGGCCCAAAAAGTTCTGGAATGGAGACCACGGACCGGAAAGCGCAGCGTAGGACGTCCACTATCGCGGTGGACAGACGACCTGGTCAAGATCGCAGGACGTCGGTGGATGCAGGCCGCTTCCAACCGGTCTTCTTGGAGGCCTATGTCCAACAGTGGACGTCCTATGGTTGAAATGATGATGATGAAGAAAATGAAAGAAGAATTCTAAAACCCAGTCGCAGCTCCATCTACCCGGTCCAATTTAGAATCTAAACCATCTAAGAAGCCGCTCAAACACACAGGAATCATTTAAAAATGGTTCCACGGTTTAGACGGCATTCAGTGACGTACCCACGTACAGAAGAATTATATATTCAAAGATAATAAAACTGTTATTAAAATTGATGACGCGTTGAAAAGTGATCCTGCATTCCGCAATGAAAATTCTCGCGCTAATTACTTAGAATACATGTCGTTGCCAGATCTTAAAATTGATCACTTCACGATGTGTGCGACCACTTTATGAAATATTCGTTATTTCATGAAGTGGTCGGTCACTGCATGATATGGTCTGAACAGATCAATGAATAATTAGTGTTTAGCGATATAAACAGCTAAACGTTAAAATAACGACGGCTTCGCACGGATGTGGATACTAATGTGGTGTCCCTGTGGAGTGATACTTGAAAGTGCGACGTATAACTGTCCAAGTGAAATACACATAACTCTCAAATTTCAGCCTGCAGTGCTGATAAAAGATATTGATATTAATTGCAGGCGAATAACAATTCCATCGTACATTATTTTGTTATATTTCAAAAGAATAAGATAGTATTTTCGAAGCTCTTAGTCGGCTTGATTTTTTTCGACATTTTGAATTGTAAACGTCATATTTCCACAAATTAACACAAAACAATTTAAAATAGTATGTATAAACCTTTCTTTTTAATCACCATATCGATTGATGAACACCGCATTAATAACCGTTGCGTATTTCAAAGGATCTAAGCGTACATAGGGACAGATCGCTTGAAGAGAAGTATGTAGAGAAGACGAAGATGGTACACGCCTATCCAAGAGAAATATATTCACTCTACTCTTAAATTTTCCAGGTTTATAATTATTTGGAAAAATAGAAGCAGGCAGTTTACACATACCACAGCCTTGTGAGAATAAATAGGGCAAACAATTTCATTTTTACACTTACCAGCATAGCCTTCAGGACAATCAGTACAAACAATGTTGCCATCCATTAGCTGTATGCACCCGCTGTCTTTAGGGCACGGGCAGCGCTTGCAGTCGTCTGGTGTGCCCGCTATAGCGTTACCGTAGAAGCCTTTGGCGCATAGCTCGCAGTTGCTGCCAGTCGTGTTGTGTTTGCATTTGCAGAAACCTGTTAATATTTTATAGTTGTTACTGTAGCGGTTACTGTTAATATACTCTTACGTTGCTGCAACAGCTGTAGAAGAAAATAAGACAATGTCATAACACTCTCCATACCATTTTAGTTTGCAATGGATTCTTCCTCGTATACAAAGTAGAGGCGGTAGAGCCTTTATGGGATAGGGAGCAAACGAGCAGACGGGTCACCTAATGGCAAATAACTACTACCGCCCATAGACACCTGCAGCTCAAGAGTCACAAGTGCGTTGTTGCCTTTGAGGTGGGAATACGCTCTTTTCTTGTACGTCTTCTCTTTACTTCTATCTTATACCAAAACTGCCCATTACCTTTCGATCTCTTATCGATTTTGCCATCCAAATGTTGCCTGCAAGAGATCGCTCTTAGCGATAAGGCCGCCCATTGTACATATCCACTTTGTGTATGTATTTTAAGTAATATGTCCTTGGTGTACAATATTCTATGTATATTTGCATTGTACTGTATTCATAAAAACGAAATTAAGCTATTAAACTCTTTTAGACCCGTTGCCACCAAAACCACCCACATTAATCATTACACTCCTGTCCGCCTAAAGGTTGCCTGAAATATACTACATATTTGTGATAAGGCTGTCCATTGTGCATTCTGTGGTATACAATATTTTTTACTGTATGTTTGTTTTGTCTGTGTACAATAAAGAATACTTACTTAAACTATATAAATAAGTATTGTAGAACAGGCTGCGCTTATTGTTATTATTCTTTTATTATTATATTAAGAACGAAGACTCACTCACCAGTAGCAGTATCACATATATGCGCGTGTCCATTACAGTCACAAGGAATGCATGTGGAATAGGGACCCCCATTAGCCGGCTCATGCTTAAATCCAGGCCCACATTCCTCGCAGTAATCTCCAACGTACGCCTTAGGACACAAACACTTCTCCACCCAATTTGCAGAAGCAGCGCCCTTCTCTTTGCCAATCTTTGCCGTCTCTAACTTGAAGTTCATGAGGAATGATTCTCCAGGCTTATTGTATGTGCCTCTAATTTTGATGGCAGTTAGGTTTTGGAGAAGAGACATGAATGCGAAATTGGATAAAGTTGGGGTCCAACCGTAGCGAGGGTCTTCGTGTAACCTAAAGGTGTATTCTTGATTCTGAAACAATTTTGCTTGTGTTTTGAACTTTTCTCTTTGTACCAAAAGGATAGAGAGAAATGCAAGATCTCTAAAGATTGTGGGAACTTTGCTTGATAAGAACGTGCATATCTATGAATGATGAGAAAAAAGACACAGTCCTAATTAGATCCCATTATTTACGAGATATATATTTTACTTATAATATGTTAATATCGCTTTAGCATTGATAGACACCAATAAAATCTATGATTACCTATTGACACTGTTATCATCGCATAGCAGCTAATCTATATTAACATAAAACCTGTATTTGAAATCGCAATGATTTCGCTAAGGCATTAGACACAATTAATCTTTACCTGGTTAGTAGGCTCCGGGTTATTCTGTGCGTTGATATTTATAGAGACGGATGCACGGGATCCCTCAAGGATGATATCTTGGATCGATGGGTAGCCTCGAACTTCGCCGAGTCGTAAGGAGAACTTCAAATCGTGATTATAAGAAGGTCTTTGGTCTCCGAGGAATTGTGCAGGAGCAACAAAGTAGAGTGTTTCTGCTCCTTTAGAGGACAAAGCTGCAAGAGACATGTTTTAAAGATGATAAAAATGCTTTTTTTAAAAGACAAATCCTAAACATATTATCGTATGGCGAAGTCATCTACCAACCAACGTTTAGGTCAAAGTAACCCCTATTTATCCATTCATTCTTGAGGCCATCGAACCACCACGAGTAGCAGTAATAGTAGTTGATCTGGACGATGGCTGGCGCGAGCATCATGCTCATGAAGGGACACACAGGGTGCTGTTAGTTGGGGCTGATCAAGTCTGGACTGCTAATACTTAAACTATAGTAGTAATTTCCTGGACTGTTTATATGTTTTGAACATTATCTTAAGTTATCTTCTCATATATAAGCAATAATTCATAATTAATAATTCAATAATTCTCATATAAGCAATGTTACCAAAAAAAAAAATGTCGAAAAAGAGGAATAAATAAATATCCTGTCTGTTCTCTGTTCTTCTCCATAGGATCTACTTATTGTAAGAGGTAATGAGCTTCACAACGAACTTATACTGATTGGCTCTTGACAACTCAATAATACCTAAAAATGGTTTAATTGCAATAAATACTATTTTTATTTTAAAAAAATGTTGTTTATGGTTTAAGTGCGTCATAGGGATATTAAACGTCAAGATAACAAAAATATAATGAAATGCTTTAAGTGGTCGTCATCAAAACTAGCTATAAAAAATAACCAAATACTGAAATAGTGGAAAATAATTGGAATTTTCTGCCGGAAATTCTTTTGTTTTGGTTATATGTTACTGGTGAGGTTGTCTGGAAGAGATCGCCGCGAGCGATAAGACCGCCAATTGATATTAGGTAACTGAATGTTTTCATTGTTTTTGGATTGTATGTCACTTAAAATGTGTACAATAAAGAGATAAATATCACAATAAGTAAACAGAACATTTTACCGACAAATACCCCATACGGTCAAAAATTTCGACGGCCCCGAACGTTTAAGGTCATTCAAAATACGGCACATACATTACACCTACGTTAGTTACGTTTAACGAAATTAAAGTAATGCCTGTAAATTCTTAATCTCGCATTTTCAAGATGAACTGATATTTAAAGTATCCACAGAAAGTTCTTCGCGACGCCGATACTTACACAGATTTTATGACGTATTTCGGGTCCTCCGCTGAGCCTGAAAGTGGACTTCCCCGACACAACACCTTTCCTAGCCATCTCTAGCAAGACTTTTTCATCCTTACAAAAAAGATTAATATTTACCAATATTCTGCGTGTTGGCATTAAACTGTAGCGGAGCTGGTTTCTCTTGTTCATCAAAATTAAAATCATTCAAATTCCACTCAGCGGTCCACCTCTCTGCGTCTCTGATGAAGTGCGCGCTAATCTCGTGAGCCTGGTACTTCGGAGCTGAGGAACATTGCGACGAATGGCCGAAGCAGAAGCACGGGGTGCAACCAAACTCGTTGGTTAAGTCCAGGTTGAAGAATCCAGGTTTGCATCTAAAATGTAGTAAAACATTCGTCACAGAAAACTTAGCTAAGGGCAACTAAAGATGTAGGGCATACATCTTTAATGTCCCTTATATAAGTATATGCGTGTCACGTATACTCTTTGAATATGACGAATTAATTTGAGCCTTATTCATAAGTCATAAGAATTAAATTGGTCTGTGTGGACGTGGTCATAAATCGCGCTGAATGAAGACGCCGTCGTAGAAGCCTCACTGCTAACTTTAGAAAATTGTTATACAAATCGCGTAAACCGTTTCAAAGCGATGCGTTTAGCAACGAACAGTTCAATATAACCTGGTAAACGCATCACTATGAATGGCTAGACCGATTGGTTTAAATTTAGTTTTAAAATTACCCTAAACGAATTAGGTATTTAGACAAAACAATATTGAAAAGAATTTCCCCAAATATTAGAAAATATGGGAAAAACTTTGTACTTTTCTATAGAAAAAAAAACAACCACAAACAAAATTGAAAATCGACTTTACAACAGCAGTTTATAAATAAACAAACAAACATAGTGCAAGTTGAACTCGTGCGGAGAGGGTTCCGTACGATGAATACGTACAATGCGTTTCAAATAAGAATAGGAACGTCAATGACCTTAATATGTCAACTGTCACTTGGAAAGTACAGTTTGCAAACAAAACTAATTTGAGGTTACATCTTAAACGGTTACGATTAACGGTAAAAATAAACTGGATAATTTGGATATGGCCTGTTGGTCGTTATTCGACCATAACTTATTATGTTTTGAATGTTTATTTCATTGATCACCATAACTTGAACAGTCACTGTGTAGACCAGGGATGTTATGGAACTGCGTAACCATAACCGAAACTATCGGATATCCGAAATAAAAATCTATCCGAAACCGTAACCGTAACCGATATAAAAATTTAGTCTTAATAATTTAATGTATTTATTTGAACATAATATATACACTTAGATGCAAGTACATATTTTATAATAATTATACATGTTTCGATGATTGCTTACAGGACTATTTTTATTGTGATTTTACTACCAAACAGTAACCTAGAAATAATGCCTATCTGTGTTTTCCTGTTTAATTCTTTAAAAATCTAATATCCGTAACCGAAAATATCGGATAATCCGAAATAATCTGATATCCGCAACCGTATCCGAAACTGATATAATTAATATATCCGTATCCAAATCCGAAATTTCATATCTGTAACATCCCTGATGTAGACTTTCCGACCATAATAAGGCAACATGTATACTGTCCAGTATACATGTTGCCACCATTAGCTTTTCGTAATCGTTTTCACACATTTTTTTTTAAGTGAAAATTTCTTTAGTGGCGTTGTGCACTTTTAGATGGGTAAAAAATTTTGAACTCGAGTCAGGACACGTGACCCTGATGGCAGACACTGATGTCCGTTCCCTTCGAAAATTCATACGACGGAGCCGCTTTGTTATTTTATTTTTTTTAAGAAACAGACCTTAGTTGCTCAAAAAAGGTCTGACTGATTGCCGAACTTCTTCTTGGTTACCTCTACCAAAATATAATTCAAAATTGTGTTTAGAATCCCGAACGGACTGACCTACAATTTAAGCTGTCAAATTGCCGAACGAATGAAAACAAATGGAGGTGCCATATTTGTCGTGATTAGTTTTTGAAGTGAAAACTTCTTTAGGAACGTTGGGCACTTTTGGTATGAGGAAAAAGCACTGAACTCACGTGACCGTCACGCTCAAGTACATATATAGATGTGTGAGTGTGTGTGTTTGTGTGTGTCTGTGTGTGTTATGTTTTCATTTCAGGTTACAGGTTTTTTAAATAACTAATCCAATTTTTTTATATTCTTTTGTCAAAAAATTGATTACATATTTCAAAAATATTTGTTTTACTCATCCAACAACAATATAGCGTCAAGTCATTCCTATTCTTATTTGAATCGCATAGCATCTCCAAGAACAAACTTAATAATTATAAAATACATTCCAACAATTATTGTAAGTTTGTATGAACAATATTGAGAGATTCAATAATTTTAATTCTTTTAGGTTTTCCTGTAATCCACAAGAAAAGTATATTATGTATTTTTTATTAAAAAATGTAGGCTCAGTAATGTCAGCCATAGGAGGAAATAGTCAATTTTCATCTATTTTCTTAAATAACTTAACTTTTAAATTCTTTCTTTTGATATGTCACACGGTACAGTTTGCAATTGTTTTATTTTTTTTTCTAATTTGGCCCCCAAAGTAGATGTTTAACTCACAGGAATTCATGTATATAACCAAATGTCAACTGTAGTGGTCCAGTAGACTCGGAGCAAATCGATTATATGAAATTATTTTTAATTTTAATAAGGGATCCGTTCTTTTAAACTAAAGAAACAACGAAAGGAAAGAAAATGATCTAGAATATACTCACTCTCTGCAGCGTCTTCCTTCAACATTCTGTTTGCACAGACAGACTCCCGTCTGCGGATCACACTGGGGTGTGTTGTCGTAAGACCCAGAGTCGTTGCAGCCGCATGGCTTGCAGCCCTGGGTTGTGAACTCATAGTGGTTCGGTGCACACACGTCGCACTTGTCTCCCGTCACTCCAGGCTTGCATTGGCACTTGCCTTCGGCGTTACATTGCAGGCTGCGTGACCCTGAAAGCAAAAAAGGGAAGATAGCATGTGTTATAATAAGTTATTAATAGAAATAGATCCCTGTTCACAGAATTATTTATGTTTGCCAGAAAACCTATCAGCTTATCATATACTTTATCATTAGAGATCGGATAATCGGATGCATATTTACCTAAAGTTATTTTTTGGATAACAAATTATGGAAGCGGCTTCTAAGTATATTTTTATTTACGAATGCAGTTGTATTGTCGCGTCGCTACTTGCGCGCAAGCAAGTATAATTTGCCGTCTCACTCGCACTCTTACAAAATGCTTACATTTCCTGGGGTTTAATAGGCCCGATTTGACACTTGTTACAACGTCATAAGGTTGTTTTTGCTTCGTCAAAAATCACTGGTAATAAAAGCAGGGAAAAGCAACTATTATACGTTGTAACAGAGCAAGTGTCATTTGTGTCAAACTGGGGTTTATTACATCTCAAATATCTTTATTTCATAAAATTCTTTAAATGTAATTAAATATTATAGATACACACAACACAACTTACGAGCGGTGTGAACAAAAACGCGGGAACGATTAATCATTATATTTATTCTGATTGAAAAACAGACTATTACTAACCAGTAGGGTTACAGTTGCAAGGCAGACAGATGTCACCGCCTCCTTGGAAGAAGTTCTCCTTGCATCTCTCGCAGTTAGCGCCGTCCCTGTTCTCCGCACAGTCGATACAATGGCCGCCGTGGCCCGTCCGCTCGTACAACTCTTTGTCGAAGTAACATTTGTTCGAGAAACCGTTGCAGTTGCACGCTGTTGACAATAAAAAGGGTTATGTACGACGCGAGCGATTTAAAAAAAATATTTCTTTGAGTCAAACAAATAGCAAATAGGTCTTATAGGATTAAAATATTAGTCGATGTATATTTGTCGAGAGTCGGTGGTCGAGCATTCGACGGTAAATTTTTGTTGTGTTTTTTTTTTGAGAGAGAGAGAGAGAGAGAGAGAAAGAGAGGGAGAGAGACAAAGAGAGAGATAGGCTGTCACAGTCCCCTACAATCGTGCTTGTTGGGAGGCATGAGCTTTCCTACTCTATCTTATCTCTATGGTTGCTATGCACAATTGTGTGTCACAGCAACGACGACCTTACAGGTAGTGCATTCTACTGCCACATCGGTGGTCGCGGGTTCGATTCGTGCTCTCTGGAAATTATTTGCGTGCATAGATATTTACAAAAAAATATATATTTACGAGTGTGTAAGCTTACCCATATTCTAGTATGCCAGCTGATTTGATGAAATTGACATTCGGGTACGAGACCCCGACCTCTGGGAGCTTCTGCAGTCTCAATCCCATACCCCATCCGAGACTTGCGATATGCCTTACCCTAGCTTCCTCTCCCTACCCACTTTTCCTTATTCAAATTTATCTTCTTCGTTTTTAGCCGTCTTAAAAAGATTACATTGCCAAGGAGGGTCGGCTTCAGGCAGACGGACGCCCAAAAAAAACTGTGCAATGTTACCCATTACGCTGACCCTAATGAAAATTGGGGAAAGGGCGTTAGTCGGTTCGATTACGACATATTGCTTTACCGTTAGCTCCGGTGAGATGATGACCCGTAGGGGTATCCAGACGATTAAAAACAAAAATTAAAGTGTGTATTTGCAATGTCAAAATCATAGTTTTTTTTTAACTCATACAGTTATTTGCACAATACCTATGCCTAAAAATAAGTTTTTAAAATGTTTGTCGGTCGGTTTGTTCCGGCTAATCTTCGGAACGGGTGGACTTATTTCCACGGGACTTTGACTGGAAGATTGCTGATGTTATAAGGAGTAACTTGGCTACTTTGATTTTGGAAAAATAATTACAGTTCCGCGCAAAATATATAAATACTAAACTACGACTACTAAATAACAATCAGTCTTAAAAAATACATACACATACAAAGATATGCTTATTTTGGATCCAGATATTATGTATGTGTCCCAGAATCTATACTAATATTATAAAGCTGAAGAGTTTGTTTGTTTGGTTGAACGTTAATCTCAGGAACTACTGGTTCGAATTGAAAAAAAATTTTAGTGTTGGATAGCCTATTTGTCGACGAAGTTAGGGTCAGGTATTTAGTTTTCGAAATTTTGAATAAAGGATTTCGTTATTGAGCACTATAGGCGTTATAAATTTTCACCTTCATTACAATTATGTTTCTGTTTATTTGACCATAAGAATTACGCACACAATAAGTATTTTATTGAGCTAATTATATTTTTAAAGATTAATTAATAAGGAGGTGATAGAACTCAATGTTTAGATTAGCGCCGTCTAGTGGATCTATATATGTATTATTAGCGTAACGCTGCGAGTTCAGTGCTTTGCCATAGCAAAATAAATCAACTACCGAACTCCATTAAGAATTTACTAACGAATACAAGCATAATAAAAATCTTTTTAACAAAAAATTAAACCGACGAAAAGAACTAAAAAGCAAAAAGTAAATAAACCTTAAGTCTTAAGTATTCAGCTTATTTCCATAAACTTTCAAATTTTATATAAACTTATTTTGAGTCGGCGCTAAACAACAAACTGATTAATTATCAGAATTTTATATGTACCTACGTAGAAAAGGACATGGCTCTACGTAGGTAATTAATCATTTTATTATTTGGCGCCGACTCAAAATAAGTTTATATAAAATTTGAAAGTTTATGGAAATAAGCTGAATACTTAAAACTTAAGGTTTATTTATTTTTTGCTTTTTAGTTCTTTTCGTCGGTTTAATTTTTTGTTAAAAAGATTTTTATTTTATGATTTTTTTTCATCATCAGCTCAGCTACTTGATGCAAATACCTGATAAAGTAATTAAAAGTAAACAAAAACACTATTCGTTCCTATAATTTTCGAGGGTTCCTCAATTTTATCAGGATCCCATCATCAGATCCTGACTTCCTTTACATGGGACCACCCTTGAGGTATACCCTATCTAACAAAAAATAATCAAAATCGGTTCATAAATAACGGAGTGAGGGCCGAACAGACATAAAAAAAAAAAAATATTATGCGGGCGAATTGAGAACCTCCTTTTTTTCGTTGGTTAATAAAAAGCAAACTGAAACAACATTTCCTGCAGTATTAAATTGAACAAAATCTTTCTTCGTTGAGCAGCCTGTTTAACATAGTGAGAGTGATGGCGGGTGCGTCACAGCGGCGCACGGTTGGTGTGGCCACCGAAGCGCTCTAGACTTTTATGTATTACCCTCTAATTTGATTTTATAATGTATTTGGTTTTAACCTGTAATTTGTATCTTTATTATTGTATATGTGTACTTATTTTTCAGTAATTATATTTAACACCTTTGACGGCACTGATGCACGGTAAAACGCGAATGAGTTAATGTTGCATCTGTATGTATATACTGTGTACCTGTACTTTGTTAAACTTTTTACGAAGAAAAGAAGTTTTCACTTCAAAAATAGAGTATTTTGAGAACAGAGCATTCTAAAAATACACTTTTATACAAAGCTATAATTGGACCGGTTTGTAACTAAAGGGCAACAAACTACTGGGTTTTGTAACTAACCCGCAAATGATCAAACCACCATTGAAAATGACCTGAAATTTTATAAGGAAAGGACACAAAGTTGTGTGTTGGATTAGAATAAAATTATTTTTGATGATCATGTATCATTATAATTTGGACAATTGGAGTAGTTTGTCGATTGAATTATAAATGCATAACACGGTCAGATTAATGATAAAGTGAACTTAAGTACAGTGGACAAAGAAAATAGTCTACCAATTTGACAAAAGTTTATGTGTAATCAGAATAGCGATATTGTTGAAACTATCTCTAACAATGGACTGTCAGAATATTATTGCACGGGAAAATCAAACTTGTTGTTTTATGATGTCAAATGATCTTCAACCGTAGGGTGGTAGACGATATATTTGAGCGATTGTACATTACACTTAATCATTAATTGGACCGTGTTAAGATCAGTTTTTGTATAGTAAAGCATAATACATTCGCATCAATATAACAATTCGCTTGGCTTATTACAACAAACGGCTGAAACCTGCTTGAAAAACTAAGAGCATTTTCACATAACACAGTAAAAAATTTAAATGTTAATTTTGTTTTAACCCCCGACACAAAAAGCCTGGGTGTTATAAGTGTGTCGGTCGGTCTAGACCGATTTCGATTAAATTTTTTTTGTTAAACTATAATGCATAAGATTCTTTTTAACCATTCAAAGACCGTCGAAGAGGTAGTTTAAATTTATACTTGTGTCGTCGTTATTTTCAGGAATTTCTATTTCTTCAAACCTTTTTAGTAGAATACAATACATAATGATTCGTAGTGGAGAATTGTTTATTTGAACCTTGCGTTAATAAAAAAATCAATTATATCAATAACTTTTTCTTTGCCTTTAAAGAAGAAATCTGTCGCTTTTGTAAAAGCTCTCTTAAACCTAACAACTTATGCTAATGTTGTTTGTTTGTTAATAAGCTGGTAAGAGAAAAATCTACTTGCTAATTTAGACAATAACAAAAAATAAGACTGCTTCAAAACCGAACATAGTAATTAATTTCGATAATAATTTAATAGTTGCATAACATTATGATTATGCATGCATGCATGCAGGGCGTACTCAGGGAGGAGGGGAGGTTCAGGGGAAGGCAGCTGCCACCCCCTGGCTTTTATGTGCTTACATAGTGTTGTTTAAAGTAATATTTAAGTCAAGTGAAGAAAAAAAATTGTCTCTCCCTTGGGCCAAACCCTGGGTACTCCCCATTCTCTGATAATTTTGTTGCATTTTACCCTCCTACTGTGTGCAAACAAAATCCTCTTTTAACGCTAAATCTTGCGTTAAATATAAGTATATTTTATAACTCAGTAAGATACATTAAAAGTGTCTTTTGATTTAAACCAATTCAATCGACCAAATCGACTGGCCTGTTGGTCTAGTGGTTAGTGACCCTGACTGCTGAGCCAGAGGTCGTGGGTTCGATTCCCATCTGAGTCTGGGTGTTCTTTGTGTCCGTTGTTTGTATGTTTGTAAAGTCCCCCGCGACACTGGACTAAATCCTAATGCGGGAGTTGTGTTTTTAAAAAATAAATAAAAAAAAATAAAAAAAAAACAATCGCCATCACGAATAAAAGATCTTAGTCCCTTTTTGACGAATATTTTATTAGAAAGCAAATAAAATATCCAAACCGTCGTGAAAGTCTTAAAGTTTTATTGAAAAGCAGCAGGATAAGCTGTAAGATTCTGTTTGTATCGGGACTTATGTCATCAAACACCATTATAATAGGTACTGTTATTGTATTTTGATTGCACTAAGACTATTGTTATCAAACATTCACTAACTACACTAATATCATATTTTGTTTGTGTCAAAGGAACATTAATAACACAGATATCAAATTTATTTGTAACAGGACTAATCTCATCAAATGCATACTCATAAACTAGCATCATATTTTGTTTGTACCAGGACTAATGATATCAAATGCATTACACATAGCAGATCATATTTATTTGTATTGGGACTAATGGTAATTTTTTTCACAATGTGTAACAGTAATATAACCTTCGGATTTGTATATTAAACCATGTTGAATGGCAATGCTAATTCACTCAAGTTATTTAATTGTATTGAGCCTTCATAAAATAAAGTCCCATACATTTTTATACATAATGTAATGCAATACCAAATTTACCTGAACTGGGGTTAGAACCTATAAACGAATAAATTCGCTTTACTAACAGATTGCTTATACAACTCATTACCCCATACCGATGGAAGGGTAAATTATACAAGATACCCCAGTTTACCCCTCATCAGAACTTACCCTTGCACTCGTGTACGTTGGTAGGTGACGCTCGGCCCCAAGGCGCGTCATTGTAAAAGTCTAGGCAACGTTCGCAATCTCGGCCAGCAGTGTTGTGTTCGCAACTGGAATTCAAACATTATAGATTTTTTTATTGTTTTTTTTTCTTTCTTTTTACGAGTATGTTATAAGGGGCACCCGATGGTGAATGAATACCGCCGCTCATGGGCTCCTGCAACTCAAGAGTCACAAGTGCATTGCCGCCCTTTAAGATGGGAGTAGGGGAAGGGTGGAAGGGAGGAGGGGTGGAGGGAAGTGTGGAAGGGGGGGAGGGGGAGGAAGGGTTAGGGTCTCGGGTAACCTCACTCACTCGGCGAAAAGCAATGGAAGCATTGCTTCACTGCGGGTTGCCATTTTTTCTTTTTTATTTAATGGTAAGACTTAAATAATTAGCTCATTATTATTATATGGCCCGATGGTTAAAGCATTCAAGTTTGTCGTTAGCGGTCACGGGATTGGGTTTTTTTTTTTATTTAAGTATATTATTACGTTCTTAAATAAACACAGACAGGGCGTCGCTCGACTTATTAGAGGTCCCCTCAGATTGCTGCTAAGATCGGAATGACACAGGAATACCCAAAGATATAACATCTATATTTAAAAAACTGGCATCGGTTTAGGGGATTCCGAACGAAACTACTACAAAAATTTCGTTTTCCTAGTCCTGATAGATGTCTGTGTCGTGTATATTTCGTGTCTTTTCTGCATGGGTTCTCAGAGGCTTCCTTCTTAGGGTATACCCGGGTATATTGCGGTAGGCCCACTAGTCACGGTACACCGTGTGGTTTTAGTTGGTACGATTCCGACACATCACTTCAACATTAGCTCGGTGAGATGAGTTTGTCCGTTATGCTTGCACGCCTTAATTACTCAATCAATTATTATTAAATTCTTAACACATGTTAAAATTGACATCCTTTCATTAAAAAAAGTTAAGTTATGTTTCCGTAGGATACCTGACTGATGGTTAAAATCTACAAGCGCAGGCATAAACTGTAAGTTAGGGGCCATCCATAAATTACGTCACACGTTATTTCGACATGTGACGTCACATGTCGAAATCTAAAGTATTAAACAGAAAACATTACCTGTAAACGAAAGACTAGACACGTTACTACACTATAATTAATGAAAAAGCTACAACTGCTCTTCTCAGTACTGGGTGTAAAATTGAAAAATATGTGACGTCACACCAGGGTGACAAGAACGGGGGACAAAATCAGGAAATTTGTGTGACGTAATTTGTGGATGGTATTATATAGAAGACATACCTGCAAGCCCTGGCTTTAACTCCGCCGGGTAACTCCTGAGTCTCGCAGACGGATGCGTGTCCATTACACTTGCACCTGGCGCCCACCGCCACGTCCGCGATGGCGTACCAGTAGGACTGCAGTACTTGCACATCACCGAAGATCTCGTCTCCGAAGGTGTTCAGACGGTCAAGGGAGATGCGA
Source organism: Callimorpha dominula (assembly GCA_949752705.1). Classification (NCBI taxonomy): domain Eukaryota; kingdom Metazoa; phylum Arthropoda; class Insecta; order Lepidoptera; family Erebidae; genus Callimorpha; species Callimorpha dominula. The sequence continues at coordinate 28,154,523 of OX456990.1, read as the reverse complement.
ATATCGGTGGCTGTGACCCATTCCTGCAGAATTGTTACAGAATATGTATACCCACAACATATATTAAGTAAAAAGGAAAACTATCCTAAAAACTAAAATTATAAAAAATATGGGAAAATGAGTTTGTTTGTTTGCTTGTTACGCTTTTACACCTTAACCACTTAACCGATCATTGTTAGGGGTCCCGAGAAAACTACCGATCCCATGGGATAGTGTTAATCATTAATCAGACAGACAAAAAATTTGAATATGAAAGACAGAAAGAAAATGATTTATTCTGTAAAACACATATAAATATTATAGACTAACAAGATAAAAGCCGACTGCTAAAACGAGACTGCCGACAGTTAAAAATACCTAAATATAATATTGTTACGAATGTTCCGCGGGCGCCATCTATTGTCAACTATAGGAAGTCGTAGAGGACGACGATTACCCAAAGTGCGATGCACGGCATCTGTTAAAATTACATGGAACTAATAAGTCTATGAATAAAATGTGCAACGATGTACTGGAACGTTCTATGTTGATTTCGAGGTTTCACGAGATGTCGCGATCTCTCTATGAGATAATGTGTTGGGTATACACATTATCTCACAGAGAGATCATATTATGAGAGATAAATTGAGTAACAAGCGAGTGAAGTGCAAGTGAATTAAAAAGTGTAATAGTGATAATTAATAATATAATTACATTGTAATTATGTGTGTGATTTATTGAAATAAATTGTGTCTATTTTGGTAATAAATTGATGTAATTTTCTAATCCCGAAACTAAGCTCATAACAATATACATATCCGAATAAACCATAAGATTTCACTGCCACAACTGAGATGAATTCAATGAAATACTTATATGAATAGCGCAGGGCGCTACTTTCACATCACTACATATTATAAAACAAAGTCCCCCGCCGCGACTATCTGTCTGTCTGTTCGCGATAAACTGAAAAACTACTGAACGGATTTTCAAGCGGTTTTCACTAATAAACAGAGTGATTCATGAGGAAGGTTTAGGTGTATAATTTGTACCCGTGCGAAGCCGGGGCAGGTTGCTAGTTTATAATATTAGTGGGATTGTCGTTTTAATTGTCTTCAGGTTTAATATCATGTAAACCAATGTCCGTAAGACCGATTCGTCAATTTTTACGTTTAACGCTACTGGCCTACTTCTTCTACATACCTATAAACTTTAATTATCCAAATTTCATATTCCTTTCTGTGCGCATTTGCTAAAACATGCGTATGAAGAATTCTCCTCACGGTCGAAAACTACTACTCCTACTACTACTAAAACTACTACTCTTCTTCCGCTGTCGGGTAAAAACAAACACAACGCAACAAAAAGAGAACGATAATATTTATATTTACAATAATGATAAAGTCTATAGCTAGTATGTTTATTCTTTACCTGTAACTCCGGACTATTGTCAAACGTAAAGGCGGAGGGTCGTCCCTCCAATGTAGAGAAGAGTACGTTCCCTCCGGTCAGAGGAGAAATGTCGGAGTACTCGCTAGTACACAGCGCTCTGGTTTCTGCTCTCCGCTCAGCCGCCCTTTGCTCCTGTACACCGTATGTATCACGGCAGGACGCACTGAAAAAAGGATTTTTCAGTTGTTATCCAAATACTTTTTAATCGAAGCATTAGATCTCCTAAATGATTAGAACAATATAAATACCTTTTTATTGCGAATACACTTAATAAATTTATGCACTCTAGTCACACCTTCGATAGCTCAGTTGGTAGAGCGGTGGACTGTAGTTGGCACTAAATGGACATCCATAGGTCGCTGGTTCAATTCCGGCTCGAAGGAACACTTCTTTTTGCATTTATTTATTTTTCCATCATCATAATGGTATACTTTGTTGCAATATTTGGAGTTCAGAGTAAAATATATACTATTAATTAGGGCATGAATTTCTAAATGGAATTACCACAGTCGCTTTTAATCTTTTTTTTACACCAGCAAACAACCAATCCAGCATAACAGTGGCAAAAGCAAATGTTTCCGACAACTGCATACAGAACAACTTAAGAAATATAAGATGGAGTTTATTGCATGATACGAAGTGCTTTTAGATCGGCGCAATATGCGATTCAAATTTCAAGGTACGTATTTTCAAGGGTCAAACCTCACAAGGGACGAGCGGTGCCATGATAGAAAATCGTCTGGCAATAGTATGTAATATTACCTACAATGGATTTATTTAGAACACATGACGTTTGAAGGATAGATACATATATTATATATATCTCACGGCCTATGGACGTTCGGGGTAGGCAGAGATGATAGTTTGAAAGCATTTAACGATTTATGTAAAGTCTTAAAGAGACCGCAGTCTGGGTCCGTTCATAAAATACGTCACCCAAAATTTTACCTTTTATTACGTCACGAATGATAGACCCCCTGTACATGGTATATAGCAATTAATAGAGTCTACATATAACAAGTTATAAAGCCATATACTGGGGGGTTTAAATGGTTTAAATTATGGCAGCAATATATACATAAAAATATTTATATATTTACATTTAAATATTGAAAATTAAAAAACTGAGAAAAACGTCACGTTTAATCAGACCCGACCTCCCTTGTCACCACAGTAAGCGGCGCGATATAGCCCCTAAGATCGAATCTTTTTACACGACTGCCCAAAAAAGGAGTGTAATGTTTCCAGGATTTATGTATCTATCTGAGTTTATTTATTCCACCATAACTTTGAAATGCCTGAACAGATTTGGATGTATGGAAAGAAACGAAAATCGAGCAGTCGTGTTTTTCTAACTTTTTTAATTAACTTGTACTATGCAGGAAAAAACTGGTACTAGAATTCCTTAAATTCATCTTTCTAATCGATTTGTTAATTATTCATTACTTTTTAGAGTTCCGTACCTCAAAAGGAAAAAACGGAACCCTTATAGGATCACTTTTTTGTCCGCCCGTCCGAAGGTCTGTCTGTCAGTCAAGACCCTTTTCTATCGTATCAAGCTGAAATTTATATCAAATACTCAAGTCTACTGTCTCTTAGAGCTGTGAAAAAATCAAACTTCTAAGCCGAGCCCTTCTAAGATACTGCCGTTTATGCCGCAAATTTCCGCAAATTTTCGACACTCGCAAGGGAATCGAAAAATATATCATATAAATATCATATAAATATCATATCATATAAATACGTGTCAAAAAATACCTAACCTTCCCGTTAACTCAGACTCTTGAAATTTGGTACGAAGCAATGTCTTATAGCACAGATAAAGGAAAAATTGCGAAAACCGTAAATTTTTAGTTACATCATATAATAAAAATATTTTACGGAACCCTCGGTACGCGAGTCGTGGAAACCCCCTCGGGTCATCATCCCACTGGGGCTGCCAGTGAAGTGGTATGTTGGAATCGAACCGACTAAAACCACACGGTGATCCGTCACAAGTGAGTCTATTGCAAGGGCCTCGGGTAAACCCTAGGAAGGAAGTCCCCGAGAACCCCGGCAGACAGTCCGATTGCGTGCGGAGGCTCTTTCCCCCCTTCCGGTTTAGAAAGACGTGCGTAACACGGCGCGCCACCCTCTCAGGCCTGCTTCTGCTAGAGTAACGGGCAGTGGTACCTGTAGTGCTTGTTCTTTACGTTTACCACAGCAAATATCGCTGACTCCATAAAAAGCATTGATACGTTTTTGCCGATCTTAGCATAGGATTCTACTAGGTCTGTTCCGTTAGGTCAAGTAGAAAAATCATGGTAGATCATTACACAGTTACAGAAAGTGCGTTTCTTTTTGATGTGAAACATCTAATGCGGTCAGACCGGCTATTGGCGTAGCCATGCGCCGCCACGTTATGTGATAGTAAATGTGACATGTAATGCGGTGTGGCGCCATTTTTTGGCGTCAAAATCATCTTGTTCCTAAAAAATATATCATAAACTATCCTTATATGCATAGTATATATACAAAATAATTTCAATCTCACATCTGTGAGACGTCCCGCGACGGCACACTTTTTTTTTATTGAGACTACTAGGGCCTTAGAGAACGCATCTCTACCTGAGAAAGTGACCTTACAATTTCTATCAAACCAGGTATTCAAACAACTATAAAACTCACCTGAAATACTGGAATGGTTCCCAATCTCTATCTTCGTTAGTTTTCTTGTAGATAGCGAAGCTTTGCGGCCGCGGCGAATAGAACACAATCCTAACGTACGTGATGTCGTAGGCTTTACCTGTTGGAATAGAATGTTTATTAATTAACCTTAACAGTGTCTTCGTAATTTCTTTCGTTTACTTACATAATACGTATAAATTAAGCTACCTCGACTATTTAAGTACTCAACTTAAAAACTTTATCTGTAATGTGCTCCCTAGACGATCGTGCGGCATGACATGCGTTACGTGCTGTCGTGCATACATGATCGTTTAATTGTATTGATTGATGCGAATGACATGCAAACTACGTGCATGACATGCAAACTACGTGCTGGCAGTTGATTGAAAATTCGTTTTATTTTTATATTTATAAATTTATTTATTTATAAATCTGCCTTTGACAAAGACATTTCCATGCCAGCGCAGAAGACCTCTTCACTGTACTATCTATATCCACTGAATAAAATGATTATACCGAGCGAACCATCATGCTGCAGCATGATGGACTCTCAATAGGTCCTTCATGCAGTATGATAGTTCGAGTTGTTTTAGTTAGAGTTGTCCCCATAGAGTTAGAATGATCAACCTTACTTTTTTTCATGGGTAATCATAATATTTCCAGTCATGATAATTACAGTCATTGTGTACGCTGCTTAAAAACACTTATACCCTACTAACCCCCGACGCAAACAGACTATATATATATTATAATATGTTTGTGTTATAAGTTTTACGTGTCTGTGTTTGTCTGTGCATTCTAGCTCCCAAACGAATGGACAGATTTTAGTGCGTTATTTTTTAGGGTTCCGTACCTCGTGAGGAAAAAACGGAACCCTTATAGGATCACTTTGTTGTCCGTCCGTCCGAAGGTTTGTCTGTCTGTCAAGACCCTTTTTCTGAGGAACACGTAAAGGTATCAAGCTGAAATTTATATCAAATACTCAGGAAGGAAGGAAAGGAAGGTTATATATATATTTTTTTTAAGACTACTAGTAACGTGGGTCACACATTACTAGTATTCTTGTTAACCCCTCCAGCTAAGCTAAATGCTTGTGTTAGGAGTGGGTTCACGACGGTAGTGCACTGGGTGGGGTTCGAACCCGCAACCACTCGATCGCAAGTCCAACGCCTTACCCATTAGGCTACCGCCGCTTTTGACCTGTATGACTATGTATCTACTAGCCGTCCCCGCAGTTTCACCTGCGTTTATGGCTACTGCTCCGCTCCTATCGGTCGCAGCGTGATATCATATAGCCTATAGCGTTCCTCGATAAATGGGCTATCCAACACTAAAATATTTTTTTTAAATCGACCCACATTTTTCCGCAGTTGGGGTTTTTATGAATACTTGTTTTAAGTAATTCGAAGGTCGAAGTTAATAAAAGCGACTTAAGGAACTTACCTAAAGGTAGCGTCAAGTTGACCTGATTGGGGTATTGTATGCCTTCCTTCATGGTCTCTGATTGCCAATACGTCTGGTTATCTTGCTCGTAGTGCAGGTCTGTCAGGTAGTCCTTCGAGAACTCTCCAGGTTCACATTTCTCGCAATACCTGCGGAGGACAATGCCGAAGTGAATATATTTGATTTTTCCTCGACTTTGATACTTAGTAGATATGTAACTCGGTACTTAATCGCGATAATATTTATAAGCTATAACACTTTTTTTGGTTACCCGACGTTTGGATAGAATTGCACCGATCATGGTCACATCGGGTAAACAAAAAGGTTTTGTACCTTATAAATATAAGCTGACGTTCGGGATTAGAAAGTTACACCAATTTATAGCCAAAATAGACACAATTTATTTTAATAATTCACAAATAACAGAATTATTATAATTAATTCTCACTATTTAAATTATCACTTGTACTTCGCACTTATATTTACACCTCTCAATTCACTTGCCCACTCGCTCTTCGCTCAACTACTAAACTCAATTAATACCGCAATGCCCTTTTATACTCCAACCATAGAGTCTATAACATTTCCCGAAAACTCGAAACCACTATGGAATTTTCTAATACATCCGGGGACATTCTATAATAGACTATTAGTTGCGTTCATTGTCAAAGGATGGAGTGAACCTCAATTTAGGTAATCTTAACCCTCTATGACTTTCTATACTCAACAATAGATGGCACCGTGCGTCTCAATTTAGTTTAAGAAAGAAAATAGAAAGAATGATTTTTCACTTAAATTTTACAGGAAAAAGAATAAAATAGCAAAAAAATAAATTAAACAACAAAAATTAGGCGTTTATCATTTCTGTTCACTGACAACACTGCATCTTCAGCCTGATCAAGCGGAAACCGCCTCCATTAAAATATGGTGAAGGCCAGTATTGTCAGTGAGCAGCGAGACAATATTAAAATTATTTAATATTTTTATATATTATAGTAACAATATTATCGCGATTAAGTCCCGAGTTACATATCTAATCACTACATATTATAATATAAAAGATAGACAGATTTGGCGAGGGACTTTGTTCTATACAAAGTCTTTCGCCAAGTCTGTCTATCTTTTCGCGATAAACTGAAGAACTACTGAACAAATTTTCATGCAGTTTTCACTAATAGACAGAGTGCTTCATGAGGAAGGTTTAGGTGTATAGTTTGTACCCGTTGCGAAGCCGGGCGGGTTGCTAGTGTGAATATATTTATTCTGTACTCTTTGTATTCCTCGTGGAGATGGTGACATTTATTAGGAGTTTCCAGTTCAATATTTTTCTTTCAAACATGGGCAAACATCCTTACATATTATTTTTTGTAATTACATAGATTATATACAAGCAGCGCCCCGCGGTTTCACCCGCGTAAGTCCCGATCCCGTGGGAATATTGGGATAATATTGCCTATATGTCAATCCAGGTCTCCAGCTATCTACATACCAAGTTTCATCGCAATCGGTTCAGTAGTTTTGGCGTGAAAGAGTAACAAACATCCATACATCCATACTCACAAACTTTCACGTTTATAATATTAGTAGGATAGAAACAGAACCAATGCAACCAGCATTACATGCATTCATATATTTGTGTGTTGCAAAACTGTATATGGACTGTGTATGTAGGGATATTTGTTGCTCTTACACGCAAAAACTACTGAACCGATTGCGATGAAATTTGGTATGTAGGAAGCTGGAGACCTGGATCAACACATAGGCTACTTTTATCCCAACATTCCCACGGGATCGGGACTTACGCGGGTGAAACCGCGGGGCGCAGCTAGTTATGAATATATCTTAAAAAGCATCCCACGCTTTTTTACAATTTTTTTTTGTTAATCATTAGTATGATTAACAAAAAAAAATCTTAATTTAAATTGATTGAAAATTATTTTTTACTTCTTTGTTTTTTTTAACTATTATTTTTCCTTACCTAGTAGATGTGCCCGCAGATGTCTGAGTACAGTAGATTAGCGCCCCGTTGTCTCCGCAAGTGTTCGTCGCCCCCATCTTAACCCCGAATGCGGCATTCTCAAACTCGGGTATACACCTCTGCAAAAGACGAAAATTACTGAAGAATATTTCAGACCTTAACTCCTTAACTACTCAACCGATCATCATGTTTGAATACACATTGCCAGGGATACAGACGGCAGGAAGGTATTGCCAGGGATACAGACGGTAGGAAGGTATTGCCGGGGATACAGAAGGTAGGAAGCTATTGCCAGGGATACAGAGGGTAGGAAGGTATTGTCAGGGATACAGACGGTAGGAAGGTATTGCCAGGGATACAGACGGTAGGAAGGTATTGCCAGGGATACAGAGGGTAGGCAGGTATTGCTAGGGATACAGATAGTTCCAGATAGATACCTGAATTGTTTGTGAAAATTATTACTACATTAACATAAAGGCATAGGCTTAAAAAAAAACAAACCAGGCATATACAGGTGTTACAAAAAGGTAACATTTTAGGAGCGTTATTTATAGTCGACTAATAGTTATTGATGTAGCTTGAAAAAAAAAACACATATCTAAACAACATATATTATGAATTTTCGTACCAATTTCAATTAAATTCTGGATATTTATATATGTATGTATATACGTATGTACATTTATTTACTATATTTGTATGTATATCAAGCACACGTATGTAGGCTTATTTATGTAATAAATTTTTAAATTCCTTTATATCATGACACCATTAAATATACACCTGCCACAAACAGTTCTGCATCACCCAAAGGTTGACTGGAAGAAAATGCCTACGGCATTAAGTCCGCCTTTTGCAATATATTTGCAGGAAGTGTTAATAAATAAATAAATATTCCATTACATTCTTGGTATTAAATACATACATTTTCATTCATGTCAACTCTGTCTCTCTCTTGCGGAATATTAGCTTTATTGGTAAATTTTCAAGTTTAATTTGTCAACTTAAAAATAAAATTTCTGTATTAGCATTTGCCTAAAATTGTTAGGGTTTTACGTTATTTACATATTCCACTATACGACCCTAAAATATGATAACACCTGTCTCTAACATCCTGTATACAGGGTGTATTTGAAAATAGAACACTTACTTAAATCACTGAAAGGGTTATGACTAGCATCATCATCCTTTTACAAGTTATGATCGTTTGAATTTCCAGGTATTTTTACGTCGGTTGCTCATAACAGCAGGTGGAAAGTGTAAAGTTAAGAATTTTAAATAGTACGTATTTTTTTACTAGCAGCGCCCCGCGGTTTCACCCGCGTAAGTCCCGATCCCGTGGGAATATCGGGATAAAAACTAGCCTACATGTTAATCCAGGTCTCCAGATATCTACATACCATCGCAATCGGTACAGTAGTTTTGGCGTGAAAGAGTAACAAACATCCATACATCCATACTCACAAACTTTCACGTTTATAATATTAGTAGGATTTTGGAACTATTTACTCAGTTTTAGAGAAAACCCATTACAACTTTAAAACAATCTGTTAGTTTTTATGGATTATCTAAGTAACGGAATCAAAAAATACAAAATAAAAAATATTTGCCATTCAAAATATTTAACTTTACACACTCCACCTTCTTTTTTTTTTGTTTGGAATCCCCCATGGGTCATCGCCTCACCATGGCTATTGGTGAAGTGATATGTTGTGTGTGTGTGTGGACTAAAACCACACGGTGTTCCGTCACAAGTGAGTCTATCACAAGGGACTCGGGTATACCCACAGAAATCTAAGTAAGGTAGGTTACCTCATTTAGATTTCTGTGGGTATACCCTAGGAAGGAATTGCGCGAGAACCCTGGCAGACTTTGGCCGCCCTCAAACAGAAGGCAGCCACACCATTGGTAGCGGAGGGCCCTTTTTTTGCCCTTGTTCCGATTTAGAAAGGCGCACGCGGAACACCTATTATCATCATACCCTTAACATCAGGTGCAATATATTGGACTTATCAACACTTATGACCTGAAACTCAACGGGTTTATTAGTAGTAGTTACTCTTTTGTTGTTACTCTTTCACGCCAAAACTATGGAACCGATTGCGATGAAACTTGGTATGTAAATAGTTGGAGACCTGGATTAACATATAGGCTACCTTTTATCCCGATATTTCCACGGGATCGAGACTTACGCGGGGCGCTGCTAGTGCATAATAATACAGGAATAGAAGTCCTACTCCGCCAAATCATTTAAATAAATAGCGACATTTGTTCCGACACTTTAAAGTCGCAATTTAGGTCACACAGCGCTAATTACCTACCCTATACCATTAAATTAATAGTAAGTCCTTTTATGGTATAGAGGGCAAACAAGCAGATGGATCACCTGATGGTAAGTGACTACTGCCGCCAATGGACACCTGCAACTCAAGAGTCACAAGGGCGTTGCCGGCCTTTCAGATGGTACTCTTTTGCTTTAAAATTTAGATTAGTTTTATGTTTTTGCTATTATGTAGGGTAGTAGGTACTCCATGGGAGTACAGGTACATCAGGTACATGCGAGTAAGGTGGTCCACTTGTGAGTGACACTAAGGATGTTCCAAGTGCCTATAAGTGTGGTTCTTAATCTTATTAATCTACAAGTTAATAAATATGTATGGTGTCCCAGAATTGGTCTGCGTAGAATCTTGCCCATGTAAACCTTTATTCAATTCAAGTTTTATTTTCGCGACAATAAGTAGCCTATGGCCTTCTCCGAGGTCCTGCCTATCTCTATATCAAAATTGATCAAAATTGCTGCAGCGGTATAGACGGGAAAACGTAAGATAAAATTGCTATCGCATTTATTATATTAAAAAGTATAGATTTGTATTCATTATGAAATTTTGTCATTTGAATTTTTAACTATTTTTTATTGCAAATGATTTATAAGCCTTCTCAGGCAAGATGGATAGATGTTTTTCACTAAATCACGCCAGAACGGATTGTAATCTAGTACGGAGAATAGCATATATGCTATTTTTTATGGGATACTCATACACACTTCAAAAATGTATATTAATAGGTAAATAAAAAACAAAATGTAAGGAATTTTTTGTGATAATCGACTATAAATAGCGTTTTTAACTAAGAGTAACATGAATGTAGGTATATAGCATCTATTTGTTTTAATACAGGCGAAAGTATATATGTCTCGGTTGTTTATAATTATTCATTTAACGACTAACCAGTACTTATGCTGAATCTAGGTTTACAACAAACGGACGTTGAAATACGGCTAGGGTACAGGAATTCTTTATATTAGAGCGAGACGGCAAATAGGGCCGAATTTAAACGCGTCAGCATCAACATTCTCACGTCGAGTAGGCGGTAAGTAATCACTACATATTATAAAACAAAGTCCCCAGCCGCATCTGTCTGTCTGTTCGCGATAAACTGAAAAACTACTGAACGGATTTTCATGCAGTTTTCACTAATGGACAGAGTGATTCATGAGGAATGTTTAGGTACATCAGGTACATGCGAGTAAGGTGGTCCACTTGTGAGTGACACTAAGGATGTTCCAAGTGCCTATAAGTGTGGTTCTTAATCTTATTAATCTACAAGTTAATAAATATGTATGGTGTCCCAGAATTGGTCTGCGTAGAATCTTGCCCATGTAAACCTTTATTCAATTCAAGTTTTATTTTCGCGACAATAAGTAGCCTATGGCCTTCTCCGAGGTCCTGCCTATCTCTATATCAAAATTGATCAAAATTGCTGCAGCGGTATAGACGGGAAAACGTAAGATAAAATTGCTATCGCATTTATTATATTAAAAAGTATAGATTTGTATTCATTATGAAATTTTGTCATTTGAATTTTTAACTATTTTTTATTGCAAATGATTTATAAGCCTTCTCAGGCAAGATGGATAGATGTTTTTCACTAAATCACGCCAGAACGGATTGTAATCGAGTACGGAGAATAGCACATATGCTATTTTTTATGGGATACTCATACACACTTCAAAAATGTATATTAATAGGTAAATAAAAAACAAAATGTAAGGAATTTTTTGTGATAATCGACTATAAATAGCGTTTTTAACTAAGAGTAACATGAATGTAGGTATATAGCATCTATTTGTTTTAATACAGGCGAAAGTATATATGTCTCGGTTGTTTATAATTATTCATTTAACGACTAACCAGTACTTATGCTGAATCTAGGTTTACAACAAACGGACGTTGAAATACGGCTAGGGTACAGGAATTCTTTATATTAGAGCGAGACGGCAAATAGGGCCGAATTTAAACGCGTCAGCATCAACATTCTCACGTCGAGTAGGCGGTAAGTAATCACTACATATTATAAAACAAAGTCCCCAGCCGCATCTGTCTGTCTGTTCGCGATAAACTGAAAAACTACTGAACGGATTTTCATGCAGTTTTCACTAATGGACAGAGTGATTCATGAGGAATGTTTAGGTATATAATTTGTACCCGTGCGAAGCCGGGGCGGGGTGCTAGTTTGATATAACTATGAGCTGTAAGAAGAATCACACATTGAATACACTTAAAATAATGATAATAACTATGTCAATATCTATAGTTATTAGTATATTCTTTAATTATTAACCGACATTAAAAAGGAGGAAGTTTTTAATTCGACTGATTATTTCTTCCTTTTTTTAAACCGTTCTCGTCTTTTTTTAAATGGTGAAGATATCCCCTTCGCCATTTGTGAAACGGTTTCAATTATTGTATTATAATTGAACTAGCTGCGACCCGCGGTTTCACCCGCGTAAATCCCGATCCCCTTCGAACATCGGGATAAAAATAGCCTATGTGTTAATCCAGGTCTCCAGCTATCTACATACCATGTTTTTATCGCAACCGGTTCAGTAGTTTTTGCGTGAAAGAGGAACAAACATCCATACATCCTCACAAAGTGTCACGTTTATAATATTAGTAGGATAACGAAGGATGAAGAAAATCGAAAGAGAACCAACTGTGACATCATTGGTAACTTTCGTCACAGCTCACGAGGGAGTTATCACCTAAAGTCAGGCGTAGGTATAGTACGTCATTTTGACTATTTATTTAAGTTTTATGCACTTACAGTACAGATGTCGTGGTTGCTACAGCTTAAAAATTGGAAACTAAAAGTTATATACGTTTGAGAAGATGGGGAATCAAGAATAGTGAATAGGCCTGAAGGGGCTCGCAAGTTACGCCGCTGACCAATAGGCAACCACTTTGGCTGTGAACGGAAAGAGATCACATGGTCATATTTACGAAGATGAAATATGAATCGGATGCAGTTATTGAGAAGGCGGTCAAAATCATCGCGAAGATCTGCATTCAGGTCATAACAGCACACATCACCATAGTCGATTATCGGGAAGCTTGGTGTTGGAATAGATAAGTAATTCTAGATGGACCGACGACTCGATTAAATTGTCCCTGCCCCTGAAAATTATTGTTTATGGCCGAAGGCTTTAGGAACGACGCCGGCGTTGTCTTACTGGAGGCGCTGCATAATGACTAGTTAGGCACAATTCAAAAAAATAAAAATAGGATGTAATTAAAAAATCGTTAAATTTCTTACTGGCGTGACGTGAGACTGGCAAGACGTGCTTTATAATGGAGAACAATCCAAAAGGCACCATTAACTTCCAGAAGTGAATCTAATAGCCCATAAACCTGCCACAGTGTAAATCTCTGGTAAATAAAAGAAATACGACAAAGCAATGTACCGTCACTTGGGCCCGGCCGAAATAGTTCGGCTATATATAGTTTAGACTCATAGGGCATTCACCGCAATCCTTCCCCTTATGTATTCCACTAATTATAACAACATTTCGCGCAATGCATGTAATTCTACTGTTTATATTATTTTGCTATATAAAAAAATATATTCAGACGAACAGTTGCAAAGCTGTCTCTCATCAAACACGTCTCAAAGGTAGTCAGAAGAAATGGCGTCACCTTTTAGTTTAACAAATCTTTTTTTCCCCATATCAAATTCAAATTCAAAAACATTTATTCAATTAAGACACTAAGTGACATTTATGAACGTTAAATTAAAGCTACAGTTAAAACTCATAGGTCGGCGCAAACAGACGCCACAGCATGTACTGGATTGTCAAGGTAAATTAGGTGAAAAACACCAAAATCTACTGCCTGCTTGTGTCGATCTATAACTTCCAGTTTCCAAAATGCGTAGAGCCTTATGAGAAGAATACTGGCAAAGGAACTTATGGCCACTTTTTTTAAAAGTCAGATCTTCAGGTACAATAGTGTTAGTGTTACACGAAAGGTAAACAGGACGCAAGCCGATGCCACCTGAATTTCATTTTATTGAAATGCTCCAAAAGCTAACGTACTAAAAAATAAAAATCACTCAGTGATACCGTTCAAGGTTTGAACCTATTAAACATAGAAATCATTCAAGGTGCACATCTACCTTCATTCAGTTACAAAATCTACTGTTAAAAATAATTCGTGACTGGTTTAAGAGGCTAGAGTTGCAGTTGATCGAACCAAAATAATAGTATAGGCTAAAACATCGCTGACTAGGCCGACCAGTCACCCCAAGCAGCACCCGTTCACGAGTATGATGCATGGACCAGCCATCATCTCCTTCGCCATATCAGAGGGAAAGAAATGACCCGCCCCATGACGACGCCTTAAGTAATGACATTTTAGTGAGCATGACGAACCATAGTCGATATACTGATAAAAATCACTACTAGTCAAATTACCATATCCTATAACCGATGGGGAAGAGTGAGAGAAGATCACAGATTCTCTCCAGAAGTATAAATTTAAAATACCCCCGACACAAACAATCCCTTTAACAATTACAAAACAGCTGATGATTTTCGAACCGCTGAACAGATTTTCTTAAAGAGTCAAGTCTCTCGATCAAGTTACTACAAAAAAAACTAAATCCATCCAATCCAAGTTTAGGAGCCGTGATGCCATTCATGCCACACACAGACACACAGATACATATCATACGTTAAATTTGTAACACGCTTTCTTTTTGCGTCGGGGGTAAAAACTACGTAAATTTCATATGAAAATCTTATTTTCTTTTGTTTATTTTGTTACAAATGAGAAACGTCTGGCATACAATAAAACCAAATATTGGCTTAAGTATTTATAGTATAATGATGTGAAAAATTTATTAGTGATCTTAAAATAAAATCAAAATTTCCACAAACGTCTATCACACACGCGTACAAGCCTTCAAACCAGATAAGTACATACACACACACCTTCACCTACCCTTATACTCACTTAGACACACGCGCACAATATTTTAAAACAAAAAATGTAGGATCTAGCTAATAACATGTTTTTTTTTTCTATTTCTAGTTTTCAAACTGTGTAATTGTAACATTTTGTTTCATTTATTTTTGGGAAGGAACTGATTCCCAACATACAACTCACGCTAGTTTGGGAATCAGAGCTTACACAGTAACTGTATATAATTTTTATTACAATAAAAAATCATTATTAGAAATGATTTATGAAAAGTATTTTCATTTAACGTCATGGGGGACACTCAGTGGGGGGTTTATGTAGCAGCTCCTATGCTTTTTCGCAAGAGTACATAAAATTGGATTGGGAGTAAACTCAATATTGAGTTAATCTCGCCTTTATACATTAGACTAGCAACCCGCCCCCGCTTCGCACGGGTACAAATTATACACCTAAACCTTCCTCATGAATCACTCTGTCTATTAGTGAAAACCGCATGAAAATCCGTTCAGTGGTTTTACAGTTTATCGCAAACAGACAGACAGACGCGGCTGGGGACTTTGTTTTATAATATATAGTGATTTGTCATAGTAATAAATACGGGTAATCTCAATAGCAAAAACTTTTTTTAGATTCTGATTAAAATATTAACCTTTGTCCATTAAAATAGAGCTCAAAATCGTATGCAAGTAGTAAAATCTAGTCCAAACAGTCAGTCTGTGTTGACCTTAACTGTTAAGGTACATCTTGAAATATTTGTTTTATTTTTGCTCGACTTGGCGAGGGCAATGGCGTGCCCCCAGATCACAGACCTCCGCTTCGTTCAATTAAAAACCATATTCGAACTATTAGGGACATTAAAAATATCGGTATAAAGTGACCACAGTATGTAACCTTGTGTTAATTCATTCAACTTTTTTTACACTACTAACGTTGCAAATAAGCACTCGGAATGCCTGATGAGCAATTATGCCCATAGACACTCGTAACAGAAATGTATTTTCTTTTTAACAAATTAAAATAAAATTAAACCACTAATCCATCCCTCTCGGAAAAAAGGACAATTTTTTTTTTTTATTTATGACTAGCAGCGCCTCGCGGTTTCACAAGCGTAAGTCCCGATCTCGTTTGAATATCAGGATAAAAAGAAACCTATGCGTTAATCCAGGTCTCCAGCTATCTACATACCAAGTTTCATCGCAGTCGGTTCAGTGGTTTTTGCGTGAAAGAGTAACAAACATCCATCCATCCATCCAAACTTTAAAATTTATAATATTAGTGGGATTCGAGTTAAAGACAGAGATGGACCCTGGATAAAGACATGAAATAATAATTAAACATTCCACAGTAAGGCTTTTCAGCAATTCATATGCCGCTTTAGTCGTAGAACAAAGAGCAAGATTTTTATAGCAGACGGTTAAGTACTATAGTTAGGTTATGTCCTTTTGTCTCGAAGCATATTTAGTGTTCAATGAGTTAACGACTCCGACTGATCGTCTTTAGAGCTAGATAGATATTAAATACTTTAGAAAATGTTTTATATTAAGTAGTACATATACATTAGCGAGGGAACATTTATTCTTGAAACGTCAAGACAAAACAAATGCGTTTTGTTATAACAACAGGTCCTCTTAAGGGTTTATCATAGACAATAAATGTCTGTTGTTATTTATCTGTGTTTGGCCTAGAGATAAAGTATGAGAGGCGTCAATTAGATATTGATAGAAAGCTACAAGGACAAAAAATATAATGGTTATCGTATATATTTACAATGTTCCATTGGAAAACTGTTGCGCCATCATTATTATAGTCATGTAATTTTGTATCTTTATAAAGAGTGTTCAAAAATGGTTATACTTACATAATTTTTGGTTTACCGAGCCAGATAAAACTATTGATAATGACTTAAGGGTTATGTATTTAATAATTACTTTGTGAATCTAACTGATGTCTTATTCGTCGTAAGATTGCCTGAGAAAATCTTAACCATGCGATAAACGCGAACGTGAAGTTGGTTCATCCGATCATCATATAATTTTTCAGACACGTTGCAAGAAGTATAGAAAAGGACATTCAGATCAGAAAACAAAAATAGGCAGTCATGGGACTGCCGACAGAAGTGAAAATTTAAACGAAACCATGAACTTAAAACGTCACATTAACAGGTTGGTGACATTAATTAATAAAGTTTTAGTGGATCTATAAATGTATTATTAGCGTGACGGTCACGAGTTCAGTTCTCTCTCTCTCTCTCTGTCCCTGTCCCTCCCTCCCTTCCTCCCTCTCCACGTCTCTCTGACACTGTACATGTAAATATAAGAAATTCGGCTCCGTCGTATGAATTTTCGATGGGGACGGACATCAGGGTCACGTGTCCTGACGCGAGTTTAACATTTTTTACCCATCAAAAAGTGCACAACGCCGCTAAAGAAGATTTTACTTCAAAAACCGGACGAGTGCGAGTCTGACTCGCGAACCGGAACCCGTAAACAAATTTGTACATAGGGTACACTGAAAGTTCTTCGCTCCTGGCCGCTCATAAATATTTGAACTTTGAATGTTATATTTTTTTAAACATAAGAAACTCAATCATTGATTAAAAATAAATTGGCAGGAAATCGCGTGTCAATTGTTTTTTATCACAAGTTTAAGCGAAGATTTTTTTATGATTTTAAAAGTTCACTGACTCCGCAACACTGCACTGCTCGTCTTCAAAATGTTTTCCGGAAGGAAGCACCTCATTTGAGCACCGTAAGGCGTTGGTACGCAGAATTTTATCGTGGCCGTGTTTCTCTCCATTATGAAATTCGTGAAGGTCGGCCCTCAACTGCGATCACTGAGGAAAATGTGGCTACTGTCAGGCAACTAATTGAAGAAACCCGGCGTATCACCTATGAGGAGATTCAAGGACATTTGGGGATTGGTATGAGCCAAATTCAAAAAATCTTACATCAACATTTAAAAGTCAGAAAACTTTGTTGCCGCTGGATTCCTCATGAAGTCATCCCAGAACAAAAACGGACTCGTGTGGATTGGTGTAAAAAATGTTGTTAGAGTACTATCACGGACGTTTTAATGCTGTGCATGACATTGTGACAGGAGATGAAACATGGATATATTGTTACATGCCGGAAAGAAAGCAACAGTCTTCTGTATAGGTGTTCAAAGGTGACAGCAAACCAACAAAATTGAGGCAGGTGAGAAACGTAGACAAAAATATTATTGCGTTTTTTTTTTCACCCGGACGGGTCATGTCTGCACGATCCCACTTGAAGAACAAAAAACAATTAAAGCTAAGTGGTACACCACCATTTGTTTGCCCAAGTCTTTCAAAAAGTTTGTTAAAAACGACCAAGAAGTCGCATCCTATTGTACCATGACAATGCTTCGGCGCACACTGCGAACAAGACAATCTCATTTTTAGCTTCTAAAAAGCTAGAGCTACTGACCCATCACGCATATAGTCCAGACCTGGCACCATGCTATTTTTTTATTTTCAGAAAAAATTCAGATTTGATGAGAGGTATGACATTTAGTCAGAGGTAGGCAGAAAAGGACAACGTATTCATTCGGATTTCGTCCATTATATAAGAACAGTAGCTACTGTTCTCAGCAAGGCAAAAGCTGGTTATAATTTATTTAGACTTAATAATCCCTATAAATATGTCCGTCCCATAGAAAGCTACAGTAGTAATGACACAATTACATGCAGACGACATGAACGGATGCGATAACTTTGTTCCGTTGGTGTGCGATAAAGTCACATTAGGCAGAGCAAATGAACTCGTAAACATATGAACTTACCGACCGCAAGTGATAACCTTCTGATTATCTCCAAAACTAAACTAGTCACTGTCGTTTAGTTTATTTCGTTAATAGGAATAACGGTACGATATTAGATGTAACTCAATAGAGTTTATTAACACATTAAGGCGCTTCTGTAAATAAAGACTTTAGTACTTAGTTGCGTACAAAGAAATAACAGCTTTATAATCTCAACGTTTAGGTATACTGATTTATGTATTAGTATTTACGATTACCCTGTACCTTGTAAAGTCAATAAACAAATAAAGAAATTAATATTTAGACTTTCAATGAGAGGAAACCCTTCTAACAACGGGCGATAAAGAGTTATTTACGTGATCCACATTTAAAGCACGGATACACGTATAAGTAAAACTCTTATCTGATCTTTAACTAAAGAGAACAGCCAAAGGAGTACTTCATACTAAAGCTTATTAGGATATCAAAATTTTAAACGATGCTTGAAAGACATTTGACCTGGTCTGGTGGTTAGAGATCCTGACTGCGGAGCCAGAGGTTGTGGGTTCGATTCCCACTCCACAAATAATTGTGTGATAATCACGATCATTTGTTCTGTGTCTGGGTGTACTTTATCTATAACATGTATGTATTTGGTGATTTGTAAGTATGTTTATCAGCAGTCTGGTTACCATAGCACAGGCTCTGCCTAGTTTAGGATCAGACGGCCAAGTTTGAGGGGTCTCAAGTTTTTATTATATGTTACGGCTATATCCCGATAACCTAAGTGCGGTCGATGTACCCTGTTTATTCATGGCTAATACCAGGTGTAGCCCGATGCATTTGGCTTAGACTAGGTCTAGCCTTCTTTCTACTGGCTAAAATAAGATATAGCCAATGTCTAGTGGTTAAAATTAGACGTAGAGTATTACTTCTGTCTTATTAATCAACTAAATCCTTTACATCCTTATAATAGCTTATAATTAATATTCCCGGTACTGTCGTCATAGCAACGAATCTTTTCAATGATTAATGAATCAATGAAACCTTAATGTTTCTGCTGAAACTTCGGGCCATAGCAACTTAAATAGCAGACCTCTGTGGCGACAAGGCAAGGCAAGTCCATTTCCTTGTCTAGCAATGCCTTGCTGCCATCGTGTAAGATACACAAATTGGTACCTAGTTGGGCTTCCGTTGTTGTTCGACGCTGAAAACGGCTCGTCCTTTAAGGAATCTAAAGACGTTTATATCAATTACATGAATGGATACTTTCTCTATCACATTATAGCGATAAGCTCTTTGTACTAGTCAGACCAACCGCCCTTTTAAGTCCCGAGTGCATGAAAGCGATCTTCCACGACGCAAATCTAACCTATTACAATAAAGCTAGAGTTCGTTGAAAGCTCTAATCTCTGGGACTATGCCAAAGCGAAATTCTTGAGGAAGGTTGTACATTACTTGACTTCATACTACGACCAATAGTCGTTGAGTATTGACCTAGAACACGGTTAAAAAACAAAAGCTGGTTGCCTTCTAAATACAAAGAGCGAAATATCCTTCCGCTCTTTACTGGTACTGGACAGAATTCCGAGAGCAATTGCGCCCAAGTTTGAATCTTTTAAAGCAAAACAAGGCTGCCCAAAGCTGCTTCGTACAATTGACGTAGATCGTTTTGATCATTTAGATGCCCGAGGTGATTCAGCACTTGCGCAAGGAACGCTCACTGATCAACTAAGATCGGTGTGTTCGTCCGAGAATGTAGTTAGCAGAAGCTCATATAAAGCGCTTGCATGGTTTAAGCCGTTGGGAGCAGAAGGACTAAGTATATTCAAGAAAAGACCTCCCCGCAAGATCAGTTTCAATATTGGACAACCAGAGGTGTCAGCGTCTCAATCACACGGTTGTTATTCTGCGTGTGGAAAGCTTTTCTTCTATCCTCCTCTTCTATCCATAACTAACTTCACATTAGAGAGTGTTTACATTAGTTAAGTAGGTAGGTACGAGTGAGAGAGAGAAATAGATTAATGAAGTGTTTTTGTTATAACAAAGTACTAAGCACAGGTATGTAATCCATAAGGCTTGTGATCTTGTGTTCACACAACAACTGTTTCTGTTTATGAATATATGTCTTTTGAGAATTAATCACAGGATAAACCTACATACCCAGAAGTAAAAAAATTATATTCACGGAAACTGGTTTCACCATACTCATCTCCAGAAACAACTCATTCTATCTAGATGGATTAGTACTTCGTCATTTATAGGTTATAGGTAAATGCCCAGTCCACGCCTCTGAAGTCTAAACCAACCAGAAAACGTATGTGCGCCAAATAATAAAGTCTAAGAAAGTTCTTCGAAATGAAAAGCTTACAAGTATTGTTTTATTGTTTCTTCTATCCTCATCATGTATCGAGAGTCTTGCCGGGTCTGTGTTTCCTGAAACAGGATGTGTTGAAGTCTCTTCTAGAAGTCTCCGGCGTAAATGATGCATCATTTGACTTCAACACTTGAGTGATGCCTGGTTGCTAGTGTTCATAGATAAAGTTCACTTCTTTCCATCAGATTGGGCCGTTTGATTGTTTAAAATTCCAAGCAAAGAGCATAGCAGATAGAAAGAAGCAGGTAGAAGAAAGGGCATAGCAGACTTGACGGAAATTAGTAGGTACTTCTAGTATAGTACTGTTGTACTGATGTGTGGGGTAGCCAGATAATGAGATAGAATATTTCTGACAAATCACAAATCGCGAGTGCGGAGCTCTATGCATGCCTCGTGCGTTTGGTCAATGATAAACCACATCACTAAAAAAACTTGGGACATTGGAACCTACTGCTTAAGATATCAACGGCCGCTCTCAAAGGGTGATGATGGACGTAACAAAAAAGCTGTATAATGTATATGTATAATCGCGAGTACATAGCAATCACGCAAGTGGACCTAAGGGCATCCGTTTTTTATGAAATAAAATGATGATAATACTCTTATTGCCACGCTATAGTGACCCTTCATATCAAACAAGATAAACTTTTTTATAATGTACCAAGCTGCGTATTTTGAAAGAGCCACTCGTTTTAATACTTTATATCTGGGTCGCGGATTGACAAAGCCCTTCAAAGAAAAAACAATAGCTAAGTACATAATAATACTTTGTTGTTAGGTCGTATTTATTATTAGACACGAGTTGGAGAAGGATAACTAACTTCACATTAGAGAGTGTTTACATTAGTTAAGTAGGTAGGTACGAGTGAGAGAGAGAAATAGATTAATGACGTGTTTTTGTTATAACAAAGTACTAAGCACAGGTATGTAATCCATAAGGCTTGTGATCTTGTGTTCACACAACAACTGTTTCTGTTTATGAATATATGTCTTTTGAGAATTAATCACAGGATAAACCTACATACCCAGAAGTAAAAAAATTATATTCACGGAAACTGGTTTCACCATACTCATCTCCAGAAACAACTCATTCTATCTAGATGGATTAGTACTTCGTCATTTATAGGTTATAGGTAAATGCCCAGTCCACGCCTCTGAAGTCTCAACCAACCAGAAAACGTATGTGCGCCAAATAATAAAGTCTAAGAAAGTTCTTCGAAATGAAAAGCTTACAAGTATTGTTTATGTTTTTGGATCGTACAAATATCTCTATGTTTATAATATTATGTTCCTAGAATAACTACCAACAGTACCTACAGCTTGCACTCAGTAGTCACACGATATGTACTCTGCAGTGCAGCCTTTTAATATTGTGCATAGGTACCTACTGTTACTTTTTCCGTAAATAATAGATCTCCAATACCTACTTACTTACTATAGGTACGTAAAATACTCTAATTACGGGCACAATTTTACATTGTAAGCCTTAGTGTCATTACAAAACACTAAAATAGTCGTAATAGCGACTTATGTTTGGTTCGTAAAAAAGCTTAAGTTTACCATAGACACTCACCAATAACAAAATTACTCAGTTCTTAGACTTATAAAAAGTTTCTTAAACATGAGTACTACTACTCTTAGAAAAAAATATCAACTTTTTAATCAATAATACGAATTAAGTACAGTTAACTCACTCAAAAGCAAAACAAAACAAATAAAAAATAGATACAACTAAAAGCTCGACTTACTTGGGGCAATCCTTCGCTGTTGTAACATGACGCTAGTTGTTTTGGTCCAATCCTGGGTGTATAAAAGTAATCCTGTGCGTTTATAGATAATAATATACAAGTAAATGTGAAAAAAAGTGTATAGAGCGGCGCCATTTTGAAACGCGCGACGCGACGTTGGTCCGCGCGCTTCGAGCAAGCACTGACGCGCGCTGGTTTCACAACACTTGGCCAAAGATTAAGCGCGCAATTATTAATAGATGAGACAGCCTCTCTGAGGCAAAAGTTTGTTAGTTTTGGGCATATACTATTTAAGCTGGGTTTTTCAAAATGATTCATGGATTACTTCGCTCCCTAATCAAGTTCACTGACTTTAATTTAGATTTAGGCCCTACCCTTCTTGTATTAACAGGATCTACAATCCACTACTATAGCCTAATGCAGATTTTGCGACAATCCTAACCTTTACATCCTGGATCCTGGAGGCTCCCCAACATTTCAACGGGGCGGTTTTTAGGCCATGGCTTCAGCACAGCATCAACATCATCTACAAATGCGCACGTATTGGCTTTCTTGTACCAATATAATTAGCATTAGTAAACATTTATGTTTATCAGCAGTCTGGTTAGCATGGTACAGACTTTGCACAGTTTGGGATCAGACGGCCATATGTGAGATGTGTGGAGTTATTATATTATTATTCTGGAAAACTCTTAGCAAAACATGTTTTTGCCATAACTTTCTTTATAATAAAGAGAATAAATAACTAATCATCAAAAAATAGGGTGCAAGTTCAACTAGGCAACCGGATGTCGTACTTGTAACGACGAGATGACTACTTTCGTGCCTTTCACTGCTTTTCTATTTATTTTTTGATATGAAGTTTAATCTTACTAATATCTGGTGCGTATTAATAAGATGAAACTATAAACAAAAAGATTATACATTATATAAATTTAGAATATCCAAAATAAACATTTGTTGAAAAACGTACAAGATTTCCAATTGATTGATAATCAAGATCAACATTATTATGTTTCTCAACTTGTAAATTCACTTATATTCTTAAAAAAATGTATGTGTGTAAAATGTTTGAAGAAAAAGTAAAGAGTATAATTTTTAGTTCTTTTTTAATAAGTAATTCTAGTTTATAATGAACTATTACTTTTCTTTCCATTTTCTTAATATTTGTTGATTTAATCATCATTGCTAATGCCCAAATTCCACTAAATTTTGATTACAACCAATAATTTGTTTACAGTCAATAATCAAAGAATTTTCTACAAAACATCAAACATTTTGTTGCACCATAAACAGAACTGAAGCCATAAAACATGACTATCATATATCATATCTGCAAATCCTTTAATCTTTGGTAACTGAGCAGACGCAGAGAACGTGGCCCCATACAGACTGTTTTTTGTGAATAAACCTGAAAAGGTTCGGCTTTTGTTTTCTGTTAGAATGCCAACATGTGCGGTCATTCGGGGAAGGAATCGGCGAGCCGTGCAAAGGTCTTAACCATTATCAACAAATTTTAGGAAGATTCTTACGTGCCTACTTATGTGTTTCACTAAAGAGGATGTATTAGGTACATAATTTGAAATGTTATGAACTTAAGTTCCGGGTTCCCTTTGAATAAATTTTATAGAAAATACTTTTTAGTCAAAACTATAATATATTGGTGTTATAAAAATTATCCTAAATAAAAATTATCCATTATTTTTATTAACATTATAATAATATGACTTATGTTAATATTAACTAGTAAAGTGTTTTAAAGTTAAAGGGGGTTTTACTATAACATTAAAATTCAGCGTACTTATTATATATGTATTTCTAAACAAGGGCTTGAATAAGTAGACTAAAAAGTTGTTAAGAGTTGAGGGGAAATTATGTTATTTCACTCTGACATTCATTTTACGTTATAGGAGTTACCATTTTTGGGGAGAACTGTAACTATAAAACTAGTTCAATTATTATATATATCAAAATAGAAAAAAATTACTAATAGGATGTTCTTACACCACTAAGATACAAATAAGTGCCAATTTATTTTTCCTATGAAGGGTAAAAAAGCACTAGGTATATTATTACAACCAAAGTTACATAGCATACGTACAGATCAATGAGAGCATACTGGTGCCAATTAACACCGCCGCTCTATATACTGTCTCCGAATTTGTTAGAAATCTGAATGATTCCGTCAGTGCTTACATTATAATAATTTTTCAGGTACCCGTCAACTATTTTGCCATAAATAACACTTGATTTTCCATGATGTTTATAGTATATGTATATATATCACTTCAACATAAAAGTGTACATAATATACAATCAATACAATTAGAGTCGTAAATAAAACATAGGTAAAATACCATGTCTCAAAACTGGCATATCGAAATTATAATAAAGGTTTTAATCTATGACGTTTTCCTAAAGACGGCCTATTTCGTATAAAACACATGAATACACTTGGATGCTTTAGCGTAGCCACTGCTGCGTTAGGTCATTCATCTGGTCATCTCGTTCTTTATAATAATGCTGTCCCGCTCGCACACTGTTTATATGCAGGATGATAATGATTATAAAAACTGTTTAATGTCAATCAAATAATAATGTCTATTCTATTATATTATTGGTACGTGATAAAAAAATTATGAATTTTTGTGACTTTTCTTAAAATTAAATATATAGGTATTTAATAAATTTTATACAACTATATAAAATTGAAGTGTCTATTTTTAATGTCATAATAATAACAACTACATTACTAAATGCAATTGAATGTTTACTTAGTAGGTACCGCCAGTCTGTTGGTTCCGGCTTATCTCCGGTACAGGACCATCGATTTTTACGGGACTTTCACTAGTAGATAGCTGGTGTCCTTTTTTTTGAATAATAATTAGGGTCCCACCCAAAATAAAAACGAGCGAAGCCTCGCGGGGCACAGCTAGTGCTTAATATAATCAAGTAAAATAGACAGAAGTAGGTACTTCTTTAAGTTAAAAAAGGTGAGTAAGAAAAATAGTGAATTCGTGTGAATTGTTTTATGTTCACACAAAACAACACACCGTCTTTGTTTATCACAATAAAAATCATAACGACTACGAATTTTTTTATAATAATTGCTTATTTACATAAACTATGAAATTTTATATGTGTAAACTAATAAAATTATTAATTACCTAAGTAGAGCCTTCTCCATTTCTACGTATTTACATATAAAATTTAGATAAATAATCAATTTGTTGTTTGGCACTGACTCAAAATTAGTTTGTTATAAAATTTGATAGTTTATGTAAATAAGCTTAATACTCAAGACCTAATAGGATGGCTTATTAAATGCCACTATTAGACGCGATTTTTTTGTATAAGGAATGTGTATCTATGGTATATTTGATGGAAGTATGAGAACCACAAATTAATAACAATAGTACCTAATGATAACTTTAGTTCTAAATATCTGTAGAAATTTAAGTAGGTTTGGGTATCTAAGAGACCCGAGGACGAAAAACTATCTAAGTTATCTAGGCTTATCTAAGTTGTCGTAATATTATTAGTAGGTACACGTCAAGCCCTTCATTTGCAATGTTTACTTAATCCGAATCCCACACTGTCAGGACAATCATGCTTGAACTAAAAATGAAGGTTCTCTCTCTTCATACGATGACTTAACTAGATATTATATATGTACGACTACCTGGAATACTAAACTAATATACCTAACTAGATAATAAGCGAAATTTAATATCTAATGTACACTCTGTGTGGGGTTCTGGACGTTTTCACATGCACTGCACACTGAAAGGGAAGGCGCATTGTCATCAAGATTCGCGTAAGTCCCGATCCCGTGGGAATGTCGGGATAAAAAGTAGCCTATGCATTAATCCAGGTCTCCAGCTATCTACATACCAAGTTTCATCGCAATCGGTCCAGTAGTTTATGTGTGAACACACAAATGTTTCCTCTTTATAATATTAGTTTAGATTACAAAGTAACTATTATCTTATCTGTGGTTTAGATAAAGTGGGTCCAGCTTCCTCTAGAAAGTTTGTATATACTTACAGCAGGTCTTGTTTAAAGTTCCATGCCTCAATAGGAAAAAAGAAACCCTTATAGGATCACTTTGTTGTCTGTCTGTCAAGACCCTTTTTCTCAGGACAAAGTGGAAGCATCAAGTTGAAATTAACATTAAATACTTATGTTTGGGGTCCTTTGAAGCTGCAAAAAAATCTAGCTTCTAAGTCAACGCAATCAAAATATACTTATATGTATAGTAGATATTTAGATTTTAACAAATTTGACGATTCACAGGTAAATCAAAACCTATAGGGTACTTCCTATTGACCTAGAATCATGAAATTTGGTAAGAAGCAAGGTCTCACAGCACAAGTAAGGGAACAAATCCGAAAGTTATTAATTTGTTATATCGCATAATTTTCTTTTTATGATTACAATCATACCGATTACTGATGTACGGCAGAGAATTTTTAGAACAGCAAAGTTCTGGTTAAAGAGTTTATTTTCTCATAAAGAAATTTACATTTCACTTACATGAGAACACATTTTCACTTTAATAAACTATAAATTACACTACGATATCTAGACACCACATAATACAAGTTTTATAATGCAACAATATTGACACCAAGATACTTTTGAATATTTTATATATTTTAGTATGTAGGTATTACAGTTAATTGCCACTAACTAAAAGGAGTATGAAAATACCCTACATGAAGAGAAGCAGATGAGAAAAGTTAAGTTTGTCTTTCGAAAAAAAACGGTCAAAAATCATCGAAAATCGATTCCTGAGGTCCTGAGGACTACATACAAGTTCGTTTTTTTATAATCCTCCTTTTCATAATGATTACAGTCAGATCACATATCTTAAACGATGCAAGAGCCCAACGCCTATTGCTTAAAGTTGCCCTGTTTAAACCAAGGCTATATTCAACCAAATCTTTATATATCGACACTAAATTACTTACAATTAGACAACTTTAGATACTGGCAATAATACTTAAAAAACACTCGTCCATTCATGTGTTCTTTGAAAAGTAAATTAAATACTAGAAGATATTTAGAAGTCTGCGAACCCATTTTATGTAAAACTTCATTTGCTCAAAAAATTTATAATGTTAGGGGTAACTTTCTATATAATAAAGTCAATAAGCAACTAGCAATCACAAATATGGCCCAGGGTGGAATGTAAAACGAAAGTCACAGAATGCCTCTTGAAACACGACACACACACGCAACACACATAAACTCACACAACACACACACATCCCCCCCCCCTTACATACACACGACACGCACACTTACACACACATACATGCATCCACACACACCCATCCACACACACCCACACACTTACACAATACACACACATGCACACATATACATACTGACACACTCACACAATTTAGAGTTTTTTAATTTAAGTAGGTAGTAGTGGGTATTTTTTAAGTTTGTGTTTTCTGTATATTTACTTTAAACCCACTGGTAAAACTAATTTCCAAGGAGTCCATTGCACAGGGTATCCTCAAACAACATCGTGTAAACTTTTATGTACATTGTAAAACTTTTATAAAATATTTTTGTATTTTTTGTGGGATTGAAATAAACATTATTATTACTATTATAAGAAGGGTTGACATCTTTTATTGGTAATATCATATTGCTACTAAGCAATGAACAACCCTTTGTTTCTTTGAACTCAATAATCTTAAGATCTAGTAGTGCAATTTGTCTTACATTAACATGTGGTATGTCGCATTAGAAGTCCCATTTATTGAGGTAAAGGAGAATACAGAGTACATATCATCACGATACATTGAATAGGAGACAAGCAGTAAACAATTTTATGTAGGTACAAATCAAACGCAAGAGGAACTGCTGGTCACAGCTAGTAACATACAACGGCTGGCAAGGCAAGGCAGAGAACACCAGTCCCCTGATTCCGCCCCAAGCGGAGAGGCAGGAACAAATACACTACACTACACCAATCTCGGTCTCGGTCTCCCCAGCAATAACCTACGCCGAGGGGGAACCTCCTCAAGGGTGCCTTTTAAGGGTTAGGCTCGTTGTTTTAATGTTAGCAGTAGAAAAGCCTTCAAGTCATACAAAAAAGTAAGAAAACATTTGCTGTGAGTGTTTTTGGGCTTCAGGCACCAAGTGAACAAGCTATGGAGCCCCGAGCTCTCTTCATACATCACTGTTTACTCAAGGAATAATCAAAATTAACCTCAAATAGTCTTCGTTATATAAATAAACTTTGATAAGACAGCAAAATTGTGTTAGATTAGAAGTATGTAAGTTTTTTTGTGTTTTATCGTTTTATGCTGACCTTTGTAGGGTTCCTCAGATAACTCATTGACGTAAAATAAACGAAATTTATGTTTTACTAAACTATAATAGCATCACTTAAGAGCAGGCGTAAACTACTTACTCGTAATAACTCGCATGAGTCGTATGACTCGTATGCTATTTTGCCTCCACTTAAATGTGAAAAGCAATGATAATAAATATGTAGATTTTGTCCAACGGCTCCCTGTTATTTGTTTCGCTAAATTAAAAATAATAATAAAATCAATTCAAAATACGAAGTAGTTAACTAATAAAATAAAGAAATAACCAAAATAAAACCGTAACAACAATATCTAATATTCTTAGTCTCGTGTCATCCTCAGTGGGCGTATATTCCTTCCCAAGGCCTCACATAGCGGACTAATAAATCGTACTGCACAGACAATTAGCAATTGCACCAGATGTTCAGCATATGCTCACTTTGTACTTAAGAGACCAGTGTTACCATACCTTGGTCGTTGATCTCCTAGAATACTTAAAAAACCAACGTGTTTAGAACCTTTTGAACCTAAATGGAAAGAACATTTTCTTTTTTGGCTTTAGTCGTAAACCGTGCGGACTTTCGTGTGAAGCGAAGAACATTAGGGAAAATTTGCTGTAGGAGGAGTCGCTATCTAGATCCAAACTAAGCATAGCTTGTAACTATGGTTTCTAGAATATGGATAAACATACTTGAAAATATTAAATAATAATATTAAACCGTGTGTGAGATGTATGAAATTATTATTATTATTATTCCTCTTTATTTATCTTAACACTTGTGAATTACATTTTTAAATATGTACAAAACAATATATATATAAATTTAAAAATATAAAAAATAGTAGACCACCGACATCGGGTACAGGGACCAAGACACCGGTGGTTAGGGCTCCAAAGACAGGAACCTCCTCACTATACGGGCCGTGTCGAGGAGAACTGCCTTCTGCATCAGTCCCTTGATCCAGCCTTCTAACGCGAGCCTCCTAAGGTGTTGATCGAGGCTTTTGGCTATCAATAATTATATTATTATTATTATATTTTTGTTAGTAAAGACTAAATACATACCTACATATTTATACATAGAAACACGTAGAGGGAAGCAAAACCAGACGTTCACGAGAGAGACGACAAAAATCATGCATAGAATATTATTTGAGCTGGTCGAATCGCCACAGAGGTTGTATTCAGCCTGAAAATAAACAAATTACCTTTCTTTGGTTAATAATAATTTCTATTAATTTAATTTATCTTTTTATCTCTGAATATGAGTATTTTTTTTTTGCACAAGGAATACATGCAAATACCCCAAAAATTTTGATAGCTTAAAAAGTATTTTGTATCAAAAAAACCTTCTCTACAAGCCTAAATGTAGTGGGAAAGCCTCCAGTTGGCAACACTGAACTAGACTAACGGATAGTCCATTACATTACTATTTATTTATGCTCCATTTACAAAAAGTTATTATGTTTTATAGTGCCGTTTTTCTTGTGTTAAATAGTTTTGGTTGGTCTTTGAAGTCGTATGTCTTAAACCTATACTGGGTGTATGGAAGTGGTTATCACCACATACAAAGACAAGCGTCGGAAGCTTAATCGGCGTTGGATTTTGCGTTTAGTTAGTGCTGGTTCGAATTCCACTCACACAAACATTAAGATAAACTTTAAACGTGAACTAGAGATTGTTTAAAAATGAATTACGGTCGAATTTCTTTATTTCTTTGGCCAATATAACTTGAGCTGTCTTTGTATAGACTTAAGTACCATGACAGGTCAACATTTATGAATGCTGAACACAGTGGCGGCCTTAGAGGATGGCCTCGTGTCATCGCACAACATCCTAAGTAGCAAAACTCTTTGCTGGCTGAAGTCAAAGGTGAACTTTTTAAAAGCACACGTAACATCTTTCCATTGAAACCTCATTCTTAAAACTAGAGAGGAGACAATGCAGGGTAGAGTCGATGAAGGCCGTTAAATATCAACTACGCGATATATATGTGATGCTATGAAGGATTTAGAGGAAAACACACTAGATTTACCATTGGTTATTGAATACCATTCAATAGAAAAATTAAGGAAATTGACAAAGTTATGCATTTTTCGTCAAGCGTCAACATTAATATTATAGGTTCAAATCACATTAATTCCTCAGCTTGATGTAGCCAATAATCATGTAGATAATAATTTTTTTAAAAGTTTTAGCATTCTGCATATATTTGAGACCTAAACTTTATATATTACAAATTTCACTCTTTTTCCTAAAAATGCGTAGAAAGAATGGTTTCACGTATTCACCATACCATTTAAACCATTTATTACAGTTGGATTATTCCCCACTAAGCATGGATACCTTTTTCTTTATTTTTTCGTGTGGAAACCCAACGGCTCATCACCTCACCGGAGCTAAAGGTGAAGTGGAATGTCGGAATCGAACTAACTAAAATCAAAAAGTATTAAGTCACAAGTGGGTCTATTGCAAGGAAATTAAGGTATTTTCTAAAAGGAGGTTTCTCTCTCTTAATTCACAGTGTCGGGTAGTTGTCTTCGGTAAATATAAACCCTGTAACACTTGTGTAAGATTTCGAATAATTAGATTCGTTGTTAGTTTGAAAATCGTTATTATATTGTATTTGTAAAAACTAACATTACAAGTATAAACTAAAAATCGAAAACCCCTTTAACGGTTGATGATCTTCTTTGTACCATATGAAAGTATAACAATCTCGACCAAATCATCTTTAAAAAGACTGTCAACCGTAGGACTGCACGTCAGAAGTGAAAACACACACACACACACACACACATCTGTATAAATGTATCTGAGCGTCAGGGTCACGTGAGTTCAGCGCTTTTCCCCATCCCATAAGTGCCCAACGTGCCTAAAGAAGTTGTCAGAAACTAAATCTACATCTGTCCATACGTTTAGGAGCTCCGATGCCACGGCCAGACGCACAGATGCATAGATACAAAAATACGCGTAAAACTTATAACACCCCTGATTTATGCGCCGGGGGTTAAAAAGCAAATGATTGGACAATAGCCGGGTATGATATGACGTAATAAACCATTATTACACACACATATTCTACAGAACGTACTGTCTTGACGCTTAGTTTAGAAACTGATTGAACTGACTAATCCGTCTTAAAAGGACACGAGCAACGACAAAAACTTTGATTTTTTAATAGGTACCTACATTTTAAAAAGAGAATCCAGTCATTCACATATGACACCATTATATCTCGCGCGATTAATCATGAGTGCCTAAATTTAGATAAAGCGGAAGCTTGTAAGTGTCTGCAATGTGATGATAAGAAGGTCAAAGAACTCTCATCGGCGTATGATAAATTAATCTCTCTTAATGTGAGATCGTTCGTATGTCACGCACGATTAAAATTTTAGAAATAGATCCTACTAATATTATAAACGTGAAAGTTTGTGAGGATGTTTGGATGTTTGTTACTCTTTCACGAAAAAACTACTGAACCGATTACGATGAAGCTTGGTATGTTGATAGCTGGAGACCTTGATTAACATATAGGCTACTTTTTATCCCGATATTCCCAAGGCATCGGGACTTAGGCGGTTTAAACCGCGGCTCGCAGCTAGTCGTATATATTTTCTTTCAGAAATTTAGAAGACAGCTAAACAGCACATATGTAACAGTAAATATATATTTTGCCCGCTTTTCTGTAAGGGCACAGTAGGTATACTTTATTGGTAAGGTCGTAATGTTGATTAATTTAAGTATAAAAAATATTGTTACTGATATACCAGCTACCATTCCAGCCCTTGGTCTGACTAAATAAAAATACGCTCAAACCTGGGCCGACAAAAAAGTTGGGTAAAAGCTGGGGTACGCCCATGCCTGTTATATAAAGCTTGTTGTTCCTTACTTTAGATAAAAAAAATATGTTAATGTATGTCATTTGGCACTTTCAGTCAGAATTTCCGTTAAGGATAAAGCTTATTTTTCAGCTGTATATCTTTAAACGTAGCTGTTTGCAAAAAAATTGTTAAATTTTCTATTACTTTTTTGCGAACAAAACCAACGCCATCTATGTAATTTTTTTATTAACGACACAGGAAGTTTTTGAAATATTTTCCCTTGATACCGTGTTCACTCTGTAGGAAGGTTTCCTTTTAAAT
Source organism: Callimorpha dominula (assembly GCA_949752705.1). Taxonomy (NCBI): domain Eukaryota; kingdom Metazoa; phylum Arthropoda; class Insecta; order Lepidoptera; family Erebidae; genus Callimorpha; species Callimorpha dominula. Next base: position 28,121,383 of record OX456990.1, on the reverse strand, counting down.
ATGTTCGCTATTTTCCAGCGAGGTGGCGTGTAGAGTAGCAAAGGAAAACCTACCTAAACAGAACATCCAACATTTTTTACAAACTTTTAAAGTCCAGATAAAAAAGGGTGGTTTCTACACGCTAAATTTAAGATTTCCTAAAGTTAAAAAATAATGGTTGTATACATGTATACAAAGGAATCAAAACACGAAATAAAAAACAAGTTAAAAAATTGGTTACTGACTCTAAATTATGATCAAACTGAGACCCTTTTATCAAGCTCTTCTGTATCAAGTTTATGAATATCCATTACTTGAAAAATTTTATGTTTAGTTTTTATAATCTTTATATATATTTAATTTGTTAAAAACTTTATATTAATGCATGCTTGTACGACAAATGTAATCCACCTTTTAATATCCCCGTTGACAATAAATCTTCAATGGAGAACCAACTAACTCCTATCATATATATATTTTCTAAGGTATGCATCAAACTGTGCAACCGTATCATGTACATTATTGTAATTTAATGTACGGGAAAATGTTGTTGTACTAAATGCGAATAAATTATTATTATTATTATAATCATGATGTGTTTTAAAGCTTACTGCAATGGTAGATTGCTTTTTAATAGTTGTTACCTTGTGTTATTAGGAAAAATCCCACTAATCCTATAATAAATGTGAAAGTTTGGAAGGACGGATGAATGAATGGATGTTTGTTACTGTTTCACGCAAAAACCACTGAACCGACTGGAGACCTGGATTAACGCATAGGCTACTTTTTATCCCGATATTTCCACGGGATCGGGACCGCCCGCGAGGCGCTGCTAGTATATCATAAATACACTGACTAATCATTGAGAAAGAATACTAGTCTGCTAACTTTAACCATCTTGACAAAAGGGAAAAAGGAACCCTTATATAGGATCACCGATGTCTGTCTGTCAAGACTCTTTTCCTCAGGAACACGTGAAGGCATCAAGTTAATATTAACATCATATACTTTGTTTGTAAAAACAATGAAGAGCACAAGTAATCGAAAAAATCCAAAAGCCGTTAATTTGTTGTTACATCACAAAAAAAGTAATGTTTTATTTTGCGGTTGGTAAACTGACTGTGACGTATGTAGGTATATCGATGTGTGGTGATGTGTGTCTACTTTTTAACCTGTTTTGTGTATCATTTATGTAATATCCATGCGAATACGTCATTGTCATTTTGTTTTAGGGTACAGGGATAAACGAGCAGACGGGTCACCTGATGGTAAATAACTACCGCCGCCCATGGGCATCTCAAGAATCACAAGTGTGAAGTAGTACTTTTTATTTATTTAAACACGTCAAGGAAGTATACAACACTGCTTGCCGCATAATCATCTATTAAAATTAATTAATTTTAATAGACGATAAATTAATTTACTTTTACAAATTGTTATAATCAGACACAATTGTAATAAATTGTTAATGAATTAAATAAATAAATCAAAACAAGGTAGAATATGGCATTGATCCAAAACCACCCATGTAATACCTGGTAGATACTACCTGTATTCTATGTAAATAAACATACTTCATTTCATTTCTAATTACTTTAGTAAGGAACATCTCCTTTTTTAATCATTTTTGTCGTAATTAGGAGATGGATTAATCTTCCACCATTGTTTTGATTATAAAGTCGATGATGTAAACGGTAACAAATTCCTAACAAAAAATTACGTATGTTTACATATTCTATGGCGATAACTAATTACATAATTACCTATGAAGTATTTTTTTTAAATACACCGAGTATACAATACTGCTTGCCACATAACATAATCGTCTGTGAAGCGTTAACAATTTTCATGTCTAATACAACAACTACTTGAAGTGAATGTCTTTCCGGACACTAGTTTGAGAGGTGATGGCGTATATATACAGTGTGTAAGAAACACCGTACCGAATATTGAATAGTGTATCCAGACCATCTTGATCTGACCATTCTGAGACGAAAATCATTGGAATTTACTGACGGAAAATTCATATTTTTTTTTGGTTAAAAGTGATATCACAATGAGTAAACAGAACGTTTTACCGAAAATAAATTTATAAATACCCTATACGGCCAAAAACTGCAATGTAATCAATTAAACAATATTTATGCAATTAGCTGATTCGACGGCGCCGTACGTTTAAGGTCATTCACCGTACCGCACAAAAAGAATACCGCGTACATTGCTTAGCGCCAAATGAAACTAATGACAATAAGTCCTTAACCTCGTATTTTTATAATGAACTGACTTTTGTATTGTGTTAAGTTATAACAAAAAGAAGGTTTTGTAAGTTTTTCGCGTAGCTCAAACTTATACGCTGTATATAAGTCTCAAAGAATCTATTACTTGTCTTAAATGTTTAATAAAATCTTCGCCTTCGCCGTAACAGTGTTCACTTACCTCAATGTACTCGCCTGGTAGTCTTAGTGTTCTCCCAAATGTCATCTCAGCTGCGCTCAAACGGGTGTCACTTCTAGGGGCTGCACGTAAACCCAGGAGGACCGTATGCATTTCATATATCCAGCTTTTAAAATTACGATGCCAGCGTTCTATGGTGCCGTTCGCCCGTGGATGATAAGAAGTAGTTCTCAATTTATCAATACCCAAATATCTTAATAATAGACGAAATAGATTACTTTCAAACTGTGTAAATGCGGTTTCATTCTGTGAAGTAGAAAGACTAAAAAAGTCGATCTACAAAATTTTCAAATTTGTGATCCGGCTGATTTAAGTTGCACTATGACCTAATACGTGAATAATAACGATATCTAGAGAGTAACTGAACTGACTACCGGCCGGATCGCAAATTGAATCGAAACCGCATTTTAACACGTTGTAGATTAAGCCTCGACAAACAAAAGAGTTGTTGAAAATTCACTCTAAGTTGGCCCAAAATTGTTTAGGGTCATTTTCCCGAAGGCCTTTTTTTCAGTTTTTTTCTAAGTTTCGCAATATGCTCAAAGCCGAAGCTGAAATTATTGGGGCATATTGGGGGTTGTAAAACCCACATTCTCAAAAAATTTCAGGCCCAAATATTTATTAGAACACGAACAATTATGAATTTTCGAAAAAACGGCCACTAAACGCGGAAATGATGAATATGCCTTGAAATTAAATATATTAATCGTGACGTGTTTATGTAACAGATAAAATAAAAAAAAAAGGCTATCTCAATGAAAATTGCGAATATGCTAGTTCTATCCGACTATATTAACATCTCAACCAAAATTGATATATAAACACTATATTAATAAATCAATTTATAAATATACACAATCAATCGTGACAGCAATGAAATGGAAATGTTGCTATTTTGTTTTCACAAATCAGACCTAGTACATAAAATACTTGCCACCACCTCCCTGACAGTTCTGACAAGTGACGACAGACTCTATGGCAGGTGTAGGACCCCATCCACAACAATATTTTACTTATAATGTTATTATTGTAAGAAATATGTATGGTCCGCTGAATACCTAAAGCTTAAAATTAAAGCTGTTTGAGACATATAAAAGTAGATATGTAAGATTTACAGATGTTAGTTAGTCACAGCGGCATATTAAGCGTTGCAGCAAATTAAACAAGAAACAGACGCCTCTGACTGTAATTATTTGTCATACCTATTAAATATATTTTCTATACCTTATCTGACTTTAATTCGCTTTTACGAAGTCGATTTTTGTAATTTAACTATTTATTTATGAACTCAACCTACAAAATAAGAACTAAAATAGCTAGAAACAACAATATTTTCATTAAAAGTCCAACTACAATCTGACATAAAATACGTCTGAAAACAAAATAGCGCTTAATTTCCCTCGCAAAGATAATTTGACTCAACAACCAATCATCACGTTTTACGTGGGAGAGCCATGCTTCGGCACGTACGACTCCGCTCGATACCACGGCCTCACAGAAAACCGGCAGTGAAACAATGCTTGCATTGCTTTTCGCCACGTGAGTGAGGTTACCGGAGGCGCTAACTTTTTCCTCTCCCGTCCTTCCCCTCCCCCCTCTCCTCCCCTCTAATCCCCCTCTCCCGTCTTCCCGCTCTTTCCCCCTCTCCCAGTCTTCCCCTATTCCCACCTTATAGCAACGCACTTGTGACTCTTGAGTTACAGGTGCCGTCCGCTCGTTTGGCCTCTATCCCATAAAAAAAAAAATTACTTCGGCCAGCATTCTAGAGCAGGCAGAGGCAACGGATTGGAGGAGGCCCGTCAATCATCCTGCAACATGGCCCGTTTTGACGCCCGAGAGTGCATTAGTTTTAAATTTCGTGCAATCTCTAGGTTTTGAACTTTCCAATGATACCACACTTCAATACTTTCATTAAACGGTTTGGGCGGGAAAGTTGCAAGGCGAATTTTGCGAAAATATACGACATTTTATGTCAAATTTGAATGTCATAAATCGAATAAACAAAAGCGCTTTATGTTATTTTGTATTTGTTAACAAGTATACATTTTATCAATATAGGTACGTGTCAAGTTTAGAAACAACATAATTTGTGTAGTATGCAATTAAATAGTATAAATTCAATGTTTATGACATTTAATAATAATATTTAAGTGGCTGGGTGGTGCAAAACGACCTGGTTCTCACCCCTTTTAACAACCCACCTTCGGTTTTCCACTAATTACTGGGGCATACAGGAAGATAAGGCATAACCCTGAAATACAAAAAAACTTAAACCGTTTGAACTTTATTTAAAAAAATTGTCACTGTTCACACAGTTCTTTGAAAGTACAAAAACTTTGTTGGTCAATATTATATGGAATATTATATTATATAAAACTACTGTCTAAAAGTAATTCACGTCATAAACCAATTGGTCAAGAAGCAATGACATGTTGCAGAGAAGTACTGTAAAGAGACTAGAACTTCCACCTCAGCAGGCAGGAGTCGAACATCGTCGTACCAGTCATCCTGGAACCACAGAAAGTGTAACCTATTTGAAAAGTCAGGCACTTCAAAGGAAAGACCGTTGATTTGGTGCTATAGCATTAGGGACCTGGAAATACCATAGGGCACGAGGAGGATGGAGCCGCTTCCAATCGGCCTTCGCGGACGTCAATGACTTACGTCCAGCAGTGGACGTCCTATATCCGGCACTGGATGACGTGGATGATGATGACAATGTTAGATAGCGGGAATAGTTTAACAATAACATGATTTTTTTTCATACCCGTAACTCTTTACAATCAGGAGGGTCACTTGCGGCTTGCCGGCACTATAAGCCTGTTCAAGAATATTAAATGCATCAAAAGTAAAATTCATCACTTATATCCTTTTACGAAAGGGGTGGTTTGACACGCGACCTACGGCGGGTTCAAGCAGCAGTAGTTGCTATGATCGCCGACGCTGCGGGCCGCAATGGACTCCAAGGTACTGTCACTTATATTAATGTGTTTTATTGTCATTGTCACGGAGCGTGATTCTAACCTTTTTTGTTCTCTATGAAGTATTTATTCATCACTATAGAGGTTTGTTATTACTTTTTTATTAACTCGGTCTCCCTCTCTCGGTTCTATTTTCAAATTTTTGTATTCGGTCTTCAAACTAAGTTTTCACTGAGTTTAAAACTTTATACAGCTTGAAACAGTATCGGATGCAATAAAATTAATAGTAATTTTTTTTTTGTTATTTGTTTGCATATTTGGTCCAATTTTTCTAATTAGTATAAACTAAGTTATTGCTGAGCTTGAAACTTTGTTAAGCCGGTAGTCTTAAGTTTTTGCTGGTGAGTCTACTAGGTAAAAAACGAGTACCTACTCAATAACTTCCTCTGTGTAAAGAAAAAGCATAGTGCTTTGCATACCTTATAAATATAATGGGCAGCAGTTATAAGTATTTCTATAAATATCTAAAATATATACACACGCACAGAAGAAATATATATTGACTGGCCTGTTGGTCCAGTGGTTAGTGACCCTGACTGCTAAGCCAGAGGTCGTGGGTTCGATTCCCACCCAGGACAAATAATTGTGTGATGAGCACGATAATTTGTTCTGTGTCTGGGTGTAATTTATCTATAATATGTATGTATTTAGAAATATATAAGTATGTTTATCAGCAATCTGGTTACCATAGTACAGGCTCTGCCTAGTTTGGGATCAGACGACCGTGTGTAAGATGTGTGGAGTTATTATTATTATTTAAAAAAACCTTCTTTTTCCCGAGTAGCCCAGAGGAGAGATCCGAAATAGCGTTCAAGTTTCAACCGCGTATAGTTTAGAGATATATTATATTACTACGCGGTAGCAAAACCACAGATAAAGGAATACCGTACGATATTTTGTCTACGGCTAAGTCTTGTATTATGCAATAGTATGAGATAGAACATTTTTATTTGCGATGGATAATTCCAGAGAAATACCAAACTTTTCCACTTTATTAAAAGTATACGATATCTGAGAAGAAAAAACGGCCATAAAGTTTTGATTGCAATATCAGGGGGCACGGCAGTGTCCCCGTCAAGTCGACCAAAAAGAAAAACAAAGGCACAGCCGTACCATCCGTTTCTGGAAGCCATTCAGGTGGATGAGGTAGAAGCCGAAAGCTAGAAGTCATTCTATTTGTTAAGAAAATAAAGATGTCTAATATTAATATGGATACTATACAATGTTGTTAGTTAACTAATTAGGTAGCAGTTAGATCTGACTACTTTACTTCACTATTTTTTTATGTTTTTGATAGAATTTTTTATTTCAAGATGGTACATAATTTTTTGTCTTCCTTTGAGCCAAAAGAAACTCACGAAAATCGTGGAGAAATGATCACAGGATGAAATAGTTACAAAGTGCAATTTGTACACATATTCATTTGTTTTTATTATATCCTTACTAGCTGACCCAAGTTCATATTGAGTTGCGGCGTCCTTACTCTTAGCAATATAACATCATGGCCTTTCGCTGTAGTCTACTGTGTGGTTAATTTTACAGTCGGCCTATTTGAACGGAGATGAAACTTTGCTCTACCTTTCCAAAATATTTACTATGCATAAGCTATGAACGTCGCTGTACGTCTGATGCTCAGATGTGGCTATAGTCATTGCAAGGAAAAGGTGTCATTTGTGGCTTAGCTCTGTGTTGGCGGCCATACCTTCTAGCAGTCTGGTTAATAGCTATCTTCTGTAAATCAAAATCAAAATTATTCATTTCAATTAAACAATTGTAGGTATTTTTTAATTATCAGGAGTAGGAGTCAGTCAGTATAAGTTGGTCTTGAAGCTAGTTGCCTGTTCCAATACGTAGATCCTGTAGAGAAGAACAGTCAAGAAACTCCAAAGACAGTCTTGTTCTCTTTCTATTTATCTTTTTCTTCTTGTAGAGTGAGACGTCTAGATCCCCTTCATCAAGTGAGGTTCTGTCTGCAAAACTTAAAGGTATATCTATTTTCCAGGGCAGGGAACGCGGTATATTAAAGTTGGAGCCTCGGCCGAGGGTAGTCATCGACACAAGCAAGTCGGAGCTCACTCCTCAAGTGAGTAAAGCATTACTTTTCTGACACTAACGCCTATATTCTTGAAGGGGTAGGTAGAGACGTATTAACACCTTTATTTTTAACCGACTTCAAAAAAGGAAGTTCTCGATTCGACTGTCTTTTTTTTTATGTTTGTTACTTCAGAACTTTCGACTGGGTGAACTGATATTGATGATCCCTTTTTTTATTTGAAAGCTGGTGCTTTCCGTGTAGTGCCATTCAAATTAAGGCCAGTCCTGACAATCGCACCCATGAGGAAACCATATAAGTCTTTTAAGAATAGTTTATTTTTTAAGTCTTTTTTTTGTTAAAGAATTATAACAACTATAATTTGGTGCTACTAACGTAATAGAGGGCAAGCCTTTTCCCGATTACCCGGCTCTTTGGGAACCATAGGTGGAAACATTAAGAGGGAAAGGTAGTAAGAAGAGAAGGGAATGGGCCCGCACCTATTCCCGTCTGAGGTAACCAGAGACGATAAAGCGCTATTTACCACGATCCTGACATACGACTAAGATGTCTTCCACGATCATTATACGTTGTGTACGGCAGATCTGGACAGTATACGTCTTTCGGGGCCTACCCGCACTAAATATGGATATTTTGACACCTTTTTTTATGGTATCTGAGGCAAACGAGCAGACGGGTCACCTGATGGTAAATGACTACCACCGCCCATGGGCACCTGCAACTCAAGAGTCACAAGTTCGTTGCCGCCCTTAAAGGTGAGAGTAGGGACAGAGGGGGAGAGGGGAAGGTGGATTGATGATTGCAAGACAATCAAATCCAATAATGTATTTGCCGTCTTCCTCACAGCACAAATTATCACTCACATAAAACTTTTTTTTATTATATCGTTCTATTTGCAGTTTGGAATTGACAGTGACATAAATTGACATAAGAGAAAACTACTTTCATTTAACAATTAAGTTAATTTAGTATTAACCTAACCGATGATTTACGAATTTCGATAAGTTAATTCGATTCGAAAATTCTAGATACGGTAAGTTATCAGTGTTATCACTTATCAATTTTTGTACGGAACCTTCAAGGCTACAAAACCTCAATGCTTTTTATTTTTAATTTTTATATTCATTGGGGGATCGGAACTGTCACTCCTTCATACAGGTTATACAGTAACCTAGTTAGGAGATCAGAACTGCACCCACTATAATTGTAGCAAATCAGTAATTTTACCTTTGTATAAACTATATACCCATGTACTGCAATATTTGAAAATGATCAATAAAAGCTTTATTATTATTATTATTTATACAGGTCCAGTTTTTATTAAACGACTTGCCACTTGCCACAATTTTTCAACCATAAACTTAGTAAGCATGCTAGTATAATGTACGAACGATGTGTGCGAGTGAAATAGATACCTACCTAGACTTACACAAAAAACTTAGGTATGAGAAAGATACAGAATAAACAGCACCATGGAAACGGTTTGAAAAAAATTGTCTCCAATTAGTCTCCAGTCAAAAAAATGAGTGTGTGTACCAGAGTACACAGGTAAGAAGTGAAACTTCTTTACGACATATAATTTTTCTACTATTTGCAACTTCACATCAACTTATATACATTCACTGATACTTACAATCAAAAGGTGAGGTTAACCTCAAATAAATATTAAAATCATGCTCATACGTAATTTATAAAACGAAATATATAATCACTCTCACGTTTCTTGTAAATTCACTTAAATTTGAATATGTCTTTTTATTTTATCACTTTCAAATTAATATATTGTTATTCTTATTTCAAACCAAACTTCAAAACTAATATATTGTTGTTATTATTATAATATATTACATTATATTCTTTACGTCACTATACTAAACTTTGATAAAAAAAAGCAACATGGCGCGTAACCGAAAAACGTGACGATTTTTTCAAAATTTATCCCATACGTCGATAAAGAAGTTTCACTTCAAAAAATCCGTTTTTATTTTAGTGTTTTCGTTGTAATCTTTCTATTTTAAACGGATAAGTATATAAAATTATAACGGTGTCGTGTATACGAATATAGAAACATTTTGCTGCTGAATACTATAAAAGCTCAATACTACCTCTCACTCTACCTACCTCAAATTCAAAGAGTTTATTTTCGTAGACAAAGTTATTTTGTATTGCAAGTAATATTCTATATATATACTCTACTAGCAGCGCCTCGCGGTTTCACCCGCGTAAGTTCCGATCCCGTGGGAGTATCGGGATAAAAGATAGCCTATGTGTTAATCCAGGTCTCCAGCTATCTATATACCAAGTTTCAACGCAATCGGTTCCGTGGTTTTTAACAAACATCCATTCATCCATCCATCCATCCAAACTTTCACATTTATAATATTAGTTGGATTGTCATATTTCATCACAATATGTATTTGATCGAAACATATTGTATACGATAATATAATGACCGCATTTGGCATAGGAAAACCAAAACACAATCTATCGACATATCGATATTTTTGTATATTGTATAAAAAAGTTCTCAACATTGTTGTTAACTGACTTCAAAAAAAGGAGGCGGTTCTCAGTTCATCGTAATATTTTTGAAGTGAAACTTCGTTAGAATCGTTGTGATTTGAAATTTGATGAAAGGGAAGCATCACGATAAAGTTCCTATAATCTTTGTCTTTACGCCTGCGTACTACCAATCTTTGTCTTTGCGCCTGCGCACTATATGTCAATGTCAACGTGGTGTAATTTCTGTGCATTTTTTCTCCATGTTTCACATATACTTAATTGATTCTTTACAAATTTACATTTATATTGAAAGTTGTGTACAGTTGTAACTGGACTTCTGCCGTGTGTGAATTGGACACATACACTTTTTTATATTGTATTGTAGTGTATTGTATGTATATGTTACCTCATTACTCAAAGATGGTTGGGCCGATTTACGGAACACACGTCTGTAAAACTTGCACTCACAAACATTTCAGTTTCGGTGACGCGATAATGAGGAGACTGTATGTCTATTACGCTAGTACACTAAGTTTATGATTTCAACACTGTTACAAGTGCCAGTCTGCTCTATGGGCAGCAATCACCTAAGGCCTGGTCGAATCATAGTTCCTTAAGTTGGAGGGACCACCCATATCTTCACATTTTCACTCCCATTTAAGTTATTCACAGCTTGGTTCTTTATCGACATTTTAAGTTGACTTTTTGACACTCAAACTTTTTATGCAACTTTCTGTCGAAGTATTGAAAACTAGCCAAAAAAAACGATATATATACTAATAATTAAGAGCTAATTAACACTTAGATAAGCATCTAGCTATGTAAATAAATATAACTCTTTATCTTTATAGAGTGATCGAACCTTATGATTGCAATAAACTTATATCATAGGCCTCAGAGGAATATTATTGTTCTTAGTCATAGGCTGTTTGCATTGCGAATTTTATTGTGGAAAGGATTTTTTAAATCCCGAATTTGTTTTCCGAATACACATTTTTAAGTTGATTTTAGTCATAGATATGTACCATTTCCGCCCTATTGCAAAATAACAGACTATGTGACACATTCAGGTCAGCTCTAACTAGGTTCAAAGTCGTCAAAGGTACTTTAAAAACAATGTGTTCTTGGTATTTTCGTACATTTGGCGGCAGCCATTATTGAGAAAGGTACACAAAGTGTAATTACAGACAATCGGGGCACGGCGCGGCCTCACCACGGGCCCAATTAACGAAATGTAATACCGCACTCGTCTAGCGGAGTGTTTTGTGTTTACTGATTTTCTGTTTGGACGTTAAATAAAATAGGTGTATATAGACATACAGACCATACAGTACCTACTGCTTTATATTACATGGTAGATGATTGTCCAAATTTAACAGGATATTATGACGCTTAAAATACTAAATTATAGTCAGACTACGCCTGCAATCACTTAAATTGCCGACGCCGCCGGACAAAACTTAAAAAATTCCGGACACATAGGTGAAATCGAGATTCTTTCCCGGACATCTTAAAAAAAAAAGCCGATTCCATTAATTTCCGGACGCTCCTCCTCCTGTAAACTAAGACAAAACCGGGGAAACCCGGACAGAATGCAGCCCTAAGTTAGACAAGTGGACAACAAAGTGATCCCATAAGGATTTCATTTAAGAAACGGAACCCTAAAAAGAACACGCAAACTAAAATAATTCGTTTATTGACGAAAAAACAAAGGTATCCAAGTACTTTTGCGTATCTTCGCGAATTTTGGGTCGTGAACTTAAAGTTAGTGTAGTAGAAGTGCAGAAATATAATTTTTTTAAACAATATGAGATATAAATTTAAAAAAATATGTGAATATGGCTACGTCAAGCCACAAGCGTCCAGTATAGATATCGCACTGCTATTACAAGAGTGTATTAACTAAAAATTTAGCTTTTTTCAGAAACGACAGAAAACTGATTACTCGCTTCTTGTTAAAGATTATAAAAATCTTTTTAACAAAAAATTAAACCGACGAAAAGAAAATCGGCGCCAAATAAAATTTTGATAATTAATCAGTTTGTTGTTTGGCGCCGACTCAAAATAAGTTTATATAAAATTAGATAGTTTATGTAAATAAGCTCAATACTTAAGACTTAAGGTTTATTTATTTTTTGCTTTTTAGTTCTTTTCGTCGGTTTAATTTTTTGTTAAAAAGATTTTATTTTATGGCTTTTTTCATCATCATGATGATGGTGATGAAAAATTATGATGATTTCTAAACGCAATACCTGATAAAGTAATGAAAATTAAACCGAAACACTATTCGTTCCTACAATTTTCGAGGGTTTCTCTCAATTTTTTCAGGATCCCATCATCAGAACCTGACTTCCTTGACATGGGACCACCCTTGAGGTATACCCTATCTAACAAAAAAAGAATAATCAAAATTGGTTCATAAATAACAGAGTGGGGGCTGAAAAAGTAAACAGAAACATTATTCGTTCCAACAATTTTCGAGGGTTTCTCTCAATTTTTTCAGGATCCCACTATCAGATCCTGACTTCCTTGACATGGGACCACCCTTGAGGTGTACCCTATCTAACAAAAAAAGAATAATCACAATCGGTTCATAAATAACGGAGTGAAGGCTGAACAGACATAAAAAAAATATTAGAAAAAAAAAAATATTAGACGGTCGAATTGAGAACCTCCTTTTTTTTCGTCGGTTAAAAACACTGAACACTGAATATAGATTATTGATAAAATTAAGGGATTTCTGTATTCATGAATTATTTAAGAGATTGCAGGTTATCAAGGTATTTTCAATCTTTGACTCAATACTCTATTTTCTTAACAAATTAAAAAAAATACATGAATTATTTTTAGTGGTTTTGTTGAAAATGTGGCTTATTACAATTTATTATTATTATTTTATATTTACTGACGCGTAGGGAATTGATATTTAACTATGAAAAATTAATTATCTCAGATTTACCCTATTTTGAGTTGATACAGTCTCGTAATAGTAGTGCGATGTTGACCTGTTGTCAAAGAATCTGCATAGGTTTGAAACCAATGGTAAAGGAAGGTAAAGGTGGAAGGATGGAAGTACAATGGAGAAGGAGTTAATAACCAGCGGAACTTGAAAGTATATACAGTACAAACTTTCAACTCTTTCCGTGGGAGGGCCATGCTTCGGCACGTATAGGCCGGCTCGACCGGAGTGATATCAGTGCCTCACAGAAAACCGGCAGTTAAGCAATGATTCCATTGTTTTTTGCTGAGTGAGTGAGGTTACCGGATATCCTAACCCCTCTCTCTCTTCCTCTTCTCCTCTTGTCCTCCTGCTTACACTTAACAGCAGTCTGGTTACAGTAGTAAAGGCTCTGCCTAGTTTGGGATCAGTCGGCCGTGTGTGAGATGTGTCAAGGTTTTTTTTATTTTTATTTTATTACTAAATATAAAGTGCATTGATTTACAATAATTCAGTAAATTTTGAGCTTATTGACTGCTGAGCCTTATTTACTATATTCTGTTTTTCTATTATTAGTTAAGTAATTAGTAACATTTGTGATTGTCTAACTTAGCTCCCGGCAAACATCGGATGTTAAACACAAAAAAAAAAAAATAAGAATAACCAATGAAAGGCAAAAGAAATGATTAAACCAATTCTAAAAATAGCGGTGCGAAGACGCAAGCTATAGGTAGTTCAAAACAATGGCTGAAACCCCCAAAACAAAATGTTATTGATGTGTTTAACGATCTATCTTTTTAATTATTATTCTGAGTGCTATAACTATAATCGATAGGCGACGGACAAGGGAGGGGATAATACGAAATAACTACCTAGGGTTGTCACAAACACACGCGGTCTTAATAATGACACTTAAAAAAGGATCTCTTTAATACTCCCAGAAAACACAAATGATATAATGTGACCGAAGGACTGTTGTTTTGAAAGTCACAACCACATAACGTTACGTTCTACGTTAAACATCGAATTTATGTAGTCTTTTGCCTGTAAAAATAAAGAATACTTTAAAAAAGTATTTTTCCAAATAAAAGTACCTTATGTTACTCCTTATGACACAAGCTATCTGCCAGTAAAAACCCCGTAAAAATCGGTCCACCTGTTCAGGAGATTGAAGAGTGTAGCAGATCGATATACTTCAACAGACTATTAAACAAATAACAACTGCAGAATCAAATGGACCATGGACCATTTTGGCAGATAGATAACAATCCAAGAAGCCGGAACCTTAAAGATCTTAGATCAACACTGTCCGGTGCTTGGTGTTTCTCCGACAGCAAAATAGAGTACCTACTGATTCTCATCTATTCTCGTTTTACCAGATGTGTTAATCATTTGATTTATTACATACTTTAATTTCAAAACTCCACGCTGACAACCCTACAGCTCAAAGTTAATGAGTGTTGGACAGGCACTCATTGACACCCGAAGATGAACTGCGCCTTGTCACGTCACGCTCAACGACGCCGAGTCAGGGGTGTGACCCGCCGATAAATACAAGTTTATCACTACTGATCGTATTTTTGTACACAGAACCAAAAAAAAATCAAAAGAAAAAAAAAGTTACAGACAATAGCGGTTAATTAGCACTTCTAGTGTAATAATGTTTTTGTGTTAGTGAATAGGCTCACCAAGCTTCAATGAGTGCCAGTCTGGGTGGTAAAGGGCAGAGCTGTCCGTTACCCTGGCAAAAACAAGTCTGAGATGGTGGGTCTCTAAGGTGGGGGAAGAGGGGCAGGGTGAAGGGCAAACCGCAGTCTACAAGATGGCCGCCTGTTGCTTAATAGGAGGTCACAGTTTTTGGAGACTTCCTTATAAGGTTATGGCCGAGCCTCTGCAATAGATCCAACGTGTGGTTTTAGTTGGTTCGATGCCGACATGCTGGTAAAAAAAAAGGATCACCAAAGGTCTGTTAGAAGGGATTGAAAATTTGCAAGTTAAGTGTTGCCATTGTTTATTGGTAATCGGACACTATCACACAGGCCGGGTGTTTTCTTATGAAAAATGTAGATATAGATACATACTGCAACTGCGACTCATGTTACACTGGCTGTTATTAAAAAGAATTTGTAAATAGACATTGTAGGGGAATAATCTGGAAACAAAAATAATTACGTTACGTTTACGTAGATCGTTTGAATGTGACATGTTGGAATGTGATTCTGATTTCAGAAACAATAATGTACTCGTATGTAGCGATTCATTTTTTCTTAATAAATAGTTACCTAACTACTATAAATTCTAAAAGACAAAGTTCGTCCAATTAATATTATTATTCATTAGTCCGGTCAAAGTAGAAAGTAAAGTTTACACAAATTCGCATACAGCTGAATATTGGTAAGAATGTTAGGAACGAATAAATAAATTAATTTATTTTTTATATATAAGCTATTTACATATAAATCAATTATGAAAAGTCGGTGCACACAAATGTGCACTGTGCACCGACTTCAAACAGACCAGTAGGCATTTGAGTGCCTTTATAGTGTTGCCTATTATATTAAAAGTGTCACACATATTGTAGTATTTTCAAGTCAGTTTGTAATCGATTATTTTTCGCTTCTTAGTGGCCTTTGTTAGTGGATTTTGAAGTCGGTTAATTTTTTTTTAGTGTTTTTTTTTAATTTTTAGTGTAAGCTACGTACGTAATGAGTAGATTCGGTATTTAGAACATTACATACTGTAATTTAACTTTAACAGCTGAACGTTCGATTATATTAAATTTAGTTTATTAAGCCCAATACTTTATTTAGATAAAGTAGTTAGGTTTTTAGTTTGTCTAACAACTTGCTATACTTGATTGAATAAGTTATAAAAAAATATACACGCAGGCGAACGTAGATCTTCTTTTCTTCTTTTTTTCAAGTTGGTTAATAACAGTAACATTAACAATGTTGCTTAATTTCAAGAAAAATCATTGAACACACTACATCTGTCCTTTCCCTCATTTTTCCTCAGATAACATCATCAGATCCGGACTTCGTCTTAGAGGGACCGTGTGAGAACTTTTTTGTTTGAAAGAGTATGCTCACTGAGCATAAGTAACCCTTTCAAACAAAAAAAATAATATTTGACATCGGTCCATACATGACGGAAGTATCAGTGAATACAAATAAATATACTAACAGCCGAACATAGTACCTCCTCCTTTTTTTGAAGTCGTGTATTTCGGGGGTACCCGGCTAGGTTTGACCGATTTAAGATTTTAATAGTAAGTAGGGAGCTTAATGGGGGATTGACAAGGCACAAATGACACCACCGCACACGGTGACCAGTTACACACATTGATTGAGAATGAAGTTCTATAATAATTATCTTTTAAAAAAAAGCATCACCGACTTTAATGTGCTTTTTAGTGAAAAGTAGATGTTTTTTGTTTAAATATAATATGGGTAGGCCAACTAAACGCACTGCTCCAATGAGACAGCGAGGTTTCGGAGCAAACGAAAACATCATCGATGTATACAATTTTTAGATATTTGTTGATTTTTAAAAATCCGCTCGACCGATTTCGATAAAATTTAAATGGACCACCTGTGAAGTATAACCCTTTAAAAAAAAAAAATTCCAAATTGGTTCAGGCGTCTTTGAGTAATCATGAACATACATAAAAAAAAAGATTCCGACGAATGAGAACCTCCTCCTTTTTAAGTCGGTTAGAAAAGGATAGTCATTTTTTAATTGACAGAGACACGTGCTAAAGCATCCGAACGTTACAAGTTTAGCATGATGATAGATTAAATTCTGATTGTCTCCAATCGGTAAGATTATGTGAGTGCGAAAGCTTTATATAATTCTTCCACTGTCACAGTTTCGCAGCAGGACAGTGCTGTGCGTGATGAAGTCAACTATATCATCGGGGACAGTCACCACAAAAAGCGCTAACAATATTAATTCGACCGAAGCTCTATTTCATTAAATTATTGATAAAAAAAGCTCTTCAATAGCTACTAAACAAAAATAATAATAATAATGAAAATCGATTAACAGAAAATATTTTACTTAAAATTGCTCTCCTGTAAGCTTATCAAAATGGCGCTTGAGTCAATTCGCCTCAGACCCGTCTATATACATACATATGTAACTAAATATATACTCTTACATAAATACTAGTTATAAACTAATCCTATAACACATAAAATCTATTAAAATCGATATCTGAAAGGTCAAAATATTGTTACGCTAGCAACCCGCCCGGCTTCGCACGAGTAACAGAGACATTTCAACAATCATCATCATATTTCAACCAATTTACACAAAACCTTAAAAAATTATATTCCTAAACCTTGCTCGTGAATCGCTCTATGTATTGGTGGAAACCGCATGAAAACCCGTTGGGGTTCTAGTCGTTATGAGTGTCTGTGTGGCTGTTCAAACTGACTAGAATCCTTTCAATAAATACAAGTAAACAGCACAATCCGGAACATTAATTTAATCACTTACCATCAGTTGACCCATCTGCTCGTTTGCCCCCTATAATTAAAAAAAAATTACATAACTGTAGGTAATTATCAATTTTGTCAACAGGCAAGAGGGCCTTTCAAAAAAAATTTTTTTTTATATTAGAATAGGCGTTTGTCTTCCAACTCACCTGAGAAATACTACAAGAGAAATCTATTCACTCCACTCTTGAACGTTCCAACATTATAATTGTCTGGAAAAATACCACTTTGGCCTAAAGAGGGTTTGTCTTATTAGGCCCGCGTTGTGCGTTGTGCGACATTATTACATTGTACTTGGGTTGCCAAAACAGCAACAGCGAATGTCGTTAAATTATTACTATCTAAAAATATTTAGAACACTTTTGTCTTCGTTTGTACAATAATCATCGCTTATTTCTCACCGCACCTTCCAATAACGGCGCGCAGTCTATATTAATTTACCATTGTGAGGTGTAACGCACACAGGGACTATATTTATATTTCAGACTAGTTAATATAGACTAGTTAATATTCTTCTTTTCTCTGCATCACCCGAAGGTTGACTGACAGAGAATGCCTTAGGCATTAAGTCCACCTATGTACTAATGTGCAAAAAGTTTTATTAAATATAGATACTCCTTGTTTAACACCAAAAAAAATAGGACATCTAGTAATATAATATGGAGCAGTAGTACAATTTGGCGGTCTTACCGCAATCTGCTGCAGTTAAAATGTTTATCGCAAAGAAAATCGTGAGAAATCCGTGTTTAAAGCAAGTTATAATCAATGAAAATTTCATTTTTGTAATTTTCAATAACATGAATATATCTACATAGATAGATATATAGACTTTTTTTTTTATTGTACACCATTAATAGCATACAGTTGAACAATTCTTATCTTAAAAATTAGAGTACAATGGGCGGTGTTATCGCTAATAGCGATCTCTACCAGACAACCTTATGATGGAGATAACAGAAGTATGATATAAAACATACTAGTTGATGGCGTACTATTGAAAATGCAGACAAATATTTACGTTTGCACAGTATTATTATAGTTATGTAATAGAATAAAAAAAAAAAAAAAATATACAAATACTACTAAAAAAATAAAATCAAAAAAAGTGTGTGTGTGTGTGTGTGTGCAATTCACACACGGGAGAAGTGAAACTTCAGAAAAGTAGCCTACGAGTGAATGAGAGATAAAAAGTAAAATCAACACAAATAATTTACTAATATGAATAAATTTAATTTTGGATTATTTCTATAAAAGTTAATGGTCAAATTATTTTATTTTTATTTTATTCAATAGATACAGATAACAGATGAATGTGTATACCTACAAAGAATGGCCTTAATAATAAACAGTAAGCAAACCTGAAGTCCAGTTACAACTGAACACAACTTTCAAAACAAACATACTTCGTTTTCAATATAGGTTAAGGTTTGATTTAAATGTAAATTTGTAAAGAATCAATTTAGTATAAGTGAAATATAAAGAAAAAACAACTAAAATAAATATAATACGTATGTGCACAAAAATTACACCACGTTGACATTGACATATATTTTGAAGGCTTGGTAGTACGCAGGCGCAATGACCAAGATTGGTATTAGTATTAATTAGTATTGGAAGATTATAGGAACTTTATCGTGATGCTTTTCGTTTCATCGAATTTCAAATCGCAACAATTCTAAAGAAGTTTCACTTCAATAGCAACTTAAAAACAACTAAGTCGTAATTTTTGACTGCGTTTTGTTACACCTACAAAGTTAGTTCAATATTATTGAGTTTTGTAATCATGCTTCCTAAACAGGTTCTTTTGAGTGAGCACAGCCATTTAAAAAAAGTCAAATACCGTTACTTCCACAAAATGTGTATAAAATCATTCTTTATATTGCAATTGTTGCGTCCTTTTTTAGTGCCAATTTAATGACTCATCACTAGATTAAAACAAAAGAACCTTAATAAAATGTCATCCCTTAAAATATAAGTGCAAAACATAAAATTTTATTAAGCGCCACATAAAAGCGTGTGTAAGCGCCATTAAAATCAAAAGCCACTCACACACGAACAACAAACCAATTCAAAAGCAGTAGTATTGTGCCATAAATCCCGGGATTAATGTCGTCATGTCCGTGTACGGATAGCCTTACTACAGTAGTTTCCGATAAGCCGAGCGCAGTGCTACTCGCCGATTGGGCAAAATAATACTTCTGTGACAGTTGTTGGGAATTTCCAAATTCAAATTTTTTACGGTAATTTTAACTTTAATAATTAATAACTATAACTGAATTATTAAAAAGTCATTAATACGGATATTATCAGGTCATTATTTTTTAATAATGACCTGTGTCGAAGCTATGCTAATTATTTTAATAAAGACGTTTTTTTTCATCTTTTTTTTGTAAGGCAGTGTGAAAGTATTAAGAAATTATTTTGTTACCATCTTTATAATCGCTAGTGATATTCATTTCCCAGATTTACATAAATGTAGAACTTTTATGTAAAAGAGACTGAATTAAAAGAAAAATTAACTACTTCACTTGCTCTAGCAGGATTTCTATTGTATAAAAACCATATAAAAAAAATAAGTCAAACAAAAGTCCTAAGTAAATTCGCCTATATTTAAAAATAAACAAACAATTTCGACGTAAATTAATCAAGTCTGAGTAAAACAAGGTTACATTTACAAATTAAAAAGTTAAAACACGACAAAGGTGTAATTAAAATCTGACATGAAGTTGAGTGATAAATAATAATAATTGTCTCGTTAAGTAAATGGAGTACAATTATAATAATAGCTCGCGCCAGAATAGATATTCTTTTTTGTAATTTACTATAGAATATAATGCTTGATGTCTATTCCAGCCATGTTTATCGTAACGGCTAAATATGTAACTGTTTTTTTGCGAGGTTTTGCGGCAAACCTTTTATTTTAAACATTTTATACCAGGGATGTTATGGAACTGCGTAACCGTAACCGAAACTATCGGATATCCGAAATAAAAATCTATCCGAAACCGTAACCGTAACCGATTTACTGTAACTGGACAGAGGTGGAGTCTTAATAATTTAATGTATTTATTTGAACATAATATATAATAATTATACATGTTTCGATGATTGCTTACAGGACTATTTTTATTGTGATTTTACTACCAAACAATAACCTAGAAATAATGCCTATCTGTGTTTTCCTGTTTAATTCTTTAAAAATCTAATATTCGTAACCGAAACTATCGGAAAATCCGAATTAATCTGATATCCGCAACCGTATCCGAAACCGATATAATAAAATTAATATATCCGTATCCTTATCCAAATCCGAAATTTCATATCCGTAACATCCCTGTTTTATACAGTAAACTTTCTAATCTAATGTACATAAATGGGTACTACCCAAAGACAAAAAACAGTTCAATTTCAATAACTTTTTTCGTCTGTGTGTCAAATGTTTTTTTTTATTAGCTTCACTTGTAACAGACTATGTAAGCAAATCTTGAGTCAATTTTAACCTACTTGTAATTGTCGTACGTCGTAGGAATGAAACTTCGTAAGTATATGTAGTTTGGATGATGATACTATAATTTGCCATCTTGGAGCTGATCTGATGGAGCCAGGAGGTGGATAGTGGAACTCTTCAGTGGCACTAGTAAACCCCTCGGGTTTGGGCTCATATGATTCGTTTTCACGAGTTATACAGCTTGGACTTTGTACTAATTGTCTGATGACGAAGCCAGGAGGTGGATAGTGGAATTCTTTTTTACATTTTAATTCGGTTCGCCATTAAAACGCGTTTCCTAGTTTCAATAAACTAAGTGTATTTTGTTTAGTAGTTACTAGCAGTTCCCGCACGGCTTCGTCGCGTGTGTATATTTGTATATTTTGCGAGGAATCCTAATTCTTTTTCCAAAATAAAATAGCTTAAGTTACTCCTTATAACACCAGCTATCGAAGTCGGTCCACCAGTTCCGGAGATTAGCCGCAACAAACAGAGACACAAAAATTTCAAAAACTTATTTTTAGGCATATGTAGGCGTGTAAATAACTGTATGAGTTAAAAAAAAACTATTATTTTGACATTACAAACAGACACTTCAATTTTATTTATTTGTATAGATGTATAGATATAATACAGTTTACTGTAGGTATTTACTGTGATATTTTCGGACATGGACATTTTGCATTCGTGATCAATATATCTCTCCTAGGGCTCCTACGACTTTCCACCGTCCTCACCGCAGCCGTCAGTTGATCGGCTCTCAGTGACGTGGGCAGACCCTGGCAGCATGTCCTCGTCAGGGGTAAACCTGTTCCACCTGCCTTCGGAGACGCCCGTCGGTAACGAGGTCAAATTTTCACCATCTGCCGGAGGTAATTCTTCATTTATTTTATTTGGTAAAAGTAGAAAGAAAATGTTCGTCAAAATACAACTAAGCCACCATATAGTTTATTTTTCATGCAGTTTTTATGTTGGCGGAATCATTTCTGTTTGCTGCATTAAAAATTACACTTTAAGGTGACTAACATATTATGTACAATTATTTATCTACATATACAATAACACAGAATTAATATAATTGTTATTCAAAATTACGTACAATTTGTCAACCCAACCCAAAACCCATTTATAGGCTAGTGGAAACTGTTATAATTAGTGTGCATTAAGCAAAACAATACTGTAGCTTCAGCGACTTAAGTTTGAAAACTGCGTATTCTGCTATGCGAATGCCTATTTATTTTAACTATGCGAATGTCTATAACAGTGTTTATTAGTTTAAAACTTTTTCTTTAAATATATTTAACAGTTCATAAGTTATACTTACGCCTGTATTTCCCCTACCCCTTTACGGAAATAGAGTGATATGTAAAATCTTACTACTAAATTATAAATGCGAGAAAGGCTCAACGGACCTGGATGAAATTTGACACGGAGATAGGTTACTTTTTATCCCGGCAAAGGTACGGTTAGGTTACGCGGGATAGATTACTTACTTCAGTTTTTAGTTTACTACTGGTTCCTAATAAACAGTCATACCTAGTTTAGGAACCAGAATTGGTTAGCCACTATTATGTTAAGTAGCGCAACAGCCCTGACTACCTACCCGTAATACAGGTTCATTCCTAGTTCGGGAGTGTCTATCGTGGCCTGAACTGCAGGTGGACATAAAATTGTATGAGGTTATAATATATATGCTTATATATGTTATAATATGTGTTTTACTAAAGTAAAAAAAGTGCACTACAGAAAGTAGTGCACTTTTTTAATGAATGAAGATTTATTTATTTAAAAAAGAAAAAAAATCCACGAGAATGAACGCGGGCCACAATCAATTAGCCTAAGTTAGCCCACTGCTGGACACAGGCTCTCCCAATGTGCGCTATAGCACCCGGTCACAGCTACCTTCCTCAGGTCGTCGGTCCATCTGGCTGGGGGGCGTCCTACCTTCAATTTACCGACCCGCGGTTTTCACTCTAAGATCCGCTTTCTCCAACGGCCATCGGTCCTTCGGCATACGTGACCAGCCCATTGCCACTTAAGCGTAATAAAAAATAAGATTAAGGCCACAGCTGGTTTATAATTCCAGAGCAATGACTTTTCACTAGATATATTAATGGTCCGCTCTTAACAGTGATGATGATACCCAATAAAATTTTGTCTAAAACGGTATCTAACCTAAGACTTTATTGAACGCACGAAGACATAAGCTCTTTCTTTAAAGTCTGCCCGTGACTTCGTTCGCTTGAAAATTTTGGTGAAATCTATCCGACGGGAACTGTTCATTTTTTCGGCATCAAAGGTAGCGTATATGCTAGTCCAGACTATAATCTATTCAGCCGTTTTTGCGTGAAAGGGCAAGGAACATCCATCCATCTATCACAAACTTCCACCTGTAACTAATAATAAATGTAAAGAATATATTTGTCTATTTAAACGCACTTCTCTTAGGTTCTTCAAGCCCAACTTGTAAAATTCTTTGTGTTAGATAGCTGCCTATCGATAAAGAATAAACTGTAATTCGTGAGGCCATGATGTCATTTATATGTATTACATCACGCGTTATAAACAACATGTGTTACAAAATTAAAAAATACATGAAAATGGTGCCGATTCTATTGTACACTCGACTAAACTAAAACCTGACTTAATTTCTTCATATGAAATCAACCTAGTGTTCTTCGTAATAAGGTCAATTTGTTACTAGCATCTATTTCTCGACGCCGCTAAATTTCACTAACACCTGTCAACGTATACTCAACTTTATTTCCACGCAGCGAGAGTCTCCATTTATTCAAACGCTGTATAATTGCCGTATAAAAACTTGTTCAAAACGAACAAGGATGACGTGTTTTTAATCTACACCTACGAAGTCGCTTACTAAAAACACAGAGCAAAAGAGATGGCATTCAACGGATAGCGGCTCTCGCTACGTGGTATTAAAGTTTATTTAAGAGTATCAGACTTTAGTCGACAAAAAAATTGCTTATTTCGATAGCGACATATGTTACCTACTTGTTTCAATTTGAAAAAAGACCTTGTTTTGAAGTGTACAAGGTTTACATCTTATATGAAGAAAATTTAGTGAATTTTAATTTAGCGAGTGAAGTAACAGAATTGGGACAAATGGCTACATCAAGCGGCTCATTCCCAAAGCTTCAAAATCCTATTGTTCGCCAAATTTAAGATTCTCAAATAGATTCCCAACAACTCTAAGTTTTTTAAATAATAATTATTTTCTTCTCTACGGCTCCATGAGCTCCGAAATTTAAATATATAAATAATATTGCAAATAACTAAATATTTTTCTAAGGTTTATAGAGATAGAGATCAGTACAGTACAGATAGAGTACAGTCAGGGAAAATTACAAGATTATACACAGCTTGTATTAATTGTATTGTAGAGTAGGTAGACGTTAAAGACATGACACGTGATTTTTAAATGCTTAAGTTTATATAAGATCATGGTTCCTTGAGATGATATAAAATATTCAATGTTAAAGACTATTTAATCTAAGATAGAGATGAGTGTACTAATCTGAAACTACATTGTACCTACATTGTCTTTTATTTAATGAATAATAAATACCAACTTATTTATAATTTTTACCTGAACTTTGTTGCTGCCTGTACCGAATAATTCCATCAAGCCGTTGGGTTAAAAAAGAAAAAATATTCAAAAAGCTTTTGAAGCCGTTAGGAATCTATGTATGCACTTTCATCCGTGCTTTTAATAAACCTCTTGGAGCCGCTGGGAATTCTTGTATTAAGATTTAAAAACATTTATATAATTAGTTTTTTATTTACTTATATATTTTTGGAACTGGTGAGAATATACGAACAATATAATCTTGGCGCTTTGGGAACTAGCCCATCAAGGGTTCTACACCCGTCAAGTACATAATGTGTTGTCTATACAATGACAGGTCTTCAAGTTATACTGGCTAAGAAATAAACTTAAAATGAATTATGGTCAAAATGTGACCACCAAGCGATCTCTAATATTATACATATTAACATACATAACGACTGGTGTCTTCGAGGTCAAAATTCGACATTCAATAAAACATTAAAAACAATAAATCTTGGTTAGTAAAAAATATCATTGTGGTACGAGTATAGGGCTCTGTTTCCGCATCTAGATGCGGAAACAGAGCCCTATACTCGTACCACAATGACATTTTTTTTTTAGACTGAGTCTAGACTCAGTCAGTTCAGATAAGCTGACTAGTTAAGCCAGCCTGGCTCCTTCCAGAAGCACAGAAGCCTCCTAAGGCGTTCACAGGCTTCATATCTTTCCAACTTGAGAGATATGATAGCACTGCATTGCGCATAGTCTGCAAAATTTAATTAAAATCGGTTCATTCGTTTAAAAGTTCATCGCGAACAAACAACGTGACACAAAAATTTTATATATTAAGATAGATAGGTAGTATAGTATGATAGTATACAGGTACCCATAGATTAGACAGAATTAGATCCATGACAACGGAATGTGACGTTGAAGCACGTGCATCTGCATAATAATCTTTGCTAATCTGCCTATTTAATGAGAAAGATCGCATAAAGGCAAGCCTCTACTTTGGTGGTCTAACGGGTAAACAACTCGAAGAAGTGAGAGAGCTTCATAATTTTTATTTTATTTTTGTTTTTTGATGTTCGAGATTATCAAAGAGTATTCAGAAAAGGGTTTTTCGGGATCTTAAGTGACGTCACATTCTTGATTGAGTTATAGCCGTGTGATTGGAGAACCTCTCGTTCTCTGCACCTACACAATAAACAATCGTAACTAGTCCTACTAATATTATAAAAGTGAAAGTTTGTGAGGATGTACCGATGTATGAATGTTTGTTAATCTTTCAAGCAAAAACTACTGACCCGATTTCGATGGAACTTGGTATATAGATAGCTGAATACCTGGATTACCACACAGGCTATTTTTTATCCCGATATTCCCACGGGATCGGGACTTACGCGGGTGAAACCGCTGGGCGCAGCTAGTAATATTATAAATGCGAATGTGATTATGTTTGTTTGTATGTATCGCTATCACGCCTGCCTTAACTACTGAACCGATCCTCATGAAAGTTTGCACACACGTTGTCATGAGTACAGAAGAGGACATAGGCGTATAGGACACATATAATGCAGTACAGATTATACATACCTTTCATCGAGAGAAAAAAAGAGGTGTTCCTGGGCGTGGACGGGCCTGTTAGTCTAGTGGTTAGTGATTACGACTGCTGAGCCAGAGGTCGTGGGTTGGATTTCCACCCAGGACAAATAATTGTGTGACGACCACGACCATTTGTTCTGTATTTGGTGTAATTGTTTATAATATATATAAGTATGTTTATCAGCAGCCTGGTTACCATAGTACAGGCTCTGCCTAGTTCGCGATCAGAGAGGCCGTGTGCGAGGTGTCTCTTATTATTAGAGAAACAAGTAAGGCGCCTTCATCCTTTCCACTTATAATATTTGACATCATCCAATTCCGTCCCAAACAGGTGTGGATCGCATTCTACTAAAATCTATTTCCTCTCAGATGGATCCGAAGACGAGGACTACTCAGCAAGCTTGAGCGCAGTATTACGTCAGCGACGGGCCAGTGTGAGGAGATCTCGCAAAGGCCGTACAAGGAGACCTTCTTCACCGTTCCTTGGAGACGAGAGCCGGCCAAGGAGACGGTCATCGGTTTTCACTACAAGTTCAGGAGAGTAAGTAATTCAATTCTAGCTCAGCTCGTCTAGTTTTGTTATGTAGAAAAATGTACAAAAAGCTTACCTACTCATTGAAGGCGTAAATAGGGACCTTGTCTACTGCGACATAAAGTGCTATTCAGCTCGAAAAAAATAAATCCAGTAATCCATTTAAAAAACATTTGCGTGTCACAAGACAGAGTTTATTTTGTATGTTGTGTCTTGTGTAAATGTTAATTTTACAATTATCGTTTCACTGGAGGTCATTCAACTTAGGTAGGTATATTTAATTTTGTAAGTATAAGTAGGTAATGCAAAATGATACAGCTTACAGCTAGTTCTAATACATAGTGATAGTGCTAACAGGGAATCTGTTTGAGGACTTGCATAGTGCGATGTAGATTCAGTACGAATTCAAAGACTTTTGAGCTAGTTTGAAGTAGTTCAGTTTCTGGTCACTAGATAGTGCTGACCTAAGTTATCGTTTTTTAATATGGCCTTCTGAATCGCGTAAACTTTTCATGCTAAACATCCTAACTTAATATCCAGTACAGCAATATCGATGGAGGAGCCGACTGCAGTGGTGACGCAGGAGCAAATCTTTGAGAACATTCATCTGCATAAGGAGGTGTTGGGCTCCGTGAAACAGCAACCTCTGGGCATGCGGAGAAAACTCAAGATTGTGCACCAGGTAATTGGACTTTTGACGATTTGACTTCGTAATAATTTTTTGTTGATTCAATTCAAGTAATGACTATCAATCCCACTTATATTATAAATGTGAAAGTTCGGATGGATGGATGGATAGATGTTTGTTACTCTTTCACGCAAAAACCATTGAACCGATTGCGATGAAACTTGGTATGTAGATAGCTGGAGACCTGGATTAACGCATAAGCTACATTTTATCCCGATATTCCCACGGCATCGGGACTTACGCGGGTGAAACCGCAAGGCATTGCTAGTCTGAACTAATACTTTTTCTTCATTATTATAAATGTGAAAATTCGGATGGATGGATGGAATGATGGATGGATGTTTGTTACTCTTTCACGCAAAAAACCATTGGACCGATTGCGATGAAACTTGGTATGTAGATAGCTGGAGACCTGGATTAACGCATAAGCTACATTTTATCCCGATATTCCCACGGGATCGGGACTTACGCGGGTGAAACCGCAAGGCACTGCTAGTCTAAAATGAATACTTTTTCTTCATTATTATAAATGTGAAAATTCGGATGGATGGATGCATGGATGGATGTTTGTTACTCTTTCACGCAAAAACCATTGAACCGATTGCGTTGAAACTTGGTATGTAGATAGCTGGAGACCTGGATTAACGCATAGGCTACTTTTTTATCCCGATATTCCCACGGGATCGGGACTTACAGACAAGTACTACATTAATTAAACGAAAGTTTTACAATGTATACAAAACCATACGGTGTTAGTTGGGTACCTGCCATAGCAAGGTCTCGGGTATAACCTAAGAAAGAAACACCCCAGAATTGTAAGAAGTCTTTTACTTTTGACTCTCGAGTTGCAGGTGCCCATGGACGGCGATTGTCACTTACCATCAGATGACCCATCTCCTCGTTTGACCGCTATCACATAAAAAGAACTGTCAGTCGTAGGACTGCACATCAGAAGTAAAAACACTTTTTTTAAGATTAATAAGCAGCTGACAAAACTCAATGTTTAGATTAGCACCCTCTAGTGGATCTATATATGTATTACTAGCAGCGCGGTTTTACCCGCGTAAGTCCCGATCCCGTGAGAATATCGGGATAAAAAGTAGTTTCATTGCAATCGATCCAGTAGCTTTGGCGTGAAAGAGTAACAAACATCCATCCATCCGTCCAAACTTTTACATTTATAATATTAGTGGGATTAGCGTGACGGTCAGAATTCAGTGCTTTTTTCAAATACCAAAAGTGCCCAAAGTGTTTAAAGAAGTTAAAAAAAAAAACTTAAGTTAGAGTGCTTGGCCTCCCCGGGAACAGCCAGTTAAGAGTTACAAGCATGCCACCTTGACCTTCTCGAGCTATGGGTTTCACTCCTCAATCTAATAGGTAGAACTTTGTTACAAAACATATTTATGAAGAAAATAAAAAAATCTGTTGAAAATAGAGGTGTCAATGGTCGAATCTGTCAGAAACAATAAAATACCGGTCAGTTTCAAATTAAAAAAGTTACCAGTGTAAATAAGTGAAAATGGGAGATTGATTCCAATCGAAGAAATGTCTATTTTAATAAAAACATAATAATAATAATGTCGATATAATTTAACTTCAATAGTTAAACTACTTTGAGTCAAATTGACAATAAATCATTTATCCTTTTTTACTGATCATTATTTTACATCTAAATCAAAGCCCAGTTTATTTTAAGTACATATAATAACCTTTTTAGGGATATGTGCTCAAATTATACTTTATTATAATAACCTTTAGGTACGGAACGGACGGACATGCATACTAAGCCACATGCGCCACCAGCGCGCGTTTTCTTTGTGTAGGTTAAATGCATTGCTTGGTACAACAGATCCATTCTTCAGCCGTCATATACCCTTTTTGTATAACACAAATCATCAGCTGATGAATGTTCCTCTCTCTGTTATTATTTGCTGTCTTGTCCGTTGTGTATAATCTCTTTCTATCTTTTTGCAAGTACAGGATCCGTAGGAAATCTAAAACCCAAAAGATCTTAAGATCCGAAAATGCAATGCCAGACGTGACCTTTATTAGGGTAAGGTAGAATAGAATAATCTTTATTGTACACCGACGAATATTATAAACGTCAAAGTTTGTGATGATGAATGGATGTATGTATGTATGGATGTTTGTTACTCTTTCACGCCAAAACTACTCGCGCTGCTAGTGTATAATAAGCGGCCTTATTGCTAAAAGCGATCTCTTACAGGCAACCATAACATGTATCATTTTCTTAAGCGATAAACATTTTTTTATATTCCATTATTCAATTTGTAAATAAATGAATAATATAAATATAACACAGGATTACCCATACTTTTTGTAAAATTATCCCATAAGAAACTGACACCATCAACTTATCTGACATACCTATAAAATATTGATATGAAAAATCGTATTTGCACAGAAAATGTGGTGATTAAAACAAAAGTAATCCTTGTTGTCATAAGGTTTTCCAACATTATTGCGACACAATTTAACAGCACAAATCATCATGATTAATTGTTTTTCTTGAGCACGTCGCCGCTTCGTGATTCCAATGACACTGACGCCGGTGACATGCGAGTCTACCAAATATAGTATTTTTCTAGCACCGTTCTATACAGCCGAGTATGTCATCTAGACAGGTTATATACCTGTCTGTTGAAGGGGTATTTACGCCTGTGCCTTCGGGGATAGAGGGGTGTGTGTATGTATGATGTTGGGAGTTTCATGTATTGTGTCATTTGTGTCTCACAATACTCTTTTAAACCCTTTCGGCCGTGTCTTTTAAACTGTAGGGTGTAAGTTTTATTTTAATACTTTATACAGGCTAAGGGTTATATCAAACGCCACCAAGGCCAGCTGCAAGAGAGGCTGGCCCAATCAAAGAGTACCAGAGATATCTACGCCAGATTCAATATCGTACTAAATACGGTAAGATTTATCTACGAGTAATTATGTACATCTGTATGAAGTACGCCCACTGCAACGTCGGGGGTTTGATTCCAGTTCAGCATAAATATTTCCTGGGACATTTCTACCTACAGTATACATAATAGTACAGGTAAAAAAGTCTCACTCCGCAATATTATTTAAATATCTTTATCCGAGTTGCTTCTCTGCTAAGAAGAGTGCGAGACAGCACTCATAGCATTCTAAAGATTATTACAGACAAATATGACTCCAAAATTATGAAGGGGTTCATACGAGTCTTGTTAAATTAAATTAGAATTGTTTACTACTATTTTTAATAAAACCTAATGTAATAAATAATGTATGCAAAAGTATGGACTTAGTCTGAAAATAAATTATTATTATTATTCTCTTTATTTATTTATTATACATATACATTACATTTTTAAATACATTTACAATATAAAAAAAAAATACAAATATATTTAAAAATATAAAAAATAGTGTCCCAGAGACAGAAACCTCCTCACTATGCGTGCCGTGTCGAGAAGGACTGCCTTCTGCATCAGGCTCTTAATCCAGCTGCCTAACGTGAGCCTCTGAAGGTGTTGGTCGAGGCTCTTAGCAATTAACCCATGGGCCGAAATGACTATCGGCACAATGATTGCTGAATCCACATCCCACATGTCGACAATCTCGTGGGCTAGGTCCAAATATTTTATTTCTTTATCTTTTTCGGCTTTTAAGAGATTGTCGTCATGGGGAATGGTGATGTCAATAATCATTGCTCGGCGCTCTAATCGGTCTATCACCACTATATCAGGCTTATTGGCAACAATAGTCCTATCAGTGATGATAGATCGATCCCAGTACAATGTTGCACGACCATTTTCGAGAACTGGGTCGGGCACATACCTGTAGTACGGTAACTCGACAGCCACAAGATTATATTTAACAGCAAGTTGCTGATGGACTATCCTGGCCACTTGGTTATGTCTATGCAAGTACTCGCCGTTGGCAAGACGAGAACAACCAGAAATTACGAGTATATGCCTGAGGGTTTCTCCGGGACGATGACACGCCCGACAAATGTCAATTGTGCCGTCCTTCAGGATATATCTCCGATAGTTATTCGTCATAACAACTTTATTATTATTATTATTATTATTATTATTATTATACAACTACAAATACATTTATTTTTCATTATACATGTAAACACATATAAACACATGTAAATACCTACTTATGTTCATAGATAAATGTGCACTGAGCAGGTATCAAACTCTTGACCTTTAATGTGTGTATATACATACAACATAATAATTATGTGTATCTATATACAACATAAGTCATAACAAAAATATATCGAAATATCCGTGTTCTACAGGGTGTATCTAGAAAATGGAAGGCATGACTCTAGCATGCAGTTACAATAAGAATTTTTGAAAAAAATAACTTGTATTCAAATGGTATTCACTTTTTGACCGGCGACCTGGAATGTGTAACAGTGTGACAGGGTATCCTAGTGCAGATACGAGTCTCCCACAAGGGTTTATGCTGACTATATACTAGTATTAATAACCATAGGCTTAAGTAACCTTTGTGGAAGAGAAATAACTCATTATATTATATTATATTATTATGGTAGGTACTCATAGTTTAATTAAAAAATAATAAAAATATGGTAATTAGAGCCAAAGTAATAGTTAAAGACTTTTAATTGTGGGTACATATTTTTCATTTTGAATTTTTTCACTCCGGTCAAACTCAAACGGTCAAAAATTGTAAACGGATAGTTTTTTTTTTCAAAAATTAATTTTGATTGATTTCATTTCAGTGTTTTAAGTAAGTTTTCCATTGTCAGACACACGATGTAGAAGCTATAGTATATTATAAGCTATGCTTAGTTTGGGTGTATAGATAACGCTCTGTGTTACAAACATTCAAGACTCGGGAAAAATGGATCGCCCAAATTTTTATCCTGGATGGAAATGGAAAACACTGAGCGCGGCGTAGTGGCTAGGTAACCACTTTAATCATTTCGTCATCCGTGCCGCCAAATGTCCCAAATATCCTAATATGACCTTAATAGTAATAATAATAATAACTCCAGACACCTCACACACGGCCGTCTGATCCCAAACTAGGCAAAGCCTGTACTATGGTAACCAGACTGCTGATAAACATACTTATATATTTCTAAATACATACATATTATAGATAAATTACACCCAGACACAGAACAAATTATCGTGCTCATCACACAATTATTTGTCCTGGATGGGAATCGAACCCACAGGCTCTGGCTTAGCAGTCAGGGTCACTAACCACTAGACCAAATAACAGGCCATTCAAAATTATCTGTCTAAAATTTTGCTGAATGCGTTTACTAATCATAAACATGTTTTTTACTTAGAAATGGCAGCAAATGAAAAGGGAGGCCCTTAATACGTCCAATCTTCTTATACCCTGGGAACTGAGGATCAAAGAGATTGAGTCACACTTCGGTTCAGTAGTGGCTTCTTACTTCACATTTCTGAGGTGGCTGTTCTGGGTAAATCTGGTCATTGGGTTCATTCTACTGGTCTTCGTTATTGTGCCTGAGGTGAGGTTCTTATATGTATATGAAAATATTGACTAATTTATTGGCGGAAATAGGTGTATGTGTCTGTGGGACTGCCCATCTTTTGGTCTAGGGAGAACAAATAAAAAAAATCTAATGCTGGTTCCTGTGCGCTTATTCAGTAGTCGTGTTGCCTACAATCCTAGAGGATCCGTAGACGTAACAAAAACCAATTCTGTCCCCCCTGGGTTAAAAGCTGGGTACACCCAAGGTCGTTTTAGATATCCAATGTTTATTGCATTACTTAATATATATCAATAAATTCCAGTGCCTAACAGCGGATCCAAATGACGACGGTGAAAGAAAAATAATAATGGATGATGAAAGACAGAACGCTTCCAACTTGCTCACCCTGTGGGAGTTCGAAGGAGTTCTCAAATTTTCTCCGATCTTCTACGGCTTCTACAGTAACATCGAGAGGGTCCAGTACCGTATGCCTCTGGCCTATTTCCTCACCGGCCTCGCTGTATACGTATATAGTTTCGTCGCTATATTAAGAAAGTTAGTACAATAATAACTTTAATATTCTTATTATTATTAACCCCCGACGCAAAAAGAGGGGTGTTATAAATTTGACGTATCTGTTTGTCTGTCTGTGGCATCGTAGCTCCCAAACGAATGGACCGATTTAAGTGCGTTTTTTTGTTTCAAATGTGATTTGATCGAGAGTGTTCTATTAGATGTAATTCAAGAAAATCTGTTCAGCCGTTCGAAGATGATCAGCTCTTTTCTAATAGTGGAAGGAATTTTCGTATCGGGGGTATTTATTTAAATTTATGATTATAATACAAAATCTAAAATAACAAGTACATCCCTCAAAATCCCTTTTTTACAAAAGAGCTGATGATATTTGATCGGCTAAACATATTTTTTTGGATTATAGCTAAGATCACTCTCGATCAAGTCACCTTTCAACAAAAACACACTAAATTAAAATCGGTTCATCTGTTTAGGAGCTACATATATGAGACCCTTAGACAGGCACAGAGACACACGTTAAACTGATAAAACCTCTCCTTTTGATCATCTCTCTCTCATGACGCATCATGGGTTAATAAATTTGACAGGCAAGTCAAATCAGTCACATTCACACATCATCCCTATTTATTGAACGCCAAAACGCTACTTTCTGTAGAAACTTGCATGAAGTATCAATTTGTTGTTACATTTTGCTATGATCAAATCATTTACTGTACTGTTTGGTTTAACAATTACAAAATAATAATAAACTTCAAAATAATAACCTGTGTGGCACGGTGGTAGTGCATTCGACAGCCATTGCGAGGGTCGTGGGTTCGATTCACGCTCGTTTTAGTAAGGTCTGGGTGTTTCTATGTATATGTATGTATTTACAGAACCTTGTTTGGGTCTAGATAACAATGAGTGTCCTAGGATATTAT
Organism: Callimorpha dominula; assembly: GCA_949752705.1. Classification (NCBI taxonomy): domain Eukaryota; kingdom Metazoa; phylum Arthropoda; class Insecta; order Lepidoptera; family Erebidae; genus Callimorpha; species Callimorpha dominula. The sequence continues at coordinate 28,087,158 of OX456990.1, read as the reverse complement.
TATTACTAATAACGAATCTAAATTTTCAGTCTTATATAAATAATTTATTTTGAGCACAGCAAATAACTTATGATCATCATGCTCTGAGCCTTTTACCAACTAAGTTGAGGTCGGCTTTCAGTCTAACTACGATACGGCCGAACTTTGATATTTTACGTGAAGCGACTGCCAACAGACCTCCACAACCCATGTACTAGGCGACATAGAAGTTTTGTAGTTAGACCAGGTTGCCAGACTCTTTAAGGCTCCAACTACCCGTAACGAATGCCACATATGTTCGTATGACAACCGGGACCGACGTTTTAACGTGATCTCCGAGGCACGGCGGGGTGTTAAGAATGGTCGAAATGGTTGTAATGTGCTAAACTACTCGGGTACCACTTAGTCACGAGCCCCTCAACAGCAATAACTTATATTCACTCGAACACACCACACCATAATAATCGATTTACTTATAAATCGTTACAAAAAATATTTTTTTTAGATTTTTGATTGAACGCGCTAGTATAGAGCTAGCAGTCGGATTTAAAAATCCCAGGCCCTATCCTTAAGGATGTTTATAGGCTAATTATTATCACGCAAGACTCTGAGGAGCTTAGCAGTAATAAAAAACGGGGAAGGAGGAAAACGGAACTTAAGAGTACATATTAGATACGTCATAATCTCAATTAAAAAATTTGTATTGGCATTGTTTCTTGTAGAATGGCAGAAAACTCTCGAATGTCTAAATTATCAGAAAAAGAAGACGAATGCATATTCTCATGGAAGCTCTTCACTGGTTGGGATTTTATGATTGGTAATACGGAGACAGCACATAATAGAATTGCTTCAGTCATTCTTGGATTCAAGGAAGCTTTGCTAGAAGAAGCTGAAAAGAAGAAAGACTTAAGGAAGTAAGTAACTAGACCATTATTTACCTGTAGGTCTCATTTTCATTTTCAATCTCAGGTATTTGGTCTCAGGTAACGATTCTTTCTTCTGCTGCATTTTTTTTATCTAATAAATAGATCTGATAAACTGCTTCATTATCTTAGGCTCTAGTCTATTAACGCTTTGGATCCATCCAATTCATCAGATCATGATTCCTCCTGTCCATATATTCTAATTGTGTAATTTGTTGCAATAAGTAACTTAGGTATTGTGTAATATTATATTCTTATTTCAGCTGGCGTATCATATCACTTCGAGCCATTGTCAACATTTGTGTTATCGTCCTCTTAGTTGTATCAGCGTACGCTGTTGTAACAGTAGTGTCTCGCTCAGACAACAATCAGACCAAAGTCAGGAACTGGTTTAACGAAAACCTGACGACTATAGTTGTCACATTGATTTCAATCACTTTCCCTGTATTTTTTGAACTACTCGGATTTTTGGAGCACTATCATCCCAGGAAACAGTTGAGATTACAATTGGCAAGGTAAGAGTTAGAGACGAACAAGTGTCTTGCGCAGACTTGCGCTTTCTTTGACACAAGCAGTTCTTTTTTCAAACTCTAATTATCATTTTCTCTTCCAGGATTATGCTTTTGAATCTTCTCAATCTATATTCTCTAATCTTTGCTTTATTTAGCAAAATTGAAGGCATGAGCAGAGATCTAAACTCACTAAAACCTGTTTTGAATTTAAATGCAATGATGATTCCTAATGGAACTCTAAATATAAGTGAAAGTATGGCTTTGAAGACGCCTGGCTCTTGCTATGAAGAGAAAGTTTCTTGTGAAATCTGCAATATAGAACTAATGGTTCCAATAATATTGAACGATGGTATTACGATTAACACTACAGCAACTGCTCCATTTTCAATTGTCTGTACTACACTTAAAATAAATTCAACTTATAAACGCTTACGACGTCAACGAGAAGATAGCTTTAAATATTCCCCTCCAAATGACAAAGATGGAAACAATAGTACTATAACTACCAATATCCAGTTAGGATTAGAGCAATTAAAGAAATTAAACCAGTTAATAAAATTACAACCCAAAAATAATACATACGAAGCCGATAGTAACGATCCTGATGACTACGAATACAGTTTCGACGATACTGAAACTGCAACTGACGTAACAGATACCGGTACAGATATCAAAACCTATAACTATCCAAGTACGACTATGGGCAGTGCAACTGAAACTATATATACCGAAGATACTTACGGAACAAAAACCGACTTATTCACTACAGAATATACAGATACAACATTCTCCTTCTACGATAATACTGAATTTACTACTGGTATGATGTCGTATAGCGATACAAAATATTACTTTTCTACCAGTCCATATGAGGTTACAACTCAGATTGATTCAATTAAAGAAACTCTATCTGAAAGTGTTAACACTGAAATGTCTACAACGGAAATGATAGATAGAACGACCGCTTATGACATGCCAGATAGAACGACGGATGATGAGACAACAGAAATAACGTCTGATTATCAGATGACAGATAAAATTATGGATTATGACACATCAGAAAGAACATTCGGTCCCAGTCTTAAATATGAAGCAACTGATTCTGACACAACAGATAAAATGACTACTTCTGAGGTGACAGATAAAACTACCGATTCTGACACTACAGATAAAACGAACATTTCTGAAATGACAGACAAAACAGCTGATTCTGATATCACCGCTACTAGTAATTACAATACCAAAGATTATGCAACAGAAATACCAATAGTCTTTACAAATAATGTCACTACTACCATGAGAGATTTTAGCACTGACAGTGAGTTAAAAAGTACACCGACTGTTTCCACTGCATCAAAACCAACTTTGCCACCTGTTAAAACTCCAAAGATTTGTTCAAATATGTCCTGTAATTGTACTGTAAAGTGCAGTGGGGAGGTCGTGACTCAAGTTTTCTCCATATCGAATTGCACTGCAGTTAATAAGGTATGTTATAAGAGGATTTGTGGTCAAAGTGCTGAAGAGAAAGTCAATGTTATGAATGTTGTAGCGGATATTGCATATGTCGACGCACATAAGATAAAGAGATATAATTTGACGAAGTCTACGAAGAAGAAGTTATTGAAGTTGTGCTGGGAGACTATGTTTGGACAAGAGCTGGTTAAATTGACTATGATGGATTTGGTAAGATTTATGTAATCAAACTTTTGTTGCTTTGTTAGTATGTGGTCAAATCTTAGAACCAAAAAGTAGTTCTGTTGAATGAACTCACAACACACTAGGCGCTAGTGGCAAAGCGATCACTTTAACCTTTAACCATTCTTCATCCGTGCATTAAAAATTTCGATAAGTTATCAAGATAATTTGCAAATCACTATTTCTATATTTTACAGGTTTTCGTACTCCTCGGTACACTGTTCATGGACTTTTTCCGCGCTCTTCTCGTAAGATATCTAAATCGTTGTTGGTGCTGGGACCTGGAAAAGAAATTTCCAGAATACGGAGACTTTAAGATAGCAGAAAACATCCTCCATCTGATCAATAACCAGGGAATGGTGTGGATGGGAATGTTTTTTTCTCCAGGACTTGTGGTCTTGAACGTTGTCAAGCTTATGATCATGATGTATTTGCGATCGTGGGCGGTGATGACTTGTAATGTTCCCCACGAAGTGGTGTTCAGGGTTTCGAAAAGCAACAATTTCTATTTAGCTTTACTTCTGACTATGCTATTCCTCTGCGTATTACCTGTTGGTTACTCGATAGTTTGGGTAAAGCCATCATGGCATTGTGGGCCTTTTTCTGAATACGATAAGATTTATTGTATTTTAATCAATTATATTAATAAGCTGTTGCCGCAAAGCTTGAACTTTGTTTTGGAGTATATAGCATCACCGGCTATAGTGATACCTTTTTTGGTATTATTAATACTAATAATTTACTATTTGACGTCATTAACTAATTCGCTGAGAGAAGCCAATAATGACTTAAAGGTGAGTTGTTTTTTTTTATTCTTGAAATGTCTTTCTGATAAGATTGATTTAGGGGAATAGTAGGTTTCTTCTGAAATTAATGTCGCTCGATTGAGGAAGTTTCTCTTCCTTACAATAAAAGGCTGGGATCCAGCACTTTTTAGTAAGACAAAAGAGAGCGAGATTTATTTTTTACACCAAACGGCTTACGAGCGCTCACAACATGGGGCACCGACCTTCTAAAAACTAGTTTTGGGAACCCTAACTAACTATATGTAGTATCTAAATTAGTATGTACATTACTTAAGAAGTACGCATATTTTGTTTTATAAGATTCAACTGCGTCGAGAACGAACTGAGGAAAGAAGAAAAATGTTCCAACTAGCGGACACTAGAAGACGAGCTGGTTCCTCGTCTATGGAAAATACTCCGTTCGCGAGATGGAAGAAGGCGTTACCGTCTCTCCCCATGAGCAAGTCCATAGACTCTGATGATAGGAAGACATTAACTGAGGAGACTCACGAGCCGGTTAAAATTGTAAAAAAGAGAGGTAATGCTTAGATTATCACATCACCTGTAATCAACCTCATCTATTTAACCTAGCTAGTTTTAAAAGCACTTATCAAATTTTTAAACAAGAGAAAGTATGTTCTTTACAATTTAGAACGTATTGGTTTGAATTTGAGTTTAAGTTTGAATATGAGTTTTAATTTAAATTTGAGCGAGTTAAGAAAGACAAAATACGCTACTTTGGGATTCATTGCTTTTTTTTAATACGCTCCATAGAATTAGGACACACTGGGACAATGAAACAAATAATAGTAAAAAAAAACATTCTTGAATCTATACTTAAATTAATATGTTTTGTTTTGTGAATTTTGACCCGAGACAGAATATCCCTTCACGATTGTTTGAAACGATATAAAAGACTGAACTTTATTTTGAAATAGAATATGTGTTCCTTGCGACATCAATTGTAGTTTACGAAATAATAGCATAAATAACAAATCGAACATAAAATAAAACTCTTTAGTTCACTACCGCATGATACCCAATGCTCCGTGTCGTTGCAGTTCGCCCTAAAGTTATTTCCTAAAGAGAGCATTGAACATACAGCATAATGGAAATCATAGTTAATTGTTCTGTCATTAACTTACATTGTAAAACTCTTCTTGTGCAAGTTCTTTGTACAAGTAAAAGTAACTTGTTTACCATCTCCACAGGTGGTATATTTGCCAAAATAGTCGGCATGGCTCTAGACAAAAAGCCAGATGTAGATGTTGTGCCAGAACTTGAAATTCCACCTTCTTTGTCAAATAATGTAGACGACGAAACAGATACAGACTTCCATGAAACGCTACCTAAAGAAGTTTTAAAAATGAAAGATATATCTATAGTCAAACCAGAACCAAAGAAAAGAAATAGTGTTGAATTTAAAACTGATGATAGTAAAATACATAAAATTAACGAAAAAAGTCTCAAAGTGAAACATGAGAAAGTTGAAGATCGCACTGAGAAAAAAGCAATCATTGAAAAACAAATACAAGATGCAAAAAATGGAGCTAAATCAAAGATCACAGATGAACTGCCTAAAGAAAAGATAAAATCCAAGAAAATGCAAGAGAAACAAGTATCAGAAACTAGTACTCAATCGAGGCAGTCCGACCCCACTGTTATACCAGTTATCACTATAAGTACAACTGAAAGCGACGAAGAAGTTCTAGCCACAACAGAGAAGAAAAGTAGAAATGGGGAAAAAGACAAGACCAAACATAAAAGTGAGGGTAAACCTCGAAGAACTCCCGACCTGAAGTCTTTGCGTCGACAGAGCAGCGTGGAAAGTATTAATGAGCACAAACCGCCAACACATGAAACCAAAAAAGAAGAAGGGCACAAGTACCAATACTCACTGTAATTTAATTTGGTAGAAGTAGTAGGATTAAATGGTAGAAATGTTGTAGATGTTTTTTTTTTATTTCCGCAGCTTTGGGTATGTTTATAACCAGCAGTTCCCGTGCGGCTTCGCTCGCGTCTACATATTTATCTTTTTTATATAATTCTTTTTCCAAAATACAAGTAGCCTAAGTTACTCTTTATAACACCAACTATCTGCCAGTGAAAGTGGCAATCGGTCCACCTCCTGGTGGACCGATTTCCACGGGACTTTCACACAGGAGATTAGCCGGAACAAACAGACAGAGAGACAGAAAAAGATTAAAAAACCTGATTTTTAGGCATAGGTACCATCAGCTTAAAAAAATAAACTATTATTTTGAAATTACAAACACACCTAATTATTTTTTAAAGGTAATCTTAATCATTTATTTGTATGTATTGAAGAAAACAAAGAATCTTATGACTATAGTTATAGGTTTCTCGGTATAGCTTAGTCATTGGATGCGAACAGAAAACTTATTTTTATAATGAAACTAATAACCCGCCCCGGCTTCGCACGGGTAGCAGATCATATATGCCTACATTTCGTTATTGTGTGTTAAGCTTAGAAGATAGACATATAGCTTTGTTATATCGTAATAGATATTATTATGAGTAATAACTCTGTAATTATACATTGTTTTCATACAAAGCTTATAGCCGGATGATTTTTTCCGACATCTTCAACAATCGTCGTCATATTTCAGCTAATTTATACAAAACCCTAATAAGCTATACACCTAAACCTTCCTCCATGTATCACTCTATTAGTGCGTGAAAACCGTATGGAAATCCATTTGGATTTTTTGCAGTGTATCGCGAACAGGCAGACAGACAGACAGCTGCAGCGGGGGACTTTGTTTTATTAATATGTAGTCAATGTAGTGAATATAGGCACAATCTATTGGGTGGAGTTGATATTTTTTTACTGTAGTAATTTGTGGTTAAATATGTAGTATTACGTATTTTCTGTTTCTTAGAATATAATCAATCATCTCTGATTCATAAAATTGTTTAAAATCTTCTTATTTTTGAACTAAAAATTATAGATTTAGGACACACACAAAGTCACCGTAACAATAGACGCTTGTCAAAAGTCAACTTACTATTACAATATACAACAAATAATGCCGTGTTGCAAATAGTTAAGATCGCTGTCTGCCATCGCTCTATAAACGCCCGTTTCCAAATAGATGAGCAGTGTGAGAAGAAATCGGGCAAACAAACTCACGGCCACTCTTTTAAATCACCAGATAGTTTTACACTTTTTGGTGAAATGTGTTACAGCAATTGTGGTGTGCGCTATTACGTTATTAAGATTCAAAGTAAGAGAACTATAATTACCTAAGCTATGAAAATAGGGAAACTGAAAACTGAACAAGATAGAACTAAAGTAAAAATCAAAAACATAAAAGACGGAAGATAAGCAACATATATATAAGGTCACATTACAGCTTTTCCTCGCGACTTCTCCCGCGTGGTGGCCGATATCAGACATCGTAGAGTGTAAAACCAATCAATAAAAACCTCTACTTGTCACCGCGTACTGAAATTATATGGGTAAAGTAAAAAATCACCAAAAAAGGAATAAATAAACTACGTATTATTAATCTAACTTTAACTTACATTTTTTTTTTTATTTATCTATTTCACAATTTTTACCCTACGTTACCTACCCTTTAACCTACGTTAGGCACGCCAAAATGGTGGCGGTAAGACCGATAATGGAAGTTTAGCTACCGGCTGACACATGTGCTTACCGGACACTTGAAAAACTACTTGTCGTATAGGCCAGGTGCCAAGGTCTATGTGCCATCACAGCGGAGGCTGACAGATGGACACTGCACTTTAGTGAAGTGGCAGCGGCGCCACCTTGGGGCGGCACCACCTTGGGGCGGCTATTGGTCTCTAGACGCCATGGTTCTGTCCATGGTTCAAAGTCTAAGTCTGATTTTGTAATATATCCACTAAAGAGGCGGTGGAAAGGTAGCGGGAGAGGGTTAGGGCACCCGTCTCGCAGTAGAGGGACCAAGCGTCGAAGAGGGCAGAGTGATCTCCCACCAACATGGGCGCTGGGGTAACGGGTGATTCTGCTTGTTATCCTAGCAGAAGCAGGCCTGAGACGATGGCGCGACGAGTTCTGCGCGTCTCTGATGGAAGGTGCAGCTTCCTCCCGCACACATCAGTGTGGTTGCCCAATATTTAAGAGGCGGCCAAGGTCTGACAGGGTCTTTCGGGGACTTCGTTCCAAGAGTACGATGGAAGGATATGATCTATAAACAGGAGCCCGGAAATGACTATTAGCAATTCGATTCCACATAGATGGTACCATAAGGTTGGTACCCTCTATGTGTAAAAACCAAAAGTAACTTAAACTTTGCTATTTTTACAAAATTCAAACAAAAATGGTTGAAACTCTCGATGTATATGTCGCAGCCAACTAGCTTAATGAGCCGTTCAATTAACAGCCTAGCCTCTTTACTATATGGCGCCGTTCAACTAGCGGCCTGAATGATATTCAGCCGTAGCAATTATTACACTATTTAATGAACTGGCTGGCTGATTTCATACAATAGGGTGACCATGTGACAAAAACTAAAAGAGATGAAATATCTGACATTAGAAAATAAAGTTATAAAGCATATTGTTTATTCGTCTTATAGAATATTAAGTTGCAGCGGCCGGCGAGTGCCAGAACCAAATTCTATGACAAACGAAGTACTTGGTATGAATAGGCTAGGCAAGTAGTTAAACGTTATCGATCCAAATCATTTGCCTAGCTGTTTGATTAAATGGCTGAATATCATTCAGGCCGCTAGTTGAACGGTGCCGTATAGTAAAAAGGCTAGGCCCTTAATTGAACGGCTAATTAAGCTAGTTAGCTGCGACATATACATACCACATGAAAACAAGTAAAGGTTAAAATAACCGCTTCATTAAATTAAGACACCTTTTACTCCTTACACACATACATAAAAAATAAAAGCAATATAAAATAGACTACTTCTTAAATTGGATGACTTGTTACAATATTTAGTAGAGCAAACACATACATGAAACCTTAGGTACAGTGAAACACTCTTACTGAGGGGTATAAGAGATGCCATAGGACTTGTCACACATCCATCAGAAACACCCTGTAACAAGTATTCAAGTTTGCTAAATCTTTTAGCTGCAAAACTAGTTCCAACTAACGGAGGCATCATCCTGCAGCCTCTTTCTGTGTAAGCTGAATCGAAATCCAGGAACCTTTTAAAACATCCACCTTGGAATTCTTTACCTGTACATTTTGTCTTATATCTTCCCCTTAGTCTATTAAGTGACGACCCAGTTGAGAATACCTCGAAACATGTTAATCTACCTAAGTCTTTGTCGCTCTTTGATAACCCGCAAGAGTAGCATCTATCGTTTTTAGCTCCTGCTTTCTCCATGGCTGTTTTATCACTCTTTTCTATGACAGTAAGATTTCCTGACTTCATACTCCCTTCTTTTAGTTTACTCTCGGTTGTAACGCCCTCATTTTGTACTAGCATTTTATTAACAATTTCACCTCTAGAAAAAGGTTGCCATGTAAACCCTTTATCTGCTAAAATAATATTACCTCTATCTTGGAAGCTTGTTATATAAGAAGTCACTGTGAGATCTGGAACTGACTGACTCTCCTCACTTTTATTTGTGATAGCAGATGTTACTCTGGACGCTATTTTGGGCGGAAAGTAATTCCTCCAAGTTCTTTGTTTGCTAAAAGTACTCCCTGGTATTGTTGAGTATCTTGGAACAAACAGCAAATATTCCTTTAACGTGGGAGAGTAACTAAATACTTGCGAGTTGCTTGTCAAATAATCTTGAGTGGTGGGCACCGTTCTTGTTGATTTACTTGGCTGCGTAGCGAACGTAGGCCCTTTTAAAGAAGTTCTAGTCGGTTGGGACTGTGTATAAAAACGTTTTGTGGTTGTTCTAGTCGGATGTTGATATTCAGTTTTATTATAATAATTTTGGTGTGTTTTCACGTGTGGATACGATGTCCTAGTAAGTTTTAAATATACGGTTCTTGTCGGTACTCGATCCAGTTTTGGCCAATATGTCATTGTTGCATTGAAGTCGTCTTGTTCTTCACTACTGTCATATGTTCTTTCACCATATAATGGTTCATCCCATAATCTTGGCCGGTCAATTTCGTGATAATCTGGAGGATTATTCTCATAATAGTTTGGGCGATCAGTATCAGGTTCACCTCGCACAGTTTTAGGGTCTGTTTGATAATCTGTCAGCGCGGAACTTGATTTCGTGATTTCTAATTCGTCCAATAGAAAGTCTTGTGGCAATAAAAGCACATCATCACCAGTCGTTGAATATGAGTTTGGGTTTTTCATCCGAGACATGTAAGCAGCGTTTGTAGATTCTATACAGATTGTAAATAAGGAAACAATATCAAATATGTATACAATATGTTTCATAATACGTTTCATAAATATAAATCATAAAAGTAGAAAAGTCGTTAGAATACCTTAAATGTAACTGACAAGTATATACCATGGTATAGACATTGACATGTCTGAGAAGAATATTTACTGCGCGAGATAGTCCATATAAAAAAAAAATACTCAAGCTTACTCAAAAATAATCAAGGAGGTCACTTTTAGCCTCTTTCAAGTTACACCACACAAGTATTTCTCCTTTTAAGAACAATATCACTCTAGTGCCTACTAGCTTTCACTCTCGGCTCCAACGGGGGGTAATTTGCGGTACAACCCATGGTTCCAAATCCAGAGGTAATAGCTTGACAGTGTAACATACATCTTCACAAACTTAATATAGAAATAAGCACATCCAGTTTTGTTTAAATTATGTTAGACTAAAAAGCTTGTTAACATTGTGATGTACAACCATTGAAAAAAATTTGCAAATTGGATTTGAAGTAATGTGCTCGCCAACGAACAACATTATATTTTTAATTATCAGGCTGACCAGGAAAATTTAAAACCTGGTCTAAGGGTGCTTGAATTCCGTTTTTATGCCAATACTTAACACTTATTATAGTTATACCCATGTAAATTTTCATATGTATAAGAGCTATGATGTCACAGACAAACACATATACAAACGTTAAACTTGTAACAACACTTCTTTTTGCGTCGGGGATCAAAAATGTGCAAGGATAGTACAGTTTTAGGGTAGTAAGACATAAACTTATGAATTAATAATATGGTGAACCATTGGCAATTTAAACGACACCATTTTTGATTTTGAACTTATGCCAACGAATCTTTATTTTTTATAAACCAACATATATGTAGGTAGGTACATACTTGTATGTAACAAGAATATAATGTGTCAGAATAATTAAAAAAACGTGTGTGTCTCGGGACGCCCGACAGAAGTGATAACTTAAACGCCAGACAAATTTGGGCCATAACGCGTTACGTAACGAAGCTGTTTACCCTTACATAAGAAGTTATCACTTTTTTTTATATTATGGGGGGCAAACGAGCAGACGGGTCACCTGATGGTAAGTGACTACCGTCGCCCATGAACACCTGCAACTCAAGAGTCACAAGTGCGTTACCGGCCTTTGAGATAAAGGAAGGTTGAAGGTTTGAAGGTCGTATCGGTCCGGAAATACCGCAGGCGACAATTTGTTCCAAAGATTGGCTGTGCGAGGCAAAAAAAATCTGGAAACCCGCACAGTGGTGGATTGCCAATTATCCAGGTGATGGGGATGAAAGTTTTGTTGAACGTTGAACGTTGAACGATGGCGAAACGTTACGGCTGGTATAAGTCCGAACAATTCCTCGGAGCACTCCCCACGATACATGCGATAGAGAATGCAGAGTGAGGCTACATCTCTACGCAACGCCAAGGGGTCAAGCCGATCTGAAATATCCTGGCAATCGATGATTCGAATCGCTCTCCGTTGAATGCCGTCAAGAGAGAGAAGCTTGTACTTTGGTGCTCCTTCATAGATATGAGAACAGTATTCCATATGCGGCCAAACCTGCGCCTTATAAAGTTTAATAGCATTTTATCCACATGGTTTAAGCACGCAGTTTATTACGTTAGGACCAGCAACGTCATATAGTTTATTACGTACGGACCAGCAACACAAGTACAGTTTATTGTTAACACAACGTCTAATCGCGTCTTATAAAAATATTGCAAGCGTCAAACGTTTATCAAAGTTTATCAACGTATGTCCATTTTGTATAAAAAAAATATTGTGTCATAACTTGCGCAGTCGCACCTCATGATAGCGGCGCTGGGTCGAACGTGATAATATGAATCATCGAAAACAGAATCTAAATTTTGAACTTTATTTGACATTTTCATCTTCATCATTTATATAATGGAAAAATGGTTGGACTTCAAAGACATCAGAATCATTTTCACCGCTACCAACTCTAATGATATTTTTTACGGTTTCTATTTCAATCATAATTAATTCTTTGATTTTCGTCAACTTTGTTGGCAGTACGAAATAAGAAGAACATTCAATAATTAAAGAACTTTATTTGCCTTAAAACGATCTTGTATTAGTTTCATGAAGGTTATAATATCGAGATCAACGTTCTTTTTAAACAAATGTTCCTTTTCTTGTAAGCCAGATAATTTCGATTGGGTTTTGGTTACAGTGAAATTTTAACTTAATTTGCCAATTTTCATTGACAACTAAATCTGTAATTTAATTTAGAAAAATATAGTCAAACCCTTTCAACTTTCTTTTGTCTAAATACTAAAATAAGTTCATAACCATTTTTCTCTCACCACTGGTTTTCTGGAATTTTAATACAGAAAAATCCCACAAGACCACGCTTACATTTTTACAGCTGTCAACAATAAACAATAGTGACTTGTTAATGACGTTTTAAAGTTACTTGCCTTTAAAGTAAATTAGGGTGGAAGGAGCAATTTTTCAAGGTGGACGAATAGACGTCCATTTTTTACGTTTTTGTTATTTAACTTGTATAATTATAAAACACTTGACATTGGCGGAATTCCTGCGTTGATTCTTCGCGCGGGATAAGAGTCCATAATAAAATAATATATATATATAAAATAAATTAATTTCATTTGTATTTCGCAACATGACCAGGTTTTTTATTTTCCATACATAGATTGTTATTTTCAGATACGACGAAAGTCATAAATGAAATTCGCGATCTTCTATCGCGATCTGATCTCATTTGCCGAAAGAATCTTTTTACACTGCCCCTATTCATCTTAATTTCGTGGAATAATAGACGTAATTTTATATTCATAGACTACTGGTTAAGTACTTACCTCTGCATACAATTTCATAGTGACATTTCTTTAAAATGTTTTTATACGAGGCATTTTACGCAAGTATATTTTTGATATTATATTTTGATAGTCATGTTAGCCACAGTGAATGCTACTTATTATCTCGTGCAAAAAATCCAATTGTCATAGCTAGCGAGCCGGTTACCTTAGAAAGTGATATGTATCAGTATGGTATACTGAAATCTGATGTCCAAGCAAAATATGAACCAGTTTCAAATATTGGAACTCCAGAAACACAGTTAAAGTTTTCCAGTTTCCCACAAAATATAAGTGAAAAAAGATCCATGACACCAACGAATAGTAGAGGCAAGAATCCAAATTTATACAGAGTTTCGGGTGCGTCTACCTCGGAGGAGCATATTAGAAAGCCTGAGCATCTAAGGTCTTCCTTAACTCCTGCTTATACGCATTATGAGTTATCTGTAAAACCACAATATCCTATAAAAAGAGGTGATTCTGGTGTCAATGATGCAGATTATTATTGGAAAGTACCTGGAACATTAGATGACGACTTTCCGGATAATTCTAGACAACTTAAGTGGCGAGAAACTTTTACAATAATGAAAAACGCTATGAAAGAAAATGAATCTTTTCAAACTGTTCCCAATATGCATTTTTATCGTCAGCATGAGAACAGAAACCGTTATGAGACTGTGGCTTCTTCAGAACTTCCCCGAGAAGTTTACCAGTTCGAACCATTAGGAACATCTTCGCATCCAGAGAACGTTTATAGATATGAGCCTATACATTTTTCGCCACTGTATCCCGAAGAATCTATTTGGATAAAATCTTCTCCAGGTCAAAAATACTTACATCACGATAAAAATGTCATAACTACTGACGAAAATTATGAGAAATCATTTGAAAGCTCTTCATTGAAAATGGTTGAACAGTTCTATCCTCTGGAAAGTTCTGGTATAACCGTGTATAACCAAGACGAAGTTCTAACGCCATTTAGAGATTTGGTGCATTTCGATAGTCCTGCCACCAATAAGTATGGGGGTTCTAAAGATGTGTATAATTTTACTCTTTTAGGAACCCCTTTACTCCTTTACGTCACTCCATTCATTGAAACATCAACAAAGAAGGCTAAAAAGTTTCAACAATTTACACCATTACTAACCTATAAAACAATGGATGTGTATCCAGTAGAAAAGGCAGCTGAAACACCTTTGAAGCTACATAAAAATTTTAAAACTTCGGCTTCATCAAGACACCATCGTCAATTTATACCTTTTCTTACTTCCATGGCACGTGAGAAGTCTCAGCGTAAACATAAGAGACCGTCTAAGACTTTAGAAAAAGAGATAACTTTGAAGACCCCTAGAGCAACACCTGATTACTGGAATATTTTTTGGCAAATGGAAACTAGGAGAAATAGTACAGACTCCGATAAAGCCTACCATGTACAACCAGTAATGACGACGAAAGAGGTTGAGGAGTACTGGAACGAATTTATACAAACAAAAACTACTGAAGCCGTTGATACTCAGGACTACCAAATTCTGAGGAAGACCCTAACTGACAGTGTAGAAACGAAGAAAGGCTATAATGGGAATATTTTAAGGACTTCTGCAGAATTTAAGGAACCATCAAGCAGTCCAAGTCCAGAATACAAGGATTATCCAAATAAACCACTGACATCTTCAACATCCTCGCTAGCTGCTGTACTACCGGAGATTTTACGTCACTTTGGGCATGTCAATGAGGAATTTACTACAGTACACAGTAAGAAAGTTTTGAAAGGTAAGTCAGTTACATACTCTTGATGTTTGCTACGGGTACGCCATCAGGCGGATATTTAAAAGCTTATTGCAGCTGAATATTAAATTTTGAGTAACTTGTTATAGGGTTCGCGGACTTTCCAGAAATAACCATTTCGAGTTACGGCCTGTGACCATACCCTTCTCGAGCTATTGTTTTTTTTTTAAGAATATATATATTTATATTACTTACACTCCTCAATCCATTCGTTCCTTTCCGTCCATTGCCTTCTTCTTACATGACTTCCCTTCAAATTATATTTGGCAAACTGTCGGTATTTTATAAATCTCTGCCTACCCGTTCGGGGATGTACGCGTGAATACTCACGCGTACATCCCCGAACGCATATATATGCATATAACATCATGTAAAGCAAACTAAAATGTACATAGTCTCCGGTATGAGAGCTATTCATAAGAAACATGTTCCCAATGGACCAACTGATTCATTCTAGTGGAAAAGAAGGTCAGGCGGTAGGTAACACCTACTCCAATTGGGTTGACAGGTTTTCTTTATTTATTGTCTTTCCCAGAGTACTCGACTTAAAACAATATACGCTGTCTTAAGTATTTTTTCTTATCAACACTGAACAGTCCGCTTCCTATCCTCGCAAGAGACGGAGAATTGGACTCAGTCATTGCAGTCTCCGCTCTATTACTCAAACATAACGAGCACACGTAGAAAATGACAAGGTGTTTAGTAAATAAACATTTTCTAACCACCTACTCTCAGAGATACTTATGGGAGAAGCCAACATTTTAGAATGTATTATACTTCTATCAGATTCAATCAATAAATGGAAATAGCAAACGCTTCATTAGAAAAGAAGAAAGAGGTCCAGGGTACACTAAGAATTCCTATACCACTTATTCGTAGTGTCCTCCAAAATCCGTGTTTTATTTATCTGTCCATTTTCCCAGGCTTCAAGACGTTATGGAAACCAACGATAACACCGCCTACAAGAACGCAATATACCTTCACAGAAATTTTACCGCCGACTAGAACCACGAAAATATTTCACTGGACCTCTAACGATAAAGACTCGGCCTGGCCTCAAGTTGAACTAGTACTATCAACAACCAAGAAAACCACAATATTGACAACGCCTCCAAAAACCTTGCCAAGTTACTTCCCTTTCTACTTGCATGATATTTCTCATGTTATAAATACTCCTATGAATATACACTCCACAGTACCTCTTCGGGTAATCAGCAATAAACTTTTCCAAGAGAAGACAGAAGATGATGTGGATAAAGAAATTGCGCGTATAAGCGAGAGGTCAAAGCGTACGAATCGATGTTACGAGTGCGGAATGAATGTCCCAGATATACCATACTTTCCTACTTGTTATCATGCATTCAATGACAATAATCAGCAAACCAGATACAAAATATTGAAGTATAGAAAAAAATGTTCCACTTCTGGTAAGTATAGTGTTATCACTACTGGGGACTGGCCTGTTGGTCTAGTGGTTAGTGACCCTGACTGCTGAGCCAGAGGTCGTGGGTTCGATTCCCACCTGAGTCTGGGTGTTCTTTGTGTCCGTTGTTTATGTTTGTAAAGTCCCCCGCGACACAGGAAGTAATTCCTAATGCGGGAGTTGTCTGTTTAAGAAATAAAAGAAATAAAAACTACAATTATAAAACAAATTCTCCCGCCGCGTCAGTCTGCTGGGGATAAACCGGAAAAACTACTAAACGGATTTTCATGCGGTTTTCACTAATAGACAGAGTGGTTCGTGAGGAAGGTTTAGGTGTATAATTTGTACCCGGGCTAAGCCGAGGCTGGTTGCTAGTTATCTTACAAAACAACTCCACTTTTTAAACCATGTAGACCACCACCAAATAGAGTATCCTTTGAGGTTTTTTGCTTTTTCTTCTACACACTACGTAATTATTGAAACAGGCAACTAGTTTCAGGACTGATTGATTGACTCCTACCCCTGACAATCCAAAAATACCTATGTTTATTTTGATTGACTAAAAAATTACATACCATTCTATACTATCATACCTGTTCGGAGTCGCAGCCGAGTCACGTTAAGGCCCGGTGTGACTTAAATAATTCCTAAATCTAATCTTTGTTCTATAGAAGGCTGTTTCAAGCGATTTGTAGACATCGGCGATGTGTATAACGAAAGGGGCTGCCGGCAGAAAGTCCCACAAGAAGGAATAAGCTTCGCTTCCAAGCGTCTGGCGAGATTGGAGAGAGCTCTGCAGTCAGTCGACGAAGGTTGTATAACTAGCCCTCATGCGTCTCTAACTCCTTTCAGCAAGGCGATATCTCTCTTCGCGAAATACTACGCTTGTGTTTGTAAAACGAGATACTGCAATATCACACAAAGAATTGAAAGTGGTGCTTTTATTATTTTATTTAATATATATCTAAGTATATGATACTAGTTTTTCTGTATAGCATGCGATGGCTGTATATTGCGTCATGCTCGTGAACAGCGATACAGGTCACCAAATAGCGGCACCATTTACGTGCATGACGGACTGTCACCACTATACTTGACAACGTTGGTTTCACAAAGTAAATAGATTCCTGGATACATATAATTCTCATTTAGTATGGTACTGCTCTTATCCAAATTTCTATCTAAATTAATATTACTGTTTGTCTGTTCGTCATTACTTATCACTGAACTTAGAACTGACCCTAATGAAAACTTATCCGGGGCCTACTGACAAGGCATATGCTACTTTTTAAGAAATAATTGTTGTCCGTTGAAACAATGATTATTATTTATGTTTATCTTTCATTTCCTATGTCTTTTATATACAACTACATCTTTGAGAGAATCTATTTCTTATATGTCAGCGATCCCTATGAACAAAGTCGGGCCTATCTTTTCATAATTTTAAGTACCTAGAGCTTCAATTTAATTCTGTAATTTACAAGTAAGTTAATAAGTATAGCCAGTATTTCGACTGTCTTCATCCTTACTATATAGTTAATATTAATTAGGTAACAACAATAGTGTATTATTATATAAAAAGAATATCAAAAAACTAGTTATACTAGAAATTTTATACTTACTGAAATAAAATCTCCCTGCCTGACTAGTTTTGGGTCTTGCAGCAGACGTTTGTCTAGGGGTGGAGCGAGTTTGTCTGGCTGCGTCCTTGTCAGGCGGTGAGTGAGACGGTGGACACAGTCGTATTTGTGCATCTTTCACAAATTGAATGCTTATCTACACTATACAATGGGGCCACAGATCTGGGTCCATTGAACAGGTTATAAGGTTTGCAAAACACGGCTATCAGCTTTATTTACGACGGTAACTGTTGGTATCGCTTATGGGTTGCAATAGGCACCGGCCTATATTAAGAGGTTTTTTACCCGAAGGTGGTGGCCGCGCTTTTGCGGGCAGGCGCTAGGAGGGGTCCGGATGTCTTAATAAAAGCTGTTCCCGGATCCCTCCTATTTAAGGCGCAGTACGGCACACCGTGTGGTTTTAGTCGGTTCGATTCCGACACACCGCCCCATCGTAAACCCCGGTGAGGTGACGGCCCGAGGGGGTTCCCACACGCACAAAAAAAAAAAAAGGCACCGGCCTAAAAAATCGCACTGTTGTGTGTTTGCAGAGATGGGAAGTCCGTTACCCTCAGATAGGCCGTATAATTGTTTCACAACTTAATTACAGAATTATCGTTTAATAAAGGATAACTTTTTTTTTTTTTTATCTAACCTAACTTCAATGACTCTGAAACATGCTAAATTTAAGTAAGCTGTTTTATTTAACCGTTAATTATCCACCCTTAAATCTGGAATATTTTATAAAATTTAAATTGCCCCAACACCACTGTATATCCAATTCAACAAATAAAAAAATAGGCAGTCCTGGAACTGCCTACAGAAGTGAAAACTTAAACGAAATGACGAACTTAAAACGTCACATTAGCAGGTTGGTGACATTCATTAATAACAATAATAACTCAGCATAGCAAAAGTGCACAAACGTGCCTAAAGAAGTTTTCACTTCAAAAATAATGATTGAAAACGGTTCCCAATTGGCGGATACTTGGACATAGGTACATAATCTAAGGGCGGATATTTCGCATAACATACAAATGAAAACACTCCTTTTTTAAAGTCAATTAAGTTAATTAATGACAACCACAGGTCACCTTTGGCAATAGCAACAGCAGCTTGTTTAAAAGTGGTCAGTTTTCATAACTGATTACATCCCCGTTTAGTTTAGCTTAAAATGCTGCACTTGAATAATGCATTTAAAAAAGTCATTTTAGAGGCCGCTCTGTATTAAAAATTAAATATGTACCTTCGAAGAGACGGTATTTTTTTAGTAGGTATATGATGAACTGAAAAATTTATTGTGAACACAATCAAAATTACTGTAAAGAAAAAACAACTGTCATTAATTTAAACAAGGCTTATTCATAATTGCATATTGAAAACTAAACAAGAACAATGATATACCAATGACAACAGAAATATTTACTTAACTATTTATTCCTGGTGCAGCAACAAAAAAAACTACCAACATCAAACCATCTAAAAAAAATCGAGATCAACAATAGATGTTTTAGAAAAAGCGGGCGCTACCCTTGTGTGGCGCGCAGGCATTCGGCAACCGGCCGCCGTCCGCGCAACATGGCGCGCGTATTACGAATATTATTCCTGCTACATTACTTACTGCTCGTTAAATCAGAAGTATTGACCCCTAGATATTTTAATTTGGCCTCTAAGAAAAGGATAACAGCTACCGCTACATGTGGTGATGTGAAGCAAGAGCTATACTGCAAGCTGGTTGGAGCCAACGCCGATCAAGACGAACGTGTAATCCAAGGACAGGTGAGTGTTTATGTTTTGGTTATGCGCTAGGCGCAGGATGAGCTTCTTAATTATAATTTTATCATGTACACTTTACAGCCAACATAACGACACTCATAGTCATAACTTACCAAAGGTTTTATTTTAAATGTTAGCGATAGTTTTAGTTATTATAAACATTTCTTGAAAGCGAATTCTGAGAGTATTGCCTTATAGATGCACTGTTTATATATCATCATGATAATGTTCCAGAGTTACATCTACAAAAACATAACAAATAGTTTTTTTTTGAGCTAGAAAGGAACTAGCAGTAGGTAAGAATAGGTTTTGATATGTTCTGTTATTTATCTATACGAGTATGTCGAGAATCACTTTTTATTACGATGATAATAAATGTAATTAAACTCAACACATTGTACCTTAGTTCTTAGTACTAAAGACAATACATTGTTTATTTATCTCATTTTTTCTTCTTTCTATACTCTAACAGGTATGTCTCTACGATTTGATTTTTATACTGCACTGGGCTTTTTGTTGTAGGCACTTAATAAGTTTTATTGATTAGAAGTTTAATAATATTAATTGTTACTTATTTGAATATGTGTAATAGACGTCTGGAAATGACTGAATCTATTTCGATAAAATCAACAAGATTAATACAGTAGCAAAGTATTTATATACCCGTATTATTTGTAACTGTTAGTATTATGTTTCTAATTTTATCATCTTTCTTCTGTTAAAGTTCGCTGTGGTTCCAACTCGATTATTGTCATGCTCGGTGCTTTCGTGGGTCACTGTTGATGACCCTGGTGTATAGTATCGAGTCACAGCAGCGGAAACGTAGGTAGGATTAGTACCAAAAAAACCTCTAATATATACTAATATAATAAAACTGAAGCGTTTTTTTTTGTTTGATTGTTGAGGTCAAGAGATTATCTCTGGAACTAGGTTCCAGTCGGATTCCAAAAAATCTTCTTATATTGGATATTGAGGCAGGTTATAGGCTAAATACCATCACGCTACGATCCTTCGGAACGGAGCAGTCATCATAAACGCTGGGGAAGGAATAGTCCTTCACCAGTTCTATACAACAATGGAGCTATATCACTCAGACAATAGAGATTCAATGTGAAGATTTTGGACATAAGACTTCATTGCGGCCTTTTATAGGGTGACTTAACACGCAATACAATTATGCTTTACTAGCAGCGTCTCGCGATTTCACCCGCGTAAGTCCCGATCCCGTGGGAATATCGGGAAAAAAAATAGCCTATGCGTTAATCCAGGTCTCCAGCTATCAGCTATCCAGCTAGGGGGGGTCCGGATGTCTTAATAAAAGCTGTTCCCGGATCCCTCCTACTTAAGGCGCAGAACGGCACACCGTGTGGTTTTAGTCGGTTCGATTCCGACACACCGCCCCACCGAAAACCCCGGTGGGGTGACGGCCCGAGGGGGTTTCCACACGAAAAAAAAAAAAAAAAGGTCTCCAGCTATCTACATACCAAGTTTTATCGCAATCGGTTCAGTGGTTTTTGCGTGAAAGAAGAGTAACAAACATCCATCCATCCATCCAAACTTTTACATTTATAATATTAGTGGGAAGTGGGATGCATTTATTCACGAATGATTAATTGATCAACCTCCAACTCCTTGTTGATTAACACATGGTAGGTTTACTACCTACCATGTGTTGATCAACAAGGAGTTCGTGTCTAAATAGAGAACCCGATTTAAATCAAATCAAAATCATTTATTTTAATTAAACCATTATGGGTATGTTTGAATTGTCAGGAGTAGTAGTCAGTCAGACTAAGTCAGTCGTGAAGCAAGTTGCCTGTTCCAATTCGTAGATCCAGTGGAGAAGAACAGGCAAGAAACTCCAAGGACACTCTTTTTCAACATGTTTTTTACAAATCTCTGGTTACATTGCTTATATGCGCAAGATAAATGTGAGGACAATGTAACGGATTGGTCTAAACTATAAACAGTCGCGCAAGTAATAGCAGTTCGGAAATGACCAGCCCCAACCAACGGCCATCGTCCACTTCAACCATATGATATCAATTGATATCAAAGGGAGCCGAACGTGACGTGAAATAAACTATAATCTTCCTTGAAAATGTTGCTATCGAATGCAAAAATAATCTTCCATATCCGACTCGTAGTTTCAGAAATTGGCGCATTCAAACAAAAAAAAAACAAACTAATCTCCCGTTTGTTATAGATAATGTTGCTAATTGCAAAGATATTTTAAGAACTCCACCTTCTTTTCGGAAAATAATTGAGTTGACCATACCTTCGTTTAACAGGGGTAATATTGGAAATTAATTACCTGACAGAAGAGCTATAAGTGACTATTCAAGAACAGCCGTCGTCGCCCAGAATCCGAAATTCGACCGTTATCATTAAATTATTAATAACAATTAAACGTCACTGTTTCCAATTTTTTTTATTGGTATCACAAGAGCTTGTCAATAGCTACTAAACCAAATAATGATAAGTTTAAAATTTTAATCACCTCCGACTGGAAAACCCCTTCAACCATTAGAAAAGAGCTGATGATCTTCGGACGGTTAGAGAAAGTTTCTTGAATTATCCCATCCTACTAATATTATAAATGTGAATGTTTGTGAGGATGTATGGATGGGTGGATGTATGAAAGAGAAAGAAAAGAAAACATATTTTTATTTCCGAAATATTTTATAACTATTACAAACAAATTTTTATAACCAAAAAAAAACACTTTTTGACGAATTTTTAACACTAATTACAGCATAATTTTATTAAAAATTGCAAGTGGCAACACTGCGCGTCACGCACGACATGGCAACGTGGCACTCATCACTCACGTGTCAAATGTCTGACGTGGCAACAGGTCATGTTTTTTTATTTGTACCTACATCGTTTTTAGTGGAAGATACGTGGTGTTTCGGAATTTTGGGTGGACACTCAGCATAAACTGAGATGGGTGTAACCCACCCCAGTACTGATTTTCCGTGCCACCCAGTTTATGATGTTTGTTACTCTTTCACGCCAAAACTACTGAACCGATTGCGATGAAACTTGGTATGTAGATAGCTGGAGACCTGGATTAACATATAGGCTCCTTTTTATCTCGATGTTCCATCGGGATCGGGACTTACGTGGGTGAAACCGCGGGGCGCTGCTAGTATCTAATAACACTCTCGATGAAGTCATCTTTCAAACAAAAAAAACGCACTTAAATCGTTCCATTCGTTTGGGAGCTACGATGCTACAGACAGTACAGACACCCCTCTTTTTGCGTCGGGGGTAAGAAAAGCGGAAGACAAACGGAGTAGAAAAATTATGCTGAACTGTTTTTTTTTTTTTTTATATTATAGGGGCAAACGAGCAGACGGGTCACCTGATGGTAAGTGACTACCGCCGCCCATGGGCACCTGTAACTCAAGAGTCACAAGTGCGTTACCGCCCTTAAGGTGGGAGTAGGAGAAGAGGGGGACAGGGGAAAGAGTGGGAAGAGGGGAGAGGGGAAGGACGGGAAAAGGGGAGAGGGAAGGGTTAGGGCCTCCGGTAACCTCACTCAAGCCGCGAAATGCAATGCAAGCATTGCTTCACTACCGGTTTTCTGTGAGGCCGTGGTATCGAGCGGAGTCGAGCCGGCCCATACGTGCCGAAGCATGGCTCTCCCACGTAAAAAACGAGAGCCATGTTGTCTTTAGGTATTTTAAAATAATAAAAAAACAAATTGTCCTTGTTCTTTTCGTGTCCTGTATACTCGTTTCGCATTATGTTCTGCCTCTATTTATCGAATGGCTTGTGTCTATCCTATTTCCATTCCACATATGTTTTGTATTTCTTCTCTCTCTATAGCTTCAATGTCTTTAGTCTCTCTTATCCGTGGATTACCTTTTGGGTAAACCACGGGTACAAAATGTTAACCATGGTTCACCTAGGTGAACCACATAGGTAGACCACGGGTAATAAACCCTATTATACATATATTCTCTTGTATTTATACTACTAAATATAACTTATGACTTGTATCTGTCCTATTTCTATACCGCTGAGTTTGGTGTTTTTCTCTTTTCTCCACTGTCTCATGTCCGTCCAACAAGATATCTTGGAATACCATGTAAGTCTTACTGTGTTTGTTCTGGAGGTCCTTTTTGTCAGAATTGTCCTATCTTAATTTATATAGGAGGCAGGACAGTATATCCTCTGCTGTATCTGGCCCATCTCTGAGGTTTTTCTGTCTTGAATATGCCTTTTTGTCGAAACTAATATCTGCCTCTAAACAGCTCCTCTGAATTTCACACTAAATATCGCATTTCTTTTTAGAGGTTCCAAACCTATTTTGTCATAATGTTTTAAAGTCTACTTATTTTGATATATATGATACGAACTTTTAAACTTTCGCGTTCCATGATATAATTATGTATTTCCAAGGGAACTAACGCGATCAATTGCCTGACGCTTCGACCAGATTGCACTGGCCGTGGTCACAGGCTGACTGAGTCAGACAAAACAGAAGTATGTAATACCTTTTCGTGATCGCGTTAATTCCCGTGGAAATACATAATTATATTTATGATACTAATACTGTAAGATTACACAATGCAGGAGTAATCAATATCACAGTAGTTCTCTCTGGACCCTTTTCATCACATGAGTAGTTAAGGAGTCTCAGGCATTTTTACAATGGAAGTATCTTCTACTGTACTAAACTTATGTTCGGACATAAGTGGTGTCCTATTCTTTGTCCTTTGTCTACCACTTCGAATGAGAAAACTGCTTTTAAAACCTTTCTTCACGCTCCCTCACGCCTTTCTACCTTCGAGCAATATATGGTAAGTATACCAACCTTGCCATGTACGGGTATAAACAGATACTCGCGAGTTTCAATAACTCTTGAACACTCTGCTACTAAGCGGAACCTTAACAGAAAGTAGGTACACAAACACAAGGTCCCTTGACTATAATCTTAGAGAGTGTGAAAGGGTGCCCAAGCTTAGAGAGAGAGAGAGAGACTTGGTTAGCTAATGCCGCGTTCCAATAAACAAGAAACGATTCGTTTTGCTTACGAACGGTAAAATTTTGGTTGAAAATTTAACGAATTTTTACCGTCCGTAAGCAAAACGAATCGTTTCTTGTTTATTGGAACGCGGCATTAGTCGACATTTAGAAAAGACTGTGGGTGCTCAAGTTCATTGGGTGTTGTAGACACAATGCGACACAAATCGTCTAAGCCTTTGGTTACTTGTGATATCTCATGGGGGCTATTGGTGTACCTATATGTCCGACAGAATTAAAGCGACTAAAACCACATAGTGTGCCGTATTGAACCTAAAATCGGTGCTGTGACTATATTTCCTCAAGAATCCACCCAGTCCAAGGCCGCAAGTTAATAATCGAGCTCCGTTCACACACAGACATCACCCCTTCACTCTACTACGGGTCAAAAACATAAAGCACTTCTCATTCACCCATGGCCACTGTGGACCGTTTCAGCTATTTTCGTAGATTCTCTAAATCCACTATTTCTTTACTCGTGAGCGGCAGTTCAGTTATAGAATATGAAACTTGATCCTGGTCATATTAGATTTAGTTGGCGAGAGAAGTGCCTAAAAGATTTGAGTTTGTTCCTCGCTCAGTACTTAAGAAGTACACAAGTCTCCTCAAATGGGTCACACAGTATACCATTATAGGAGGCAGCGTTATGTACATTTTACAGGGATTTTATGTTGGCCGATGTAAAATTAGCAATCATGTGAGTTCGAATTTCAGCCATTACATCAAACGTAGGCTTACCACAGTTTTTTACATGTCACATTAAATCAAATTCTTTATTTAGACACGAACTGGTTCCTTGAAACGGTAAAAAAATTAAGCTTCAAATTTAACTCAACCAAACGATACCCATTTAAGCCTTATATTTAAAGGTTTACACAACGCACGCCAGTAAAGCTCAAAGTCAGCATGATTTTTTCTGACATCTTCAACAATCGTCATCATATTCGTGCAAATTTATACAAAACCTAAATTATACCTGAATTATACTAACACTTAAAATGGCAGTGAAGAAAGATGAATTAAATGTAATAAAATTACTATCAGCCAATTATACAGATGCTGTAGAAGTTTGTGACCTAGTATCCAGCCGCAAATCCATATAACTTGTATAAATATGTTATAACTTGTGTATAGTACCATTCTCAAACTCCCTTCTCCCCCCTCTAAATTTGTGGGATCCCCGAAGTTGGTATCCCCAGTACTGGGTTACCCTAGCATATTATGAATCTTTATATCGTCACTTTGCCCCGTCTGCAAAATAATATTTCTTTAAGGGGTCGATTCGCATAGATGCAATTTAATTGTATTGGAATTGACCGTCTTCAGAAAAAAAACAGGTGGAGATTAAGAAAAATGATAATGCAAAAGATAATAGTTTTTTAGTTTTAAATAAACGACTATTACTCATTAACTTGTTAAGTCTATCTAGCTGTAATAGTTGTCATTTTAAAGGGGTGTCAGCATGGCCCAGAACCATTCTGCGGCATCAGCAAACAGCGAGCGCATTCAATCATAATCATTCATCGCCCAATATACATCATTGACTATTAAGAGATGGAAGACCACAACTGGTATAAGACACTCCAAAGGGCTCCTTAATAAAAGGTTATGATAATAAAGTATCCGAAGAAATTCTGGAGCTCAAAAGATACAAAACTTGTGCAATAACAAGAGTCCTCACCGGACTCTGCATACTGAACAAAAACATGTTCAACCTATAGTTGGGCGAGAACACAATATGCAGATTCTGTCAAGAGGCAGAAGAAACTGCAATGCATATTCTATGCTATTGTGGCCCACTAATGCGGCAGCGAAGTATTAACCTAGGGTTTCACATCATGCAACCGCAGGCAATACAAACAATCACTGCTGATAGGATCTGGAGGTTTCTCGAAGCTATAAGTCTGAGCAGTAAACTGTAAAGCAAAAGTGCGCTACAAAAGATCAGAAATGGTCGAGGTAGCTCTAGGCACTTAAAATAATAATAATAATAAGTGATGTCACTGGATTCTAATCAAACTTAGCACGATAAAGCTACCCGTGCCAAAGTACAGCTTCATAGTGCCCTGTACTATAATGTATTCTGTGCTAGTACTAAGAAATTGACCTACTGGGTAATTAAAAAGTGTACTGATAAAGAAATGCGTGTAATAGTTCACTAAACCAATATAGTATTTATGGTAGAGAATGTATGGTACACTCTATCGGTCTCTTGCTATCGTACTGTAAATTTTGGTGTTTTTTTAGGCACTTTTAGGTCATAACTCCTAACTTTTCGATGTTATTAAAATATGGAGAAAAAATTCAAATATTCTCAGGCACACTTGATATTAATGTGTGCACGACTCTATTTTGATATGAAACGTGTGAATCGCCACCTACTTTTTCTGAGGGTGTTATTTCGCAAGCAAACAAATTCCACCTGTGCGAATTGATACCTTACCCAAAAATATTATATAAAAAAACGGGATCGGGAATTACGCGGGTAAAACGCGGGGCGCTGCTAGTAAAGAATATTTCTAACTGTTGTTTAATTATTTGTTAGTCACCGACTTTTTATTGAATCGCAAAAGATAGTTGGCTAAACTATAACAACTTTTTTTGGAGAACAGATAAAATAACCGTTTATATAAAAAAAATGTTTATGTAGTTAACACAATGTAGAACAGCTACTGACTGCGGGCTCGCGATAAGGCGCGATAAGCTATCTCCGTCCGCCCAGCATCCCACTGATAAGGAGTTCGATGCTCTGACGAACCCAAAAGCTAAGCTAGCTTTTGTTACGTAAGGTTAATGGGTCTGACTTGACTATTGTTTTTTTTAGATAGGGCCGCATATCTTTGTTTTAGAGGCGGGGGAGGGTAATGTTACACGATCGGATGTATGTCTGTTTAAATGTTGTTATATTTGGCACAATCTGCAGCCTAAACCGTTTGACGGATTTTCACATGTCATGAGATTTGTCAAGTCGTGGGAGTGTTCTTATTATTTCGCTTTTTCGTTAGTATTTTTATAGCAGTCACGTTTTGTTTCATTTAATAATTTCTTGTTCAGTGAAAACTATTCATCAATCATCATAATCTTGTTAAGGAGCGTCCACTGTTGAATACAGACTTCACCTTTCATCCAACTCCCTGCGACTCTGTTATGATAAAAATCTTTTAACCCCCGACGTAAAAACGACTGATGTTATAAGTTGTGTAAAGCTCATCACACATTATACCGTCACGGCTCCACCCCAGCAATTAAGTTGTCATTCAAATCTGAGCTTTAAAACGTGGTTGTATAATACATTTCATAATGTCAATACGCGCTTACTGCCCGCCGTCAGCTTTTCATATTGCTGGGTTGGAGCCGTGCCGTTACCGTGTGTGATAATCTTAACTGTGTATTTCCGTGTCTATCTGTGGTTTCATAGCTTGACCGAGAGTCTTCTTAGCTATAATTAAAAAAAATCGGTTCACGTTGAACGTGGGAGAGCCATGCTTCGGCACGTATGGGCCGGCTCGACTCCGCTCGATACCACGGCCTCACAGAAAACCGGTAGTGAAGCAATGCTCGGATTGGTTTTTGCGCGTGAGTGAGGTTACCTAAGGCCCTAACCCTTCCCTCTCCCCAATTCCCGTCCTTCCCCTCTCCTCCCCTCTAATCCCCCTCTCCCTTCTTTCCCCCTTTGCCCCTCTTCCCCTACTCCCACCTTAAAGAGCAGCAACGCACTTGTGACTCTTGAGTTACGGGTGCCCATGGGCGGCGGTAGTCATTTAGCATCAGGTGATCCGTCTGCTCGTCTGCCCTATACCATAAAAAAAAAACCCGTTCGAAGATCGTCACCTCTTTTCTATTCGTTGATTGCATATTTGAGTCGGGGGTATTTTAAATTCTTAATTTATGTTATTTTAGAAGTAGACATACATTTGTAAAGAAATCAAAAAAGTGTTTTATAGTAAATATAATATTACTTAACTCAGTTCTATAGGGTTCGCAGGTAAATCTATGACAGTTCACTTCTTTTTTTTCTCTTCTGTTTGTCAATAGTTGTTTTTTTGTATTGGCGAGCTGGTACTGATATTTCTGCTAGGTCAATGTGAGTGTTGCATATGCATAAAGGGTTATCGTACACATATATTAGAAATGATTGAGCTGTGACTATATTTAAAGCATTTGCAACTTGTTTATGTAGTCAAACCAGCAGTTTAATATAAATAAATCCTTAAAGTGGACCATACGGTCTCCATCGCATAAAATTTATTCAAAGTTGAATTACAATTTTTCCTATTTTGTGGCAGCATTGGTTAGTTCTAAATACAAATTAAATTTCAAAGCAAATTCGTCGTTTTTAGGTTGCGTACCCGAAGGGTAACCAATGGGACCCTATTACTGAGCCTCGGCTGTCCGCCCGACCGTCTGTATGTCAGCGGGCTGTATCTCATGATTCGTAAAAGGTGGACGCTTAGAATTCTAAGGGTGGACAAATAAAATTTTCACAGAATGGGGGACTCCCCTACTAAAAACGTGTTTGTTTGCTATTAAAGTATTTAAAAAGTACCTAAAAATAGTATTTAATCTTGCACTATGGTGCAGAACATTGCAGATGGTTCATGCGTAGGTCGGACTTGCACTTGGCCGGTTTTTAGGTTTAAAATAATACCAAACGCAATGAATGAAGTCACGTGATTTTTTTATTAAGTGTAGAATTTAGACGGCGTTGATAAGGAGCGGTTACTCAAATATTTCTTTATCTCGTGAACTTTGGCTTTTCTTATCTCTCCCCGGTTCGTAGTTATTTCATTTTGACTTCTGGTCAATGGTAGGTTAATGGGCTGACGTGTTGAGTTATATTTTTAACCAACGACATCGTTTGCGTGAATGTCGGAAAACAACAGTATGTCCTGGCCTGGAAATACATATTTCTGTCGGCCTGTATATAGAAAATGTTTTACTATATACAGGGTGCATCGTTTAAAAGTTATTACCGTTTGAATTTCCAGGTTTATTATCTCCGTTTCTCATAAAAGCAGGTGGAAAGTCAAAGTTTTTTTTTATTTTGGATCTATTCACTCAGTTATTAAGAAAATCCATAAAAACTAATTTAAAAAGTTTCTATTAAAAATTCTATTTGTTTTTGCTTTTACGAGGAGCATACCTGGGAATTCAAACGTTCATAACTTGAAAACGGATAGTTGTTTTTCTAAAATTCTTATTGTAACTGTTAGAAACAGTCTCAAAACCACTGATATAAACTATGAAAATCACTAACTAACAGCAACTGCCAAGTTGTTCGTACCTCTGTTTGCACTCAAGTCCCTCGTTCTAAACATATTGCTACCCTTTTATAATTCCACAATTTGTTAATATTTATCAATCGACCAATAGTATGGCGTTACCGGTATAACCAGTCAAAATAATATCTAATAACTTATTTTTATTAAATAGTGAACTGTGTTATCATCTATTATAGTTTGTCCCCATTTTGAATAAAATAAATAAGAGTTTTTAATGTGGCGACAACATAACTGTATGCTAGAGTCATGCACTTTCAGTGATATATGTAATTGTTCCACTGTCTCATATACACCCTGCATATGCGGTGAACCACGTGTAAGAGATAGTTATGATTCCTTACATGCGAAGGAGCAATACACATACATAAAGCTACACGTGGGATCATTTTATGATCGTTTTATTAGCGTTCTGTTTCTCAAAAGGGAAAAGAAACTCTTATAGAATCAGTTTGTTGTCCGTTTGTCTGTCTGTCAAGACTCTTTTTCTCAAGAACGCGTGGAGGTATCAAGTTGAAATTAACATCAAATACTTTAGTCTGCTGTCTCTTGAACCTGTAAACCAAGGTTCTAAGTCAATGTAATGTAAAGATACGGCCATTTGAACTTAAAAATTTAAGCAATATAAACATTTAGCAGGTAAATCAAAACCTATAGTGTACTTCCCATTGACCAAGGGTCGGCAACCTGCGGCTCGCGAGCCACATGCGACTCTTTGGATGTGAAGTTGTGGCTCTTTAGTTCCTATCTCTCAGCCACTTGTATTCGCTTTTCAATTACATTTTGATTCACATTTTTATCTTAAAAAAAAAGGGTCATCATCCAATTCTTTTTACGGCGAACAACATTTTGATTATACATATTTTTATCCGCAGCAACTCTAAGTATGTGGTGTCCAAAATATTTTGTGGGGACTAAGAAAAAAATATTGTATGAGGACTAAGAAAAATCTTTGAAATTTTGTAATTTTGACTCTTGCGACTCAAAAGGTCGCCGACCCCTGACCTAGAATCATGAAGTTGGGCAATAAGGTCTCACAGCACAAGTAGGTAAACAATAAATTTCGATAGTCGTATTCGCAAACTTGATAATCGCCGGCGATTCGCCGGGTTTCTAGACTCCAGAGCAAACCTCTACTCCCAGCCTCTTAACAGTCACCCGCTAGACGAAGCACGAATGACATTGCAGGTGTTGCAAATGCCTGTTGGTCAACACTTTACCATTGGGAGAATAATGTGTTTGTTTTGTCTCTGCCAAAATATAAAAAATCTGTGTACTAAATTGTCCCACTTCCTTCTCACAGTACTTTAAAAATGGAAGTAATAAGAGTGACCTACGAAAACAGCGGAACACAGCGAGTCCTAAGGAACGTTAAACTCTCTTGCAAGATTGGTTGCTTGCAACCCACAACGAATTGAAAAAGTAACTAGGTATAAAGGTCGTAGCTCACTTATACGAAACCGCAGGTTAAAATAAAAGAATGAATATTGAAATACAAGCTTAAAGTCTTACAATTTAGGTGCATTTTATAATGATAAATGATAACATACATAAGCGGAGCCTTACGGAGCGGTGTCGTGTAAATGAGCTACCTTTTTTTACACTACATTTTTTACAACTGTACAGAGCGTTGCAAGCAAGTATGCGTTTCAACTTTCAAATTACATAATTGCAAGATACCTCAATGTTACCCTCGGAATATGTAAAAGACCACGATAATATTATACACACAGGTAATCGCTTACCATGAGTCGGGCTATACGCTTGTTTAGATTTATTTGTATAAAAAAGCAAATAGACTTGTCAACTCACTACAAGACAGAGGTAATATTATCTATTTCAAAACATCAGTTCTACATAAGCTACTTCAATTACACAAATATTTATACAATACATAAACAAGCTCTCCCACTTATCATAAACACATGTGTCATTATAAGACATCCCAACAGACAACTTATTCAAACAATTTCAAATTTCCATCCACTTCGTAGAATTTCGGCGAAGTTCGGTTATCTTCGTGGCCTTTTTGCGGACATGTGGCGGCCAAATGTTCCCGCGCATCCTGTCTAAAGCCGACTTGGTTCTTTTGTTTTTATTCACACAATGGTATTGAATAGAATTAGATATTTTTCGGTTTAGAGTCCTTTTGCTCCTTGTCGAGATATTATGTGAATTGTCACCGTCTGACAGTGTGTCTAATATTGTTCCACGTGTTTTAATTTTACGCATCGTATTTTTTGTTTAATGGCACCCTTGAGTAGGCCTCAATGGTTGCAGTATTCACTCGTATTCTGTACATTTGTAGTTTTAAATAGGGTATTGAATGAACTACAGTTTGGATCAGACTCGTTCAACTGGAGAAATAGCTCCAGACTTTAGAAGACTACGATAAAAATCCATTAAATTAAAACAACTATAGGTAACTCCTGCATTGTCTATGGAATAGTATTTTTATTTTTATTTAAACTCTTTCATATTTAATACATAGACGGACTGAATGCCTGATGCCTTCTCTACCAGTCAACTTTGCGCCATTCGTGCAGTCATTTACTTTTGATGTTGTAAAAAACTACGAAGATTAACCACTAACCACCAATAACCACGGATTTAATAACCACTTCTTTTATGAGACAAATTAGATTGCGTTTAGATAGAATTTCTTGCACGAGAGTGTTCCTGATAGAGAAAGAAATCACCAGAGCTGCTTCAGCTCTAGTGAGTTGGTTAGTAGGCAGACACTCGTTGTCTATCTTCGACTGTCTGTGTCGTACTAGGAAGTATTTACCAAAGTCCGAATAGGTATCTCTTACTTTGGACGACGAATCCTCAACGAATACCTGCTCATGGGCGTCCTCATGAAACGGTTTACCCGTACCTGATTATATGCACTAATAACAGTAATGACATTTGGAAACTGATGTTGTTGCGAGATTTTTAGCAAGGATTGACACTATGTAATTCTCCAAACTTTTTCTTCATATCAAGCCCATAGTACCTAGTCGTATAGGATATCTGTGATTGACGCTAAAATATATCTTATTGGCCTGGTACAGTACATAAGTACCACCATGATAGGAATATTCTATGTATTTATCTATTACTATATCAGATTTACATCTATGTTCTAGGTGTGCGATATTTGCGATGCAACAATCCCTGGCAAGAACCACCCCCCGGAGTACGCGGTGGACAGTTCGGAAACCTGGTGGCAGAGTCCCCCTCTCTCGAGAGGGATGAAGTACAATGAAGTGAACTTGACCATCGACCTGGGACAGGTAGGTGACGAGCATGCTTTTTAATTTTAGAATAGATTGGACCGAATAGTTTTACTCTATAATATTTTTAAGACTCCATATTGGTTGATAATATTGTAACAAAAAAATAAAAATAATTCTATTTAGGTACACCTACGTATGTTTAATGGTTTTTTTTAGAAAATATACCAGAACATGTCAAACATTGTACCACGAATTCTCAACATTGACAGTTCCCTTCTCTACAAATAATAATAATAACTTAACAAACTAAGCAGAGCCTTTACTACTGCAACCAGACTGCTGATAAACATAGTTAAATATTTTTAAATACAAACATATTGTAGATAAATTACACCCAGACTTAACAAATGATTATGCTCATCACATAATTATTTCTCCTCGATGGGAATCGTACCCACGACCTCTGGCTCAGCAGTTAGAATGACTTTCACTGTGCCAACAAAAATTTAAAATATTTGATTTTTAGTCATAATGAAATCAATTACATATTTTCTCGTTGAATTACCAAAAAAATTTAAATACGTCTTGACTCCGTCTTACATCAGGTAGAAATATACATATAAACTAGCTGTGCCCGCGACTTCGTCCGCGTGGAATAGTGTCTTTGGGTAGAATTTTTATTATTCAGGCTAATTGACGATACTTCCATACAACTTTTCATCCTTACCTTTCAACCCCTTACACCCTCTTTTTCGCATTAATAAAATCTTTTTAACAAAAAGTGAAACTGACGAAAAGAACTAAAAAGCAAAAAATAAATAAACCTTAAGTCTTAAGTATTCAGCTTATTTACATAAACTATCAAATTTTATATAAACTTATTTTTAGTCGGCGCCAAACAACAAACTGATTAATTATAATTTTTTTATTTGTTAAAAATATTTTATTTTATGGTTTTTCTTCATGATGATGATGATGATGAAAAATGATGATGATTTCTAAACGCAATACCTGATAAAGTAATGAAAAGTAAACAGAAACACTATTCGTTCCTACAATTTTCGAGGGTTTCTCTCGATTTTTTCAGGATCCCATCATCAGATCCTGACTTCCTTGACATGGGACCACCCTTGAGGTATACCCTATCTAACAAAAAAAAAAAATCAAAATCGGTTCATAAATAACGGAGTGAGGGCTGAACAGACATAAAAAAAAAAAAATTATACGGTCGAATTGAGAACCCCCTTTTTTTTTCGTCGGTTAAAAAGTAGCCTATGTCCTTTCTCAGGCTCTAGACTATCTGTGTACCAAATTTCATTTAAATCGGTTTAGTAGTTTCGGCGTCAAAGCACGACAGACAGACGGACATAGTTACTGTCGCATCTATAATATTAGTAAGGATTAGGCAGATAAATTGACATCTCAGGAATATCGTTTTTAGAAATCATAAAAACGTGTGTTTATTTATGGTACCTTGGTCGAGGCATGGTCTGTGAGATTGGGTACATACTACATGTGTTCGACATTTTGATCACGACGCTGTAATAGCAGTATAGAACTAAGGGAGCTACGAGTAAGTCAGGTAGGGCTTTAAGTTCGAAACAATAGCATAGTTGAGACAACTACCAGTTCTGGATACATGAACCGTATAACCAATCAGATTTAGGCCAAGTAGGTTATGCATAGATGGGTTTGATATTACAAAATTAACATGAGTACACCTATATCGAGAGCTGGGCAAAATACATGATTTGCTTTAATGTATTTGACATGATGTATTTAAAATCCTACTAGTTAATATTATAAACGTGAAAGTTTGTGAGTATGGATGTATGGATGTTTGTCACTCTTTGACGCCAAAACTACTGAACCGATTGCGATGAAACTTGGTATGTAGATAGCTGGAGACCTGGATTAACATATAGGCTACTTTTTATCCCGATATTCAAACGGGACCGTGACTTACGCGATTGAAACCGCGGGGCGCTGCTAGTAAATACAAAATACTTTAAAGTCGTGTATTTGAAATATAAAAAACAAAATACAGTATCTTAACCATTTGTATTTAAAATACAAAACAGAACATACACAGAGAACTATTAATCAGTAAAAGAAGAATCCACTTTTAAGAACAGTAGATTTTAAAATATTTTTTATACTTTGTCGATGCGCCAATGGATGCTTGCAACACCAGTAGAGTAAACCTGTGAACTCCTTTCTTGAAAAATCCCACACTGTAATCGCTCGGTAAAACCTCGACAGAACTCATTCAACTCATCATTTAGGTTCCAAGGTGTGAGGATGAACGGCAGGAACGTGTGCGACAGTAGAATGCTCCCGTGCAGGCATCATGGCAAACAGTTTCTCGGAGCACGGTTATTGAAATACAAATACCGAATACGTGTTTGTATTTCAAATACGTATTTCAATTACAAGTAACTGAAATACTGCCCAGCCCTGATGTACATCATACATCTCACCTTAGGGAGAAACAGTAAATCCCGGCTGTCAGTAAATCAATATGCAGTTTTTACAGTTACATACGGGCTTATTGTAATCAAATATACAATAATAACAAACAAATTAAAGATAAAATCTTTATTAAAATCCATATTAATATAAGTTAATATATTTGTAATTATTCTATTATTATGCAGAAAGAGTTCAGATAGTTAAATTTATATAATTATTTTTTAACAGAAAATCGTTTATATTATCCCTGTCAATTAAAAATCATATTGCATTGCATTGCTCTAGTGTTTCTTCTATAGTTAAAATAATAAAAAATACATTAAAAATATAGGGTGCACTGTTTGTACACAGAAAATATAATAGTATATAGTAATATTATATATAATATATATTGTCTGTGGTCAAATCGTCTCAATATTTTTTTTTTTATATATATAGACTATCTCACAGTCTCAATATTGTCACCAAAGGGTATTAAAATGTGGCCACCATAATTATAATTATTGACAGATTGACTTTGAGTTTCAAACTTTTAAATTTGTAATAAAGTGTTCCTTTTTCAAAACCATTATTTTTACATTGTTCATCAAACATAAAAGAAATTAATTACTTATTAGGCAACCGCTAGTAGGTATAATATTTCACAATTTCCTGAACAATTACGTTCACAATATCAAGAATGCATATTAGTCCTCAAAGAGAAGGTAGTTGCCCTGTTGATACACTATTCATGGCGGAATCCTAACCCCAATCTATTCTTGTACTGTCGCGCGTCGCTCTGCACCAACAGTAAAGGGTTACATTACAGCAACAAGCCATAACTTATTACACGAGTATTGGATTATTTATTTTTAAGACAAACTTTAATAAATATTTAACTTTAATAATATATGCTTTTGTATACTAATGCTTGTTAATCGCTGAACGGACAGGCAGAGATGTATTTGTGTGGGAAGCCGTCTAACCTCTACCGGTCACCTTTCCAAACACCTTGCCGCATGCAGGTTGAGAGTTCGAACTCATTAAATCTCTCTTATCAAACACTCCGAATTGGAAGGGTTGACTGAATGGGAAGAATGCTACTTATGCGTGAGGTTCATTAGGGGCCATCCATAAACGTCACACGAAGTTAATGATTTTTGGACCTCCCCTCCGTCCTTGTCACAGGTGATCACATTTGTAGAACCACCCCCCCTGGTTTGACGTCCCATACTTTGCAATTTTACACCCAGAACTGAAAAGAGCAATTCTAAAATTGTTATTTGGTTAGTAAAAGTGTAGTACCCGATGTATTCTTTCGTTTACAAGTAATGTTTTGTGTTTAATACTTTAGATTTTGTCATGTGACATCAGAAAGTTTATGAGAAGCTTCCTCCACCCCTTGTCACACAATGTCACATTT
The DNA here is from genome assembly GCA_949752705.1 of Callimorpha dominula. NCBI lineage: Eukaryota > Metazoa > Arthropoda > Insecta > Lepidoptera > Erebidae > Callimorpha > Callimorpha dominula. The sequence goes on along the minus strand of OX456990.1, from coordinate 28,050,055 downwards.
CGTTGACCCCCTTGCACCCTCAACGTGTCACGTAATTTATGGATGGCCCCTTATTTTATTTATTATTATTGTCAAGTGAATAAAAATAATTTCTTAATTAATAAGCTGCCCGTAAGTTTCGAGTATCTTTTTGTGAACTATGTGTACATACGAGTACATATGTGTACCAAGTTACAAAAACAGTCATCGCGTTTTTATTTTATGTTATTTCAAAGGATTGCACGGCTAAATCAATAACCTTCCTTTTATTCTCTACTAGCATACTAGCAGCACCCGGCATGCGTTGCAATTGCCTTTTTTTAACATACATTTTTTGGGCCAGAAAACCTCGCGAGCGTTCTCAGAAGACCCTGCCAAAGTTTCGTCACAAATTCTCATCAACGTTCTAGAAATGCATAGAAAACAAACATAAAATGATTTGTATATAATCACAGAAGCTCTTTTTTTAAATTAAAATGTCACCAACTTTGAGTTAATATCTTATCTCCGAAAAAGTTGAAGCAGAAGTTAATTATAAAATTGTGGACTTTAGATCTTCATCAGTTAAACAACTGAACGGACTTAGGCACATAGCGCCGGTATCATCTTTAATGTTATTGTAACAGCGTTTTAGTTCTCAACTTATCAAGTGAGAGCTTTAAAGAAGTTAGCGCTCAGCAGCACCCTTCAGAAAAACGCGATAAATCTAGCATAACTACTGTTTTTTTGTCGAATGAGTATATCAGGATAGTTGCTTTTAAAACTTTCTCGACTTATATTAGATGTGTAACTCGGGACTCAATCGCGATAATATTTTACAATACCTTTTTGGGACGAGTCCACTCGGTGCCACGATCGATCGGCGCAATTCGATCGAAACGTCGGATAACCGAAAAGGTAATGGCCCCAATTCTGTTACTTCACTCGCTAAATTAAAATTCACTAAATTTTCTTCATATAAGAAGTAAACCTTGTACACTTAGAAACAAGGTCTTATTTCAAATTGAAACAAGTAGGTAACATATGTCGCTATCGAAATAAGCAATTTATTTGTCGACTAAAGTCTGATACGCTTAAATAAACTTTAATACCACGTAGCGAGAGCCGCTATCCGTTGAATGCCATCTCTTTTGCTCTGTGTTTTTAGTAAGCGTCTTCGTAGGTGTAGATTAAAAACACGTCATCCTTGTTCGTTTTGAACAAGTTTTTATACGGCAATTATACAGCGTTTGAATAAATGAAGACTCTCGTTGCGTGGAAATAAAGTTGAGTATACGTTGACAGGTTTTATTGAAATTTAGAGGCGATGAGAAATAGATGCTAGTAACAAATAGACCTTATCACGAAGAACACTAGGTTGATTTCATATGAAGAAATTAAGTCAGGTTTTAGGTTAGTCGACTGTACAATAGAATCGGCACCAATAACTGTCAGGATAACGCCGACAACAGCCCATGAAACTTCTAGACAATTTTATTTGATGAAACCATTTTTCACGCGAACGTAAACGCGCATAAACAGACTTATTAAATTAAAACGTTAATTATTTCAATGATCTAAGACGTCTACATACCATTCTATTTGCCAGTTATAAATGTGTATTAATAAAGTATGTAAATAGTATCAAAGATGCTCATAACAGACAGTATGAACAGTTGACCGATGACATCACCCTGTGTGCTCTATAAACATTTCTGTATACCTATCAAAACTGTTCTCCGAACATTACCGGATCTAAAGACCGCTAGTAATACAGACGTGTATTCCACTGAAAGGGTTCATACTCGTATAAATAAATATAAAGTACCAGCGAGCGTTTATAAGGTCTTTTGAATGTGGAAGAAGCGTGAGCTGTATGTCAGGGCAACTTTGCATTTGTATATGATATCTAAAGGATGCCGTCTAACTTTGAATTTGTTATAAAGTTTCCCTCAAAAATACGAATAAATATCCAATGTTTCTTAACACACACACATTTAACAATTACGACAAAACTAACATACAGTACATAGTGTACAATACAAAAGAAGTCTCGATAAGCTCATAAATCATCCAGTAAAAAGTTAGGTTATTTAAGATCGACATAAAAATATAAAGTGGGCGCGTGGGGTCGCTACTAAATTTATATTCAATACTCTGCTTTCATTTACCGGCTCTTGATTCTACGGCATATAAATATTATAAAAAGAAATGAAAAAGAATTGGAGGTGCATCTTCCAAGTAACTTCTATACAATACTTCACTTTCAATCACCGGCTTTTGATTCTAAGGCATATCAAAATAAACGTTTGTGTTATATAAAATAAAAAATATATTAAAAAAAAAAGAAAAAGAAAGCCCTTACGGGTTGCTGGTAACTTCTATACCAAAGTATACTTTCAACCACCGACTCTTGCTTCTAAACCATATCACAATTCAGGTATGTATTTAAAATTATAAAAGAGAATAAAGAAGCCGTTGTGGGGTCGCTAGTATTTCTACATATTTATACAAAACTCAACTTTCATTCACCGACCTTTGATTCTAAACCGTATCAAAAACAAAGCGTATTTACAAGTAAACCTAAATCTCGCTTACCGCAAACTCATATAATGTTGTTCTAAAATTATTTGATGTCTCGCCATCGGGATGTGAGGTAACAGAGGTCGATGAACTGCTGTTCAACTATTTCTGGCTACGTGCTCAATAGAAGACAGCTCACGGACATACACGGCGACGATTTTAGATGCAATGAAACGTTTATGGCGACACCAGAAACTAAATAATTCTCCATATGGAAGAAAACAGCTAATAGTGTAAACTGATGTTAACAATATATTTTGTATTGGACTGCGTTAGGTGTACATTTCATAGAAATAAATATATATATTATATTCATGAGGTTGTAATGTAGATTACTTTAATAACGTAATAAACTATAAAACGTTTTTCAAATAATGTTTTTCGACAGTAATCTGGTGAATTTCATTAACATGTGTGACATTCTTAATACCTGTGAGTACCGGGTACATTAAAAACTCACGGCTCACGGCCAACCTTTTCAAGTCGGCAAAAAGGATTTTAGTAGTAATCTGTTATACCATCTAAAATAACTGCGCCTAAAACGCGAAATCTCGGACCTCGTATAAATAATTTCACTCCCAGTTCTAAATAAGATCAGCTATGTTCTTAATTAGATTGACTTATTTGCATCATCTACAAATCTATTGTTCTCTAAAACTCATTTTCTGATAGGAAGTTCTTACCCAACAACTTTAAAATATTTTATTCCCAATTGCTCCAAGACTTAGCATTTAGGTACCAAATGCAGAATCGGAACGAATTGATATTATAAGAATGTATTTAAAATTTAGACCCCTCGGGAATCAAATCACGGAGTGGATGGGAATAAGCCATTTGCATATGTTTATTCTCTGTAAGTCCCAATTCCCAATGGCTTTAGAACAGGACTTTGTCAGGAAATCAGGATGGCACCTAGTCGCCTATCATTTAAAACCAAGGGTTGGTGCTCTCCTCTTCAGTAAACTAGCAGAATCATCAGAACAGTAGAAAAAAATATGTTTATGTATCTATTATTTATATAACTATATTTATATATTCATGTATGTATCTATGTAAATATTTATTTATTTCTTTTTCGTATATATATATTTATTTCTTCTGATATCAGACTCATTCGTATGGTTCCCAATGCACCTACTTCATTATTTTCTACACCACCTTAAGGTAGACTGAGAAGAGAAGATTTAAAAAAAACGTGTTGGCACTGTGACTGTTCTACTAAATGTTTTGTATATATTATGTCAATATTGTATAAATGTTATGTTATCATTCTGTGTATTCACTATGCGTTTCAAGTGATGGCCGAGCGAAATATGATGACTTTGTGTAAGCAATGCTTGTGTGCCTATTGCTGTGCGAATCTGAAACTAATGCATTTGCAACTTTTTATCTTTTTGTTATGGCTTTATATTACTAGTATCTATTCTGATACCATTGTAAAATGATCGTGGGGTATCTTGTTTTTCTACTGCTGGATGACGCAATAATTAAAGTGTTAATATTAGTAATTGGTTTCAAACTAGCACCGCGTCAGATGTTTTAGGTTATATCGCTATATACGACAATATATGATTGAAATAGATAAGCACACCCAAACACAGGCGAACTATTAACTATAGACAGTATGTATTTTAACTGCAGACTTTCAATAAGAATATGGTAAAACATTGATTTAACCTCATTTAATTATCGCCTCCTTGTTAATAATTTCTCTGGTCAAAAGCGTAGTCTTTTAAAGTCACCTCGCTTACTACCATTGTTGTGGTGACAGTTATTTTAAATAGGTATATAGCGTGTTTGTAAAATTGCCTGCGAAATTGTCTTGCTTTTTTTTAAATAAATATAGAGACAAAATAACTCTTCCTTCACGTCCTTCTGTCCGTAATTTAAACCGATACGGTGACTTGCTTTGCTTGCTAAAAATTGTCTTTTTATCTATGATTTCTTTGTGCGCTAATGTACCTATGAAATACGATGTGTTTGTGCATAAGTTTACATTATGTTGTGTTTTATGTAATGCGAATTTGTGGCTACACTTATGCAGCGTTCCAATAAACAAAAAACGATTCGTACTGCTTACGGACGGTAAAATTTTGCGTTGAAAATTCAACGAAATTTTACCGACCGTAAGCAAAACGAATCGTTTTTTGTTTATTGGAACGCGCCAATAAGCAATGATCGTAAACAAACAGTTGACTTTAGGCTTCAGTCACTAGTGCCAAAACACGTACGAACCTACCTACATTCAAATTTACACTTCCCTGTATGTATATATATGTAAACTGTTTGAAATCTTACTTACTGCTATAATAAATATGCGAAAATACTGCTATTATAAATCATTGTTACTCAATGACGTCAGAACGGCTGAATAGATCTGGTGTACAAATAAAGTGTTATCTATCTATCTGGATGAAATTTTGCACAAAGGTAGAGTATAGTCTGGCATGGCACATGGGCTACATATATATGCCGGAAAGACGTACGGCTCCCGTGGGAGATTTCTATTTTCAATATCTAGTATATTTAAAAGCTTTTCTATAGTTTATGGTGATATCACAATAAAGCCAAAATTTAGGTCGCAGGCCGCTAACTACCTACAGTTGTATTCACCTAGAAGTTAATTACTACTTACGCGTATCTCTTATCTATTATGGCGAATCGACGCAGTGACGTTAGGGTTATCTTTTTTAAAGAATTAATTAATGTGAATATTTTATTACCAGTCAGTTATGTGCCTATTACTCTATTTTTATGAACAAATAAACCTAAGTTAGGTACTAATACCTCGATAGTCCAGATACGAACGGATGACGCGACGTAGCGCGTGAGTGAGCATCGAACTGACGTGCGGCAAGGCCGGTGCGTGGCAGTCAACTGAATTTATGGCACGTTTGGTCGATACCGCCATGTACGTGAAGCTTTATACCTACTCAGCGGAGTGGGCCTGGCCTGGTATAATCGTCATTGTATAGACTTTCCGTATCGTGATAGGATTGACAGGTCTACATAATTAAACTGGACACCTCTAGGTTGATGTAGCGGTTTTCACATATTTTTAAAATTCATAACACATATTATCTAATAATGATAGCTTTCTACTCTTCTTCTCCATATAAACTTCATTCACTTCAAATTTCACATTCCTCTGTTTGCGAAATTTGATTGAAACGGGGTGCAAAGGATTCTTTTCACGTATTAATAACTAGCTGTGCCCCGCGCGGCTTCGCTCACGTGTACACCTTCATATCTATCATATCTTTACATATCTTTTGGACGGTACCCTAATTCTTTTTGCCAACATAAAAGTAGCCTAAGTTACTCCCTTTAACACCAACTCAACTATCTGCCAGGCAAAGTCTCGTAGAAATCGGTCCACCCTTTCCAGAGATTAGCTGGAACAAACAGACAGACGACAGACAAAAATAAAAAAAATGAATTTTTGTTTTGAGTACCGTGTAAATATATGTAGATGGATTTAGGAAAAAGCTCTTAGGAAAGATCTAAAAAAAAATCCGGTCCCGCAGCAGGCCCGCAGAGGTAGATTTCCTGTTTATCAATTTGTATCTCCAAAAATATAAGTCGCATTAAGAACTTTTTAGTCTACATTGTAGAGAAAATAAAAATTACTTTCAGTTTACAGTTTCGGAGCTACTCTACTTCCAAGAAACTTCCAAAAAATACTACGCTACTTCCAAAAAATTTTGGTTTCCCCCCCCTCCCCAAGTTAAAGATGGAATCATTTAGGGTTCATATTAAAAAATGTTCGTATTTACTATGGGCATGCTATTAATGTTAAACGGTCCAAAAAATTTCCATAGGAAAAAAGTTATGCTGAAAAAACTGATTTTTGAAAATCTGCCGCCCAATCCCATTCACGTACTTAAATAGCAATCAGTGCATAATTGCGACCTCTATCGTGCCGGTAAAATTGAGGTTCATACATATATTCATATATATATAATTATACTTTTTAACTGGCGGTTGCTTTGGGGTTTTGGGATCATAACTAGACCTCCTATGAAAAATTTTTTGGAAAACTGGACAACTGGTACAAAACCAATAGGTAGACTTTTCTTCGAAAAATCTACCTAAAAACCAATGTTCGTATGTTCCGCTTTTGTGATTAAACTTTTATGCAACCAAACACTTTTTTAACTTTAATTGGCATTGCACCGCATGCCGAGTTCAGCTAGTTAAGAATAAAAAATTTGTAAAAAGTTGCTAGTCTACCTACTAGTGATGTAACGAATGTTGGATGTTTCACATTCGTGGATGCGAATGCGAATATTTATCTCCAGTATCACGAATGCGAATGTTGACTTTTCAAATAAAGCGCGACTAAAACGTTTGAGGGGCTTGACTTTTCGGGTCGTCTTTGATCCGAGATGCAAAATTAAATTTTTGAAACAAAGAAATCAGATCATGAAAAATATTTTATACTAGCTGCGCCCCGCGGTTTCACCAGCTTTCTGCATACCAAGTTTCATCGCAGTCGGGTCAAGAGTTTATGCGTGAGAGAGTAACAAATATCCATACATCCATACATCGTCTCAAACTATCACGTTTATAATATTAATAGGTAATGACAACTCAAGCGTCCTTTTGGTTCAAATCCTAATGTACTATAATGATTCATTAGGGTAAGGAAAACTCATCATTATCTTATTCAAATACTAGCTGCGCCCCGCGGTTTCACCCGCGTATGTCCCGGTACTGTGGAAATATCGGGATAAAAAGTAGCCTATATGTTAATCCAGGTCTCCAGCTATCTACATACCAAGTTTCATCGCAATCGGATCAGTAGTTTTTGCGTGAAAGAGTAACAAACATCCATAGATCCATACATCCTCACAAATTTTCACGTTTGTAATATTAGTAGGATAAGTAAATGAAAAAATATTAACCCTATCAGTTGTATTAATTTTTCATTTCCATACATGATTTCTTTTCCTTTTGCCATAATCATTCGCATCGTTTCTTGCGATTCTTCAATGCGAATGCGTATGCCAAAAATATATGCTAATATTCGTTACACCACTACTTCTTACACCTGGTTTCTGAAAGGCTCATCAAAACATTGTTTAACTAACAGAGCTGTGAAGTTAACATCGGTGTCAAATCAGTTCAAGTATTTGTACGTTATATAGAGGATTATTATAACTATAATAGGTACTCATTTTTCAACTGACAACACAACACAACGGAAATCACAACAAAAAACTATTAATATTTTTTTGTGATTTCACTACCAAATGGTAAACAAGAAATGAAGCCATTTCACTAGGTACCTATCTGTATTTTCCGATTGATCAGTGAAAAGTCAATGGGTATACAATCATTTGTCCCCTATTTTTGCACCCTTAGGGTTGAAATTTAAATTGGACCAATGGACCAACTTCGAAATGTGCCCTATCCAATAAAAAAAGAATAATTGAATTCGGACTACCCTATTAAACGTTATGCGTGGTCATACATAAAAAATAAAATGAAAACCATAGGGTAGACTTGAGAACCTCTTGCGTTTTTTCGTGTACGACCTTTGACGTCGACCTAATATTCTGCCTCGCCTGGGTAATGATACATTTTACGACTTCATAAAGTTTATAGATCGTGTTTAACAACATATTATTATATCAATCATCCGGCGGCCTCATGTACAGGATATAGTGGGCAGAACAGCGTCGATAGCGACCGATAAAAAACTCGATAGAAGGGCGAGGTTATAAAGGCACAGTGCGGTATAAGCGTCTAATTTCATCATATTTGTAATAAAACATTATAAGAAGGAGGCCACTAAAATGAGTTTCGATATAAATATTTAATTGTTGTGTTCAGTGTGAATACATTTCGAAGTTTTATGCAAATTTTGTCAAAATCTTTGGCGTTTTTTTAGAAGGAAGTCTTAATAAACTTCTCCTATTAATTTTACTATAGTAACTAACAATTAAAAACGGACAAAGGGAGTGTGAGGCCACGGGCAATGTAGGGTTTCGTAGTTGAAAATTTCATCTACGTTTCAATGGATGACAAAAGTACTTTCAATGGTCGACTATTCGTCGTTAACTTGCAAAGCCTAGCTGGCTGTAATAGGTTTTAGAAGTTAAAATTTCGTGATATATATGTAGGTACTAATGGCGTGATCTAACGTTAATTAGTACTTAAAAGCTATGTACCAAATTCAATCCCTGATTTAAAAACCCGACCTACGACAACTCTTACCAGACGATTCACTATAAAAAAATCAACATCGTATATGCGTAGTTACCTTAAAAAATAATGCTATATATTTTTTATTGTTTTTTTTTCCACGTCTCGTGGTAAATACGTAGGTAAAGAGTCTCCGAGCTATGCCGCGGACAAAATTATGTCAAACACTTCAGATATCTCTCGGGCAAGGTATCATTATTATGTCCCTTTCTACACCTGTGACAAGGTGTAGGTATGCAAAATTTCAGTAGTAGTTAAGGCGTGAAAGCCTAACAAACAAACACAAACTCGCATTCACATTTATAATATTACTTAGGATCTACATACACATCACGTTATTTGCGCTTGTCCGTAGTATTTGGCACAATTACCGAAACTCTATGCATAATATTGCGATTGCTGGAAACTATGCGGGTCTTAATTTTTGTAACGAAATTCCTTCATGTTACTACTAGTATAGTATCTCTAGCTGCGCCCCGCGGTTTTACCTGCATAAGTCTCGATCCCGTGATAATATTGGAATAAAAAGTAGCCTATGTGTTAATCCAGGTCTCCATCTATCTACATACCCAGTTTCATGGCAATCGGTTCAGTAGTTTTTGCGTGAAAGAGTAACAAACATCCATACATCCACACATCCATACATCCACACATCTATACATCCTCACAAACTTGCACGTTTATAATATTAGTTGAATGTTATCTGTGAACCTTAATCTTCTTAATATATATAAATCTCGTGTCACAATGTTTGTCCTCAATGGACTCCTAAACCACTTAACCGATTATAATAAAATTCGCACACCATGTGCAGTTCGATCCAACTTGAGAGATAGGATAGTTTAAATCTCAAATTATAGTCGCAATTTTAATTTATTGCTAATTATTTGTCTGTTATTATTTGACAGTCACAATTATCTGTTAACTCCAAATGATTCTAACAGATGTCGATACCTTTAGACTGGGTTGAGTAAGTAATCAATAGATGGCGCTGCTATGGTAAATCTACGAACGTGTCATATAAGCTACATTTTAACAGCATAATTACCACGTGTTGTTGACGCTATAAAATTAATTAAATTTATTTTGTAGTGAACGAAATACCGTATAATTCAGCTAATTATTTGTCTGTTATTTGCGATTTAACATCTGATGGACGAGTCATTTTGTACAACAATATGAATTTTTCAATTGAGTACTTTAGTTTTATTTTCAATTTAGCTAATTAGATTTTACCGGAAGGGTTTTATTTCCTTAGTTGCGATTAGAGAAATAAAATATGGCGGTACGAAGTTCGCCGGGTCAGCTATCTGATGGACGAGTCATTTTGTACAATAATATGAATTTTTCAATTGAGTACTTTAGTTTTATTTTCAATTTAGCTAATTAGATTTTACCGGAAGGGTTTTATTTCCTTAGTTAGAGAAATAAAATATGGCGGTACGAAGTTCGCCGGGTCAGCTAGTATACTATATGCTTCAGACGCTCCGCAACCGACTGGCTAGCCGGAATAAAGTGTTAGGGCAACGAAAAATACTGACGGCGAGTTAATTTTTTATGTTTACGCCGTCTGTGGATTCTGCGCGATACTACTGTAATATCTTGTACACTAATTATTCGTATACACATTAGTTAGAGGAACTTTCACAGATGGCGCAATTTTAATTTCGAGTTTTTACAATATTTATCATACAATTTATTGAATCCATTAAATATATATATATATATAGCGAAAGGAACTTGGTTTCATCCGAGAATCCCAAAGACATCTCACGCGTTTTTTTAATAATAACTACGTATTATTAGTATTGAGTCACCTATGCGAATGCAATGATTGCATTATAGCCTGTCTTGTCTTTATAACAAATTAGTACAACAAAAGCATTATTTTATTTCTTTGTAAACTCTTTAATCAACTAATATAATTTTTTATACCTTCTGTCAGGAATTCCACGTCGCATACGTGTTCGTAAAGATGGGTAACTCACCACGTCCGGATCTTTGGGTGCTGGAGAAATCTTCAGACTACGGCAAGACATACAAACCATGGCAATACTTCTCTGATTCGCCACAGTGAGTTTTTATTACTTTTTTCTTGTTTTATAAGTAAATGTGGCGACATGCAAATACAAACAGTACCTACTATAGCCATCTAGCGAAGACAAGCTGAACTACATAGTAACGCGCATTAATTCTGGCGCCGATTAGTAGGTATAAAAATGACTTCCTAACATCAACCGTAGGGCCGCAGTCCGCCAGGCATTCAAACTACATATATTATGCATATAAAGTTTCATTTCGAACGTCAATTAGAGTTAGGTTAAAATTACCTACAGTCTCTGCCTAGTTTGGGATCAGACGGCCGTGTGTGAGGTGTCTCAAGTTATTATTATGATTTTTTAAATAAATAGAATGACTTGGCAATCGTATACGGCATATGATAGCCTAACTAACATACTTATACCTCGAAACGATTTTTTCAAACGAATGGTAGTTATAAAAATATTATAAAATTAAAGCAAAAAATAGCAATTGTTCACTTTATGATTAGTTTATATTAGATTTAATGTCTGTGTGCAGGGATTGTGAGCGTTACTTCGGGAAGGAGAGTCTCCAGCCTATCACACAAGACGACTCGGTAATCTGCAGCACGGAGTATTCCAAGATTGTACCGTTAGAAGGTGGAGAGGTGAGGAGATTACTTTAAAAAAATCTAGTAAATTAAGTCCTGGCAACTCTGTCCGTCCTCCTACCAATTATAGTCGAATTTATGTCTACTAAAGATCGCTTGTTGGTCGAGTTTTAACAGTATAACTTGAAATGTCATTGTATAGACTTTTCGTACCAAGACAGGTCAACGTATTGACTCGGCCCCTGTAACTTTTTATAACTAGTCGTTTTCATATAATTTTAACTTTATAGTACACAATGATTAATATATATATTCCAAATATAACACTATCTGTATATAACATCTTAATAAATAACACACAATAGCACATATTACACAACATTTTTTAGACCCAAACTCGAAGTTTTTCGTGCAATTAGCACGTTTAAACAAACAAACATTATAATAGAGTATATATTCTAGGTATTACCTTTTTAGTATAGTAACCAAAGTCTTATAGTATAGTAAAGTATATTTTAATGGCAACATTGACTTACATTGTTGCGGACAGGTTTTTAATTTTATTATAGTAAGTCTACTGGAGTGTTGGAAGAAACAATGTTTCTACCTAATCATCTCTCTCGGTCTATAACCCATTTCTAACCACATTTTAAGCTGTATTCGTTTCTTTCAGATCCCAATTTCTTTACTAAACAACCGTCCGTCAGCGAACGCATACTTTAATTCGTCAGTACTCCAAGAATGGACGCGGGCAACCAACGTGCGGCTTCGTCTCCTACGAACAAAGAACTTATTGGGGCATCTTATGTCTGCGACCAGACAACACGACCCTACGGTTACTAGAAGGGTAAGATCGCAGATTACTACCTGCCTATTAATAGGTGAAAACCAAAGAGTTCAGAACCTTTTTACTTTTCTGTTTGTCAACGGATTTTTTTTGTTTTGTTTAGTAGCTATTAACGAGCTTTAGTATTATTAATAAAAGATAAAAAACGTGTGCTCTCGGGGCGCCCGACAGAAGTGATAACTTAAACGCCAGACAGACTGGCGCCGTAACGCGTTACGTAACGAAGCGGTTTCCCCTTCCATAAGAAGTTATTACTTTGAAAAAATTAAAAAGCACAACTGTTCTGCCAAAATAAACTAAAATTTCGCCCTACAGCCGCAACCGCCATATAAAAAAGCTTTCGCTGAAGGTACAGAAAATAAAAATGAGAAGACTAAAAATTATAGTTAAGCATAACTAATAATATAATAATAATAACTTCACACATCTCACATACGGCCGTCTGATCCCAAACTAGGCAGAGCCTGTACTATGGTAACCAGACTGCTGATAAACATACTTATATATTTCTAAATATATACATATTATAGATAAATTACATACATACTATAGAGGCCTATGTCCAACAGTGGACGTCCTATGGCTGAAATGATGATGAAATGATGATAGATAAATTACACCCAGACACAGAACAAATAATCGTGCCCATCACACAAGTATTTGTCCTGGGTGGGAATCGAACCCACGAGCTCGGGCTTAGCAGCCAGGGTCACTAACCACTAGACCAACAGACTAGTCAACTAAAAAAAGTAACTACGAGTTTTACCATCCACTTTTTGGTTCCATCATCAACAATCCTTCTTCACCAAGTCCAATATATTGGACTCGCAAATACAAATCAAATGAGTCCAAGCTAGAGGGGTTTACTAGTAGCCTCTAGAGAGTTCCACTATCCTGGCTCAGGTCAGCCTTTAAAATTTTAGTGTTGTTATCATAACTAGATTATACGTATAGTTTCATTTCGATGCGACAGTCAGGAGTAGGTTATACTTACCTTCCGAGGTTAGTTTACTTTGTTAGTTACAAATGAAACTAACCTCGGAAGGTAAGTATAACAAGGTACACAAGTAACAATAAAATAATATAAGTGTAACAATAAAAAGTTACTAGATGGTTTTGTTGGGTTATTTAAATATCGTGTTCTAAAACAATATAATAGTATTTACTCCTCGCGTTCAATTAATCACAAAAATTTTGTTTTATTTTGTACTAGCAACACTCTCCGGCTTCGCACCGGTAGCAGAGACATCTTCAACAATCATCAACACATTTCAATCAATTTATACAAAATCTTAACAAATTGTACACTTAAACCTTCTTCATGAATCACTCTGTCTATTAGTGAAAACCGCATGACAATCTGTTCAGTAGTTTTTCAGTTTATCGCTAACAGACAGACGCGACGTTGACTTTGTTTTATAATATGTAGTGATTGGCAACACTACCGTCTATTAATTGTCTTTGGTTCATTCTCTTGCTCAAAATGAAATTTCATTTAGGTTAGTGACTTGGTTTCATAAAACCATAAACTAAACCAATGACCTCAATGAAACAGTACTATTAGTTCTATCCTCCTCACACACTGGTACGACCAATTAAGTTCACGACATTCGTTATTTGAATCTCTCATTGATAAATTATTCCAGGCAAAAGTGTGTTATGGTGCATGTGAATATAAATGATTATAGCTTGTTAATGCACATGCCACGTGCATATTAGCTATATGATCACCTAGTTAATTCATAGCTATAGTTGGAAACGACAGGTGGCGCTGTTGTCTACATTTAAATAATTTTCAACGATTTATATAAAATTTAAAGCGACATTAAAAACAACACTAGAAAATAATTTGAAAGGATTTTTTTTATGGGGTGGATGGTTGACAACCTGAGATACAGGTACCTTCCTCGTTTTCCTAGTTCAGGTGTCAACCCACCATAATCTCTGTCAGTAGCGGCCCTAGCTACATTTTTAGGTGCAAGACCCCAAAGTGGCGCCCCTTTAAATTCAAATCCTCAGTGTTTCTATGTTGTTCGCCGTAAAAAGAATTTGATGAATTTGATGACTTATTATTATTTGATGAATTTAAATGTTGTTTTGTTGCGCCCCCGATCTATGCCTGTATGACGGCGCCCGTTGCGGCCGCACCGCGACCACCGCGCTAGGGCCGCCCCTGGTCTCTACTGTAATTTATATAATTTTCTTGTGACTGTTTTTATGGTGAATAAATCAATTATTATTTCCTTAATAAAATTACGTTCTAATTTCATTAATGACAGTTCTTTTACTAGATCCAGTTATTGACATGTTAATATTTCAACCTCGTTCATTACTCGAAATATTTCCGCAGTACTTCTACAGTATAAAAGACATCAGCATCGGCGGTCGTTGTATGTGCAACGGGCATGCCGACAACTGCGAACCAGCAGACCCGGCCACCAACACGAACATTCTGGAGTGTGTGTGCCAGCACAACACTTGCGGACCACAGTGCGCTAAATGCTGTCCAGGGTACGAGCAGAAAAAATGGAGGATCTCCCAGACTTTGGATAGATTCGTTTGTGAACGTGAGTTTTTGTTTAAGGGCTTGGACTTACAGACAACAGCCAGTTCTTGACTGATCCAGACTTGCTCGAACTATTATACTATTTTTTTTTTTAAAGAAAGACAACTCCCGCAACAGGAATTACTCCTGTTTCGCGGGGGATTTTACAAACATACAAAGAACACCCAGACTCAGGTGGGACTCCAACCCACGACCTGTAGCATAGCAGTCAGGGTCACTAACCACTAGGACTAGGCCAACAAGCCAGTCCATTGTTATTGCCTAATCCATCACTGTTATCAATATCTCTTTCCTTGCATTACCTTCGCCTTCTTTCAATATACCTCCTCCTAATTTTCCCATATTTAATTCTAAAAGTACACGGTTGACGGAAAAAGGCTTTGCCATGCCCAGGCCCCCGCCCACCCACATAATAGGCCCCCTATGTGGGTGGGATTAAAATATAGTTAACAAAATGTCTGTATTTAATACATCTCTGCCTCTTCGGGAATACAGGTATATATATATATATATATATATATACATATAGTTATATGTATGTAGGATATTTTGTCACTTTAACAAACTGTCATCTTGTTGAGGGTACTAACCCTGCCTGGGACAATACTTTCTGTAGGTAATAATACCATCCCTGCTTATTCCTCCACAGCCTGCAACTGCCATAATCATACAACCGAATGCGAATTCGACCCTGAAATTGACCGTCTAAGGCAGTCCCTGGACATCTACGGTCGGTACGAGGGTGGAGGCGTCTGCAAGAACTGCCAACACAACACTGAGGGCGTTAACTGTAACAAGTGCATACCGACATTCTACCGGCCTTACGGCAAGAGTTGGAACGAGATAGATGTCTGTCAGCGTAAGTTAAATCGACGAATAGTCGAGTTAAATAGTCGATTTTGTTAATATAGTTTTAAATATCGTGAAACTATCTTAACTTTCTCTAAGACTGTCATAATGGTATGTTCAAAAGATTTTTTTATGAACATGTCAATTATGACGTCATCGTTAGCTATCGTCAGATCATTTTCTTTTAATGTTTGGGTTTCCATTAATTAGTAATAACAAACATGAAAATAATAACGAGTCAAAATTTTAAAAATATTTTAAATAATATTTAATTACTTACGCGTATTTATAAAAAGTGTTACAAAAATGTGTGGTCATATTTAAAAGTCGTATATTATTAGACAAAATATTATAAAATTTATAATAATACTAGCGGACCTGACAGACGTTGTCCTGCCGGAACGTAAAAAATATTATTCCTGTAACTCTATCGCAATGGCATCTACCGGGCCCCATTGTAAATCTAAACCATTCTCGAATCCACCTGAAGCCGCACAAAAAATTTCATTAAAATCGATTCAGGAGGAGTTCAGTGACATACACACGTACAGAAGAAATGTATATATTAAGATATGAGGTTATGAAGAAAAAAAAAATTCTTTTCAACATTGATTTTTTTTTCAAGCTCAATCAATTATTTTTCGGCTACGCATAATACTTCTAACATTTTCCACACCTTTCTGTAACAACCAACAACAAGTAATTAATTTCATTTATTTATTAATTTGACCTTTTGTTATATTCCATTACTTTTTCTAATTTTGCTGATAACTTTATTGACTTGTCATTTTGTTTTTAATTTTTAATTCTCTTGTCTCTTATTTAATTTATAATTTTGTGAAAATTTCAATGCCTTATATAAAAGCAGAATGTACCCCGCTATACACCTAATGTAACATCTATTCTATGTACTTACCTACATTCTATGCAAATAAATTATTCATTCAACAGAACATAACATTTTGAACTGTAAATACTTATTGTTATGGAATATTTTCTTCCAGCATGCAACTGCAACCTCCATTACTCCACTGGCAACTGTGAGGAAGAAACTGGTCGTTGCGAGTGCCGCGTGGAGTTCCAGCCACCGAACTGTGACTATTGCGCCTACGGCTACTTCGACTACCCGGACTGCAAACCTTGCACCTGTAACTTGAACGGAACTGATGGCCAACAGTGCACGCCTGTAGATGGATTGGTGAGTCATTTTACTGCTCAAAATCCCGGTACCCACATCTCATCTCAGGTATGAAATTAAAACTAACATAAAAAAAGTAATTGAGGAGGGAAAACCCACCACTTACCATCGATTTGTCAATCCTAACGATGGCAACAACCAATAAATCTTACCGAAAAAAGACCAGGGGGACAATGAACTTCCTAAACAAAGACCTGCTTGCCAGATGTGCCCATTACAACTTTGGAGGTTCGATCGTCTAAGCAATTCTCTGTTGAAGGAGCTCAATCAACTTGCGCTGTATCACAGAATAGTAAAGGTACTGAAAATAAATAGCGACTCTTGTTCTGACATAATAAAGTCTCAATTCAGGTCGCACAGCGCTAATTACCTACAGCTATATTCACCTAGAAGTGGCCTCTCTTTTTTAATATAACGCTACAACAAATGGGAGTGGAGCATCAATGAAAAATGTTGCAAAACTTGAAAAATTTATAAACGCGGATGAAGTTGCGCGAGACAACTATTTTTATATAAACTGATTTAATATTTCTTATGAGAAAATTGTCCGTCCCACTAATATTGTAAATGTGAAAGTTTGAATGGATGGATGGATGTTTGTTACTCTTTCACGCCAAAACTACTGAACCGATTGCGATGAAACTTGGTATGTACATAGTTGGAGACCTGGACTAACACATAGGCTACTTTTTATCCCGATATTCTCACGGGTCGGGACTTACGCGGGTGAAACCGCGAGGCGCTGCTAGTATATCATATTTTTATGTGTTTCTTATCGTGTCAACAGTGTCCATGCAAGTACAACTACGCAGGAGAATCTTGTGAAATTTGCGCGGATGGTTACTACTCACCTCAGTGTAAAAGTAAGAACCATTTTATTATTTTACGAGCTTGCACGCCATCTGACGACGAACAACGTCGTCAGATGGCGTGGGTTCGATTCCCATCCAATACAAACAATTATGTGATGAGTACGATGATTTTTTCTGTGATCTGGATGTATGTATTTCATAATATTATTATTTCATAATGTTTGCCAGTCTGGTTACCATAGTACAGGCTCTGCCTAGTTTGAGAGACAGCCGTCTGTGAGATGTCGCAAGGTTTTACTATTTTATCTGCAAGCTAGTAGCAAGTTAGTGCAAATAATCACAAAGCTACAAGTTGTTCCAGTAACCGCGGTTAGATGTTTTGAGTACAAGTGAATAACGTGGTTGTAAGTGCCAATGAACATTAATTAATCTCATAATTATGTTAATAGCCCCTTAGAATTGTCTATTCACCGTTGTTCTACTTTTTGTTATACTAGTAGAACTGATAGGAAAAAAAAAATCACATTTGTTCTACTGTACGGTATGACAAATAGGAATTATTTAAATAACAATAAAATTGACCTTATGTTCTACTAGTAGAATAATCCGGAAATGTTTTGAGATGATTAGTTTGTCCTGTTGGTTACACAATGCAAGCTTACTTTTTTTTTTTTTTTATTATTTTATGAGTTGTACCCATAAACTTAGTATACTTTTATTCTTTATTTAAAAAAAACTTAGCACTATGTTACAAATAATAGTTTGGCAGTATTAATTTCAAATAAGTGGATTTAGCTACTGTAACCGAACTAGGCAAAGCCTGTATTTCGGTTATCAGTGCCATTTCCCTCGAATGTTAAAAATTAAGAAAGAAACTTAGTATTGCCATATTTATTATTTGTTATAAACGATATTTAGTATCTTATAAAAGACTATAAGAAAATTAATATAAACCTTTTAGATATACATGATTATTAGTCTTTATTATAGTATACTAAGTCGTACCCGCCTCAGACTAATGTTATCTAATATTCCAAATTTTCACGTATATCTTGAGTTCGTTAAGGCCGATTCTCACGCATATCTACCTACATTTTATAAAAAATTATGTAAAAAGACTGAGTCACATTTCACCCGAGCGAAGCCGGGTTTTCATCTACTAAATAAATAATATTACGTTTTTAAAATGGTGACGATTCTTGTCATACCATATAGTAGAACAAATTTAATGTAATTTTTTTTTCCTATCAGTTCTAGTATAACAAAAAGTAGATATAAGAATCTTATGTCATGTTTGTTTTGCCCATGTTCATAACTGACAAACCTAATTGGTTTCTCAGTTACAAATAGCAATAAGGTTACAATGACACATTCAAAGCTGACATTTTACAATGCGATCAATAATTTAAAAAAAATATTCTATCTTCACCATAATCTTCACAGGAACTTTAAGGTCAGATATGTTCACTTTTGTAATTCGGCGCTATCAAAATGGCGAATACTGGTTGTCACACAAAGGAGGGAAGCGTATCGTTATGTTTTGAGTAGCTATTAAGGTTTGGGCAGACAGCATGCGGGGCGGGACGGTAACGTGGCGTGAGCAGTTGAAATGTACTAGCGCCATTTGACATCTTCTATAAATTAACTAGTACATTACAACCTGCTCCGACCGCGTTGCCGTCCCGCCGCACCCGCTGTTTGACTCAGCCTTTACACTAAGAACTAATAACATCTCTTTCTACAGACTGTGAATGTAACAGCGTGGGTTCGGTGTCGTCTGTGTGCGACAAGAACAGCGGTAACTGCACATGCAAAAGTAAATACGCCGGCAGAACCTGTAATCAGTGCGAGGCTGGCTACTACAATTATCCGACTTGTAAACGTAAGTAAAAAATGTAATTAGGTAATTATTAACCGACTTCAAAAGGTCTTCTATGTTTTACTGTATATATATAATATTTTTTTATGTATGTTCACCGATTACTCAAAGGCGCCTGGACCGATTTGGAAAATTCTTCTTTTGTTTGAAGTACGTAGGTAGTAAGTATACCCTATACTTCCCAGGTGGTCCCATGGTCATCAGGTCAGGCTCTGATGATGGGATCCTGGAGAAAATGAGGTAACTCTTCAAATTTTATAGGCACACTTGAAGCGATTTGGATATTTTGAGGAGCATTGAAGTCCTTGATACTTTTTTAAAATATAATTATTTTAAACTAGTGTTCGCCCAGAGCCCATTAGTCGAAATTCGTCCGTAAACATTATTGAAATTTTTAGAGAAACATGCATGAGTTTGCACGTTTTTTGCATTTTTGTCTACTCTCGTATATCTGTAACCATACACTTTAAAACACCAAAGCCCAAAGGAGAAAGTAAGAAAAAAAAAAATTTTTTTTTATTAATAACACTGTACGCAGCATAAGTTAAAAACATAAAGGTACTGTACTTTTGTTGTCTTTACCTACCTAAAAAAAAAAACTATCTGATCCAATTTTTTATCGATATCAATAGAGCTCGTGAATAACAAAACAAAAAAAAAGAAAATCGTTTGACAAACAGGAGAAAATAGTTCTTAACTATTTTGTTTTGACCTATTTATAAGT
The DNA here is from genome assembly GCA_949752705.1 of Callimorpha dominula. Taxonomy (NCBI): domain Eukaryota; kingdom Metazoa; phylum Arthropoda; class Insecta; order Lepidoptera; family Erebidae; genus Callimorpha; species Callimorpha dominula. The sequence goes on along the minus strand of OX456990.1, from coordinate 28,029,797 downwards.
AAATCGCTTGTTATAGGTATATGTCTTTTTATTCACTGCTTACTCCCTTTCTAGCCATATCTTCTTTCACGCAGTTCATCCATCTTCTCTTTGGTCGCCTCTTCTCTTTTACCCGTCAATTTAACACAGAAAACTCTTTTCACCACATTTTGCTCATTCTATATAGCCAAATTGCTTCACAACTTTTCATCCACTGGTGCTACTTTCAGGCTCCCTCAGATATATTCATTTCTCACCTTGTCCATCCTAGTCACACTAAACATCTATCTCAACATTCGCGACGTGCAGGACGGCAGGTCCTGTGATCGTCTTATTAGAGCTGTCCCTTTAATTTAATAGGAAATTTTGGATCATAAATTTTTCCTGTTACCTGCCGCCACTAAATATGAAATCTATTCTTAATCAGATCTTTCTTGCTCCCGGCTTCGCTTGAGTCCAAGTACCTTGAGTACACATACTAAAGCATCTCAGCTTTCAGGAGCTAACAATATGCAATTGCTTTTAGAATATGGATTGTTGATTTAAGTTTTTAGTGTTGTGGGACAGATGGCGTTGTCACTCAACTGTAGTTCCGGCTTGTTATCGACAGATAGCGTAACACTTTTATTTTGCTGTAGATTGCAACTGCGACATTAGCGGTACGGAGCCCAGCGTCTGCGATGACGTCACAGGATCCTGCATCTGTAAGACTGGTTTTGGAGGACAACGATGTGATCAGTGTCTGTCCGGGTAAGAAAAAAATTGTGTTAGATATTTTCCTTAGCATTCCTTTGTTACTGTTATTGTACGATTCTGGATGAAATTTGGCACAGAGCGACAACCTCACAACTATTGCTATCAAATTCACTAAAGAACAGTAACAGATGTTGTGCATACTTAATAAGCACTCAAGTGATCGGTATCAACTTATAATGCTTTCTTAGCCTTTTTTCTCACCATTATTGTGAGGCCGACCGATCGCGGGCAACAGCTAGTGCGTAATAAAAAAACAAATTGTCATTTGAAAAAGTTTTATCTCAGAATGGGCTTTGAACCGACAGAATTAACTTACCTACCTATTTCATTTAAAATTTATACTGTTAAGAAAAAACATTTTAGTAAGTTATTATAATGATTAATTCAAGTCCAGGTCAGTCCCTCAACTCTGCTGAAGGCGGTGGTTAACCAACATGACTGCCGTAGTGTTATTATTCTGTACTATTTAAAGTATATAGAGTAGCCAATGCGATGAGAGGCATATTAATTATCAATCTAAATCACAAAGTAACACATAGTCAGTTTCGAAGGGCAATAAGTAATCCAGTGATAAAATACCACTACGCTTACTCATACTTACTGTATTTATTTATATTTGCTGGTATCCGTACCGGTCTGGTTGAAAACCAACGCCAGGCACATGTCTCGCATATGCTGAAATAGATTATTTTCGGTGGACACGTGTATTACAAATTTTTTAAGCGTATTTGATACAAAATGTAAATGAATTATTGTCTATATTGTATGTATGTTAAAAATCTTTTAATGTATCTAAAATGTCGTCCTGAGACACTCACCAACAGATATGGGCCCCTGGTTTATTTTCAAATGATTTTTATCAGTATTTTGGTTGGCCTGTTGGTCTAGTGCTTAATGATCCAGACTGCTGAGCCAGACGTCATGGGTTTGATTCCTACCTAGGACAAATAATCCTCTAAAATCATTTCTTCTGTTTCTGGGTGTAATTTATCTAGGCAGAGCCTGTACTATGGTTACCATAGTACAGGCTCTGCCTAGTTTGGGCCCAGACTGCCGTGTGTGAGATGTGTGTTTCTTGAATCGACTTGAATGTTATTAACAGTAGGTTTTCACTTGTCTACACACAGTTACTATATGGAAGTGAGAGGACGCGAGCGATCTTGCGTGCCCTGCAACTGTGACCCAACAGGATCCACTTCGACGAGTTGTTCCGCAGACGGCAAATGCAACTGTCTCGCTAATTTCGGAGGCAAGCAATGCGACCTATGCTCTCCAGGGTATTATAAGTACCCGGAGTGTTTGTGTAAGTATATTTCTTGCTTTGTTTTTTATTTAATTTAGGAATTAAAAATTGAAGCATTCGGACCACAATGAAACGATTTATAAACATAATTGACCACAAATCATAACACTGTAAATTAGAGAACCTGGCCGACTAGATATTTATCATTAGATGATAAGCACTTAATCTATGGACACTTGCTGCAATAAGGATTTCAGTTACGGCTTCAAGGTCAACAAAAAGTAAAATATTGGTGCAATTGCGTGTTTCATGTTATGTTGCTCTATGACTTAATATGGAGTATTAGCAGTTTAGTTATTCTTATTTACATAAAAATAAAAACTCACTGTCATATCATACCATTAAGTTTTCCACAGTGAGATTCGGGGCTATCCTTAAATTACACACCCCCCTCCCCCCCTCGTCCTTGGTACAGAAATAAAAGAAAACAGCAGTTCACATTAAGTATTTTAGAAAATTAACAATTTTGACAAATGACATCACGAAGCTTATGACCCCGTTTACCCCATGTCACACTTCGTTGACCCCTTCCCCACCCCTTAACCTGTGACGTTATTAGTAAGTTAGTAATTTTGGTGTACAATAAAGAGATATATTATTATTATTAGATGAATGTTGTGACAAATTGTGTAATTTAGTACTCGCCTACAGCTTGCAACTGTGACGTGTCTGGGTCTATCGGATCGACTTGTGACGACAAAGGCCTGTGCCACTGTAAGCCGAACTTCGATGGTGATAAGTGCGACAAGTGTAAGGAGCAATATTACAACTATCCGGCCTGCGAGGAGTGCAACTGCGACCCTAGAGGAGTTACCGCGAGCTTTGCTGGTAAGTCGCTTCAGTATATTTAGCACAATCAAATTTTCACATGTAAAATTAAGTGGAATGTTATTAATGTAAGACAACACTTTATCATACAAGTAGTTCTTATTCAACACCCGAACACGCCATATACGACAATTCATAATCTATAAAACAAAAAATATATGTAAAATAAGTTATGAAAAAAAAAATACAATAAATTTAGGATACATGACACTTTTGTTAAAACTTGGTGTTTATACTAAAATTATTATTATTATTACTTACTAGCTGCACCCGGCATACGATGCAATGCCATTTTTTATATTTTTATATAGATTATTTGGGCCAGGAACCCTCGCGGGCGTCCTCGGAACATCTTACCAAGGTTTCATCACAATCTGAGCAATGTTCTGGGAACGCATAGAGGACAAACATACAAACATTCATTTTTATATACAGATGTTAGTGACACGCTCCCGAAAACGAAGACAGACGATAGTACAATTGGCACCTTTGATGATGGGTCAGAAAAAATCGATCCTGATGAAAAAAAAATATCTTTTTACAGTTTTTTATTGGCATTTTTCACGCTCCATCATGTTAGTACCGGTAAATGAAACGATAATTTCATAAAAAACAAAAATCAAAAACAGCTGACGCTCAGGTCAGCGGACCCGCGGGCGCTGAACTCGCGCGGCCTTCTGCGCCCGCACGTCCTTTGACCTGAACATCAGCTGTTTTTTATTTATTTTTTATGAAATTATCGTTACCTGTACTAACACGAAGGAGCTTGAAAAATGCTAATAAAAAATCAAAAATATAAATTAAAAAAATAAATTTTATCATTAGTACTATCGTCTGTCTTCGTTTTATATAGATAGATATGGGAGGTAGATAGATAAATTTATTACCTGAAATCGTCCTCTGATTAGTCAATATTTCTTTTACTCTTATCAATTCGCTTAGTAACGAATAGGTAAATATGTTTTTTCATCTAGAATCTTTAAACCAAACTACTCGTATATTCATAGGAAAATTTACAAAGTAATCTTAATATGTTCTAAAAATAATAGTATTTAATTCCCCTTCGACATACATGTCTAAAATGTGGTAAAAAAAAAACACTCTTTTATGACAATAACTACAAAAATATTTTGTTTCCAGGGTGTGGCTCCGTGCCAGCTGGGGAACTCTGTCAATGCAAAGACCGAGTTGAGGGCCGTATCTGTAACGACTGCAAGCCATTATTCTGGAATCTGCAGGAATATAATCCAAACGGATGTGAAGGTAAGAAACTGACCGACTTGCGGGTCAACTTCAGTCTTGGTTTTGACAGTTGTAAGAATAATGGTACATTCGCTCAGGGTGCAGGAACTACGAAAGTGTTCACGTAAATCTTGATCGCCTTTCCATGCTTCTTCTTGCCTTGACTTACCCGCAGTAGCGGCCCTAGCTACATTTTTAGGTGCAAGACCCCAAAGTGGCACCCCTATAAATTCTGAACCTCAATGTTTCTTTGTTGTTCGCCGTAAAAAGAATTTGATGACCTTTTTTGTTGCGTCCTCGATCTATTGATTTGGCGCCCCCCGCATGACCACCGCCCTAGGGCCGCCCTTGATTACCCGATCAAGACAAGACGAAGCTCTAAAAGGCAATCACGAGGCCATTGTTCCTTAACGTTCTTAAATTCTGAGCTAATTTATAACGATAAGTTTGCTCAGAATTTAAGAAAGTTAACTAACGTCTCTTTTATTTATTCTACGGTTTAAATATGTTTGGACTTTTACAATTATAGCAGAATATTTAAATAATAAATTTAAAAAAATGCATTATCTTAATAGGATATACCTAATTATAATATCATTATTAAAATGTAGTATTAAAACCAAAACTTCTGACCAAAAAAAATGGTCGTCTGTAAAGTCGGTTTACGGACGATAATCTTACGTGATAACGCCATAAGAAAACAGTGGAAGAGAGATAGATGCGTCACAAGCCGAACGCTTAGGCCGATCGTGGCTCCCTATCGCTGGTTACGCGCTCTCGCTTGCACGTTCGGCTCAGGCGGAACGTGACAATGAGTCATGCTTTTACGTGCGTGCAGCTGGCATTCATCCATTTACAAGACGTTATCATATCAAAAAGTTGTAATCTCTATTGCCAGTATTCATTTCAAACCCTTCATGTTATAGTCACCGTTGTAAATAGACCAGTTGAATCTTGAAATCACCAACTCTTCAACTGATTTGGTTGCCTTTCTGTCCTCTAGAATGTAACTGCTACCAACCGGGAACGTTGAGCGGTCTCGGCGCTTGCGACACTCGCTCAGGACAGTGCAAGTGTAAACTCAACATTGGCGAACGTCAGTGTGACCAGTGTCGAGATGGATTCTACAACCTCAATAATAACAACATGTTTGGTTGTACAGGTAAGTGGAGTAAACCTTAACTGGATAAGATACAGATAACCTTGTTACAGAAGGGTGTGTAGTCACGGTTTAAGATCGTTTTGTATATTTGATAAATAATTGAGCCTTTCTTACTGATTTGTTTACAAAATTATGCTAATGCTTTTCCGAATGCAGATAAACATTTTATTACTAAATAACCAGTTTTGTATCAGTTGGTCGAGTTTTCCAAAAATTTCTTCACCGGAGGTCTCGTTATGATCCGTAGACCCCAAAACAACCGCCAGTTAAAAAGTTAAAAAATATATATATATATATATATATATCAATGTACCTCAATTTTACCGGCACGATAGAGGTCGCAATAATGCACCTATTGCTTTCCAACTTGGACGACAAATCAACAGGGCAAAAATGAAGGTTAAGTTCGTGACCGGGGGATATTCCTCTCCACAGCCAATGTTTTTTATCATCGTCGCAATCGATTTATCATTTATTAATTATCATTATTTTCCTTCAGAATGCGACTGTGATATTGGCGGTTCTATTGATAATAACTGCGATAAGGTTACGGGTCAGTGTCGCTGCCACTCGAGGGTCGAAGGTCGGCGGTGTGACCAGCCTATCGAAGCACATTACTTCCCTACTTTACACCAGTTCCAGTATGAAGTTGAAGAAGGGTATACGCAGTCGGGACCAGTGCGGTACAGGAACTCCGAAGAGGTGTTCCCAGGGTACTCTTGGAAGGGATATGTCGTGTTTTCTATTCTACAGGTGTGTGATGTTCCCCAGTCTTCCAATAGCAGATAATTTTAATTGTTTCGTTTTTCAAAAGAAAAAAAAAATACTGTAACGAATTTTTTAATAATAAACATCATTCGCTGAGAGAAAAACATTTAAGAATAATAACAATGAAGATACCTATCATTAGAACAAACGATACGAAACATGTACAACATAGACACGAATAAAAAATCCTTAAAAAAACATTTTAGTTTAGTTACTCCTTATAACACTAGCAATCTGCCAGTGAAAGGCCCGTGGAAATCGGTCCATCTATTCTAGAGATTATCCGGAACAAACAGATAGACGGACAGACATACAAAAATTTGAAAAACTGTTTTCTAGGCAAAGGTATTGTGCAAATAACGGTATAAGCTTAAAAACGATTATTTTGACATTACAAACAGAGACTTCAATTTTATTTATTTGTATTGATAATATAATATGGTGCTGTAACGTCAAAACTTTACGTCCTGTAAAAATTTGCTTGAAGTAACAACTTGTGACGTCATTCTTTACTATTGTCAAATCATTTACTACTTTAATGGTTGCCTTAACAATAAAAAAACGAATTCTTCAAAGTCTTATTTAACAGTTATTTTAAGGACAATAAACTAATAAACTATCCCATTCCTGAACTTGCTTTACGTATTTTTTACTTTCATTGTCTTCTTTCTTATTGAAGATCATATTGTTTCTTCTAGAATGAAGTGACGAACAGAGTGATGATTTCCAAGTCCTCTCTGTACCGTATGGTCCTAAAGTACGCCAACCCTCTAAGAGATATAGTGATCGCGAGTATCACTGTCACACCGGAAAATGTCATCGACATACAACAAAAGTAAGTAATCATAGGCTCTTTAGAACATATTATACTCTCTCATTTGTTACTCTGTGGGTCACAAATTTGTTTCACATCGATATCAAGCCCCACACTGTGTTTCTTTAATAAGTAAAAAAAAAATCCCAGGAGCTAGGGCCTTTAAGTATTAATCTGTATTTGTCCGTCTGTCTTCATGACCTTTTAAAGCTACTGGTGGTCGCCAAGAAGTCGAAATTCATCGGTAACACTTAAGCTTGTCAATAGCTACTAAATAAAAGAAGAAAATCGGTTGACACACAACAGACAAAAAAGGTTCTGAACTGTTATATCTTTGCCTATTTATATATAGGTAAAGGTTATTCCTACAATCAACTACCTATTGAAACCTTGATATGTGAAGGAAAAGTTACATATAGATATTTTTTTAGTTGGTTTTTTTTATTTGTCTATGTTGTTTCAACAGTAAAAAAGACAATGATAATTGATGTAACCCAAATATGTTCAGCTTAGACAAACATCACCTTCGCCACTGCAATAACTCTAACTTCTAAAACTTTATGTTAAAATGTTTTGAGGAACAGATAAATACTGTCAAATTTAGTAGTAATAGTTAAGGTTACAACTGAATGTTACAATATTCAAATACTTTATATAACCAACAATGTTTACTAGGTTCAACGTAGCCCTAAGGCCAACAATAATGCCCCAGCTTGTGACAGTCGCAGGGGACAAGGGTATTGCGCTCGCTCCCTTCGTCATGAACCCAGGCAATTGGATGATCACCATCAAAACCACTAAGGAAGTCATGATTGTGAGTAAAACCTTCTTACTATACTCAATAGCCTGTATTGTTGAGGTGTTAAATGTGTATATCTTATTTCTGCTCTCAAAGTTCCTAACGCCTTTCCTAACTGTCAGCACCACAATTAAAAAAAAGATAGTCAAGGATAAAAAGTTAATGATACTTTGTCCTTAGTTAAGGATAATTTAAAAATTGAGACTATTCTCATAATAAACAGTCTAACATCTGAGTAAATATATTTAATAAAAAAAGAGTTTGCATAAAAAAATATATGCTTAGATCAAATTTATTGAGTAGAATTAGGTGTTTCGTAGTTCGAGTAAATGTTCATGTTTTCATTGTTTTCACATATTTATCAACAAAATTTTAATAACTATGAACACTTATAAACCTATAATATATCATAAAAGTAGTAGTTGATGTGGTTGGTTTCTTTCAAATTTGGGTGCAAATTTTGTCCTACGTTAATTTCACTCGATATTTAAGGTTAATTCTGCTGCCATCTACTATAATCTAAGCCAGATTTATATCTGTACAAGCATTTATGAGTATGATTTATTTTGTACCTAGGATTATTTCGTCCTTGTCCCGGAAGCGTACTACGAAGCCACAGTTCTTACTAAGTTGGTGGATAAACCGTGCGAAGTTGGTGACAAGAAGCCTTGTAGAGAATTCGCTTACCCAAGCGTAACGGGCATGCCCATCGCTGACGTCACTAGTCTTAGCACTTCAGTTAATGCTTACATTGATGACGTACAGGTAAGGCCAAATGCAGTTCTTTATTTTTCACAAATAAGAAATTTTAGCAATTAGTATTAATAATTTATCCAAAGAACCTTGAAAAACCAAGATGATTAAAAGATGGCCAAAGTTGTGACGCGTATATTGTCTTTGTAATAGATTACGCCTAAGCTTGGCGGAAAGTTACCAAAGGAGTGGTCAACACATTGACCCTTGAGGAACACCGTAAGACATTAAATAAGACGACGTCACATAGCAGTACCTGTACATTGTATACATATATCTGTGTGTTCATTTTATGTATTAATGGGTCTATTACCTTTTTCAAGTAAATGAATGAATAAATATAAATATACAATCATTGACAACATGCTAACTCATATTTTATCGTTAATATATACTGTCTCAAAGGCTCCTTCAGATTCCGCTTAGTTAAATTAGTATCGTAAAGACATTTTAATTAACTATTAAAATTTCAGTAGTTGAAATTACGAAATATTAATAGGAATCTCTTTTAGTGCACTCGAAAATTTTCACTAAATACTTCATTAAGAAGAAAAAAAACACTTAATTTTGTTTCTGAGCTATTTAAATAAAATTAAACACATTACAATTTTACAGCAATTAAACGAACTCCATGCAACAGCTGATTCCATTCCAATTGTGTCTGGTGACGGCCCAGAACTTCAATACAACATGAAGATCGATACTCCAGGGCCTTACATACTGGTTCTCGAATACGTAACTCCAACGAGGTTGGAGTTGAGGAATGTTTCAGATACAGTGCCGACTGGTCTGTCGGTGAGGTACACCTCGGGAGACAATCGTGAAGCTGTAGCCACGATCAATATAAATAATTGCCGATATTCAACTCCTTGCCGCCAAGCGTTTATAGATGATGTGTCCAGAGTTAAAGTTTTCCACTTTAATGATGTAAACAACGATATTTATTTACGGGTAAGTAATGTTACAGTAGATTCAAAATTCTTCTTCTTGCGTTACGTAAGTACTCTCAAAGTTATTCTTATTTCTAAACTTTAAGAGATAGCTGGCTGATTTCTTAAATAACTTTCGAAGCCAGACCACTATTTTAAAAAGATTTTTTTTTTTTCATAAAAATAGAGGTTTTACTATTTACTAGAGATCGCGTGGCGTGGTGGTCGAATTTCGGGCGTGGTTTATTTCACTGGCCAATATTACTTGACCTGTAATTGTATAGACTTTTGTGCCATGACAGGCCAAAATATATACTGTACACTTATAGCTTCGTTTTTGCAATTTTTTTAACTTAGCTTTAGCAAATATTGTTTAAAAATGTTAGCTTTCTACATTTTTTCTATATATAATCTGTAAATATTCCAATATTCACGTTACTACGTTTGCGAAATTTTCTTAAAAAGGGCTACAAAGAGTTCTCTTCACGTATTAATATAATAATACATATTATGTTATTGTGCTTCGTATTTTTTCACAATATCACAATAATATATGGCTTTTTTATGTTAAGGAATCCAATTTTTGTTCCTCAGGGCGACATAGGCAGTGTGGTGGGAGTCAACTCAATCATTGCGATTCCAGAGTCCGAGTGGCACTTAGATTATATCACCCCTCGGCCCTACTGCTTAAGGCGTAATGGGAAATGCGAACCAACATTATTCACCACTGCTGTGGACTCTGAAAAGGTATGTAATGTATTTTAGTGTTTCTTTTTTTATGTGAAACATCTAGCAGTAAAACTAACTCGTAAGCGGTGACCGAAGACGGCAAGACGCTCTCTTATGTCATGATAAAATTATTTGTGTACTTTTTTCTGTATAAAAGATACTCTGTGTCCTTGGCAAGGCGTATACAAAATTTGATGATGATCAGATGAACGGTACGGCAGCGCATTAGATACAAACGAACATTGTTTTCATTGCATTATTTATTTTAAATATCACGGTATTACCAATCTAACTAAATTATATTAATTATCTTTTAATAAAAAGTATCACCGACTTCAATGTGCTTTTTAGTCGAAAGTAGATGTATTTTGTTTAAATATAATATGGGTTGGTCAACTAAACGCACTGCTCCAAGCGAAAATATCATCGATGTATAATTTTTTTAGATATTTGTTGATTTTTCAATAACCGCTGGACTGATTTCTATAAAATTTAAATAGGATCACCTGGAAAGTATACCCTTTGAAACAAAAATAGAATTTTCCAAATTGGTTCACTCGTCTTCGAGTAATCGGTGAACATACATAAAAAAAAAGATTCTGACGAATCTGAGAACCTCCTCCTTTTTTGAAGTCGGTTAAAAAAAACAAAACTATACATCAAAGAGGACACCAATTTGCATTATATATATATATTGAATCTATATTCAACAAATATATATTCAATATAGATTCAACTATTCGCATGCCGTTCTTGTGTCTCACTTACGCCGCGTTCCAATAAACAAAAAACGATTCGTTTTGCTTACGGACGGTTAAATTTTCGTTGAAAATTCAACGAAATTTTACCATCCGTAAGCAAAACGAATCGTTTTTTGTTTATTGGAACGCGGCATTATACATTTTGCAGAATCGACTTCAAACTCAATTCAAAATTATTTGTATGTATGCATGAAATGTCTCAATATCAAAATCAATTATTTATGTATAAATATTTTCATTTTTTGTTTCATAGTCGATCAGTTCTGTAATTTTGATTTTGCTTTTTTTTTTGTTAACCATGAATTAATTAAGTTTTCCAAGCGAATGTTTCAACTGTAGGGGCTTTCATTGGCAATTAAATTACCAATTTTATGATTATGCAGTATTTTTTATTAGTCTCGTAAGCCTTCCTCAAAATAAAATATATATTAAAAACAAAACTTTTTTAGGTGGAAGCCGAATCTGGCGTAGGTGTTAACTCCACTGTCAGGCCACCAAACCTGGAAAATTCAACTGCCGTTATTTACTTGGAGGCCAAAAAGCCTGGGCTGACAATCGAATCTAAGGTCCCTTCTGCTGGAGACTACATGTTCCTGGTGCATTACTTTCAGCCTGATCATCCAGGTAAGACAATTTCTTATGGCGGTTACAAGTTTATCAGTTCAGCCATTGTTTACTGAGAACTGAAAACCAAGTTAATCCGGTGATAACTTGGTTACCCCCCCCCCCCCCACTCCCCCGGGTGATTGCCTCATCGGGGCTAACGTTGAATTAGCCCCGGTGAGGTGATGACTAAAACCACACTATGTCCCGTTACAAATGGGTCTATTGCAAGCGGCGAAAGGAGACCGGAGATATCCTGCTCAGGTTAACCCAGTAACCTGAGTAGGATGTCTCCGGTCTCCCTTCTACCTTGTCCGCCTCTAGATCAGCAGGTGGCAACACTATGCAAGCGAGCGCAATAAACTTGACACTGTAGTATGACGTTTTATAACAAACGAATCGTGTTAATGTCTTGTAGTCCTGATGAGCAGTATGTAAGGTGACTTCAGTTACTGATTCTGACTGATAAGCAGAGGTCGTGGGTTCGATTCCCACCCAACACAAATAATTTTGTGATGAGCACGATCATTTCCGTTTTCTCGATCATTGTCTGGGTCTGTGTGGGTGTCTGGGTGTAATTTATCTATAATATGTATGTATTTAGAAATATATAAGCGTGTATAATGTAAATGTAATATAATGTTATGTATATAATGTGAAGACGGACGTGTGTGAGATGTCCTTCCCTCCCCCCTCTGCCCCCTTCTCCCCATTCCCCCTCTTCCCCTACTCCCACCTTAAGGGCTGGCAACGCACTTGTGACTCTTGAGTTGCAGGTGCCTACGGGCGGAAGTAGTCACTTACCATCAGGTGACCCGTCTGCTCGTTTGCACCCTATCCCATAAAAAAAAACTAGGCAGAGCCTGTACTATGGTAACCAGACTGCTGATAAACTTATATATTTCTAAATACATACATATTATAGATAAAGAAATGAATAAACAATGTCCTTACCCGTACTACTTTATGGGTGGTCGTTATTCTTCTTATCTTAAATGCGTTGACTGATTTATATGATGTTGATTTGATTGGTGGATTAGTTGTCAAAATCTCTACATATTTTTTTTGTAAATTGTGACATATAACATCTGTTAAGTCAGATAGTCATACTATAAACTTATTTCTATAGAGTTTTCCGAGTGACAGCTCTCTATTAAAAAAGACTGAGATAAAAGTCTTTGTGTGTAAAGCATTTAACCGCTCGCCCGCCACTCCGCTCACGCAAACGATCTCACAGAAACCTGGGACCTACGTCTGCTATTTCAATTGTGTCACAATGGTCTCACAATGACTTGATTTTGATAATAACACAACTGTCAAAATAAAGTCATTGTTAGACTATTGTATCACAATAAAAAAAACAGACTTAGGATCATTTTTTTCGGGGATAAATTAAACGACGCGTCGAATCTTATCACCGAACGAAATCTTTGTTACTATTGGTCAATACACACGTGCATAGCGCTCGCACCTATTTTCTTTCTTGTCGCGACTTGTAGTACATCACATACATGCATCCGCTTGAATATCCGCATCGATTATTGCGGATGCGGATGCAGATGCAGATGTTCAAGTTGCTGCGGAAGCTCCGCAATTGCGGATGCGGATGCGAATATTTGTTTTTTCGTTTGTTTAGAGAGCAACTTAAATGCATTGCTGAAGACAGACAGGCAACAGTTTGAGACGTCGATGCCGGTACAACATTGTCCCTCCCACTTCGGCTGCAGGGCCCTTCTAAGGCTCTCTGACGGCAATAACCGCTTCCCGGTTACTGAAAACTTCACTATTACTTTCAATGTAAGTATAATTTTCTATTTTTCAAATATTCATTTGGCAAAAAAGTACAAAGCTTTCTAAAACAAGTTAGTAAACGTTGCGTAACCGCTAACCGCCACGAAATATGTACACTTTATGCCACCTTAAGGGTTCAATAAAAGGTATCTATAGGACGTAGGTATGATGTAGTTATTTAACATATGTGCATTTACAGGAAGTTGTAGAAAAATAAGCATATTGTAAAAAAAAACAATTAATTTTTTTTAGTTTTCTTCAGGATATATGCTTTTCCTTGTGTAGGTACACATTTCTAAACAACATTATCATTTTTCATGTCACATTCACATGTCACTGTTTTTTATTTTCTTAAGTACGATACACACCGAACGGGGTGCGCCTGAGGGCATCGGAACGCGTTTTTTAGTACCGTGATGGAAATTGAAGTTTATATTAATTACTTAAAATTCATTTTTGCATGGAACTTATTGCCGCCGCGGGTGGTCGGATCCGCCCACTTGCTTCGGCTACCGAGACACGACTCGACGCACTTCGGCGCGGCACGTTCGGTGTGAATCGTACTTTATGCAGACATTTTCAGAAACCTGGACATTCCATCAACATCCTTAGTATTACATACCCATCTCATCCGAAACATGAGTTTTATCGGTAAATTTTCAAATTCAGTTTGTCAGTTTCAAAATAAGGTTTCTTTATAAAAAGTCACGAATTTTCCTAAAATTGTTAGTGCTTTACGTTATTTACGGGGTCTACTGTACAAATATGACCACACCTTATTGTGTGAAATGTGGATATCATACATTGTGACCATGGTGACCATGGTGTGATGCCATTCATAATTGTCAAGAAGGCAATTTAGACGTATCTGAATATAAACCAGATAATATCAAATTGTCTTATTTTTAGAGTTACGTTTCTGAAAAGAAAAAAAAGGAACCCTTATAGGATCATTTTGTTGTCCGTCTGTCTGTCTGTCAAGACCCTTTTTGTCAGGAAACCGTAGATGCGTCAAGTTGATTAATACCAAATACTTATGTCTGCGGTCCTTTGGGGCTGTAAAAAATCGAGCTTCTAAGTCAATGCAATCAAAAGATATGGCCATTCAAGCTTTGATTTAACCAAAGAACATTTCACAGGTAAATCAAAACCTATAGGGTACTTCCCATTGACCTAGAATCATGAAATTTGGTAAGAAGCAAGGTCTCACAGCACAAGTAAAGGAAAAATCGGAAAGTCGTTAATTTGTTGTGATATCATATAAACAATTGTGTTTGTGATTACAAACTTATATTTTGCGGTTGGAAAGTTACCTTTGTCGTACAACGATGTATGAGAGAGTATTTTTTGGACCGCGTAGTTAAGTTAGTCTTCGAGAATTGATTCCCGAGATGGACGTACTATCTACATACAAGTATGTTTGCTTACGGAACCCTCGGTGCGCGATTCAGACTCGCACATGTCCGGTTTTTTTATACATACTCACCCCTCAAATCCCTAAAGGAATATATATTCCGCGAGCTGTAATAACGGTCCTACGTTATATAGCTAGCCTATTTCTTCTATAAATAATTCTCTATTACTAAAAATCTAAAACGATATTGAATTTGACCCAAGTATCCAACCCTGAACGCACGAGATCCTGAACCAGATAATCATATCTGTAGTTTTTCCTGTACAATTTAATAAAACGAAGTGAACCCATTCTTAACACATGTAGTTAACTTAGCTGGAAGGATTTAAAGAATACTTATAATGTGTGCCCCTTCAGCACTTAAAAAACACAACACTTTATTTTTAGGTTAACAACAGTAAACCAGTGTGGTTGGACTACGTGCTAGTAATAGAAGCTACGGACTTCGTTGACACGGCGTTGACGGAAGCCAACATCATTGATTACACGCAGGAGTTTATTGAGAAGTGCGCCCTCAACCAATACTACATCGAGAAGAATGAAACAGGTCTGTGAGGAGGCTTTATGAGGCTTTACTAGATGGATTTATATAAAACAAAACGGTTTTAAACTAGACTTGCAACGAATAGTGTATTCGAACGCCGAATACCGAATATTCTGCAGGCGTCCTGGCCGAATAGCCGATTATTCGGCTGGCGCGTGGCAGAAAACTTTTATCATCATTTTTGTTTCTACTTTCCACTGTTTTAACGCCTCCCGTACTGACCCACCCATGAGCATCTATTTTTTTTTTAATATTAGTTCTCTGCAGCACAATCTTCCACTGCTACAATTTTATTACTATTCATATGCATGGACTGATGTTGTTTTTGTTGGAGAGAATAAAAAAAGAAGAATACAAAAAATTCAATTAAATTTAATTTAAACCGCCTTCTTTTAGATTAATTACATTACAAAATCAGATTACAACAAATAAAAAATATATATTATATACATCCCTCACGCATTATTATAGTCAACAGACCTTTCTTAGCCCTTCTTCAGTATACTGCCCATCTAGATAGTATAATTCGAGGCCTAACCGCACCGACTCACTCACGCGCATTAGCCATTTACAAAAAAACTGTAGTATTCGATATTGGGCGGAACAGTACCTAGATATTTGGTATTTTGCCCAATAGTATGAAAGTAGCCGAATAGGCCGAATACTGAATATTTGCCGAATATTCGTTGTAAGCCTATTTTAAATTCTTTTATCTAAACTATAATATTATCTAGGGACTTTATAAACAGTGCTATCATGGTTAAAAGTCACTACCTAGAATTATAGTTTAATTAGTATATTATGTTATTATTGTATTACTATTTGCTAAATATTGATATTTATTATCTCTGTATATGATTATTTATATTATAACTTAAATATGAAGTATACCGTCAGCTACCATTCGTTCCTGTCACTAATGCTGCGTTCCAATAATCAAGCAACGATTCGTTTAGCTTACGGACGGTAAAAAATTTCATCTTAAGGTTGTCTGGTAGAGATCGCTTTTAGCGATATTACCGGCCATTGTACCTAACTTTAGTACTAAATTTTAGATCCAATGTTATTTTCATGTGGTGTGCAATAAATAATATTATATTCTATCTAGCTCCACAGTAATCACACATTGTTCTATGGACTATTGAATACGGATAAACAAACTTACATAAAAATAAGAGAAACATTAAAAATATATAACAAGTTCCCAGATCACATTAAAAATGGAGAAAGTGACACTAAACACCTACATTAAAACTGATATTAATTTATAAAGCCTAATACATTACAAGAATACTTAAATGACAATAACGGAACCCTAGCCAATAAATAAAATTTTAAAACGCGTATTGAAGTTTAGTTAAATAGTGACACTACTACTATACTAGTAACAGCTAGTCAATCTATATATAAAACAAATGAGTCCCTTTTTCCCTTGGTCAAGGCATCACGCGTGAACGGCTGA
This sequence comes from Callimorpha dominula, assembly GCA_949752705.1. NCBI lineage: Eukaryota > Metazoa > Arthropoda > Insecta > Lepidoptera > Erebidae > Callimorpha > Callimorpha dominula. The sequence continues at coordinate 28,013,160 of OX456990.1, read as the reverse complement.
ACCGATTTCGCTAATTCTTTTTTTTTGTGTTTTTTATTGTCAGGAGAAGGTTCTTATGAATGAAAAAGTTAAGAAAGTTGCGCGGAAAATTAGAAAACTTAAGAAAATTTAACGATCATGTTAACTTTTCTAATAAAATTAGGTGCCGTGTATCTGGGAATAACATTTCTTAGAGACAATGCAATCCCAGAATACATGTGTTCCAGGAAATCAATCAATACAAATAAATTAAATTGAAGTGTCTGTTTGTAATGTCAAAATAATAGTTTTTTTAAAGCTCATACGATACCTATGCCTAAAAATAATTTTTTTTTAAATTTTTGTCTGTCTGTCTGTTTGTTCCGGCTAGTCTCCGGAACGGGTGGACCGATTTCCACTTTCACTGGCAGATAGCTAGTGTTATAAAGAGTAACTTAGGCCACTTTTATTTTGGGAAAAAAACTACTGTTCCTCGCAAAATATATAAATATGTACACGCAAGCGAAGCTGCCCGGCAACTGCTAGTCGACAATAAAATTGAGGTAATGTTGTTCTTAACTAATATTCTCTGTTCCAATTACCAGGTTTTTGTCGCGATGCCATGTACTCCATCACGTCGGAGTACAATAGCGGAGCCTTGGCCTGCTTCTGTGACTTTATGGGATCCACGGAGCTAGAATGTGAGACCTTCGGGGGACAGTGTCCGTGCAAGCCCAATGTAATTGGAAGATCATGCACGACATGCCGCACTGGTTTCTATGGATTCCCGGACTGCAGACCTTGTACCTGTCCTCAGACCGCTATTTGTGATAATAATGGTGAGTCGAAATAACACCACGTTTTTTTTGCAAAGATAATTTAATTCTTAGGAATTTTAAAAAACCAGGGAAATGCCGATATGCACAATGAGTACGGGGACCGATGACGTCAAACACAATGCTTTTCAATACATAGGTATATTCCAATAGACTAATGTATTATGACGTGCTCTGTCATTTAATGCGCGCCAAAGAATGTGATACAACCATCAGGCAACCGGGATTGGTACAACGCTTTCTTTATTAACTTAAAATAATTATTTTAAAAAGTACTCTATAAATTACCTATATTTATAGTCTATAAATTTGACTGGCCTGTTGGCCTGGTGGTTAATGACCCTGACTGCTATGCTACGGGTCGCGGATTCGATTCCCACCTGAGTCTGGGTCTTCTTTGTGTCCGTTGTTTGTATGTTTGTAAAGTCTCCCGCGGCACAAGAGTCATTCCTAAAGTTGTCTTTTTTTTTTTAAAAACCTATTTATAAAGAAGTCTCTGCTAAACATTTCATTTTGACTTAACATATGTTTTTTTTTTTATATTTTATCTTTATAAATAATAAAAGAAATCTATTACTAGACCAATTTACTATTTTGTGAAATTCCGAAGCATTTTTAGCAGTTTCTGCAACTCAATGTCCATTATGTTATCCCAGCCTTGTCCTTTTTTTTTTTTGTGCGTGTGGAAACCCCCTCGGGCCGTCACCCCACCGGGGTTTTCGGTGGGGAGCCTTGTCCTACCTTGACCTTTAACGTTTTGTTTGCCAAAAGTTTTAACCGTCTTGTTATTTAAATTGTAACCAAAACATTACAGAGTCATATTATACCTACTGTCGTTCTTTAGGCAATTGTATCTGTCCGAAAAACGTGGAAGGTCCAGAATGCGACCGCTGCAAGCCGTTCACTTTCAACTTTGACGTGCAACGTGGTTGTGACGACTGCAACTGCAACCCACTCGGCGTCATTGACAAACGACTGCAATGCGAGGCCGAGAGCGGCAATTGCGCGTAAGTTTTCTGAGAACATGAGATCATAAGTGTTGTCAACTTTAGCACCACCTTACGGGGTGGTAAAATAGGGTATAAAATAAGTTCGATCGCTATTATTAGGTATACCATCCGTAAGGAACCGAGTGTCGAAAAGGCCTCTAACAAATTTTTAAACAATTACGTTGCCTCTTTTAAGGATCTACAACCAAATAATCCATGCAAATAATTGTGTACCTAATCAACTTTATTCTGATAACTAAACCATTATTTTAAAAAGTAAACTTTTTATTGGGTTGGTAATTTAGGTACCTGTACGTATAAATAAATAAATAATCTATTAAAACTCATTTCTAAGAAAGATGTCGCGTGCAGATGTTCAGAAATTAAGAAGGCGGAAAAAGTCAATGTTACATTAACTTTTCAATTTCTATGTTATTTTAACTTAGAAATTGAATTCCCATAACACTGAAATTCTATTCTTGTTATCATCAAGTTATGTGAACACACTCTCACTGCTTCAACGTTCAGGACTTGTGTCGCCTTCAAAAGAATAATTTGTCATTAAACATAGCAAGCCTGCTACTATTCGTAATAATTATAAATATTTAGATATAAAACCATAACAACTTTTCAACAAAGAAATTAAACAGACAGAGCAGCAAAGAAGTTTGGTTCTTTAAAATCATATATTTTTTTAATTGATAATGCAATTTACTCATCCAGCCATCATTTTTTTATAATTAATACCTTGAGCTTGTATCAGCTTAAACCTTTGTCCTCCACAGGTGTCGCGAAAATATTATTGGTAGAACCTGCGATCACTGTGTGCCTGGCCACTATGCATTCCCTGAGTGCAGGATGTGTACGTGCGACAGAGACGGCACTACTGATGACGTATGTGACCAAGCAACGGCACAGTGCTACTGTAAGAAACACGTAACTGGCCAGGTTTGTCTATTCATATACTAAAAGCGCATGACCGATATTGTATAAACGTAGTAGACAGTGAGATAATTTTAATAATAAATTTTGTTTTGCAGGCTTGTGACACATGCAAAGACGAATACTTCAACCTGCAGGGGTCCGACCCTGAAGGCTGCACTAAGTGTTATTGCTTCGGGAAGACGACCAGGTGTACCAGCTCCTACCTGTCTTGGGAGGTGGTAAGGATCTCTTACTTTAATCAGATATTTATAAAGTTTAAAAGGAGGAGAGTATGAAAAGACGACGACATTTTCCTCATCTGGTTGTTATGCTTTCAAAATATTATTTTACTTTAAATCATCCAAAAATCTTTAAATCCTCCGGTACATAAACGTGGTAAAGTAAAGATGGACGACCAATACGTTTCTACCTCATTTTATTGCCATACCAAAAAAAGAAAATGTAAAAAAAATTATCACCAGTCACCTGATCACCCACCAAGACCACTAAATAGATTTCATTTAAAAATTAAATTACATCATCACCTCAAATGAGTTATATGGGCCGCCAGGTGGTGAGCGATTGATGAAGATATTGGTTGTTATGTGAAACAATAAATATTTAATTTGTGGAACCAGACCTCCGATCATGCTAGAAAATCATGCTTGGAAGATCGCGGTGCAACGGTTTATGTTAAGAGGTTGTTTATAATATATTAAACAGTGCGACAACATTCACTATGCGATGCAGGATTAGTCGTTACAATGTAGTTGGGCTTGTCTTTGTTAGATGGCTTTAAAATATATTTTTGCTGTATATGAATGCCGCCTAAAAAAATATTAAAAGTTTTCTATGTGCTTAGATCAACGGCATGAGCAACTGGTACGTAGCAAATGTAGATGTCAACCGGACAGTTACTGTCTATCCTTGGAGTTTGCCGCCGGTGATGGTGAACGACTCTGTAATCACCATCGACTTGGTCGGTGACGATGACGACCAGAAAGTGGTCTACTACGGGGCACCGGACTATTATCTTGGTAAGTTTAGTATACTTCAAGAGATTGGTGGACAGAGTATAGACTTAAATTTATACATAATTATATATATTTATTATAACTTAGTGGGGTAGATGATTGTCAAGTCAAATCAGTATATTTTTAATAAACGCTAAAATGGTAGGTTTAGTGCATTCTTTTATGAAGTACGACCCGCCCCGGCTACGCACGGGCATACTATTATGAATTCATCATGAATTCATTGGCACGGGTGCAATGTAGACACTAATGTGGTAAACAATTATCGTCATGTCATTATACAAATTAATACAAAACCATATGAAACTACCCGTATAAACCTTCCTCTTGAATAGCTCTATCTATTGGTGAAAACCGAATAAAAGGTTGTGTAGTTTTAAAGATCTAAACGTACAGACGGCGGAAGCGACTTTGTTTTATACTATGTAGATATAAAGATATGACATCACGTGTAGTCATATCATGCAATTTTAAAGTTCATTTGACAATGATAAAATATTTTAAAAAAGTTATAAAATGATAAAATATTTTAAAAAAGTTATAAAATAAATAAGGGACAATTTTGACCGTGTTTTAAAACGCATTGCCTGATTTAGACCAAATCATTTATTTTAAATACAGGAATCTACCCAATTTACTATAAATATAAAGTGTGTATACAATTCAAAGATTTAATGGCACAGACAAGACATAGACTAACATTCGTGACCGAAATATGTTAAACTAGCAGCACCCTGCGGTTTTACCCGCGTAAGTCCCTATCCCGTGGGAATATCGGTATAGAAAGTAGCCTATGCGTTGATCCAGGTCTCCAGCTATCTACATATCCAAGTTTCATCGCAATCGGTTCAGTGGTTTTTACGTGAAAGAGTAAGAAACATCCATCCATCCATCCAAACTTTCACATTTATAATATTAGTGGGATTACAACTGGTACAATTTACGAATCCCACTGTCTTTGATTATATACTTCTCTAGATAGAGTAACAAATTATGCGAATAAAACTGGGTCCAATTACGAATTATGTGTCAGTATGAGCGTGTAGTTATTGTCAAGAAATTGTCACTGTGTACGTGTTTAGGGATGCCTGCTCTAAATTATTTACTTACCTTCTTGTATTACATAATAAAGAGATGAAGGGTAAATAAAGTAATGATTTAAAAAGAATTGAATTTATTACAAAACATATTAATAAACAAAAAAACATAAAAAATATAAACTGTTTTAAAATAGAGGTCTAAGTGATTGAATCTGTTAGAAACGAAAAATGATCGATCTAATTCAAAAGGTACCAATTTAAATTTGTGAAAATAAGTGATTATTTTCAATTGAGTTTTTTAATAAAAGAATAATAGTTATAAGACTATCATTATTCTTTAAAGTATTATAACTATTGATGTTAGATGATACAGACGTATCATCTATAATTATGTGTAGTTAGGTACTTCGAGGCTTTGGTCAATTTCGACAAATACTTCGTCCTAAACATTCACTGTACAAATTAAGGCTCTAATTAAATTATCCAATTACAAAACATATTTTTTAACATACCTACCTACCTATAATCTTCTATAATCCCAGTGTAAATATGCTCTCTTCTTAATTATATATCATGATTTCTTCCGTATTCTTCTTTGCTAATAATTTTAAATATACAACAACATTATCATTGAGATGATTTTAATAAATAACCTTCCAGGCAAACGGTTGACATCATATGGCGGTTATCTGACTTACTCCATCTTGTATTCGGCGGCTGACTACAGCCGCGCTGTCTTCTCCGCTGACGTCATCATCGGAGGAAATGACGGGTATAAAATATTAATGCATGTTTTTTTTATTAATTAATTATTTTCGGCTCAAGTACCCACATGTCGTACGATTTTGCGACGAACCATATTATTTGTTTCGTACATCAATATAATATTTTTTTAGCAAAATCTTTGGTTCCATTACAAGAAGTCTACTATTGTCCCTACTTACAGCTTACAGGAAACACAAGGTTAATATCTATACAAAACAAAATTAATTACCAAAAGTGGTACTCCATGTATAGAACCTTTAATCTAATAATTGTGAAATTCTCAGGTACATCATCCACAACAGCATTGAGCAGCCCCCGTCTCGTACAATCTGGACCCATGGAGTCAGACTCGTGGAGGAGGAGTTCAGCAACGTAGATGGTACTCCTGTTTCAAGGGAACAGTTCATGAATACCCTCGTCTACATCGATAGCATCTATATACGAGCCACTTATGAGGACAAGTCTCTTAAAACCAGGTTGGTTAATGTTAAGTGTATTTTAGGGTATTGGCTATTACCTGAATAAAAATTATATTTATTAAGCTTTCATCATCACCGTCAATTGTGATATTTTGACAGTGATCCTGGTGATAATGCCATCGCCAGTGGTGGGATGTTCTTCTCAATCCCTTTGGAGAAATATCCCCCATTCACGAACTTAACCTTCATTTTTGCCCTGTTGATTTGTCGTCCAAGTTTGAAAGCAATCGGTGTAGAATTGGGACCTCTATCGTGTCGGTAAAATTACAATATATATATATATAAACTTTTTAACTGGCGGTAATTTTGGGGTCTAGGGATCATAACTAGGCCTCCTGTGAAGAATTTTTTGGAAAACTCGACAACTGGTACAAAACCAATAGGTAGACTTTTTTTAGAAATCTACTTAAAACTTAAAGTCGAAATTTGTGACAGTATGTGAGAAAACGCGAAAAAAATTATCACTTCTCCAATCGCTAAATTAGTATATCAATAAAAATAGTCAAAACAATGCCCAGCAGGCCGGACCTTCTCCTCCAAAGGTAAGCCTGCAAGTGCACTAGCTAGCTTGCATTAAAGGGTTCCACTTAGTGAGGCGACGCAAGAGCCGCGCGAGTTGAATGCAGTCGGGACCTGAGGTGAGGGGCGGGAGCATCTCCCCCGCTACCCGCGTACCTTGCCTGCAATTTAGTGAGCTCTGCATTCAACCCGCACGACTAACTATACCTACGTCGCCCGGCGTGCGCTTACATCTGCTACCAATTACTGTCGCCCTACGTCTGCTGCACCAGTTTTACATACGGGTTGTCGTGCGAGCTAAATTGCACCCTAATAAGTATTGCGAAAGTTTTTATTAATTTAAGCACTTTCAGTGAGTCAGCCTTTTGTACGTTAGTAATAATCTATTCTATTTTATTCCAATAGCCTGATCGCAGTAACCCTGGACATTGGAGTAGAAGACTATGATACCGAGGACTCTTATCTTCGACGCGCTTCGTCAGTCGAACAATGCCAGTGTCCAAAGGCCTACAGGGGAATGTCTTGTGAGCAATGCGCTGAGGGATACTACAGACTCAGCTCAGGGTTTTGTGTACCCTGCCAGTGCAATGGACATTCAAGGGAGTGTGATGTCAATACTGGAGTTTGTTTAGTGAGTATATAGTATTTTTAATGCCAGTTTTTTAGAGAATTTGAATGTTGAAATAAAGTAGTCAAGGAGAGCCCTAACTTAGTATGTTAAGTATTACTAATGTTTTTTTAGTCCCTTTAGCAAATCTAAATGTTAGCTTTTTATTTGAATCAGGTTTGAATCTGTTATCACTAGAGATCGGATATTCGGATGCATATTTACCTAAAGTTGAGATGTTGGCTATTATGGAAAGCACTTTTTTATCGAAAGAATCCCGCGATTCCGGGAAATTCAAATTTAAGTGTACCTATACTCCGTGAGATGTAATAAACCCCAGTTTGACACAAATGACACTTGCTCTGTTACAACGTATAATGGTTGCTTTTCCCTACTTTTATTGTCAGTGATTTTTGACGAAGCAAAAACAACCGTATTACGTTGTAACAAGTGTCAAATCGGGCCTATTAAACCTCAGGAAATGTAAGCATTTTGTAAGAGTGCGAGTGAGACGGCAAATTATACTTGCTTGTGCGCAAGTAGCGACGCGACAATACAACTGCATTCGTTAATAAAAATATACTTAGAAGCCGCTTCCATTATTTGCTATCCAGAAAATAACTTTAGGTAAATATGCATCCGATTATCCGATCTCTAGTTATCACACATTAAATCTTTAGATCATATTTGGCTATTTCAAATAATTAAATTGGGATGCAGGTTGAGTTTAAATTTTTTTCATATATGAAACACCGTAATGTTTTCAGAGATTGTTTTATTCTTGTATAAAACGTGTAAGTTGATATAAGTTTTTATTTTCGATTTGCATACATTGTTTAACGTAGAACATATTATTTTTGTATATTGTATTGGTCCGGGGTGACCAGGTTAAATTAAATAATGAAGAGAAATTATACAGTGAATCACTTTCACAGTAATTATAATTAAATTTACAAAAACTATTACAATGAGGTTTTCGAGTTTATGGAGACAGAGTTAAAGTTAGAGCGGATTCCTGGAAGCTTTGCTCAGGGTGGTGGCCGTGGTAAAACTAAGTTGTTTACCGCCGTCTGTGCCTCTGTACGCTTAGATCTTTTAAAACTACGCAACCGATTTTAATGCGGTTTTCATCAACAGATAGAGTGATTCAAGTTTAAACGTATAGTTTAAATTTGTGTATATAACAGGAATGTACAGACAACACGATGGGTGACCACTGCGAGATGTGCATCCTTGGGTACCACGGTGACGCCACAGTGGGGACTCCACGCGACTGTCTCATTTGTGCCTGTCCTCTGCCATATGTCTCAAACAAGTCAGTATTTGTATCTGTATATATAAATAGATGAAGGAAAAACAGTTTAGTATATTTCTCTCATCAATTGGGCCACGGATTTTTGTTATTTTTTGTTTAGTGCTATTGACGACCGACGACGATCAGTGTTAATAAGAAAAAAAAAATAAGAAAAAATCCCTACCTATCCAACTGTCTGTGTAATATCACCTCATCTACTATCACTATCATAAACTAGGATTGCTCATGGCTTCGTCCGTGTTTACTTAAATAAGATAAAAACCTTTGTTACTTCTGGACAAAGTAGTTTTAGAGTTTATTGACTACAGACAAACAACATTTTCCTGTTTACTAGAGTAGCACTGTCCGCCGCGACTTCGTACGCGTGAACATATTTAATTTTTTTTGCGTGGAATCCTAATTATTTTTCTAAAATAAAAGAAAAGTAGTTTAAGTGAAAATCAACTGAAAATCGGTACCCTGTTCTAGAGATTATCCGTAACAAATAGACTGACAGACATACATTTTAAATGATTTCTTTTCGTATATATTAATGTTTTAATTTTATTTTATTAATATTAAGCATTCGGATGTATTTAGTAAAATGCTGTTATTATGAAATTACAAACATATACTAGTAGCTACATATAAACACAAAATTATTGTCCATTTACCGATATGTGTATGCCTTAAAAAAAAGGCAGTCATGGGGCTGCCGACAGAAGTGAAAACTTAAACGAAACGATGAACTTAAAACGTCACATTAGCATGTTGGCGACATTAATTAATAAGGAGCTGACAGAACTCAATGTTTAGATTAGCGCCCTCTAGTGGATCTATATATGTATTATTAGCGTGACGGTCACGAGTTCAGTGCTTTTTCCCCATAGCAAAAGTGCACAAACGTGCCTAAAGAAGTTATCACTTTAAAAACTTGTATCCTGACTGCCAGTTGTCAAAAGATTGTATTTTTTGCAGCTTTGCCATTGGGTGTGACTTAAGCGATAATGGTTCTCTGATCTCGTGTCAGTGTAAACCGGGCTACGGTGGTGCGAACTGTGGCTTCTGCGCGGCTGGTTACTACGGCGTACCGCAAGAAATTGGTGAGTTTTTTCTTGTTTTCTTCTCTTGTCATATCTGTTTTTCTCCAGTCATCACTCGTCCTCATTAAAATACACAAACAAGAAACACAACATTGAAAAAAAATGTTGTGCAGTGTGGTGTGCTATCTAAATACTTCTATGTGGCAATCATTTTCGCAATGTAAAGCGTACCAAAGAATAACACATATTCAAATACAGAATACGCTCCCTTGGCAGTTCAATGGCGTTGTACATCGAGTAGAAAATTACGATGGAGTTGTAGGACTATGGTTATAGTCGATTATCGCGTACTTATTATCGATCAATTGGCGTACATGAGCCGCAGTTTTTTAAATGTACACGCATTACCGTCGGAGACGTGCACATGAGTAGCCGCTTAGTTTCACAAGTTTTACTCTTGTTTACTATAGAACAACACAAAAATAACATGCATATCTTAATTTTTACGGTATCCAGTTGAAACAACTTGTGATACATTATTTTTAATGTGAGACAGACGATTTTAAAAATACAAAAAGTTGCGAATCCCTTCATGACTTATGTAGGGAGCAATGGCTACTTACTACGTAACACATCGTTTTTTTTCGTATCGGTTAATGTATATAGATTGAGTGACTATCACCTCTAGGTATCGGTCAAATCATTCAGAAGTCACTTTTTCGTAAGAAAGCGATTCTTCTGCACGTAAGGGCCGGCTCGACCGAAGTGATACCACGGCCTCACAGAAAACCGGCAGTGAAGCAATGTTTTCATTATTTTTCGCCAAGTCAGTGAGGTTACGGCAGACCATAACCCCTTCCTCCCCCCCATCCCCTCTCCTTCCTCAACCCACTCTTACCGCTTTCCCTACTCCCACCTTAATGGCCCGCAACGCACTTGTGACTCTCAAGTTGCGAGTGCCCATGGGTGGCGTTAGTCACGTACCATCGGCTGTCCCTACTGCTCGTTTGCCCTCTATAACATAAAAGAAAGTTACACTATAACGCTGTCTAATGTCTTACAATCCAGGTGACTACTGCAAACCCTGCAACTGCTCGGGGAACATCAACCCTGAAGATCCGGCCTCTTGCGATAGCATCACGGGCAACTGCCTCAAGTGCGTCAACAATACAGCTGGAGCGGCCTGCAACCTCTGCGCACCAGGGTTTTATGGTGACGCTGTCTTTTCCAAGAATTGTACCGGTAAGATAATTGATATGAAATGCCAATTATACTAATTACATATAAAAAAAACAAACAAAGACTAGACAAATTATGTTTTCAGCATGTATTTGCGATGAATTTGGCATGGACCATTGTGACCACACGACGGGGACGTGTGTGTGCCGCTCAGGGGTCATCGGGGATAAGTGCGACCAATGTGCCCCCAACCACTGGGGTCTAAACAGTGGACAAGGATGTACGCCTTGTGATTGTGGCCTTGCGTCGGAGTCAGATCAGTGTGACCTTACTACTGGACAGTGCAAGTTAGTATATATACTGTGTACTATATATAGTTGAATGTACCTTGTGTGACCAGGTCCACTCCACAGTGTAGGTATAAATCTCCAAGTACACGGCGGGGTCAACTAAACGTGCTAACATTCAGTAGGTTATCGCGCGCTTGCCGGACCGCACGTTAGTTCAATGCTCACTCACGCGCTGCGTCGCGTCATCCGTTCGTACCTAGACTATCGAAGTATTAGTACCTAGCCTAGGTTTATTTGTTCACTAAAATAGAGTAATAAGCGGATAGCTTACTGGAAATTAAATATTCAAATTCAGAGTTATTCGATAGAAAGAGAGGCAATTTCTAGGTAACTGTAGGTAATTAGCGCTGTGCTACCGAAATTGCGACTTTATTGTGTCGGAACAAGAGTCGCTATTTATTGAAATGATTTGGCAGAGTGGGACTTCTGTACCTTTACTATTATGTATTCTGTGCTTGTGTTCGTAAATATTATACATACGAGTACATACGTACCTATACTCACGCGTATATCCCGGAGGGGAAGCAGAGCTATATTAAACACCCACATTTTGCCAAATATAATTAGGTCCCACGCACGTAATATTGGCCCGTCAACCGAGCACTTTGGGAACTTAAGATGGAAAAGTAAAGAGTATATTAAAAAGGAAATTTAGTTAAGAAGAGAAGGCAATGGACATATAAGAGGTATTGTTTATATGGATAAGTTGAGGGGTCAAGGTCGCATAATTGAGTGAGATAAAAAAAAAATTGCACAAATATTATTAAAAAAATACATGGCCTTTCCTATAACACGAAAACGATATATGTTTCAGGGATAAAAGGTATCCTATACATTAATATCCGACACAACTCACTTCATGTTTTTGTACCAATCTCTTCCACATGATCTTTGTGTTATCTCGGGATAGTTATACTTTGGTCTAAAATATATGTATGCCAAGTTCCATCGAAATAATTCTAGCTTTTCATGATAAATAGCGTTATCACGCTTATAGGGCGTTTTTTAAAATCCTCTTCCTTTCGCCTTTGTGAACTAAACATAAGTATTCAAAAGTTATCGGCGTTGTTTAAAATTTATTAATTGGCAACACCCACAAATTAAGAATCTCCACTATTATTAAAGTGCGTCACCACCAACTACATAATCATAAAAAAAAAATCTTTTTGTATTGGATAGAGTATTTATTGAGGAAGGCTATAGGCTATGTAACATAACGCTACGACCGTTATTAGCGGTGCAGTGATCATAAACGCTGGTGAAATTCCGGCGAAACGTTAATTAGTTGATAAACCAATTTGGTTCGGGCTGCTCTGTTTCATTGACGATTGTCGTTTACTATGTGTAACAAATAACACATAATAAACCACACATATTTACTACTAGCAGTGCCCGCGCGTCTTCGCTCGCTTGTACATACTTATATACTTTGGGCGGAACCCTATATTTTTTTCCAAAATAAAAGTAGCCTAAGTTACTTCTTATAAACTAGCTATCTTTCCTTGGAAATGGGTCCACCCGTTCCGGAGATTAGCCGGCACAAACAGATAGACAGACAAAAATTTTAAAAACTGTTTTATTCATAGTTATCGTGGAAATAATTGTATGAGCTTAAGAAACCTATTATTTTGACATTACAAACAGACACTTAAATTTTATTTATTGGCATTGATTATACTGTTTCCAGGTGCGCTAAGGGTGTAAGTGGTAGACACTGCGACCAATGCGCTGCTGGCTTCTGGAACTACACTAAACACGGGTGCGATCGTGAGTATTCAACATACCTTACAGATACATAGACACAAACACAAAATAGATGGTAAGATATTATGGTACTTGTGTACAGAAATATCACTCTTTAAAGACATATAAATATCGCCTTGCGGACTTAAGCAACAAAGTCCAATTTATATCAAAACGTATTCTTACAGATTGCAATTGCAACACCGGCAACTCGCTCGGGTTCACGTGCAACGCTACGGGACAGTGCGAGTGTCTGCCCGGGGTCATCGGAGAGAAATGCGACAGTTGCCCATATAGGTAAGTGATATATAATTATACCTTATAATCTATACTTTCGCCTGTACTTTTGTTCGTGGGAGAGCCATGACCGAAGTGAGAAAACACGGCTTCACAGAAAACCGGCAGTGAAGCAATGTTTGCATTGTATTTCGCCGAGTGAGTGAGGTTATCGGAGACCCTCATCCTTCCCCTACTCCCACCTTAAAGGCCGGCAACGCACTTCTTGAGTTGGAGGTGGCTATGAGCGGCGGTAGTCACTTACCATCAGGTGACCCGTCTGCTCGTTTGCCCCCTAATCCATAAAAAAATGCCAAAGTAACTCTGTGTCTGTTACATTTTCACTCCTAAACCACTGAACCAATATTACAAATACTTGTATGCATTTATATGTCTATTGGCATTGCTTTGCGTGTTTCTATGTATGTGTTATATAACAATAACTTGATACAGCCGCGTGTGAGATACACACAGCTGTCTGATCCCAAACTAGGCGAACCTGTACTATGGTAACCAGACTGCTGATAAACATACTTATGTATTACTAAATACATACATAGTATAGATAAATTACACCCAGACACAGAACAAATGATCATGCTCATTACACAATTATTTGTCCTGGATGGGAATCGAACCCACGACCAGTGACTCCGCAGTCAGGATCACTAACCACTAGATCAACAGATCAGTCAATCTACTACTAATATATCTACAAAATATCTAAGTATGTGTCTGTGTTTTAAATTACACAGTACATGTTATGCTTGGCTTAGTCTAAAAATATAACCAGGTAAATAATAAATTCTTTATCAAGGTGGGTGTTGATCCCTGATGAGGGATGTTTGGAGTGCGACTCTTGCACCGACGCGCTTCTCACCACCATAGAAGATATGAGCGACCTGCTCCTCAATGAGACCAAGGACTTTAAGGTATACCACTATTTATATATATTTTTTGTTCTTTTGGAATCGATTATCATATTAAAATAAGTTGGAGTAGTCAGCATTAGCCCTATTGCCATGGACGAGATGAATTTATTACTCAAAGATTACTGTAAGGTATTTCAAACCGAACTTCCTTAAATTTACTCGACTCGGCTCGATACCACGGCCTAACAGAAAACCGGCAGTGAAGCAATGTTGCATTGCGTTTCGCCGAGTGAGTGAGGTTACTGGAGGCCCTAACCCTTCCCTCTCCTCCTTTTCCACTCATCCCCCTTCCCCATCTTCACCTACTCAAACCTTAAAGGGCGGCAACGCACTTGTGACTCTTGAGTTACAGATGCCCATGGGCGGCGGTAGTCATTTACCATCAGGTGACCATAAAAAAAAACTCCCATTAAAATATATACAGACGAACTGAGAAGTAAGACAGTTACAAAGCTTTTCTTCTACCTCTTATTACTCTTCACTCAGGACAAAGCAGATTCCTTCTTCACGACGCAACGCCTGAACTACATATCGAACCAGACTCAGCTACTCCGCCCGAAGGTGGCGGAACTTAGGAACGTGGAGTTTGAAGACGTCACAGCTTCCGTGAAGACCTTGGAAACCAGCGCTAAAAATCTCTTGAGATCGGTCAGTTTGTTAAACCTTTTTATAAAACACACACGCTTGTATCCCCGTAGGGGCAAACAGAGGCCTATTTAGCCCATATTTAATCAACGTACGGTTAATGCTGTCAATCGGGCACTTTGGAAATTAAAAATGGAAAATTTGATGGTACTTATATTGAAAAGGACGAAGGCAAAGGATTATTGATGTTACGATATGAAAGATTTCCAGTTCGAGTTACAGGTAACCCCTGTATACCTGTAACTCAAACTGGTTGTTGCCAGGAAATCCGAGAACTAACCAATGTTAAGTTAACTGTTATGTTATTCCCACAGGCGGAATTCGCAGCTACAGACAGTGATAAGCAGATCACCCGTGCAGCTGAGCTGGCAGGTGAAGCTGACAAGATCTTATCTTCTGTACGTGGCAAGGCACAGGAAGCCAAATCAGTAGTCACCCACGTGTCAGACCTGGCCACAGGCTTAGAGCTCAGCCAGCAACCCAAGGTTGACAGCTCCTTGGCAGAGGCAAAGCAGATTAAGAGTGATATTGCAGGTAGTTTCACTTACACTCCGACACTCCCTCTCCACACTCCGAAGAGGCAGACAAAGGCCTATGTATTATTTATTCCTCTCAACTAAATGCCCTTCTCTCTTTACTTCTATCTTAGACCAAAACTACACGTTATTATTTTATCTATTATCGATTTTGTCTCTAAGGCCGCCATATCTTCTTCGTGTGTTTTAGGTAAATTTCGAAAAAAGTCTACCTATTGGTTTTGTACCAGTTGTCGAGTTTTCCAAAAATTTCTTCACAGGAGGCCTAGTTATGATCCATAATCATTGGTGTTAACCACTTTGTCGTAGACTTTACATGCTGTAAACGTAGGCCTAGTGCCAGATACATTTTAACAGTGTTAGAGAGACTGTTAAAATGTATCTGGCACTCTTTAATAATATTCAAGCTACTACAAGTTCTACGTTTGGGATCTTCTATGGTTCAGGGGAAATCAACTATTTATTTCTTGCAACAATGTCTGTAGTAACGAGTCTTTTATTTTACCAGCCAAAGACTTGTCTCCGAAGCAACAACAAGTTGAGGCCGCGTACGCAAACGCGACCAAACAAGTCGAACGTATGAACGTGTTCGTGCAGCCTGTCAACGAACAAGCCAAGGTGAGTTAACTACTAATTGTACTTCGTTTAATAAAAAGGATGCAATCCACACAGAGTTAATTTTGAGATAAATAAGTTTAAAGTTCAGTAGTCAGTACTTCGTCTTTGCGATTACTCTCTGATATTTTTTTATACTTATTTTTTGGATTTCTTTTTATAATATGATTTTCTTAATAAACAATCTAAGTAACTTGAAGCCATATCTATAAAAAATGCCCTTTCAAACGTGTGGGTTGGTACGCTATATCGAAACGGTATAACTTGGAGCGTTTTCGTGGTGTGAAAGAATCGACTACAAAGAGTAGTTTGGCTCATTTTCGACAATATTGTGGGTTGCCTTTTCGTTACACGACGTCCTATTATGGAGTCACTGTACAATAGTTTAACTAAATTACTGCCACACGTCTACAATTATCAATTCCACAAAAAAAAATGCATACCATTGATTTTAATGTGATTTGTCATGTTTAATTGCTAGTACACTAATTGTAATGTACTATATATTACAATTAGAATTAAAAGAAGCAGAAGAAACTGCATTGCTTATTCTAAGCTTTTGTGGCACCGAAGTATTAACCTAGGGTTGCACATCATTCAACCGCAGGAAATACAAACAATCACTTTTGATAGGACCTGGAGGTTTCTGAACAGTGAACTTTAAAGCAAGAGTGCGCTATAAAAGAAAGACCAGAGATGGTCGAGGTAGCACCAGGCTAAGTGCCACAATAATTATAATATATTTTGAATAACTTATTTGTCAAACCAGCAAAATTCTGTGTTTACGTCCTTATAGGTTTTGCACATAATAATAAAACAGAGATGTGTACCATCTTATAGCGAAATACAGTCCTCAACTTTTGATTATATATCTATACTAGTGTATAATCAAAATTCTCAACGTGTATTTATCTAGAATCATGGCTTTTATGGAGCGAACAAACGGGCGCTCATAATAGGTACGAACAGTTTGATAAAGAAACCACCCGTAATATAATTTCATCATAGATCTTTTTGAATTAAAAATGAAGAAATCAAATCAGTTTATATTTACTCTAAATTTGAGACTCGGTAAAAAAACTATATTGTTTCTATTATTAGAAATTCCAAAAACTGGTGAACGAGACCCGGGAGCTGAAAACAAAGCTGGATGAGATGTTGCAATACACAGACCTCGCTCAGCACACCGCTGATGCTGCAGAGACATTGACTGCTAAGAACAGGTGAGATTTGATAACTACGTCTAATTCAAATTCAATTATTTCATAAAATTGGTCATAATTATTAGAAATGATCAATTTAAAAAAATAATTATAATTAAAAATTATAAATCAACACACGCAGAGTCACCGCAATAATAGGATTGCTTTGTCAGTATAAATAAAAAGTGGATAATAACATATCTGCTGGTGCCGACCTATAACCGCCCGTTTCTAAATGGTTAAGCCTTGTGAGAAGAAATATTTGCAACTTTGACGAACCGACAACTCTTAGTTTTATATTTTAAATCCCAAACATTTACGTTAAACGTGCTGTGGATCATAATATTTTCTTGGCATACTTACGGACGGCAAAGGACGTCCATGGCTGGCTAGGCTGTTTAATAAATTATTGTTCGTTTTCATGAGTTATGAATCTGTACTATAACCCATTTAGGTATAAGGACTACATAATTACTTTCAGAATATTGTTATTATTATTTCTACTAATTTAGTCAATCGACAACTTCGACATTGAGGGGCCTTCTTTCACCTTAATCCTCAAAGCTTTACATGATTATATTTTATTTGCCAGGCATTCAAAAGTGGGTAACAAAGTCATGTCAGTGACCAAATTAAATACAGCGGCAATCAAGGACTTGATAGACGCCGGGTACGACATCAGCAACGGCACATACCACAACCTGGTGATTGCCGACCTCGTCGTCAACTCATCTAAAGCCTTGGAGAACATCCGGGTAGTAAATCAGGACTTGGTGGATAGGCTCGAAGACTTGAAACAGAAGCTGCCTGAACTGAAGGATTTAGCCGACGAAGCTACGCATCATACAACCGTATTGAGGAATAGGGTAAGATCTATTCTGGTTTTTGTAATGAGACTAATCCCACTCTAATATGGGACCCACGAAAATACCAAGCATGGTTATTAACGAGTCGCACCGAAAATTAAACTGTCTTAGAACCCACAGCGAATTTACATACATATCGAATTTAATGCGCCTAAGTCATGCTTGGAATTTTTCAAGAGAAATTCACCTAAATATTTAATCTGGGTCAATTCTAGAATGATCCATAAATGTTGGCAATACCAAAATGTCTGTAGAGAAATATCATAAAAATATAAAAAAAATAACTATTGACAGTGAAATCAGTTCACTTTTTAAAAGACTCACTATTTCTCAGGCTGATAACCTTCAAGCATTAGCTGAACGCGAGAACAACAACTCACGCACGCAGCACGCGTACACGGCTGCTTCAGCGTACTCCTCCATCGTGCAAGAGGTGGGAGACGGTAAAAAAGCCGCCGATGACGCCGAGGAAGGCATTAGGAATATCACTCAAGTTGTAAGTACTGCTCTTACCGCTACTAGAATCGCTGGTCTTTCTTTCTGTTTCCCCATTGTCGATCTAAAGACTTTTTGTAAAAAATGAGATGTTCTTACGGTTCGTCATACTTTTGCTCTCCATATGGTGCTGAAAAAACACTCAGTTAAGCGTCGAAAGGGAACAGTCTACCAACTCAAAACGTTCTAATCCCACACAGCGATTTTTCTGTTTATGGGTCTTTACCTCTACTAATTAAATAAAATCCTAAAAATATATCCTCAACTAAATTATTGGGTAAAACATCGATTACCAAGTACGTTAAAACCTTAGACTATAAGGTTACTGAGAACCTATTAATCACCTACAATTAGCTTATGCCTATTATGAGGTTCGCACCCCCTAATCACATGAGTTCTCATAAGCCCTCACACTCCAAACACTAAATATACACAAATATATTATTTATTGTATATCATTTTTTTCATCTTATCATCATACAGAATAGCCTTATATAGATTCGTTGCTGCGGGAGGGCCCTGGTGACCTGTAATTACAGGCTTTTTTAAAAGCTACTTCAGGCACCAGCCTCTCACAAAGTTACCTGATTATTGTGGCATTACTGTTAAACTAGCATCAGAAACATTTGTGAGAGTGAAAAAGTAGATTAATTATTATTATTACTATTATTCTTTACTCTAGTAGCGGTACACACCAGGCTAGGGTTGCCTGAACTGATTTTGGAGGGAGTAATTGATAATTCTCTAGTGACGCCATTATTGTTTATGGCAACAACTTTTACCATCAGACGAGTCATGACTATATTTATCAACTCGATACAAATTAATAAACCCACCGAAGGAAACAAGACCCGTTGTCCAGATATTGTAATGATCTCTCATCCCTTAGACTGACCAGCTGAACAGCCGCGTGGGGCCAGCCCGGAACCGATCCCAGGAACTGCTGCAGAGCGCTGCTAAGGCTCAAAACACAGTGACAGTAAGCTTAAGCCCCAACCTGACTCTGGCGACTGACAAACTGGCTAAGGCGAAACAATTACTGCAGTCGGCAGACGATGACGACCATGCTATACAGTTGTGAGTATATATCTTGTTCG
Organism: Callimorpha dominula; assembly: GCA_949752705.1. Classification (NCBI taxonomy): domain Eukaryota; kingdom Metazoa; phylum Arthropoda; class Insecta; order Lepidoptera; family Erebidae; genus Callimorpha; species Callimorpha dominula. The sequence continues at coordinate 27,993,736 of OX456990.1, read as the reverse complement.
CATGTCGTGTTCAGCTATTAAGTCAAATAACGTTCTCTTTATTAACCGTGTAATCGGTATGTTCTGTGGAAACTTAGGTGAAAGAAGAACTTGTGACGTCATAATATTGGTATCGTCAAATCGCTTACTTTTAAAGCTTGGTTTTACAATATTTGAAAATAATAAATCCAAGTTTTTAAACTCTTATATAACACTTTTCATTTCATAAGAAGGCGGTGGGGTTTCCAGACCAAAAAAAAAAATAGTACTGTTGAATAATAATTATTTAAAAGTACCAAATAGTCCAAATTGCAATAGTTCAAATAAATCTATACTAATATTATAAAGCTAAAGAATTTGTTTGGTTAAAGGTGTTCGAATTGAAAAATTATTTTACAATTGGATAGCCCATTAAATTTTTTTGAATGCGAGTAAAACTGCAGAGAACTGCTATATATATATTTATATATAACAACTAGCCATCAAGGCAATTTCACCTGCGTTTATGGCCACTGTTCCGCTCCGCTCGTTACCTATATAATCTATAGCCTTCCTCAACTAATACTCTATCCAATACAACATTTTTTTTTTAATCAAAGTGGTAGTTCCAGAGATTAGCGCTTTAAACAAACAAAAAATACTTCAGCTTGATTTTATTAGTATAGTTTTCAACGATGTGAAACTATCCTATTGTAGCTTAAGAAAAAACAGAAATAATAATATAAACAGTACTAAATTGAAACTTCTTATTCCAATAAAAGCTAGGTTATTACGTATATATGTAAAAACATCAGCAGACAAACTGACACAGGTATCATCACGCCATTTTGATCATTAAACACTGCGCCTCCTGGTCTCAATATAATCATATACTGTCTGTTAGATCTCTGCCGGTAATAGCAGCATTCTCCCTGGCGAACGAGATAGATAAAGCTGCAGAAGTGAACTCCTCGGTGAAGTTGACCCTGGACATTATGTCGCAACTGGGAGCCGACCTGGCCGCCAGTAAAGACTGGGCCCAGAAACTCCCCGAACTTGCCGATGGTGGCCAGAAGATGACTTCGAATGTCGTAAGTTTGGGTAAGTAGAAATATCTATACGTTCTTAACAAATCATATGATGTTTCTTCCACTCAGAGGTAGTGACTCCTGACAAGGATAGGTGTGAGGCTTTGGCCCAACGGTTGATGTTGGGATGTTTCATATATGTACCACTGCTACCACTGATGATATTTCTATTCATTTCACTAATTTGATAAAATCTAATTAAAAATCTAAATTAATTTTATTGTGTCTAAAATTCCTGCTGCAAGATCTCACACACATACATCTTTTTTACACTTTTCTATTATTTTAACAAGTTTGGAAGTAAAACTCCATAATCATCCATGAGTTAAATCTGACGTTGACCGTGTCTAGACATGTCCTATATCCTTTCCTGTCCATGAACTATCATTGTCCTAATCTCTAACCGGGATGGTAACACTACCTACTTTCGTAGAAAAGTCCACAAAAGGTGCTAAAAATTAAAACCAAGACTCGCATTACCTTAACATAAGTCTACTCCTGATTTAAATCTAAACTTCCTGGTCCCATAGTGAAACAGATCGAAGACTTGGAGCCATCGATCGCATCAACGTACCGTGCGGTGAAGGCTCGACAAGAAGACCTTGAACACCGGCGCAAGGAGGCTGACGAAAAACTGCTTAAACTAAAGGGTCTTATTGAACAGGTATGTTTCAACTCTACATTCTATCTTCATGTTTCAGAACGGCTTCTGTGACTACAGTAGTTGACTGACTGACTGACAAACTTGTGAAAACGTGTAGAAACTTGTGAAACAAGTCTGGACATCATACTTCACTATTGTCAAATTATTAGCTTTTAATGTTCGTCAGACAATAACAAACTTGCAGACAGTAACGAGTCTATTTTTTTATAATATCGGGCCGAATTTGTAATAAAACTCCAGCTTAGATGTAAACATACTCATTTATTTTAATTAAAACAACGTTTAAATGCTGGTTACATAGGGTATAAGGTAATCATATGAGTAATGTAATATAATAGAAATAATATAATTAATACTTATACATTACATTTACAAAATTGTATGTAACACAAAAACATATATTAAAGAATTCCTAATACCATGTCTAACTATGCACTGAGAAGATGTGTCTGTTAAACCACTGTTCAACTCTGGACAGTTTTTGTGGTATATTTACCAATCACCCATTTTGTCAATGATTATAATCCTACTAATATTATAAACGCGAAAGTTTGATGTTTGTTACTCTTACACGTAAAAACCGCTGAACGGATCCAAATGAAATTTGGCACATAGATAGATTATAATCTGGAATAGCACAGGTGAGATATTTCCACGCGAACAAAGTCGCGGGCAACAGCTAGTTATTAATAAATAAAATAAATCATGAGGACTATTATAAATATTTTTTTAAACTACTCTATTATATATTTCTCTCAGATAGTGGAGGGAATGTGAAAGAAGAGTTTTAAGAGGCGATCATGAAATCGTATACAACGTTAATTTTAGTTAAATAAAACGAGTACTTCTACGCCTTTTTATATTTTAATTTCACAGGCACGCACCGTAGCCAACCGTATTCAAGTCGGAGTATCCTTCGACCGACTGACAACATTACAGCCTCGGTTACCAGACACCGTCGACGAGATGTCCACCTCTACGCACGTCTCTGTCTACTTTAAGACAAAAGAGAAGGACGGACTGATCCTTTATCTTGGTAATCCCAAAGATACAATGTTGAGGAGGACTAAATCGGTAAGTTAACACAAAAACTCAACTTTCTTATCACTTATTGCTTACTGTGCTGCATATCATCATCACCAGATCACATTGCTTGCATTGTATACGTGGCTGAACTAAGAAAACATTCCATTATTTGTAGTATTCCAAACCATTCTTATTTAGCCGATTACGACATTTTGATACATTAGTCATTTTGGAACTTCAGAATGTCCTCAATCTGAACTAGGTCAATTGTCCTAATTTTAGAATAGTTTTTTTGCGGCGACCCTAATGGTTCATTCTCGTCATCGCGACTTGCGAGCGGTGATATGTCGGGATTATGCCATCTGCGGTATACTCGGGGGACCGTCTCCACGAGACTAACCATGAGATGTCCTGACACATTAGGGACAAGTTTTTGCTAGTGGTCCCTGGTAGTGGAATGGAGAAAAGCAACCATTCTCAGATCAGACAAAGACAGGAGGAACAACGCTGATCACATATTTTGCTTCTCCCCAGGACGATTTCATGGTGATAGGCGTACAGAACGGCTACCCGTACCTGGTGATGGACATCGGAGACAGTGCTGAGTCTGGCCGGGAGCCAGCTAAGATCGGTAGTGACAAGTTTGTCGCTGACAACAAATGGTATCAACTTATCGTTGACAGGTACGTTAAAAATATAATTTCGACTTAACTTGGCACAACTTAGTTATATTTTAACCAGAAATTAGAAACAACCAAACCCTACTCTGTCTTGCTTGTGACAGCTTATTAAGTTAAAGCAATTCAATCACCCGTATTTGTTTTTTTTTTAATCGTTTTTTACATATTGACTTTTGACTTTTAAAATACTGAATATTATTTTTTTCTGGATATATATATATATATAAAGATAAAACGTAGCCTATATGTTCATCCAGGTCTCCAGCTATCGACATATCAAGTTTCATCGCAATCAATTCAGTAGTTTTCGCGTGAAACAGTAACAAACATCCATACACATATACATCCTCACAAACTATCACATTTATAATATTACTAGGATGAACTGAAACTGGTTACATCGACTGATTTGAAAGTAGCGCGCCACCACGTAATCCTATAACTGAACTATTGAATCAGCATCGCACTATTGAAATTCACATTACGGTTTGATATTGACCATAATCAGATTGATGTTTCCAATATGTGACAATGTTACAGTGATAAGTTACCTGAAAAATCAAAGTATTATTTTTTTTTTCAGAGTCGGCCGCAACGTGAAACTATCTATTCGCGAAAGTTTGGAAAACAGTTCAAAAGAAGTTACCTATCCAAAGGAATTAGTGTTACCAGGCCAGCACACCATATTCAACTTGGATCGGCAGAAGTCCAAACTTTACGTTGGTGGAGCTCCATCTGATGCCAAACTGCAGGGCGTTAGCTTCAACGCCTTCGAAGGTCAGATAGAGGAGCTCATGATAGGGGATACTCCTGTGGGCTTGTGGAACTTCGTCCGCTCTGCTAATTTGAAGGGAGCTAGACAGAGGTGAGATTCATCGGTCATTCGGCACACTTTCTTTGAGAACTTCGTCTTAACTGCTTTTTAAACCTGACTCTTGTTGGTCTACTGCAGGGATAAACTAATATCAGCCCAGAGCGGCCCACAAGAATACCGGTTCAACGGCCGGTCGCACGTGACGATGCCGGGACGTGGTTATCTCAGCTCCCAGACGAACCAAGTGCTCCTATTCTTCAGGACTTACGCTCCTAGTGGATTGATATATCTAGTTGGAGATGCATCGTCATTTTTCTCTGTTCAAATGCAGGATGGAAGAGTGTTCTTGCAGGTAAGGATTGTACTTGTATTATTGTACTGATTGATTGATAAAACGAGAGCGTATGGCATCATAAATCTATCTTTCTTCGGAGTGGTTCTAATGACACACAATTTGATTCCATTAAAGGGCCTATTGGTATAGTGGTTTAGTGACCATGGCTGTTGAGCCAGAGGTCGTGGGTTCCATTACCACCCAGGACAAATAAATTTGTATTCTGGAGTCTGGGTGTAATTTACCTATATATGAATGTATTTAGTAATATATAAGTATGTTTATCAGCAGTCTGGTTACAGTAGTACAGGCTCTGCCTAGTTTGGGATCGGACGGTGTGTGAGGTGTCTCAAGTTATTATTATTATTTTGTTTTGGAGATTTCATAATATGATATTTAATTAGTTATTTTATATCCGAAGTTGCATTAAAATTAGTAATCTACATTACAAGAACCTGACTTAACTTTGGGCGTCCTAGTTTATTTAAACAGCGAAGTTATTACATCCCTAAGTTTGTATAAAAAAATATATAGCCTAGTGTACTCTTAACCACACAATTTAAGACCCAGATAACGCTAGCACGCTAAATTCTTTCACAGGTGTCTCTGGGTAATCCATCTAACGAGCTGCTGATAATAGGCACGCAGAACACATACAATGACGGCAAATGGCACAGACTAGACGCAGGCCGGAACCTTAGAAAGTGCGTTCTGAAAGTAGACCGTGAGAGCATCAAGGATGAATCCAGGTCTTCCAACGTAGAGATAACAAGTCTAGACACCGTCAACTTTGGTGGCAATAATAATGGTATTGTAGAAGTGTCTAGTACAGGATTTGATGGATGTATTCGCCAAATTAGTATGGATGGCACACCTATGGAACTTAGCGAGAATATGGAGTCTATTGGAATGTCTTATGGTTGTCAGGTGTGTATCTCATTTTATTTTTATTCATATAATACAAGTATAAAATATTTTTCGAAGCTTTAAGCGCTGTGTATATTGAAATCCAGGTCAAGCTATACTATCTTTTAAACCTTCGCGTTCCATGATATAATTATTTATTTAAACGGGAATCAACGCGATCACGAAATAGGTGTTACATAACCTCTGAATTGCCTGACGTTTCGACCAGTTTGCACTGGCCGTGGTCACGTAGTAACCATTTAGTTACAACGTACATCTCTATTGTTGTTAAAAAATTGTAAGAAGAAACAATAACATACCCTTAGGAATTTAGCTAATGCTTCATTAAAATCAATCTAAACATACTTTTGTAGTCAAACCAACCTCTTATTTTAGAGTAGGTCCCATTAAATCATTATACAAAATATCCTAGTTTTCTCCAGGTGGCATCGCTGGTCTCTTTGTCAGGAAAGGATAGTTACCTTCGCTTCGTAGACATAACTACGGAGAACCTCCAACTCACTCTCAAGTTCAAGACTTCACAGCCAGACGGACTGCTGTTCGTCTACGTTAGTAGAACACAGACTACCGCCATGCCCGATAGCATATCTCTATCGCTCATTAAGGGTAAGTTGAAACAACACTATTTCTATTACTTGCTAACCGGGGAGTTTGCAAATCAGCAAACAAGCATACAGAAATGTGTTGATAAAATACAATTGGACTGTTGCCCTCGACGAGTTACATGCTTTTTTGCCACTTTAGTAGTGTACATATATCTAAAGCGGTCTGACGGGAGGAATAATTTTTTTCCGCTAAGTCTTACAGCTTGGTTTAGTTTCAATACATTGCAATATCCTCACCATATAATATGTATGTACTCTACTTACCCAGGCAACATACCTAGACTAAGTGGGATAAGTGCACCAATCACCATTTTTTTTTCTGTATTAGGCAAGTTAGTCCTAATGTCACAACTAGAGGAGCTCGACACAGGGTTAAGCATGTACAACGACTCGCAGTGGCACGTAGTCACCGTCACGCACAACACCGTCGCTCTAAAACTGGTCGTGGATGACTTCGACTATTTCAGGTAACCATTATTACGTACAAAAGTATCACTTATGTGATATATGTGATCAGTCGTTATTTATCCAAGTGTCTGCACACTTGGATAAATAACGACTCCAACATTTATACGATAAAGTACAAATCAGCTTGAAAAAAACTCTTCATTTGGCATTCAAAGTATTTGAAAAATGTTTTCTATGGTTAGTTCATGTAAGTTATTGTGTTATCTAGAATCTAAACGTCACTTTTGTTGACCACAACATATAGGTACTTAAATAATTTACAATTACACTATGCAAATGTTCTCAAGGTTGGTCAATTGGGTTCGTTCGCTTAACTTGGTCGCCTAAAAATAACACTTTGAGTGTCTTTGAGTCATTGACTAGCGTAAATCGAACATCGATGATGCATAACGTGTAATATGCTTTCATAGATCAACCCATTACGCAATTTTTACTGACAAATGCTTATTTATTAGCTACTTAAAACTTTTGCGATCATTACCTTTACTGGTTAATCTAAGTGTCGTCCCAAGCTATCGACAGCAACTAAATGTAAAATTCTACCCACCAGCACGGACACAGCGCCAGCTCCCCTCCACATACTCGAAGGAGTGTTGTTCGTGGGTGGTGTCCAGCCTGGGTACGTGGTCGGTGGCAAAGTAGGCTCGAAGACACCGTTCAACGGCTGTATCGCTGATGCCACCATCAACGGAAGAGTGCTCAACCTGCTTGAACCGTTCAGCAACCATAGCGTAACATTCGGCAGGTGTGGAACGACAACGTCAACTGGAGGAGTCAGTCCTGGTGAGACTCATTTTCTTTTTATTAACTACTTATCCATTATATAAGTAGTTAAGAAAGAGACCAGTCGTTTCAGAGCGTAGTAGTACCATATAAATAAACTTACACACAAACAACGGCAGTGGACGGCGACAGGCTGATGATGATGGTGATGATACATAATATAAGCTCGGAGCCGTTGAAGTCTTATGTCGCGGTTGCGAAGGTACATTTATATTAGCTCAGAATATGGCAACCAGTAAGCTTTCAAATTGATAGGATTGAAATTTAATTTCATGGATTTGCCGTGTCATATGCACGTGATCCTTTTTCATGCCAGGAGTAGGTAAAAAAGATTTATCAAATTTCTTTTGCCATTGCTTTTTTATCACAAAACAGATAGGTATAATAATTGTACTTCCGCATTTTGATTACTTATTAAAGAGAAATAAATAATGAGGTCGTAAGCGAGCGAGTGACATCCCTAGTGTCCCATCGCTCATCAGCTCAACCCTTAATGTCATGGTCGTAACAATGTCAACATATAACTACTATTCTTTTTGCAGATCAAGCTACGTGGGCAGTAAAAACTCCGGTAGACGTGCTGCCAACACCTGGGCCGCCCGTCCCGGTCACCGAAGTTGTTCCTAATAAAGGTAGACTAGTGCCAAGGGTGTACAAAAGCTGCTAGTTACCTATGTCTTGTTTTAAAAGTCTACCTCTCCATATGGTTTGATTGAACTGTTCCAGAAAGTTTCTTGGTTCAATTTGCTAATTTAATACTTTCAATTCATAGGATACCCTATTGCATTAAATCAATTTGGTATATCAATTCCTTGGAGTTCAAAAGGCGTATAGTACATAAATTGGAATATGCTATGCACCCCTTGAGCCAGGAGGTATCTATCATACAGTTTGACTATTTTTTCTAATCAAACGGTTTTTCTCTATAATAATAATAACTCCACATATCTCACACACGGCCGTCTGATCCCAAACTAGGCAGAGCCTGTACTATGGTAACCAGACTGCTGATAAACACATATATTTCTAAATGCATACATATTATAGATAAATTACACCCAGACACAGAACAAATAATCGTGCTCATCACACAATTATTTGTCCTTGGTGGGAATTGAACCCACGACCTCTGGCTTAGCAGTCAGGGTCTGTAACTACTAGACCAACAGGCCAGTCTGGCGTTTAGTTCAAAACAACAAAAGAATAGGAACAATAGTCTTCATACGGGGTAAGATATGGGGTATTATAACTAAACTAAAATCAATTAAAATCCAGGTCTGTTCTTTACAATTTATTACGACACACATACAGTAGATTTATTTCATATTAAATTGATTACATGTGGCATTTTACCTTACATTGAAAAAGCAACTTAAATCTAAGAGTAATTGAAATTCAAAATGGTTGTGTGGTGTGGTTAAATGCTGGCTTAGGCTTCGGCCTACAAAACGTAATCTAGACTTACGACGTTTAATAATGTATACGATTTTTTTTAATTAAATCAAGGTTAAATATAGAGGATACGTATGTATATGCGTCAGTAACGCATACAAGAATCTTATACTAAGCCCCTTAAATCTATCTTTCTTATATCTAGACGCATCTTAAAACTAAAAGTAGCTTAAAACTAACAGTGATTGCAAATGGTTGTGCATATCTTAAATGCTAGACCTCAAAGCCTACAACACGTAACACTTACGACTTAAGACGTATATCAATGTTCTATATTTAATCAAGGTTTACATGTAGAGGACATTTTTGTCATTTTTATATTAGTGGGACAGCCAGTCGACTTCCCGAACGTATCTGCTCCGGAACCGGAGCTAACAACGACGACGGCGCCGGTGACGACCACGCTAAGGATGACTACCACCACCACCACCGTGCGTCCTTCCACAACCACACGGCGGCCTGCACCGCAGCCGGAGCCGGGCTGCATGCTGGCACACGATCCTTACTATTCAGCTGGTGACCCTGACATAGGATACAGATTTGGTAAGTACATTGTAACTTATTATATTAAGAGCAGAACCGATGAATTCGTTTAGGAAATGTGGATGTAATACTTCTTCAACTATGCCGCTAGGAATATAATGGCAATAGGTAAATTAATAAAATGTCTTTTTTTATTTAAGATCGATTCAAATAATTTTATAAAATTGCAACTCGTGAGTACAGTCGCGTAGATGGTAGATTTGAAAGAAGAAAAAGAAAGATCAGATCAAGACACAATGAACGTGACAATGGTGGGGTAAAAATATGCAAAAAGTGATTAAATTAATTGACATTTTCATTCTAGATCTATAACAACCATCCTACACATAATGTATGTGTTATTATTAAGTGAGTACAGTCGTAGAAAGAAGAAAAAGAAAAATCTCGTTATATATGAATATAAACGCAATGAAGAAGGTCCAAGGTAGTCTGGTTCGCGGGTTTAGAAAAGTACCTGCGTTTATAATCACTGCTCCGCTCCTATTGGTCGTAGCATAATGTTATATAGCCTTCCTCAATAAATGGGCTATTCAACACTAAAATAATTTTTCAATTCGAACCAGTAGTTCCTGAGATTAACGTGTTCAAGCAAACAAACAAACTCTTCCGCTTTATAATATTAGTATAGATAACTTTCTGGGTCGGCTGGAATAGAGATAAACGGGTATGGATTTACAGGTACTCGCAACGACAGCCGCATAGAGTACTCGAAGTTGCCAGGCCGCCACCTTCAGGGCTTTGACCTGACCATCTCGTTCCGCACCTTTGACCGTCACGGTGGGTTAATTTTCTACGCTGCTGCCGACAAGGATCCCACACAGTTCCTCGCTTTCTACTTAAAGGATGCAAAGGTACAGACACAAACGCAGACATATTAATTTCTTTAAATTCTGTAATATAAATTCACATGTTACCTGAAGCAGTGACATCCTCGAAGAATGTTGCTTCGGTTATCGGTATTTTGTCTTCGAGTTGAATGAAACATATACTTGGACATTGGCCAGTTTGCAGTCCTTTGTTTGTACATACAAATTGTTGAAATATTTACTCGTACGTATTTGTATCCCAAAATCGTAAAGTATTGATTTCTGTAAAAAAAAAAATTATCACTTCAAAGCCTCTTCAGACCAACTGGGCCCTCGGTTCCTCTGACCCTGTTCATCTTACAATATATTACATACCATTCCGGACCATTGGCAAGCTAAAAGAATTCCTTAAAATTGAGATACATAATATGTTATCATTTATAAATAGTAAATACAAGAGTTAATAAAATAAGACACGTGGAAGTAAGAATAAATCATCCAAATATACCTTTTGCCCAAGTTAATAGAAGATATATGTTAGAACACCAAAGATCTTACGAGGGTATTTGTATCCTTCCTAGCTGCACTTCACATTTAACTGTGGCGCGGAGACAGGACAGATATCTTCATCTCAGACATACAACGACACAGAGTGGCATGTCGTGACGCTGACACGTTCCGGTGCTCACGGCAAGATGGCCGTGGACTCAGAGCTGGTGGGCGAGACCACAGTAGCTTGTAGAAACATCGCTTTCCTCGCTGCACCGTTCTACTACGGAGGTCTAAAAGATCTGCCTGATCTTATATCGAAGAACCTTGGGGTGAGTAAAACTTAACCAGTTTCTTCAAGGCAGAAAAGTGTACCTACTTGTTTATAAAAGAAAATGTAGATTTCATACCAATTTCCTATTATTCTCTCCTATGAGCTGGACATGTTCGAGAATTGGAAAGAAGGATTAGCATATGTCAGGAAAATATATAAATAATTTCTTTTGTTTAATCCAGGGATTCTATCAGCCATTCAAGGGTTGTTTGAAGGGCCTTATGATGAACGGACAACACGTCACCGACGTGTCCAACCGAATCAATTCACTGAGATGCTCTGACAATGTCGAGGAAGGAGTCTACTTTGGAGCATCTGATAATCAACACAGCAATTACTTAAAGGTATGACTCATAAATATTAGGGATTGTATCTTGAATTTGACCACCATGTCGAAGAAAATCAATATTCAAAGGATGACTAAAAAGGCTATAATTAAAATTAATAACGAAATTGTTGTTTTAAGTATTTCTAACAACTAATTTGCAATTTGATTTGTGCCGCTTTTACTAGAACCTAGAACAACGAAATCAGAAACGATGATTACGTTTCAGGTCCTCCCACACTTCAAAGTAGGAGATGAGGTATCGATATCTATGGAGATCAGACCTCGAAACAGTACAGGACTACTTCTCAGCGTCCACGGCAAGAAAGACTATCTGGTTTTGGAGCTTCTGGAGAACGAAGTCGTCGCCAGAGTAGAGAATGGAAACGGGCCGTTCAGAGCTGTCTACTCGCTCGGAAATAAATTCTCACTCTGTGATGGCAATTGGCATAAAATTCACGGTACGTGTAAGCACTGGTTTATTGTAGCAGATTTTACAAACACCGGTGACTGTATTTTATTTATTTATTTTTCAGTGGTGAAATCCCTGTACGTTGTTTCGGTTGGTGTGGATGGGCATTTCGCGAAGCCCGGCCAAGGGGCTAACCAATCAACTGATACGAGGTCCGCGCTGTATATTGGCGGGCACGAGCGGCCATTAGACAAGGTGCGCGGGGTGAAGTCTCGGAGGGGTTTTACTGGCTGTATCAAGAATATCGTCATAGGGGAGTCTCCAGTCAAAATCCCACTGACAGCCGCCGGAAGAGATACGCATATTGGCGTCTGTCCAATAGATTAGAGTTTAAATCATTTCTTTTGTATTGCACTGATAAAAGTAGTACTGAACTTAATCGAACAAAACTAAATAGATGAGCAGAATATTTATTTTTAAAATGATGCATTTTTCGAAAATGATTGTATTTGTACCAAATAATACGAAAACTTAAACCCTTTTCGATTTTTTATTATCAACGCCCGTCTACATTCAAATTATGTTTAATGTTGTTGTTATCACGGATAGACTGCTTAAAATAACTTAGTGGCACCAGATTTCGCTTCACAAAACCTGTAAACCACGATAACGCTGAGAGCACATGCTTTAAAAAATTAAGTTAATTGTTCTGCTCCATTAGACTAGAGCCTAACTAAAACCATGGTTATGCTCTCAGAATAGGGTCTTACTAAAGAAGTCTGCCATTGAGCGCCTCAAAAGGCCCAAAACTACTTCCCTGGCAGCGTAACTCATGCCCTTTAAAACCCATAAACCTACTATGGTTCTGCTCCATAAGACTAGGGACTAACAAAAACCATGGTTATGCTCTCAGAATAGGGTCTTACTAAAGAAGTCTGCCATAGAGCGCCTCAAAAGGACCAAAATTACTTCCATGGCAGCGTAACTCATGCCCTTTAAAACCCATAAACCTACTACACTACACAACGATGTACCGCATTAAGTTTATGGGTAATTTGTGGGGTCTTACAGAACACCTGTTTAGCCCCACAAGTGGGATAATTGTGAAACAGGTGCTAATGCCCGAGAGCTTGTTCCTGAGAAACTGAGAAATTGTGCTCGTTTTGCACTACCCAGGGGTCACGTGTAGGTCATTCCTATAGTCTACCAAACAAATACAACACAGGTACAGGTACTTCGAACACCAAACTCTAAAAAACAATTTATAGAAGAGCTTTTGCATATTGGTTGTACATTCGAAATTTCCTGGTTAATTACGGCCATTTTGCATTTTTGAGATTGTTTACTTGTTTGGCTCACATAGACTATAGGGAGGTGTTTAACTACGGACGCGAGCAACTCCAACCCCCAAAAATAAAATAAAACCGCTTTAATAAAAAGAAAGAAAATCTACAAGCAGCCGGTCATTCGGCGTTATTGTAAAGTTGCAGTTTGAGCCAGACCTCTCATTTTTCTTACAAACCATATTTGATATGTGTGTCCTGCGGTAAAACCATCCCTGAGGTACAACTAGGCCTACCATCACTTAAATTTCCGACGCCGGACAAGCTCTTCATAAATCCCGGACACATGTGTGAAATCGAGATTCCTACCCGGTCACCTTAAAAAAAACGCCGCTTCAAATTAAACAGCTTGTTCATCTAATAATTGTTGCCCCTGGAACAGAGTCCTGGTTTTACCCGGACACTTTTTGAAAACCCCGTCCGGACGCTTCCCGGACGCCCTCTAAACTAGGACAAACCCTGGGAACCCGGACGGATGGCGCAGCCCTACTACAACCCTTAGGTTTACACGGGCTGTTTTCCGCAACTCCACGACAAGGCGCGTATTTTGCGTTGGTGGGAATAAAAGCTATTCGAGCCACCCTAACTCCCCGAAGAATCCCAAGTAACCCCTTCACTATACCGACGATCTCGGAGAGTGACTCTGGCGAGCAGTCAAGTCAAGAAATTACACCCAGTGTCCCAAGAGTATCACAAAGATATTGTGCCCTTTTTCATAAAGGTGCGAAACTGTGTAGCCGCTGTCAATGACAATCCGTGAAGAATACCCGAACGGATTTCGTGTATTTTATCGAAATTCCCACCCGTTTTGCTCTCAAAGTAGGCAGATTACAGTTATGCATTCATAAAACAAGGCAGAGGACCAACACAGTTTGACATTTCTGAGTTTTTATATGAAGAAACTATGAAAGTATCGTCTATGGCGTTATTATTCACTAAAAATATTACTTATGGTTACTACAACAAGAAAAAGTACACAGAAGCTAATACGCATACAGTGGTATTAAATAAAAGTGGCGAGAATAACGTGAAGTGTCTGTACTGCCGTATTTCAAACGAACGGTATTATAAAAACGAACGCATTATTAGACGATGGTTCTACCGTGTCCCTTATCGGTGCATCGCTTGCGTCACGAGCCGGTATGCGCGGGCGCCGCCGCGAGACGTTGCACGTGCGTGGTGCGTGGGACAACAGCTTATGTGTGACACGGACCTCATAAACGTTTGTATATATATCGAACTGTAATGGTGAGAAATTTGAAATATGTGTTCGTAGTCTTCAGAACTTTAGTGTACCTATACAAAATTAAAATTTAGTGAATTTTGACATCTATTCTCATCTCTAGTATTAAAATCGTATTTTGTTGTAGTACCGAACATTGTCGTCGAGGGCTTGTAACACTGCCATGCTGTCGGTAAGTATACGTATCGATTGATCCTTTACCTTCCTTGCAGTGACAGCTGCGGCAGCCATGGTGATACCTACACCTTCGGCCTGGAATACTGTGTTATGGGTACCTAGAGTGGCTGTTGTGTTTATATTTAGGTCCTCTGAGACGGCCCCAGAGCCAGTGCCATACCTTGTTTTGGAGCCGTCAATAAAGAACCTGAGTTCACGAGTGTCTAGACCCTCGATGGATCGGTCCTCGTGTAATTGGATTCTATATTTTTGTCAAATACGAACCGTTTAGGGATCCGGTCGTTTATGGCCATCATAATGGGTATGTCCTTGGATATTTCTTCCAAAATCACCGTATGAGGGGTCCTGTTGTCCCTCCACAGGTGCAGCGACCTTAGCCTTGTTGCAGCTAGAGCTGTTTCCTGTTGTATATATAGATGCAGAGGAGCTAGATCCAAGATAGGGCAGCAGTTGGTGTAGTCCTCATGCAGCCCGTAATCGCCGTGCACGCTAGCGTCTGGAATTTTTCCGTAGGTTGTTCTCCACGATGATCAGCTTAACTCGAGGCCACCACACGATGGAACCGTATGAAATAACCGGGCGGATCATTGTGATGTACAGCCATAGGATGATCTTGGGGGACAGACCCCAGCGGCGTCTGCCAATCATCATCTTGCACTGCCAGAAAATGATACTCGCCTTCTCTATCTTGCAGTCTATGTGGCTGCTCCAGGTCAGCTTGCTGTCGAAAATTACACCTAGGTACTTCACCATTGGCGATACCGTGAGTTGCGTGTTGAACAGTGTGGGCAGACAATAGTTGCCCAAGGCCCGTTTGAGAGTGAACATTACCAGCTCGGTCTTAGATGGGTTGACCGACAGGTCATACTCAGTGCACCATCGTTCCACTAAGCGCAGAGCCAACTGAGTCAGCTCGCAGACCGTACTTGTGACCTTACCTGATATAATTATAGACAGATCATCTGCGTAGCCAACCGTATAATAGTGGTTTGCATTTAGTTTTGTGATGAGGTCATTTATAATCATATTCCACAGGAGCGGCGAGAGTATACCACCCTGTGGGCATCCCCTAAATCTCAGTTGGGCCCTTGAACACCCCGCTGTCGTCGGTCCGATTTTGCGGCGGCGGAGTAGCTGCCGCTTCTTGTGATCGTCTCGTGGGGACGTAGTCTCATCGAGGCGACAACCCTTACAATGTTTCAAAAATAATCCAATAAATTGAGGATCGAATCCTTTTTTGAATTCGGTAAATAAACACATATTATGCGCACATTTGGTGGTATGAATACGCATAAATCAAATCGCGAAAGGCACATTATAGTTTCATATACTATTAAACACTTAGCATCAAAGCATCACATCGAAGTGGTGAGCTTGTTAAACACAATTCGTCAGTAACATCACAGTATTTGGAGCTATAAAGTAGTAATTAACTTGATGTTACAAGCGTGGTGTTCTGAAAAAAAAACCTGCTAAAGAAAGATTAGTTTATTTATTAGTAATTTCATGAACTTTTTCATTCGCAATCGCCGTAAAAAAGTATTCAGTCGGCACCCTAGGTAAAGAAATATACAAATCATTATGATATATCAGAACTCAATTTTTTGTCGATCGTTATGCTTGTTTAAATCGCCTGCAATAAAAAAGCATTCAGTCAGCACCCTAGGTAAAGAAATATACAAATGATTATGATATATTAGAACTCAACTTCTTGTCGATCGTTATGCTTGTTTGAATCGCCTGCAATAAAAAGGCATTCAGTCGGCACCTTGGTTAAAAAAAATACAAATCATTATGATATATTAGAACTCAATCTCCTGTCGGTCGATATGCTTGTTTGAATAGCCTGCAATAAAAAAGTCGTAATGGTTCCCATTACGGGACATTTGGCCCTGAATCGGCATTTATTCTCCATTAATGACAGACAGCCCTCTATGCAGAGGATTTGACCCACATTATCCTGGAGTAAAATCAAATATCTTCGCGGATGCGAGGTCGCTCCTAGAAGCCTGTGAACGCCCCAGAAGGCTTCTGTGCTTCAGGAAGGAGCTAGACTGGCTCAGCTAGCCTAAGTGCGGAAACAGAGCCCTTAACCAATACCAATAAAGGCTGAAAACCAGAAAGTCATTTTGGAACGATTTGTCAACTTAAGTAACGGCAGGTAGAAGTCAAGTGGATGCGATGATGATATTCTTTGGGTAGACTAAAAATATGCTTTTGCATCAGTTGTGTTAGGTAATCAAAAAAGTTTACTGTTACTACTTTGTGACTTCTTGCCCAATAATACATCTAAACTAAGAGAAGTTTGCTTTATGGGCCCTGAAGATGAAGCGTATATGCCAACAAGGCCGTGAAAGAAATCACTAAGGAAGAGGGGACTCACCGCATGCGACGGACATTCGGATTTGTGTTGGATTTTCTAACACTGGCTTCGTAATAAAATAGCACTTCGTATATCAATTTATGTATTTTGATAGTTTTATTTGTAACGTCCATTGTACTACAGAAACATACACGCACATCTGTTCTACAATATTTATGCAACTAGTGTCTATGAAAAAATGAATTGCATGTTGTACACAGTGCAAATTTTCACGGTCCAAACTGCTATTGTTACAGTCCTCCACAAATTGTATTAGTGTAAAGTAAGTGGCTGGAGTATAGGTACATCTTTAAGGAGGTGACCCTTTGTTTATTTCTACACATAGGGCACACTGAAAGTTCTACACGCCTGGCAGCTTATAAATGTTTGAATTTCGAATGTAAAATTTTTTTAAACATCAGAAACTCAATCATAGATTAAAAGAAAATTGGCGGAAAATCGCGTGTCAATTGCTTTTTATAACAAGTTAAAATCGTCGTCCGTAGCAAAATGGAATTAACGCGAAATTATTTTAAGGCGATGATTTTTTATGATTTTAAAAGTTCACTCACTCCGTAAGACTGCACTGCTCGTCATCAAAATGCATTTGGGAGGAAAACACCTCATTTGAGCACCGTAAAGCGTTCGTACGCAGAATTTGATCGTGGCCGTGTGATGATGAAATTCATGACGGGAAAGGAAAATGTGCTACTGTCAGGCAATTAGGAGAGATCCCCTATGAGGAGATTCGAGGACATTTGGGGATTGGTATGAGACAAATTCAAAAAATCTTACATCAACGTTTGAAAGTTAGAAAACTTTGTTAACACTAGATTCCTCATAACCTACCCCAAAACAAAACGGACTCGTGTTGATTGGTGTAAAAAAATGTTGGCAAAGTACGAACACGGACGTTCAAATGCTGTGTATGACATTGTGACAGGAGATGAAACATGGATATATTGTTACATGCCGGAAAGAAATCAAGACTCTTCTGTATGGGTGTTCGAAGGTGACAGCAAACCAACAAAATTGAGACGCCAGAAACGTAGGCAAAAAAATGGTTGTGTTTTATTTCTCCCGGATTGGTTCTGTCATCACGATCCCACTTGAAGAACAAAAGACAGTTAATGCTGAGTGGTACAAAACATTTGTTTGCAGAGTGTTGTTGAAAAAGTTAGGGAAAACCGACCAAGAAGTCTCATTCTATATGTCAGGTAACAATGTTTCGGCGTACACCGCGAACAAGATAGTCTTTTTTGGCTTCTAAAAAAGTAGACCCATCCCGCACTTAGTCCAGACCTGGCACCATGCAATGCATGCATCCCAAAAATTCAAGATTTTATGAGGTATGACATTTACGAGACCGGAAGAGGCTGTGATAGCTTTCAACCACCACGTGAAAAACATGCCTTTCTTAGGCCAATAGTCCTCCTTTTTTCAAAAATGGTTTGACCGAATGAATAACTGTTTGAAATGTAATGGAGAATATTTCGAAAAGCAGTAAATATATTAGTTTACATGTAAATTGTTTAATTAATGAGTTATGGAAATCTTTCAGGGTACCCCATGAGCTACCGCGGTAGACCCATGCCTGAGGTACGACCCTAACAAATTAGGTTAGATGTTATTGTTATCACGGATAGACTGCTGAAAATAAGTTAGTGGCAGAGGGTTTCGCTTCACAAAACCTGCAAACCACGATAACGCTGATGGCTTATTCTTTAAAAAAATAAGACAATGGTTCTGCTCCATAAGACTAGAGCCAAACTTAAACCATGGTTATGCTCTCAGAATAGGGTCTTACTAAAGAAGTGCCATTGAGCGCCTCAAAAGGCCCAAAACTACTTCCATGGCAGTAACTCGTAACTCATGCCCTTTAAAACACATAAACCTACTACACTACACAAAAATGTAGTACCGCATTAAATTTAAGGGTAATTTGTGCGGTCTTATAGAACACCTCTTTAGCCCCACAAGTGGGATTATTGTGAAAAAGGTGCTCATGCCCGAGAGCAGGTGTGCTCGTTTAGCACTACCCGGGGGTCACGTGTAGATCATCCATATAGTCTACCAAACAAATACAAAACATGTACAACCAGTATTTCGAACACCCAACTCTTTTTAACTTTGTAAAAAACAATTTATAGAAGAGCTCTAGCATTTTGGTTGTATATCGTAAATTTCCTGGTTACTTTGGTGTAATTGTTTGGCTCACATAGACTATAGGGTAGTGTTTAACTACGGACGCGAGCAACTCCGACCCCCAAAAATAAAATAAAACAGCGTTAGTAAAAAGGAAGAAAACCTACAAGCAGCCGGTCATTCGACGTTATTGAAAAGTTACAGTTTGATCCAGACCTCCCAATTTGCCTTGCAAACCATCCCTGAGGTACAACCCCTACAATGGTTCAAAAAATTATCGAAAAAATTTAGGACCGAAACCTTTTTTTGAATTCGATAAATAAATACATATTATAGGCACATTTGGTGGCATGAATGAAGGCCACCTTATAGTTTCATACACTGTTGAACACTTAACATCAAAGCAGCACATCACAGTCTGAACTTTAATTGAAATACAATTCGTCAGTAACATTACTGTATTTGGAACTATAGTCATTAACTTGGTGTCACAAGCGTGGTGTGGTGTTCTGAAAAAAAAACCTGCAAGAGAAGGATTATTAATATAAAGATTAGTTTATTTATTAGTAATTGCATAAAAATTCGCATAGCACACAATAAAAAAAAGTATTCAGTCAGCATATATACTTTATTATTTTATTTTTATTTAAAACTTCCTGCAGTTTACATTGCACGAGGCGGACTTAATGCCACATGGCATTATCTACCAGTCAACCTTTGGGTGGTTCAGTGGTTCACTTTTATCACTGACTTGGTTAAATGAAAGTGGACAGAATGTCGGTTTTGGGTTAATGCGATCGGGATCGGATTGAACCCATATTTCCTAACCCTAATGGGAAGAAGTTTAGAGAATGAATAATATGTTATTCGTGCATAAGTGACCAATGTTCGAAATTGGTACTTATCCATATTCGTACTAAATTTGTAGTCATTATCATCTTCAGATCGAGGAAATAATTTCTGAAATTAAACTGATAATTAATTGCACACATAATACAGTTACATATCAAAAATTTATATAAATAAATTGTGAATTCAGAACACTCATTCATTCATTCATTCATATGGGTATACCCACATTTAAAGACCTCGTAAGCATCAGATACATCAATTAATTATGAAACCAGAAAACTAAATTGTCGCCTGCGGTGTTTTCGGACCGATACGACCTTCAAACCTTCAAGAAAAGAGCGTCCTCCTTTCTCAAAGGCCGGCAACGCACTTGTGACTCTTGAGTTGCAGGTGTCCATGGGCGACGGTAGTCACTTACCATCAGGTGACCCGTCTGCTCATTTGCCCCCTATAATATTAAAAATACAAAATAACAGTTATATGTTGTAGACAAAATAAAGTTGCACTTTAAAATACAGTCAAATCATGGAATACAAAGAAGAATAATGTCGAATGACCGGCTGCTTGTAGATTTTCTTTTTTAGACAGAAAATTATTACAAAAGTTAAATTACTGGCTTTATTATATGGTGCACTATTTTTCCCCACCACCTACGAGGTAAAGCGCTAGGTGCGTTTTTTTTAACGTGGTGTCCCCTGTAGGCATAATCCACACGGTCCGAATTAAAGACACGAAAGGACGAGAGTGATTTGGATACGTTTTTGAATTGGTATGAGACAAATACAAAATGTTTTACAGACAACTTTACGCTAGCTGGATATCCTGAAATTTGACAGAACATCGAAAATGCTGTCGGGGTGGTTGCACGAAATGCTTTACGAAAATCACACTATGGCTGTACAAAACGGTTATAAGACCAATCATCACGTACGGTGCTATTGCCTGGTGGCAGACAACAGAACTAAGTACTGTCAAAAAAAAACTGCAACAAATTCAGAGACTAGCATGTACTGCCGTCACTGGTTGCATGCGCACAACTCCCACACACTTGAGGTGGCTCTTGATTTAGCCCCACTAGACCTGTATATATAACAGGAGGCAGCTGTGGCAGCCATCAGACTTAAGCACCTGGGTCTATGGTACAACCGAGAGGGTTCCCATATCAACCACTAATAGCTGCCTCGTGCAACAGGATCCCGAAACAACACATCTTCGAGAGGAAGTACCAAATACAAATATTTGAAAACGACCGACATCAAACGGGCATACATGAAGTACTAATCTATACGGACTGTTCCAAGATGGGGTCAGGGACTGGAGCCGGAGTTTTCTCATAAGACTTAAATATTAAAATATCACTGGCGCTTGGTCAACACAGTTCCATATTTCAAAGCGAGTTACACCGAGTTTGTCTGAGAAACTGTCTTGGATTGACCTCAGACGGGCCTTTTACCCTCACGATTTGTGGGCTTACTACCGCCCTTAAACCACATTGTCAGATCAAACTGATCGCCGCATTGAGGCACAACCTACAACGCCGGGAACCAACGGGGGCTTGCTTAACCTCGCAGAACACTGTGTGTATCCCTCAATAGCTTCAACATTTACACCGTAGAATACTGGGACCAGTTGGAAGTAGGTTTAGAACAGCCCTACTCCCAACCACTGTTTTTCTGTGTAGAAACGGCCTCCCCGAGTGTGTTTCAATAATCTACTCCGCCACTGCAGTCATGTCAAAAGGTATTTCAATTTCAATTCAAAATCATTTATTCAATTAAGACACTAAGTGACATTTATGAACGTTAAATTGAAGTTAGAGTTAAAATCATAGATCGGCGCAAACAGACGCCACATCATGTACTGGATTGTCGAGGTAAATAAGGTGATAACACCAAAATCTACTGCCTGCTTGTGTCGATCTATAACTTCCAGTTTCCAAAATGCGTAGAGCCTTGGTTTCTTGGTTTCAAAAAGACAACTCCTGCATTAGGAATTACTCCTGTGTCGCGGGGGACTTTACAAACATACAAACAACGAACACAAAGAACACCCAGACTCAGGTGGGAATCGAACCCACGACCTCTGGCTCAGCAGTCAGGGTCACTAACCACTAGACCAACAGGCCAGTCAAATGAGATGTATGTATATGAGAAGAATACTGGCAAAGAAACTCATGGCCACTCTTTTTAAAAGTCAGATCTTCAGGTACAATAGTGTTAGTGTTACACGAAAGGTAAACAGGATGCAAGCTGATGCCACCTGAATTTCATTTTATTGAAATGCTCCAAAAGCTAACATACTAAAAAATAAAAATCACTCAGTGATACCGTTGAAGGTTTGAACTTATTAAACATAGAAATCATTCAAGGTGCACATCTACCTTCATTCAGTTACAAAATCTACTGTTAAAAATAATTCGTGACTGGATTAAGAGGCTAGAGTTGCAGTTGATCGAACCAAAATAATAGTATAGGCTAAAGCATCGCTGACTAGGCCGACCAATCACCCCAAGCAGCACCCGTTCACGAGTATGACGCATGGACCAGCCATCATGTCCTTCGCCATATCAGAGGGAAAGAAATGACCCGCCCCATGACGACGCCGCAAGCAATGACATTTTAGTGAGCATGACGAACCATAGTCGACATACTGATAAAAATCACTACTAGTCAAATTACCATAATAATCGTCACGCATTACTTTCAACTGACAATGGTTTGTTAATAATGTAGCTTAATTATAAGACAAAGAAGTTTGTGTGTATATACCTAATGACACCTTAAGCCCAAGACTGTTTGTCGATTAGATAATCGTTGATCGTATAGTAGGATTTCCTAATAAGGTGATTTTTTACAGTCAACTTGAATTTATCTACAGGAAGGTCGATTACATGTATAGGAATTTTATTATAAAAACGTATACCAAGACCTTCGAACGAGTTGTGTACTTTATGTAAGCGATGATAGGTACCAACGAGTTTAGACTTGTTTCTAGTATTAATATTGTGTATATCACTGTTTTTTTTATAGTCATTAATGTTGTGCCTAACAAACATAATATTTGCAAATATATACACTGTGATGCAACCGTTAAAATACCTATATCCTTAAACAACTCTCGAAGAGAGACTCTAGCACCTAAATTGTATATGGAGCGGATGGCTCGTTTTTGGAGAATAAAAATTGTTTCAACATCAGCCGCCTTGCCCCAAAGTAGTGTACCATAGGACATGACGCTGTGAAAGTAGATAAAATAAACTAGCCTAGCTGTGTCCGTATCAGTGAGCTGACGTACCTTCCATACTGCATAAGCTGCCGAACTAAGCCTACCTGCAGGGTTGTCTATCCTGGGCTTGTAGTTTACTGTCTAATGTAATTCCTAAGAATACTGTTGAGTCTACAATACTTAACATTTCATTATTTAGAGTTAAATTAGTACCTAGCTGTTTTACATTTGGCATAGTAAATCTCACACACTTTGTTTTATTGGAATTTAGTAGGAGATTGTTAGTTGAAAACCAATACAATACATCATTTAGTGCCCTATTCACATCGTCAAAAACTGTTTTCTTACGATCGACTTTAAAAATAAGTGACGTATCATTAGCAAATAGAACTATATCACGGAGATCTTTTAAATAATAAGGTAAATCGTTTATATATATGCGAAAAAGTAGAGGACCTAGTATAGAGCCCTGAGGAACCCCCGTAGTAACCGGTAATCCAGACGACCTCGCACCATTGACATCTACATGTTGAATTCTATCTTTCAAGTAGGAAACAATTAGTTCCAAAGCAATACAATTAACACCATAATGTTTTAGTTTAAGAAAAAGCGTGTTATGTTCTACACAGTCAAAAGCTTAAGCAAAATACACCTATCGCATCTTGCGAATTTTCCCATACATTAAATATATGTCTCAAAAGAGTTGCACCAGCATCAATTGTTGAACGACTCTTTGTAAAGCCAAATTTTTCTTTGTGAAATAGATTATTTAGATTAAAATGGCTTTCTAGTTGTTGCAAAATAACTTTTTCCAAAATTTTACTAATTGCCGGTAACATTGAGATTGGCCTAAAGTTTCTTGGTTCAGTTGTACAACCCTTCTTGAATAAAGGTATTACTTTACTATACTTCATCAGGTTATGAAAAACACCAGAAACAACACATCGATTGAATGTTATAGCTAGAAATGGTGCTATATCAATTATAATAGTTTCTATTAATTTAACAGAAATTCCCGATAAATCCCCTGAATTCTTAGAATTAAGAGACTTAAACGTTTTTATAATGTCTGTGGGGTTTATGAATTTAAATTCAAATAAATTCTTACATTCGTTTACATTGGCCCTTAACAACAATTCAGACCTGGACGCACAAGAATTCAAGGTACTGGTTGTACTAACTGGTATATTTGTGAAAAAGGTATTAAAAGATTCAGTTATGTCTAAGTTGTTTGTTATAAACCTATTATTAATATTTAATTTTAAATCAAGGTATAAAGGAGTACAACATCCGTATACTGTCAGACAAAATGGCCGTCCTAAGAGTCCTGGAGGGCAACTTCATGAACTTCTAAATGAAAAAAAATGATGAAGTTATAAAATAGCACGCCGCATATCAATTATGTATTGCGATAGTTTGGTTTGTAACGTCCATTGTACTACAGAAACATACACAACTAGTGTCTATGAAAAAATTCCATTTTTCCGTTCTGAACTCCTAGTTTTACAGTGATCCACAAATTGTATTTTAATGTAAGTATCTGGACTATAGGTACGTCTTTTATGAGGTGACTCTTTATTTCTATATTACCTATATGAGCTCTCGACTGACATAAACAATATAAAACAGCTGCTTAAAAGTTTTTTGGGTGATTATCGATGATATAATCATCATTAATTAATGACGCTACAACTTCATAGGGTTATGGTGGTTTTATCAGAATCGAAACGAATGTCCCGGTGAAACGACATGATGATCTATGGCCAGAGGGCTTAGGCAGGTAAGTTATGAAGACAGTCCTTAAAAACCCCATCAGATATATGCTTTGACCGAATAGTCTCGCCCGCGACCACGTCCGTGTGAGAGCGTACCCACGGGGCTTCTAGATGTTTGTTTCAGAAACTTTCTTCTTCACAGCTCAGATGAACTGTCATTCCTACTGTTACTGGTAAATACTTAACCTAACAAAGGTGTATGAAGGACTCGTCTACTGCCTTAGAACGACTGAAGTGGTTTATATATATATATATATAAACCACTTCAGTAAGGTACGCTTAAAAAATATATATATATATATATATATTTTTTAAGCGTGCCTTTATCACAATTGACTCAGTATTGTTAACGTTGATAGGAGCGATATTTAGTTTGATATTTTTCTTTGAACAAAGTACAACCACTTTACCGTACCGAGTTATTTGACACTCATCAAATCATAAGTCTTTTGGATTAAACACTAATATTTCCCATAACTATATAGGTGTGATATAAGTATGTAGACTTATATAAATATAAATCTTTAATAAGTGTAATATACTCACACGAAATTCGAAAAAGGAATAAAAATAAAAATACAACATAAAATGTTACAATACATATATTAAGAATTTTAAAATATGACGTAGTTACCTAGAGTTGTTACTTATCATTAAAAGCCGACAATAGATTTGCAGGTTTAATTTCAAACGATTTTGTAAAGAATATAAAAGAGCACTAATAATAAAGGTGTCTGATGAATGCGAAAGAGGTGCGAGCTGTTTGTCAGGATCGTGGGAAATGGCATTCAATCGTCTCCTGCCTACCCCGGACGAGAATAAGGCGTTAGTATATGTTTATGTGTATCACAGAGGTTTTCTAAATATCATTAAACCAAAAAACCCTAGTTACATTTAATTTAAAACGTCATAAAAAGGTACATCTAATATACCTACACTCGCAAAGCGCAATTATATGTACTCGCACTGATCGTCACGCTAGCGCCGCCCGCGCCGATGCCAGCGCGACTGATGTTTTTCAAAATATCAGTTACCCACTCTGTAACTGATATTTTTGAGATAACAGGAAAAAATTAAAAAGCACTTTCACATTTCTTGTTTACTAAAAATAACCAAAAGCAAAGAAATTGCCATCTTAAGGCCAGCCCGAAGTACTTTGCATTTGAGTTTAAGAGTCAGCTTTTTGTTCAACAGAATTAAGACCGTGGCAGATGGTAACTGCTCTGACATATCGGACATGAACTCTGACATATAAGACATGAACGCTGGCCTTTCGAAAAGTACGATTCCCATGGAACGGCTAGCGCCGGAGCACATCACATCGGATCTAAAAGGACGCGCGCGCATGCCGCGGTAGCCGTCCACATCCACGCGCTCCCAGCGCTCAACGCCCAGCTGGAACGACGCGTTGCTGTTGCGGAGCCGAACGGGCGCAGGTAGCGCAAGTGGGCACAGCTCCTCGGATCCGAGCGGGCGCGGCGGTAGCCAAGCGCAAGTAGGCGCAGCCGGTCGGATCCGAGCGGACGTGGTGGTAGCCGAGCGCAAGTGGGCGCAGCCGGTTGGATCCGACCGGACGTGGCGGTAGCCGAGCGCAAGTGGATAAATATAAACTTTAATTTCCATCACCGTACTAAAAAGGACGTGTCTAAACTCGAAACGACTTTTCCACTGGAGAAGACTAAATTTAGTAAAATAGACCCTCATCAAGATA
Source organism: Callimorpha dominula (assembly GCA_949752705.1). Lineage (NCBI taxonomy): Eukaryota > Metazoa > Arthropoda > Insecta > Lepidoptera > Erebidae > Callimorpha > Callimorpha dominula. The sequence goes on along the minus strand of OX456990.1, from coordinate 27,967,195 downwards.
CATACCTTATTTACTCTTATTCTTACCATCTTCGCACACGATTGGATACTTTGGAGTTAAGTCAAGAGACAAATCATCATCATTACTGTAATCATCTAGGTAGTGAGATAAAGTTTGCACTGAAGAGAAAGGGGGAGGGAGGGAGAGAGAGAAGGTTGCTTTGTTTCAGTCGAAAGTTCGGTCTTATGTGAATTTTATCTGTGACCACCGGATATTATCTAGAAATGCTTAACATAGTAAAACTTCATTAAACTCACAAGCTGTTTCAAACCTTATCTTATGATCACCTCTTTTTGTTTTATTTGTTGTTCTTTTGTGGTTTGTTTTTTGAGAAATTGTTTGAGATTATTTCCATGGCTACTTTACACAATCGAGCCGATTGCCACCGGCACAAGGTTCATCTTATCACCTTTAATACCGGCATTTTAGAAATTGTGCACTTAGAAACGACTTCCCTCGCAGAGTTTTTGCAAACGGTCACAATATGGGAACTTTAAAACATAATTAATAAGGTTTTTACAAAGTCGGCATATCGGGCCAGTCCATAGACTACCACTTAGGCGGTATAAAAATGAATCCAAGAAGGATGACATCTGGAAAGTCCGAACCTTAAAAAGCGATTTTAAAAAAGGCCCACCGTTGGAGAAGGAGTAATTGGACATCCTCCAAATGCACAGGGAGTCCAACCGTAGAGTTTTAAAAAACTTTTTGTATAGTCTAAACAAAATCGTTTGAGTTGAATTTATAGTATAGCTTGCATATGCATACTAAGTATTTACATGGACTACAAAACAAAACAGAAATAAAAACATTTAAGCCTCGTATTTAGTCGGCACCCTTGCAGTTCTATTAAAAATATAATAAAAGTGCAAGTAAGTGGAAGATCTTAGGGCGCACAAACAATATGTACAGTGGCGAGAATACGCGATACTTCTCACCACCCGAAATATAACACGAAAATTCTACTTTAGTAGTGTAGAAAGTTGCGCTACGTTACAAGTTTGTAAATAAGCTTTCACACCATAAATCATCTTTTCAAATTTAGACATTGTAATGAAAAAAATAATTTAACGAATTCAAATACTAACAACACATTATACAGATAACGAAGCTAATCAAAACATATATATTAGCGACTTGATATTAATATACCACTATTTTCCGCCGGGTGACAAACGACAGTAGATTGTGTGGAGGAATTCACTGCTATGACAGATTCCATTGAATAAAAAAAAGCTATAATAGCTTAAAAGTAATCAAGTAAGTAACCAACAACTATTAACACCGCATTATGAAGTTTTTACATTTAAAAAATACAATATAAATACATGTATAACCTAAACATAAAATAATATTTGGTAACATAGTCACATCAATTTTATATACATTTCACTCGTAAATGGTAACTAGTTGTTTATTAAGTATCAACAAAAATAACACTTAAAACTTATTCCTAACAAAACTGTAACGGACGTACGGATATATCAAAATATGTAAACATCTATTATTTTATGTATACTAAATATTATTATAAGAGATACTCACTAAATGCATCATCATCGAAAAGGTTATCGGCGAATCGTAAAACACAATAGGAATAAAAACATCCGAGAGTGGTAGATGAATACTCACGTGTGAATTTTGAGGATACCCTGACTATTGTCGAGCCAGAACAAGGCTGAAGCGACTGCCGGCAGTGACGCGGTTATTCATTCCAGACATCTACTCTATCTACTATTCGGCCACTCCCAAAACAAAAGCGTGAGTACCATCTTACATCTTTTATAAATAAGTAAAATTCAAATATTGAAATCATAATCTTAAATCTCGAAATAAAATCGCAATATGTACAATGATACGCTTGCGCTGAAATAACTCATTAAATTGCTCCTGAAGCAAACTCTTTCATGATATAAACATTAATAAATATTTCATTGAAATAAACACATTGAAAATTGTAGTTTCATTTAGTCATCCTGTTATTATCCAATGAGCTTAATAACAGGATGAGGAAATGAAACTTACTAATTTCTATATCGAATTCATAAGCGATGCATGCTCATGAATTTGTGAGTTCCTTTTCGTCACCTGAGGAAGAGCTTGTCAATTCTAATGCGATCCCCACACACTATCAAACCCAAACAGGGTTTCATATAATTAATCAAAGGAGGAAAATGTCAACAACGTACTTTTACTAGGATTTGACATATTCGAAAACTAGCCACAATCGATCAAATTCAATCGAATATTTGCAAGCCCTAATCTTACAAATGGGCTCTAATCCTACATATTTCAAGAATAATAAAAAATAATAATTAGAATTTAAAGAATCGTCTACCAATCACAAAAATCGACTAACTTTATTAAAGTTAGACGTAATTGAATTGTATTATTGTATAAATTTAAATTTTATAAATAAACAATTATTGTAAGTTAAAGATAATAAGTTATGAAATTTAATTTAATTGTATTTTTCATGATAATTAATTGATATATTATGTAGCGTAACAATGTGAATACATTTACAAAACGAATGATAGCTGCGATTCATCCAATTATTAAATGAAATAAAACTCTGTTGCTACAATATAAAGTAACAAATACACTCCTCTGAAGCTTTAGTCATTACATATTTTGCTGGCTTAGCTACCAAAATACGTAATAATTGATTTTATTGTAGCAAAACCCAAGTAGATTTTTAATAAGTAGACGAAAAGTTGTAAAGAAAGGAATGGCCTATTCTAACTTAGCTCAACAGATTGGCAAAAAAACTTTTAAATAGACTGGTACATTTTCTGACATATCCATCATAACAATAACAATATTTTTTTACACAGCTAGTCCTCACTACATTAAAATTAATTACAACGTATTTTGTAATCAAATAGGCAAGTAAATTGGAATACACCCATAATGAAATTAAGAATCAATGACAGAGGTGAGTACTACCGAATTAGATCCAAACTTGATCTAACATTTAAACGAAGAACCAATGATTTAGTGATCCCTAAAGTTATTTCTGTTATTACGAAAAAATAAACTATACCGCAGTAATTAACTGCATTAACAACAAGAACACGGTAACAACAATAACAGGAGCATTTCCATACCAATTGAGACTACGTTGATGTTAACGACGAACCTCTACAACGATGATATATTAATAACAATAAAAGGCGAATGCCTTTTCGGAAAGCAAGTTCGGGACAGGACTGAAATGACCAGTATTAGCGGAAGTTATAGAAGAATAATAGACAACAGGTTTGAGAAGCATGTTGTTTTGAAAGTAGAACGAATGGCTTTGTTGAAATACAAAACACCTTTATAAAATTGAAATTGATTATATCGAAGAAACTCGTAAATAGCCATCTTAGAAATCCACGTGAGCTTTCTTTGAGCAGTGGTTTAGCGGTAGTGTAAGTAACATAAACGAAACGCCGAACAGACTTTGACAAGCCATGGTTTGTACATCACAAAGTTGTTTCTAATACGAATATACGACAATAAGGAAGTTGAACAGGAAGAATTACTGAATGTACATACTAGAAAATAGCAACAGGAATGGAGAGACCAAGTTTAAAAAGGCTTTCTATAAGGCCTTACCTGATCTCTTTCCATACCTCCATCATATAAAAAATAGCGTCACGAATGACGCGTTTAAGTGTGGCTCTTTGGTGTAATGCAAGGTTCGCACATTGCAGTACCTTAAATTAACTTAACATATATATAGTGAAGAAATAACAGAATTCCTAGAGCTGAGCTTTAAAGACTTAGATCCAGTAATAGGGACTTAGTTGTTGCACACACGTTATATGCATATTCTTAACATGTATACCTTAATAATATCTTCAGTCACTCTTCATGCTCCATATCTACACTTTCTTAACATACGATAACGAATACCTCTTAAGGAAATGCTATATATAAAACACGTAATCCTAACCATTTAGAAAAACATACCTAGACATCTAGGTACTTAAATATCTTTAAACGATACCATTTTAAAATAGGTCTTAGAGCATCAGCTGCTTGGAAGACAAATTCAAAATTAAATCAGTACCTTTGTGTGGTCATCACTAAACCCGACCATTATGTACCAATTAATGAAGAGCAGAGAATAAACAACTCATACCTTAAACCAGAATCCTTCTGGCCTGGAATAAGAACTCTGGCTTAGCTCAGGTTTTCTTAAGAAGACGGATTTGATGAACAAGTCAGTAAACGTAACAAAAGCGGAACCGATGGCAGTTTTTGGTCTTCGCTGCCGAAAATTACTGAACATGTTCAGGAAGAAACCTTAAGTTATCACGAAACACTCTATAATCTATGGGAGGTTTAAAAGAAAGTCTACTTTGTCAGACCAGGCTAGGCCCACTCTGAAGAGTAAGTTTAAAAATACAAGTACACGGTGAGGTCGACTGAACGTGCCAAAATTCAGTGAGCTGCGGCGCGCCGGCCATCCCGCGCGTTATTTCGATGCTCACTCACGCGCTACGTCGTGTCATCCATTCGTATCTAGACTATCGAGTTATTAGTACCTAGTGTAGGTTTATTTGTTCATAAAAATAGAGTAATAGGCACATAACAGACTGGTAATTAAATATTCAGATTAATTATTTTTTTTTAAAAGACAACCTTAACATCGCGGCGTCGTCTAACCTAACCTAAATTTCATCTCTAGCTCTATTGTGTCGAAACAAGAGTAGCTTTAAATGATTTGGCGGAGTGGGACTTCTGTACTATTATGTTTTCTGTGGTCAGACAGGCTGTTATTCTGCAGATAGATACAAAACACACTAAGTTATGGTGTTAAGAAAACGACTGAGGACCAGTTAAAAACAAGAACGTACATTTCAGATCACGAAGTCTTCAAGTCTAGGCAGTAGAAACGCGAAGACTTTACACGGTCTGCTACCTACAAGTCGCCTAACACTAGAACCAGTCTATTTTATAAACGGTTGTCCATTACACGGCAAATAGATGCGTATAACTATCTAGACATTTTAATAAGTAAAAAGATATTACAAGCAAACCACCCTCAGAGTCGTCGATCTACCGTCTTTATTAGTTTGTATTTTTAAGATAATTCCACTTTAGAACCTAAAAATATTTATATGAACTAATTCCGTTTTTACCTTACCACAAATACCTACCATCTTCAGTATAGGACCTTAATAGCTAACTTACAGCTAATTAATATATACCTATACAACTTCTTAAAATAAATATTGCAAGTAGGAGGTATTTTGTGTGTAGACCGAATAAGGCGAACTAAAATTACCGATGGCATTATGTAGTCAAACGTCTCGACATAATCCTTCTGAAAAATTTAAAAACACATCAAGGAAACGAGAAAAACAACTTTCATTTAATTGGTTTTTGCAATAGATCGGTCTGCGGTAATACATCTACGGACGGCAGACATATTGAAAAAAAAATGCAGATAGTTCTGCCGGTGGGTATAATCTCCATGATAAGGAATTTTGATGGATTGGCAATCGTAATTATAGGCACCGGTGACCGCGTACCATCATGCGAGCCGTGTCTTTTTGGGACTTTGTTCATCAAAAATTACATCGCAGTTCTTTGCTATTTCGTAATAGGCCATTATTTTTACATTTACATTATATACGGGAACTACCCGCTTTAGGTTTATGCGTCCACGAAGAGTGAAAAACATGACAGCGTGACTGCCCTTGAAGTGTGGTGTTAAGTAGAGAGATATGAGATAAGTATATCTTATAGATACTGAGGGATATGCTAAGGTCAATATTGCCTATTTCAATAAGGAGAGAGGAAACAAATTCACCTGCTACTTCCCGTTCCCGGATTGGTTACCTACACCGACTTGCCTCACTATCTTCTTTGGTGAAAACCGGGTATTTAATTACCGTATTAGGCTGTGACGATTTAGAATTGATGTACAGATACTAACACTCTTACTGATGCTGGCTCTCAACTATTAGCATGATGGATTGATGCTGTTGCGGTTCCGCATGGATGGTAGGCACGGAGCGTAGGCACTCGATTTGGTGAGCTGCCCAATCTTTCTTCTGACAGTACGTAGAGCAGTACGGAGTCCGCCGACAGAGGGAGCATTCAGCCGATGCTTCGCGATTGCAGTTCGCACACTAGGACAAACATTTCTTTAGGGATAAAGATTCAATGCACTATTCAATCCCATTAATTGAAAAGTTGATATTTAGTATAGAGGTCAAAGAATTTGTTTTTTATATTACTATAAAATTTGCCATAAATATAGAATTACATTTTTATGTTTTTAGCAGCAATTAGATTTCAGAATTTAGTGTTGTACGCTATGAATATCGCTATACATGTAACATCGGCTTTGCAATTAAGAGTTGATGAAGATCACCGTCGAATATATTCTATAGATAACCTCTCTCGTATGTACTTTTTCACCATTCACCTCTCTTTGTTTGTGATATTTGTAATAAATTTTCGAATTCAGAATTCAGATATTAAGAATCGCCCAACAGTCGTTGAAGTTTTCAGTAACTAGATAACAGTGTTCATACAACAAATTGGAGGCTTAGTGCAGCCAGGATCCGGGCAGTTCAGTCAAGATAATAAATACAAAATATATTTTTGAACTTAGAATTCTGACAAGACAACGTATGAGCATCGACAGTCATTGCTTTTTCAAGTAACTGGGACACAGTATTCATAACAACAGAGTCTTAGTGCAGCCAGGACCAGGGGACTCTAGCCAAGAGTATAAAATGAATATTATTATTAAATTAAATTAATATACCGAATATTAAATTCTGACAACATTACACATGATGATTGACTGTCGTTGCTGTTTAAGTAACTGGGAGCCGGTAACAACAGATTAGAAGCTGAGTGCAGCCAGGACCAGGGCAATCAACTCAAGATTATAAATACAATATTTATTTTTGCATTTAGAAATCTGAGGCTACGCATGACGATTGATTGTCGTTGCTATCCTCAAGTAACTGGGAGGCAGTGTTCATAACAACAGACTGTAGCTTAGTGTAACCAAGTCTTGTGAAGTCTAGTCAAGATTTTAAATGCGAATATATTTTCGAATTCAGAAAATTCAGGCTAGACCAAGTATGACGATCGACAGTCGTTGTTGCTCCTAAGTAACTTGAGGGCATAGTTCATAGCCACAGATTTAAGGCTTAGTGCAGCCAGGGCCAGGGAGGACTATCAAGTATAAATATATTTTCCAATTTAGAATTCAGACAAGACTATCAATGGCCGAACGAAGTTTTCTTTCGCAACTACCGGCCTGAATAGCACCGACATAATAATAAGCATAAAGTGAACATGATAACTTTATTTTGTTCTCCTATTAATTATTTTTTCAGAAAATGCAAGGAGCTATTATTTCTGTTCTAATTGGAGCCGCTCAACTAATCCAGTGCCGAAGGTCGTAGTCAGACAGTTATATATTTTTTTCTACTGGTTTGTAAGGTCCCAGGTCCCCTTAGGTGCACGGTGGATTGGCTACGCACAAATTACACCATTGGTGTTGCTAGTATTAACAAATACGCTAACCATAACGCAGCCTGTGTGTCTATTTGTCAAAAAATATATAGGTAACAAATATTTTACTTGTGTGCTCATGACTCATCAATGCCATGCATAAAGCTAACTTATCTGAGTAATGTTATGCAGATATATCCAGAGAGAGGTTGTTTTTAGTCTTTAACGGACTCTTTACTTTCACTGTACCAAAGCTTCAATACAGTGACTTGAAATTACAAAGATTGAAAGATTTCTGGGAAGAGATCTTGCGGTCTGGACTTCATTGGGTTAAATTATAGGTACTAAGTTTCTTGCACTCCATTCAAATCCTACCCTTGATAGTTTTTGTATTTTCTGTACTGCGTTGAAAGGCTATTCTGAAGAGCAGTGTTTTTACATACTTTATGAGGATAAGTCAATGATATGAAAGACAAATAAAGAAAATATGACATCAAAACTATACAAAATCTCTGTCCATGGTTTAGTCCGTTTAGGTTAAAATGTAGAAGTAGAAGAGTATAAGAGACCGGTCCAGTATTAGTAGAGGCCTTCAAGATCATTCAGATTGGATATCACACAATCTCATTCAAGGAAGCGAGCCTCGTAATCAGGACTTCGACTTGTTTCCTGGACTTCTGAGGTTAAAATAAGAAGAAAGACAGCACGGCGTTTTCTCCTGCGAGCTGACCAGCTCGTGCCAGGTGCGTTCAGGAATTAGGTGCTTTGGGAAATACTTATGTCACACAATCTTTCCCACATTCGTTTGAAGGTTACCTGCGGTGAGCCATTATTATTACGAATAAGAGGCTGTCTATTGCTGATTTTAATAATATGATTGCTTAATCCCTACGTTCACTAAGGTATTCCAAAGATAATTGTGAATTATAATCAAATGAATCCATCTATTCGATTGATGGACGACGTAACCGGTGGTTACGTTGACAAGACTTTTGTTTTGTAACGTATTGAATTCTATAATGAGGTTTTATACCAAAAATGTGAGTTGGGCGAAATGCGCGCTTCAATATGGCTTACTCTTGTGTAAATCATCATATTATATTAATATGATTGGGTTTCCAGTAAGAATTGTGTGGAGTATGTTTTGCAATAAATAAATAAATATTTGCATAGCTCCTATTGCTACTTAGTTACGTTGTGACTTTAGCTTTGGTGATGATACACAAATGCTAATAGTGTCACTATGTTATTAGCTATCTAAACGTCTAAATATTTATTAATTTATTACACACCAGACTATATACCTTTTCATATTTATTTTTAAATAATTGGCTATTGGTCCCAATTCTGTTACTTCACTCGCTAAATTCAATTTCACTAAATTTTCTTCATATTAGATGTAAACCTTGTACACTTCAAAACAAGGTCTCATTTTAAATTGAAACAAGTAGGTAACATATGTCGCTATCGAAATAAAAAAATTATTTGTCGACTAAAGTCTGATACGCTTAAATAAACTTTAATACGACGTCGCTATCCGTTGAATGCCATCTCTTTTGCTCTGTGTTTTTAGTAAGCGTCTTCATAGGTGTAGATTAAAAACACGTTATCCTGTTTGTTTTGAACAAGTTTTTATAAGGCAATTAATTATACAGCGTTTGAATAAATGGCGCTCGCTGCGTGGAAATAAAGTTGGGTATATACGTTGACAGGTTTTAGCAAAATTAAGCAACGCTGAGAAATAGATGCTAGTAACAAATAGACCTTATTACGAAGAACACTAGGTTGATTTCATATGAAGAAATTAAGTCAGGTTTTAGTGTAGTCGAGTGTACAATAGAATCCGCACCATTGTCTTGCAAATAATTAATAATTTTATAATTAATAAAGTAAATCTATACCAAATATCAACTTTTTTGCAGGGGATTCATGTGGTATAGCTTATGTTTATTAAATAAATCCTAACATTTTTAATACTTATTAATATGTGGTTAGTTAAAGTAACCACATAAGTTTACTATAGTTTAAATTTTAACCTTGTTTTTATATAATGTTTTTTTGCTAAATTTTTTTATTAACGATGTCGAATAATTGATAATTTATAATCAATTTTACGAAATTCGTTTCTGGGCTGTTGACTTCTTTCCGGAATTTATTTACTTATTTGTGTTGTTGAATTTTATTTTTAGGGTCGAATATCGTAATCTTAAAATCTTTGAATGACTTTGTTTCTTTCGTGTCTTTTTGGGAATGTATCACTTTTCGAGTATCACTGATAAGTTGTACGAAACACACAAAACAAAAAACAAATGTATTTAAAAAAAATGCCATCATAGTAAATAAGCGCGAAACAACGAGCGAATCCTAAAGTTAAAAAATCTGGGTCGGGGGCGGCCCTGTGTTCGGGTAATCTAAGCCTATGGGCTCCCCCAACAGCAAGCAATTGCTCTACGCCAGTAAGACCAGACGGCATCCCAGGCCGAGCGTCAATTCTCGCCCTTAAAGCTCACAGGCCCTAGTCTAACTAAAACTACGGGGACTCTCTAGAGCATGTCTAGAGAACAGCCAGTTCCAAAGTTGTGGAAAGTGGCCCTAATCCTGCGAGCAGGGGATCCGGCAGACTAACCGTCTGCCTATCAGTCCATTGCAATAATCTTTGAGCAAATCAACATAGCTTCATTGAGCTCCTTTAAAAAATGGTGACGGATCTGGCAGATAACGAATTTGGATTCCGTAACCGTGGATGCATTGGATGGGATGAGGAAGCAACATCCCGACGAGGTATTATTGGTGATGTCTTTCAAAATCCCCAACGTCTTCAATACGTTGCCCTGGAAATGCATGAAATTTTTCACGGAGTCGGTCTCTTAACTCTGCTGTATTGTCGAGATTTATTTATCAGGGAGAGTTGTGATCTACACCGTATAAATCCGAGGCTATAGAGGCCATTCCATAGTCGATGGAATTTTGGTTATCTCTTCCTGAATCTGGATTATGGGACGGCGGGTGTGCTCTCGTGGCAACGGCGCCACTTAGGCCAGCCGCCTCCTGAAGGAAGGAGGACATTGGAAAAGTGAAGTCTACAAGATACTCTTTTTTGGCGCAAAAACCGTTAGAGCCAGCAATACCGCAACAAGCGATGGCAGTTTGAATTAAAAAGGGATACCGTACGATTACCCTCAACGAAGCTAATCTCTTATCATCGGCATATCAACAGCGCCAAGAGGCAATAGAGCGAGACTTGTGAGCTGCGCCTCTAAAAATCGAGGCGAAAGAATGAGCGAGTGAATAGAGCTTGGACGAACAAGGGCAGGGCATGCCACAGTTGTGGCCGTAAGATGTATCATTGGGAATCAGCTGAGAGACGGTATGGCAGCCTCTTTTATCGGCTTTGGGAGTACTGTGACGTATAGATCGGGAGCCAGACCCTACGTGTCATCACTTCGAGGCTATCACTAGAACACTGCACTCCAGACTCTAGTGCCATGCTCAGCGTGAGCGGAGCACTGCTAAGCACTCCGCCAGAGAATACCTTTCGCTCAGGACCCTGGTTCTCTCCGCAGTTTAAAGGATTGAACCAAGAAATAAAGAAGGAGGCAATAAAATAAAAATAAAATAAATCCCACGCACTGAGTGTGCACTATTCGTACTCTCGTATCGCAGAAATGACAGGGTGGCCTGATGTTATGTACGCACATATTTGAAACATGAAAGGGAGGGGTGAAAGAACAAGGTTAGCCCCGGTGAGATAATAATACGTGGGAGTTTATATACAAGTCAAAAAAGGCATTAAAATATCTTATTGATTTTTTATTTCTATCTATGTACCATGAAAGGGGAAGGGGCCAGATAACGCACATGTGAGGGCACCAGTGTTATGATGTTTATAGACACTTTCGACCATTCGATCATACCACTAGGCAGATCGTGCAAATTTTTGCCAACTTAGGTATCTTATTCGGTTCTACTTTTCAAATATTTTATTTTTCAAAGAATACTTGGAGCTCAAGCCTCCTTTCATCATTGAAAGGTTTGCTATATTCAAATGTTAGAAGAGGCAAGATGCTTTTGTTGAAGGTTTTATTGCAATATAGGAAGAGATAAAATAAAAAGCAACTCTTTAACTGCTGCTAGAATTTTATTCATCTGAATGCTGAAGCATGGCTTTGAGAAAATGAAGGACGGTGTCAGTCCAGAACCGCGAATCGATCATCTTTTGAGAACTCTAAACTGACTTCTTAAACGAACTTATTATTTTAAATCATATATTATTTTTAAAAAGCTTAATTTTTAATGTTGTTAATAATATGTCGATGTTATAAGATGACATAAATAAATAGTATTTATGGTTACGGCAAAAAGATGACAGCTGGATCTATAATGGCGTCACATTAAATAAAGATGTCGGATGGCATATGTTATGGCAGAGATTAATATCAAAACTGCGAAAGTCGTACGGCCAGCTGCAGAATGAATCTAAAACGTAAAAGTCAATATCGCAGATTTTGATTCGTCTTCCTTTAAACATTAAAAATCGTTCATCAAAATCAAAGGCTGTAAGATGGCGTCCGGAACTTTCAAAATGGCGGCCGTGTAGTGTCGGTGGAAATCAAAATGGCGACCATATGGCGTTCATGAAATCAAAAAGAGGTCCGTGAAAATCGGTTAGCGACCGTGTGGCATCGGTGGATATAAAAATTACAGCCGTATAGCGTTCGTGAAATCAAAATGACTTCCAAAAAAAAGAACCAACATGCGAAGTGCGTGAAATTAAAAACGGCTGCCGTATGCCGTTTGAGAAATCACCATGACGCCGTATGGTATCCATGAAAATTAAAATGGAAAACTATACAGCCGTATAGCTTTTCCCAAACATCAAAATATATAGCGTAAAATATGTAGCCGTATAGCGTTCGTCAAAATCTAAATGGCGACCGTGTACCGTCTGTGACTATCAAAATTATAATAGTTTGCGTTGGCGAAAATCAATATCGGGTGTATGATGTGTTTGATAGGTATTATGGCGAACATATGTCACGCGTCATAATGAATTTAGCAAAATAAATCTTCCGTAAAAATCGTTTATAAAAATCAAGAACTTTAGTGTTCGTGAAAATCAAAATGGCGGCCGTAAAGAGTTCGTGAAATCAAAATGACATCCGAGAAAATCAGTTAGCGACCGTGTGGCGTCGATAATTATAAAAATTACAGCCGTATAGCGTTCGTGAAATCAAAATAGCTTCCATAAAAAATAGCGATCGTGTGAAGGCGCTAAAATTAAAAATGGCTGCCGTATGCCGTCCGTGAAATCAAAATGGCGGCCGTACTGCTTCCGTGAATATCAAATAGTAAGCTGAAAAGAATTGCATCGGTAAATCAAAAGATGATGCTGATGACGAGGGTCCAAGCTGAGTAAATAGCAGCAGGCTGATGAATCCCAAAGTCCACAAAATCCCTGTCATTGAAATTGACTGACCTTTTTAGCTTCTGTATCGTCCACATTGTGTAAGGAGACCTGTTCGGCGTCCACGTGGCTGTCTACGCTCGCTGCTAACAACGCTGAAGCTCGCTCTTGCTCAAGTCGCTCCAACTGCCGCGCGCTGACCACCCGTACATCTTCCACACACTGCTTTAACTCGCCCGCCAAGCGCACCAGTGTCTGACCGATATCTTCAAGGCGTTTGAGGACACCACCCATATCGGGCAGTCCTGAAAAGGGAAAGCATTTTAATATTCCGAAGTTACAAAACGGGTAGCTGGAAATCACAAATGATGATGCTGCCAGAATTCGTTGGCACCGTTAGGTATAATTACGACAGTGAATTTATCACATAACCTTAGGAACTACGAAGAGGGAGATCACGAAGCGAAAAGAAAGGAGTAACATGGCAACAGGTTTTGAAAAAATGGAAGGAAGGAAGCAAAAGAAAGACAGATAGACAAGGAGAGGAGGATTTTAAGCGGTTTATACTTACTTGGAATGTTTAGTTTCATGATAGCACAACTTTTACGGTGTACACAGGCAAAAAAAAATCTTCTACCGCGATTGACAAATAATAAAAATTTTGCAAAGTACGAGGACAAGAAAGTAGTCGACACGCGCATCGCTGTACCAAAGTAGCTATTACTAAAATTATTGTCTGGATTTTTTAAATTTTTACAATTTAACGCGAAGAATGACATTAAAAATAATAACCGCGACATTGTTTAGTGACACTCCCGAAATTAAATTACTTTTAAAAATTTATTACAGCAAAAGAGAATATTATTTAGAATTCAAAATTAAACTGGAAGATGAAATATTAAAAAGTTCAGGAGACGGCCGACCTAAACAACTGAACGAACGAAAATGAAGCTGTACGACCCCTCCAGGGGCTTTTATAGTCGTTTATCGATTTGTAACTGCACCGCCTCGTCTCACCCCTCAGCTGGCGTTCTAGACACTCTAGAATATTCTAGTCCGTTATCTCTCTCCATCCTGTACGAATTTGATATATGTTTCTCGTTTAATGTAGGCGTATCTGATTTAAGAGCTGTATTAACCCAGCCCAGATTCCCGGGCCACAGCCAGGGCGGTAGCTCAGCGAATTAAAGAACAAAGATAGGCTATATACAGAATATTGACTTACGAGATCCTCTGCATTTTAAACGCATACAATAATAAGTTTATCTTCGCACTTAAGTTCGATAACAATATCCCGAATGTCCACTGGAGCAACATACATATATGTATACGTATACGGCCTTTTGACCAACCTAATAAGTTATCAAACAAAAGCTATTTTTCTTATAGACGATGAAACAGATGTAAACCATTTAAATAACATTTGGGGTATTTATTACACATTCGGCTCTCTCATACAATGCCCTAACTGATGTAAGTCTTGAGTTTTATGTTAAGGTAACTATTTTTTACACTATCGCAAATAGCTAAGCAAACAACATTCATATATATTTTATATCCATTCCTTCGCGACCGTGAAAATTCGGTTGAGAATTCAAGGTCGCGATCTTGAACTCAACTAGAACCCTCAAGACCCTTATTATACGTCTAGTGGGGTAGGGTAGTTAAGAGTTGACCTTAAACGGGTTAATTTACCTGCTTTTTTTGAACAAGAACTACTGAAGTATAAGACATGAATAGGATATCAAATTAATTATAGGTGAACTATATTATCGAGATACAAGATTTCCATTATGATGATGATTATGACGTATATCAAACAAAAAACCCTTATAAAAAAAGGAAATCTTTTGGAAGACAGGGTTTTTTGTAAAGGGTTTCTTATTTTTAGAAGTACCTTTTTTGTTATTGTGTTACGTCATTTATTAATAGTAAAAATATTTATTTTAAATCTGTCTTTAAGTTTGTATTTAAGTCTGTCCCTCATTAATTACTCTCGGATATGTTCAGGACCAATTAATCAGGTTGTGCAACAATAAAATGATCTATAGACTTCGTTAACAAGTAGTAAAATCATGAACAAAGTGTAGCCCCTCCACCCTTTAGAGTAATGAAGGTAGAAAGGGTATGGGTAAGTCTGATCGGCCGGTGCGTGTGTGGGTGGGTGGGCAATCTGTCAATATGCTCCCTGCTGCTCATAGCTGTAGGACAAAGTTGCATAACGGTGCAGGGCGCATGACGAGTGATTTATTGATTTCCGAGCCCACTTAATGCTTCCAGACTCCCCGACAGGTATCCTAGCAACACCAGACGATAGGACCGCCTCCAATTAGTGGCTCTTATATTACAAGCATTTATGCATCATTTAATTAGTTGGCAGACTAATTTGTATTTAATGAAGGGTTTTAAGATCTTTACAATAAATTGAAGAAATAGCTAATAAACGGAGTGTAAAACACTATCTGCAATATTCTAAACTTAAGAAAATAATGTTCAGATGACGGGATTTAAACGCTCGGCTTTCACAAGTACACGCGCAATTTTGTTCAAGCGCTCGCCATGTGAACTGCACTGTACTAAAACCCAACGCCCGTGATTTGAGCATAGTCTTATACCATATCAACTTAAATACTGAATGACTACGGAGTCTCAAATGAGAAAACTCAAATACATTCTTTTTGAGTTGAACACGATAGCATTGAAATTAGAGTAATTTTCGAATAAGAGTACCGTCGTGGTTCTCACGCAGCAACAACAGCTGCAATAGCTGAATTCGTAGAAATACAACTAACCAACACATTGAGTGTTTTGTTGTAATCGCTTTGTTAGGGGAGACTTCGATTTGAAGGAACAACCATCGAGCAGTCGACACGGGTGGCAGGTTGGATTGCCACTCTTGCTTTTACAGTGAGAGGCAACTCAGAAAACTGATGATAACATAATCGGGGGTACAGTAGCAGCAACACATCTATTACATTTACAACTAAAATCGAATTACACCACTCGATAGCTAGGGAATCAAAAAGAAAACTTATTTTCATGCAGTTCTCACTAATAGACAGAGTGATTCATGAGGAAGGTTTAGGTGTATAATTTGTTAAGATTTTGTTTAAATTCATTGAAATATGTTGATGATGGTTGAAGATGTCTCTGCAACCCGTGCGAAGCCGAGGTGGGTTGCTAGTTTACAATATATCACTAGTTATTTACTATCTTGATACAAATATTAGTAATAGAAAGTCTACTTATGTTTTTGAGTTGTGTTTATTTATTAGGAGCAAGCAGCCGAAACATCACAAAAGACAACCTCTATCCGTGTAATTACTAAAAACTATTGTTTTAGTTAGATACTTATGTCAGATACTAATAAGAGCATTTGTACTTGTAAATGTACTGTCTCGGATCATTATAGAAGCAATTACGCCTCCTCAAGTATTTTGTGGGGCTTAGTATGATCCCGTAAGTTGGTTATAAGATAGTTATATAAATAATAATTATCTTTTAAAAAAAGTATCACCGACTTCGATGTGCCTTTTAGTGGAAAGTATTTTGTTTAAATATAATATGAGTAGGCCGCCTAATATATATATAAACGCACTGCTCCAATGAGACAGCGAGGTTTCGAAATAAACGAAAATATCATCCATGTATACAATTTATAGATATTTGTTCATTTTTCAAAAACAGCTCGACTCGAAAATTTAAATGGGACCACCTGGGAACTTATACCCTTTGAAACAAAACAAGAATTTTCCAAATTAGTTCAGGCGTATTTGAGTAATCGGTGAACATACATAAAAAGAAAAATCCGACGAATTCAGAACTACCTTCTTTTTTGAAGTCGGTTAAAAATAGTCTTAAGATCTTTAGCCAAACCCCGATTTCTTATATTCTATATATATATATTTCTTATATACGATAATAATGTATCTGTTTGATTTTATCTAAATAACGCAGTTTAAGATGTCGCAAAACATTACTACTATGAACTCCTCTGTTACTTTTAAATATAAAAAAAAACAAAATCTATTTCACCGGCATCGATACTTATGATTTGGGTTCCAAGAACAGCAACGGTCTCATTATACGCACTGTGTACCCCGTGTGTGATACAGGAGCAAGGCCTTCTTGATCCAGTCGCCTAACGCGAGCCCCTTAAGGTATTGGTCGATCTCTTGTAAATCAGACGTTGGTATCGTTCCACCACTAAATGCAAAAACGATTCCCCAAGTAGATCACCAACGCCAGAACTCGGCCCATCCAACTCCTTACTCGTCATACTGCGGTCATTAATACTTAACATCTACACTATTATATACCAGTTCCAGAGCGCCAGGCCTTTAGCAGAGCGAGCGTTTTCAAACTACGTTACGATTCATATATTCACGCTCACATGCAGTTAATTATGCAAAGTAAACATTTACAAGCACAACCTCCCCATGTTTCCAACGTCATCAACATCAACTATCATATTTAGGAAATCTGGATCGGTCGAATCCACCTCAATATGCCGACCTCACCCCAGTACAGACGTGCGCTTTATTACCGCGTGATTAAAAACCTATCCAATTTTTTTAAGCGACTTAATGAATGTTCATGTTGCTTTATTTGTCGACGAGGTCTTGGTAACGCTTGCGACATAGCGAGATATTTAAAGATTTCAGTTGTAGAGAAATCTGTAGAATATTTTACATCGTTTCTCAGTAAGTGAATGTATTAATAGGAGTAATTCTAGTAATGGTAATTCTAATGAGGAATAAAGTTTTGAAACCATTAACTCTTTTTTGTTTACTACGAATAACATACAGTTTTAAGTTATTACTTCTTTAGATAGAAGTTGCAATAGTACCTACCCAATAGAGATTGGTGCACCGGATTTCCAAAACCTCAGAAGGATAATAGGCATATCGTGTACTGTTATGTTTTTTTTTGGTAATATTTTTTCTATATTTGGGTAATACTAGAATTCTTGAAATACCTTTGCTAATCTAGATGTGTAGATGAGTAAGAACATTTATCGCAACCGATGACTATATCAAACCAGCCATCTAATTTATTATAATAATATTCAGTTCTTGATGAAGATACCGACGGACGACAGACCAACCTTTATATAGGCCTAAAAATTTGAATGTGTTGAAAGTCAATTATATTGGAAAATTGTATCAATTATAATAACAGTCAATACGCTCCTTGGTACTCATAACATAACAAAAGGGTTAGGCGGACTTTAGATGATGATTTCTTGAGAGATATGTTTTAATTTAAAATACTAATAGGTAATAGGTTCTTATGTCTCTTGCTCGACTCCACCGGAGGTTTATTTGTATTCAAATTCAATATTTTTATTTCATAAAATTGATCATCAATTATTCGAATTCGTCAATTTAAAAAATATTTATTATAATAAAAAAATATGGATCAACAGAATCACCGCAACAATAGTTTACTTTGTCAGATGTAAAATTATTGAAGAACAGAAAACTGGATAACAAAATATCATATCTGCCTGTGTCGATCTATAACCGCCCGTTTCTAAATGACCCTTTTGTGAGAAGAAATCAGGCAAACAAACTCACGGTCAAAACTCATTGACCATGCAACCCTGCAGAGCAAGGATCTGATGGTTGTAATCGTTGTTTTCCATTCAAACCTAAACATTAAAATATGCTCCAGGGCTCTATCCAGTCTCGGTCAGTGATAACTTTTACAAACAACAAATTTTATTGAAAAATTAAGACAAGTTTTTTATATTAAGAAAAATACATTTATATTGTAATCTAATCCGATTAAGGGTTATAGATAATTTTACAGATCTGCTACTTTGAAGGTAGAAGCTCACGTTATTAATGGATAACCCCTAAAATCTAAACTACATATAATCTAAACTGTCATACTTTTACATTAGAATGTTTAATATTTATAGTATTGGCCCAAAAAGTAACATTATTTCTTTTAGTTCTATAGAGTGTGAGATTTGTCGAGTTATTATTCTATTCTACAAACAATCTGATATTACTCAGATTTAATTTTAAATCAAAGCGAAAGCTAGGCTAAAATGGCAACTTTTTAAGTTAGTAAGTAAAGTTGTAATAAAGCGATCAAAATATAATCTCATATCCATATCATAATCCGGTATCCCGGTAGCCAAAAGTAAAAAGTATGATACCCACTCAATGTCATGAGCATGGCAGTCACTTCGATAAATATACATTATCATTTTCTATATAATATAGGATTCTATTCTTAAATTACGAACAGTTTTCTTTTCGATTTGAGTCAGCAAGCGCGAGAAGTACCTTTACCGTACAGAAGACTATCGCATTGGCTACTGCAGATCATAGCTATAGGGTACTTGAATACCTAACATAAACTATTTATTACTGCTTGATTGCAAATGTGAAATATGTAAAAAGATATTTTCGTGCCTAAATTACGTTCTTTTAATAAAAAAAAAAGCAAAGCAGCTTTCCAGTCACTTAAATTGCCGCCATAACGATATCTAGCTGTCAAATGACGCAAATGGCGTCATTTAACTCCAACAAAATAACGCAACTTCTTCTATCTTTATGTTCTGCGCATATTTTACACTTCACAGTACAAAGATTCCAGATTTAACAGAAAATATCCTATAGCACTATCCCCCTAAGAATATCTCTTGAAGTTCTAAAATAAAATAAAATATTCTGTAAACCATAATAATCAGTATCACCACCATAATTATATCAGTCTCATCACAGTCATCACAACACACACATAAAAACATTATAAAAACCATGACTGTAAGACAGCAAAATTATAAAATAAGTAAATGACAATGTATCCAATAATTTTAATTAAAAATTGTAATATTGCAACTAATACTGTGTACCTAGAAACACTGACACCCAAAATACAGGTTATTACCTAGTTTTGGAGGATTGGCTGGAGAGGCGGCACGGAAGCCTCTCCTACCGGATGACGCAGGTGCTTACGGGACACGGCTGCTTCGAAAAGTACCTGTGTCGCATGAAGGGAACCAACGTCTGCGTGCCACCACTGCGGGGGCCGCAGCGAGGATACTGCACTTCACACTCTGGTAGAGTGCACTGCGTGGACGGAGGAGCGCGTTGACCTCGTTGCGGCCATTGGTGTGGGTAGCCTCTCGCTAGAAACCATGGTTATGGCCATGGTCCGGTGCGAGAGAGCATGGGATTCCGCTGCCTCGTTCTGTGAGGAAGTCATGTATGCCAAAGAGGCGGCGGAAAGGGAACGGGAGAGAACTACTTCTCTCTCGTCCCGCAGAAGACGCACCAGGCGCCGGAGAGTACAAAACGATCTCCGGCCTCCATGAGCGCTGGCCTGAGGGCGATGGGCTGGGTAACCCGTCGCCCTAGCAGAAGCAGGCCCGAGACGGCGGCGCGATGTGTTCCACGCGCACCTCTCGAAATCGGAGGGGGCTAGGCCCCCGCACCAAATTGTGGGGTCGCCTGTTGTCGAGCAGGCGGCCAAGTCTGCCGGGGCTCACGGGGATTTCCTTTCTAGGGTACACCTGAGTCCCCGGCATTAGGACCCGTGACGGAACACCGTGTGGTTTTAGTCGGTTCGAGTCCGACATACCACCTT
Organism: Callimorpha dominula; assembly: GCA_949752705.1. Taxonomy (NCBI): domain Eukaryota; kingdom Metazoa; phylum Arthropoda; class Insecta; order Lepidoptera; family Erebidae; genus Callimorpha; species Callimorpha dominula. The sequence goes on along the minus strand of OX456990.1, from coordinate 27,946,710 downwards.
GCCGTTCACCCCGGTGAGGTGATGTGAGATGACCCGTGGGGGTTTCCACACGAAAAAAAAAAAAAAAAAAAGTTATTACCTAGTTTGGGAGGCAGCTGTTTTTATTATTTGTGCAATTGTTTACCAGTCTACCTAGTTTAGAAATTCTTTGTACAATTCGACTTGTTTTTGCTGGTGTTGAAGTAAATTATTTTTATATACTTACTACTACTTTATTATATACTATGAACACACTAGGCACAAAACAATAATAGAAGAGATAGATATGTACTTTTGTTAATTATTTATCACATGTATGTGGGTCACACTAAAACTTTTTATAGCCGGATATATTCTAGAAAGTATGCTATTTGAGTATTAGCAGGTATATCTCATACTATGAAAGTCATATTGCATTATATGTGCTGCTTTACAAACAAAATATTTTTCAATTTATATTATACGCATAATATTATTACTCTTATTCTAGCCTTTTATTGTTTTATGGACGCGTCAGAATAGCAGATTTGATAAATTTCTGTGAGTAAAACTTTAGAATGGTATAATTCTCATGCATCCCATCTATGACTTACAAAATATCTTTAAACTTACTTATAACTAATTGTTTTTAAACTTTACTTAATCGCGATAATATTTAAAAGGTAATGAGGTTCCTATTAAAAATTGGGCTCTGTTTTAATAAAGACCAGCAGTTGCAATTTATTGACTTTAACGCGAAAAACCCGACAGCTGCCTATTCACATGCTCAAGCTAAAGCGAACCTCCTTTTCATTATTACAGGTACGGTATGTTTAAATAATCAAAAACTAAACAGCAGTAGCCTGTGGGGTCTTTCACCCAGCAAAAGTAACTTGCGCTTACATCAAAACAAATATGCGCCTTTTTTTTTGGACAGCCTGGCAACGTGGTTGTAAGTGGTACACAACCATTAATATTTGTTTTTGCCAGAAGAGCTTTAATAATTTAATGAATTAGGTACAGTCCAATTTCGAGCTCTGGGCAACACTAGTAAATATAAATTAAGCGAGGGCAGTATAGCGACAATGTTATTATTAACTAAGGTAATGAAAAGTATTAAAAGATGAAATGAGACCCAGACTTTTGTCAGTGCTGTCGGTCTCGACAAGCTTTTGTATGTATAATCACTATAGTTGTTATGATTCAAGATGGCTTCTAAACGCAGCCACTAGGGCTTGTACGAACGGAGGGTCAACCCACTTGAGAGTCTTATAGCCCGCCCACTCGTCTAACCCGCGTTAGCAACGGAAAATTTTTGTTTTGATTTCGAAGTAGTTATTTTAATGATGGTAAACGTTATTCAAATTTTGAATTTTGAAAATTTAAGTTGTTATGGTTCTAGGTGTAGTCATATTTTATAAAGGACGAAAAGTAGACGCCGGAAGTAACAAAAAGCGAACAATTTTAGGAAAATTCATAATTTGAATACGATAAAGATCTTACTTTAGAACTTAGAAACTTATTAGAATTATGAACTTATTAGATACATATTTGGCATTTATTTAAGAGGTACTATAACGTAAAATCTTTGAATGGCCGAACAATGTTCTTGAATTATATCTAAGAACATTCGATCAACGTCACCGTTCCATCAAAAAAAAGCTCTCAAATCGGTTGATCCGCTTAGGAGCTATGATGCCACAGACAAACACAAATACAGAGATACACACGTAAACTTATACATTATAATATACACAACATTTATTTAATTTTTTTATGGTATAGGGGAACCAACGAGCAAACGGGACCTTACTATGATGGGACGGGAACTTATTAGAACTATGAACTTGAAAGTTTACCGGAAATGGTAATATTCATTTTTTTTTATTTTCTGTATGAAAAAAGGCTCATATGAGTGTAACTATAGGTAATAAACCCTAAGAATAGTTCATTATTCTTTATTGTACACAAAACCAGCCCCATATTTTACATAGGGAAAATTGTATATACAAAGGCGAGCTTAACACATAATTGAGTTCTCTTCCAGCCAAACTTCGGAGGGAAAAGAGGATATTAAAGGTAAATAAGATGCATAGTCCCAAACAATAAGGGAATTTTTTTTTTTCATAATTTACTTAATCATACCCTCTATTTTTATTTCATTTGATCCTAATAACTCAAATAATACATTTTGTTGCGATCGGATAACGATAACCCTTGCCGATTTTATGTCATTTCGACAGATTTATTTTATTAAGATTTTTTTAACTAACTAACTAAACTAACTTAACTTTGTATTAACTTACTTATTGACTACACATTACGATCATAAAAAAATATTCAAAACAATTTTCTAAAACACCTCATATTACTTGTTAAAAACAGGTTTTAGTCGTTTACCATTCAGGGAATTTCACATCTTTTAATACCAATCCTTACATTCCAAACATTACAACAGTGTTTGTCATAATTAATTAGCTCATACAAATGAAGATTAATAAATAATTGATTAATCGTTAATCGTGACTACCCCGATTCATAATAAATTAATCGTTACTTGTAACTACTACGATTAACAATTAGTTGTGTGTATTATAAGTTTACGTGTGTATCTCTGTATTTCTTAACCGATTTGAGAGCTTTTTTTTGATGGAACGGTGACGTTGATCGAGAGTGTTCTTATTTATAATTCAAGAACATCTGTTCAGCCATTCCAAGATTTTACGTTATAATACCTCTTAAATAAATGCCAAATATGTATCTAATAAGCTCAGATCTGTTTTAGGAAAATTCTTTCAACTCAACAAAGTCCTGAATAAAGATACACTACGTATTGTGTATTCTAAGCACTTGCTGACTCCCTTATAAATTATACTCATTGTTTATGGTCGTACTTAGATAACGTCCTTAAAACATTTAGAAGAGTAATGCCCGTTTTCACCAACATTCCCTAAATTTTAGTGTAAAGTACAGGTCTCTGTGACATACCGTACTAGACGGTGTACAATATTACATGTCAAATTTAAATATACAAGAGAACAATGTGTTACGATTGCTCCGCCAAGTTATCCAAACAGAAAAATTCTTCGTCAAAAAAATTGTCGGAATTTGTCAATATCGAAGGAAACAAACCAAACAATTTGTCAAAGTAGAAATAAAGAAGTTATAAGGGTTTTAAGTTGGCCGCGCGAACGTAACGTGGAGGATTGCGCGGCCATGGAGATCTCAGCAACTACTTGAGTTAGAGATCTAATTCTTTTGTCAATTAGACTGAATTTATCCAAAATTGTCGAAGAAAGAATTATAAGCTCTAGATCAATATTTTACGAAATATGCACCTTGGAAGTTATGGCCGCGCAATCGTTCACTTGCGGTTTCTTTATTGTTGATTATTTCTTTGAAACTTAAGACTTCATACAGTAAAACTGTTACAAGAAGAAAGGTCTTAATTTGTCAAAACTAACGAAAGCAATAAATACTACTAAAATTTAGTTAAATAGACAAAATCAGTCCAAAACAAGTGAGGGTCTGAGTCTAGAGTTCTAACAATCGTGACTTCGGTGCCTGTGTCTATTGATTGTTTTATATAGAATGTGGGAAAATTATTAATAATAATAAGCCAGACCAGTAAAGAGGAGCTCATCTTTATGAAACTAACTGGCTTATATAGTACATCGCCTAAGTACTTCCGTCTTTTGTTCTTGATTAGTGACACGGTAGATGAACAAAATGCAAAATTAAATATCATTTTCAGAAGAGACAAATTGTAACAACACAAACACAGACGTCTCAAATATATTAAATTGCAACCCATGCTCTCAACAAGGGCTGTTAAAATATCTATAAAGCATAATAAAATGCATGCCGACATGTCAATAAACCCCCTGTAGGGAGATAAACGTATGTCGACATTTTAATCAACCCCCTCTGTGGAGGGGAAACCTATGTCGATATCCAATCAAAGCGCCGGGGGGAGAAATTGGGGGGTAATGAATAAGCCGCCTTCCACTCACCTGGCCACCCTGTCAGCTCACCTAGCAACGCAGGGGGAAAGCTTTCCGGCTTCACTGTTGTTAGTTTTACAAGTGGACAGATATTGCGTCATAAGCAAAATTAGTAGGTATATCAAAAAAATTGTGTCGAAATGATTTAGTTGGACAAGTAATTTATCGAGTTAGGCTAATGGAAGTTCCATTTGCAGATTTGAATACAGTTTAAATATGGTTCGTGTGTCGAAAGCACGTCGTACATAATTGCACGTACTTAGATAAATCACATTTATAGACTAAAAATTATCGCGAGTCTCATTACACTACTTGCCAAACACTGGCAAATTGGTGACCCCGACGAACGGCAATTTGCTCAAATGAACCGACTCTCGCTCTACAATTGACTTCACAACAAGAAAATAAACAACATGACTCATTTTCAATGAGTGTGCCTGAAGCACATCAGTTTCTGAAATATTTATTGTAAATTTTGAAATCAATACAAACTTTTAGTTTTTTTTTACTTTAGTAAGTACAATACTTTGGAGGTAGAATTTACTTAATGCACAAACTTAAACACAAAGAATAAGAGGCCAGTGTAAACTTACTCAGTGAAAACGAAAATCATTTAAAAAGGTAATTTGTGATGCTCTAAATATTTGTGAGAAAGTCTAAGAAACTGACGTAAATCAGGAAGATACAAACCTCGTGCACCAAAACATATCAACTTATAACCCGTGAAATATAAAAATGTTCCGATGTATGTCGAATCCTTGGTCAGTAGCTATTTCGACTCAAACTCCAGCGGTTATATTTATTTATTCATTCATAACAATTTTTACATTGTGTTGAATATTAAAAACAATTTTGTAACTTAAAAAATGAATGCTACTTAATTAAAATGTCATACGTATAAAACAATACAATCAATAAAAAAATAACAATACAATTAATTAAAACAGAGCAATAAACTAATAAATTAATGTTTCAAATGTGAGGATCAAGAGATAGAGAGAGAGAGAAAGAAATAATGGCAATAAATGTAGTTCATCACGAAAATAATAATGTTTATAAATAATTAAATTAATCCAATAATCATCATTACCTCCATTTATGTTCCGTATGTCAATAAATAAAAAAATATAACTGAGATATGATTGTGATTAATACTAAATTATGTTTCTGTTTAAATGTCATTAATAAAATAATAGCAGCCCTCTAGCAAGTAACGCCTTAATCTAGTTTTGAAATCACTTTTATAAAGTGATAATTTTATGTCATCGGGAAGTTTATTAAAGATTTTTACTGACATGTGGTAGGTACCGTGTTTGACTATATTAAGGTTGGGTACATTATTAGATTTAAAATCTTTTCTTCTCGTACTCTCTCTGACTTTTCTCTCCTCCTCCGTCTCATACTGATGAACATATTTACTAAAATGTGTTAGGAGCACCAATACGTATAGGGAAGGTACAGTGAGAATATTTAAATTTACAAAGTGTTCCTTACAAGATTCCTGCTGACGAATGCAAACCATGGTATGAATGGCTCTTTTTTGTAAAACAAATGCTTTTCGTTTATTGTATTCGTAGCTTCCTCCTAAGCATAAGATGCTGTATCGCAACCTAGACTCAATTAACGCGTAATAGACTTTTTTTAACTGTGTTATGTCAATGTCATTTCGTAGGCTTCTCAGAATGTAACATGCTGAGCTGATGGAATTTTCTAAGCTTTCAAGTTCTGATTTCTAATTTAAATAGCAATCAACACGTACTCCCAAAAACTTTACTTCCTCTACCGTACTGACATTGACTCTATCCAAGGCACAATTAAGGTGGCTTTTATTTTTAGAGGTGGTACGAAACAGCATTAAATTGGTTTTACTAGCGTTTATTTTGAGTCCGTTCACAGTAAACCAATTGTGAAACGCCTCTAAAGCTTCATTAACGTGCAAATTAAGAGACTGGATGTTATCTGCTGAAATTATAGCATTAGTATCGTCTGCAAATACCACTAACTTTCCGTGTTCCCCCAAACTATTTTCTACATAATCCATTTATTTTATTTTATATAAAATTATGTAGGCTATTTAACATTTATTTTTTTAAATTACAAGTTATGTAATACATAAAACCGCTAATAATAACTTAATAATTAATTACAGCGGCTGAGAATATATTTTTAATATGGAATGCCCTCCTGAAATTCGTATATCGGAAAGATTTAGCAGAAATAAATTTATACATAACCTCATCTTTTAGGTAATTTTTTACCTAATTATCGCATTTATACGAGATTATACATATATAATATTATCATAACCAAAAGAGCCAAGTTTACTCCTTGAGATAAATTCAAGTACCCAACAAAGTATATTTCTTGACTAATTCTAGTTCTCACCCATCATAAACTAGTTAACTAGTACTAGTAAAACATAGACAAAACGCATAAAACCTCATCTACAGAAGCATAATATCCTAACGCTGTTTTGTATATATATTTTAGAAATATGTAATTTTGCCCGCACATATAAACAAATCTATAATAAATGAGAAAACAAGAAGCAATTGTTATGACATAAAACAGATCAAACCCCTGCCAATCTCTTAATTACAGGACTAGATCGGAAATCTATCGGACCGTTTGTAATACGCATAAAAAGGTAGCAAGTGATAATAACACAAGTGAGAAAAGTAGAGGGAGACAAGTAACTACGTAAGCCACCACCACTTGCTTGCTCAACCCTAAAAATGGCCATATGAATATAATAGAACACTTAAATATTTTTGTACGTGTATTGGCAGATTGTTATATTATTATCTCAAACCTTCCCACCCCAGCTCGTACATCTTAAATGCTCACGATTTGGCAATGTGACTATTTACAAAGAAGCGCAACATTCATTCATTGTTCCGTGGTGAAGTTCAAATCGCAGTTTGTTTAGGCTTAAGCGCCTGACAAAGGACTTCATCTTAAGTATGTACTCGTATATGTTTAGGCTTAAGCGCCTGACAAAGGACTTCATTTTAAGTATGTTTAGGCTTAAGCTCCTGACAAAGGACTTCATCTTAAGTATGTACTCGTATATGTTTAGGCTTAAGCGCCTGACAAAGGACTTCATCTTAAGTATGTACTCGTATATGTTTAGGCTTAAGCGCCTGACAAAGGACTTCATCTTAAGTATGTACTCGTATATGTTTAGGCTTAAGCGCCTGACAAAGGACTTCATCTTAAGTATGTACTCGTATATGTTTAGGCTTAAGCGCCTGACAAAGGACTTCATCTTAAGTATGTACTCGTATATGTTTAGGCTTAAGCGCCTGACAAAGGACTTCATCTTAAGTATGTACTCGTATATGTTTAGGCTTAAGCGCCTGACAAAGGACTTCATCTTAAGTATGTACTCGTATATGTTTAGGCTTAAGCGCCTGACAAAGGACTTCATCTTAAGTATGTACTCGTATATGTTTAGGCTTAAGCGCCTGACAAAGGACTTCATCTTAAGTATGTACTCGTATATGTTTAGGCTTAAGCGCCTGACAAAGGACTTCATCTTAAGTATGTACTCGTATATGTTTAGGCTTAAGCGCCTGACAAAGGACTTCATCTTAAGTATGTACTCGTATATGTTTAGGCTTAAGCGCCTGACAAAGGACTTCATCTTAAGTATGTACTCGTATATGTTTAGGCTTAAGCGCCTGACAAAGGACTTCATCTTAAGTATGTACTCGTATATTATCATTGCATTCCAAAACCACACATAGGCGCTTAATATTTTCAATATTTTTTATACAACCCAGCAAACTTTTCCCTTCAAACCAACCTTAGCACGATATTGTTATATTAATTTTTTTAGTGAATAAACTTCACTGCTATGTATTTTGGGTTTAAATTTGAGACTCATTCTCGTCGCGTCGGCCAAAACATTAAGGAGTAATACCATAAACACATACGCATAGGCAGGCACACGAAAATGATGATGAAAAGTGGCTTAGGCACTGGCAAACGTAGTCCGGAATGCAGCACAATCCTATTGATACTATTTAGAAGTCCTCCGTAGTGGGAAGGTACATTCTGATTCAAGAAAATATTTGCTGTCCAAGGATGTAACAGATTTCTTGCTTTATAGTCTACTAGCGACCGACCGCGACGCATGGGTGAAATGTAAAAACTTATGAAGTGAACAATTATCGTCATATAATGATATAAACTAGAGATCGCGTGGTGTTCGAATTTCGACCATGGTTTTTTCATTGGCCAGTATAACTTGAGCTGTCATTGTATAGACTTCCTTACCACGACAGGTAATCACATACACTAGACGTGTGTAATTTCATTAAACCGTTTACACGTAGTTTTTAAAGTTGTCAGACATATTGTTTAAAATTTTTGGCTTTCTGCACTTCTTCTATACATAAACTGTAAATATTCCAAAATCCACGTTACTACGAGGGCTGCACTAAAAGTATCGGGAATGGAATATTTCAACTGTTTCTGTCATATTAAAATCTTTTTAATTAAAAACTCCTTGGTTTTAAAAATCGAATACCATTTATTTATTTAAAAAAAGATTCTCGGTCTTGTCACAAGGTTTTGTCAAACTTGTTTAGTCGTTGAGAAAATGGAATTGACTCGAGAAAATTCAAGAGCGATGATTTATTATGACTTTCGAAGTGGTTTCACACAAAAACAATGTGTTGACCGGATGATTTCTGCATTTGGTGATGAAGCCCCATCCAAAACCACAATTTATCGCTAGTTTGCTAAATTTCAACGTGGACGTGTCAAGCTCAGTGATGATCCCCGTCAAGGTCGTCCAAAAACTGCAGTCACCCAAGAAAACGTTGATGCTGTGCGTAAGCTGATTGAGGAAGATCGACATGTGACATACCGCGAAATTCAGGCAACTTTAGACATTGACATTAGACATACAAATAATCTTGCATGAACAATTAGGTGTAAAAAAGTTGTTTTCCCGATGGATACCGCATTCGCTCTATGAAGAGCAAAAAGCGGCTAGCGTTACGTGCGTCAGAACTCTCGAAAGATTCCACGATCCTCAAATGCTGTATACAACATCGTATCAGGTGACGAATCCTGGATATACGCGTACGAACCCGAAACAAAAAAAAAGTCACGAGTTTGGGTGTTCGAAAATGAGTTAAAGCCAACAAAAATTGTTCGTTCACGGAGTGTTGCAAAAAAAATGGTGGCCACGTTTGTCTCTAAAACCGGCCATGTTGCGACTATTTCTCTTGAGGGACAAAGAACGGTTAATGGAGAATGGTATGCTAGCATTTGTTTACCACAGGTCGTTTCTGAACTCCGTAAAGAGAACTGCAACCGCCGCATCATCCTCCATCACGACAATGCGAGTTCTTACACCGCGCACAGAACAAGAGTTTTTAAAGCAAGAAAACATAGAATTATTAGACCATCCGCCGTATAGCCCCGACCTAAGCCCTAATGATTTTTATACTTTCCCAAAAATAAAGAATAAATTGCGTGGTCAGAGATTTTCATCACCTGAAGAAGCTGTGGACGCCTACAAAACGGCCATTTTGGAGACCCCAACTTCCGAATGGAATGGTTGCTTCAATGATTGGTTCCATCGTATGGAAAAATGTGTCAAATTTCGCTGAGAATACTTCGAAAAGCAATAAATACATTTTTAAATAGTAATGTTGTGTCACTTCCTTGATTCCCGAAATTTTCAGTGCCGCCCTCGGTATCTATTGGTGAAAACATGAATTAAAATCCGTTGCATAGTTTAAAAGATCTATGCGTACAGACGGCGGAAGTGACGCTTTAGGCCAGGAACCCTCGCGGGCTTCCCCAGAACACCCTACCAAAGTTTCATTAGAATCTTCTCAATGGTTTCGAAACGCATAGAGGACAAATAAACAAACATTCATATCTTTCTCTTGCATTATATAGTTGTCATCAGTACGTAAATTGAATCACCCGGCTCGCCATTAGCGTCTTTTCCTTTGCTGACAATTTTTTTTTGTTTTTCAGTTAAGTCATTTGTTTATTTGTCATTTTTTCTATATTTAAGTAGCTTGATATATTTTCCTTAGTTTACACAAAATAAATTTCTGAACGCACGCAAAAATATTTGACAACCAATATAATATATGTCAATCCTTTTTCATTACTGACATTATTATAAATTTTTAAAATCTAAAATACGCCATTTTCTAAATATTGTGGATATATCTAGTCGATTAAATTAATCTATTACCTTTATTTAAATACGTTCTTTAATTTGAGTGGAGAGTTTACCGTATCGACGGGTGAACATTATATTTTTGACAGTTACGAAACCCCCTAATATTTTGTATGGAAAAATGTTTTTTCTTTTAATTATTTTTTACTCAATTTCCAATGTTTTAATAGTTACTCTGCTATTGGGAAAGGAGACAAATACAACAAATCAAAAACAATGAAAATCGGTCCAGCCGTTCTCCAACTTTGTTTTATATATTAAAGAAGATAATAACTCCACACATTTCACAAACGGCCGTCTGATCCCAAACTAGGCATAGTACAGGCGTACTATGGTAACCAGACTCCTGATAAACATACTTATATATTTCTATATACATACATACTATAGATAAATTACACCTAGACACAGAACAAATGATCATGCTCATCACAAAATTCTTTGTCCTGGGTTGGAATCGAACCCACGACCTCTGGCTCAGCAGTCATGGTCAATAAACACTAGACCAACAGGCCAGTCCAGTTTGACGAAACCACGTTGTTCACCTGTCGTTGTTGCTGTTATTACAATCATTTAGGCAGTTAGCTTGGTAGCCTGAAGAGCTATACACCATAGAAAGTGGATTACTAATGACACACGCATGCATTCTTTTCGGAAATCGACGTGTACTATCGTATGTTTTAAAATATGAAGCTTATATTATTTTAGTTATAGAAAGTTGTAACTTTTCATAACAATAACATTAATGGTTTGTATAACGATTTAGTAAAAATAAAAAATCGACCTAAGTAGACGAATTAGGAAAATAAATTTTGGAAAATTAAAAAAGTGCGACACATATAAACAATATAATTCATGTTGAGAGTCATTAGAAAAAAATTGTAATAAATCTAAAGAGAAATATATGATTGTATAACATTGCCAAAAAACAAATTAGAATTGTGCTCCCAAATATCATGTAATTGAGAACTATTGGAGGAAAATAAGGAAATCACTATAATAGTCTAATTTAAAAATAGGTTAGAGTTTACTATCGGTTTGCATCAGACAACGCAGCATTAAATAATTAATTGACGGCAACGTTTATTACAAATCAAATTGGTCAGGTATCTCAATGTAAATTAATTATTTTTTATGTTAAAAAGCTTTAAAGTCGACCTCCCTTATCCAAGACATGCGATTTTGCTTGTTAATCGGCAACCGCAATTCAGCTCCGATTGTATAATTATCAACAACTTGAGTTTAGATGAGTATGGTAGGCTAATATTGCAGAAATGTTTGTAGAGCGGATGGTAGCGATATTGATTTTCAAAGTATAAAAGCGCAATAAAATCTTTCGAATGGCCTTAGTAATAGGAGACTGAGTACTGTAATCGCGGCCAAGGAATTATACTATGTTAAAGGACTCAGAAAAGGCTGTCATTGATGAAGCCTCAGTCTGTGACCTTCAAACGTTTTCATTTATATATTACTAGCAGCGGTTTCACCCGCGTAAGTCCCGATCCCGTGGGAATGTCGGGATAAAAAGTAGCCTATGCGTTAATCCAGGTCTCATTTCATCGCAATCGGTCCAGTAGTTTTTGTCTGAAAACATTACAAACATACACACAAATATTTCCTCTTTATAATATTGGTTTAGATAGAAAGTCCCCCAGCGAAGATATAATTATTATCGTACGAGCAGTGGTCTGTCGAATGCATCAGGGAGTGGAAGATATTAGCATCGAGGCCTTACTAACCAGCATGACTCGAGTCACAGGCAACACGCATATGAGTCCGAATATGAGATTTAACCTTATTTATTTAACTGTATTTCAGACCATTGAACTGTTCATCAAATCTCTAGTGAGTTCACTCTTAGTGGCTCTAATATTACCTGCGAATAAATCGAAGCGGTTACAATAAAAAAATAGCCCTTTCTATCTATAAACTCCGTATACTCAAAATGACATAATCTAAGTCTTATGCGCTTGCGTCTATATGGTGCAATAAAAATTGCATTATTATGAAATTAATTGCTCTTACTGCCGTTGCACAACTTTCTGGTTTAAAAATAATATCTGATGTTAAATCATACGCGAAAAAGTGATTCATAATTTTCTCAAAACATAATTTACATAAAATTATGAAAAAAAAAAAGAGGATGTGCCAAATCAAAAACTTAACTGGAGTCAGATAGCATTAAAAAAAGAAAATTGTATTTTTGCATATGGTTTGAAGCCCGCAATATGCTAACATAATCCTATACCTATTATTATGATATGTTCAGAAATGTTCACAAAAAAGAAAAATTATATGACGTCTAGAAACTAGTACAGTAGGGGGTTAAAAAATGCTCTTTATAATAAAAATGTGCTACCTTTTGATGAGTTTTGTCGAACTCTGACAGAGGGCGAAAAACTGTCACACTAAATGATTTTTTTCTATGGAAATTCTTTCAATATCCTATATATTCAATTGAATGTTTTTATACTTCTTAGCAAGCCTCTCGATAGTGTTGTTTGTGAGTAATTATATATTCATAAGACACAAAGTCTGAAATAAAATTTTGATAATTAATCAGTTTGTTGTTTGGCGCCGACTTCAAATAAGTTTATATAAAATTAGATAGTTTGTGTAAATAAGCTCAATACTTAAGACTTAAGGTTTATTTATTTTTTGCTTTTTAGTTCTTTTCGTCGGTTTAATTTTTTGTTAAAAAGATTTTTTTGCTGTATGTGGAAGTCGCCACAATATCTTTGTACTTCAGTTTATCACAATTCTCTTGTAATTTATTTATTAAATTAAAAATATTAATGAACTATAGTAATTAATTATATTTGATTTTATTATATTACATATTATTAATTATCGATTAATCATATCAAGAGCTAAGGATTGAACTTCATCCCTAAAGGTCCACGTTTCTATACTATAAATAACAGATTTTACAAGAGAAGTAATAAATCTATGAAAAATATTTTTCGAAACTTAGTAGTCGAAGTGCTTTATAAGTACGAGAGGTAGAAGACTGAACTTGGATAACTACTACGTTGAAATATGTTTCATGTTAGCACACCTGCCATCGGAATTAGTTTCTGATGGATGGCTCTAACGTAATGGAAAAAAGTCCGCAGGATGGAAAAGTTACCGAGTTTAATGATTAGTTTGTCACTAAATAGTTTGATACTTGGCGGAGTTAGGAAGAAGAGCAGAAATCAAAACAACATGGTAGAGTCATGGAACAGACTGAATAACAAAACCAAATATAACACAATTTATGAATGGCATCAAACAATATTTAAGCGCTTACTGGGATCGATGCGATACTCAGCAAATATTCAAACGACACACCGAAGCTATACTAATTAACACTATACAGAATCAATACTACCTATATCTATTACAAGAATTAATAACGAAAAAATACATCTCAGTACTTGTTTAGAAAAAATAAGAACGTGATATGTGACTAACAGATTTTGCATGTAAAATTTAATTGTGTTAATAATAATATCAGCCCATGGGTTGATTGCTAAGAGCCTTGACCAACACCTTCAGAGGCTCACGTTAGGTAGGTGGATTATAAGGGCCTGATACAGAAGGCGGTTCTTCCCAATCCGGCACATATTGTGAGGAGGTGTCTGTCTCTAGAACCCTAACCACCGGTAGCTTGGTACTGGTACCCGATACCGATGGAACACAATAATATACAAATGTATTTAAAAAAGTAATTTATATGTTAAATATATGTTAATAAAGAGAAGAATAATAAAAAACCTATTGACATGTAAACCTTCGTTTTTAACTTTTGTAATATTTAACCCATTCTCTTTGAGGTAAGTCCAACTAATATTAAAATGGTGACAGTTTGTGAGGATGTATGGATGTTTGTTTCTCTTTCACGCAAAAACTACTGAACCGATTGCGATGAAACTTGGTATCGTCTATTAAATAGACAACTTACAGTAATATATTTTATTGTATTTAATACATATATATTCATGATGTTCAGTGATAGCCTCCTTTTGGCCTCGCCGTAGTTGGGTAAGAATGTGAAAAATATTTAAACCTACTAATACCTACCTACCATACCAACACCAAAACGAAACAAAGAATATAAAAGCGAAAATCAGCTACCATACGAAACAAAAATAATACCTTTAATGTTAGACAATTGAAGAGCATTTGGTATAATTTACCATGAACAAAAAAAAACAAACATTAATTACCATCACTTTCAAGATCAAGCTGTGATGATAGTTCCTAACACTTATTTCATTTGAATTAATATCTTACATAGTTTCACTAATGTTTTTATTTTATGATAAACTAATTACTGTTTTATTTTTTCAGATGATATTTTAAATTCTTGTACTCCTATAAATTTTGTATTTAGAAAAGGTTTTGCTTTTAAGTTTAGGCTTTTATACATTATATGAATTGTATGACTTGTATAAAACTTGTGTAAAAAATCCGTTTGTCCGAACCCTTTGTGCACCCGTTTGTGCTCTATTTTTTCAGTCAGTTTCTCCTGGAACGTTCAAGTGTAATAAATAGGTTTCTTTTAAATAGGCGTGTACCATCTTCATCGTCGTTTTCCATCAGATGAGTTGCAACACAAAAATATAACATTAAACAATTAACGTTTCAACTCTATGTAGTCACTCGACTGGAGGAGATTCTGCGACGAAGCTCTTCCATTAAACAGAAGAGCCTACTATAAGAGCTTTTACCTAGCGTGATCGTCTTGTTGGAGGGTTGGTTGCCACCTCAGGAGTAGCACCAGTGGTATTGCAAGTGTGTTTATGCACCGGTAACCGTTTTCTATAAGGCGGGCCGTGTACTTGTTACAAAAATTATTTAAATTAGATTTTACTATTTGCACACAATTTTATTTATTTTTGAACTGTTTCTTCTATATAAAAAGGCAAAGCTAGTCACTAAAGCTAAAGCTAATAATATCTACAAAAAAAAATTAATCGATATACAGAAGAGAAAATGGTTTGTAACACAGAAGCGTAAAATAAATTGTATTTACCCAAGTATTGCCTACGTGAAGTACATTGAAAATGTGAAAAAAACAATTGCTATTTTAATATGATAATAATTTGACACATCTTACACACGGCAGTCTGATCCCAAAATCGGGAGAGTCTGTACTATAAGTAACCCTGATAGCTGATAAACATACTTATTTATTTCTAAATGCATACATATTATAGATAAATTACACCCAAACACAGAACAAATGATCATATGTCAATGAAACATTACGATTTTACTTCACATTCATAAAGAGACTCACTATCAACACATATAAGTAATTCAGGAACACTTCATTATTCGTACTCAAAAGAAACACTTTAAAAACTTTTACATGAGATTATACAAATTGACTTGATTATTCAAAAAAGTAAAAAAAAATACAACTATCTATAAAAGGAATATATGGAACAGGGGATTTAATCTATACAACTAATGACATTTATACCATTATAAATCGTCGATTGACAACGTATTGCAATCCAATAAGTAAATTGATTTAGGTGAACATTAAAAGAACCTATGACAAATCTTACGTCACTCAAGTGTCAGAGCGTACGAATACCGACGACCCTCGCGTGGACCCATGGTTGTCGATTCAAAATAGAAGCGATGCCTTAAGAGACATAATAGATATAAAAAAGAAATCTTTCTAACTTTGAGCTCTTATAAAAATAAATATAAATAAAAATAAATCTTAGATAACCAGATATTGAGACAGGTTAAAGACATGATGCTAGAAACCAAAGAAGTGAAGCAGTAACCTTAAAAGTCTGTTAAATGGTTTACTTATTCCTGAGCTTTCCAGGCTCAACTCAGTGACTGCATTCGAAAGGTCGTAGGAGGGACACCTGGAGAAGATCGAATCCATACTGAATTAGTGGTCGTTAACTTCTAACAATGTCAATTCAAAGACTATAGCTTGCGGTTGAACCATTGAAAAAAACAAATTATTACTTAAAAAGGAAAAGGAACGCCAACATTTTAAAAACTATTAATACAATCTTCGCAGACATGTTAAAAAAGAATTAACAAGTTAAACGTACGAAAAAGAACTAAAATTGGGAAAACAGACCTTTTATTACAAAGCAAAAACAATTACGTCTTTACTCATATTATAAAGTTTGACCCTGATTTATAACGTAGCTTAGTTAGTTATTAACTTATCCGAATAACCACTGTATACCAAATTAGTACAAAAATAATAATTCTCTATTTTTATTCTTTATAAGTATATTATTCCATTTTTGAGTACCTTTCATTTCCTATTTAACTATTTTTACTTTAGAGGTAGATTTTGTTTTAGCAACTTTGAATAATAATAACAACTTGACACAACGTGTGTGAGAACACACGGCCGTCTGATCCCAACCTAGACAGAGCCTGTACTACTACTGATAAACATACTTATATATTGTTATATACATACATATAGATAAATTACATCCAGACACCAAACAAAATGATTACACTCATCACACAATTATTTGTTCTGGTTGGGAATCGAACCCACGACCTCTGGCTCAGCAGTCAGGATCACTAACCACTAGACCAACAGGCCAGTCATGGGTGGGATAAATGGGACTGACAAGTGACCAATCCAAGTTAAAACAGCATTCTCGAATAAATCACTATAATGTCGTCGACAACTAACCTTATATCAATTTGCCCGAAATAAATTATTTGAAAACATGTATATCGTTTTGAAAGCCGTATCGACACGAAGACAAGCAGAGAAGCCCAAAATGTAAGCAGGTTTGAACGGTACTATGTTTCTCCCACTTCGATAGAATATTAGCCAAAGTACATTTCCTCCAAAAAAATGCCCCGCCTTAGTTGCACCAAGACCGAGAAACCGTGAAAAGATCGCTTTTTAGTACTTGGAGACATCTCTCAAACAAAAACGAATATCAGATATTAGAATAATTTGATATATTAAAGTTGTCTTTGTAAAATGTTTGGATAATTTATCTATACCGAATGGAATTTCATATTCATCGTCAACAAAGAAAGCCTAGGTATAAATTTCCACGTAGAGATATTGCGACGCAAACCTGCGCGTGCAGGGAGAGTGCGCAATGCACTCGTACAGGGGTGCGGGTGCATTTTATCGATTTCCGGGACCTCAGCTTAATTAACCTGGTCCGGGGGCCGACGGGCCGCGCCGTACAAACCAAGCTCTATTAGTGATAAATAGGTATATTTAATAATAGAGCCTGATGGGGGTGGGCGAGGATGCGCAATACGCTCGTCTGGCAGGGTTCAGAGATGCAGTTTATTGATTTAAGCTCGCTTGCCGGTACCTGGGTCTAGGTAAACCCGCCCGGGCAGCCGAATAAATCAAGCTCGGTTAGTGATAAATAAGTACGGCCGGGTAGGTTCTTTGTTGTCTACAATAGGGTTGCAGTCGAAAAATGTGAATATAAAATGATGAGGAGAAATGTAGATGTATCGAACCGTTTACGATATAATGACGATGATCACAGTTTACAAGTCTAAATTACGCATTTACACGTTATTAAGTCTTATAAAATTTATAAAAAGTGGGGACAATTTTGTCACAAATAATAATACATTTTGGATGAAATAATGTGGTTAAAAATTCTAATAGATAGGTTGTACAGCATTGTTATAATAGAAGTAGGTCTCTTATAGGAATTTCACGATCAGATTAAGTACAAAGAACGGTTTCAGCGTTAAAATCCGTTAAATTTCGATTTATATTCGGAGAATAAATGTCATTTACAGTTTTAGACAACATTTTGTTTGTTTCGTATTGCCTGCCTGCCCGAATAAAGGAATATAATATTATTTACCTTTTTTATACCTTCATCATGTCTGTTTGTGGTCGGTTTCAGATAAATATTTTTTTCATAATATATGACATCTAGTTATTGTAAATAGGTTAAAAATAGCATGTAATATCCTCCTGGTATGTGTGGTTATTTATTAATATATTTTAGGATATTTTCCTTGTAACCTTTGGATTTTAAGAAAAGTGACATTAAGTAGTGTACATTTTATATCATTAAAGGGGTCCTAAGTCCTATGGGGGCACATTCGCATTCAGAAAATCGGCCAAGTTCACCGAGCGTAGTCATTAATCACCGTCGATGTTGGAGAGTTGCCAAGTTTGCCACAGGTGGTAGGACAAGGTCACAGTAATGCTCTAGGGGAGGATCCTCAAAAACGGTGATGTTAACTATTGAACGAGCATAGCGAGCACTCCTAAAAGTAGCATTTTGCCTACCTTTTCGTTTTCTTACACAACTAATTGTATTAAAAATGCAACGTTTAACGGTCCACCAACTATTTATAATGTATACTATATTAAAACAACACACGACTCTAACATGTAACACTAACCTTACTAACACAAAGAGACGGAAAGATATTGTCTGTACCACACTTTCGGAATCGAGGTTTGTATTCGCAAATAGATTTTTTGCATTTTTGGGTCCTTTTCTTTACAGCAGGATAAATAAAAAGACGTCCATATACAACCTCAACTATTTTAAAGAAAATAATCTTGTCAGTCAGTATCTGCAAAGTTTAGACTACAACCAGACTGATATTTAATTACTGTTGTTAAATAAATAATCGTCTCATAATGTTAATGTTCCTATATTGTTATATACTACATAGATAAGTCTATTTGCAGACAGTATGTTATGATTAAATAATTACATAATGTAGTAAAATTCTGTAAGTGCAATTACCGCCTGTGGCATAGATTTACCCTAGTACAGGCACCCATTTCTGTACTTCTGAACGTTGAACGAAAACGATTCGTTTTGCTTACGGACAGTAAAACTTCGTTGAATTTTCAACAAAAAATTTACCGTCCGCAAGCAAAATGAATCGTTTTTAGGGTTCAGTACATCAAAAGGAAAAAACGGAACCCTTATAGGATCACTTTGTTTCCGTCCGTCCGAAGGTCAGTCTGTCTGTCAAGACCCTTTTTCTCAGGAACGCGTGGAGGTATCAAGCTGAAATTTATATCAAATACTCTATCTATAATCTACAATCTACTGTCTTTTAGAGCTGTGAAAAAATCAAACTTCTAAACCAACGCAATCAAAAGATACAGCCGTTTATGTCGCGAATTTTCGACACTGGCAAGGGAATCAAAACCTACAGGGTAGTTCCCGTGAACTCAGAATCTTGAAATTTGGTACGAAGCAACGTCTTACAGCACAGATAAAGGAAAAATTGCGAAAATTGTAAATTTTTAGTTACATCAAAAAATATTTTACGGAGCCCTAGGTGCGGGAGTCCGACTCGCACTTGGCCGGTTTTTTTAATTATTGAAACGCGGCTTAAAAGAATACCTTCAAAAGTTTTTGTTCAAGTTCAAGAATTGTTCTGATAAAACAGTGCGAAACCTCTACAACTGATATATATAGCCTTAGCCCTATAGTAAGTATGACTTCTATAGTTTCTGGTACCGAAAACAGATATCCATCAAAGTCCGCAGATATGATGCCATAATATAACATATGCACTACCTAAGTTCATATAAACACTGGACCGGGTGTAAGCTCCGCCCGAATGTTCGGGCGAGCTAGCATATTCATATTAGAACTCAAAACCGCATCGTTACATAGGATATGTAGTTGTGTGTATGTCCAGTGCAGTCCAGACATATCGATTGAATCCTATTAATGCACAAAGTGGATGGGTGAGATTCGGTCGTATGAGGCGATCGCCCCACGAAGGGGAATTATTACTCAAATAGAATTTAGTTGAGGCGTAATATGAAGTAAAATCGTGCAATAAAATATGGATCATTTATAATTTACTAGCTGTTCCTTGCATTTTCACCGGCGTTTATGGCCTCTTTGCTCCTTAGGGTCTTATACCTATATGTCTATAACTTTCCTCAATAAATAATACTCTATCCAATACAAAAATAATTATTCAAATCTGACAGATAGTTAAAGGGCGTTTAAACAAACAGTCAAAAAAAAAATTATTGTATAGATTTGTGTTTCTTTTCAGAATTATTGACGGAAACAAATAATTTAACTTATTAGGTACCATTGGACGTCGTGTTTGTTAGACGGTGCAGTTAGTTGTGATCACTAATTACGGTACCATTGGACATCGTGTTTGTTAAACAACTTATAATTGAAAGTTCATTCGCGGGTCTGTCTACATTTTCAGAATGTAATAACTATGAGCTAATCAAATCTAATCTTAAGCCAATTCAAGCGTAGGTACTGTTAAAATCATCTTAGTTGTAGGGACTATTACACGATTAACGATATAGAGCAATATAATTTATTTTCTGATTTTCTATTTTAAGTCATAACAGGCCTGAGTCGGGATAACGCCGTTCTTTAGAAATGACAAAGGAAATGCTAGCTATATAGTGACCAGCGTGGGTTAACTATTATTAAATTCTGATAATTATAATATTGTTCAATTTAGAATATACATAAGACTCTCAGTAGAGTTTATGCGTACTGCCCCGCTGCTATGGTTCGTAGCGAAATAGTATTAAGTTTATAACCTTCCGTAATAAACTTCTTATTCCATCTTTAAAGATTTTTATTAAATTAAACAAAGGTACTCTTCGTATTTATAATGTTACCACGGATGGATTGGATTGGGTCTGAAAGCGCCTGATTCAATCTTCGGATACCTGGTTAACTCAAAGTTCACGAACGGGTTAAAAAAAAATATATTTTTAATGCCCTAATTTTCCAAGCACTCCCTACATATACGTATATTAGTTTCAAATGCATCCAAATTAGAATCTTTCCCTCTTTGTATAATTAGTACAGACAATTCTTGTACTGCTTTTTAGGAACCTTATTTCCGATTTTTAATAAATATCTTTAGATACTCATACTAGAAATGTCGTAACATATAGACAATACCACCACTACGGCTACCATTATGTACTAGGTTGACTTACATAGAACTATTCCCCCTGTACCGGAGATCGATGCAGCTCTCCCCTGGAATTGCACCTTTGTGTCCACCAGACGGATATTTACGCATGCGCGGGCCCAATTGCTCAAAGGTCTCTCTACATGCAATTAAAGCGAAATCTATAGCACCAGGGGTTGTTATAGGATGTCTGTAGATTGTACACAGCTACCAAATATCAGGGATGTTAATGAGCTCTGTAATCGTAACCGAACCTATTGGATATGTGAAGCAAAAATCTTCCCAAAACCTTAACCAAATCTGATATAAGTTTATAATTATTTCACAATAATTTGACAATAATGAAACATGGGCTGAATTAGTTGTACGAAATTAATGTTGTGTTGGTTTATTATTTTGTTTTTGAGTTTAAAGTAGATCACGCATAAAAATAAGCAACTATAATAATCACTAATAAGACTAAGAATTTTTTTCTTAAAATAATGTCAAATGATTACATAAATGTATGTTTCTGAAATAACTGAAACGATTGGAAACTATCCGGGGGCACGGCAATGATAATGTCAAGTCGAGATAATAAATAAAAGGAACAACCATGCCATTCAGGACGTTTTCAACCGCCCTGCTTGTGGTTAAAGCTATAAACCTGATTAGTCACCAATAGAGCATAAGATGTATCAATCAATCAATCAGCCTATCATAGTCCACTGCTGGACATAGGCCTCTCCCAATGTGCGCCACAGCACCCGGTCCTCCGCCTAGTGTTGACTAGTCTTAAATAAAAATTATTAAGCAATTATTGTTTTTAAATAAACCCAACGCAATCTAAGCAAATTACTTTTTTACACAAAAAAAATGCAATTTAAAAAATCTCACGTGGGGTTAGTAGGGAGGGAGGAGTAAATCGAGCTAAATCTACGCATCCGACATCTCATCAAAGGGAAAAATCTACGCATCCGACATCTCATCAAAGGGAAGGAGGTCGAGAAATTATATATCACTTCGTGTAATAAATGAATTTTGGAAGTTGGAAAGGTGAGTTTCGCGTATCTAGTATTTTAATATACTACATATTGTACTATATAATACTTCTGATTAATACAATAAAAAAAATAGTTAGAAAAAAAAATCTACTAAAAACAATAGAGGCAGATTTTCATAAACATTAAAAAAACCACGAAATCTACCTCTGCGGCCTGCTGCGGGCCCGCATTTTTCGGTTTTTTTTCTGAGAATAAATTCTTTAAATCTGACAAGGGTTAACAAGTATACTAGTGTGTGACCCATAAAAGCTATATGTTTTTTGTTAGGAAGTTAGTTAGTGTTAGTGCAGTATCGACGTGAACCCCTCACGTCGACACTGCACTGGCTGGTGTTCTATAGTGGCCTTTATCCAGTAGCCAGTAACCCATTGTATTATTCAATATTCTGTGCTACTACCACGTAACGAATGACGTATTGTAATAATTTGAGAGCACAACAGTCGCCGAGTCGAACTGATGAATGGGCGTGAAACTAATACGTTTGCTAGCTAATATGGCTACTCGGCTAATGTATTAACGAGACATGTATCTTATCCTATATATATATGTATCTATAGTTAATCCAAGTCTCCAGCTATCTACATACCAAGTTTCATTGCAATCGGTTCAGTAATTTTGGCGTGAAAGAGTTACAAACACCCATCCATCCATCCAAACTTTCACATTTATAATATTAGTGGGATTATTATTAAATACACACAGACGTTCTCAAAATAGGGTCGTTAGTCATCTCGTCCCAAAACAAACTCGGCCCATTGGCACGAGATGACGAATTTTAAAGTTAATATTATTTTCATTCGTCATCTCGTCCCAATCTTGATTTTGTTAAGTTTTAATAGAAACTACAGATAAAGGATTGTTCTCTTTTATTTTAATACCTTGAAGAGTTTTTTCCTTGACTGTACTTAATCAACAAAATTTGAAAGAATTTCAAGAATGAATTTCATTTTTCAATTTCAAAAAAAAATATAAATTTTGACATCCGTCAACTCGTTCCAATGTACTATGAAACTAAAGGTACTAGTCTTAGATAATACCTTCTTTTATTTTTGACGGGTTTTGAATACACCCTGCATGAATCTGCTGATCCTTTTATCACTACATAATATTATAAAACACAGTCCCCCGCTGCGTCTATCTGTCTGTCTGTTCGCGATAAACTGAAAAACTACTGAACGGATTTTCATGGAGTTTTCACTAATAGACAAACAGATCCTACGGTAAGGACATTAATTGTCAGAAAAAGTTTATTAAATACATATTTGTTGAATTATCTTATCATATTCATCTTAAATAGTAATATTTTCCTTTCTCGACAAAACAATAAACATATTGTTACCTAAAGACCCGCGGGCGCCATCTATTGTCGAATATAGGAAGTCATTCATCATTTGAAATTTACACGGAACTAATAAGGCTGTGAATAAAATGTGATGTATTGGACAGTTACAGGGCGATTTCGATTTTTCGGACGATGTCGCGATCTCTCTACGCAATCACGTTCGGATATAAAAGGGGTAGCTACATTTCGGAATTAGATAAAGAGTTCAAGTTGAACGATCAGCGAGTAAGCAAAGCGATAAGTGCGAAATACGTATATTTGATAATTGAAATAGTGAGAATTAATTGTGTTTGTGTATTTTGTGATTCATTAAAATAAATTGTGTCTATTTTGGTAATAAATTGGTTTACACTTCTTATCCCGAACCTCAGCTCGTAACAATATAATTTGAACATGTTTTAATTATTTCGCCAGTATGATATGGAACAAACAATTTCATAAAAATTGAGAAAGAGAACGGAGAACTTCTCGGCAAAGTATAAAAATTACGATTCAAATAGTAAATATACATGGAGTAAATTTCTCTCTATTTTAATTGGAGTATTTCATCAACTGTTATCATTGTGCACATACACTTGTAAAGTAAAATGACGTTTTCGCGAGTGTAAAGTGTAACTGTCACGCACACGCGAATTCTTTTCAAACAAAAGAAGAATTTTCCAAATCGGTCCAGGTGTCTTTGAGTAATCTGGGAACATACATAAAAAAGTTTCCGACAAATTGAGAACGTCCTCCTTTTTTTGAAGTCGGTTAATTAAGAACTATCGTCAGCCCTTCTTCGTTCATTCCATTATTATATACAATCATACTCAACAAACATATTAAAATCAATAAGTAGTGTCATGCTGCTACACCCCTAAATCAAATGAGGGATATTTCGCAAAAGACTAACCCACCGCGCCTCAGTCGACATTTACTGACAGCGGATGACAACTCGAACGTGATTAGTACTGTGACAAGTATAAAGTTTTATTTAATATCTTTCCCAAAATTATGACGATCATACACAAACAAATTATACTTTTAATTAATTATACAAATAAATGAGTTATATTTCGTTATTCTTTTGTTTGCTGTTTCTTAGTTTAACTGTGTGATTGTCATTATTTTGGGAAATATATTAACTGAAACTTCATGCTATGGAGTGATATTTATAGTAAAAAAAAATAGAAGATAAACAGCAATAATTAGTTGGTTATTGATACGATCTTAGAATCCTCATGATTTTTGTATGTGTTTGATGTGAATTTATGGCTTGACGCATGCATTTACGCTGTAGGAGTTAAAAGATTAAACGTTAATTTACTTGTATATCAAGAGTGACGTGTCGTCTTCCAAATTATCTATCGCATTAATTGCAAAAACAATGGGGGTAAAAAAAAAAACTCGCTTACGAGTCGATGAATGGACTCCTGTAGCACAAAAGATATAAAACAAACCTGTAAGAATTTTGTCAACATTGTATTTTTCAGATAACTACTGAAATCGATTGTTGTGAAGAAGTGATGTCTAAACTCCTAATTCAGTATCGAAAAACTGGCTTCTGGTTTCCATTTAAACAAACACAAACACTCACGTGTATTTTTACAAATATCTAAAAATTGGATATTGTTGCAAAATATTATATAAAACAGTACAATACTTATACTAAAAATACCAAAAAAAAAACCTGTTTTAACCATAATTTTTCGTTGTTCTAATATGTATAAGGCCTAGCATTGTCGTTAGTCTACGTGGCGTCTAGACAGGCCTGCTGATTTAATGGTTAGTGATCCTGACTGCTGAGCCAATGGTCATTGATTAGATTCCCACCCAGGGCAAATAATTGTGTAATGAGCACGATAATTTGTTCTGGGTCGGGGTGTGATTTAGCTATAATATGTATGTAGATATTTAGAAATACGTAAGTATATTTATCAGCAGTCTGGTAACCATTGCATTAGAGTTATTGTTATTATAATTATAAGCTGTTATATTCCTATAAAAACTACTGGATTTACAATCATATATTTTTTTTACAATTTGCTAGAGACTTATGGAACAGTTAATTTTTAATATCGAAATAATCATGTTAATATAACTACATAAATAGGTGACCGACATTTTTTTTTCAAAAAGGACTTTTTTGAGCCACACCCAAATATACAACTACTTGTGAGAACATTTGCTTCTGCTTGTGACGTTAATTATCATATTCTAATTACATTAAGGTTTTTTTTAATAAAATTCGCATACACTGAAATCTTCATTTCTAAATTTCTGATAAAATTCTTGCTGTCGTCAAGAGAAATATCTGTATCCTATAGTAGACCAGAGTTAAGCACCACCAGTAGCGTTAAGCTATTTTCCCTCAACACAAAAAGGAGGGTTGTTTTAAGTTTGACGTGTATATGTATGTTTGCCTGTATCATCATAGCTCTTAAACAGATGGACCAATATGGATATAGTTTTTTTTTTCGTTTGAAAGGTGATTTAATCGAGAGCGTTCTTAACTATAATCCAGAAAAAAATCTGTTCAGTCGTTCGAAGATTATCAGCTCTTTTCTAATCGTTGAAGGGATTTTTGAGTCGAGGTTATTTTTTTTTATTTATTTATATTTGTTATTGGCTGGTGAATAAGGCCGATAAAATTCCATGGAAAGAGGGAAAGGATTGGAAACACGCAAGTGGCAATACCAGTGATGCAAATGATTACAGGTATAGGTGACCACTTACCATCAGGCAGTCATGTGTACTTGACAAGTTACATTTTATTTTAGTAGTTAAGTAAGGAACATTAGACGCACAGCATAAACTTATTAGTTTAAAAATTAAATCATTTTAGTTATTTATCCTTGTCTGAGTATTTTGGACTTCATACGACTGAGCGAGATAAAATTCAAAAAATATCAATTTTTTTCAGTCATACATAAATAAAATAAAAAAATGTTTATTGCCAGAAAGTAAAAGGTCCATGGGACTATTCTAAAGTGTATTTAAATAAAACTATTGCACAGCACTTTCGTTATAATTATGTAACTGGAAATGAATGGCTTCTGCATTTATGGCATAGCAAAGCAAATTCAATAATATATTATCATTCGCTTCATTTTAGCCCAGCCCACTCAATGCATATTTGTGACGAGAGCATAGATAATTTATAGAATAGTAGAATAATCACACATACACACACACACACTAACACATATACATACATCACCCTAATACAACATATTATCTAAGTAACATGCAATACGACTTCGTATGTGTGTGTGAAAGCAGCGACCTACTTCATTCAATTTAAGAGTACGACTGGAAACTGTCTCCGAAAATACAGGCTTCAGCCTAATTTGGCAGTCAGTATCTGGTACCTTGGAACATACTGACAATCTTTTAATGATTAAAATTGCTTTCTTTCTATGTGATGTATGACTTTTGGTGTTAAATAAAGATTATTATTATTAATTTTGGGATTCTCCTAATTAATATTGAATTGATTAACTAAATCGTAATTTACGCAAGCGACGCCGCGGGCAAACGCTAGTAGTAGAATAAATGGCTTATTTTAAAAATAATATTTAATATGACAACATGCTACTCTCATATCCCACTAATCCCACTATTATTATAAATGTGAAAGGTTGGATGGATGGATGGATATTTGTTACTCTTTCACGCAAAAACTACTGAACCGGTTGCGATGAAACTTGGTATGAAGATAGCTAGAGACCTGGATTGACACATAGGCTACTTTTTATCCCAATATTCCCACGGAATCAGAACCTACGCGGGTGAAACCGCGGGGCGCGGCTAGTAAATAATATATACCGAGAGGTCGCACGTGCAATCTAATATGTCCCTAATCACTACAGGCGCAAGCGCTTATTACAATGTTTGTCTTTTTAAAGAAAAAAAAACAAACATGAATCATACTACATGTTAGCTTTTGCTGAAAAAGAAACTTAGCCACAAATTCATCAAAATTCGCAATTAGTTCTTGAACAATTGGCACAGGCATATCTGTCTTGAAAAGCAATTCAAATCTACGAATCAGATTTATTATTATACATATTTCATATACCAGAAAGTTTGCTCGTTTGCCCCTACAACATAAAAAAAAATTGTTCTTCAACTTTGATGTAATTTTAATGACCAGAAACCAGTTTTATAGATATTTGATTTTGCTATAATTAGGAACTAAATACTCAGAAATATTGATAAACTTCCTATTCAATATTACCATAATTGTACACACATACACAGTTTAATATTATTAGAACTAAACTATAAACACTAACTTCAAATATTTTAACAATGTAACTCAACTCTAGAAGTGTATGAGTAAAAATTATGTATAATATACATATAGAGTCACATAGAAGTACCTTGAAATTGTGAAAGAATTATTCAAGTAGGTATGTGGCTTCGAAGACATCCCTACATATATTCATACACTCACAAAGATTACACTCTTTGTTTATAGCTTCAAAAATAAAGTACAAATTTTGTAAGAACACTGAACTACATCAACTATAGATATTTATCAAGAAGTGTAAGTAACTTTACTAATTTTCAGAAAAAGTAAACTAGGTGCAGTACACATAGGTAATTGTTAACATGCTGTGCCCTGCTAACTCCCATAGAATATTGCAGTAAAGAGGTTTGAGCAAGTAATAAATTAATAGAATTACTTTCACTTCTGCAAACAAATAAAAAATTAAATACCTGTAATAGCTTCTGCATTTCCATCAGGATTCTCCAGCAGATGGTAGTCTGCATTGCTGTCCAAGCCGTCTGCTATAGTCTGCCATGCTTCTTTGGAGTTACTGTTATTGCTAGTTTGATGTATGTTATCTACTTCACTCTCTCCTAAACTGTTCTCTCTTTTCACTTTAGGCTTTTTTTCTTCACCATCTTGGTATGTTCGCCTTCTTCTCTTGTATGGAGTAAATAACCGCACTGGACCCATGGCTGTAAGGTGAAATATTAATGTCCCTTTTAATATCATAAGGTATGTTAAGCATTATTTCTAAAAGACTATGTTTGAGGTACAGCCAAATGTGCAGGTTACAATGAATAGCACACTATTATATACCATGATTTATGTAGAGAAAGAGTATTTGTTTTTGTGTTGTGTGGAAACCCCGACGGATCCTCAACCAGCAAGGAAGCCCGGCAGACCTTGGCCACCACTTAAAAAATAGGCAAACACACCAAAGCGTTGCGCCACTGTCTCAGGCCTGTTTCTGCGATGGTAATGGGCTGCCTCATTCGTTATTCCGGAGAGTACAGTACTAGCAACTCAAACTAGAACCAAAAATAACCATGCGGTATCTCCTTATGACTCTGGAGGCCATCACTTGTTGTGGACATGTAGTTGGAACTAAAGAAATACAAATGTAATGCACTCTCTTTGTCACCTTAGGTCATTACCAGGATTTTAGTGTTAATTATTAAATGAAAGGGCTCTTTAATTAAACCAAAGACAAGCTAGTTTCTCAATATAAGTTATGATCGGCATAAGCAATTTTTCACAGTCAAAGTCAAATAACAAATTAATTGTAAAAAAATATTTTAAAACAAGCTTTTATACAAACTAAGTTTTATTTTAGTATAGATTTGATGTTTAAAAAAGTGCTTCTTAAGACGAATCAATCAAGCTCAAACTCGATGGATTTATAGTACGAGATCCGGCTGTAGAACTAGTGCGCTCATCGAGTATTTGCTAAAAACCAATTTTTTACGTAAATTTATGATGCGGAGAATATATAGTGTAAAACAGCTAGCAATCGCTATCCTCGTCTGACTACTGATGTTACGCGCTAACTCTCTCTCACTCTACCTTAAACATTTACCATCTTTAATAGCCAGCAGACCTTATTTGCGGCCAAATTTCATTAGGCAGCCGTATATCATAATAAATAGAAAAAAATTAGCTTTAATTTGATATATTAATAATATGTCAGAATCATACCTGTTTCCACCTGGCTACGAAGAGGTGCGGCAAAGTGCGCAACAGCATCTATGATTTTTCAGGGTCTTTATACATATTGCCGTGAAGTGGACGATATTTTATTTAAGAAACAAGTGAATGATTTTTTCCCAAAAATCATTTAACAATAATTTAATTAAAAATACTAGCGGCCACATTTTGATAGGCAGCCTGGTAGATATATATTCTCCTTATCATAAATTTACGTAAAAAATTGGTTTTTAGCAAATACTCGATGAGCGCACTAATTCTACGGCCGGATCTTAAACCATTATCTTGTTTGGTTAAAAAGTTCTTACGGCCGTCTTCCAGCTGAATCATTAGAACATCTCTATGTTACCATATAATAATATGGTATTGTCAACGAAGATAAATATGTACACCAAATTTAAAGCCAATCGAACATCAGGAAGTGGTTCTAATTTAGCTATCAAGATTCGTGCCGAACATACATAATCAAAAATTTTTTGTCTTAGTTCTCCAAAGTTTATAGAGTATTGAAAAAAATGCACAGACTATTATCAAATTTTAATTATTAGATGATTATTTATCTAAATGAAGATTGTCTTAATTTTTTTTTAAATTGATAGTAGTTTTTTTGATAACAGATATCTGGAAAATAGCTTAAAAATAAAATAAAGATTTTTCAGAAACTTATGTGAGGATTTTTGTAATTTATTAATTTTCTTTTGAAGATATTCAGAAAAACTAATTTAATTATTTTTTTCTTTATCTTCACAAAAAAACTATTATTTTTTATTTACAAATTATATGTGTACAATTAATTATATGTATTACAATTTATGTTGATAATTTGTTGAATAAAGTACAAAACAAATATTCCGCCATTGAATCTGGATGCTTGTCTGGCAAGTATAATACATAATTTGTTCAGAATCAGGAAACTTGTCATTAGGATCTAAAGATAAATTACATACCAGTATCCAACTTTGATTTTAAGAAGATGAAGAATTAAGTATAAAATTATTGGCAGATTAATTAGACATTAAAAATCATTGTTTGATGTGTGGCTAAAGTGAGACACGATGGTCATTGAATTGTATTTCATGTAATTAAATGTTGTATAAATCATATATATATCATATAATCATATATATAATAAATCTCAAAATAAAAATGAAATGAGTAATATTCACATGTATATTTAGTTAAATTCTGTTTTAAAAGTCTAATTTTGATTTGAAAAAAGGCTGTTTTTTTAAAACCTTCATAATTAAGGATTTCTTTTTTTACCAACGAAAAAAAAGGAGGTTTCGACCGTATAATTTTTTTTTTTATGTCTGTTCAGCCCTGACTTCTTACTTATGAACGATTTTGATTATTCTTTTTTTGTTA